>OX411764.1:19828685-21250942 GCA_948252205.1 Orthosia incerta | reverse complement strand
GACATATCTCACGTGGGAGAGAAGGGGCGAGAAGTGCACCTGGTAATTCGCACGGCACTTAACGTGGTCGATAAGACTGGGACGAGAAATTTCGAGGGTTGATTACGATTTTTAGGTGTTGGAGAGATGCAAGATCGGAGAGGCTGTAAACGAGAAATCAATGTTCTAAATTGAAGATTGAGAAAAATGCGATCCTGAATATGAGAATTCAAAGGACACAGTGGTGGTGAAATAAATTATACAAAGTAAAGTGCCTGATCGGTTACGGCAACCTGCAACTCGTAAGTCGGAGCCGCTACCACTGAGACTGGTAGCGGCTCCGGTTTAATTGCTGTTTGATTAGCACAGGTGAATGATACGAAAATAACTAGAAAATCTATTGATGACCAACAAGAAATTATCGAAATAGAGAAACGATCACAACAGATCTAATAGTAGATGTAGATTCTGAAGATGAGAATGCGAATGTATTTCGAACAGTACGTTATGTAATTCTATTGACTTTGACAAAGACATTAGAATTACATAAAGAACTGCAAAACAAGAATGAACCGACGCATTCTCATATACTTTGGCTACTACATACAATCATTATTTCCATATATCCACTAACCAAAATATTTAAATAACCCAACAATAAAATTCCCATTCGGCCACATAGAGCGATATATCAAAAGCGTTCGGTAGGCGTAAGCACAACAGCACAGCGGGCGACGCTGCGGGACGCCGATTGAGATGTTGGACGATTGTATTATTAGCGTGTTTTGGTTGATTACGCTTTGTTAGATTTGAAAGATTTGATAGGAGAGGAGAGTTTAGGCTACTGGGTGAAATGGGAAGTAACTTTTGTCTATGGGACCAATGTTGGCAAATGTGCTATTGCAGGTGTTTAAACGGATAGACTAAAGATTTCAGTGTATCGTTGGAGTGTTGATAAATAATACAGTGCTGCTATTGATAACTTTAGAACCACAGCTAATTTAGAAATGGCAACGCAATGGGAAAGTTCTAATTTGAACGTCAACTCATAAAAACGCTTATACCGCTGAACCAATTTATATGAAATTCGGTATGGAGATAGTTTGAGACCCTGGCAAGGACATATACATAATAGTTTTTATCCTGGAAATCATCTTTGAGGAGGTGGAAAGAGTGGTGGAAATCTTTATGGTGAACCAATAATTTCTCAAGAAGAGAATTACGCAAAATAGGCTATTCGAGGTGCTAATACTACGCAGACGAAGTCGTGAGCAAACGCTAGTAGTTAATATATTAAAGCTTACCCGGAGCTCAGATGATTTTCTTTATGCTGTTGAGTTGCCTGGTTGTTAGTTTGGCAAACAACCAGACAAAACAACTGATGGTAAGTAAGTAATTCATATTGTTTTTCCAAAACACCGCAACGAGCAGTTTATTAGTTTGATGATATGATAAGCAATATTGACAGAATAATTCACAAAGAAATTGCAAGTTATATATCGACACGACATTCTCCAACCCACTCCTTGGGGAATTCAATAGCCCAGTTACAAAAAAAAAACCTTGGAAGTAGAATTTAATTCACCTAAACGGGCCAGATGTTAATAAACTTTCTATTTATACAATTTTGGCGTATTATCTGGTAAGAACGAACATGTGATGCCCCTCGGTGTCAGTGTCGTTTGACTGACAGAAGTCATTGGGGACTTGGAGTCACTGTCACTGCGAATGATTTTTGGAACGGTATGCAGACAGTCTGTTTCGGGCTTTTCGATCTATGCCAATCTAAACTAGAGCATGCTAGATTTGTAGGAATTGTTGATGACCTGATAAAATAATACTTAAAAACAAGGTTACTTTTAATTCAATAGCAATCTATAAGGGGGTCAAATCATTATTAAATATGGACAACGCATAACGGGACCAATTCTTTAGTTAAAAGTCACGCTATAGTTAAATAAAAAAGAAACATCTAAAAATAATACTGATTTGACTGATTGCAATTACACTAAGTATTCCTTTTCATCATAAATAATAAAAGATGCTATGCTATTGACGTCTAGTTTGTGGACATCCTGAGACTTAAGTTCGGATACAACGGTGACAATCTTTAATGCTTCTGGGTTAATCTGTCGTTAGCCTGCACCAATATCGTCAAAAACCACACCAGGAAAGCTGATATCTCGACAGATTTCGCTCCAACCCGCATGTGCGGGTTCTTTTAACTTTTATCAAACGAAAGTCCCAAACCACATCCCATCTGTTAATAACCTTTCTATTTTTACAATTTCGCGCATATTTAGTACGATACGAGGACCATGTGATGTGATACGACCCTTTGGACGGTGTCAGTGTCAGTCAGTCCGCACTTGGGACTATACCAGCACGAAACCGACGACTTGACAAGCTTGACTGTTATCAAACGTTACAAAAACTTGTCTTATCAGTTTTTTTTTATGGTTAAAGCATTTTTTTTTTCTTTTTTTATGTTTTATAGGCTCGCGCTTGGTAAGCGATGATGTGGTCGACGGTGAAACACGCTTGCCTAGAAATAACCTATTCACTCTTGACTTAAAGACTCCTAGATTCTAGCTGTTGGGAAACGCAGACTCCGGCAGGGAATTCCACTTCTTAGCTGTACGCATTATAAAGTGTTTCAAAAACGTTTTGTGCGTATGGTTGGGATATCCACCATATATATATGTGCTAGTCTTTTGGTGTTACAAAAAAACCGGCCAAGTGCGAGACGTACTCGCGCACGAATGGTTCCATACCATTATCGCAAAAAAACGGCAAAAAAATCCCGTTTGTTGTATGGGAGCCCCACTAAAATATTTATTTTATTCTGTTTTGAGTATTTGTTGTTATAGCGGCGACAGAAATACATCATCTGTGCAAATTTCAACTGCCTAGCTATCACGGTTCATGAGATACTGCCTGGTGACAGGCGGACAGACAGACTGATGACGCGAAGTCTTAGTAATAGGGACCCGTTTTTACCCTTTGAACACGTAACCCTAAAAAGCATAAATATATTCTATGTATCCTTAGAGTGGAAACGCCGTGAAGAGACTCTCTAGAAGGACATACACGAATTTTGATCTGATGCAAATAAACGATTTTCTTTCTTTTATTTACTTATTTTTTTTTGATGTTCTGCGGAAAGACCAGATGAAAGGCCGTAAACGAAGCAAAAAGAGCATGATTAGATGTAGCAGGTGACGTTCTGTATTTTCTGCCCACTGAGGCCCACGTGGGAAAAAGGCGTTTATGTATGAGCCATCCGATTTCCATGCCACAAAGTTTATAGATAGTAACGCTGCTCAACAATCAACCAAACTCATCTCTGGGCAATCTGAATTTAACACATACTTAGTCCCAAAAAACTAACCAGCAATTTGAACTCTAAAATACCATGCGATTTCGAATTAAAGTACCAAAGCTCCACATCTGTTATTGAACTATCTTTTATTACAATTCGCATACATTTACTACAAAGACCAAGTGACATAGCCCTTCGGACAGTGTCACTGTCAGACAGACCTCACTTGGTAATATAACATCACGAGCTTAACTATTATCAAGCCTGGGAATACCTTATTCTATTTGACATACCATAGCTTCAGCACATTTGTTTTATACTATACATTTGTCTACACTAATGAATGCTTGAAGTCTGCTTTACATTGCACTATTTATCGGTTACACATAGCTGCCAAACTTCTGCAAAATATTTTCGCTCATATCATCATCTTCTTCTTGTCCTATTTTACCTGGGCTTGGCGCAACATTTTTTATAGAGTCTATCTATCTGCCTAGCCTTTTCCCAACTATATTGGGGTCGGCTTCCAGTCTTACCGGATTCAGCTGAGTACCAGTGTTTTACATGGAGTGTCTGCCTATCTGACCTCCACAACCCAGTTACTAGGTAACACGGTACCCCTTGGCAAGACTGGTGTCAGATCTCAAGCTTCTGACTACTCGTAACGACTGTCAAAGATCTTCAAATAACAGCCGGGACCAACGGCTTAACGTGCTTTCCGAGGCACGGAGGAAACTCGGAATATTGACATGGTCACCCATCCACGGACCGACCTAGTCAAGCGTTGCTTAACCTTGATGATCGACCAGTGCGGCTGTTATTATTTAGCCACGAGCTCCTCTTTTTTATAGAGTTTTTTTTTTCTTTAATAATTTCTCCTAACGACACCCCATCTGCTAATAAACTTTCTATTTTTACATATTTACTACAAGGACCATGTGACACGGCCCTTCGGACGGTGTCACTGTCAGACAGACCTCACTGGGGACCAACAACGGCACGAGTTTCAACTCACTCCCTCGAGCATACACAGAAACCGCATTTGTGGCACGCTTTATGATTATGAGTATGGGAGTTGTAATTTTTGCGTAATGTTTATTTTAGTTTGCAAAGTGTACTTGAGAGAGTAATCGGGAGAATGTATAGTACGTTGATGCTGTTTAAAAAGTCTATAATAGCACAGATAATATAATACTAGCATAGATGCCTATACAAAGAAACCGTGCCGACGTAACTAGCGTTTTTCTTCTGATTAATCTTGATATTTTTGTAAGTAAATCAATCGCGTTCGATCCCGTTTCACGGCAATAGATGGTGTTAGCAGCGACTTGCAAGTAAAAGGGTTTACTAGGTTCGTGATTTTTTTTTTCTATAAATACACTTACAGTGAAGGTTCGTTTTATAGTATTTTTTTGCACGTTTTTACAGTCTTTTTGCACCAAAATGTGTTACAATGCAAATTAAAAAAAACGGGTGGATGCCTCAGAAATTTAAAAATGCGCAATCTGCTGGCATCAATTTTAAATGATCCGTTAAAATAATCTTTGAAACGTGAACTAAGAGCCCAATATTCCATAATTTTGTACTTAGGAGAGTTTATTAAACAAGAACATACAATTTTTATGTTCAATTCCAGAAAATGTTAATTTTACACACAATTATTATATTCTATTGAATTGTGTGTACATGTCGCGCCATCTAGTGAGATTTATTTGAACCAAATTTTCTTTATTAGCAATGAGACCCCGTGATAATAGGTATTAATGTTCTTATTTCTAAGAGAGCATATCCTTATTTCTGTCTTAGTATTCATCACCAAAATGATGCTTGAGTTAGAATATTATGCTGGTCTGAATGATGTAATGTAATGAATTTTCTATGATTTTAGTTAAATGTAAGCAAAATTTCATAGACGATGGACACCTGTGATTAACGACAAAGCAAACCAGAATATGTGTTTTATGAAATCGCTAACAAGCAGTGGACAAGCTTGGTTATCACAATTCTCTCTTAAGTTAAGTGGGAAAGGCATCATCACTATTCAGCCGAAAAACGCTGAAAAACATAAACTATCGTTCTCACAAAACTTCATGACCACCCCGTAGTTGATGACTGCGCAGTAGTAAAACTCATACAAAAACAGAACCGTGCCGCGACTTGCACATCGGAAAACCAACTTCAGGGCGGCCAAGAAGTTTGACGAGAACAATATAGCCGGTCCTGCAGAAGTGAAACACTAACAGATTGACATTATTATGACTAATGTGCCAAGTTAAACACATTGATATTGCACAAAGAACCTGCCTCGATGAGCATCAAGTCCAATTAAAGGGCGCCGTGCAATGTACTGGTAATAATGAACGCACTTCTCTTTCATATAAATGTTTTGATTTAATTTCACGGGCAACGCCTACGCATATGACATTTTTTTATTCGAGGGGCTAGTGATGAATAAATGCTGTACGTATCCACGTTGATCAAGGGCCCTTACTCTGCTTTAGGTTCGTAAAACGTAGTGCTTAGTAACGGCTAGGTTAAAAGGAATGAAAAAAAAATTGTGGATTCATGTACATTATTTATGAAACATGGTTTTTTCATATGAACTTTTGCTTTAAAAAATTCTAAATTGATTAGAATTTCTTCTTTACCTACATAGGATATGTACATCGGCAAATATGTTGCAAACATAACTGTCCAAAAGGAGGTCCAATAATGATATTCTGGCACCGAGCGGCCGCACAATATACTTGCCCCGATAGGTCCGAGGGTTGATGACCATTCATTTTGATCAGATTGTCAAATTCTGGCATTCAACTAGACTGGAAGTCGACCCAAAATAGTATTAAATGACTTGACCTCTCAATCTTTTCTTTGACTGACCTGCCTTTCATTCAGAACCTTACTTCACGATCACTCATTTTGTTTTTCAATTGACAGGATAAAAATTTACAACAGTCGTATCACCGGACATATTTAATAGGGGGTTGAAAAATTAATAACAACCAAAATCATTTACCCTCGGACATCAATTTCTTTTTTTTTTAATAATGTACATTTTTCAATTGTAATTTTTTAATTATAACTATAATAATAATATTAACCCAAATGTTTGCATGTCACATTATTATGACTAAGTGTTATGGATCTGTATTATTATTTATGTTAAGACCAAAATTGTACCAACACTTATTGCGAATAAACTGATTTGATTTGTATAAGAAGTTGTTATGGTATATCCAGTTTTAAAACCATCGCGAATTTTTCTGTCCACTCATTGAACCTGTGAGACATTTTAAACTTTAGATGCAGTACGCTCAGTTGTTTATTGATGACAAATCCAATTTGACGTCCTACCGTAGTATTACGGTTATCAGGCGTCGTTCTCAAGTAAAATCCCAGTTTTGTTTGCAAACCAAAATGGGTTACAAAGAAGGAACTAGTTAACAGCTCTGAACATCAGGACCAATTAAAGAGCACAGCTCAACGTACCGTCAATAACGAACGCACTTCTTTCATCTACATGTTTTGATTTAATTTCACGCGCAACGCTCACGCATATGGCGTCATAGCGACATTTATTTTATTAGGATCAAAAGCTTAATCAAGTGGAAGTGGTCGGTGTTGTGTATGGTGTTTTACGGAGGGTGTTGAATGTGTGTTGGAATATCGCGAATGTTTGAGTTTAGGAGCACTATAAGCTCAGATTGTCAAATCGGAATGGGAGAAATAAAGATTGTGTAAAAGATGATACGACTCGAAGTCGAAATCTGAAAACGTTGACTAAAACCTGTCAAATGGGGCGAATACAAAAAAAAACTGGCCAAGTGCGAGTCGGACTCGCGCACGAAGGGTTCCGTACCATTACCGCAAAAAAATCACGTTTCTTGTATGGGGGACCCACTTAAATATTTATTTTATTCTGTTTTTAGTATGTGTTGTTATAGCGGCAACAGAAATACATCCTGGTGACAGACGGAAAAATTTTGAAGAGAATTTTCACGTTATTTAAAAATAGTTTTAATTATTCAGCATTTAAACAGGACGGTACACCAATTTCAAGATTAATTATAAAAACAATGTTTTAATGTAACCAATAAAGTGGTATCAAAATTAAAATTCTATCAGTTTTGTCCCCTTTCACCCCTGCATTCATATTCACCTCGTTTGTAGGTACCTAGACAAGTTGCACCGACCACAAATACTTGTTAAGGGCAAGAGGATGATATTGATAAGGACGATGAAAAATATTCGGAATGGACGGCCAAACTTAAAGAGGAAATATGGGCAGAGAGCGCCGACTGAATTTCCTTAGTAAAAATTCATAATTCGAGGTTTGGCTCTCGTCTCTTTTCTCCTCCAATATTGGACCAATTTAAAAGATATTCCATAAACTGGTAAAGTAAGATATATACTATGTCCCTATGTTTTCCTTTTGTCACTTATATTTGTTAAATTTGAACACTAAGCCTCTGTTGATCTTTGAAGGTTCTAGTGCTTCTTACGATATTGTATCATCAAAAAGGAAAACATAGGGACATAGTATATATCTTTAATTCTCAGTTTATGGAATATCTTTTAAATTGGTCCAATATTGGAACAGGAAATAGGCGAGAGCCAAACCTCGTATTATGACTTTTTACTAAGGAAATTCAGTCAGCGCTCTCTGCCCCCGTTTCCTCTTAAGAGGTAATTGGGGTGATACCAAAAGAAGCAGTGAATTCTCCACCAATCCGCACTAAGCGCTTCCAAACATCCTTCATAATGCGCACAGCAAAAGAGTGGAACTCACTGCCTACGTCTGTGCTTCCGAACGCATGCAACCCGAATCTCTTCAAAGTCAGAGTGAACAGGCTTCTTCTGGGTAAGCTCGCTTGACTTTGCCTTCGTCACCTCTGACCTAGACTAGAGTCAAGAGCAAACCCATCAAAATATAAATCTATGCCAAAGTATCCTTGTTTAATAGACCTGAAAAGATTAGTCAGAAACACAGAAGAATGACCTACACAGGTAGGGACTTTGTGGATGTATATACAATTCATGTGTTAGAACTTTAGCATTCTAGGTCAAAAATCACATATTGCATCGTTTTGCTGTCTTTACATTTACCGACAAGCAAACAATGTTACTTGACCGCTGAAATAGGTAATGTGATAGTTATTTTCAAACCGAAATCTTTCATAACGAGCTTTTATCATGTTGCAACAGTTGTAACACCCAAGGGCAATGAAGAGGGCTATGCTCGGAGTTTCTTTGCGTGATCGAATCAGAAATGTAGAGATCCGCAAGAGAACCAGGTTTACCGACATAGCCCGAAGAATTGCCAAACTTACGTGGCAGTGCGCAGGACACATTGCAGGGAAGGTTGCGGGGATCCACTGGTTGCGAGACGCACGGGACCGGCCAATGTTGCGACGCTTGTGGGAGGCCTATGTCCAGCAGTGGACGTCTTTCGGCTGATATGATGATGATGATAACAGTTGTAACGTTTTAATTGCCAACAGATTTCTCTTCTAATAACCGTTACATCCTCAGCACGGTAATAAATCTTAACAAAACCTACTACACTTTTTCTGCCATTCCCAGAGCACTAACAAAAACTATAACTACCCTCCATCTTTATAATAAAGACATACTAGCATAACCGTCACACACAACGTCAGTCACGTGGCTATCCTCTTGGGTCGCAGGTTCGATTCCCGGTGCAATCCCTAGAGCAAACATTGTCACTGGCACACGTGGTGTTATAGCAATTTTATATTTGCACTTGGAAAGGACTTTATAATTAGATGTATAAGGGTGATTTTGCCGTGTTCTGGTAGAATAAATGCGATTGCAATTGCAATTGGACAAGTTAAACATTTGCAGTTGGCATGACCCTTAATTTCTAGTTCATACAGATTATTTTGCATTGAAATGGTGGGTTTAATATAGTGGTAGAGAATAATTTTAGTTATTGTACGGGCACGTGTCAAAAATTATGTGAATTTGTATAATTGTATTAAGTTATGTGTGAGAGACGATGCGGTAATTGTTTGGTGGGTAACCGAAATTGTTTTTGATAATGGGGGGTTTCATTTTGTGACGGATTACCCATAATTGGTGGGATATTTATCTAGGACACATGAGACCCTGTCTCGTATTTACACATTCAATATCTCCACAGAGAGATAAATGTGAAGGACAGGGCTTTTTATTCCTAAAGAGCAGTGGCGGCTGATGGATCATAGAAGTAGTAGTGCACTTTGCAGTCTCACTAAGTAGATGTGTTAGATTTACTAAAAATGCACAGGAGCCCGAGTGAATCGGCAAACCATCTCGATAGCGACTTCTAATTCGACGCCAACGCCTTTTAGTTACGTCGTTGTACAACTTTGGTATTGTGTTCGACCAGAAGATAAATTTCGTTCGTCAAACCTCGCCCGCTTTAGGTAATCTTCGGTTCTCTGGGGCGGCGCACGAGAGAGGTCATATTTTGCCGTAGATTTTCTATTGAACTGTCTCTGTCTCACGCGCCAGGCGTTTTCGCTTGTTTCTCGTAGAAGATGTATGAACTCTCGCCGTGCGCTTTAGCCTACCGCACGGGGAATATTTTACAGCAATATACGTCTTATTACTTTAACAAAGAGCTTAAATTGGTTCGTTATAATTTCGTTAATATTGAATAGATTTTAGATGGTCATTTTTTTTTTCTAAACCTTTTAATATCTGGCAGATCAGTGCACGAGTGAACTTAAAGTACAGCCGCCCCTGCTAAAGAGTAATAACCTACTTAAGAGAAACACACTTCTCCTACCTGACTATTGTAAATATGTAGTTGATGTGTGCCAATAGTAAAACTTTAACCTAGTATTTACAGTGAAAGAGCAGTGATGGCCCAGTGGTAGCGGCTGCGACTTAGAAGTTGTAAGTCTTAGGTTTGTACCCAGGCAGGCGCTTTACTTTGTATAAATTATTTCAACATCACTGCTCTCAAAAACGGTGAAGGAAAACATCGTGAGGAAACCGACATGCTCTAGAGCCAGAAAATCGAAGACATGAGACATCCACCAACCCGCACTGGGCTCGCATGGTGGATTAAGACTCATTCCCTCTCACAGAGAGGAGATCTGTGTCCCAGCAATGGGAACATTAAAAGTCTGATGATGATGATAAATGTGGCCGAGAAATTAGAAAGATTAATCAGTAATTGGCATCTTAAGCTACGTACATGGCGCAGTATTCAAAACCCAGCTCAGCTCAGTTGAAGCCAGTTTTTTTTTTTTTGGGACAATCCCACCGCACTATTCCCAAACCACTGCAACTCCTGAAAGTCAGAATCAACAGTGGCGACCACCAGAAAAGCGCCGAGGCAATGAAGCTCGACGAAGTCCCGGAGAATGAATTTTAACTGTCTCGGAGCCCGCAACGAAATTAATCAGAAGAGAATAACAGAGGAGTAGGAAAATATACTAAGCCCCGAAAGTTGATATTGCGATGGAACCTTGTCACAATAACAGCTGCGTGACGTCATCCGTCGCACAAAAAGACAGCTAGCAAAAAAAATGTTTTGTATTTTTTTAGGTCGGTTTGTGCGTATATAGTAACTGAGACAGGAATGTCAGACAATGTAATCTAAGAATAGCCAGACGGCTGTTTATGACCATAGGTATATTTCTTAGAAATTTCGGCACCCTAAAAGATTAGTTTTTGTATGCTGCTTATAAAAAAACAATGATTACACCCATAAGTACATAATTGTGTTGTTGATGTGAAAATATGACAATATTACTTTTACAAAATAATTGTCCACTTTAATTATCATTTCACGAGTACGACTGTTAATTAATTTCTTACTCATTTTAACGGGTAACAGGTAAGAAAACTAAACAACAAAACTCAACAACAAAACTCAACAACAACAATAAAACAGGATAACAAAAACAGAAAGCTATAACAAGTACTCGAAGCGCGTAAGCACGTAAGCGCGGGCTGACCTTGCGAACGGTACTGACGCGACGGCGCGACTTCGGCTACGTCACCAAGATGGCCGCCAATCGCAATATCAACTTGCGGGGCTAGTACAAATTTCCACCAGATACCGATGGCTAGATTGATCAATTCATACCTAACAGTTTTCTTGTCATATTGACTCCCAATCTCTTCCACCACTAACAACAGAACATCTGCAAATGACCCGACCATCCAACTGTCACATCCTACAACTCAATACCGAGAACAATATTTATTCAATAACGCGAAGGGGTGCAGGCGTCCTCAAAGTTGGGGTCGCATTCAATTTGTGTGTTGTCAATGATGCGCGCTCGATTTAATGGCAGGTGACGTTTATAGTTTGTGTTTGTGCCCCCTGGTTCGTAATGGATGGGTAGTCGGTAGTAAGCGCATTGGGTACTTTAATCATCTTTTTTTTTTTTGTACCTAGTGATTATTTGGTTTTTTTTTAGGGTTCCGTACCCGAAGAGTTCAATCGGAGCCTTATTGCTGTCATGTCACTAACGTGTTTGTCTGTGTGTCCGTATGTTCGTCATCTGTCACACATTACGTTGACATCGACGCTCAATTTCGGTCCATTCATTGACGCAAAAGCTCAGCTGGCTGCCAAAAAATTGCTACTTCACGCCAGAACAATTGCTCAACTTGTATCAAGCGCAAGTTCGATCATGCATGGAGTACTGTTCTCATCTCTGGGACGGATTTGCCAAGTACCAGCTGGATGCACTTGAGTCAATCGAAAAACGGGCCAAGAGGCTCATTGGCAATGAGGTACTCGTCGAATCTAGGCACCAGAACCTCGAACATCGGCGCAGAGTTGCCAGCCTGTCGGTTTTTTATCGGTTACATTTCGGGGGGTGTGCGTTGGAATTGCATGAACTAATTCCTCCTAGCCCGTTCCATCAATGGACTACAAGACGTACGGCGATGCGTCATCAGTACATGGTGGACATCCCACCCATACGCACCAAACGTTTTGGGAATACTTTTATTATGCGTACAGCAAAGGAGTGGCATTCCCTGCCGGAGTCTGTATTTCCTGTTGTCTACAACCTGGGAGTCTTTAAGTCAAGAGTGAATAGGTTTCTTCTAGGCAAGCGTGCTTCATCGTCGACCACATCGGCGCTTACCATCAGGTGAGATAGTGGTCAAACGCAAGCCTATCAATAATAAAATAAAAAAAAATAGGTTTTACAGCCAAACGGTTGGAGCTAGAGTCTTCAAATAGTTTCGGAATAGTATCTTGTTGATCCAAACCCATAGAAATTGTCATTTTTTTTTAAGCTTCATTCCCATACAGCAAAAGGAGAGCGCGAAAAAAAAATGTAACCTACCCCATCTAGTAGGCTATCGTTGTTTAGAGCTCGCTGAGTAGATACATACTCATTTTTTGTCTGTAACAACGACTTTGCTGTGATAACTGCGGGGTCGAGCAGACCTTTTTTACAAAATATTGTTCCGAAGAATTTTCGAACTTCCGATTGACCTATGAACTTCAAATTTGGTGATATTGTTTATTATATATATACGTATATTTTACTAACAAATACCAAAATAGTAAAAATAAAAAAAAATATTCCTCCCATTTTTCTATTACAACCAACTTAATTTTGCGGTATGGTACGGAACCCTAAATGTGGGAAGTCCGACACGCACTTGGCCGGTTTTTTTTACAAGCTTTTATTACCTTGCTTTCGTATGTGTATCCGGCAAATAGTTATCCCTTTTTCAAGCACTTCCTAGCATCCGATTAAACTGAAACTTTGCAGTAATATGGCACCATTTAGCTGGTCTGAGGATGTAGCCGGAAGGTGCTCATAGCAACTCTTCAACCAGACAAGACAGTATCATGTATTGTCAAGTGATATTATACAAGTCCATAAGATGAGAATGTTGAGATGGATGTGCGGCGTCACGAGATTGGATAAAGTGAGAAATGAGTATATTAGAGGCAGTTCGAAAGTGGCGCCAATGTCAGAAAAGTTGAAGGGAAACCGTTTGTCCTGGTATGTTCATGTGATGAGGAGTGATGAAACGCTTGTTACTAAAAGAGTTATGAATATAAATGTGGATGGAAAAAGAGGCAGAGGAAGGCCAAAGAAAATATGGATGGACTGTGTTAGGAGTGATATGAAAGAAAAGGCAGTCAGTGATAGCGAGACAGGGGATAAGACGGTATGGAAGAAGAAAACCTGTTGCGCCAACCACAAGTAACATGGGATAAGGGCTGGATGATGATGACTTAATTCCTTTTAGAAAGCTTGTTTTAAAAATATTTTTACATTTGATGTTTTATTTTGTACTTATTGATTATTATTCACTTGGTTTTTTTTAACTTGTTTACATAAACGGGCTGTCGCTCTATTTACAGCTGTTCGT
The DNA here is from genome assembly GCA_948252205.1 of Orthosia incerta. Classification (NCBI taxonomy): domain Eukaryota; kingdom Metazoa; phylum Arthropoda; class Insecta; order Lepidoptera; family Noctuidae; genus Orthosia; species Orthosia incerta. The sequence goes on along the minus strand of OX411764.1, from coordinate 21,237,273 downwards.
CATGAGGAGATACTATGTAGTCCTATGTAGTCCAGCAACATCATCATCATCATCTCGGCCGAAAACGTCCACAGCTGAACATAGGGCTCTCCCAAATGTCGCCACATCATCCGGTCCCATACGTACCGCATCCACCGGTTTCCTGCGACATAAGCAACCGCAAAAAAGTCATCATCCCAACATCGGGCATAGGTTCAGTTGATAATGATGATTTCTTGGTCAAAATGCTGTCATTTGTTTCTTGTCCTTCTTTATTTCCTGTCTTTCTTTATGCCTCTTTTGTGTCGTCATAAAGCCGTTCAGATTCTGCTTTTCTTTCGTATTCTTCTTTAATAGTTCTTTTTTCTGTCTGCCCTTTCTCTGTCTCTGGCACGTTTATTATTTTTTTATCTTTCAAGTTTGCTTGATTTTGGCTCGCCCCTACAGTAAGTAGCGCTACATACAACCGTTACATCTGTATTGGCTCGTGTTTGTTCAACATTATTATCTGTGTCCATTGTCCGCATGTCACACACTGTCTATTAAACTGTAATTCTGATGGGCCGAGGGCTGTTTTACATGTACCGTGCTGTTGAATACGTTTTTTATAATTTTATTTTGTAGTGATGGATTCGTTGTTTGTTTTGTGATGGAGATGTTTTGAATAAAATTCTAAACCTGTTACATTTTTATTTTAAACAAATTTTTAAATGCATTTTACGAGAAACAAACGTGTGTGCTAAATTTCATCTCAATCGAACACCGGCAACCTAATTGCATAAGTGAATTCGGCAAGGCACATGGTTTTGACCCTATCAATCGACCAATCAATTATGTTGTGTGTCTTTTAGTCTGTGCTAAATGAAGTATTTTCTTTCTTTTTTGTTTCTTTCATTTCACATGCGAGATGAATGACATGGTGTGGTTTTCAAAAATAAATAAAAGCTTGTAATATAACTTTAAAATATTAATTTTGTTATTCTGTGGGTAAAACTTTATTTATAGTAGATTAGTAGCCAAGGGCTGTAAAGCATCAATTGAAGCCAGCGAGGGCGCCTATAGTTCGAGGGTGCAATTGGTACTTACACCCGAGCTAACTATTCTGCTTTACATCTCGATTGTGAGGTAAGTAGAAACCGGCATTACAAGAATAAAACATTTTATTTGTTAAATTTAAAGTGAAATGAGAATAATTAATCAAGTAAAGAACTGAGCTTCGCCGTTCGATATTTAAAATTGATGACTATTATACTCACACGAAGACAAGGCTGAATAGCAAAGCGACCTCTTTGGTCATTGGGCTGAATGCATGATGTCTATTGCTAGTATGATCGTTAGATGTACGCGAACTTTTTTTAATTACTTACCGCCCTAGGGCTTTTCTAGCTACATTATTACCCTAGAGCGCTAATTAGTCACCTACAAGCCCCATTTGGCGGTAATAAGAACCTACTTACCGAACATGAGAGATGTAAAATTATTTATTTTTACATTCATTCTTTTTTCTGTATCTTGCTTAACGCAACAATCTGTCTTTAGACATTTGGCTGCTCCTTTGTTTGATTTTATTCTGTAATTGGTCCTTGTAGCAATGAGGAATTGTCCATTGACCACTCTCGCTTATTCCATTGGGAATCGGTTTATTAGTCGGAACAGGGGGGTGACCATAAGCTCTTAGAGCGGTATCAATTTGAGAACGAATAAGGGACAGATGTATCTGACGTGTATACATCTGTCACTTACTCGATATCAAATTGATACCGCTCTAAGAGCTTATGGTCACCCCCCAGGTCGGAACACTGGTCCTCCTCAGTCTTGTGTACACAATACTTCCAGATCCCGCCAAAGTCAAATCTTAATAGCAAAGTTATGCAACAATGGGTATAACCCAAATACCACTTTAGATATGTCACTTAAAAATATAAGTCTTAATACATTTTTCATGAGAGGTTTCTGGATAGTATAGTGCTCTTAATCACGAAAAAAAGACTCTTTATAAATAGAAAATACCTAGAAGGTATCCATCCTTGTCAATGTCATGTCAAAGTAGCTATACGACAAGACTAACACAATTTCAGTAATAAAGCATTCGTAGTATAGTAAGTTCCATCATAAAATGAATCAACTAAATTCGTCTTCAGTACCAGGAGACTAGGAATACACAGGCGCCTCATATATTACACGAAAACAATCAACCCACGACAAACACTCAACGTCCAGATGCAAACAGAATGGACGCTAATAAAAAATAAATATTGACTCTGAATATCAAATAATCATCGGGCTCCGTTTTAATAAATTAAAAAATGTCCCTGTGAAATTATAGGACATGAGGCGAGGTTCGAATGCGAGCGAGTCCTAGAGATATTGTTTGGGATATTTTATATTATTATAAGCGTTATACCTATGGAAATAGAGGGTACTTCGGAAATAACTTAGTTTCATTACAAATTCGATGAGATTACCGACAACTGTTGAGGTACGGCGGTGTGGTCTTAAATCATATGAAAATCTAAACCATTTCTGAAAAAAACACGTATTGCGCTGACACCAAGTAACATTTTTCTCTGCTATTATATTTATTTATGGTATATGTATTATTTATATTTAATTAGTTAAGTTACCCATATATTTGTTAGTCTATTTAAAAATTCCTTATTTCCTTCAACACACTGTGTCTTCGTATATCATCCAACATTCCTGTCACAGAGAAATTTCTATTGAAATAAAGCTACTGCTTTTGTGCTCTTCTATCTGTATTATTTCTTTTCTCTGTTAAGTGTTTTGTGTGTACATAAATAATTAAATAAATAAGATATATAAATAAATGTGACAAGGGCAGGAAGGTGATGAATAGACAAGATATAGCTCTATACTGCTGAGTGTTTAGGAAAAGGCAGTAGACAATCCTTATCTCTGATAGATTGTCACTTTGTCTTGATCCCATAAACAGAAGTAAAAGCCTATAAAATCTATAGGCCAATTTTACCCACTCCGCTTAAGAAAACGCTAACACTAACACCACACCGCAACACCACGGGACACAGGGCTGTTTTCATTTACTTAAACAAGGCGACTTTTTAATACCAATTCATGGGCGGAGTTCAGTGATTGGTCGCAGGCGACATGCTGTCTAATTACAAGGCAGCTTATTGGCGGATCGCCAGATTGAAGCGCGTTCTCTTTGTAAACTGTCGTCAAATTAATTTGGGGAGTCATTATAATGAGTGGTTCGTCCTTGGCGTTTGAATTTGGGCGTTAGTTAATTGGAAGTTAAGTTTTAGGTAATTGGGTCGCAATGTTGTTAGTGTGAAGTCAGACTTATATAGTACTAACAACACTTTTAATGGAAAGCTGACAAGACTGCGACTTGATTCTTACAAGCACTCGAAATGCCCAATAAATGAGGTATAGAACAATAGTTTACTTTACTGAATTTTTTTTTACTCAGTTATCAAGATTAATAAAAGGAGGAGAAAAGGAGCTTCTGGCTAAATAATAACAGCCGCACAGGTCGATCATCAAGGTTAAGCAACGCTTGACGAGGTCGATCCGTGGTTGGGTGACCATTACAACATACCGAGTTTCCACCGTGCCTCGGCAAGCACGTTAAGCCGTTGGTCCCGGCTGTCATTTGAAGATCTTTGACAGTCGTTACGGGTAGTCAGAAGCTTGAGATCTGACACCAGTCTTGCCAAGGGGTACCGTGTTACCCAGTTACTGGGTTGTGGAGGTCAGATAGGCAGTCGCTCCATGTAAAACACTGGTACTTAACTGAATCCGGTAAGACTGGAAGCCGACCCCAATACAGTTGGGAAAAGGCGAGGCAGATGATGATGTAGATTAATAAAAATTATTGGAAACGTATTTTTCTTTTGACACGTAAACATAAAGTGAGAAGGATATAATGCGTTGAAATATCGTGTGACGTCTCGCCGCTAGTACACTTTATACTGCCTTAGTGACGTCACAAGCCCCCACTCCTGAACTTTGATGCGCTATAACTTCGTCAATTTTTATTGATTTGATAAAGCAAAAAATACGTGCGCAATATTATTTGATAATCTCACTGACGAACTAAATAGAATTATAATTTTTTCTACCCATCAATAAACATCCCTATTCAATTTTCACTCAACCTTTCATTTCCTATTTATCAAAATTTCAAGAATGCATAAGGAATTTTGCGCAATATTTTCTTCAGAGTCTAAACGGAATAGTTGCCAAGAGACGTTACTAGGTGCGTTGGCAGATCAAAGGACAGTTGAATGACCTGCAGAAGATCACAGGGAAGAACTAGATGAGATTCGCACAGACCCGGAAAAGAATGTTACAAAAGAGAGGATCTATACTCAGGAAAAGATGATGACGAAGCAAAACGCTGCATAATTAAGCTTTGGTCTCTTCATCGGAACGCACAACGTTGCGGTATGCGACGCCGGATACATGATTGTACGAAAAACGTCTTGAATAGTATTGTAAATATGTTAGGTTAGGTTAAAACGGGCTGTTTTCCGCAACTCCACGAATAAGCGCGTATTTTGCGTACGGAAAATAAATAATAAATATGTTACAGTCACAGTGTGCGTCAGCAGTGTGCAGGATCATGTGTTCGGCAACGTTAAGTGCAGCGTAGTGCGTTCCGATCAAGAAACCAAAGCTACATTTAAATTGTTTTTTTTATTTTTTATTATTTGTGATAGGTTTGCTCATGACTCTAGTCTAGGTCATAGGTGACAGATACAGAGTCAACGATGGAGTGAGCTTACCCAGAAGAAGCCTGTTCACTCTAACTTTGAAGAGATTCGGGTTGAATGCGTTCGGAAGTACAGAAGCAGGTAGTGAGTTCCATTCTTTCGCTGTGCGCATTATAAGGGTGCTTTTGGATTGCAAATCAATATGCCAAAAGCACACCAATTCCTCGCTTACAATGAATCCATTAAGGATAAAATCAAAATCTCAGCGTTCCTATAAAGAACAAGAGTGTAACAACGTTATCGAGTACCCCTGAAGAGTTTAATTCGATTCTGTTCGCTTACAAATGGTTCTCGATACTTGTGCGAAGTAGCTCTTTGATTGGAAGAGGAACCCTTTTATTTAGGGGTGGCAATGGTAGGTAAGTATGGGGTATCAAATATTGGTGTTAAAGGGTATAAGGGTTAGAGTTGCTTTGAAGAATGTTACTTAGATTAATGATAGAAAGAGGGTTTGTTATGTAAGGTACAATTCTGTAAGCAACATAAAAGGAAATTATAAGAAACTAGCTTCTTCTAGCAGGTTCACCCGCGTGAATGTCGAAAATTATTCCAAGTGAACATGACAACCTGTCGAGATGAAATAGTATCCTTTTCCACTGGTTTTTCCCCTATTATTGGTTAAGCGGTTTGGGCGTGAAAATATAACAATTATAATAATTAACTAATGCTAAAACTATTGCAAATATATTATATCGATTTTTTATACCCATTTTTTTATTTTTTATTATTGATAGGCTCGCGCTTGACGACTATCTCACCTGATGGTAAGCGATGTTGTGGTCGACGATGTAGCGCGCTTACCTAGAAGAAACCTATTCACTCTTGACTTAAAGACGCCCAGGTTGTAGCTATCAGGAAATACAGACTCTGGCATGGCAGTACACAAAAAATAACTAGTCCGCCAACTTGGGCCGTCCGCCATATTGTATTTAGAATGACGTCACTTAGCAAAACATTAATTGTCATCCAAACTAAACAGGTATAAACAATTTCATCTTAATCGGTGGCGGATAACTGCTATAGAATTCAGTTGCAAGATTTGACCCGAACACACTTACATATATACATTGCAAGTTAATTAAAAGCTTGTAAACAGTTCTCTGTAGTGACTGATGCGAGAAATTCTACCAAAACACTCTCCTATTTAATTAAACATAACGTCATTGAACACACTTGAACTGTCCCGGGTCCCTCCCTACACACAACAGTACAGCGCTGTGCCTTCCAACAATGGAACCCGGCACTCCATTGTGTCCATATGTGCCGAGAATTCACTTGCTTTCTCCGTACTAAGTATAGTGTCACAGAGTAGGGAATGCCGAGATTATACTTCAGTTAGGACATAGAGTAAGCAGGTAAAACAGAAAAATATAAAGTGATGTTGGTTTGTTTGTCACATAGGGAGGTTTTTTATTTCTTTAGTTATTTGTCATATAATGAAGATGATATAAACTTGTCTTAACAATGCTTTTCATGATCTTTGTGTCAAATGTGTGAATTACTATGGCTGAAACACGGGTGTTCCGTCTCGACTTCCATGTTGAACTTATTGGGGCAAATAAACTTATTTATTTTGTATTCTTTGACTCGTTGGATTATCAACGGTTTGCTTAAAATAATGTCGTGTGTTTTCGCCGTGGCTCCTTCTTGAGCACAACATTCATCATCATCATCAGCCTATTAATGTTTCCACTACTGGGACATAGGCCTCCTCTCTATGAGAGCGAATGGGCCGTAACCAACACGCGGGCCCAGTGCGAGTTGGTAGATGTCACATGTCTTCGAATTTTTGGTCCTAAGACATGCCGGTTTCCTCACGATGTTTTCCTTCACCGTTTTGAGAGCAGTTGTGATGAAAATAATTTACACAAAGTAAAGCGCCTGCCTGGGTTCAAACCCACGATCCACAACTTGTAAGTCGCGGCCGATACCACTGGGCCACCACTGCTCTCTAAGCACAACATTGGGTTAATAAAATTTCTGAAATATAAATATACATAGGTACAATATCATTCCAACATAATCACTTTAGGCCTATAAAATCCAACGGAAGACATCAGCTGGCCTACACAAACGACCACAGATCATATCAGATCAGTAACATAATTAAATTAAACTTAAATTACCGCCACGTGCTCTCTGTCATATCACCCTACTCTATGGCGCTAGGGTGGGACATCGATACTCGGTAGATTACAGACGATTATCGATTCAATCGGATACCGACACAGGGTTGCAAGATGTAATAAATTAGCGGTGTTTGTTGCCATATGTGAGGATTGATAACGTTGTTATCTTGGCGTGTGTTCTTTGGGATTAACTGCCTTTTTGCAAAGTTATGGCAGCTTGACTCTTCACCTTAGATCTTGTTTAAGCAAATTATGTAAAATGGCGTTCAAAACAAACTTAGTGTTCTAAGCCAAACAGATAGGTGGATATAGGTGGCGAGAAAGTGTAAACGGCTGCCAAACTAAGGCTTTTAAAAAAAATGTTAGGTATTATGGTCTGTTTAGTTGTTCTCATAAAATAAAAAGACGACTCGAGCGACGCATGTCGATTGTCGCGTCACGTCTCGGTCTGAGCTGACCCTAATGATCCATTTAAATAGACAGAATGATTCCAGGAATCTGACTCGCCTAGCTTCCTAAGGTGCAGGCCACATAGAAATGGCGTCGGGCGCGGACATGGCACGGGCGACTTCCTATTGTATTCAAATTTCGTACTAAATACATGGAAATAAAGCGCAATTTAGGACACACGGTATGGCGTTGCTTGGACGTGGTTATGACGACATACCGTGTGTCCTTAATTGCGCTTTAATTCCTCCCGTCCCATGTCCGCGCCCGACGCCATTTCTATGTGGCCTGCGCTTAAGGCAGAGTTGAATGTAGACAACGTCGGCAAGTAAAATAAAAAATGGAACATCGTACATCTCAAGTCCAGAAGCGATGAATCAGCCCATTATAGACTGAGCAAAACTATTCTGCTGCAAGATAGCAGTTCTAACACCGCAAATACTGCGGACTTTGTTTCAAACAAATGCAAATATTAGATGGTAATCTATCTGGCAGCCCATAGCATTGGAAATTATTGGACATCTAAAATACCAGTAATTGCAGGAGACTTTAGGCATTTCTCACAACTTTCAAAATTGTTGTCTGAAAGACGAAATATCTTTTTAAAGTTGTGAAAAATTCCTTCTGAAAGATTATAAAAGCCCATTTTAAAAAACGGGACCTTATTACTAAGACTCTAGTGGAGTCACTCCACTGTCCGTCTGTCTGTCTGCTACCAGGCTGTATTTCATGAACCTTGATAGCTAGACAGTTGACATTTTCACAGATGATGTATTTCTGTTGCCGCTATAACAAAAAATACTAAAAAAAAAAAAACACACTAGGTCTCCCATACAACAGCCATGATTTTCTTCCCGTTTTTTGTGATAATGGTATGGAACCCTTCGTGCGCGAGTCCGACTCACAGTTTATCGGATTTTTATTTTCTAATTTGACCCCATAAGTAAAATGTATGTATTTACGTTACGCGTTCGTGTTTGGATCACAAAAGTGCATAATAATGTGTACAAATTTGTACTAGGAAACCTACTACTAAGAACTACGAAACACTGAAAATAAACCAGCTCAAATCCAACGAATTTGATTAAAACATACACCGAACGCACCCTGGGTTCACTTGTTGACGCCAACATTCAAGCAACGTCAATTCAGGCTTATTGTTCTTATTGTGACGTGTCGGCTTTTTATCTTATTAATTAAAGCTGTTTGTGAATTACTTTGGACAGGGAGAGAATGTTTTGCTTAAATCATTGTTGACAGGTGGCTTTGTAGAATCATTCCACTGGTTTTACGTACCTAGGGATTTAACACAAGCTTATTGCTGAATCAACAACATCGTCTTGATAATAAAGTCCTAGTATAAAATTATAGTGCATTACTGCAGCGGCCAGCAAAAGAAGCATTGATGTACGAACGTGTAAATGTGGGCCGAGGCGAAGCCGAGGCACACATACGTAATTCCATCAATGCCTAGTCTTTGTCTCTCAAGTAATAATGATCGGCAATTAAAACTAAGTCAAATACGATTACTTTTCAAAATCAATGACGAACAACAATATTTTTTTCATTCCGTCCGTGTTCATTTGTTTTTTTTTTTCAATAAACAGCTTTCTGTTTGCAAGCCAGTTCGAAATTTAAATAAAACCTTTGATAAGTTACCTCCTTGTTTGCCATGTTTCGGAGTAAAATATCGTTCCATTTTTAAATTGAACGACAGATATGAGTTTACTATGTAATTTATTTAGCCGCTAAACCACCGCAGAAATGGATTTTCATGCAACTTTAGCCGGCCGCTGCTCGCATGTATATGGCCAGTACAGCAATTTCGAATTATCTCGAAGAAGGTTGTCAAAATAATGCTCAAATTTCAAAGCATGTTTGAAAAAAAAGTAATTATTCGTTTATTTGAGACTATAAAATTACAAAACAACGTATCAAATACGTAAGAAACCAATAAAATGACATTAAAACGAATCGTTTTTGTTTTACATGATAATAATAAATTACTCCAGTCACCGAAGGCATTACACAAACAACAGGATTTTGTTAAGATGGATTATCATTATCCGCCTTTTAATGTTGGGAACATGACTGCTGGGATACAGACCTTCTCGCTGTGAGAGGGAAGCCACGCGGGCTCAGTGCGATTTGGTGGATGTCACAAATCTTCGAATTTTTGGTTCTAGGTGATCCTCCCGTTTCCTCACGATGTTTTCCTTCACCGTTTTGCAGTAATTTACACAAAGTAAAGCGCCTGCATGGGTTCGAACCCACGACCTACAACATGTAAATCGCGGCCGTTACCACTGGGCCACCACTGCTCGTAAGGATAGATTATATGATAAGACCATTAGTGTAAAACCAAGTTTACTGCTTCGAAATTTTTGCACATTTTCAGACTGTCTTCGAAGCATTTTCCTATTATTATTTTTGTTGATGAATAATTAAACAAAAATCGTCGAAATTACCAACTATCATATTATATCCGATAACAGTCTACTATTAGGCATATATCCTTCCAACACTATATCGCTATAATATAATATATACCTTTAAATTCCCCATGACAAAAAACCATCTCCACCATTCTACGATCCCCACACATACAGTACAACTATTTTTAATGTCCCAAGCCAATCATCGCATTGCCGAATACAAACGAATGCTAATTTCCAAGTCCATCAATTATTAGATTTATCGTGTATAATAATTTAAATTCAGAACTAAGTACTTTATTGTTGTTTTGTTGTGATTTCCGTGTAAACTATATAGAACTGTAAAATTATTTTCCTTTAGCAGCTTACCTCCCATTTTTTAAATAAATTACATTAAGTAAAAGACAATTAACAGTTCTATATACTTCCAAGTTGATCGAGAGCGTCCGGTCTGCACCAAGTGCAAAGGGCAACTGATAGAAATCCGACGACTGACGAAACACGAAGTTTGCCGAGAGACATCAAGAAAAATAGTTATACTAGTACCTACATAGCTAGTTCAACATCGCTCTACTCGTATCCATTAACTAGAGCATAATCTAATTTATCTAATGCTCGCCCGCCTCCCTGTAATTTGGAGGGTACTACACGGAGTGGGTAGCTAAGTTTTTTATTATTTTTGATGCGAAAAAATAAACTATTTCGAGTGTTTGCGTTTGTAATGGGAAATGCAGGGCAAATTTATGTGGGTATTTTTTTAGTTTTTAAAGAGAAGAAAAATAGATTGCATGAAATTTTACTTGTGACCTGTTTACAGATAAAGTAAGGCATGATAATATCGCCCTGAAATGTTAAAAAAAACCTTACTCTAATGAAAATACAATTCCAAAGAAATGCCATAAGAAGCTACATCCCTGTATAGATAGTTCAACTCATCTTTGCGCACGACGCCATGTGTGCGTGCGCTTTTAAGGGTACACTAGTCGACGGCACGAACTATTTTTTGCGCGGGGTTAAAATGCATTTTATAACAACCGACAACACGTGCGGAAGAGATAGATGCTGTGATGAGCAGTAGGAAGCTAGTTCGCGTACGAATACACACTTTTTTCCCTTTTTCCCGTCTTCTTATGGTATTTATTACTCGCCCAAAAATGCGTTAAAATTAGTGTCGAAATGTGGAACTTTCGACGCTCATAACTTTCAAATGTTTTCTTTTTTTAATTTTTTGCTTTAATACAGGGCTAGATAATGATGAGACATATTGATATCACTTTTTATTTTGAACGTACATAGTCAAACAGTGGAATAATCCCTAAACTACGTTTGTATGGAAGAATTTTCGACTATACACTAGTCCTTAATTATAAATTATGCATTTGTGTGACAGAGACGCGGCAGTCGTCGTCCGAGCTAACAACCACCCACACATGCTTAGCCGCACGCACATATGAGTTAAAACTATCTAAAATACGAGTGACGGCATTGTTAAAGCTTTCATACAAACCAAGAGGGTCAGTGAGTCGCCGTTTACTCATAGAAATTGACAACTCTTGACGATAACTGTGGTAACGGTTCTGCCAGGCGGTTTTTGCTCCCAAATTGTGATAAAAATGCGTGACTCAAGACTATAACAGAGGCCGTGCTCGCCCGGTTGATGCCGATTATTCAGTGTTACATGGCATCATGGTTTTAACGTAGGTGTATGTAGATTAACTCTACTACGTAAAAGTAAAAAAAAAAATGTGAGATGCTAGTAATAACCTTACCTGATGAGCGTGTGAGCTCTGGTCCGGAGAGTTGCGAGCAGTTCCACCTCGTTGGTGGTCATATCCTTGTTGTCCTCGTAGAAGCGAGTGGAACAGAGCACGGAGTCCAGCGCTACTGACAGGCAGTCACTGGCCTGCCTCGCTAGGTCCATGTCGCATCGGTCTGTGTGGATGTCTTTTTCCTGTACATGGAGAGATAAAGTTTTTAAGAGTTTAAGTTTTTAGAGTTTTTTGGGCGCACGGTTGGCGCAGTGGTTGAGCGACTGACTGCTGCGCTGCGTGTCGCGGGTTCGATTCCCGCACGGAACAAATATTTGTATGATCTACAAATAGTTGTTCCAGCTCTGGGTGTTTGTGTATGTGAGTTTATATGTTTGTAAACGCACCCACGATACAGGAGAAAATCTTAGTGTGGGGCAACGTTTAAAAAAAAAAAAAAAGTTTTTACAATCGGGGCAACTATACCCCCGGGGCAACTAAACCCCTGGGGCAACTATCCTGGTTTTATCCTATGTACTAAGTATAACTTCAATTTTAAGACGGGTTAAGTTTACCAACAACTTCGGATCTTCTGCATGATCGATTATTGGGTATTTTACAAGTCAAAGAGAGAGTATTATTACTACATTCTACTATTCTCTCTGGCTTTATAGTACAATTGCTTAAGGCCACATGTTATTTGCACATTTTCTCTGCGTACATATATCAACGCCTCCATTGACCGACTGCATGGACTTACAAAGTGGAGTTATTATGTCGCGTTTGAATGGGCGAGGGTACTTGCTCCAATCCAATACTACACTCAAATTAAGTGTTTCTTTTTTATCTATCTGCCGTCAAAAATATGCTGAATATTGTCAAAAGCATATCATTCATCCATACAAAAAGAAAACGAAAGTAACTCATTTTTTTTGTTTACCCTTTCACGACTAAACGGCGTAAATCTATTTAGATGAAATTTGGTATGAAGATAGTTTGAGTCACTGGGAAGGTCATAGGATAGTTTTTATCACGGTAGTTTGTTCCCTTGGTATAATAAAACATTTTTTACGCGTGCAAAGCCGCTATCAGAGCCAGTTCGGTATAAGTATATCTTCTCAAATGTGCTTGAAAATTTAAGCATTATTTTGACAACCTAATTCGAAATTACTGTACTGACCAAATACATGAGTATTTGGTCAGTACAGTAATTTCGAATTAAATCGAAATACTGTGCGGCCGGCAAAAGTTGGATAAAAATCCATAACTGTCGTGGTTTAGCGGCCAAATAAATTACATAGTAAACTCATATCTGTCGTGTAATTTAAAAATGGAACGATCTTTTACTCCGAAACATGGGAACCAAGGAGGTAACTTATCAGAGGTTTTATTTAAATTTCGAACTGGCTTGCAAATAGAAAGCGATTTAAAAAAAAAAATATAACACTAACTCGGGCAAAATTGTCATTGATTTTGAAAGTAATTGTATTTGACAAAAGTACTATACAAGCCTTGGCCACAACTAGGCATTGATGGACTTACGTATGTGTGTATTGTGAGGACGTAGCCAGTGGACTACGGGAAATTAAACTCAAATTAGTTTTATCTATTATATTTTAGCAATAATGAGCCTGCCTTCAGGCGAACAATCTAGATCTGACATAATAATTTTATACAAACATGACAAGCGTTCCTATTTTAATTACCTTGCAAAACTAGTTGTCTGCTGCCAGTCTTACTATAGGCCAAGAGTTTGCCTTTTAGGCAGAGTCCTCACAGTATTTACACGTTCGCTCATCAATGCCTCTTTTGCTGGCCGCTGCAGTAATGTACTATATATAACCTGTACCCAAACCCAACAATTAGATGTTGATTATTAAGACCTGCCTGGCTTCTGACGTTTCATAAGTGTCCATGAAGTATTATGTGAAATAAAATAAAAAAAACATTTGAATTTGTAAGACCATAAATAGCTTAACATGAAGACTCCGCTTCAGTTCGGGTTCCAAAACATACTACCTAAACGATAACAGGCGCCTTACGACCACCAGTGTATTTTAGACCCCGTAAATAACACAAACCTAAAAAAAACACTACGCAAATATCGGCCAAAGATGTTATCAACACAATGTCAATCGACCCTAATAAACAACTAGATTTACGAGAAAAAAAAAAGAAAAGCCATTCGAAATTCGAAAAAAATCCATGATGGCGTGAGCGATAACGACCAATTAACATTGCCGCGGGTATACGATTCAATAAGTTGGTTTTAATTGCGAATAATAAAATAAATATTTTCGGGTCCAGGGTTTTAAGTATGTGTCGCTGATTTGCTAAATCTGGGTTTTTGTTTCGTCATCCTCCTGCCCTTTATACCTGTTTATTGGGGTCAGCGTAATATGCCATCTTCTTACATACATACAATACAGATAACTATTCTGATTTTATCCATTCGCGTAAAGGTGCTATCTCACCTGGAGCATTCACCCGTAATGTAACGTTACAGAGTCGAGCATTACATCAGTAAGGGAGGAGAACCGAGCATTACATCAGTAAGGGAGGAGAACCGAGCATTACAGACTTACAGTGTGCAACCCGTAATATTACAGATTCGAGGATTACATTGGTGAGGGAAGAGAACTGAGCATTACAGTGTGCAACTTGATGATACAATGTGTAATATTTTATTACAACATGTAACTTCAACTACCGCTTCGTCTGACATTGTGGTATCAACGAAATGCCCAAAATCGAATCTAATGTTACATTACAGGTGAATGCTCGTCAAGTCAGGAAAGCAGTACTGTAATGTAATGCTCAAAATCGAATCTGTAATGTTACATTACAGGAGAATGCTCCAGATGGGGAGCACCTTAACAATATTTTCAATTTCGCTTGACGCTCAAAAAATTGTCATTGCATAGCGACAAAGAAAACATGTATAAGCACAGCAAAGTCGTATCTTATTTATTTTAATAAGCAAAACATTCCGCAGTAGACCGAGCCGCTTTTTATCTCCAAACCCTTTACTGTTACGGAACAGCAGAAGATTAAAATTCCCAATTTTATTTTTATTACAATAATGCAACAATTATTATGTATTTTGGCGAGTTTTTAATAACATTTTTTATTGCGCGAGATTGCACGTGCGGTGGGAAGTCATAAGGATGGATATTAAAAATTAATCCGTTAATTCGCTTTTTGTGGAACAATGCGGAGTAATAAAAAGTGTTTTAAGTTATTTGAAAGTAAGGGCACTCGTGATTCTGTTAGAGAATATCTGAAAAGCAAGTCACTTAAGTATTGCATCTTGCTCAATGTCGAAATCCAGTCTCCCATTCAGAATTATTACTTCTTTCATATTTTACTTTACGCAACATCTCGAAAGTGCAATATAGTTTTTAACGCTTTTGAGCTTGCAAATAATTTATCACTTCATCAAAGTTGTAATATACGCTTGGAGTTTCCTTGCGTAATCCAATCAGAAATGAAGACATCCCGCAAGAGAACCAAGGTTACCGACATAGCCCGAAGAATTGCCAAACTTGAGTGACAGTGGGCAGGGAACATTGCTTGCAGAACGGATGGCCGATGGTGCCGAAAAGTTCTGGAGTGGCGACCGCGAACCGAAATACGATGCGTTGGAAGGCCGCCCACTAGGTGGACCGATGACCTGGTGAAAATTGCGGGAATCCAGTGTATGCGAGACGCACGGGACCGGTGAATGTGGAGACACTTGGGGGAGGCCTATGTCCAGCAGTGGACGTCTTTCGGCTGAAATTATGAAGTTGCAATATACATTTTTAGAGCCGAAGACAATAGGGACAAACCTGTTGCGATTAATTGGCCACAAGTTAAGATTGGCTGCTACTGACAAATTGCACATGCAAAAAGCCCAATAAAACCCTGCCCGACCAGGGGATTGAACTCAAGACCTCAGCAGTAGCGCCTGTGACCATAAGACTGACGACACAGTCACAGCTCAGCTATAAGTTACGATGTCTTCCGGATCGCGGTCGCCACTCCAGAACTTTTCTGCCCCATCGGCCGTCCTTTCTGCGAGCAACCCACTGCCACTTAAGTTTAGCAATTCTTCGGGTTATGTCGGTAACACTGGTTCTCTTGTTCGTCGTCATTTCTGATTCGATCACGCAAGGATACTCCGAGCATAGCATTCTCCATTGCCCTTTGGGTGACTGTAAGCTTTCTGTGGACACCATTGCGATCAAAGAGCGACCACGTCTCAAAGCCATATATCATAACTGATAATGATTAATCGAATATATGCTCACAAATGGCGATGGATTGACAACGTTTTTATTCTGAACATCGAAATAACTTGACATACCTAACGAAAAACATTCCCAATCATCTAAAACCTCAAATTTATACGTCCAAGTTCCCTCAATATCTTAGACCCGGTCCCTAAAGATAACCGAAGATAAAACGAAAAAAAAATACCTTTTTTATTTATATAACGACTACAGAATTTGTTTCGAAGAGTCGGTAACTGGCTAATTAGAGGTCGGAGTTTTATTTTTTTATTTTATAACAAAACTGTAAAAGCTTACGGTAAGAATATTCCGGCATTTTTATTTCTGAACACGGTAGCGAATTCAGATAAAAATCTTTATAGGTTTGCGGTGATTGTATTTTGTGTGTCATTGTCTGTGGTTCCTTAACGATGTATAGACAAAATTGAGTGCAGTTCTTTTTTTTATGACAGTTGGAAGCAAGTTATTGGTGTGAAAGGAGGCGCAATTATAATAAATAAATACTAAGTAAAAAAAACCGACCAAGTGCGAGTCGGACTCGCGCATGAAGGGTTCCGTACCATTATCGCAAAAAAAAACGGCCAAAAAATTACGTTTGTTGTATGGGAGCCCTACTTATTTACTTTATTCTGTTTTTAGTATTTTTTGTTATAGCGGCAACAGAAATACATCATCAGTGAAAATTTCTACTGTCTAGCTATCACGGTTCATGAGATACAGCCTGGTGACAGACGGACAGACAGACAGACAGACGGATCGCGGAGTCTTAGTAATAGGGTCCCGTTTTTACCCTTTGGGTACGGAACACTAAAAACAAGCTTTTGGAAATGGAAGGTTCTAACTGTAATATCACTAGTCAATACACATACAATGACCATAAACACGATGGCGCTATCTTGTATAGTTGAGTAGTTGTTATGGCCACCTTCCGGCTCCATCATGTGACCCAGCCTAATTACGCAAGTGAATTCGTCAAGGGTTTGACTGCCATCAATCGACTAATTACAAACTGCTGCTTCATGTATAACCATATTATATCAATGTTTGCAAAGTTTCACGAGTACGCCAAGTTGCAACTTAATTGGATGCGAAGATGTGCGTAAAAAACCGGCCAAGTGCGAGTCGGACTCGCGCACGAAGGGTTCCTTATGATTATAGCAAAAAACTGCAAAAAAAACACGTTTGTTGTATGGGAGCCCCACTTAAATATTTATTTTATTCTGTTTTTAGTATTTGTTGTTATAGCGGCAATAGAAATACATCATCTGTGAAAATCTCAGCTGTCTAGCTATCACAGTTCATGAGATACAGCCTGGTGACAGACAGACAGACGGTCCGCGGAGTCTTAGTAATAGGATCCCGTTTTTACCCTTTGGGTACGGAACCCTAAAAATGGATTACTAGTTGCCGGACACAGATACGAAAATAAGGTAATAAGCTTGTAATAAAAGCCAATCTTGTAACCAAAAATGTAGCAATGAAAGTTACATAAACACAGAGAAATATTATTTGCAGACACGAAATTAGTTACTGGCGCAAGTATTCAGAGGAGTCGGTGTAAACGCACCCGAAACAAACACATAAGTTAATTTTAGAAATTATTAGTTATTTATTTGTTGTTGTCAATATTCTGTTTGACATTGTGTCGATGTTTACTTTTAGAGTTGTTTTGTTTTATTACTGACAGATATTTTAGTCTGTGATACTCCGAGATACGTAGAATATTTTCGAGTAAATAAAAGTGTGAACAGGCAATTAACATGACAGTTTTCTCACTCCACTATTTGAGATTGAAGAAATTATCGCCCACAAGTAATAACATAATTATGAACTTTCAACCAAGTAATAGTTATATGTAAAGATCTCTCTGTACATTACAACTAGTTGACCCCCGCGGATTCGCTCCTGTCAACTGGCTACCTACCTACCCTAACCTACCCTACCTACCTATCTACCAATTTGTTAAACTAATAAGAATGAATACTACAATACGAATGTAACCAAGTTTTGTTTCTACCGGCGATCTAATTAAAATTTTGAACATAAAAGCTATTGTGACTTAACTATGGTAGTAAGATATATTCTCTAACAAGCATTTTTGTAGATAATAATGAGTACTGTAATCATGTAGTGCATAATTTATCAATAGTTTTCTCAGCGCACGCCAAAGACTGATTTTTATAGGCAAAATATTGCTACTTTGGGTTACATTATTGCAATTTTCATAAGGATCTCTATTTTTTTTGAAAATAAATTATAGCCTATCACACTCAAGAATAATGTAGCTTTCTAATATCGGTTCAGTAGATCCAGAGATTATCCCCTACAACCCCACAAACTACCCCTTTATAATATTAGTATAGAAGTAGGTATAGATTTCTTCATATTATCAAACTTACACTTACATTACTATCTACAGTATCTACGAGTATCTAAAATTATATCTGCAAAAGCAAGTAGTTAGACATGTTGACAATACTTTCAAACAGAAAATATTAGAATATGAACATTTCTACAGGGTTAATTTGAATTTATTGGCAATATTTCAGAGGCTGGAAGTTTTCAATACTGTAAATAAATGTTACTAGAGAAATGTAAACAAAATATTATATGTTAGGTGCGTTGCAGATTTGACCAAAATGTAGAGGAAAGATTTTTCGTAGTTCAAGTTATCCATATTAATGAATAACCCCCAGAAACATTGCCAATGCATACCCGAATATCCCTCTTCTTTCCACAGTCACACTTATTATCTATCTACGCATATAGCTACTAGCACAAGTAGCTAGGCAAGTATTAAAGGACGTTGTGAACGATCTCGACAGTTGCATTTATATTTTAACATGACATCACTTTCAAAGTATCTTAACATCCTTCGCGTAATTCGACGAAATGTTCAGAAAATGTACATCTGATTTATGGGTTGGTCCTATAGTAAAATTTATTAATATTAATGAGTTGTTTAAACTAATGCAAGAATATCGACAATGAATTAAAAGTCACCGTGTATATCTTCCAGTATTTCCACAGTTATAATCTACTCATACAGCTACTAGCGCAAGTAATAAAGGACGTAGTGAACGGTCGCGCGAGATGCATTAGCGGCGCTTTTAGGGCGCCCACCCACTCAACGGCTACTGGTAGAGCACAGGGCTGGCACACGAGTCAAAGTTTATTTACTACAATTAAAATTTGATTATTTTGGTAAAACATTTACATGTGTAAGTTTAGTGGCACAAAATGAAAATCTAGTGGCAGACAGAATATATGTAACAGCTCGAATGAAAAAAGATATCGACTCCTCGATTTCACAATTATCTAAACCAGAGACAAGTGATATTCTATGAACGAAAGCGTAGTGCTAGCGATTGGATAAAGTCAAAAACCGGCCAAGTGCGAGTCGGACTCGCGCACGAAGGGTTCCGTACCAGTATCGCAAAAAACGGCAAAAAAATCACGTTTGTTGTATGGGAGCCCCACTCTAATTTTATTCTGTTTTTAGTTATAGCGGCAACAGAAATACCTCATCTGTGAAAATTTCAGCTGTCTAGCTATCAAGGTTCATGAGATACAGCCTGGTGACAGACGGACAGACAGACAGACAGACGGATCGCGAAGTCTTAGTAATAGGGTCCCGTTTTTACCCTTTGGGTACGGGACCCTAAAAATGATGTATGGGATTGTCAAACGCTAAGAAATGACACTTTATCTTGACTAGACCCTCTGGTCTTGGATAACTAATAGCACAGATAATATAATACTAGCAAATGCCTCATCCCATACAAAGAAACCGTGCCGACGAAACTAGCGTTTTTCAACGGTCTATTTACTAAACGTACATCAACCGCGTTCGGTTCGTTCCACGGCTATAGATGGTGTTAGCAGCGTCTTGCAATAGGGTTTACTCGGTCCGTGACAGTTTTTCTTTAAATACTGTGACGATTTGTTTTATTGTATTTTTGCACGTTTTTACTTACAGTTTCATTGAACTAACTGTCTAAACTGTTACAACACAAATTTAAAAACATGAGTGGCATGCCTCAGATATTTAAAACCGCGCTATCTATTGAAATCAATTCTAAATGATCCGTTCAAATAAATCTTTGAAATGTGAATTAAGAGCCCATTATTCTATAATTTTGTGCTTAGGAGAGTTGATTAAACAAGAGCATACAATTTGTATGATCAATTCTAGAAAATGTTAATTTTACATACAAATCGATGCATATCGCGCCATCTAGTGATATTTTTTTGAACCAAATTTTACCGCGACTAATGATTCTCTACTTACAAATCGTGAAAACATCCACACTAGGAGAATGGTCCTGACAGTTATTTTTAAAGATTGACTGGCAAGAGTTTTTTTTTTCCATTTTCCACAGATCCAAGGTAGATTCAACTTAAAATTCAAGGTAGGTTGAACGAACACCTATTAATTTACAGGACGCACTGGATACAAATGGAGGCAAACAGCGAAACACTAAATAAATTGTTTGACTGATCCTTTACATGTGTATCATCAAGACCCATTTATAAGAAGACCACCGTAAAACTATAACAACAACAACATTAGCGAACATAACAAAACATTTTAATAGCACAGACAATAAAAAAAATTCTCCCACGTGCCACCCCTTAAAACCGCGTTCGTCATTCGTCTATGGCGCGGCGTCTAGCGGCGTCTAACACATATCTACCTACATATACATATATACACGTATACACCAGTAATAGTACAAAGTAGGTATAGAAACGTCACGACCTCTCCCTGTAAGGGGACGGGCTGAGTTACAGCGTGGTTGGACTAACGCGAAGATAGTGGTTGGAAAGTCGTGAGATTGAGTGTTTTTACGATAGTCTATTTTGGAATGCAGGACCCAGTCTAGGAAATATCTTTAAAAACTTCGCCTGAACAAAAGTTCAGGCAGTTGCTCCAGATCAATTTATTTTTTTAAGTACATATAGATATTATTTCTGCAAAAGTCGGTCTGAAGAAAGGAAGCACAGAAATCAGGATACGAAAAATAGAAATGACCGCCTCCGTTTTATGAAGTCGGCTAAAGAAGTACAGAGGCTTTTAGCCGTATGGAATATTCTAGCAAAAATTACTACAAACTTTTTTGAGAGACAACTTAGTCCATGGTGAATTTAAGAATGTTTGGTAAACGTGCGTATAGTCTGTGCAGAATAAACAATTGTTATTTTCTTTTTTAGGGTTCCGTACCCAAAGGGTAAAAACGGGACCCTATTACTAACCGCTGCGGTCCGTCTGTCTGTCTGTCTGTCCGTCTGTCACCAGGCTGTATCTCATGAACCGTGATAGCTAGGCAGTTGAAATTTTCACAGATGATGTATTTCTGTTGCCGCTGTGCCAACAAATACTAAAAACAGAATAAAATACATATTTAAGTAGGGCTCTCATACAAAAAACGTGATCTTTTTGCCTTTTTTTGAGATAATGGTACGGAACCCTTTGTGCGCGAGTCCGACTCGCACTTGGCCGGTTTTTTTAACATCTTGTCTTTAAAGGTTTTTACAAACAATAGACAATCTAAAATATGTATCTGCTCCAATAACAAAATATATATTTTCAGAAACAATAAGTAGGCTTACTGCTACCCCCTGTAGAGAAAACACTACAACAATGCCTTAAAAACAAAACAGACCATAAAAACTACAAGAAAGGGGAATCATCCTAAATAACCCAAATTCATGTTGATAATTCCATAAACTACCAATAAAAAACCATATTACCGAAATCTGCCGAGCACTTTCGGAGATTACAACTAAAGTTCGGACAAACACATAAATAGCAACCCTTGCGATGTAACCGGGTACCTAAGTGAAAGGGTAACATTTTCTGCCTAGTTAATTTTGATGTGTTTCAATCTTTGAAACTGGCTTTGATTAAGTTTGGTAGTAAACGTTTTGGGAGAAAAGTTTTTTCTAAGTTTATCGTTAGTTTTGAAGGGTTAGTGATGTTTTTTGTCAGAATATATCAAAGCTTTCAGGAATAGTGTTATTACAACTTTTATTTAACTTGCAATGTATGTATGTATGTCAGTGTGTTCGGGTCAAATCTTGCAACTGAATTTTTAAGCAGTTAGAGATTTTTTAATGAGTAATTTTATTTTTTTTATTTTATTTATCAGAGGCCTTAGACAAAGAGTCATTAGTACCACGTTGGCGATGGTTGAAAATATGTCAAAATGTTAGGGACTGGATCACGTGATATTTCGATTTTGGCATTCTCAAAAATAATTGACCTGTTTCCAATGGCTGTCGCGACGTTTCGTTGATAGAATGGCTCTGGATGCAGGTAGACTTTCTACAACAAATTCTTATTAGAATTTGCCTTATGTCAATGTTTTTATCACAGAAGGACAAACCGGTAAGAACCTTTTTTAACCAACTTCAAAAAAGGAGGAGGTTTCTCAATTCGACCGTATTAATATATTTTTTTATGTGTTTGCGGATAACTTCGTCGATTATGAACCGATATAGATGATTTTTTTTTTGTTGGAAAAGAGATATCCCAATGGTACCATGATAAGGAAACAAGGATATGGTGATGTCATCCCAGAGAAATCGAGGGAACTCCTCAAATATTATAGTGGTTTTGGTATTTTTATCAACAATGCAATCATTTACACTCAAAAAGTGTCATTTGGTGAAATGGAACTGATGAAGAAGTCCACAGATGGCCACTAGAACTCCGTAATGTTAAGTATGTCACGGGTATAAGATATATCGAATGGCTAACCGACTATGATGAAGCAAATACGTATAAATAAATGGTAGCACGCACCATTGTTGTTTTTCCTTCGAATAAAAAACTTTTTTACAATAAAGTCTGTGTCGAAAAACGGAAAATAATAGGTACCAAAGTCACCAACTTCGGAAAAGAAAGTTATTTTTCGCGTAGTGTTTTGTGTTGGAAGTCGGTTTGATTTTTTTGTTATAAAGTTTTTTTTTTCGAACAAAAACAACAATGGTGCTTGAAGTCGTACACTTATAAACTACGGTTGCTGTAGCATAGATATTTCGACTGGTTCAAACATTTTTTGAGCAGCAGGCATCCCATCAAGTTCAATAATTTGTATGATACCCCAAATGATTCATGTGATACCATCTATTGGTCAACAGTTGCAAACATCGTGATTTACAGTACAGTATACGATGGTTCACTAGATGGCGCTACATTACGTTATTGTTTTGATCACGCAAGCTCACTTCACTGTTCACTCTACAATCCATAGATTGCGTGTTTTCAACGTTTTAGTATCATTACGACTGTATGAGGTAGATAAAAAAAACAGGGATCACGTGCTGCCGTGCACAAAGAGGCTTATGGGGAGATGAGGAAGGAGGGTATTTCAGTCTGCTCAGGGATGTCCCCTACTAGGCACAGAGGGGGTGCCAGGCCCAGGGTTGAGAGGTCACGGGGCACCTTCTACGTGCTGATACTGATCACCTTATTTTTTTAATTATTTTTGTAAACTTAAAATACCACACTCCCTGGTCTATTCTCCAAACGCCCATGCGCCTTTTGAAGATTTCCACTCGTTAACATAAAAAAAAATTGGTAGATAGAGGTACATTTTTACGAGTAGTATGAAATATCTTTTTCTGAAGCTTTATTTATACAACTCTGATATAGCAAATACATGTCAATATTTCTCTGTCATTTACTCACCAACTGTATACTGAGCAGCTTGACGACGAACACACACGTGCAGGTGCTCATGAAGTACGACGCGCTGAGCGTGCACGTGGATACCGTGCGCGACAGGATCATCACGCACGTGTACAGGGCCCTGGGGGACGGAAATATTATGGTTAAAATCGGCATCATTAAGACTAGATGTACCCGCGTCACAAGTCAATCTTAAAAAAATCAAGTGTCATAAATTTAAAACCGCGCCATCTATTGGAATCTATTTTAAATGATCCGTTCAAATAATCTTTGAAATGTGAATTAAGAGCACTATATCCCATAATATTGTGTTTAGGAGAGTTGATTAAAAAAGAACATACAATTTTTTTAGAAAATGTTAATTTTACACACAATTCAATAACGAATCGATGCATATCGCGCCATCTAGTGACATTAATTTGAACCAAATTTAATTTTTAGAGTAGGGACCCCATGTGTACGCGTACTTACTTAGTAGTAAACTGCGCCGACAAATCTTCACGGTCACAAGCGATGGCTAACAGCTCTCCTATCACTTTGATCATGTGGATGTTGTGGACAGACGCCTTATCGTGGGGTAACTGTAACAAAGACAAAATATTATAAATACTTTATTTGATCCTGTTAGTGTTACTTCGAAAAAATGGCGCTACAGAACTCGCAAAGGCTCGTGTAAGTCGCAGTCATAAAACCAGCGAGTAAAAGAGTGAATATTAGTGGCAGTGTGAGTTGTGTCCTCTTGCTCCTTTTGTATAGCCGAAAAAGGTACGACAATTGACTTTTAGTATATTAGAGACTGGAATTGTGAAATAATAAAACCTTTACATTCAAAGTAACATCAAACCCATAAAATCCAGTTTTATGTGATAATAGCAGGGTTTTTTAGACACAGTAAAGATGAACTTTTTAGATTCGATTTTAAACCATTACATTACAGTACTGCCTTCCTGACTTGACGAGCATTCGCCTTTAAGGTTACACTAGTCGAAAATTCTTCCATACAAACGTAGTCTAGGGATTATTCCACTTTTTGACGATGTACGTTCAAAATAAAAAGTGATATCAATTTGTCTCATCATTATCTAGCCCTGTATGGAACCAAAAAAGTATAAAAAGAAAATATTTCTAAGTTATGAGCGTCGAAAGTTCCACATTTCGACACTAATTTTGACGCATTTTTGGGCGCAAATAAATACCATAAGAAGCCGGAAAATTGCAAAACGGCCTCCATACAGGGATAGATTAGTAGTTCAACAATACAAATAATTTTATTTTGAACAGATAGATTTAGTCGTTTTTTCATGATATCTAGACTGCAAAAGGTCTGTTTATAAAATTTCGCGCGCTCGGTTTCGTCTTAAATCATTATCCATTTCGCTACAAATTTGCAAAAGTGTGTATTCGTACGCGAACTAGCTTCCTACTGCTCATCAAAGAATCTCATCATCTCTTCCGCACGTGTTGTCGGTTGATATAAAATGCATTTTAACCCCGCGCACAAAATAGTTCGTGCCGTCGACTAGTGTACCCTTAATGCAACATAAGATTCAATTTTGAGTATTCAGTTGATTCCACAATGTCAGAAGACGAAATTGTATCAAAATATATAACATTGTACCATCCAGTTGCGCACTGTAATGCTCGGTTCTCCTCCCTCACCAATGTAATGCTCGACTCTGTTACGTTACATTACAGGCGAATGCTCCGAGGGAGCAGTTTTTAGACGATAAATCTTACGAGAACATAAATTCTTCTACATAAATCCAATAAAGCGTTACCAAATTCGATGATAAAAAATATTGTAGTAGCATTTTATCTTACCCCAGTTTTGTTTCGTAGTCCAAAATTGGGAGCAACAACTCGTCCCAAGCTGCCAAGTTTTGCACGTTGATGTGTCGCACACTATATTCCAAGGATAAATGAAAAAAAACAATAAAAACATAAAATAAAACAGGACATACAAACAAAGGACAGCCATAATATTACTTTTTAGGTAAAGATTAAAAAAAAGGAATCATTTTTTTCTATGTTCCATGCGTTTTGTACCTTTTTTGAGTCTCATTTGGCAGTTAATAGTAGTTTATGCAACGGTCATATAATAGGGGTTATTAAAACACGAGTGTGGATTTATCACACGAGTGTTTTAATATCTTATTATATGCCGTTGCATACATTATTTTATCTTCACTCATACAGTTGAAATAAAACAAAAGTGGAAAAGGAAAAAATATGTGGTATGGACAAGATTTAGATTCTCATTGCGCGTGACTGCGCAGTGAGCGCATCCATAGACAATGACACTATTTTTCTATATTAGGTCAATACGCTGCAATAAATTAAAAAGTAAAAGTGTTCTATAAAAAAGTTACTTTATGATGCGGAAGTTTGAAAATCGAAGGAAAATGTACTGTAATGGTTTTTTTTTATTTAACCTATCCACGAAAAAAAAGTACGCGTTTATACAATATTTTTTGAATTCATATTTGGAACATTACGTTGTGACTGTAGATAAAAACCTTATTACGGTTTTGAGCTTGGGACAGCAAAGCAAGTATCCGTTATGACTGTCATAGTAATCGAGTTGAGCTAATTTTTTCTAAGAGGTGCCTTTGTGTTTGAATAAGTTACTTCTAGGCAAGCGTGCTGCACCGTCGACCACATCATCGCTTACCATCGGGTGAGATAGTTATTAAGCGCGAACCCATCAATAATTAAAAAAAACCAGCAACAATTTTTGTGGCTGCCGTCATTTCTTGCTATATGAAGGATATCAGCACCGCTTTCTTAGGAAACTCAAGGTATTATTAATTAAAAAATAAATAAAAGATAAAAGCACAAATAACTGACTCCTGCTATACACTACACTACTACTAAAATTTCATTAAAAGATTATAATAACACAACATACCGTCTTCTCAACCATCCGATGCAATTCATTCAGCTGTTTCTCAAACGCCTGTATATCAATCACAGCCCGAGTCTTATCGTTCTTGCCCGAACCGAAGCTCATATCACTCAGCGAAGAACAGACCGAATTGGTCTTACTCAGCTTCGGCTTATCTTTATCTCCATTCTTTTTCTTCTTTCTCTTATTATTCGTAGAAGTATTATTGGTGGGTGTAGTCTCAACATCTCCATTCTTCTCAGTCTCTTTCTTGTTCTCATTACTTTCATTTTTCTTCTCAGTCTCTTTCTTGTTCTCATTATTTTCATTTTTCTTCTCTGTATCCTTCTTGTGTTCATTATTTTCATTTTTCTTCTCCGTCTCTTTCTTGTTTTCATTATTTTCATGTTTCTTCTCTTTGTCTTTGCTTGGTGGTCTTTCCAGACCACCATTGATGATGATTTTGTTCTTCTTTTTATTGTACTTCTTGTCTAATTCATCGTTGAAGGTGTTAACTTCGAATGTTCTGTGCGCTGTATCCCAAGTGCCCATACCTATGGGGTGTTCTAAAAATGGGGTCATCATATGCGATATGTTGTGGATCACTTTGCAAGTTTTAGCTGCGATGGGGTTCATGACATCTATGACGTAGGTCTCGTCCATTACTAGCGTTTCGTTGGCTCTGGAAGTAGACATGTGTTTAATTTTAGTTGTTTGTTAGATTGTTAATTTGTAACTCCAGTGAAGTGTAAAACTATTGTTAATAATGAAAGCGTGATCAAAAGAATAGGGATGTTTACTGAAAATTTGTTTTTTGTCCGTCAGGTAGATTAATATAAAAATTGTACACGTATTTTTTCTTTTGACACGATATAATGCGTTGAAATATCGGGTAACGTCACGCCGTTAGTACACTTTATACTGACATAGTGACGTCACAAGCCCCCACTCCTGAATGCACTATATCTTTGTCGATTTTTATTGATTTGGTAAAGCAAAAAATACGTGTCAAATATTATTTGATATCTTACTGACGGACTTATCATTTTTCTACCCAGGAAACAGCTCAATCTCTGATTTATCGACGTATTTGTTGTTCATTGAAAATTGCCCTGTTTTATCAAAGATTCAAAGCAAGCCAACTTGCCAACCAAATACCATATTTTTATTAATTATGGAACAAGCAAAAGAAGTGCCCGCCAGATTATTCTTAAAGTGCTTAAAAGAAGGTACTAAAGGTGGTTTTACACCGGCGAGGCGTTAATGGGATGGGCGAGAATTTAAATCACGCCTACCCCTTTACACCGAAAGATGTCCATCGCTATACCTCGGGCACAGAATAAATATACAAACAGTATGGAAACTACCTACAAACGTTCGAAACGGCACACTCACACAAACATGCGCATCGACGAGACCCCTAAGCGGCTTGCACTACTGACAGCACTGCAGAAGTGCCTTAAGGTTACACTAGTCGAAAATTCTTCCATACAAACGTAGTCTAGGGATTATTCCACTGTTTGAAGATGTACGTTCAAAATAAAAAGTGATATCAATTTGTCTCATCATTATCTAGCCCTGTATGTAAGCAAAAAAGTAAAAAAGAAAATATTTGAAAGTTATGAGCGTCGAAAGTTCCACATTTTGACACTAATTTTAACGCATTTTTGGGCGCCGATAAATACCATAAGAAGACGGAAAATTGCAAAACGGCCTCCATACAGGGATAAATTAGTAGTTCAACATTGCAAATAATTTTATTTTGAACAGATAGTTTTAGTAGTTTTTTCATGATATCTAGACTGCCAAAGGCCTGTTTATAAAATTTCGCGCGCTCGGTTTCGTCCTAAATCATTATCCATTTCGCTACAAATTTTCAAATATGTGTTTTCGTACGCGAACTAGCTTCCTACTGCCAGCATCTATCTCTGCCGCACGTGTTGTCGGTTGATATAAAATGCATTTTAACCCCGCGCACATAATAGTTCGTGCCGTTGACTAGTGTAACCTTAATGGTCTCGTCGGTGCGTATATTTGTGTGAGTGTGCCGTTTCGAGCGTTTGTAGGTAGTTTCCATACTGTTTGTATATTTTTACTGTGCCACGGGTCCTTGATGGTCGGTGCGAGATTTGTTTCCCGTTTTACAAAGTAAATAAATACTCTATTCTTAGAGCAATAAAAATATAAAGTTCAATATTGTATAGTTCTCGCCAAAATTCTGGGCCGCCCTAAAGTTGGCATTCCAATGCGCAAAGCGCGGCACGGTGCTGTTTTTGTACGAGATTTACTACTGCGCAGCCATTGTAGCCAACTTCAGAGCGGCCAAGAATATTTGTGTGAACTGTTCTAACAAACATTTCAATTCTCGCCTCGGACATCCTCGTCAACAAAGATGGGCAGGACGTGGATAGAAATGTTGCCATTAAAATTTCAATTCTCGCCCATCCCATCCACGCCTCGCCTCGCCGGTGTACAACCAACTTTATACTCTTTCTATCTCTCTCTCTCACACGCACATACACACAAACTCTCAATATCTTTTACAACACAAACTCTATCTCGAACTTTTTCTTTCTAGAATCTATAGATAACACTTACGTGCTCAAAAGCTTCTGTTTAATCTTCCGCGCCTTCTTCTTGACAGCTTTGATTTTCTCCCTCTCTTTCCTCTCTTGTTCGAGTCGTGCTGCTTCGTCTTGGATCTCCTTCTCTTCTTTTCCTGACTGATCTTGGCTTTCTGATGAAGTCTGTGAAACATTCCAGGAGATATGTTACATCGGGTTGAATGTAATAAGTTTATTTTGCTTATTGAAGCGAGCTCAAGAACTAGCACAGCAATTTCGAACCCAAATAAATCTAGAAGGTCATTTAAAGCCTTTTTATGCGAGACACAAACGATTCTTTTTCTACTACCTGATGAGCTTACTTAATTAAATGCAAATAAGTTCCAACAACAATTTATTATAAACGTTCAGACTAAAAACCACAGACTATATACACACAATCAACGCGCGATTTTTCGGGAGGTAACAGGTTCAGTATCATTCTGCCAGTTACATAATGATCCATACAAAAGTCATTTCGTAACTGTTATTATGTTAATAATATAAATATAATAATTGTTTTTTTTATTGTAAAACATTGTGTCTGAATGTTAATGTTTCGAAACGAATTTCTTATGTAATGTGTTACATAATAGAAAAGGTAGTAGAAAAAGCG
Organism: Orthosia incerta; assembly: GCA_948252205.1. Lineage (NCBI taxonomy): Eukaryota > Metazoa > Arthropoda > Insecta > Lepidoptera > Noctuidae > Orthosia > Orthosia incerta. The sequence goes on along the minus strand of OX411764.1, from coordinate 21,207,705 downwards.
CATATTATGACCCCATACGTACGTTTCCTAAAACAGAGATAAGCGGAACCGAGCCGCGATGTATTAATGAAGTAGCAAAACTAAAAACATTTTCACAAAAAAATAAACCGTCTTCCAAAGTAAAACACATCATCTGCCTAGCCTTTTCCCAACTATATTGGGGTCGGCTTCTAGTCTTACTGGATTCAGCTAAGTACCAGTGTTTTACATGGAGCGACTGCCTATCTGACCTCCACAACCCAGTAACTGGGTAACACGATACCTCTTGGCTAGACTGGTGTCAGATCTCAAGCTTCTGACTACCCGTAACGACTGTCAGAGATCTTCAAATGACAGCCGGGACCAACGGCTTAACGTACTTTCCGAGGCACGGAGGAAACTCGGTATGTTGAAATGGTCACCCATCCACGGACCGACCTCGTCAAGCGTTGCTTAACCTTGATGATCAACCCGTGCGGCTGTTATTATTTAGCCACGAGCTCCTCTTTCCTCTTCCAAAGTAAAACACAAAAAAAACAAAAATGAAGTCGGTGTCGCAATACTACATACATACGTATCGAATTGATAACCACCTTTTTTTTAAGTCGGTTAAAAAGTGGTAGATGTTTCCACGTATAATAAGAGATATGATCGAGTTCGCGTGTCTCTTCTCTCGAAACGTAGGAGTACCATATGATACGTCTCTGCCTACCCCTGCAAAATATATAAGCGTGATGTTAATACATACCGCTTGCCTAGGTCCCGTAGCCTTCTCCCGTATAGCTTGCAAATGCGATTCAAGTCGTTGTTGGCTAGCATCTTGCTTGTCCCTGATTCTTGACCGAAGAGCGTCGGCTTCTAACTCTGCGGCCGCTGCGAGGGCTGATAGACGGGACTTTACGCCTTCCGCCTGTAAAGATAAAACATATTTTGGTTAAAACTGGAAAATAATACCTTAAACAATAAGAAGTCATAGAAAGTGTATGAAAACTTTTTAACAAAAAAATTAAACTGACTCCCAAAACAAAACACTAAAACGCGAAATATACAAAAATCTATGAAATCACCAATATTCCGGAAAACTTTCTAGGTAAAGGACATGGCTAAATAAAGTATGGACGATTGCCCTAGCAATGGATAACTATTTTAACTAGTAATATGTAATGCTGAATAGCTGAATATTAGTATTTCGTATGAAAAAAGTTACAGACACTTTTTATATCATCACAATCCTGAAAATAAAATCGTAGAAACTCCTACATTAATAGGTATACAAACTTGTAAAAGAATAAGATTTTGCTATGCTACTTTATTAAGGCGTTTAGAGGAGCTCGTGGCTTAATAATAACAGCCGCACAGGTCGATCTTCAAGGTTAAGCAACGCTAGCCAAGGTCATTCCGTGGTTCCATCGTGTACATAGCGAGTTTCCTTCGTGCCTTGAAAAGCTAGATAAGCCGTTGGTCCCGGCTGTCATTTGAAGATCTGTCATCTGTCAATACGCAATTGAAACTTAAGATCATACGAACTCTGTAATTACATACTCAATACCCGGCGAAAGGAGCATCGTTCAAAGTGAGTTCCCACGACACCCCCAACATGTTTTTTTTATTTTGGTTCTAATCGAATCAAGTGTAATCTAGAAGAATCGACTGTAACTTTTTAGTATCAGCACTATTTATGTGCCGTTTCTCTCCAGATTTTGCCAATAATTTCTAGAAATCAGATAAATGCAAAGAAAACAACATCTATGGTTCTATCTCTAATGTTTTAAGATATATAGCGAAAGGTACAAAAATAAATAATAATGAATACTGTTCGTTTCGACTTACGCAAATGTCCTTAAAAGTAGGTTTATTGACTACAATTTTTCGTAGAACGGAATCTTATGTTATTCTTGTCAAACAAAAACATGTTTTTTTTTTTTATTATTTGATTAATTCGTGAAAGTTCTAGAATAATAATAAAACTGTAATAATTAATTAATGAATATTTGAATATTACGAGCTAGTGAATAATTTCTATACAAGCTTATGTTTAGCCATGTCCTTTACCAAATGATTGGACTAGTTGTCAGATAATAAATAAGAGATACCGGGCAATCCCCTACAAAATGAAAAAAGAAATCGTATCGTCATGTAATCCGAATAATCTTATCTATTACTAGCGGACGCTTCGCGGTTTCACCCGCTTAGTTCCCGTTCCCGTGGGAAAACAGGGATAAAAGAAGCCTATGTCACCCGGGGATAGTGTAGCTTCCAAAAGGTGAATAGATTTATTAGTGGTCTAAATGTAACGCAGAGAGGTTTCTCTCTGCCACGTAGATGTAGACATAAGATTGCTATGTCGATAGCATATTCTATTAATGAAGTGATACTATCACTTAATAGAATATTAATGAAGTGATAGAATACAGTTTACATCTTTTTAGTTCGCTTTTGAAGCAGTCGGGTTTTTTTATTGTATTAACTTTTTTAATAACTTCGTTCGTATGCAAGTGTTACAAGGCGTCCTGGCATCCGAATAAGCTTAAACTTATCATCTTTAGACACAAAGCAATGAAATGTTACGGTGGAGCAGGTGGTCACGGTGATCATAGGAAATTCTCAACCTAACAAAATAGCAGTATCGTGTTTAAAGTAAGACGCGGAAAGCGTGAGGGAGACACTACGGAGACGCCCTCACGCCCCTAGCCACAGCAGGAGACGCCCTGGTCGTCAGGAGTCGCAAGCCAATTCCCAGGCACCGTACGCACGGCCTTGCGTTACCGCGGCCCTGGCACCAGCAACTGAAGGAACACGGGTGGGTTTTAGTCAGTAAAAGTCTGACATGCCCTCCCGCCTCACCCAGAGCGGGCGAAGTCATTGGATGATTTCGAAACATTGCAAAAAAATAGTGTCGTTTTTGTGCTCCTTAGATACGCATTGACATTTAGAAAAAAATTGTTAACTAAAAGATTTTTACTCATATTAATCTCATATCCACGAGTAGCTATCACAAAAGCTTACCTTTTCTCTAGCTGCGTCATCTCTCTCCTGCTTCTTCAACTCCTTCAGTTCTTCCACTCTGGCGTCTCTTTCCTTTCTCTTCTCGAGCAGAGTCTCCACGTGTAACTTTCTAGCTGCTTCTAGAGCCTGTCTGCGAGCGCCTACGGCTGCCTCGCGAGCTGCTTTTTGTTCCTGGAAAGAGAAAATTTAGTTATGAAATGCAAAATCTTGAGACTCTAGACCAGGGGTCACCGAATGTGGAGCCTTGTCTATTATGTAACACATTGCATAAGAAATTCGTTTCGAAATATGAACATTTAGACACAAGATTATAAAATAAAAATTAACAAAAAACAAAATTACATAATAACAGTTACGAAATGACTTTTGTATGGATCATTATGTAACTGGCAGAATGATACTGAACCTGTTACCTCTCGAAAAAGCGCGCGTTGATTGTGTGTATATAGTCTGTGGTTTTTAGTCTGAATGTTTCTAACAAATTGTTGTTGGAACTTATCATTTGCATTTAATTAAGTAAGCTCAACAGGTAGTGGAAAAAGAATCGTTCGAGTCTCGCATAAAAAGTCTTTATTTTAACACTCGCATGTAGCTTTCGATGTTCGCCTTCGGCTCAAGTCGAAATTGGCTACATCGCTCGTGTTAAAATCTCCACTTTTTATGCTCGACACGAAATGTACTATTACTTGTGTTACTTGAGTACATAATTTAATTATATATGCCGCGCTTTGCCTTTACTGCGTTTATTCCAACATCGGACGAATTGTGGCTTCAAATTTTTATTGATATTGTATCTATATTTAGGTAGGGAGCAAATGGGTTTAAACCTTAAGGACCGCACCGATATTATTATAAAAATCGAACCCAAATGAAAATAATTGGAGGGAGATATTACCTGTTTGGAAAAACGATCCCGTCTTATCAACCGCAGTCGGGTGGTGGGCTCGCACACCACCCAACTGCGTCCCTAGCTAGATATAGGCTAATATTGTTAAGTTTCGACGTCTGATCTGTGGTGTGCGAGCAATAATAAGATTGTGCACAACCATACTAAGGTTAACCTTCCCTCATCGAATATCTTAACTAAATACATATTTTATACGTACAGTTATGCAGGCTCGCCCATTGTAAAATTTTGCACATTTTTACAGTTTCATTGTACCAAAATGTTTTACAAAACCAATTTATAAAATCGAATGAAATTTAAAACCGCACCATATATTGGAATCAATTTTAAATGATCCATTGAAATAATCTTTGAAATTTGGATTAAGAGCCCAATATTCCTTAATGTTGTGCTTAGGAGAGTTAATTAAACAAAAACATTTTTTTTTATGATCGTCTCTATAAAATCTTAATATTTCACAAAACTCAATAACAAATCGAAGCTTAAGGACGCTGTTACATTTTCGACGAACTCAAATTTAGGTATCTAGTCGCACACAGCAACATTACGCGTACGCACACATTGAAACTACTGAGCGCTCGATTTTATACATCGCTGAAATAATATTGGTCCTTGATACCTATTATTTTTTAATTTTATTGTTGTTCATTCAGGAAGGTTAATTGGCACTTTGAAAATGCATTAGGTAACATTTACTTAGAACCGTCGCCGTGATAAGTAGTAGTTAGTATTTAAAACCGACTTCAAAAAAAAAGGTACTTTATCTATTCGCGAAGCCGCTGGCAGAAGCTAGTTGTACCTATAATATATTAGGATCTGATAAAGATCTTCAGTGATAGACAATGGAACTCTTCAATAACAAACAGCAAATGACCTGCGATTACTGTGATCGTATGTTTATGTATTGTTTTTACCATACCATAATATTACGCTAGAACGATTTTAGGGGGTAAGCAGATGTATTTAATACACCCAATATGGGGTACCAACCAAAACTAAAAAGAGAAAAATAATAACTTTCCTGAGTCGAAAAACGAAAAACAATAGGTACCGCACTGACTTCCGAAAACAAAATTTAGTTCTCACTTTGTTGTAGTAAGTAGTTTTAATAAAAAAACGCTACGTAAAATAAGTAGATACCTAAAACAAAATAATTACCGGTCACAAGGATTAAAAAAATAGTTGAACATATTGCATTGCTTTACATGGAACATATAAAATACTAGCTGACCCGCGGGGCTTAGCTCCCGTCAACTGGCTACCCTGCCTATCCAGTCTACCCTGCCTACCCAGCCTAACCTGCCTACCCTGCCTTCCCTACCTAACCTGCCTACACTGGCTACCCTGCCTACCCTGCCTACCATGCCTACCCTGCCTACCCTACCTACTCTACCTATCCTACCCTACCTACCTAATAATTTTTATCTATCATCAATAGGTTTCTCAGCGCACGCCACAGAATGAATTTTATAGGCAACATTTTGCTACCTTGGCTTACATTATTGCAATTTTCATAGAATTACACAAAAAAATTATACCCTATGACAGTCGGGAATAATGAAGCTTTCTACTGGTGAAAGAATTTTCAAAATCGGTTCAGTAGATCCAGAGATTACCCCTTACAACGCCACAAACTTTACCTCTTTATAATATTAGTATAGATAGTATAGATTAGGTACTATCTAAAATTTTTGGAGCATTACATAATGAGCATACGAAAAATATCAACTCCTTTCGATCACGACAATCGACGACGATACGTCACGCGGCAGTACTCACACGCATGCACACTACGAGGGCGGCACTGAAAATTTCGGGAATCAAGGAAATGATACAACATTACTATTTAAAAATGTATTTATTGCTTTTCGAAGTATTCTCCGCGAAATTTGACACATTTTTCCATACGATGGAACTAATCATTGAAGCAACCATTTCATTCGGATGTTGGGGTCTCCAAAATGGCCGTTTTGTATGCGTCCACAGCTTCTTCAGGTGATAAAAATCTCTGACCACGCAATTTATTCTTTATTTTAGGGAAAGTATAGAAATCATTAGGGCTTAGGTCGGGGCTGTACGGCGGATGGTCTAATAATTCTATGTTTTCTTGCTCTAAAAACTCTTTTGTTCTGTGCGCGGTGTGAGAACTCGCATTGTCGTGATTGAGGATGATGCGGCGCACAGACTGGTAAAACGACTCAAAACCTGGCCATTAATCAAATTTCTCGAAATGGTCTACTAGACTTCAAACTTAATCCCATAAAAGGTAGATAATCCACGCGTCACTAGGTAAAATCTCTACCTGCTTCCGAGTCCCCGTCCGCTACACGGGCAGTCGGAACTTAGCGCTTGTTGACAACACTCGTCTCTGTTCACGGCAACTCTAAAAAACCATTATTTCTACGTCCCATAGTTTATGTGCAAAGTGCTTCAAGATACAAAAAGTGCTATGGATTCTATCAATCAAGGTATGTACTACATTCTATGATCCGTTTTATTTATTATGAGAGCTTATTCATGACCTACTTTGCATTATATCAACATGCCTAAAAATATTGAATTTTTCCTCAAATTTTTGATAAATTCGTGTTTTTAAATATGTGCAACTCATCGCAACTGCATCATAGTAACATTTCAATAAACTAGAGGATATGTGCAATTATACTAGGTAGCAAAAACATTCACATATATTCACATAAAAGATAATTTTAACTCTGAAAACGTCTCTTTACCCGCGATTTTCTAACAATTATTTTGATTGTTTCAGACTCTCTACATTGTGTCATATCTATGACTAGGAAAGAGCTTCACGAATTAGTTAGAGCTAGTCCGCAGCGATTGCTTGACGGAAAGTTCCAAGATTTGGACAAGAAGTTAGTGGAAATGACAAAGTGCCCTGCTGAAAAAAATGACGAACTTTTCAAAAGCCTGCAATGAAGATGTGCTGAACCGGCTTCTTCTGACATCTGACCCTTTCATAAGTAGCCGACAAAGTGAGAAAAAGAGAAATAAAAATAAACAGGCTTTCACTAAAGAAGCAACAGCTTTTTTTATACCTGAAGATGAGACAATAAGTGATGATGAATGATGTTTTTTTGTACCTAAAATTTTAGTTTTATTTCTTTTTAAAGATTTTTTGTTTATTTTTGTATATAATAATATAGTTTCACTGTATTTCAACGTATATTTTATTCTTTGTTACTACAATAAAATTTCTCCCTATTTAATTATATTTTTTATTTTTCTCCTTCTCCAAATATCTTCAAAATTATATTTTTTTATGAAAAATATCATTTCTCGTCATGGGCCACCTATCTGATAAAGAAAAACAAACAAAATATTTTTGGCCATGTTTTTGGTCGTTTTACCAGTCTGTGCGGCGGTTGCAGTTCTCTTTACAAAGTTCATAAACGACCTGTGGCAAACAAATGCTAGCATACCATTCTGCATTAACCGTTCTTTGTCCCTCAAGAGAAATAGTCGCAACATGGCCGGTTTTGGAGACAAACGTGGCCACCATTTTTTTGCAACACTCCGTGAAAGAACAATTTTTGTTGGCTTTAACTCATTTTCGAACACCCAAACTCGTGACTGGTTTTTTGTTTCGGGTTCGTACGCGTATATCCAGGATTTTCACCTGATATGATGTTGTATACAGCATTTGAGGATCCTGCGTGGAATCTAACGAGAGTTCTGACGCACCAACACGAGCCGCTTATTGCTCTTCACAGAGCGAATGCGGTATCCATCGGGTAAACAACTTTTTTACACCTAATTGTTCATGCATGTGATTATTTGTATTTGACTCATGCCAATGCCTAAAGTTGCCTGAATTTCGCGGTATGTCACATGACGATCTTCCTCAATCAGCTTACGCACAGCATCAACGTTTTCTTGGGTGACTGCAGTTTTTGGACGACCTTGACGGGGATCATCACTGAGCTTGACACGTCCACGTTGAAATTCAGCAAACCAGCGATAAATTGTGGTTTTGGATGGGGCTTCATCACCAAATTCAGAAGTCATCCGGTCAACACACTGTTTTTGGTGTTAAACCACTTCGAAAGTCATAATAAATCATCGCTCTTGAATTTTCTCGAGTCAATTCCATTTTCTCAACGACTAAACAAGTTTGACAAAAACTTGTGACAAGACCGAAAATCTTTTTTTAAATAAATAAATGGTATTCGATTTTAAAACCAAGGAGTTTTCAATTAAAAAGATTTTAATATGACAGAAACAGTGGATATATTCCATTCCCGATAAACACATCAACACGGTCTAGGGATATTTCATACTCAATTAAATAACTCGAAAAGTACTGGCCGCGTTGGAATCTTTTATACACCGATTTGTTTGTAATTTATCTCAGACTAATTCCAAATTCAAATTTTTGAAAATTCTTTTGTTTCGGTGGCATAAAAATGTCTTGATGTGTAGGAGAGGGAATTTTCATTTGTGCGAAATTTAGAAAACAATACGAATTGCGTTTAGTTACAGTTTTTTTTTTTCATTTTTAAACGATAGATAAAGTTAAAATTGAGGTATTGTAGCCATGCAACGCCAACATTTGACGAGGGCGGAGATGTTACGAGCTGTGGGAATGCTGGAAGCTGGGTCTGTTCAGCGTAATGTTGCTGAGGCCATAGGGACCCACCAAAATGTAATTTCAAGATTGTGGACACGCTATCGTGCCACAGGTGAAGTAGCGGAGAGGCACCGGGGGCCAAGTCGCATCACTACCCCCAGACAAGACCGATTTTTGCAAATTACTGCGCGAGCTCAACCAAATGCAACGGCGACTCAATTGGTCCAAAGGCTGCGAGTGGAACACCAAGTGCTTGTGAGTGATTAAACTGTAAGAAGGCGACTGCATGAAAGCAATCTACGCTCTCGTAGACCACTCTGGGTCCCACCTTTACGGAGAGGCAATCGTGGACGACGATTAGAATGGGTTCGGAACCACGTGGACTGGGGCCGTGAGCAATGGTCCAATGTGCTGTTCACGGATGAATCCAGGTTCGGCTTCCATCCAGATTCACGAAGGACGCGTGTTTGGCGAGTTCCTGGACGATGGAGCCGTCTTCAGAACCCTCAGGAAGTTCACCCATACCAAGGAGGAACAATTATGGTTTGGGCAGGAATTCGTCTTGGAGGACGGACGGATCTCGTTTGGATGCGAGGCAATATGACGGCAGAACGATACGTCCAACAGGTGCTGGGGCCCGTAATCTTGCCCCACAGAACACAAATGGGGCAAGATTTCCTGCTCATGCCCGACAATGCCCGGGCACACACGGCGAGAACGGTAGCAGCTTGGTTACATACACACAATGTTAGGGCCTTAGACCGGCCTGCTCAATCGCCAGTTCTAAATCCCATTGAGCATGCGTGGGATATGCTGCAAAGAAGAGCTCTGAAGGAAGTTCCTGAAAATCTGGCTACAGAAGATCAACTTTTTGCGCACCTCAGAAAGACATGGGACAATATTCCGCAGCAAGACATTGACAACCTTGTTCTGAGCATGCCGAATCGTTGCCGATGTGTTATGAACATCATGGGCGCTTTCTCAGACTACTAACTTCAAGTTTATAAACACAAATTAAATGATTTTTCTATTTTTTTTCAGTTTTTACTCATAAATTAAAAGTTAATTCATATACGGTTTCCGTCTATGCTTCATTTTTTTTCCATAAAATCTTGAAATTTTAATCGAAGTACCTTAACCATTATTAAAAAATGGTAGAATATTAAATAACGTATCTTTTAAATATATACATGTCATATAAATAATTAACACATTGATAGTAATTCGCTTTTTTAAAAATATCCCTAGACCGTGTTGATGTGTGTACTTTTAGTGCAGCCCTCGTACAATCTTTTCTATTACATTTATCGTATTTATTTTTTGCGAGAGAGCGATACGTCCATCCTTCCACGAGCGCTGCTGAGCGCGGAATGAATGATGAACCGCGAGTCGCGAGTGCAAGATGTATGAAGAAGTCGGCAAGTGTTTTTATATTAACTAATAATTTTAAAAATATATTTATTTAGGTAAAAATAATTAGCTGCACCTGTAAAGGACTATACATACCGCAATTTCTTATAAAAAAGAAGATAAAATATAAAATAAAATATGGATGGAGGTTGAAGATAAAATATGCTGTAAATTTACCTAAACCGGTACCTATTCGGACCCTACTTTTTTCATAATTTTGCGATTATTGTGATGGGAAAAACGTATTTTTGCGAAAATTTTGAATGCCAATCTGGAGCTGAATATATTATCTTTAAATTAAGACCATGATATCATCACATCTGTGATTGCTTATACATTAAAATGGTACCTGAAAAGCACTGTTATTTGTAGAAAAATGTAATAGCGTCCTTAACACGCCATCTAGTGCATTCTTTTATCACTTTGGGTGCTCGTGGTACTACTAACATTAATAGACATTAGAATGCTTACCAGTTTGGACAGACGATCCCGTCTCATCAGCCGCAGTCGGGTGGTGTGCGAGCGACATTGGTCCAGGAACTCGTGGCGACGGTTCTCAGCTTCCAACTGTTTGATGAACGCGATTTCACGGAGTTTCTCTTCTTCGTCGTGGGCTTTGCGGACTATGTCCTGTATGAAAAAAGAAAAAGATGATAGATACTAATTTAACTGTAGGGTAAACAGCACAACTATTTTCTTAATGTCCCTCGGCAAACTTCGTGTTTCGTCAGTCGTCGGATTTCTATCAGTTGCCCTTTGCACTTGGTGCAGACCGGACGCTCTCAATCAACTTGGAAGTATATAGAGTTGTTAATACTCTTTTAACTTAATGTAATTGATTTAAAAAATGGGAGGAAAGCTGCTAAAGGAAAATAATTTTACAGCTCTATATATTTCACACGGCAATAAAAACAAAACAACAATAAAGTACTTAGTTCTGAATTCAAATTATTTTACACGATAAATCTAATAATTGATGGACATGGAAATTAGCAGTCGTTTGTATTCGGAAATGCGATGATTGCTGAGGGATATTAGGAAAATAGTTGTACTGTACTTTGATGACGACTTCAAACGAATTCGCTTATGAAAATTGTCAGTGAAAATTTTATTACCATCAGTTGTAAAAGCCAGAACTCAGTTGCTGAATTTATTGTTAGTATAAAAAAAAACCGGCCAAGTGCGAGTCGCTCTCGCGCACAAAGGGTTCCGTATAAACAGCTGCATTCACCAAAATAATTAGGTAACATTACTGACGTCCAATGTAAGAACCGAACATTGCTCTAACGAAGGGACAAAATTAATTTTGCCTTTCGTAAACTGTTGTCCCCATACATCAATGTAATTGCAAATAAGTTAATGATCTTTTTTTATGTAGTTACAAATTTACAGTTTTCGGGTTTTTCCTTTACTTGTGCTGTAAGACATTGCTTCTTGTCAAATTTCATGATTCTAGGTCTACATGAAGTACCCACTAGGTTTATTCCCTTACGATTCATCAAATATGTGACATAAACGGATATATTTAAAGATCGCGTTGATTTATAAGTTTGATCTTTTCACAGCTACTAGGGATTGCAGACCTTAGTAAATTATATTCATTTCGATTTGATACCTCCAGGGGATCCAGAGAAAAAGACGACAAGGAAGTGATCCTTTCTATATGGGTTCCTTTTTTCTCTTGAAGAACGGAACCCTAAAAAAGTTACATGATTTGAAGGTAGATTCGGATTTATTTGTATAGGTGGTTCAAATTTAATGGCAACTCGGAACAAGAGGTGAATTGCTGCGCAGTTCAATTCACAGCGGCCAGTAATCCTCCTCGAAGTAGTCACCATCAAAGAAGACTTACTGCTAAACGGAAACAGTGCGTGATCCATAAAAATCTTGTTGGAATAAAAGAGATCAAAGAATACGACTATCACAGAATTTAAAAAACCTTTTTCCCCGAAACAACAAAAGTATTCAAACCTTGAGATGTTGGTCTCTGTTTTCAGCTGCCTTCTGGAGCCGCCTCTCCATTCGTAGTCGCTTTTCTTCGATCAGCTCATTCTTAGCAACCTGTAAAAAAAAAAAAAAAAAAATAGTATAATCATCAAAATATTCTCGTATTACTTTCACGACAAGGTTAGTGCATCGTGCAATTTTTCACAACGTAACAGCAAAGGACCTTTTCAACTCACAATGGATACTACACCATGATGTCTGACTGTCGTTCGTTGACTTGTGTGTGCCCTGGCAGTTGAGTGTGTCATGCTCTCTCTAATGTCTGATGGTGGCACATATATTGGATCATTCGGTTCGTTCATGATGGTTGAGCCGAGTGGTGCCAATCCATGCGTCATATTCGTGAACGGGCGCCAACAATAGGGATTGGTCATAACTTTTTATTTTATAAACTGTAAATATGACCAGGAGACCAGGGGGGTGTCCATAAGCTCTTAGAGTAAGGTTATTTTGTGTGTGTGTAAGGGACTGTCCCTTAAGCACACTTAAAATAACCTTAGTCTAAGAGCTTATAGTCACCCCCATGTACTGTATAGCTACTGCTTACCAGGACTTAAGGAACTGGGTAACTCAGAAACTGGGCTGTGGAGGTCAGATAGGCAGACGGTAAATATTGGTATTCAACTGATTTGAATGAAATATTGAATATTAAAATTTAGAAATCTGCAGAAGAACCAAAATACCGACATAGTCTAATAAGTTGCATTGGATAGGGACATTGCTTGAAGAAGAACAGATGGTTGATGGGGACGAAAGGTTCTGGAGTGGTGACCGCTTATAGAAAGATGCTACGTTGGAAGGCTTCCCTCTAGGTGGACCGATGAGTTAAGGCTGCGGAAACTCTTGTACCCTCTTATTTTATAAGTCCCTACCTTGACTTCCTCGACTCTTGCTAACAGCTGGTGAATCTTCCTAGCGCGTTCGGTCTGGTACTCTATCCGCTGTCGCTCGGCGCGCGCTTGCTTAGCCTGAAGACGTCTTAGAGCGTCTTGTAAACTGCCGCGGCGTTTTATACCTTGGGAGAGCTTGGCGTGGAGCTGTTGGGCGCGACCTGAAAAGAAAATGGTTATACAGAATAAGTTTCATAATGTTATGAGCAGCATGGAGTCAAATATGCTGCTGGATCAGTGAGTGACTCATCAACGCGCCCTCGTGACCTATACAGCTCAAAATGCCACAGATTAGGTTTAGGTAACAGTGGATGAAGTTACTGACCAAGTATTAATCTATACTAATTTTTATAAATAATTTAATTTAATTTAATATTTAATAATATATAATATTATTATATATAATATTATAAAGAGGTAAAATTTGTAAGTTTGTAAGTTTGTATGTAGGGGGTAATCTCTGGAACTAATGATCCAATTCTAAAAATTTGTTCACTGGTAGAAAGCTACATTATTCCTGAGTGCTATAGGCTATATAACATCACGCTACGACCAATAGGAGCTGAGCATAAATGAAAAATGTTGCAAAAACGGGAAAGAATATTACTTTTTGAGGGAGCGAAGCCGCGTGGGACAGCTAGTTGTTAATATTAGGATTCTATTAACAATAATTATGTTATGGAAGCCAGTCAGGCTGTCGCATCGTGTAAAATACTGGTTCGGTTAGACTACAAGCTGATCCCAAAAAAGTTGAGAAAAATTAAGTAAATGATGACTGACGGAATGCCTTGACCTACACTTGTTTATGAAGAAAAAATAATTTTTCGTTATTTCTTACCTGGATCCCTAGCTACCAACGCTTCTAAAGCTCCTAGCGTATCTACTCGTTCTGCCCAGGACATGCCAGCTAAGGCAGTCTCGTACTGGTCTTCAAGACTCGCAGCTAGGGACAGGTTCTCTGTAGATGGACAGGAGACACCTACTGATCTATCCTCGCAGAGGATTTCTGCATCAGTCTGAAATATTGACAGATATCATTTAAAAGAGGTACAAAAATACTATGTGGAACATGTGAGTGTTCAACAGTGTGCCCTATCAGAATACCATATATAAATATCGCTGCTGCAATGCTAATATAGGAGCTACAAGGGGTTTATTTTTATAAAATTTGTTTGTTTCTTTTATATTGTATCTCTTGTGTATCCTATGCAGGTCACAAATAATTATTTTTCTATCTAACATAAAAGTAGTGAAGTTATTGATAGTAAACTACCAAATATGGTGATTAAAGGTGTGCCATAATTTAATTATTATAATTATAGTTTTTGTATAAACCTGATGTTTTGTTTTGTTTGTTTGTTTCTGTTAATCTGTTGTAATTTGTTGTGTGCCTCTGGTTTATGCCGAATACATTTGTTTCTTTATTTCTTTAACTACCCCACATTATGACATAGCGGCCACAGCAGGGCATGTTTCCTTGAAACTTTTTGCTATATTGTTCTAATTGAGTAAAGTTCAACACTATTAATCGCAATCCGAAAATTTTTGCTAAATTTGATTGAAAAAAACTGACCAAGTGCGAGACGGACTCGCGCACGAAGGGTTCCGCATCATTATCGCATAAAACGGCAAAAAAATCACGTTTTTTGTATGGGATCCCCCCTTAATTTATTTTATTTTAATTTAATAATTATTATTATTTGAAGTGAATATACAACTAAATATTCTGTGAATATTTCAAGCGTCTACCTGTTGCCGTTAATAATATCGAGCAAAAAACGGCAAAAAAATCACGTTTGTTGTATGGGAGCCCCCTTAAATATTAAATTTATTCTGTTTTTAGTATTTGTTGTTATAGCGGCAATAGAAATACATCATCTGTGAAAATTTCAACTATCTAGCTATCACGGTTCATGAGATACAGCCTGGTGACAGACGGACAGACAGACAGACGGATCGTGAAGTCATAGTAATAGGGTTCCGTTTTTACCCTTTGGGTACGGAACCCTAAAAATCGCCTGCTTGATGACGTTTATAATGCTATGAAAATTGTGAGTGTGTTACACTATTACCTCGCAGTTTTATATGAAAGTGCTTACCTCAGTATCATCAGTTTCCGTATCCAGATCAATATCTGAAACCTGTTGCAGCTCCATGATCTGCCTGTTCAGTAAATCCTCTTCCTCACACAACTTCCTCTGGTCGACTTCCGACTGGAAATCCAACGCCCAACTGATCTTTCTTTCATTCTCCTCTATCTGTGACGTCATTTCTGCTATTTCTGACATCTCTGACGGATCAGCTGACTTGAGTATCTCGTTGTGATCATTCATTTGATCATCTTCATCTAAGAATTTGAATGTGGTCATGAATTCTGACTTCCATTTGTCGAAGTCAAAGGCCTCTTCTGTTTTTTCTTGGGATCTAGCTAGGCCTGTGGTTAGGCTTTCTAAAGAGGAATGTAAGCGGTTTTTAGTTAACTCTGAACCATCATCTTTGGGGGTATTTTTGTTCTTTTCTCGTTTCAAAGCCTTGCTTCGCGATGTACGAGTTCTTAACCCAGTAACGTCAGATTTCTGTCTTATAATCGACATATCTTTCTTCACCTCTTTGACTTGAGGTTTTGGCTTCACGATCTTCGGTTTCTCTGGAGTCTTCTGCGGTTGTTCGGATTTTGCTCGATCTAGTTTTGATGCGGACACAATTTCTCTGACCTCTTGCTTGGGAGATTCTATCATGTTTAGCGTTGGTAGACTAGTGGTTGCTGATGGCTGGTGGAATCTGTTAGCCCAGTGTGATTTCGACTGTTTCTTCGATTCTCGGCTCAAACGCCTTGATTTCACAGTTAACCACCCATCGTTATCCGACTTAGCGTTATCAACGTTTAATACTTCAACAGAGTTAGCAAAATCTCCCTCTTCAGGTACTAGAGTCTTCAAACTCTCGCTGGATTCGATCCTCGACATATCAATTTGAGTGACCATAGTATCTGTGCTACTATATTCTTCGCCATCTTTTTTATCAAATGACGGATTTATTTTCTCCTTTTTATCACCTTTCTCATTGATTTTGAGAGTTACCGGTCTTGGAGGGTGTTTCTTTAGATCAATTTTAACTGTGGTCTTGTTGTCTCCGGAACCCATTTGAGCACGATTGGGATTTGGTGGCTTCTTAGACAATGTCTTATTGGCTGGACCATCGAAAAGACTAGTCCGTCCTGTGGTTAGGTTAAAAGGGTAGCTGCATTTGCTAGTCTGATTTCTCTTCGGGAATGGCCTTTGGGCTTTAGAAGCAGGGTTAGGATTAGGACGCATTTCCACAACAGTTTTGCTTCGAGCTATCACCCTGGTTGGGGTCTTAACTTCAGTTTTGGTTGTAGTTGTCACAGGTTTAGGCTTAGCCGCTGCCTGAGAGTAAGCCGGTCTTGTGCTCGGTTTTTCAGCTGCTTTTGGTTCAATTTTCTTTGAATCGTGATCTTTTTTTGCGTCTTTGACTTCAGTGAGGGCAGTTTCTTTGTCGGTAGTGTCTACTTTAGAGACTTCAGAGTCTTTTATGCCATTTGATAGCTGTTCGGTTATTATATCCATTGCGGGCTTTGTTTCTTGATTTTTGGGGCCCATAGTTTGATCTTTCATCTCTTTATTTATGACTTCTGGTGATGCAACCAGTTCTTTAACGGTGTTTGCAGTAGTTGGTGATACTACAGGTTCAGTCATCTCTTTTTTAGAGTCTTCATCTATTTTTTCTTCAGTTGATGAAGTTATTTCGTCGCTTAACTTGCTTGAGCTTTCATTTGATATGTCTCCAAAGTTATCCTCAGATTTAACTGGAGATTCAGTTGAGTCACTTTCTTTTTCATCTACTACGAGAGTTTCGTCAACAGTTTTATTTTCCTCTGCTGCAGTAAATCCTTTGATTTGTTCTTCAATTGTTAATGCATAATTATCATTTGCGTCTGCAGCTTTTTCAGCGCTCTCAATTACTTTATCAAGATTCAGTAGATTCTCGTTCCTAGCTGCATTTTCAGTCAATTGTTTGGCTAAGAATTCGTTTTCCATAGCATCTAGTTTGGCAATGGTAGCCTTCGCTTGGTTGGAAATGTCCCCATTGGTTACTGTCTTAGCGCCTTCTTGTAATATCGTACGTTTTGGTGATTTAATGACCACCATCTTTGGGCTCGTGTTAGGGCATTCCTTTGCTTTGCCTATTTCTACAACAGGCGCTTTGACTGACTTATTATCTTTTTCAACAGCTGGTGGTATCGCGTCTTTCACGGGCTTTTCTTCGTTTTCTTCAACTGGTGCCGTAATCACAGTATCGTCAACTGTATCCTTAACATCTTTCTCTTTTATATCAGAGAGTCTTGACAACTCCTTAGCAGATTTCGGCTCAGGCTTAGCAGTGATCTTTGCAGCGATCTTATTGCTGAAAAATTCAATGTTAGCCTTAGGACTGTTGGTAGAATGTCCTGTAATTCTCGGACTGACTTTTCCGCTGCCGGGACTAGCTTTGCCAGTTAAATTCGGGCTGTTCTTGCCACTTGGCGTGTTATGTCCTGAGAGGCAAGGGCTATTTTTGCCTGATACTGACGGGGAGCTTTTAACTGAGTAGCCTTTACGGGACTCAGGGCGTACAAAGTCAGTCTTTCTGATCTCCCATGCCAGGCTCTGTGGTCTTTGAGGAGGTGGTGTGTTATCATACTCCCATTTCAGACGGAACCATTCGCCAAGAGCCTTGAAGTCACGAGTATAGTTCTCTAGAACAAGAATGACTTCTTGACACTCATTTAAGTTTTCGTGCGCCTCAACGGTGTTGTAGATTTCGCCAATCTGGAGACAAAAAAGTTGATTTTACTTATAGATAGAGAAACGGGAATCAGTGAAATTGTGACGGTTGAAAGGGCGGAACGGAAGAAGAAAAACGTGTTGGGCCTATCTCAAGTAACATGGAACAAGGAGAGTAAAAGGATAATGAGATTTCAACAGTACAAGGCAATAGGAAGGCCTTGCAGCAGACCCCATAGAAGATAAAGTAAAGAAAAATTTAAGTTTAATATTAGAAATGTAATGAAACTCGTGGAAGAAAAAGCTAATTCTATGGTTGTAGCCAATAGGAAAGCGTAATGCGATAAATTAAGAAAAAATAGGAAGAATATAAGAAAAGCGACAGAGTAACTGATAATTTAACAGATGAGTTTGTAATCCATATCAGCGATAATGAATCTGATGAATCGGACATAGAAACTGATGAGGATGACTATCAGTCTTCCGATGAAGAGGTACCTTGTTAAGGTTACACTAGTCGATAATTCTTCCATACAAACGTGGTCTAGGGATTACTCCACTGTTTGACGATGTACGTTCAAAATAAAAATTGATATCAATTCGTCTCATCATTATCTAGCCCAGTATGGAAACAAAAATGAAAAATATTTGAAAGTTATGAGCGGCGAAGGTTCCATATATCAACACTAATTTTAACGCATCTTTGGGCGGCAATAAATACCATAAGAAGAAGGAAAATTGCAAAACGGCCTCCATACAGGGATAGATTAGTAATTCAACAATGCAAATAATTTTATTTTGAAAATATATATTCAGTCGTTTTTTCATGATATCTAGACTGCCAAAGGTCTGTTTATAAAATTTCGCGCGCTAGTTTTCGTCCTGAATCATTATCCATTTCGATACAAATTTGCAAAAGTGCTAATTCGTACGCGAACTAGCTTCTTACTGCTCATCACAGCGTCTATCACTTTCGCACGTGTTGTCGGATGAGATGGCATGCATTTTAACCTCGCGCACAAAATAGTTCGTGCCGTCGACTAGTGTAACCTAAGTCTTATAGAAGATGGCGGGACGAGTTAGGCAACACAAACGAACAGTGCAAAAGCTGAAATCCTTTACCTAGTATTGCAAAAATGCAGGCTAACAGTAATAAAAGTGCAACCGGCGGATGTCACCGTAAAAAAATACGCGTATCTTTCGCTGCTAAGTATTATTTAAACAGTCACTGAGTATTGACTATTGATACCACTTGTGGGCCAAATAAGTTATCTACAGGTAGGTAAATCACTACCACAACGCAACATCCATCACAACACTATCGAGAAGGACACGTACCACATAACGGTAGTAATCAATAACAGTTCGTAAAACTTCGTCAATCATCGGCTATTGCCCAACTGCGCAATTACTGCACCAACATTTATACCAACCTTTGCATATATACAACACGGCAATACTGAAAATTTAGTACGAAAAACTTACAAATAATAACTTCAAAAAGGGGCCAAGTGCGTGGGCGAGCTTCACACATTTAGGGTTCCGTACCAAACCGCAAAATCAAGTTGGTTTTAATAGGAAAAAATTGTGTATTTCAAAGAAATCATCTGATTTATCAATATAATGGTATTTTTTAGTATAAACATTTTCACCAAATTTCAAGTTCCTACATCAATGGCAAGTAGAAAAATCTTCGGAACAAAATGTTATATAAAAAGCTGACTGTTGGAAAACAAAGGAACGAGAAGCCACCAAGGCATCGACCATACAGCCTCTAGACGCCTAACAACAGGCGAGCGATGTCTGTCAACACATATGACTAAAATATCATATACTGGTAATATAGGTCGCCACTCGACAATTTCGAATTAGTAGCGACCACTTCCGTGAGCCTAAACACTTCCGCGTCAGGCAATTACAAATTGGTAAAATAAATATATTGGTAAGTTAATAGTTACATAATCATAATCAGATTTATTTTCTGATATTTTTATCGGAGTTCATTTTGTACTGGTCATTATTGTAGGTGTAAACTGCAACAGCACAAATTTTGTCGCGCTCGTTGATGTCTTTTGTGTTTTCGTCTCTTCCTTTTTAATGTATTTTTAATCTATCTCTTTTCCTCTATAATTTGGTACGCAAAACTAGTGATGCACCATATTCTATGACCAAATCTGTTATGGATAAAACTAGAAACCTACATACTATTTTTACAAAAAGAGACATTAAATTAAATAGTTTATTATTTGTTAAATTAATTGTGAAACGAATATTGATTTAAGGTATCCACAAGATGCCAAATTAAAAAGCAAGTGAATTATTGCAAACAGGCGAAACAACTGGTTCTCCACAAAATATAGTCTAATATGTTAAGGCATACCTTGAAAGACTTCCAAAAAACCAAAAACGCAAAACTGACGTACTAGTCAATAAAACTTTAAGCAGTTTCATTGGCGAGGAACTATTTCCCAATATAAGTAACCATCAATTCCGCTCTGAAGATACCAATCATGTAGTGGATTTGTCAATGAGTGTTATGCACAAATAATATATTTCCACAAGGCTAGCTTATCTTACAAAGTCTGCTCAGCAGAAACTAACTGTTCGGAGGATATACACAAAGTTAATACATTTAAAAAATGATTAGTATAGTGGTGATTTTTATTGCACAAAAAATAGGTGAATTCTCTTAGATTTTTTTTATCTTATGGAGAAAAGGCCTCTGTTCCAGCAGTGGAAATATTATAGACTGAGTTTTGTATTGTATAGATAATTATTTTGATTATAGAATTTAGGTATTTTTCTATTGATTGTTTTTTTTACTAATATTTAATATTATGAAACAACCGCATAAAAAATATGTTATCTTTAGAATTTAGTTTTTGCATTTTATGTTACTACTGTATAATTAATAATAAAAGTAGCTAACATTAATAAATAAAAATATTAAGAACGCTTACAATTAAAAAAAATATTGATACCTTCGTGGTTTTATGTAAACCTGTCCCATCCCTAGTTCGGCGAAATGACGTTAGTAAGGACCAATCAGAGCGCAGTCGTTCCGTGCCTCATACCTCAGCTAGTTGACAGAATTATTTTGATGTATTCGATCAAGCATTAGGCGTCTAGAGGCTGTATGGTCGATGCACCAAGGCTTCTCATTCCTTTGTTTTCCAATATTTAGTACAAAAAGTACAGTATTCATCTACTCAACGAGCTCTAAACAACGGTACCTCACTCGATGGGGAGGTCACATTTTTGTTTTCGTGTCCCCCTTTAGCTGTATGGGAGCGCCCCTTTTGTATGGTTTTGGGTTAACAAGATGCATATACTGTGAAAATTTGAAGACTGTAGCTCCAACCGTTCGGCTGTAAAACTTGAGTGACAGACGACGGAAGGACAGACAGACGGACACGTAAGTGACAGCAATAAGACTCCATTTGGACCATTCCGGTACGTAACGCTAAAAAGTAGAGAATTTAAACAAAGGCAAACCTACCTATAAACATACGTTGCACCGCCCACCAACACATTGAATTCACAAATTGAAAGCTCGACAGCGCCGGAACAAAAAAGATAAGTACAGAAGGTCGAATCACAACGAGCGAAAAATCACGCACACATAGACACGCTTCACGTACAGCGAGTGCAAGCGTACTCGCGAGCGGCATTTGTTTGAGAACGCCGCCGTACGTAAGCGTCTATGTGTGCGTGCGCCTGTTAACGCTCGCTTTACGAAGCTATCCTTCTGTAGATCTATCCAGTTAGTGGTATCAGACCCGGACATTATTGATTTTGTCTCGGCAAAGGGATGTTATTCCTGGTTAAAATCAGCCTGGACTATGTTTACCTGTGTTGCGTTGCATCGAGAGCTATCGAGTGATATTAAATGAAAGGCCGGTTCGGAGTGAAGAGATATGGATATGGAGTAATTTTTATTAAGTTTTAGACAACAGATTCTGGTGAAGGGTAGAAACGAAGGTAGTCAGAGAAGATAGATATACTCTTTACTGTGAACCAGAACTTTTTAGGATGACACATGGCTACAAAAACTTTTCATCATCATCAGCCTACATCAGTCCACTGCTGCACATAGGCCTCTTCAAGAGCACGCCATTTGCACGGAAATGCATGATCTAATTCCGCCTAGCCCGTTTCATCATCGGACTTCAAGACGTTTGGTTCGGTTATTGGTCCACCTTTATGGAACTTAGGCTTTGATGATTTTCTCGCGATTCCGCTTCCAAGCGGCTGTTCATTAACCGGTTACGCGGACGACGGTCTTCTGCTCATTCAATCAAGTACTCGAGCTGGACTCGAGAACTTGGCTGACACTTGCCTACGATTAATATCTCAGTGGGGTGATCGAAACCGCCTGACCTTTGCTCCGCACAAAACTTATCAACTCATTTTGAAAGGTAATCTCAAATCGTGTCCTACTATAAAATTTAATAACGTTCCCGTAAAAAGGAAGCAGTCCGTGTGCTATCTTGGTCTAGTGTTAGAGAGGAATTTTGCATTTATAGATCATATTAAAATAGTCGGTGAAAAAGCAAAAAAGAACTTCTATGCCTTAACGAGAATATCTAAATCTACGTGGGGTCTGTCTTTTTTAACCTTAAAGACTATTTATGGGGCTACTTACTTGGGTTGTATGTGCTATGGTGCGCCTGTTTGGGCTGATAGGGCCACAATAGGGGCGGTACGACGTAAATTACTTCAAAGCCAGCGTTTGGCTTTGATATTCTTATGCAAAGCATACAGGACGGTTAGTACTGAAGCCTTACCGGTACTTGCTGGCGTACTTCCGGTCGACCTTGAAGTGCAGCGACGCGCTGCAATGTACTATTCCGCACGAGAGACCATGGACGCGGACTTTTTAACTCGGTGTGACCGTGAGAAAATCTCTAGGTTATTTAAACCACATATTGACGTCTGGGAGGAACTTTTATCCGAATGGCAATGTAGGTGGGATAATTCCATCAAGGGCCGACACCTCCACCAATTCTTTCCATCCGTTCGCGTGCGGCTCGCCAGGACGTGGCTGGAGGTGGATCACTGTGTTGCCCAATTTCTCACAGGGCATGGTAACTTTAAAAG
The DNA here is from genome assembly GCA_948252205.1 of Orthosia incerta. Lineage (NCBI taxonomy): Eukaryota > Metazoa > Arthropoda > Insecta > Lepidoptera > Noctuidae > Orthosia > Orthosia incerta. The sequence goes on along the minus strand of OX411764.1, from coordinate 21,185,034 downwards.
TAAATTATTTTCGTTCAAGCTCGTTGCCTCACCTTTATGTCAGTGTTCTACGTCTGACTGCGAATATGTACAATCTGCACATCATATCTTATGGGAGTGTATTCTTTGGCAGAATGAGCGCAATTTTATGTTAAATAATGTACAGGCTGCATCTGGAGTTGTTTACTATACGGACCTTGTGGAAACTAGAACAAATTTCCGTGCGTTCAAGCATTTTTGTCATACCTATTATTGGAAACAAATATAGCAGCTCACAATGTAGGACCCCTTAATATTAATGCAAATTTTTATCCGTGGTGCTAGGCAACTGGGCTTATCCCAGTTGTAAACGACCCTTTGTGCCTATTGGCCTTGTTTGTTCTGTCTCCTGCTTGATATGGAGGGAAGTGGAAATTTGTACTTTTTCCTACTCCTCCGTTATTATTTTCTGATTAATTTCGTTGCGGGATCCAAGACAGTTAAATTCATTCTCCGGGACTTCGTCGAGCTTCATTGCCTCGGCGCTTTTCTGGTGGTCGCCACTGTTGATTCTGGCTTTCAGGAGTTGCAGTGGTTTGGGAATAGTGCGGTGGGATTGTCCCAAATAAAAAAAAATATCAAGAAAAACATCAGGAGAAAGTCGTCGAATTCAAACAAAAACAAGATTGTTTACGTATGTTGTTGGATTTCATAAGTTAGTATGACGCTAATAAGTTGAATAAACCAAAATTATTATAGAATATTGTTTTTATTAAGATTGATAAATAATGTCTAAAATATTACCTACCTCAATTAGCTATTGTACTTTTATTCAGATGAAATAAAATTAATAATGCTAAAGTATCAAATTAGGTTATTCCAGGTTCAGGAATACTAGTTTTGGGGTTGCTATGCTGATATTTTTTTAAAATTGCCGCGCATTTTCAGTCTCTACTTTCGTTTGCCAGACTCTAGCAATGTTTTTTCAACGCCATGTTGCTAAAAGTATTGGTACAAGTTTTAATCAGCCGCCTGCATGACACCAACCCTCCTTGGGATGCTAAATATTGGGGGTTTAGAGAACCCAGATGCGATGGTATGTATTATAGGTCTCAAACTTAGTTGCCTTCTATATGATGCCCACGAGGTAAGATGTTATATTCTATTCCGGCCATATTAAATGCTAGAACTAACAAAGCTTCAGGGCAAGCACAACCAGAGATCGCACAATTTCAGGAGCCATTGTCAAGTAGCGGGACTTAACGAGGAAATGCGGTCGCAGACATCCGACTGAATATCCTAAGTAAAAAGTCATAATTCGAGGTTTGGCTAACGCCTTTCCTCCTCCAATATTGGACTAATTTAAAAAATATTCCATAAGCTGAAATAGAAAGATATATACTGTGCCCCTCGAATTATGACTTTTTACTTAGGTTATTCAGTTGAATGTCTGCGACCGTATCATCATCTTCCTGCCCTTGTCCCATGTTACTTGGGGTCAGCGCAACACGTTCTCTTCTTCCATACCGTCCTGTCCCCCGTCACGCTATCTCTGACTCCCTTTTCTTTCATATCACTCCTCACACAGTCCATCCATCTTTTCTTTGGCCGTCCTCTCCCTTTCCATCCATCCACATTTATATTCATAACTCTTTTAGTAACAAGCGTTTCATCCCTCCTCATCACATGACCATACCAGGACAAACAGTTTCCTTTCAACTTTTCTGTCACTGGCGCCACTTTCAAACTTCCTCTGATATACTCATTTCTTACTTTATCCATTCTCGTCACTGCGCACATCCGTCTAAACATTCTCATCTCTGCTAAATACAAACTCTTTTCATCCATCTTTTTCACAGCCCAACATTCTGATCCATACAGTACGACTGGTCTAATCACGGACTTTAAATTTTACCCTTTAACTTGAGGGGCATCCGTGGGTCGCAAGTTGTTCCAGTAACCTATCGCCATTTCATCCATCCCGAGTTGATCCGGTGCGTTACGTCTCGGTCTACCTCGCCATCCCCTTGGACAAGCGACCCTAGGTACCGGAAGTCGGAGCAGTTTGGTATGGGCGTTCCAGCGAGAGCTATTGGCACGGAACTGAAGAGACCGACAAAATCACAAAACAAGTATTTAGTTTTGCTTCTGCTCAATTTCATGCCAACACTCTCTAGTCTGTGCTGGACCTCTAGGCCACTCTCGGCAACCAGCACAATGTCATCGGCAAACAGCATACACCAGGGTGTGTCTTCCTGTATGTCCGACGTCAGAGCGTCCATTAATATCATCAGGTCTTCCTGATGATATTAATGGACGCTCTAAGGACCTAGAGCCGACCCTTGGTGCAAGCCGACCGCCTCACTGAAGCTGCCAGTAGTGCCCACTGTAGATCGGACTTGGGTACTGCATCGACTGTATATTGCTCGGACCTGTACATACTTCCCAGGCACAACATTCTTCTTAAGTGTCCACCACAAAACCTCACGGGGCACCCTGTCTTATGCCTTTTCGAGGTCAATGAACACCATGTGCAAGTTTTTATGTGCACTTCTGTATTTCTCGCACAACTGGCGGATTGCGAAAATGGCTACCGTTGTACCCCGACCAGGCATAAAACCGAATTGGTTCTGCGATATTTCACTCTCTTCTCTCAGCCGCCTTTCAATAACTTTCTCCCAAGCTTTCATACTATGTGATATTAGCTTTATTCCTCTATAGTTCTTGTACTTCAGCACATCACCTTTGTTTTTAAAGATGGGCACCAGCGAACTATTGCACCATTCATCAGGTATAGCTTCTTCCCGTAACAACTTATTGATGTATAAAGCTAACCACGTCTATCCATCTACGCGCAATATCTTCCACACTTCAACTGTCTGTCTTCACCATTCTTCATTCCATTTACTGCTATTCTTACTTCCTCCATACTAACCATTCTCACTAACCCCTCATTCACAGGTTTATTTTCCAACATACCACTCCAGTTATTTTCCTCATTCATCAGTTTCTCAAAGTATGCCTGAATGTCTGCGACCGCATTTCCTCTTAACAAGTGAAAACTATTGCTCTTAGCACGCACTATGCATTACAGTTTTCGTAAGGGTAATATAATATGCAAGGACAAAACATCAAAAAGTCTGCTAGGCTGAATGGGCGGGTCAAATAATATATAGAAGCAAAACACCGACAAGAGTCCCGGCCACTACCGGCTATGGGGGAGACCTGTGCCCAGCAGTGGGACAACATAACTCAACGAAAAAAAAGGAACAAAATATCTCACCGCAACAGGCAGCTTTCACTATTTGCCTCCGATAGCCAAAGTTGTACGACCTTTTTGGCAGCCCGTCGTCTTTGTCTACCAAAACATACCCTGAACTTGCATAACCCTTCAAGACTATACCATGAAACGGTAGACAACACAAATCATTAAATATTTACTATTCTAGTCGCTTTATAGTCCAAGTTCAATACAAATCGATATGTAATAATAGCCATGGCATTGTAGACAAAGACAAAGATATTTTATTTCAAGTAGGCCACCAAGCGGCACTTTTGAACGTTAGGTACATTCAAATTTACAAGTTATAAAAGTTGATTCTACCGTGCATTCGGAAAGTAGCTTGTTATGGAGAAGAATGCACAAGAAACTCCATACTTACTCTTTTAAAGAAAATGTTTACATAAGTACATACATTAATAAATTCATACATGTGAGGACAATGCACCCAGAATAGCACTACACACTATACTACGTACAGGCATAAAGTAATAAAAGTACTCACACATGTACTGTGCAGTTATACAATAGATGCTAGAATAGCATTAACATCCGAAGCAGTTAAGTTATGACCAATCCCAACTGACGGCGTCCGTTCACGAACATGACGCATGAATGGCACCACCCAGCTCAACGTTTGGTAGGGATTGTTTAGTAGGTACCTAGATATTTGTGGAACACGATCGATACAGGTGTCTGTTGCAAGAGCAGAGGGTGCAGGGCGCTGTAGTCATATGGCAACTATTATTTCCTATGCAACGTTTATTTCATTTTATAGAGTAGTTACCGTTTTCCATTAGAATCATCTACTACGAAAATATCATATAATAGTAGCTGTCTTAGGACCTAAGGGAAAAGTCTCCAACTCTAATTAGGTAGTATTACTAAATTAGGAGCTCGTGGCTAAATAATAACAGCCGCACGGGTCGATCATCAAGGTTAAGCAACGCTTGACGAGGTCGGTCAGTGGATGGATGACCATTTCAACATACCGAGTTTCCTCCGTGCCTCGGCAAGCACGTTAAGCCGTTGGTCCCGGCTGTCATTTGAAGATCTTTGATCGTTACAGGTAGTCAGAAGCTTGAGATCTGACACCAGTCTTGCCAAGGGGTACTGTGTTACCCAGTTACTGGGTTGTGGAGGTCAGATAGGCAGTCGCTCCATGTAAAACACTGGTACTTAGCTGAATCTGGTAAGACTGGAAGCCGACCCCAATATAGTTGGGAAAAAGGCTAGGCAGATGATGACTAAATTAGATAGCACAGCCGATATGGCTAGACAGAAGATTTAGCTATCGCAAAGATAGACTTGATTAAGGATTTCAGATACAGCGAGTTATTAAATTGAATTATTAGAAAATATTTTTTTCGTATTCTTCAAACTCTTTCATTTGATACTCATATCATGGCAGTGCACAAAAAATAACTAGTCCGCCAGCTTGGGCCGTCCGCCATATTGGATTTAGAATGACGTCACTTAGCTAACCATACGTTGTCATCCAAACTAAACGTGTATGCAAAATTTCGTCTTAATCGGTGGGGGATAACTGCTTTAAAATTCAGTTGCAAGATTTGCCCGAACACACTTACATGACATACATTGCAAGTTAAATAAAAAGCTTGTAAAACAGTGAGATGCAAAAGGATTCTGTAAGGATCACGAAGCACGTGGTCGATGTAGTTTCTGCGTGTCTATATGTAAAATTCAGAGAAAAAAAGACTTTTTAAATGCACCTATCAAATCACTAACATTCATTAACAGCCACTTTGCATGCATAAGTAGGCACAAGAGCGTGCATAGGTACCGGCACAGACGTGCACCGATTAGGGTGCTTTTGTTGATATCGCTTGATCTGATACTTTTCGATTTTTAACCGACTTTCGAAGAAGGAGGAGGTTCTATGTTCGACTTCTTGTATGTTTTTTTATGTATGTTCACCGATATCTCCGTCAATTGTGGACCGATTTAAAAAAAAATTTTTTTGTTTGAAAGAGTATGTTTCGAAATTGGTCCCATTTTAATTTGGTGAAGATCTGATGAAGAACTTCGAAGATATACAACAGAACTCTTCAATAAATAACGGCAAATCTCTCGGGACTGCTGCAATCGCATGTCTGTTTAATTATACCATTTCATAACATAACATCACGCCAGTACGCTCTTAAGGGGTAAGCAGTTCTCTCATTTGATCGGTTTTGTTCAAGTTTCATGATATTCGGGTAATCTATTCTGGCGTTATAGGAAACTTACTAAACAACTTGCCTATTAGATAGGTACAACGAAAAAGTGAAAAATAAAAAACTTATTTACAAAAAAATACTACCGACTTCCAGAAAACTACAAAGTGAAAAATAACTTTATTTTTGGAAGTCGGTGTCCATAACGAAAAAAAAAACAATGGTACCTACGGAAGACACCGACTTCCAAAAATAAAGTTATTTTTCACTTTGTAGTTTTCTGGAAGCCGGCAGTATTTTTTTGTAAAAAAGTTTTTTTTAGGTACCTACGTTTACTTCTGCCAAAATCATACTGCATTTAAATTTCCACCCAATCATCTTATTTTCGAGTCAATGGTGATGTACTCCTAAGACAGTTTGGACCCATAATTGACCACGTTTATAACAGCTTCATTGGCTTTGGTTGGACTTAGAGCACTCTGAACTCCACCCAATAGCAAAAAAGCGTAATGCATTATATCTGCGTCTGGAAGTTGCACCAACCCTTATTAGACACAATTTATAATGAAACAGTTTGCTATAACAATGTGCTGTGTACTAGGCGTCCTGTGTCAATTAGACCCAAAGTTAAAGGCTAATAACTAAACCCTTGTAAACCCTTGTAAATGCAAGAAATATCAAAAACCGGCCAAGTGCGAGTCGGACTCGAGCACGAAGGGTTCCGTACCATTATCGCAAAAAAACGGCAAAAAAATCACGTTTGTTGTATGGGAGCCCCCCTTAAATATATATTTTCTTCTGTTTTTAGTATTTGTTGTTATAGCGGCAACAGAAATACATCATCTCTGAAAATTTCAACTGTCTAGCTATCACGGTTCACGAGATACAGCCTGGTGACAGACGGACAGACAGACAGAAAGACAGACAGACGGATCGCGGAGTCTTAGTAATAGGGTCCCGTTTTTACCCTTCGGGTACGGAACCCTAAAAACTATTGATACAAAGAAGATGAGTTCATTTCAATCCCCTTCAAGTGGCGACCGTGAACAAAAGAAGCTGAAGCTGCTACAAGAAAAACCCAAATTGCTGTCGTCGAGGCTGATGATGGACTAAGATCTGACCCTTACCTTCACGGAGAAGCACAAGAAGAGTCAAAAACCAATGAAGACAATAAATAATTGAGTAAGTTCTAGAGCGGCGACCGCGTATCGGCAGACGCAGTGTTTGAAGCCCTCTCTCTATATGGACTGATGACCTGTTTAAGGCTGCTGGAATCCACTAAATGCGAGGCCCACAGGACAAGGAGGCTTATGTCCAGCAGTGGACGTCTTGAGGCTGAAATTATGATGATGAGTAATAACTTGTACTTACTGATCGCTGTAGATCTCCAAACAGCAAGGCCCAATATCTAGCCCGTAGCTCAGACCGCTTGTCTCTGCCTGCCGAAGCTGATCTGAGGCGCGTTGGGCCCCGAGGCGTAGCTCGACGAGGTGGAGGGGCTCCGGCGCGAGGAGGTTTGCGGGAGATGCGACCTGTGAGGGTACGAACAGGTAGAGGTTGAAATGGTGTAAAGAAACGAAGCGGTTTGTTCGGGATGTCAAGTGAACTTAGTTCTTTGGTAGCTCAAGCTGAGTCAAGCCATGAGAGTCCAGTACCCCAATAACGTAAATGCATTGCATCTACCACAAATCACTTTTCGCTGTTGAGTAGAGATGAAAGTTTAAACATATAAAACAATGGATAAGGAAGGAAATCCATTCGGTTTGATGGAAACTGTGATTTGGTGTATACCGCAATTAGTGGGCAGGTATATTTCAGAAGTTAAAAAAAAAAAATTGTCACATCATAACCTAAACGTGAGACAAGTGTTGCGATTGGCTGTTAAAAAACTTCACTCAATCAATCATAGCAGTTAGCGCGTTGAGAATTTTTCACATAAATATTGCGATATTTTTTCGTACCAGAATGTAAGCCCTAGTCCTAAGCCCGGTCTAGAACAGAACCGCTGTTAAGATTCTTCTATCTACAGGTGCAAAATGTATAACCACTAAACCTCCTTCGGGGGGTTATGCAACAAACTTTCATAGTGCATACTTACTAGACAAAGATTCAACTCGCGAAGTTACAATGGTCAATCACAATTCCTATCGAGCTCGTCACTCGTAACCACAATGTTTTATCCCTCACGAAATTGACCAGTTAAGATGCAAGATGGATGTTATTATATACATGTACATATCATACAAGATAGAATACTCTTATCGGCTATAAGCACACTTAAAGATAGAATGAAAGCTAGAAAACTAGTTTATCTACACTAACAAAGTAATGTTCCAAATATGAATTCAAATAATATTGTATGAACACATACTTTACATTCATGGATAGGTAAAATTTAAAAGAAAAAACCATTACAGTGCAACATTTTCCTTCGATTTTCAAACAACTGCATCACAAAATGCAAAGTGCAATGAGAATCTAAATTGCCCGCCATACCACACATTTATAATAAGTATTTCCGTTTCCATTTTTGTTTTATTTCAACTGTATGAGTGAAGATAAAATAGTGTATGCAACGGCATATAATTAGGTATTAAAACACTCGCGTAATATTATTATCACACTCGGCTTCGCCTCATGTGATAAACCTACGCTCGTGTTTTAATAACCCCTATTATATGACTGTTGCATAAACTACTACTATTTGGCACGCATATGATGGATGATCCACACAATAAAAAATGTAAGAACAAATAAAAGGGAACCTAATTCTAAAACAAGTCATAGTGTTGTAGTAATTCAGCAAAATGTCAGACAATTAGGAGTTGCCTAACGCTGGTTTTCAACAGAATCTTAAATCAATTGATGTGAAGAAATTGATTTAACTCATAGATAGTTTGGGCCAGTTTTTCAGGGGAACGCTTCTTCAGTCTCCCCAATCCCCATTAAAGTGCCCTAACAGGTTTTGCACAAAGGGGGTGCCGGAGTGGTACTTAAAACTAAAAAGAGAGTAACAAAAACTCTTTTACAATAAATAAACCGACTTCCAAAGCAAAGCACTTATAAGTCAAACGCGAGCCTACTGATCATAAATAAGTATAAAAAATCTTTTTGCAAAAAAATACTACCGACTTCCAAATAAAAAACTACAAAGTGAAAAATAACTTAATTTTTGGAAGTCGGTGTCTTTTGTAGGTATCAATTCATTGCGATATTGACACCGACTTCCAAAAATTAAGTTATTTTTCACTTTGTAGTTTTTTATTTGGAAGTCGGTAGTATTTTTTTGCAAAAAAGTTTTTTTATTTTACCCTTTTTAGTTGTACCTATAGTTGTGTTGTAAGTACCTGTAACGCCAGAATAGATTACCCGAATAACATGAAACTCAAAAGATAATCTGTGAAATGAGAGATCTGCATACCACTTAATAGCGTACTGGCGTGATGTTATGTTATGAAATGGTATAAACAACAAACAGACATGCGATTGCAGCAGTCCCGAGAGATTTGCCGTTATTTATTGAAGAGTTCTGTTGTATGTCTTCGAAGTTCTTCATCAGATCTTCACTTAATTAAAATGGGACCAATTTCGGAACATACTCTTTCAAACAAAAAAAGAATTTTCAAAATCGGTCCACAATTGACGGAGATATCGGTGAACATACATAAAAAAAAAAAAAAAAAAAAAAAAAAAAACATACAAGAAGTCGAACATAGAACCTCCTCCTTTTTCGAAAGTCGGTTAACAAAAATAAATTTCGTTTCGGCAGTCGCTGTTGAAAAACGATAATTGAAACGATCAAAAAACCCCGACTGTTTAAAAAGCGAACTAAAAATACGTAAACAAGAAGAAAATCATGCTGTGCAGTCGGAGGATACATATTCGCGAGCTGGCTGACCAAATCCAGATGAATGAATAGTTTACTTCTAGGCAAGCGTGCTCCACCGTCAACCACATCATCGCTTACCACCAGGTGAGATAACGGTCAAGCGCGAGCCAATTTAAACGGCTAGTATTTAAACGAGCGAAAAAAAATCAAATTAAAGGTGTAAAAAATACTGAATATGGCTTACTGAAATACTAAGTGGGCGACAAACAGTGGGACAAAATGTTTAAAAAAGCGACTTGAAAATATAAGTTTGTCGACAGGGCTCCTTTTTCTGTCTGCAGGGTCTAAAGTAACCTAACATGAAGGAGATGACGGGAGCTAAGTTCGCTCGCTTTGCTCGCTCACTTCAGCTCTCGTCATCCCCTTCGAACCTAACCTATCCGTGTCGGGGTGCGCTAAGTTCCCGAGCTCGCTTCGCTCGCTCTTGGACACGAATAAACCCGAACTCCCGCACTGCACAGTGATGTCGCCTCGATAGTTGTTCAGCTATTTTCAAAAGAATAATATGCTAAAATAGAAAAAATAGAACCCCAAATACAATTAAAGTATGTAACAATATTATTACCGCAGCTCACAAAAATCTCCTAAAAGGTATTACTCAAACCGGATAAATAGTTACTTACTTAGTATAATAGTCGCCCATTCAGTATATTTTTCCCTCGGTTAATAATTTCCCAATTTAAACTAGTTACCTAATTTAAAAAAAAAAAACTTTTTTTCGTATTTCTCTCAGCAAACCCGACAGCAAGTATATCATGGGGAGCACACAAAATAATTGGTCCACCATTAGATTTCGAATTATTATATTATTCAAAACTTCAGCTCATTCGGTTGGAGATCATCATAACTGTTATAATATTCAGTAGTAAAATTAACACACACGCTTAACTACTAATTAACGGCAAGTTAAATAAAGGTTTTAATAAAATGTTATGCAAGAAATAGGTCAACATAGAGGCTAACAAAACTAGCCAGCTCTCAACTACGTATCACACAGATTCCTTGAATATTCGCCTGCAGTATCGATCATAAATTCTCAGTAAAGGATGTTGCCCGGGTGGTGAGGTACAGCTCCCGCCCGGCACGAGGTATATAGGTGCGCTACGGTACGGTAGCTATGTTATTACGTACTATATGACCTAGGATGACCTAGATAGTTCCTGTTGCGTTTAACATCAGCTATAACCTTCATTTTATGTAAATTTGCAACCATTTTGTTTTATGTTGTTGTAAAGCTCGTATGATTTTTTATGCAGCCTTCAATTTTGATCACTAGCTTTAGAATGGGTTTGATTCATCATGTTGAGACATCACCTTTCACATCATCACATTCCACATGATCTTTCCGTCCTTGCATAACTTGCAAGAACATGCATACATTTGCCATGTATGCATGTTCAGTACCACGGTATCTCAAGACGAAAGTCTATGACCAGTGTGTGTTGCCAGCGATTACTTATGGGACAGAGACGTGGTCGCTCACAAAGGGTCTCATCAGAAGGTTTAAAAATCACCCAAAGGGCAATGGAGAGAGATATTCTCGGCGTTTCCTTGCGAAATCGAATCAGAAATGAAGACATCCGCAAGAGAACCAAGGTTAACGACATAGCCCGAAGAATTGCCAAACTTAAGAGGCAGTGGGCAGGGCACATTGCACGCAGAACGGATGGTCGTTGGGGCGATATTCTGCTGGGGAGTTTGTTGCGCCACTTCTTCTTCCCAGCAAAAGCACTAGGAAGTGGTGAAGGGCGGGCATTTTTGGGGACTGTCTTGTGTCATTTTGACGTTCGGAAAGTGCTGATTCTCAGCCTAGTTTGAATAAATGACTTTTGAATTTGAATTTGATAAGTTCTGGAGTGCGACCGCGTACCGAGAGACGTAGTGTTGGAAGGCCTCCCTATACAGGTGGAGCGACGACCTGATCTCTGCGGAAGTCCGGTGGGTTTAGAACGCACCGGACCGATCAGTGTGGCGACGCTTGGGGGAGGCCTATGTCCAGTAGTGGACGTCTTTCGGCTGAAATGATGATGATTATCCATGTCACTTGGGCGGTGTAACAGTTGTTCTTCTTCCAATTTCCTCTGTTAAACATCACGTTTCGTTTACTCTCTTTTGCTTCATTTCATTCCGCACGGAGCAAATTTTTCTATTTTCCCGTTTTACGTAAGAATCACCAAAATCGGTCATCGCGTTTGGTCTCTAGAATGCCACATAAGAACAAACATACATAGACTGATAAACACATTACCCTCCTTCGGCAGTCGGGTAAAAATTAGTCCTGTCTCTGAAATTTACTGGCCATCTGTGTACAGTTCGATAATTGAAATGTCGCCCCTAACTAAAGCAATCATCAAAGCTGTCCAGTCCATGAAAGCCTTTTGAGCAAACACAACTTGCATACAAACAGGGAGGTACACAGAAGCCTTTGATGAAACGTGGGCGGGCGGAAACGCATCCCCCGCTGCGAGCGTAATTGTTATTAAATGTCGGAAAGGGGAGATTTGCCTTTCAGGTTACCCTGGAAACTTTTTTGATTGGAGTTGGTTGTTATTCATAATGATATTCAGGTTGCAAATGTAATATTGTGTGCGTCCTGCATGTCCTAGAACTAAAATTCGAAGACATGTGACGTCAACCCGCATTGGGCCAGCGTGGTAGATTATGGCTCATTCCCTCACACAGAGAGAAGGCCTGTGTCCCAGCAATGGGAACATTAGAGTCTGATTATGATTTAGTTTATTTCAAACTTTTGAAGTAGGAGAGGGAGAGGAAGGCCAAAGAAAGATGGATTGTATGAGGATAGATATGAAACAAAAGGGAGTCAGTGATAGCTTGACGGTTGAAATGACGGAAAGGAAGAAGAAAACGTGTTGCGCCGACCACAAGTAACATGGGACAAGGGCAGCAAGATGATAAGTTTATTTCAAACTTTGATGTGATGAACTCCTAGCTTAACAAATTTAATTCTCATCTAGAGGCAGCAACAGGTAACCGCGTTCTAATCACCGGTTTCTGAATTAAGAATTCGATGTTGAGAATTCGACATCTTGTTTACTTTCAATTAAATTCGGGAGTACCACAGGCACATATTCTGGGGCCTGTATTGATTTATGAAACCGACATAAAAATATAATGGACTAGTCACTAGCTGACCCTCGCGGCTTCGCTCCCGTCAACTGGCTACGTACCTACTTACCACCCACCTACCTACCCTACGTACTCTACCCACCTACCTTAAGCACGCACCCTACCCTACCCACCCTACCAACCCTACGCTACCTACCCTACCTTACCTATCCTACCCTACCTATCCTACTCTACCTACCCTACCCTACCTACCCTACCCTACCTTACCCTACTCTACCCACCATACCCTACCTACCTACCAATTTATTAAACTATTTATTAGAATAAGAATTATAGGTATGAATGTAACCAACTTTTGTTTCTACCGGCGATCTAAATAAAATTTAGAACATAAAAGCTGCTATTGTGATTAAACTATGATAGTTAGATATATTCTTTACAGACTTTTTTGTAAGTAATAATGAGTACTTTAATCATGTAGTACATAATTTTTATGTACCATCAATAGTTTTCTCAGGGCTCGCCAACGAATGAATTTTATAGGCAACATTTTGCTACTTTGGGTACATTTTATTGCAATTTTCATAAGGATCTCTAATATTTGTGAAAATAAATTATAGCCTATGACGCTCAGGAATAATGTAGCTTTCTACTGGTGAAACAATTTTTTAAATCGTTTCTGTAGATCCAGAGATTACCCCCTACAACGTCACAAACTCTACCTCTTTATAATATTAGTATAGATGAGTATCTACACAGAGAAGCTTATAAATCGTTCACTTTTCTTTATTTCAAACGGTATAGCAGCCATAAAATATCGTCCCAATGGCTGACGATGCGTCTCGATGTGCTCCGATGCGTTACGTACGATACTCGTAAAATCAAATGGATAGAACTCTCTAAACTCACGATTTTCGGGTGGTTAGACGATATGAAAAGATGTGCTAGGCAGAATTGGAACATTGAATCTTTGGCAAAAAAACGTATGGACGTTTTTTTTTGAGATGTTTCAATCCCAGCGACGAGCTGACGCGATGTCAGGAGTTTAATCGTTTTAGACCCGATACTGACAGCAGCACCAAGTCATCGATCGGAGTTTTGGCGGGATCGTGATGGCGTCTATGTTGCTTCTCTGTTTTATTTTCCTAAAATTGTGTTATATTGATTATGTGTAGAATTGGTGGTTTTTTATTCTAATAATATAAGTGAACGTGCACGAGTGTGGACAAGTAAAACACAGCGGTAGAACATGAGTTTGTATATGTTGTCGACAAAACTCCGTAGAAGCTTCCAATAAAGTTACCGCCATTTTATTGGGGCCTAAATAAGACATTGGATTAAAATCTATAGAAACTAGAATTCTATTCTAAACGTGACACTGGCTAAATGCACAAACCGTGCGAAGCCAAAACATAAAAAATTAAAAAGTCATCGATTGAACTTGAAATGCCATGAGGAAGTTGCAAACAAAATTCCTTGTAAAAACATAAGCTTTTATGTAATAAAGCACCGTATTGTGTTAGCGACAAATATCCCACGTCTCCTTTGCAATAAACGGGTAAAGTCACAAGTTCGCACCACGTGATTCTACACCCCTTTCTCTTGCAAACAAAGCCTAGCAGGGACGAAAGCGATGTTGCACAAGCGAGGCAAGCGAGGTGCGAGATATTTTGTCGCCTTGTTAAGAATTTCAAAGCTTTTGAAATTCTTTTCGCCCAACACGTGACCCGTGCCATGTTTGATGAACTGGCAACGCAACGGTGCTTGCACATTATTTGCAATGGCGTGCGACGTTGCCAGCTTGAATACAACAAAAACGGTTGTTGTTCTATAACACGTTGCGTTACACCACGTGTTGCGTGTAATGCTACATCGAATGCTATGCAGCATGTGTTTCACTTGCGCGTAAATGTTACTAATCATTGTCCTAGCAATCTATTATTGGAACTATCGGAGTAGGCACTTTTTAGAGTTCTATAGTCAACAAGGTACCCTTATTGTTTCGCCATGTCAATCTGTGACTGTTTTCATACGACAAAGTTAATTTTATCTCTTCGTTGGAGCAATGTTTGGTGCTTTCATTGTTTATGAATGGAAGTAATGTTACCTAATTATATTGGTAAATGTAGCTGTTTATACGGAACCCTCTGTGCGCAAGTTAGACTCACACTTGGCCGGTTTTTTATTGATGATCTAATTCAATTAACTAATTGATTGTATTGAGAACAAATACCATCAATTCCTATTAAAACAATTAAGAATCTAAGATGAAAAGTAATGATAGTATGGCTGTACGAAGTCAACTGTGTGATCACATGGATGAATGGTGGGCCTACCAGCAAACAATATTATAAACTAATATTATAAAGAGGTGCTTCACGGTAGACCACATCATCGCTTACCATCAGACAAGATAGTGGTCAAACGCGATCCTATAGATTATTAAAAACAAAATGTAAAAGGTAATCAGGTTCCAGAGACAACCTTTTGCAATAAGTAAATACGAAAAATAATTTCAAAGAAAAAAGCTACACTCGCTGAGTGTCATAGTCTACTCTTATCCAGAAGAACTGCTTGGTACATGTGGGATGGCCACGGGAGCAAACCTGGGGCAAAAACCAAGTAGTTTTTGTTTCTGATAGTGATAACATCACGAAACTAATGGGGTTTATGAGATATTAATCTGTTCATTGCAGAGGACAGACAGTGTGTAAATGAGAGATCAATCTATTCATTCCAGAGGACAGACAGTGTGTAAGTGAGAGATCAATCTATTCATTCCAGAGGACAGACAGTATGTAAATGAGAGATCAATCTTTTCATTCCAGATGACAGACAGTGTGTAACTGAGATATGTGAAGTGATAACATCACGAAACTAATGGAGTATATGAGATATCAATCTATTCATTGCAGAGGACAGACAGTGTGTAAATGAGATATCAATTTATTCATTCCAGAGGACAGACAGTGTGTAAATGAGGAACCAATTTATTGATTCCAGAGGAGAGACAGTATGTAAATGAGGGACAATCTATTCATTGCAGAGGACAGAGAGTGTGTAAATGAATATATCAATCTATTTATTCCAGAGGACAGACAGTGTGTAAATGAGAGATCAATCTATTCATTCCAGATGACAGACAGTGTGTAAATGAGATATCAATCTATTCATTCCAGAGGACAGACAGTGTTTAAATGAGATATCAATCTATTCATTCCAGAGGACAGTCAGTGTGTAAATAAGATATCAATCTATTCATTCCGGAGGACAGAAAGTGTGTAAATGAGATATCAATTTATTCATTCCAGAGGACAGACAGTGTGTAAATGAGGGATCAATCTATTAATTCCAGAGGACATACAGTATGTAAATGAGAGATCTGTCTATTAATTCCAAAGGACAGGCAGTGTGTAAAGGAGAGACCAATCTATTCATTCCAGAAGACAAATAGTGTGTAAAATCTGCAGAAACCAGAAAAAAAAAAAAGGAAAAAAGAAACAAACCTTACTAAACAACAACTAAATCTAGAGTAATTTCAGCGAAGCAGCCTGTAGGTACTGGTAGGTACTGTAGAACAAAAGGTGCCCTTCTCATATTCCATCACCAATATTTTTCAATATTCTCTCACTGACTTACAAAATATCAGTATGGTTAATGTATTACACAGAAGAATTTTAGAGTTAGTGGCAACTCTAATTCAAGACAGATGACTAATCAGCACCACTGATAACAAATAAGAGCTACAGCTGTCTAAACGTGGTCCATTAGTCAACGGACATTATTCTTAGAATTAGTATGCTAATGTAAGTCCATAAAGCCATATTTGTAGCTTGCTTGTTTTGTGTGGTGAGGGATAAGTGGGTATAAATAGATGGTGTTGTAATGAGGGAGAAAAAGCTGCATCTGAACCTAGGTTGTCTGCAGACTTTATTATTTGGGGATGAATGTTTAACCCAGATACTGAAATGCACTTATAAAAGGCCCAATTTATTGATTAGATTTGGAAAGAAAAAGGTAGGCACAACGTAGGCTAGCAAAACGCAAGTTATACATTATTTTTTTATTAAAGTTTATGCACAAGTGTGCATAAAGTTTTGAGAAAAAATAAAACTGTACAAAGGCAGAATGAATGCCCTTGTAAATTAAAATATGAAACATGTAGTTAGATCTTCTTTTTAATTTTGCCTTTCAAAAGCTCCATTGCAATATAGGGCTAAAATAGACTGAGATTTAACCCATGTTTTGGTTTCAGTATTTCTTCTAAGAGTTTCTAATAAAAAAAAATACTTTTGAGTAGAAAAATTACAGATACAAAATAACAAAATGAGTCACATTGTGACATAATGAATGCTTGAACAATAATTGTTTACCATGACCTTTAATGACAGAATTAATAATGTAAAGAGTCTCAATGGTGTAGTGGTTATTTTAATAAGTTACTATCGAGCATGAGGTTCTAGGTTTGATTCCCCGTTGATGGAAATAGGCCACCTTTGCAGACTGCAGTTGTGCAACATTATGTAGAGCAGATTAGATGTAGGTTAGTGATGCAACGGAACTGGCATAACGGAAGCAGAAACGGAAACAGATGTCAAAAGTAAATCTTAACGGAAGCGGAAACGGAAACGGAAGCGGAAACGGAAGCGTTAACACTATGAAAAAAAAGCACAATTGTACATTTAAAACTTTTTTTTATTAAATTTGTATTTTAGTAGTCAAAATTAAACAGCGGCAAGTTATATTTAATAAATAGTAACTTTGCCGCTTTTTCACCTTTCAGCCTATTTCGATGTTCTTCATATATTAAACCAGCTCCGCTAAATAATTGCTCACTGGCTACACTGCTGGGGGGAGCTGATAAGTATTGGCGAACTATTGGCAAAATATGGGGGAATTTGTGCGCATTTCCATTCCACCACATAAGGGGATCCTCATGAAGAGGTAGTCTTTTTTCTTTCTTTTACTCCCGAAGGTGTGACTGTATCTTTAAAAGTAAATTGTCACCATCGTCAGCTGTAGAAGAGTCCTCCTCCTGGTCTTCATTTACACTTAACATCGATTCCAATATTTGCAATGATGCTGGTGATTTGGAAGTAGAAGGCTGCACTTCAATGTCTTCAATTGCAATTTGTGTTCGGCTTCTTTTGGGGGAAGGTTCGCAGTCATCATCTTGGATGGAATTGGATTGTCTGGTTCTAATAGTGTTAATCGTCATATTAAGTAATTTAGATTCAACCTGCTCTGCAATGACGCTGGTGAAAAAATGCGATTTGTATCGCGGATCCAAATACGTCGCAATAGTGTATTTGTCGTCTTCGACCAGGTTTCCAAATCTTACACTTGAATTCAATTCATCGCGTAATTTTGATGCGGCCCCCGCAACCGCCCACACCGTGCCGCCGTCGCGTCTGCTGCACCGCTCCTCATCGCTTTCTACCCGCTTCCGTTCAGAGTTCTGTTATAAAGTTTGCGGAACCAGAAGCAGAAACGGAAGTGAAAAAACATGCGGAACTTCTGCAGTTGCGGAAGCGGAAGCAGAGTTCTGTTGCAACACTAATGTAGGTACTTGGAAATTTTGTTGATTAATAAGATTTGTGCAAGTACCCCACATGTGGGAATACTTGTATCAATTTATTATGAGACCCTACTGCTAAGTCTAACCACTAAATATAACAATCAATAACTTAATTAGCGTTTAATTAGACACCAATTTCTGCCAGAGGCTTTGCACATGTGAATGTCGGCAATTATTAGTTACTTTGGCATTTTACTATGGATGGACAATAGATTGTAACGAAGCAAGAACTTGCATAAAAAGTGTATACTGCATATACTATACTGAAACATTCTAGCTATTTTTGTGAAAGCCGACAAAGATAATTTATAACAGATTCTCAGTTTCTAGTACTTTTACAGTTAGAAACTGTAAAAGTAAGCAGTAAATTTCAATGGCTTGCATGCCAGGAAAATGAGAGCACAAAATAAGTTAATGTAACAGGTATTTTTAGATTATTGAAATGATGTATTTAATCAAATTGATAAAATCAGAACTTAGATATCTATATGTACCCACACACATTTTGGAAAAAGTTATTTAATTAAAATTAAAATACAAAATGATTCATTGGGGAATAATAATCAAACAGAATAGTCAAGATATTTCAGACCCTGGACACAGAACAACTGCATATACACTAAAGGTGATCAACATAAGCAGATTGCAAGTGGAGGGGCGTATGTCCAGATCTAGAGGGCATGTCTCAGCTTGCTTATTAGACAAACGGGCAGGCTGTGTTATGTTGTTTTAGAAATTTCAGAACAATTACTAAATGAAACGAGAAACAATGAAAAATAAACAAAACTTAACTGTTATCCTCCATTCTCCAATGCACTGAAAATAGTTATATCATCTAAATCAAGGTCTATGCTCACACAATTTATTTTTTATACAAGTAGGTACCTAAACATTTATAAAAATAAACATTACACACAAAGGTCTTCTCACATTCTACCTATTATTCTAAATGAACATACAAAGGCAGCATTCAGTACAATGTTTTAACAATATTTACGTTTTAAACTGAGCTTTAGTACCTGGCGGGCACTCCTACACTCACAGCCTCTTTCCGAAACAAATACTGCCTCCCACGGCTGAGAGATTTTGAGTTGCATTCAAATTTATAAGTGCTTAATTAAATAAAATGCACTCACTTGGTGTGTCGACGGCCACATGGAATGCAACAAGGTTTCGCGCCTCCCGGCCTTCTTCTTGCACCAGCTGCCTCACTTCTTCCATCTCAAATCAACCAGAAATTCTATCTTTCTGGACAAAACAAAAAGCAAAAACTCGATACATCACTCGCGGATACTAGTCACTCCGTAAACATCTGAACGCACTTTGAAAGCGATTTGTCATAAAAGTAAATTAAAAAATGCAATAAATCTAATTTCAAGAGTTTAAACGTTATCAACTGGCGCAAATGCGGAAAATAATTTAGCGATTATTTTCATAACAACTCGCGTTCTGACAGTTTCGTTTACAAATGTTACCAGTTACCACCAAAAAATAATGTCCTCTGTGGTTACCACTTAAACCCGAGCCAGCGTTAAATGAAAAAAACAGCGGTATGTAAAATCTTAATACGTTTATATACTTCCTTCGCATCAAAAAATCGCAATTGTAAGTTGTAATGCTCGATATATTGTATTAAATTAAAAATAAGCAAAAAGTGCTGTAGGCACACCTTTTGAAGAAAATTTAAAACTACCCTTGTGTTTTTCAATATTAACAGAAACCTAAATAATACGAGAACACCAAAAAAATGTGAACTATAAAGTTTATTTGAAAACGATAAGAATGAATTAAAAAGGGTAAAAAGGGTTTAAAAGTTTTTGGTAGAAAAATTTAGTCCATAAATTAATTGGCAACAACGTTTATGATTTTGTAGGAGCTTTCAGTCGTTATTGGTTTGCAACACCACCTTCTTTTCGTTGTCAAGCAAGATGGCGGACCAGGTATGTGTTAGATTTCTGTCTAAAATAATATAAAATTTGGCTAAATCCTTATGATTTTGCTCCAAAAGTGACTATAAATAATGAATGCTTCACTCGATTAATAAATTTCAAGTGTAAAACAAGTGTTAATTGTGAAAATGTGGTTCCGAAGTTTGTGCACGTGGGAATCGGCTTTCCCGACAAAAATCCTGTCTAAATGTGTTCTAAATCGTAACAAAAAACAGTATTTTCAACTAAATGGTGCTTTAATATGGATAAACTTCAGGATCTGTAAAATAATCAATTTAAAACTCGATAAAATTCAACATGGAAGTGTGTTCGATCGATAGGTTAGTTTCGTAGTCAAAGTGCGTTCAGTTTTGCCAAACCATGGCTAAAATCAAAAAGCCTTGTGATATGTCCCTAAAATATCTAATTTCCTAAGAGATGTATTCATTAAAACTTAAAAATTATCAATAATTTTGTTTCGAGAGGTTATGTTTACATCTGAAACTTCAGTATATTTTGCGGCTATGTCGTGTTATTTTTACAAATTATCCCCTCGTTTACAGTGAAAAGAATTCGGGAGTCGTCCTATTCAAATTATTAAAATGTATTCTGTCAAAGGATCATCCTCTCAGAAATAATCACCACAGGGACTTGAGCTATTAAATCTGCAACAACCATATATTTTTAATTAGCCTTGAAATAGTCTTAAAATATACTAATATCTTACAGTAAAACATAGACAATCTTTTTCTTTTCCAAATATTTAAATTCTAAATTAGCATCAACACACTAAAATATTTTGTAACAAAACCCCGATTTGTGATTGAGGACACTTGCAGAGACTTTAAAATGATGATACCCACACGACGGTCTTCTGACAACCATGTGACGAAGAACGTGTACAAACCCAACTCTGATTATGGTCAAACAAGCGATCTTCAATACCAAAATAATAATACAAGTATTTCATGAAGAACTAACGTAAATTAATAAAGTCATGCAGTGGCTATTACTAGGACATCTACTTTATCTTATGAAAGCAGTTCAATATTGAATAAATTGTAAAAAATTCAAACATTGGTGATAAACCCAAACCGTCAAAAATATATAATAAATCTGGGTTATTACAGCCATTACGATTAGCTTTAAATATAATGCTTTAAGTGTAAATTTATTTGCAGCAGTAGTTTGTTTGTAATGTTGCTTTAAAATTAGTTTTTTAGTTCTTTTCTATCCTTTTCCCACTCTTCTTTTACCTCTACACTTTCCGTAGTTAGAAAACCTTAATCTTTTATCAATAACAAAAACTAATGCATTGATAAAATTACAGACGGAACGTTCATTCCAAAAGCAACCAACGGTATTCTTAAACCGTAAAAAGGGTATTGGTGTGAAGCGTAGCAGGAAACCACTGAGGTACCACAAAGATGTGGGACTCGGTTTCAAAACTCCTCGCGAGGTAACGCATGATGAGTGATAACTAATATGTTTATTTTTCCGTAGACAGAGAAAGCGTTTCAGAAGCAGGCTACGGTCTTCCTCAACAAGAAGGGGGGGATGAAGCGGAAAGACATGAGGCATTCTAAGAATGTCGGTCTTGGATTTAAGACTCCTCTTGAGGTGTGGTATTTTTAGTTATGGTCGATGGGATCCAGGCTTGCAACGGTGGTGGCTACTACGTTGTTTCGTTTTATGTGCAATGGACTATACATATTTACTATGCATTTGATTTTAAAAACCACAAGTTTTTCATATAATATTGCTGGAACATATGCATCAAGTAACTTAATGCCAGTGTGTCTTATCAAGTTATATTTATCACATCTTAATATTTAGTTAATAATCATTATAAACTCAGGTATCCAAAATAATTTAGTTATAATAAAACTAACAAATTATTGTACAAACTAGAAGAAGGCAATCCCTATTTGAAAGACAAAAGGCCACTTTCAAAGTGTGATCTTTTAGAAGTTGTGTGTCCAAAATTCCAAATAGTCCAATGTACATGAAACTGTTCCATGTTGGTCAGGAGGAAGCTTGCTTTAACATGTGCATGGTTGGAAAAGTCCAGCAAAGTCTACTTACATTGGTTCAGACCATTTTGATACTTTTTCAAAAAAATTGTCTATGATATCAGAAAAATTAAGTCTTTTAATCATCACATGACAGTAATTTCAAACCTTACTATGGTTGAAAGTATGTTATTGCCACTATACAGTCCACATTATGGTAATAAAATTAATTTTGCTATCTGTACAAGTTTTCACAAAGACTTCCATGAATATTATCATGATTGAATAGTTGATGAAAAAGAAAATTTTAAAGTCAATGATTCTTCACCAACAGCTATAAAAATAAACTCATGACAATAGTTGTTTATTTATATACCAAAATTTTTAAAAGAATTCATACACATCTAGTTGACTCTTAGATCTAAAATGTCGTTGACATAGAAGACCCACATAAAACAACATTAACCTTATTGTCTGCATGTCAAGTATCAAAACTATCTGCTCTAATGCCATCAAGTTATGGTCAGTTAACCTATAAGGCTAGGTGCTATCATTAGCAGGAAGGTATTGTATGCATGCTGCTCTTGGTGTAACATTGTTAATATTAACCTACATTTAAGATCATTACTAATTTTTAATCATATTTTGAGTTGCAATTTTAACAAAAGAGACATTGTCTTACATCTTCTATGAAAATAGCAACATAGATTAAGACTTTCATATTTTTCATCTAATCTAAATAAGGGAAAGGGATACATAAATAAGTCTGTAAAATAAACTATTTGCCATATGCTGAAGTTCCAAAAGTAACTTGTCAAGTTCAAGATTGTATCTTCAATTTTGTAGCTCAGAAAGTGAAGAAGTGTTGTCACAATTATTCGGTGTGCTTAGTGCGAGTTTTTTAACGTAGTCACTCGTGATAACGTAAACGATCTCTTATGTCAAAATGTATACAAAAAAAGAGGTTTTGCCTTGCCGTCACCAGACGGCGCTTATCCAGTTTCAATACAAATTGGCGTTAACGTTTACGCGATTGAGCGTGAGTAAAAACTCGCACTAAGGCCTCAGAACTTTACTTTGTGCTACCAAGTTTAGACTACAACTACATCTGCAACTGACAAGCATTGTATCCGTTGCAGAAGTGAAATTTCTTTAGGCCGCGTTTTCACCTGCAAGCAACTTGCATGAATTGGTTGCCGATGAAAATGTAGTAATCTAACCCTAAAGTTACTTTTGGATCTTTATTAATAGACTAGAATAATAATTGAACAGCCTACACTGATCAAACACAAGAGGTGGAGGAATCTACAAAATAATCTTGCTTGCAATCTATTGGAAGTTTTAAAAACACTTTGTTAAAACTGTTTACATGATGATACCCACACGACGGTCTTCTGACAACCATGTGACGAAGAACGTGTTCTAACCCATATTCTGATTGACAGTTGAACAAAGTGATCTCTAAATAGTGTAAAATTGATTGTCCTAAATTCTTGTCTTTGGTGGAGGTCGTAACTCATAATTGCATCCCTTCTTGGTATAGGAGATATAGCAGTTAATCTAAAAATAAAATGTGAAGTTTTACGTAACCTGAAAGTCGGGACATTTTTCCAATGTTCATGTGGTGTTTTAGCCCAGTTTTGCGTTATTTGGTAAATACTAAATAACTCTTAAATCAATTTAACTTAGATTTTGCTTTGGCCTGGCCAAATAACGCGAACATGTGCGCGGAAATATGTAGAGCCATTTAGCAATTTTTAAAGTCATTGCCTTCACTGCTACATCCCCTACCCAAGAGAAATCATCATTGAATGGGGTTTCAATGAAACTGTAAACAACTATTACACAACTGGGCGAAAGGACTTAATCCGCTTCACAAAAACATTACTAACTTATACAACCACTAACAACAATATACTCACAAAATGTTCTCCTATCCAGGCGATTGAAGGCACCTACATCGACAAGAAGTGTCCCTTCACCGGCAACGTGTCGATCCGCGGCCGCATCCTTACCGGAGTCGTTCAGAAGATGAAGATGCAGAGGACCATTGTCATCAGGCGCGATTATCTGCACTACCTGCCTAAGTACAACAGATTCGAGAAGCGTCACAGGAATATGTCTGTACACTTATCGCCGTGCTTTAGGTGAGAATAGTTTTTTTTTTGTAAAGAACGAGGATTTAATTGTGAATTTAAAGTCTTCTTAGATTAGATGCACCAATTTTCTTTATACTTCACCTGTTTACGGTCTCCTAATCTTGGTATGTCATAAAACTAACATTAGATTATAAAAACTTCCATTGGAGTTGAAAACATAATCTAATGTCTGGAAACTAGAAAGCCATCAAGGCCATAAATACTTCTTGGTAAAAAAAAATCGTGGGCCTGAAGTTATCCACCTTAGGAACATTAAATAAAAGTGATCTGAGTTTTGAAAAGATAATAATGCTGATTAAAAATTTCCAGTGCATAGAAACAGTCCTCTACTTCTAGATTTAAATGATGATATCCACACGACGGTCTTCCGAACTAGCTATTGACGAAAGACGTGTTTGTTAACCCAAACTCTGATGCTTCCCTACCACAATCCCAACCGAACATGTTCGTAACATTTTTCTACAAAATTGCACATTATCATTTCCAGGGACGTTGAACTGGGAGACATTGTGACCATCGGTGAGTGCCGGCCGCTCTCCAAGACGATCCGTTTCAACGTACTGAAGGTCACGAAGGGCAAAGGCTCCAAGAAATCCTTCAAGAAGTACTAATAAACTTATTATAAGTATGTTTCGCGTTTTTGTTTTACCTAGTACCTAATTCGGCGTGGCTAATTCTGGTCCCAAAATATTTAAAGAGCTGCAAGATTGCAGCTCGAGAAGAAGTATAGTTCTCGTCAAACTTCTTGCCCACCCTGAAGTTGGCTACAATGGCTGAGCAGTAGTAAATCTCATACATAAACAGCAGCTTTTCGTGCCTTGCGCATCTGGCAAACGCCAAACTTCAGGGCGGCCCAGAAGTTTGGCGAGGGCTTTACTTAATTAACTTTGAGAAAACGTTCTATGTTAGAACACTGATGTAAGCGTTTTTTTTTTTTTTTTTTTTGCATAAAACCAGTTGCAGAAGCTTCGCTCTCATAGCTAAGGTATCGTAAACTACGCAGGTATACTTCTCGCCAAACTTTTTGGCTGCCCTGAAGTTTAATTTCCAATGCGCAAGGCACGAGTCGGTACTGTTTTTGTATGAGATTTACTACTGCTCAGCCATTGTAGCCAACTTCAAGACGGAAGAAGTTTGGCGAGAACTATACAAATACCTCAGCAATTCGAACTAATTTAGGTTTTGGTCTGCAATGCAACTACTATTTTCCGGGAAAAGTAAATTTCAATGAACAGTAAAAAGACGAACAAATGCGTCGGCTTCCAGTCTTACCAGCAGCTGAGTCACCCAAGTTTTCCCAAAAAATGGAAATTTTGACTGAGCAGTCTGGCTACCATCAATTAGGGGATGCAAGAGGGTAGTACATTTATAAAACAATACACTCGACCCTCAATTTCTAGTATCAATGGTGCCATCTCTACTGGACAGGATCGCAATTTCCACGCGGGGATTATTTGATGTGAAGAAGTGTAAGAAAAGGTAATAACCAAACGGTTGACAGGACAGTATGAAGAAGAGAACGTGTTGCGCCGACCCTATGTAAAATGAGATAAGGGCAAAAACATGATGATGGTGGGACGAGGGACTCGCTGGAGATGGTGCCATTACTAATTTAAGGCTTAAGCTTAAACATCCATTGCCATGATGAGTATCTGGCTGACCTAACCCCGGGAGCTTTAGGTAGAAAGAGATCTATTGTTCCTACGTGACCTAAGCCACGACGGGTCAAATTTATTTCAAAACAACGCCATCTAGTTGAAGATGAATGACCTAGCAAAATTTATTTTCCCGTAGCATTAGATGACAGATCTGCTTGTCAATTGTCTATGATATGCGTTCATGATTTATAGCAATATAGTCAAAGTCAAAGCCATTTATTTGCATTAAATGCGGTACAAAGATGGTATAAATAAGTTATTAGCACAATGACACATTTCGCCATAAGTTGGCATGCAAATATTAAGATATGAGTTAAGGTGCTTACAATAAGCAGATCTCATAACACATTATTTTTATTAGGTATTTAACCTGTTAAGTTTAGTAAACTCTTCAAAACACTTAGTTTACTTACTTAAGTAGACTATGAAATTATATGGTTAACAACACATAAAATATAAATCAAATAATGTCATAAAAGGCAGTAGGTAGAAATTACAACAACTAATAACAAAATAATCTACAATACATTCCTGTAATGATAAGATTGACATGGAGTTTTTTTTAGAAATTCGTTTATAGAATAAAAGCTGTGAGAAATGAGCCACTTTTTTAAAACTATACAGAATTTTCTGTAAGGGAGATCGGTTATAAAGGAGGGTATAGAATTATAAATAAGAGGCGCCATGTAAACACAACTACGCCTAAATAATTCGATTCTGGGTACAGGCAATTCTAATACATACTGTGTAACTTTTCGTTTATTATTGTTATTTTTAGTATTAAAAAGTGAATAATTAGTTTTTACAAATTTAGCGATTTCATATATATACATACAAGGAACGGTGAGGAGATTGTGTGCTTTATATACTGGTCTACAGGAATCAGTCCAGTCCATATTAAAAATGGTGCGGATGCATTTTTTTTGTGCCAACAGAACTCTACAATAGAATGTTTTGACCGCAGCAATTAAATTAGAATTATCTCTAATTCGGAATTCTACTTGCAGATAAAATTATCTTCACCTAAACAAACTGAAACTTAGTTATCTTCAATGTTATCTAGCATTTTGTAACTCAAACATAAATTAAATATAGAAGCATCATACAACCTTTTAGAATGATTGAAATAAAAAATATATAACTAAACTCAAAGTGAATTCCTAAACATTTGCCCAGAGGTTGCGTAGATCTAGATGATGTTCCCACACTGACCTCTATTATACAAGTACGCTAGATTAAATAAACTATATGAAATGACAGTTGATTTTTGTGCCGATTCAAAGCGCCCCGCTCGAGCGTCTCAGGAACTAAAATTGACACATTTAGAGATAGATTAATACCACTGACCTCTAATAAACAAGTACGCTGGACTTCTTATTATCGATGACAAAATTAAGACATTTGATTTTCGCCATTTTGGCGCTGATAGCAACGTGACTTAACGTGAGATTCCATGGAACTAATATTAGAGATGAGACATAGCCTTCGGTATAAAAATACGTGAGAATAATTTAATACTTAGGAGAACAAGAAAATCCCAATTATTTTAATTGAGATTAATTTCTAAGTAATAGAAAACTTGCTGTAAAGGTTAACTGAAAAATACTTTCAATCAGATTGCAAGCTATAAACTAGTGGATAGCGTGCTACTAAAGTGATAGCGCATTACTGTCAGATCAGTGAGATTTAAATATGGGAATAGGCTAACAACTTATCCTTAAAACTATTATATTTGAGCAAGTATCTGCTCGCTCAAGTATACTAGTTAGTTAATACTTACATTTACAATAGTTTGGATTCACTCGGTTGGAACATCATTCATACAAATATTTGCGTACGAATGAGATGGATAATAATTTACAACGGACATATTTCTCGCTCTCATCGCTGAGATCCTGTCTCTATAGTGTTAAGGTGCAAATAAGAGTGACATCGCATTCCAGCGACGTGAAGACTTATATCAGTTTTCAACTCTGTTTCAGATGCAGATATAAATTGTTTGACTTAAAAACATTTGTTAATACAATTATAATTATCATGATATTATTCCAGAATTAATTCCAGACAGGAACGAGGTGATTGATACAATAAGAGAGAGGCCTGTGCTCAGCAGTGGGCGAAGTCGGATTGTGGATGATCATGATGATTCCAGAATTTAGTATTACACATTGCTTTTTAACATATTATTACTGATTATTAGGCATTCATTTAACATTCATCACTAATACCAATATGAGATATTTAGTTGCAACATATTATGAGAAGTCAATACAGTAGATGAGTGATACGCCTTGCCAAGTCTACTATTTTGATATTAGTGTAATTTAAAAATATTACCAATACTCATATACTCTTATTAGTTAAAATAATATAATATTTCCAGGCGAATATATTAGTATTACCTAATCTTGAGAAATATCGGTATTAACCTATCTCTAAATGTGTCAATTTTAGTTCCTGAGAACCTCGAGTGAGGCGCTTTGATTCGGCACAAAAATCAACTGTCATTTCATCTAATATATGTAGTCCAGCGTACTTGTATGATAGAGGTCAGTGATTAATACCGATATTTCTCAAGAGTAATACTAATATATACGCCTGGAAATATTATAATATTGTAACTAATATATCAGTATTAGTGATATTTTTAAATTACACTAATATCAAAATAAAAGACTGCAAGGCGTATCACTCATCTACAATATCAAAATAAAAGACTGCTGAGCACAGGCCTCTCTCTTCTTGTAGCAATCACCACGTTCCTGTGCCTGGAATTAATTCTGGCATAATAATTATATTTTTATTATCAAATGTTTTGAAGTCAAACAATTTATATCTGCATCTGAAACAGAGTTGAAAACTGATATAAGACTCCACCTCGCTGGAATGCGATGTCACTCTTATTTGCACAGTGACAGAATCTCAGCGATGAGAGCGAGAAATACGACCGTTGTAAATTATTATCCATCTCATTCGTACGCAAAAATTTTAATGAATGATGTTCCCTTCACGAATTCGAACTATTGTAAGTATTAACTAACTAGTTTACTTGAGCGAGGAGATACTTGCTCAAATACACTAGTTTTAAGGATAAGTTGTTAGCCTATCTCTATATTTAAATCTCACTGATCCGACAGCAATGCGCTATAAGTTTACTAGCACGCTATCCACTAGATTATAGCTTGAAATCTGACTGAAAATATTTTTCAGTTAACCTTTACAGCAATTATAACATTACTTAAAAATGAATCATAATATAAATAACTGGGTTTCTTTTTCTTACGTATTAAATTATTTTCACGATCGATAAAGTCCATAAAAGTATTTTTTTACCGTAGGCTGTGTCCCATCTCTAATATTAGTTCCATGGACGCTCACGTTAAGTCACGTTGCTACCAGCGCCAAAATGGCGAAAATCAAATGTCTTCATTTTGTCATCGATAATATGAAGTCCAGCGTACTTGTATGTTAGAGGTCAGTGTGTTCCCACAATATTACGAATGATACTATGGAGCGAGTGTACGTGTAATCAGCTGAGATGTCCGATCGTTTGCAATGCCCGTCCGGTGCGTTGATAAAAGGGCGAGTGGTGTTGGATCTTAATAATTCTTTTTTTTTTATATGTGTGACTACCGCCACACGGGAAGTTATCAAGTTGAAAAGTAGTGCAATGAGTGGTCGAATTTTTCAATATCTTTACGTTAATAATGTGTATATAGTTATATAATAGGTTTAATTTATCCTATTAATATTATCGCCTACAATGTGTTTGTTATCTGTTTGTTACTTATTTTAAATTATAAGGTTGTAAGATTCTTGTTATTATTTTTGTTGATCTGTGCGTGTTTTTACCGCAGTTTGCTATGGTGATTTAGTTAGGAACTTTGACCGATATAGTCCTCGCCAAACTTCTTGGCCGCCCTGAAGTTGGTTTACCGGATGCGCGAGGCAGGAAACGGTGCTGTTTTTGTATGAAATTTTCTATTGCGCAGCCATTGTAGCCAACTTCAGGGCGGCCAAGAAGTTCGGCGAGGACTATGCTATTCAACGTTACAACAAATACAAATTGAAGTCCAAGGGCTCCTTGACACGAGCAAGTTAGGTAACGACGTTAGCACTGTTGCTGAGGGATACGTATCTGACGCGCGCGCTACTGGGCCTCAGATCTGCAGCCGTATTGCGTAACTGCGCAAAGAGTTTAAACTCTATCCAACCGACAAAATCGGCCAATCACACAAAACGGAAATCTTAATCGCGTCATTCAACTCGCGCCAATCATTCTCTTTGCGCACTTACGCAATACGGCTGCCGGTCTCTCCGGGAGGCCATGGTTGGGCGCTTGAATCTGTACTTGAAGGCAGTCTCCGATTGGAGCGATGCCAGTCTGGTCAGGTTCAATGCTGCTAAGGCACAGGTGTGTCTTTTTTCCGCTAAAAGGAGCCATTTCCACCCGGCTCCTTCTTTCCGTGGTGTGACCGTGCCGATAACGGACCATCTTGAGCTTCTTGGCATTACATTGACATGGACCCTTAATTTTGGTCCATTCATTGAGGCAAAAGCTCAACTGACTGCCAAAAATTTAGGGATTCTTGCAAAGGTGATACGGCACTTCACGCCAGAATAGTTGCTCTACCTACTTGTAGAAAGCGCAAGTTCGGTCATGCATGGAGTGCTGCTCTCATCTCTGGGACGGATCTGCCGAATACCAGCTGGATGCACTAGAGTCGATCGAAAAACGGGCCAAGAGGCTCATCGGCAATGAGATACTGGTTGAGTCTAGGCTCCAGAGCCTTGAACATCAGCGCCAAGTTGCCAGTCTGTCGGTTTTTTATCGGTTCTTTTCGGGGAGTGTGCGATGGAATTGCATGAACTAATTCCTCCTAGCCCGTTCCATCATCGGACTATGACGTACGGCGATGCGTCATCGGTACATGGTGGACATCCCACGCATACACAGCAAACGTTTTGGGAATACTTTCATTATGCGTACAGCTAAGGAGCGGAATTCCCTGCCAGAGTCTGTATTTCCTGATAGCTACAACCTGGGAGTCTTTAAGTGAAGAGTGAATAGGTTTCTTCTAGGTAAGCGTGCTACATCGTCGACCACAATATCGGATCAGGTGTGGTGTGGCGCGAGCCAATTAACAACAAAAAAAAACAAGAACCTATTTTATTTTCTGGTCAGTATGATACCTACAGGTAAATTAAGAGCTAGAGTATAATGGATTGTAATGAATTACTGTTCGTGGAAACAATAAAAATGTGTAATGTAAATTCCATTTATTGTACCTATCGATAAATTGGTCATCATCATCATCATATCAGCCGAAAGGCGTTCACTGCTGGACATAGGCCTCCCCCGCCACATTGACCGGTCCCGTACGTCTCGTATCCAGCGGATCCCAGCAAACTTCACCTGGTCATCGAATGATATTCGATAGTAATTCTGCTGAACGCCATTTCAATAAAATGTCCATGGGGTCCGGTGCTCAGTTTTTAAAACTATGAAATTCGGTAATTTAGAACTCTTTTGAAATCATCATTTTTACGAACGCATCTATAATTCTATAGACAACCTACGGGAAAATCCGAAAATAACAAGTTCCAACAAAACAAACATGTCCGACTTGTGACTGTAAAAATCAGTGGAACACAATTTTTTTACCACCAACGATATGATATCGTTCTTCTCAAAACTTTCTTTGAATAACTCACAAAAACCACCAGTCGAGCTCGCGAAGCCAGCGTATATGGACAAAAGTGCGACACTCCAGGAGTTAGGGTATAGAGATGAGAACGACTTGAAAGAGACGATTTACGGTTTGTTTTGATCAGTTTTCGTGTTGTTTTGGACTTGTTGGGTTGGTTGTTTGTGGCTTTAACGTGTGTTGTGGTGTTCTAGACTTTTTGCGGACGATACGGGATCCGGAAAAGCCGAGTACGCTCGAGGATTTGAAGGTTATTTACGAAGAAGGAATTTTTGTGAAGGAGCCTACTGCTGATAAAGTTCCCGTGTTGCGAGTGGAATACAATCCCACAGTGCCTCATTGTTCGCTGGCGACGCTCATTGGACTGTGCATACGGATCAAGATACAGCGATCGATACACCATCCTGTGAAATTGGATATATATATCAAGAAAGGCGCACATACCACGGAAGATGAAAGTAAGTACAAGTAGATCTTAGACTATATTTTATAGTCTAAGTAGTAACTGTTTATCTTTCGACGTAAAAACCTCTCAATAAAGCTAATTCCGTCAATTCCCCATGTTTTCCGAAACAATTAAAGTATAAATATCTTCATACTTTGTCATGATTTTTAATTGTTGTTTAACAATTTATAGTTTTTCATATCCCATTGATGGTAAAAAAACTCAGGTTCAGGTAAAGTTTTTTTTTTTTTAGTATTGGTTACCCAAAATTAAAAAAAAAGGTTCCTCATTCAGGTAGTGCTTAACAATAACAGAAGCCCACATACAGTATTAACTTTTCTGAGGACAATAATGCACTCTTGTTGAGTATTTTGCAGAAATTGGAACTTTAGTATGTTTTTGTTTGTGTAATATTTGTTCATCAGCTGACTGTCAAAATATTAAATTTATGCCTGTAAGTACTAGTTCCTTAGATATCCTACTTTTCTATACAACTAAAAAAAAAACACTATCTATTGTTGCTTTTGTTCAACAAGATATCAAAAATAAGCAAAGTCAAGTGACTCGGCTGAGTATTGGTCGAAGAAAATATAAAAGAACAAAGGATCATAGACAAAGAAGAAGAGTATCAAAAACAAATTAATCAAAAAAAGTTTTAAATAATTTTCTTGAGTCAGCGAGATATTACAAAAAGCTCCCAAAATCATAATCATTAGAAGCGCATAATATGCAAATAATAATATGCATATAGACTTGTTCGAGTGAACTTTTGATTGCAATAATCATATTCATTACAGAAGTTCAGTAGGTCATTGATGTATCAATTTAGAAAGGAATTCACATTTCTGATTAAATACCACTTCTTGAATGATATCAAAACATTCTTTCCCGTTTTGTAAAATAGATTTCTTTTTGTACCTACTCAATATCAAAACAATTGAGTCTTAAATAAACACTGGCTGCTATGCCACTGATGTTTTGATAAAACATGCATTGTCATTGAAACAATAGACAAATCTTCAAAATCCTTGATAGGCCAAGAAGCCTCAGCATTCTGGTGGACTGTATATCTCAATTTATTTGGGGTTGGTGCAGCAGCTTGGGGATTGGTATAAGAAAAGAGAGACCTATTAGTGGGCCAAGTCAGGTGCAGCATGTCTTCTTCTTTCATCATCTATATTTGCTGTCATCTAATTAGTCATCTCCTTTTTAGCTCATTACATAAATTTTCATACAATCTATACTGCCAAAGTTTTTTAAGGCAATCTAGTTTGTCCCACTGCTGGGAAAATTATCGTCCAAAGACTGCCACTCTTCCCGGTGTGTTGTCTTCTCCAAACAATTTCTTGTTAACGCCTTTTACGTGGATATGGCAGCTTTTATAGTACAACATGCGCCTTCTGGTTCCCATGAAGTAACAAATCCTTTTGCATCTGTCATGCCAATGAATAGCTATCAAAATTGTTCACAAACTACATGCTTGGATGTGAAGTTGCGGATACAAGTCCATTATATCTATACTTCTATACTTATTACACTACAGGGGTGAAACCGCAAGGCGTCCGCTAGTACAATATACATAGCTGTCCAAATTTAGCTGCATGGCAGAACATCCGTCTTCTTAACACATAAAACAAACAAACAAAACTAAATAAAGTTACATAAAAACATGTTTTTATTACATAACTACTTACCAATTCTTCCACTTAAGTGTGAACAGATAATAATGGCATTTTCCTTATCCGTCTGTCTGTCTGTTTGTATATTCAAGTTCCTAAAGAGTCCAATACATTGAACTGATGTGTCATAGATACATAATGCTATTCAAGGTAGTAACAATATTTGTTGTGTCCCCAATATCAGTAGAACAGTTGGTTGGTGGTCATCGGAAACATGTATTTAATGATTAAATACATGTTTCCGATGACCACCAACCAACTAAACCAAAAGGTGAAAGGTGATTAAATTTTAATCACCTTTCTGTGGTTAATTTCCATCATAATTATCTATTCTGTGACATCTACATTCCTAGGATTCTTGTGGTTTATGTTTGTAATGATTAATTATTTTATCACTCCATATTATAAAATGAAGTCTCCCTCCACATCTGTATGCAATTAACTCAAAAACTACTGAATGTATTTTCATGCGGTTTTCACCGGTTTCATGGTTTCAAGAGTGAGAATCGATGAAAGTTTTTGTGTATATTTTGTCGCGGGCGAAGCCGGTGCGGGTCGCTAGTAAAAAATAATACTAATTTCAAAGGGGAATGTCCATTTTGTAAGGGAACTTGGGCCCCTTTGAAAAAATGGTTGTATTTTGATGAATTTGGTTGTATATTGTAGAAAAAACACGTTTTATTCATAATTAGAAAACATTTTTAATTTATTTTGCGGGGTTCACGAGAAATAACGATGTTTCTGTTCTTGAAATGAACCCTTATTACAATGCAATAAGGTGCATACAAATGTCAAAGTGAAGAAACCTGATCTGTTGTTGTCTGTACATAAAAAGTTTGGACACGGATGGAAAAAAACACAAAATATAAATCTTATTTTTGGATAATATTGATATCGCAGACACGATACCTCATAAGGGGCCTGTGTATGGGCAATCTTCTTTAAGTTTCCCTATCACATGTCAATTCTTTTCCATAGACAAAAGATTTCTGATGTTGAAAAAATGTGTACTTTTCGAAATAATATTATATCGCCTAACTGATGTAGATAGCGATAGGCAGAATAAGAAAATTGTGCTGAGTAGTAAAGTAATTCAGCCTAAAGAAGTTTATTGCATCCCCGAAAGACAAAGGCATTCGCCAGGAATTGCCACAATAACCAGTCATGTGCTTCCCTTACTGATTGTATGTATCCTAATAGAATACCTAAAGGTGCTATCTCACTTGGAGCATTCGCCTGTAATGCAACATAACAGAGTCAAGCATTACATCAGTAAAGGAGGAGAACCGAGCATTACAGTGCACCTGTAATGTTACAGTTTCGAGCATTACATTGGTGAGGGAAGAGAACCAAGAGTTACAGTGCGCAAAATCGAATCTGAAATGTTACATTACAGGCGAATGCTTGTCAAGTCAGGGAGGCAGTACTGTAATGTAATGATCAAAATCGAATCTGAAATGTGACATTACAGGCGAACGCTCCAGGTGCTCCAAATATACCACCTTGGTTACGGTAACAATGGGCCTAAACAAATTAAACACAAATTGAGCCAGGCTGTTACTAACTGGCCGTAATTATTCAAAATTAAGTACCAATTTAATTAAGACAAACTCGGTCAATGTACTCAATTTACTAAGTATACAATATGCATATTCACAATGCAGTGCTAATCATATAGAGTGAATAACAACTGCGCTAGTGATAGCTTAGCTGGAGTAAATATTATTATGTCTTCGTATTTGATAATACTTACATTCTCATGACTCTATTGAACTTTGCTATCAGTTAGTAACTGTTTATGCAAGAAAACTTGTATAACTCTCTTTTATTGGATAGGTGTTAGTAATAGAGGAATATTACTGTTGTGTTGTGATTGGTTTTCAAGCTATTTTATGCTTTATTTCTAAAATTATCATTGAGGCGCTTATTGACACTGCGAGTACCTAATGCAAACACGAGGCGACGATACAAAAAATCACCGTATTTTTTA
Source organism: Orthosia incerta (assembly GCA_948252205.1). Taxonomy (NCBI): domain Eukaryota; kingdom Metazoa; phylum Arthropoda; class Insecta; order Lepidoptera; family Noctuidae; genus Orthosia; species Orthosia incerta. The sequence continues at coordinate 21,149,486 of OX411764.1, read as the reverse complement.
CGCCCGTCTGCGGAACCTTTATGTAAGAGATAATAAGCCCTTGTTTAAGGCGCACTTGATTTTCAACTCTAGACTCGGCGTCGAAAGTTGAAAATCTATCGGTGCTGTTTTTCACTCGCTAGGGATACGATCTCTTGAGTTCTCAATGCTCGGTTCTATGACGAAAGTCGAAAATCCAGTGCACATTTATGTAACGCGGTTTTGAACCAAAAACGTCCTTGCGAAAACGGGCAAATAAAATTAAAAGTCCGCAGCTGGACATTGTTTTTTTTCTCGAACCACACAAAGCCCTGTTCACCGCCTCCCAAAGCCAGCCTGTTCCGTCCGCCATTTTGAGGACACCGTGATCGAGTCACGACCATTTAACAATTTAACCGGTGGGTGTTCCTCACTAGTTCACCTATAAATAAGGTACTACTAAATGGCTTTAATTCTAGACCTAGTCACTTATTATTTTGTATTCAACAATTCGGTACGGTCTCAATCTCAATACAATATTATATTCGTCATATTGACGTCAATTAACTGCCATGGATGTTACTAAAAGAGTCATGAATATAAATGTGGATGGATGGAGAGGGAGAGGAAGGCCAAAAAATGTCGGCCAAGTGCGAGTCGGACTCGCGCACGTAGGGTTCCGTACCGTTATCGCAAAAAAGGCAAAAAAATCGCGTTTGTTGTATGGCTTTACTTAAATATTTATTTTATTCTGTTTTTTAGTATTTGTTGTTATAGCGGCAACAGAAATACATCATCTGTGAAAATTTCTGTCTAGCTATCACGGTTCATGAGATACAGCCTGGTGACAGACAGACAGACGGACCGCGGAGTCTTAAGTAATAGGGTCCCATTTTTACTCTTTGGGTACGAAATCCTAAAAACGACGGATGGACTGTGTGAGGAGTGATATGATAGAAAAGGGAGTCAGTGATGGGGGACAGGAAAAAGACGGTATGGAAGAAGAAAACTTGTTGCGTTGACCCCAAGTAACATGGGATTAGGGCAGGATAATGATGAACTGCCTAATCTTACCTCCATAATCTAATTTTCTGTCTCCTGAAGTTCTGACTACTCTTAACGAACGACTGCCAAAGATCCAAACATGGCGATAGCTAACGCACTAGTTATTCATTATTTTGCTAGAACACAATTCGATACGGACTCAATACAATATTATATTCGTCATAAATGTTTGTTTAGTCTGCAATGCACATGTAGCAAAACGGAAAAATACGTGTTCTCAAAAATTATAGTAAACAACTTTGTTCTAGATTTTACACTTGATGTAACAAGAAATACGTATTTATCGGTTGGAATATTATTATTAAGCTAAAAACCCAATATTCACTTCCGTCACAGATAATATAATACTGGCATACAGATGCCTCATCCCATACAAAGAATCCGTGCCGTCGTAAGCGTTTTTCGTCTGATTAAGCTGATTATTTTATAAGTACTTTGATTACGTTCGGTTCCGTTCCACGGCTGTAGATGGTGTTAGCAGCGACTTGCAAGTAAAAGGGTTTTCTCGGTTCGTGACTATTTTTTTCTTTAAATACAGTGACGATTTTTACAATAGTATTTTTTTTGCAAGTTTTTACAGTTTCATTGTACCAAAATGTGTTACAATACAAATTTCAAAAATCAAGTGGCATTTCTCAGAAATTTAAAACCGTGCCATCTATTGGAATTAATTTTAAATGATCCATTCATATAATCTTTAAAATGTGAATTAAGGTTACACTAGTCAAAAATTCTTCCATACAAACGTAGTTTGGGGATTATTCCACTGTTTGACGATGTACGTTCAAAATAAAATGTGATATCAATTTGTCTCATCATTATCTAGGCCTGTATGGAAGCAAAAAAGTAAAAATAGAAAATATTTGAAAGTTATAAGCGTCGAAAGTTCCACATTTCGACACTAATTTTAACGCATTTTTGGGCGCAAATAAATACCATAAGAAGACGGAAAATTGCAAAACGGCCTCCATACAGGCATAGATTAGTAGTTCAACCATGCAAATAACTTTATTTTGAACATATAAATTTAGTAGTTTTTTCATGATATCTAGACAGCCAAAGGTCTGTTTATAAAATTTCGCGCGCCCGATTTCGTCCTAAATCATTATCCATTTCGCTACAAATTTGCAAAAGTGTGTATTCGTACGCGAATTAGCTTCCTATTGCTCATCAAAGCATCTATATCTTCCACACGTGTTGCCGGTTGATATAAAATGCATTTTAACCCCGCGCACAAAATAGTTCGTGCCGTTGACTAGTGTACCCTTAAGGGTACCCTATCATGAAAAAACTACTAAATCTATATGTTCAAAATAAAGTTATTTGCATGGTTGAACTACTAATCTATGCCTGTATGGAGGCCGTTTTGCAATTTTCCGTCTTCTTATGGTATTTATTTGCGCCCAAAAATGCGTTAAAATTAGTGTCGAAATGTGGAACTTTCGACGCTTATAACTTTCAAATATTTTCTATTTTTACTTTTTTGCTTCCATACAGGCCTAGATAATGATGAGACAAATTGATATCACATTTTATTTTGAACGTACATCGTCAAACAGTGGAATAATCCCCAAACTACGTTTGTATGGAAGAATTTTTGACTAGTGTAACCTTAAGAGGCCAATATTCCATAATTTTGTGCTTAGGTGAGTTGATTAAACAAGAACATACAATCTCTATGATGAATTCTAGAAAATGTTAATTTTACACACAATTCAATAACATATCGTGGCATCAACGATGCAAATCGCGCCATCTAGTGACATTTATTTGAACCAATTTTTCTTTGTTAGCGCTGAGACCCCGTGCTTCCGTTCATAATTTTAGGTATCAACATTTCATTGTGGATGCTAGCTAGCCGTGTCTCTTGAACGAAAGATAGTTGTAAATATATTTCTCAACTGACAATTTCTCCATGAAATGAAGATTGATTGAGAGTCGGCGTGTGTAGATACAATTCCATTAGACCAATTGATTTATTTACCAAGTGTAATGTGACAATCTAGTGGCAATTGCAATTAAATAGGTGATCAACTCTGTCTTTAGATGTCCACAAGTATCTTCAATCCACCATAACACACGGTGATCAGCCTTTTCCATCGTCGATCATAGGTTCCGGCTAGAGTTGGGTATATACCGAGTAATCGAATTGAAACCCGGTTGATTACAACCTGTAGTCGCAGGTACCTTTTAGCGCTCCTGAAAATAAATTGGCCCATAGAGCAAGTGCGAATACGGATTACAGAATACTTCGGAAAAATATCTCTAAAATAAACAACTTGCCTATTAGATAGATACAACTAAAAAGGGTAAAATAAAAAATCTTTTTTGCAAAAAAATACTACCGACTTCCAAATAAAAAACTACAAAGTGAAAAATAACTTTATTTTTGGAAGTCGGTGTCTTAGGTACCAATTTTATTGCTATATAGACACCGACTTCCAAAAATATAGTAAGTACCTATAACGCCAAAATAGATTACCCGAATAACATGAAACTTGAACATAATCGATGAAATGAGAGATCTGCGTACCCCTTTCGAGCGTACTGGCGTGATGTTATGGTAGGAAATGGTATAAACAATAAACAGTCATGCGATTGCAGCAATCCCGAGAGATTTTCCGATATTTATTGAAGAGTTCTGTTGTATATCTCCGAAGTTCTTTATTAGACCTTCACCAAATTAAAATGGGACCAATTTCGGAATATGCTCCTTCAAACAAAAAGAGAATTTTCAAAATCGGTCCACAATTGACGGAGATATCGGTGAACATACACAAAAAAAAAACATATATGAAGTCGAACATAGAACCTCCTCCTGTTGTTGTTGAGTTTGTTTTCGTAATACTTTGTTATTGAAATTATCTAAGTGTCTGATACTCGTAGTAGATAGCGCTATTAATAAATATTTATATAGCGGTGCTATATCTCCACTATCCAGCAAAACAAGGTTCTTGAAGAACCGATAAATGCTAAGTTATTATAAATATATTCCCCTGACTTCGATTAGTTTTCATTATGGCGTCCAACAGGACATCAAAGTAGTTATTTATAAAAGTGTATTTTTCAGTCTCGAATTCAAAATTGAATAATTAGTTTTAGACAGTCCGCTGATCGAACTCACTAAAGTTAATACGGAACAACAAATTGTTCCGGACGTCACTACGTTTTTGTGTCCAGCTTCTGTAGCCTGATTTAGTAGTGTGTGGTCAATAGTCTACTGATTGTATCCCAATCTATTGAGTAGCTTGCCATGATTCATTCAATTAGGTATTTATTTAGAAATTATGGCAATAAGAAGATCTGTTGCCATAGCTATCATTTTATATCTTCCTCCTGCATCTCTATCAGCTGTTATCTCCTTCATTGAATCCATCTATCCAGTGGCGGCCTTAGGGGGTGGCGAACAGGGCAATCGCCCGGGGCCTCGCTCTTGCAGGGGCCTCGCGCTACAACCCGAAATGCTTACAATTATAAAATTGTAAGCTTTTAGGGTTGTACCCGACCAACTTTATTTTATAGCAAACACTACTAAAAACAATAAAATAAAGTTGGTCGGTTAATTATTTCATAGTAAAGTATTAATAATCAAACTGATATTAGTAAGGCGAAAGTTTGTGTTTGCTTCTTCTTCACGCTCAAACGGCTAGACAGATCTGGATGAAATTTGGCACAGAGATAGATTTCAGTCTGGAATAAAAGCCTATATCCTATGTGCTAATAGGATATAGGCTTTTTATCCCGGCAATATGTCCCCTTGGCTAATTTTCGACGTTCCCGCGGGCGAAGTCGCTGGCAGCAGCTAGTTAATAATAAAAACAATAAGTGCAAAGTTTTCCATTTCTCGTATATCTCATACATCGTAAAAAGGACAAGGGCCTCGTAAATAAAAACAATAAGTGCAAATATCTGCCGCCCGCCCGGAGCCTCGCAGCGGTAAAGGCCGCCCCTGCATCTATCTGTAGCTAACTGTAATGAGCTCAATGGCAACATTTTCTACCGAAGTACTTTTACATATTCGCGAGCTAGCTGACCAAAACCATATGTATCCTCCGATTGCACAGCATGATTTTCTACTTGTTTACGTCATTTTAGTTCTCTTCTTATGCAGTCGGGATATTTTTTTTTGCCATAAATCCCCTTGCAGAAACTACAGAAAGCCCTCGCAACGATCCTTACACACTCATTTTGCTTCGTTAACATTCTTGCATCTGGCAATACATGCACGCTGGTTGTTAGTATAGTACTACTTCTGCCCATAATTAAAGAAAAAAAACAAATAACTCATGAGGGGTGTGGTGTAAGTCACCACTTAGCTTTGTTCAGCTGGATACTAAGTTTTATATTTAAGGCCGTACCCTGACCAAAAAATCAGCATGATATATGAGCATTCCTACTGGCCTAGCGGCACTGGTGGCGTATGAATTACGGTAGTGAATAAGCCCAGATTTTAGAATAAAATCTTTATAAAATCGAATATTGGTATTTTGAAAAAAATTAAACTTACAAAATGTTCGTTATCAAATTGTCTCTCCTAGTGTTAGTATAAAAAAATATTAATTCTATACGCTATCAATTATTATTTCACATTTGTATGGTTTTGTTGGAAGGAGATTAGTGACACAAATAGCTCTTAAAAAAAAAAGTGTACTACCATTTTAGAATCAACATTATGTACAAATTTAATGTATTTTTAACCGACTTTCGAAAAAGGAGGAGGTTCTATGTTCGACTTCTTGTATGTTTTTTTTTTTTTTATGTATGTTCACCGATATCTCCGTCAATTACGGACCGATTTTGGAAATTCTTTTTTTTGTTTGAGAGAGTTTGTTCCGAAATTGGTCCCATTTTAATTTGGTAAAGATCTGATGAAGAACTTCGAAGATATACAACAGAACTCTTCAATAAATAACGGAAATTCTCTCGGGACTGCTGCAATCGCATGTCTGTTTATTGTTTATACCATTTCATAACATAACATCACGCCCGTACGCTCTTAAGGGGTAAGCAGATCTTTCATTTGATTGGTTTTGTTCAAGTTTCATGATATTCGGGTAATCTATTCTGGTGTTATAGGAAACTTACTAAACAACTTGCCTATTAGGTAGGTACAACTAAAAAGTGAAAAATAAAAAATAAAATTTACAAAAATATACTACCGACTTCCAAATAAGAAAACTACAAAGTGAAAAATAACTTTATTTTTGGAAGTCGGTGTCCATAACGCAAAAAAATGGTACCTATGAAAGACACCGACTTCTAAAAATAAAGTTATTTTTCACTTTGTAGTTTTCTTATTTGGAAGTCGGTAGTATTTTTTTTTTAAAAAAAGTTTTTTTATTAATTGATATTTATTTTTAAATAAAGAATAGATAGCTCTTAAAAACTGCACAAAATTCGACTAGTGCGGCATTTTGCTCGGAGAGGCGCCTTAAAGCAAGCTGGTCCAAACAAGTGATTAAAACGATAATATTATTGTGTCATAAATGGCTGATAAGAACTTGTTTGTTTTGCATAATTCGAGAAATTCTAGATGTTCTCGTTACCTAGTGCTGATAATTGAGTCTAGGTAATTTCTAGATACGAACAGCGAAGTTATCTAGCACTGAACAAGTGCTTAACCTTTGTCCCCTTTTCTATTTATAAAACATCTTATAAGCTTTCTTGTTGATCTCGGCATTATTTCTACAAGTACATTGCAAGGTTACTTCCCATACCTATTTTTGCCGCCAAGCAGCGTTTGTTCCGGTTTGAAAAAGTATTCGATTCAGGATAATTATAGGTATTTGAGGTATTTTAGCATTGTCTTTGGGATGGCAACTCATTTGCAACCCGCGGCAACTGACTTGCCATCAAGTGCTTTTTTGCTATCCAATTTTACAAATCTAAGAATGCAATCGAATTCTACTATTTTACAAGCTTTTATTTAACTCGCAATGTACCTATGTAAGTGTGTTCAGGTCAAATCCTGCAATTGAATTTTATAGCAGTTATCCTCCACCGATTAAGATGATATTTTGCATACACGTTTAGTTTGGATGACAATGCATGGTTAGCTAAGTGACGTCATTTTAAATCCAATATGGCGGACGGCCCAAGATGGCGGACTAGCTATTTTTGTGCACTGCCATTATATGGGTATGAAATGAAAGGGTTTACTGAGAAGAATACAAAAAAAGCTTGTTTTAAAAATACATTGTTAATAAATAATTTATATTAGCCTACACTGCCATGCAAGTGCTAGGAAAAGGCCTCTTCCAAATCCTTCCATGTATTCTTTTTAGTCCGGTCAAGTTAGCCCAAAAAATAGGGATACCCTTGCATAAATACCGAAGAAGCTGAAAATTTGCATGAACGTTAGGGATAGCATTATAATGAAATTGTGAAAATCCTCATCGATACCATGAGTGCAATATTTTTTTTTTCAGTACATGGTATCCCTAACATTCATGTAAATCAGCTTCTTTGCAATTTATGCAAGATGTGTCTATTTTGACCGGACTATTTTTGATCGATGTGGTGACACTTGAGGGCGGTCTAGGTCGTAAATAAATCCGGTGTTTACTGCATAAAAATGAAAAACAAAATTATCAGTAGCTAATGGATTCGCCAATGACCTTCCAATATTTCTTGCCAAGGTCAGATCTGTGCATTTATTTTGATAATAATTAGTTTTACACGCGTTGTCAATTACTGCAAGTCATTAGTAATTATGTAGAACTAGTTTCTGCCAGCGACTTCGTCCGCCTTCAATCTATCTGCTTACTGTTTTTGCCAACTATGTTGGGGTCAGTTTCCAGTCTAACCGAATTCAGCTAAGTACCAGTATTTTACCCGCCTTATGGTAGGATATTATCTCTATGGAACGTGTTCCCGGGATAAAACGTAAAATTTAAAAAACCCCCGAGAAAAATTTATTTTATGCTTCATTATTTATTAGTAGTAGACACGCTTCGATCGACAATCTATTGAACACGTAATTATGACACGATATCTTGCGAAAACACTCCAATTCAAACAGTAAAACGGCCATAACTTTAGAACGGCTGAACCATAGTAAAATTGTGGTCGCTGACCATAATCAAACACCTAAAAACACTCGATAAAATCAACTTTCAAACAAAAAAAAAACGATATCAAGATCGGTTCATCCGTTTAGAAGCTATGACGCTACAGACAGATACACAAACACACAGGTAAAGTTCTCGCCAAACTTCTGGGCCCTGAAGTTGGCTTCGGATGCGCAAGGCACGGACTGTTTTTGTATGAGATTTACTACTGCGTAGCCAACTTCAGGGCGGCCAAGAAGTTTGGCGAGAACTATACAGACGTCAAACCTATACCAGCCCTCATTTACCGTCGGGTGCTAAAATGTATCCTATGTCCTTCCCCAAGGTCTAACTAATCTATCTCTATATGGGAAAGTCGACTCTAAAACTAAATGTGGAATGGATCTAAATTATTAATCAAAACGCGATTTTAACATGCAATCTTAACAGAGTTATTTTCGCATTTACAAAATAAGTATGGATGAATAGGCTTCTCTCTTGACGACTAAAAACTGTTACAAGAAGTTTGTTTACGTCTAAAGGATCAGTTTTATCTCAGATTTGTATAAGATCTAGAACCGGTATGATAAGCACCTGTGTTCGAACCGGTCTAGACGTCTTTCAGCCTCGTTGCGTTTATAAACAGCGACGGTCATGGTAGCGTGCCTCTAAGGTTTATGGCTTGCAGTTTAATTATGTGATAAAGACATCTGCACACATATGCACTATCAAAGTATGCACTAAAAACCGGCCAAGTGCGAGTCGGACTCGCGCACGAAGGGTTCCGTACTTGGTAAATTGCGGTTTACGATTTATGACGTATTAAAAAAAAACTACTTTCTAAATCTCGTTCAAACCAATTTTCGATGGAAATTTACATGGTAATGTAAATCATATTTTTTTTTTACCACGCTCGCGCAAACTATTCAGTGTAGAAAAAAAAGATATTAGAAACCTCAATATCATTTTTGAAGACCTATCCATAGAAACCCCACACGTATGGGTATGCCGAAAAAAATAATTGAGTTTCAGTTCTAAGTATGGGTAATAATTTCTATTTTTGTGTGAAAATCTTAATGCGGTTCATAGAATACATCTACTTACCAAGTTTCAACAGCATAGTTCTTATAGTTTCGGAAAAAAGTGGCTGTGACATACGAGCGGACAGACAGACAGACATGACGAATCCATAAGGGTTCCGTTTTTTGCCATTTGGCTACGGAACCCTAAAAAGAGCGAAATATGCGCAAAATGTGCACGATCAAAATACTTTTGTCATTCATATTTATGTTTATTGTCACAATATAATTGATATCAGGTGTAATTTCTGTGACAACATAGATCATCATCATCATCAGCCTTATAACGTTCCCACTGCTGGGACATAAACATCCTCTCTGTGAGGGAGGTAATGGGCCTTAATTTCGGGTTACGTTAAAGGTTCCGTACCCGAAGGGTCCAAACACCAAACGGAGCCCTGCTGTAACTCAAGTGTCCATCACTACTACATCATTACATTTAAACGGTTGGAGTTAGTCTTCAAATTTTCACAGTTAAAGTATCTTGTTGACCCAAAGCCAAACAAGTTGTCAAAACAAATTTTTTTTTTTTTATCCGGGGCTTCCATACGAAAAAAGGGGGGAGGGGGTCGCGAAAAAAGGTTTTGTGCTTTTCCATCGAGTGGGATCGTTGTGTAGATAAATACTGTGTTTTTTGTTTACAAACATATTGGAAAACAACGGAATGAGAAGCCACCAAAATCAGATTTTTAACAAAATTTTGTGCCGAAGATTTTTTTGACTTCCCATTCTTCCCTTTGAACTTAAAATTTGGTGATAATGTTTATCATTACGTATAATTTACGAACAAATACCGATATATTGATAAATTAGATTTTTCTTTGAAGTTCTCTTATTTTTCCTATCATAACCGACTTAATGTGCGAAGTCCGACAGGCACTTGACTGGTTTTTTTATATGCTATAGGCTCGCGCATGGCCACTATCTTTCTTTATTGATTATACCAAATATATAATTCTAATAAATACTAAACCTTTTGTCTTCTAAATCATAGTCTCTTTATTGTCCTATGAAAGCGATATTATGTTGCAAGTCAGCGATAAGGTCCTTTATATTGTTGGTAAAATAATGCATCTTATTATTGGTATTTATGTTTTGTAATTTGGTTATTAATTGCTCTTTTTCTCTTGTTACAGTCAATAAACAAATCAACGACAAAGAGAGGATTGCAGCCGCTATGGAGAATCCGAACCTAAGGAACCTCGTAGAAAACTGCATCGCTGACGAAGAATAAACTCTCGCAACAATGGCGCCGGACGCTGTCTTCTCAAACATTAGTGATAAAAACGAATTCACAAAGTTCACAAAATTCTTAGCGTATAAAGGCGTCCAAGTTATAGTAGAATCGAGGAAAGGGATTAAAATAGAACCGAATAGTAAACCACAATCGTCTGATACTGATTGGTTCAACCTCCATATACCAGATGTTCCCGAAGTGAACCAAGCAACAAGATTTGCTCTTCCGTCTAACAGGATCCTTGAAACCATCAGATCAAGGTTACACGTCGAAATATCTGTACAAACTGAGGATGGCGACGAAATGGTTCTCGAATTATGGACCTTAGAACTAGATGAGACTCAATTCGACACATCGCTGAAAGCTATGAATACAATATACTTCCGAATGGGGATCTTATTGAAGTCTCTAATCACTGTCACTAGAATAACACCTGCATATCATCTCTCAAGGAAGCAGAGAACAGAATCTTTCACAATATTCTATAGAGTCTACAGTGGGGAACCAAAAATTAAAACGTTAGGTGAATCGATCAAGAAACTCCAAGCTGGGTTGTTAAAGACTCCTTTAGGAGCTATATGCTTCTCAGTTTCATATAGAACTAACTTTTCTATATCCCCAAATAAGAAAGATAAAAACTTACTGTTACTAAAGAGTGACCATTTCGAACTCAGTCCAAAGCACGTGATATTCGAATCAGATAAGAAGAAAGACCAAAAGAAGGAACCTGAGAAAAGACCTTTAAGTCCTGTTGACTTGAACAGACCCTTACGATTAGCTGCCTTTGTCGATGAAAATATCATCAAGCAAGCATTCGACGACTTCTTTATGAAGATCCCTGTCCCTAAGTATAGGAAGAGACCGAAAATGTCACTAAGAACAAGTCCTACAGAGCTCAAAAGTACGCAAGAGTTGGACGCATTGGAAATCACAAGCCTGTCCAAAAGTCCCACCTCTTTGGAGATGCCACCGAAAAAATTCTCAGGTTACCGAAACGAGAATGATCCACCAGTAAGACTCCTTGAATTTCCTTTCGCTGACCACCATCCTATAACAGAACTCGCAGAGTTTTACAAAACCTTCTTCAATGCACCACATGTGAAGTTACGAGATATTCGCCCATCTCACTTGAAAACTCCTGATAATGCGAAAGAGGTGGAAGTTTCCAGTGAGGATTTGTCAAAGTGCATTGAGTCGTGTGAGAACTCTTTTCCGGAATTTGATGAGTTGCTTGCGGATATGTGTAGGTCGTCTGAATGGAGTGGGAATTGAGGGAGAAAAGTTTGCCACAAAATTGGTAGAGAAAACCCACTTTGTAAGAAGGCATTGTGATAGGCTTATGACCAAATACCGATGATGGGGCTACTGTGGCAATTGTATCTACAGTGGGTCGAGATTGCTGCAATCCTTCTATTTTGTAAAGACTGGCGTAAGTTTGTCATGCCACAATGTCAGAAGTGGGATAATTTCGATCTATCATATTTTGTGGCACTTTAAAGGTTGAAGACTGATTTATCTGGATGATTTTATAGTTACTTCATAAGGTATGGGATGATTGACAAATGGACTGTGAATGATTTTTCTCTCAATGATTGAACTATGACGAACTATACTAAAAAGTGTATTACTATATTAATGTTGTGAATAGTAATAGCTGGACTATTTTGTGTTTTTACATAAAAACGATTCTGTAAAGTTCAATGTCTAAACGATAGTATTTTATTCAATAGATGCATGAAATAATAATTCAAATAATGTTAAGATTGCCTTCAATGTCTTGGAATTTATAAATCTAGTATGTAGATACTGCACTTTTCTCCGATATATAATGTACAGACAGACCATGTTCTCAAGAAATTGTCACTAAACTTTTGTCAATTTTCGTTAGTTTTAAATTTTGATTCGGTGTATGGTTCCAAATAAGCAGTGATTCTGCTCAATACTAGTGTTTGTATATATTTATTTACTTAATTATATATTTTAGTTTGCCTCGTTTTCCACTTATTTTTATTATTTTACCTATTATACGTAGTTTTAATTGTCTCACAAAAGGTTCTAGACATTCATCATAACGACATCAGCCATAACGAATGACGAAGTGTCAAGAGATACTTAGACAGAGTCAAAGCGAAGCGACTGGTCAGTTTAAATAGCATATTAACCACCCCCCTCTTCAGAACGTAATGTCCGATGGGTACACGCGCAGCTGCAAGAACTCGAGCGCATCGAGAAACAAAGCGACAATAATATCTATTGCAAGTTCCTCGCTACTACTTACATACGCGCAAAGACAACTTCCGCACTAAATACGCGCGAGTTCGCGCACATGATACGAGAATTTGACGCGTCGCTTCAACTATATAAACTAAGTACTCTGTGGACTCAACTCAGCGTCAATGTGATCCGAGAAGTCAAAATGTAGCAGATTGATCACGTCACCTTGCCGTAGCACTTGTCTTTGGACCTTTAGTCAATCGTTATCGCTGGTAGATTTACACTATGTTTAGAGTCTATGGTCACTTAATATAAGTGCGCATATATTATATCTATACAGTAGCTGTTAGAAAAAGCCGTTTCAGGCGTTTTAAGATGTGCAATGATGGACATTGATTGGCAGCTGTAGGTCTAGTATAGTTCTCGCCAAACTTCTTGGCCGCCTTGAAGTTGGCTCTACAAAATGACTGCGTAGTAGTAAAAAATCTCATACAAAAACAGCACTGCGCCGCGCCTTGCGCATCGGAAAGCGAACTTCAGGGCGGCCAAGAAGTTTTGAGAAAAATGCGCATTAGGGCGTCAAGTAAGAAGCGGTAGCGGTATAGGAATAAATCGGAGTTCCTTTCCAACAACAGTTGGCCCAAAGGACGCATATAATAATATTTCTTGCCTTATTTTTAATAGAAATTTACCAATGACTGGCTCGCTGGTCTAGAGGTCTCAAGCGCTACTGCTATACATGAGGTTCTGGGTCCGATGCCCGGTGCCCGGGTCGGGCAAAGTATATTTGGTTTTTTCTTCTGGAATTTCTCAGTAGCAGTCTGGAATCGGGATGTGTGCCACTATTAGATGGAACTTAAACATAACTACAATACAGACGTGGTGTTATGTCCAACAATATATTCCTGTTGTATGTGCTTTAGTTTGTTATAATCTGGTGTACCTACAATAAAGTATACATAAATATATCAATGTTTGTTCTCTGTGGGGTAAAGCTGAGTATAGTTCTCGCCAAACTTCTTGGCCGCCCTGAAGTTGGCTACAATGGCTGCGCAATAGTACCTAAATCTCATACAAAAACAGCACCGTTTAGTGCCTTGCGCATCGGAAAGCTAACTTCAGGGCGGCCCAGAAGTTTGGCGAGAACTATACTTCTCAGACCTCTCGTATTTTCTTTAAGATGACGACAGTCGCCAACGACCTTGAGGAAACAAAACGCGCACTCGTTTCACAGCATCGCGACCCAAAATTCAGAAGATTTTTGTACTTTTATTATTATAATATGACTATAATAAAAGCCTTAGATCAAAATGTAGTTAGTTAAATTGTCTTTGAAATGGTGAAAAATTAGTTAAAATAATAAGTTTTTGGGGCGTTTTTTTTCCGGTTGTTTACAAATTAATTACACTATGTTACTCGAATAAAACTCAAAATATTACTAGATCAAATTATAAAGAAAATGGTCTAATGTAACAAACATTTTTCCAAAAAAATACAAGTAGCCATTTAGACGAGATTCTCATTTTAAAATCAGTTACTGGTCTTAACAGGTTTAACTCCTACTTCGGGTAACTTCTTCGCTTGTTAGTCGAGAGATTTTTTAATTCCTATAGCCTGACTCAAACATGTACAGGTACTTGAGTTACAATCATATCTCTAAGAAGTCTGTGGTTAAAATAAAATGTACTGACTTTTATTGAACGGACAATCGCAAGATAAAAGACGGAACTCGAAATAAAGGAGCTGTCAAAGTCTGAAATAGAGGGTGTGCGGCAGTGGCGTAGCATATGTATTCAACAAGGGCCGCGGGGCAAAAGTTAAATTGTGGCCCTATTTAAGGTAGATTCTTTAAAGGTGCAAAACTATCATCCACTGTAGGGCAAAAAGCAAAGCTAAGTTAGCACTTAGTAGTAAGCACTATATAGTTATACTAAGTAGGTAGCTACTAATGCAGCAATCGTTCATAGAGGTCGAGGGGCCTCCGGGAACTGCCCCACCTAGCTATACCATAGCAACGCCTCTGGCATGTGGTTGTCTATACCTACTACGGCAAAATCTCTGGCTCAAAAAAGGTTAAGTTGTCTGCCATGCCAAAATTCCCCCTAAAGCTCTGTCGAACCCCTTGACCACACTTGACGCTAGAGCAGTCTAAGACTGCGTTTCCACCTGCACGCAACTGGCGTGCAAAATTAAATCACATTGCGGATTAGCGGGGCATTTATGTAATGCACATACTTGCATGCGAGCTGGTGTAGCAGAGTTATGAATAGAGCTAGAGATTTATACATAATCGAGATTAAACCCCGTTCCGGGTTCATTGCCTATTCTCTAGTTATGAAATCTTTTGTAAAACTTGGGCAATATTCTGAAATAATATGGCTTATTTTAGATAGAGTTCCTTTTCAAACATGGTTTTTTTTTTGTAAAGAATGAATTCATTTTATTCTTACTGATTATTTAATTAATGATTTAATTTTATATTCTTACATTGAATAACTTTTGGTACCCACGTACAAATCGAATTTCATGAGAAATCTGCAACGATTTGAAATAAATATTTTTTTATGTACCTAGTAAGTATTTCAGTTTATAAATCCTAGAAATAATTTGATCTTTTTTTTTGAAGGTAGTTTATGGTCTAATTAAAGATATGAACCAAACTGCCTTTGTTTTATTTTTTAATAATAAAAAATGCATTTTGCAAAAAAATACTACAGACTTCCAAATAAAAAACTAGAAAGTGAAGAAGTCGGTGTCTATATCGCAGAAAATTGGTACCTACGAAAGACACCGACTTCCAAAACTAAAGTTATTTTTCACTTTGTAGTTTTTTATTTGGAAGTCGGTAGTATTTTTTTTTGTAAAAAAAACATTTTTTATTTCACTCTTTTTAGCTGTACCTACCTAAAAGGCAAGTTGTTTAGTAAGTACCTATAACGCCAGAATAGATTACCCGAATAACGTGAAAATTGAACATTATCGGTAAAATGAGAGATCTGCGTACCACTTTCGAGCGTACTGGCGTGATGTTATGTTATGAAATGGTATAAACAATAAACAGACAAGCGATTGCAGCAATCCCGAGAGATTTGCCGTTATTTATTGAAGAGTTCTGTTGTATATCTCCGAAGTTCTTCATCAGATTTTCACCAAATTAAAATGAGACCAATTTCGGAATATGCTCTTTCAAAGAAAAAAGGAATTTTCAAAATCGGTCTACAATTGACGGAGATATCGGTGAAAATAAACAAAAAAAAAACATACATGAAGTCGAACATAGAACCTCCTCCTTTTTGGAAAGTCGGTTAAAAAGCATGGGATTGGGCGGATCACGTCGGTCGCATGTATAATGATCGCTGGGCAAGTCTCCACGCGATGGGTTTCCAGAAAATGGACGGCGTCAGAGAGGCCGATCCAGAAAGCGATGGGAAACGACTTGGGCGCGCACCACAAAAGCTGGTTTGACCTGGAACAAGAAAAGAGTGTCTGGATCGATATGAGGGAAGCCTGTGCCCAGCGGTTGGACAGTTTAAGCAAATGAAAAATGCATCGTTTACCTAAAGCTGCTCAGAATTTATGAATCCTGTTATGCGTTAGGACATACATCCTATCCATGAATGAATGAATCCATGACCTAGTTACTTACTTAGTGCCTACCAATTACGTTCTAGGTACATGAAACCGCTGATCCATCCGTATATTAAAAGACTCCTGAGATCATTCATGGACTTGAAACTATGTTGAAAAAGCTTATACAACTTTTTTTTTTGTATTGTTGCTAAAAAATAATTACTGCTGTAGGTAATTTTTAAGAAAATCACGGACATACTTAAATACTGTGTTGAACCTAAAACAAACCAAGTTCTACCAAGGAACCAAATACCCATAATTGACGAAGGAGGTTAATGTGTTTATCAGTCTATGTATGTATGTTTGTTCCTACGTGTGTAGCGTTCTAGAGACCAAACGCGTTTAGAATTTATCAACTGAATTTATTTATTTATATTTTCCCCCTGTGCTGCCGAAAGAATGATTGAACACCTTAGATAAAGTTGAACACACTTGTTCCTTCAGGTTGGATACAGAATAAGAAATAGAAATACAGACATTCTTCATTAAAATGTGGTTAAAAATTGTTGAGTCCTGTAAATGGCGGTGGAGTTCTCAAACCCTTTTTCAAAATATTTAATTTTTTTTTTTTCGCTGAAAGAGACTCTGATTATCTTAGTTTATCTGTGGGCAGTTTTTCTATCGTGCGTTCGAAAAGTTCAACTACGAAATCGATAACATAAAAAGAATATCTTAATATCAATGCTGATCTGAAATTTGAAGAGTCTTGAATTCTTTATTTAAATATTAGTGCACAAGAACAAGGAAGCCAGGCACATTTTTGATTTTTGTTTATTCAAGATTCCAAGTTACGTTGCTTTCGTTTCATTTGTTCGAAATTTCAGATTCAGAACGCTCACTATTTTGTTGAAGTGTCAACGTCAAGCAAAAAGCGACGCAACAATACAAATAAACATTTTCTAGAAACACTCAAATCTTAATATAATGTATTAGCAATTTCATTAATTATGTGAAAACAGTGACTAGTAGTGATTACGTATCTATAGTTTCAATTTTAAGTGATTATAATAACATAACCTAAAAAGAACGAGAGTGGAAAAATGTTTTCAATTTGCCGGCAAACACACCCTGCTACGGGTATTGAGCATGCCGTGAGCTGCTGCTTCTTCAATAATGATGATACGTGCCTCGTCACCGCTGGAGCAAATATCCTCAAGGTTTTCAGGTTGCTACCTGAAGGCCCTACCAAAGAGGTTAACGCCGGTAAGTTTTTACTCAAGTTCATCTAAGCATTAAGAATGTGTTTTTGAAAAATGAATACTGGAATAAGTTTTATGTAAAATTTAGCGAATATTTTCAATATTTTAAGTAGTCCTTACTTTGAATTTCAGTTTTGATTTACAAGTTGGCAAATCTCTTGTAGACTACATGGTTATCATTCTTAGTTATTCTCTTAGGCATCTGTCATTAAGCAATATTAATGTAGTGGGCGATACAAACTGTAAACTATTAGAATTAATATTTGTTTCAGGATATTTACCATGTATATTTAGATTTTTGTTGAGAGCTCGATATTTCGGAACCATTACAAGCGCCATGATCACTAGAACTCCTGACGGGTCGGGTTCTCGTGATCATGGCGCTTGTAACGGTGCCGAAATATCAAGCTATCATAGTACCTAATTGTACTTAGTAATACTTGTGTTATTGAAATTTGCACCAAGTGCGACCCCATGTCGTGTCCAGGCTATCTCTATCATTCAAGTTTGCCTGGAAGAGATCGCAGAGCGCGATAAAGCCACCTGTTGTATGTTTGTTTTAATTTTGATGTTCTTTTTTGTATTATTTTATCTTGTTGTACAATAAAGTATATATAAATAAATAAATAGTTCTCTCACCATGAATGAACTCAAAATCTGATTTGGATATGATTCTCAGAAAAAGCGATAGAAGCATGCTAGGCCTATTCAGCAATGATTTTGAGTAATCCAGACTTATAAAACTTTCTTAAGGTTACATTAGTTGACGGCAAAAGCTATTATGTGCGCGGGCTTAAAATGCCTGCTATCTCATCCAACAACTTGTGCGAAAGAGATAAATGCTGTGATGAGCAGTAAGAAGCTAGTTCGCATACGAATTAGTACTTTTGCAAGTTTGTAGCGAAATGGATGATAATTTAGAACGAAAATGAGCGTGCAAAATTTTATAAACAGACCTTTGGGAGACTAGATATCATGAAAAAACTACTAAATGCATATTTTCAAAATAAAATTATTTGCATTCTTGAACTACTAATCTATCCCTGTATGTTGGCCGTTTTGCAATTTTCCTTCTTCTTATGGTATTTATTGCCGCCCAAAGATGCGTTAAATTTTTTGTTGAAATATGGAACTTTCGACGCTCATAACTTTCAAATATTTTCTTTTTTTACTTTTAGTTTCCATACAGGGCTAGATAATGATGAGACAAATTGATATAATTTTTTATTTTAAACGTACATTGTCAAACAGTGAAGTAATCCCTAGGCTACGTTTGTATGGAAGAATTTTCGACTAGTGTAACCTTAAAAACTGCTTTATGAGTGATGAATACAAGACAAAGTTTTTAAAGTAGGGTTTGACACATTCATAACTCCAATTGTATCAGCGCGGCAGTGCAGTAATAGCACTGAGCACGCCAAACACGCGCGGTGCGCTAGGTTCAAGAAGTAGATAGGCTAGACCTAGGGAAAACAGACGGGTCGGTATGCTGAGAGAAATGCTGCATTAAACTAAGCTACGACTAACCTCAGAGGCGGGTTTCCTCGTGCTCGTTCTGGTTAATTCTGGCAGCGGTCCTTCTCTGTTCCACTGGACGTCTTGGTTTGAAGCTCCCTGGGTACTGGCACAATTTGCTGACGCGAGAGTGGACTGTATGCGGCGCGGTAGAACGGCGAGCCACGTGACGCTGGCTCAAGGTGATGATCAGAGGTGATCACCACGAATCCGACGACGACGAGAGTCGATCGCAGACGATGCGGTTTAATAAAGCGGTGGGATCTCACAGCGGGTGAGGAATCCAGGGTGAATAGCCAGGCGGTTGACTTCCACGAGCGGTGAGGCTACCCTCGACGAGGGCCGAACGTAGACTGTTCGAAAGTCGAACATGTAGTTTAATGCAGCGAAAATTGACAAGAAAAGGGTAGATAAAATATTAAGAGAAATGTGGGTAACTAAACAATAAGCGCGCCTAGAGGTGGCGCGAACATGCCCCCGGCTTGAAAACCTTCGGTTTTCATAAAAATTTACTAAAGTAAGAGAAAAGCGGTGGAAAACAATGAAGGAATTCAGGGGGCAGAGTAAGTTATTGAGACGGTAGAGTACAGAGGCGAACAACGGGTCTCTTATAGACACCCGTCGTCGTCCTGACTGAAGCGACTCTTACAACGCCGTCCTTACCAGGATAGGTGGCAGTAACGACGCCGAGAGGCCATGAAAGCGGAGACACATTGTCAGTGACAATAACAACAATAGAACCTATAGTAATGGGATTAGAAAACGTATTCCATTTCTTACGAGATTGAAGTAAATGCAGATATTCTAGTTTCCATCGTTTTGCGAACGATTGTACCATTTGGTCTAGCAAAGCATAACGTTTTAGTAAGCTTGGCGCTTCATTAGATGCCTCACTAGCAGGTAAATGGTTAAGGGGTGTTGACATTAAAAAATGTGATGGAGTTAAAGCGGTAGGTTCCGATGGATCTTCACTTAGTAGGGTTAGCGGCCGTGAGTTGATTACACACTCTATCTGCGTGAGCACAGTCGTCATTTCCTCGTATGTTAGCAATTGCGAACCAACGACCCTATGAAGATGCGTTTTAAAGGCTTTAACATAGATTTCATAGTGACCCCCAAAGTGAGGGCTACGCGGAGGATTAAATTTCCAAGTAATTTTATTAGCAGTTAATTCATTTCTTAAATATTCTATATGATCTTTAGAATTAATGAGCGTATAAATATCAGATAGCGCATTTTTTGCACCTATAAAATTGGTAGCGTTGTCAGAGTATATGACAGACACAGCGCCTCTACGTGATAAGAAGCGTTTGAACGCGGACAGAAACGAGCAAGTGCTCAGGTCAGTTACGAGTTCTACGTGAACTGCGCGCACGACCAGACAAACGAAAATACAAAGATACGATTTAATAGAGCGAACGCCCCGTTTGCGATACGGGATAATATTTATTGGACCAGCGTAGTCCACAGCGGTATGAGTGAATGCCTTGGCTTCATTCACTCTACAAGCGGGTAAGTCACCCATTAATGGGAATACTTGATTAGGTTTTGCTCTAAAGCAAAAATAACAGTTATGTATAACATGACGAACTATATTACGGCATGAAAGTATCCAATACCTTTGGCGTAAAATGGACATCAGAGTGAGCGGTCCAGTATGACAGTTCTGACGATGATAATGAGAGATAATCATTTCAACGATATGATGTTTACGAGGCAACAGTATTGGGTGCTGTTGGTCATAGCTGAGATCGGAGTTGCGTAACCGCCCACCGACTCGTATTAAACCGTTAGCGTCGAGAAACGGCATAAGCTTCTGAATAGCACGAGAACAGCTTTTATTAGACTTTAGATTTTTGATTTCGTCAGAAAAATAAGAATACTGTAACGCGAGTAAAACCTTTGCTTCAGCGTAATTAAGCGCGTCTGGGGTTATATGATTAGAAGGCGGTAATATTTTTATAAATCGATAGATGTTTGTGACTGTACGTAGGAGTACCAGCCATTTTGAAATGCGGTTTGATAAGTTAAGAAGCGGGTGACCATTGTCACTTATATTAGTTACAGCGGTAAGAGTTAGAACTTTCTTAATCTCCGGTAAATTATTATGAATTGCATTATCATCACCAATGAATTTGGCGGGCCACTCATTCGTAGGTTGGCATAGCCAATGAGGCCCAGTAAACCACAGTGGGTGGTTTATGATTTGAGCAGGAGTTAATCCTCGTGACAAACAGTCACTCGGGTTCTGATCACCAGGAATGTGATAAAACTTATTAACGGGAATGGCGGCTACTGTTTTTGTAATGCGCGTTGCTACGAATGTTTTGAATCGATGCGGTGAGGCGCTAAGCCACTGAAGTGCGACCATAGAGTCTGTAAAACAGTAGACATTATTAATATAATGCCGTTTTTCGTATGTATCAATAACGCGGCGAACTAGTTTTGCCATCAGCAAGCAAGCGCATAGCTCTAGCCGGGCCACAGATACAGTTTTCAGTGGAGCAACTTTAGATTTTGCGCAAACCAATCGAGTGACTGGCGACGAATTAGAATCATTTATAATAAGAAGGTAAACAACGCAACCATAAGCCTTTTCACTGGCATCAGAAAATGCAATAATGGAAATTTTTGTATTTTCATAAACATCTAAATGACGATATAAGTTTTTAAACTGTCATGGTCACTAACACTAGTAGATCGCACTAGTGATCTAAATGACGTTTAAAACGTAAACTTTGAATAGTAGGTAACTCATTTAAATAGTTTTTCCAAATGTTTATAATCTCTAGCGGTGGTTTTTCATCCCAACCAAGTTGTAGTATATAAAGTTTTTGCAACACAAGTTTAGCGTATAAAATAACTGGAGCAATGAGCCCGAGTACATCAAACTGACGAGCGATTACAGATAAAATGTTACGTTTTGTGATTGGACGATTTTCTAAATGTACAGTGAACATAAATTCGTCACATGTGGGTGACCATTTTAAACCCAGAACCTTTAAATTAGGGTCCTGTTCTTCAAAGTTAATACTATCAGTGTGAAGCTCAGAGTTGGAAAGCGATTCAAGCAACTCACATGAGTTACTTGCCCACTTGACGAGCTCAAAGCCCCCGGCTTTGAGCAAACCCCGAAGGTCGTCTCTGAGCTGCAAACCCATTGACAGATTTGGTGCAGAGTAACAAACGTCATCCATATACGTATTATGTTTTATGACAGAAGAAGCAAGCGGGAAACGGGTACACTCGTCATTGCAGAGTTGTCTGAGTACTCTCATTGCCAAGAAAGGGCTGCTTCGAAGGCCGAACAGAATATCTATTTCTGATGGTGAAAAGAAATCGTTATCTGCAAGGGGCAGATTATTTATATAAGAAAGAGCGGAAACATCAACTTCTACCGTAGGCAAGTTATCAGTAATACGATCGATGACGTAAGCATTAAGTAATACAGAAGTATTATTTAGTCGCGAAGATAACTTGAGAGAAGTATCCCCCTTAATAGGGTTAGGCGCAGAACCTATGCCCTTAACTACATAGTGAGATAGTTTATTAAAATGTAAACCTAATTTTTGACAACACGCCGAAGTTATAAAGTTATTTTGAGAACCCGGATCTATTAGTGCACGAACGCATTGTTTATGACCATTAGAATCAGTCGCATAAACTTGCACGGTCCCTAATAGACAGGTATTATTACGCGGTAACATAGATTGAGTATTACATAACGATACATCATCAATGTGCGTAGTAGTGCAACCGGACAGCTGGTTATGTGACGTAGCAATCATAGCAGTGGGGAAGCGCGGCGACAACTGCTGCACAGGAGCAGGCGTTCCGTCACTCGAAGACTGAGGCTCCCGGGAGTGATGGCTGTTGTCAGTCGTTTGTTTACGACATAATAATGAATGATGACGCAATTGACAAAATCTACATTTCGAGTTAGATTTACATTCACGATTATTATGAGTGATACTCAAACAATTAGTGCATGCGTTATGCTGTTTAATTAAATTAAATCTTTCATCAACCGATAACTTGTGAAACTGAGAACATTTATACAAAACTAAGTGATTGTTTTGTTTACAAAGCGTACAGTTTTTATTCACGCTAGAGGAGGTTACAAATGAATGAGTGGCTTTAGTTAACTTATTGTTGTTATAACTATTTGCGGAATCGATAACACTTCGTCTATTCGCGGGAGAAGCAGTACGTTCTAATATTTTAGTTTGTTCACGTAAGAACATAATTAATTGATCATAGGTAGGCATAGATGTGCCACGCTTATATAATTCGAAAGATCGTGCGGTACTAGGATCGATCTTTTTTAATGCAAGGTGCAGAAGAACGAAATCCAAAGGATTATCTAATTTTAATTGGTTTAAACTTGACACTGCGGAACCAAATATATCTATGAATGTGTCTAAGTTTTTATACGATGCGATATTAAATGGCTTAAATTCTAATATTTGATCTAAATAAGCAGAAGCTAAACTACGCTTATCATCATATTTATCGAGAAGTGACTGCCATATAACATGGTAATTGTCACCGTTGGGCAGGATGCCCGAACATACTGACAGTGCCCTACCCGACAGTTTACTTATCAAATATTGAACGCGATCGTGATCTGTTAGACCAGGATTTTCGTGAATAGTCCGCTTATACGATTCAAAAAATATAGGCCACTTAATAGGTTCTGGTAAACGAATAGACTTATGTTGCGGTAAAACATGAGAGTGTTGGACATTCTTCGAGTTGACCAATTTATCAAAAGTAAACTTACAACGACAATACAAGTCTTCAAAGGCGTTAATAGATTGATAATTTACTTTACAAGATGCGTCAATATTTAATTCAACATCAACTAAATCATCAATAATTTCTTTATATTCAGAACGTAAACTTTCTAAAGATGTCATACTACATAAAAACAAATCTTTAGAAATATCGTCATCGAACGCCTTTAAAGATTGATCGTAAACTATTTGTAATCGGGCAAAGATTACATCACGTTTACCTGTTAATTTAATACGTTTAATTTGTAAAACATCTAGTGATGTTGCATCTTCAAAATGTTCTTTAGCCTTTGTACGAGACGTAGACATTTTGCAAAACGAGCGGCAATCAACTCAAGCGCAAAATATTATAAAAGACTGAATTCGCGATAATACCTGTGACATACACGGCACATACAATAAAGTGACCGGTTCGAGAATGTTCACAGAACGATGAATTTTACTAACACCCTCACTAAGAAAATATTAATAAGTTTTATAATTTTACTAGTTAAGTTATTTAACTACGTAGTTATCTCATACGAAATGGAATAGAATCTTACTTAATATTACAAAGCGTAAGTATACACTTATAGGATAAGCAGACGTACGAGTGTACGATATGGAATAGGCAATATAATTCAATATTAGAGTGAAGCGGGAATATTTAGATATGCCTAGGTCAAAGTGACTAGGTATAGGATTAGGAACCAGAACTAATATCCGGCTCGAAGAGACCAGAAATAAATGTATCAGCGCGGCAGTGCAGTAATAGCACTGAGCACGCCAAACACGCGCGGTGCGCTAGGTTCAAGAAGTAGATAGGCTAGACCTAGGGAAAACAGACGGGTCGGTATGCTGAGAGAAATGCTGCATTAAACTAAGCTACGACTAACCTCAGAGGCGGGTTTCCTCGTGCTCGTTCTGGTTAATTCTGGCAGCGGTCCTTCTCTGTTCCACTGGACGTCTTGGTTTGAAGCTCCCTGGGTACTGGCACAATTTGCTGACGCGAGAGTGGACTGTATGCGGCGCGGTAGAACGGCGAGCCACGTGACGCTGGCTCAAGGTGATGATCAGAGGTGATCACCACGAATCCGACGACGACGAGAGTCGATCGCAGACGATGCGGTTTAATAAAGCGGTGGGATCTCACAGCGGGTGAGGAATCCAGGGTGAATAGCCAGGCGGTTGACTTCCACGAGCGGTGAGGCTACCCTCGACGAGGGCCGAACGTAGACTGTTCGAAAGTCGAACATGTAGTTTAATGCAGCGAAAATTGACAAGAAAAGGGTAGATAAAATATTAAGAGAAATGTGGGTAACTAAACAATAAGCGCGCCTAGAGGTGGCGCGAACATGCCCCCGGCTTGAAAACCTTCGGTTTTCATAAAAATTTACTAAAGTAAGAGAAAAGCGGTGGAAAACAATGAAGGAATTCAGGGGGCAGAGTAAGTTATTGAGACGGTAGAGTACAGAGGCGAACAACGGGTCTCTTATAGACACCCGTCGTCGTCCTGACTGAAGCGACTCTTACAACGCCGTCCTTACCAGGATAGGTGGCAGTAACGACGCCGAGAGGCCATGAAAGCGGAGACACATTGTCAGTGACAATAACAACAATAGAACCTATAGTAATGGGATTAGAAAACGTATTCCATTTCTTACGAGATTGAAGTAAATGCAGATATTCTAGTTTCCATCGTTTTGCGAACGATTGTACCATTTGGTCTAGCAAAGCATAACGTTTTAGTAAGCTTGGCGCTTCATTAGATGCCTCACTAGCAGGTAAATGGTTAAGGGGTGTTGACATTAAAAAATGTGATGGAGTTAAAGCGGTAGGTTCCGATGGATCTTCACTTAGTAGGGTTAGCGGCCGTGAGTTGATTACACACTCTATCTGCGTGAGCACAGTCGTCATTTCCTCGTATGTTAGCAATTGCGAACCAACGACCCTATGAAGATGCGTTTTAAAGGCTTTAACATAGATTTCATAGTGACCCCCAAAGTGAGGGCTACGCGGAGGATTAAATTTCCAAGTAATTTTATTAGCAGTTAATTCATTTCTTAAATATTCTATATGATCTTTAGAATTAATGAGCGTATAAATATCAGATAGCGCATTTTTTGCACCTATAAAATTGGTAGCGTTGTCAGAGTATATGACAGACACAGCGCCTCTACGTGATAAGAAGCGTTTGAACGCGGACAGAAACGAGCAAGTGCTCAGGTCAGTTACGAGTTCTACGTGAACTGCGCGCACGACCAGACAAACGAAAATACAAAGATACGATTTAATAGAGCGAACGCCCCGTTTGCGATACGGGATAATATTTATTGGACCAGCGTAGTCCACAGCGGTATGAGTGAATGCCTTGGCTTCATTCACTCTACAAGCGGGTAAGTCACCCATTAATGGGAATACTTGATTAGGTTTTGCTCTAAAGCAAAAATAACAGTTATGTATAACATGACGAACTATATTACGGCATGAAAGTATCCAATACCTTTGGCGTAAAATGGACATCAGAGTGAGCGGTCCAGTATGACAGTTCTGACGATGATAATGAGAGATAATCATTTCAACGATATGATGTTTACGAGGCAACAGTATTGGGTGCTGTTGGTCATAGCTGAGATCGGAGTTGCGTAACCGCCCACCGACTCGTATTAAACCGTTAGCGTCGAGAAACGGCATAAGCTTCTGAATAGCACGAGAACAGCTTTTATTAGACTTTAGATTTTTGATTTCGTCAGAAAAATAAGAATACTGTAACGCGAGTAAAACCTTTGCTTCAGCGTAATTAAGCGCGTCTGGGGTTATATGATTAGAAGGCGGTAATATTTTTATAAATCGATAGATGTTTGTGACTGTACGTAGGAGTACCAGCCATTTTGAAATGCGGTTTGATAAGTTAAGAAGCGGGTGACCATTGTCACTTATATTAGTTACAGCGGTAAGAGTTAGAACTTTCTTAATCTCCGGTAAATTATTATGAATTGCATTATCATCACCAATGAATTTGGCGGGCCACTCATTCGTAGGTTGGCATAGCCAATGAGGCCCAGTAAACCACAGTGGGTGGTTTATGATTTGAGCAGGAGTTAATCCTCGTGACAAACAGTCACTCGGGTTCTGATCACCAGGAATGTGATAAAACTTATTAACGGGAATGGCGGCTACTGTTTTTGTAATGCGCGTTGCTACGAATGTTTTGAATCGATGCGGTGAGGCGCTAAGCCACTGAAGTGCGACCATAGAGTCTGTAAAACAGTAGACATTATTAATATAATGCCGTTTTTCGTATGTATCAATAACGCGGCGAACTAGTTTTGCCATCAGCAAGCAAGCGCATAGCTCTAGCCGGGCCACAGATACAGTTTTCAGTGGAGCAACTTTAGATTTTGCGCAAACCAATCGAGTGACTGGCGACGAATTAGAATCATTTATAATAAGAAGGTAAACAACGCAACCATAAGCCTTTTCACTGGCATCAGAAAATGCAATAATGGAAATTTTTGTATTTTCATAAACATCTAAATGACGATATAAGTTTTTAAACTGTCATGGTCACTAACACTAGTAGATCGCACTAGTGATCTAAATGACGTTTAAAACGTAAACTTTGAATAGTAGGTAACTCATTTAAATAGTTTTTCCAAATGTTTATAATCTCTAGCGGTGGTTTTTCATCCCAACCAAGTTGTAGTATATAAAGTTTTTGCAACACAAGTTTAGCGTATAAAATAACTGGAGCAATGAGCCCGAGTACATCAAACTGACGAGCGATTACAGATAAAATGTTACGTTTTGTGATTGGACGATTTTCTAAATGTACAGTGAACATAAATTCGTCACATGTGGGTGACCATTTTAAACCCAGAACCTTTAAATTAGGGTCCTGTTCTTCAAAGTTAATACTATCAGTGTGAAGCTCAGAGTTGGAAAGCGATTCAAGCAACTCACATGAGTTACTTGCCCACTTGACGAGCTCAAAGCCCCCGGCTTTGAGCAAACCCCGAAGGTCGTCTCTGAGCTGCAAACCCATTGACAGATTTGGTGCAGAGTAACAAACGTCATCCATATACGTATTATGTTTTATGACAGAAGAAGCAAGCGGGAAACGGGTACACTCGTCATTGCAGAGTTGTCTGAGTACTCTCATTGCCAAGAAAGGGCTGCTTCGAAGGCCGAACAGAATATCTATTTCTGATGGTGAAAAGAAATCGTTATCTGCAAGGGGCAGATTATTTATATAAGAAAGAGCGGAAACATCAACTTCTACCGTAGGCAAGTTATCAGTAATACGATCGATGACGTAAGCATTAAGTAATACAGAAGTATTATTTAGTCGCGAAGATAACTTGAGAGAAGTATCCCCCTTAATAGGGTTAGGCGCAGAACCTATGCCCTTAACTACATAGTGAGATAGTTTATTAAAATGTAAACCTAATTTTTGACAACACGCCGAAGTTATAAAGTTATTTTGAGAACCCGGATCTATTAGTGCACGAACGCATTGTTTATGACCATTAGAATCAGTCGCATAAACTTGCACGGTCCCTAATAGACAGGTATTATTACGCGGTAACATAGATTGAGTATTACATAACGATACATCATCAATGTGCGTAGTAGTGCAACCGGACAGCTGGTTATGTGACGTAGCAATCATAGCAGTGGGGAAGCGCGGCGACAACTGCTGCACAGGAGCAGGCGTTCCGTCACTCGAAGACTGAGGCTCCCGGGAGTGATGGCTGTTGTCAGTCGTTTGTTTACGACATAATAATGAATGATGACGCAATTGACAAAATCTACATTTCGAGTTAGATTTACATTCACGATTATTATGAGTGATACTCAAACAATTAGTGCATGCGTTATGCTGTTTAATTAAATTAAATCTTTCATCAACCGATAACTTGTGAAACTGAGAACATTTATACAAAACTAAGTGATTGTTTTGTTTACAAAGCGTACAGTTTTTATTCACGCTAGAGGAGGTTACAAATGAATGAGTGGCTTTAGTTAACTTATTGTTGTTATAACTATTTGCGGAATCGATAACACTTCGTCTATTCGCGGGAGAAGCAGTACGTTCTAATATTTTAGTTTGTTCACGTAAGAACATAATTAATTGATCATAGGTAGGCATAGATGTGCCACGCTTATATAATTCGAAAGATCGTGCGGTACTAGGATCGATCTTTTTTAATGCAAGGTGCAGAAGAACGAAATCCAAAAGATTATCTAATTTTAATTGGTTTAAACTTGACACTGCGGAACCAAATATATCTATGAATGTGTCTAAGTTTTTATACGATGCGATATTAAATGGCTTAAATTCTAATATTTGATCTAAATAAGCAGAAGCTAAACTACGCTTATCATCATATTTATCGAGAAGTGACTGCCATATAACATGGTAATTGTCACCGTTGGGCAGGATGCCCGAACATACTGACAGTGCCCTACCCGACAGTTTACTTATCAAATATTGAACGCGATCGTGATCTGTTAGACCAGGATTTTCGTGAATAGTCCGCTTATACGATTCAAAAAATATAGGCCACTTAATAGGTTCTGGTAAACGAATAGACTTATGTTGCGGTAAAACATGAGAGTGTTGGACATTCTTCGAGTTGACCAATTTATCAAAAGTAAACTTACAACGACAATACAAGTCTTCAAAGGCGTTAATAGATTGATAATTTACTTTACAAGATGCGTCAATATTTAATTCAACATCAACTAAATCATCAATAATTTCTTTATATTCAGAACGTAAACTTTCTAAAGATGTCATACTACATAAAAACAAATCTTTAGAAATATCGTCATCGAACGCCTTTAAAGATTGATCGTAAACTATTTGTAATCGGGCAAAGATTACATCACGTTTACCTGTTAATTTAATACGTTTAATTTGTAAAACATCTAGTGATGTTGCATCTTCAAAATGTTCTTTAGCCTTTGTACGAGACGTAGACATTTTGCAAAACGAGCGGCAATCAACTCAAGCGCAAAATATTATAAAAGACTGAATTCGCGATAATACCTGTGACATACACGGCACATACAATAAAGTGACCGGTTCGAGAATGTTCACAGAACGATGAATTTTACTAACACCCTCACTAAGAAAATATTAATAAGTTTTATAATTTTACTAGTTAAGTTATTTAACTACGTAGTTATCTCATACGAAATGGAATAGAATCTTACTTAATATTACAAAGCGTAAGTATACACTTATAGGATAAGCAGACGTACGAGTGTACGATATGGAATAGGCAATATAATTCAATATTAGAGTGAAGCGGGAATATTTAGATATGCCTAGGTCAAAGTGACTAGGTATAGGATTAGGAACCAGAACTAATATCCGGCTCGAAGAGACCAGAAATAAATGTATCAGCGCGGCAGTGCAGTAATAGCACTGAGCACGCCAAACACGCGCGGTGCGCTAGGTTCAAGAAGTAGATAGGCTAGACCTAGGGAAAACAGACGGGTCGGTATGCTGAGAGAAATGCTGCATTAAACTAAGCTACGACTAACCTCAGAGGCGGGTTTCCTCGTGCTCGTTCTGGTTAATTCTGGCAGCGGTCCTTCTCTGTTCCACTGGACGTCTTGGTTTGAAGCTCCCTGGGTACTGGCACAATTTGCTGACGCGAGAGTGGACTGTATGCGGCGCGGTAGAACGGCGAGCCACGTGACGCTGGCTCAAGGTGATGATCAGAGGTGATCACCACGAATCCGACGACGACGAGAGTCGATCGCAGACGATGCGGTTTAATAAAGCGGTGGGATCTCACAGCGGGTGAGGAATCCAGGGTGAATAGCCAGGCGGTTGACTTCCACGAGCGGTGAGGCTACCCTCGACGAGGGCCGAACGTAGACTGTTCGAAAGTCGAACATGTAGTTTAATGCAGCGAAAATTGACAAGAAAAGGGTAGATAAAATATTAAGAGAAATGTGGGTAACTAAACAATAAGCGCGCCTAGAGGTGGCGCGAACACCAATTATACAATACAGAACTTGGTCCAAAGTTTGAAACTGTGATAAATCTATTTCAGCTGGCCAGCCCATCCCTCCAAAAATGAAACTAGAATGCCTAGCCACCTACACAATGTGGGGTAACGTAATGTCCCTGGCGTCCGTCCGCTGTCCCAGTGCTGGTAGAGATCTGCTGCTGGTGTCGTTCAGGGAAGCCAAGCTGTCCGTGCTACAGTATGATCCACAGACCGATAACCTGATTACTTTAAGCATGCATTATTTTGAGGAGGATGATATGAAGGTAAGTTATTGAAAAGAACATTTGAGATTTCACTTATTCTGCATAAAAGCAATATTTTCAATCATAAACATTGTGCAGTTATCTTTACTGAATCCTTGAATTGCTAGGTATTCCTGCTAACTCATTTTCCTCATTAAGTCATGCATGAATTTATGAAAATGATTAGAACAATATTAATATTTGGAATTCTTAGTAATTATTTATTTCAATCAAATGTTTTTTTTTAAACATTGCTCCACTCTAGGAATTTCTACTGTATTGTGGGTGCATTTACAAATATTGAAACAACATGCAGCAGTTCGGCCAATTGCTCAGCCACTGCTCATTCTGTGTCGTCAATATTTAATAACTCTGTGTTTTCCAGAATGGCTGGACAACCCACCCCCACATTCCATGGATCCGCGTGGACCCTGAAGCCCGATGTGCAGTAATGTTACTGTACGGCAAGAAACTGGCTGTGTTACCGTTTAGGAAAGATATTACTAACGAGGATGGCGATCCCTTGGAAGCTAAACCGCTTGATAGCAAGAAATCTGTGAGTATATTAACACTAAGAAATAAAAATTATTTGGTTGGTTTGGTTGGTAACTGAGGAGTGACATGAAAGAAAAGGGAGTCAGTGATAGCGTGACAGGGGACAGGACGGTATGGAAGAAGAAAACGTGTTGCGCCGAACACATGCAACATGGGATAAAGGCAGGCAGACAAAGGTGCAAAAAAAAATTGTTGGCTATTGCTATTTTTAGAATTAATATTTGTTTCGGGATATTTACCATGTATATTTTGTTTTTTGTTGAGAGCTCGATATTTCGGCACCGTTACAAGCGCCATGATCACGAGAACTAAAGTCTTTGCGGGTGGGTGATATTCACGAGCTGACATATTTGTCTACCCTCTTCCTCACTCGTTTTTCACGCACGATGCCGCTACTACCAGAACCTTTCTCACTAGTTAAGGTCCGTTTATATCTATAGACATTGAGCGTGTCAGACACGTTCCAGGGCAGACACCGACAGACATCATTTATTTACATCTGAGCGTGTCGTGTCAGACATCGACAGACACCGTTTTCAGCGTTGCGGCCGTTCTATAAGCAGTTTATGAACAGCTTTCACAATGTTCAGACAATTCTCTGTGGAAGATTAATTCATAATTGCGTTGTTGCTGCGGATTCCAACAGGTAAAGGAAACAAAAGACGTCTGCCCGGTTCCGATGCTCTTAGAGCGGTATCAATTTGAGATCAAATAAGGGACAGATGTATGTAACTTGTATACATCTGTCACTTACTCGATCTCAAATTGATACCGCTCTAAGAGCTTATGGTCACCCCCCTGTTCGCACTGCCCGGTAGGTAGCTACAGACACGTACAGACATGAACCGTACAGACAACATATTTTTTCCGCGAATACTGGCCGTGCACGGCCCGTGTCTGTTGGTGTCTGCGCGGCCGTGTAACGATAGATATAAATACGTTAATAGACACTGTATGAAAGAATATTATTTTGTCTGCCACGGCACGTGTCTGGTACGCTCAGTGTCTGTAGATATAAACGGACCTTTACTCGACACTGTTCACGACAGACGATGCTCACTGTATCCACTTTTGACACTAAATATCCCGAAACAAATATTAATTCTAATGATTATGACCATGTCAGCTTAAAAACTTTTATTGCTATTTTTGACTGATGAGACCCAGGCTAAGAATTTTCTATGGAAATGCTACACTTATTTATTTTCATAACTTACTTTTATATGCTTGGCAAAGGCCAAAAGGTAAAAAAAAAAGCTTTTAGTATGGTATTTGGTATTGATCGCAAATGCAAAAGAAATAACTGATTTAATTTAATCTATGAATAGTTGGAGTCAGAGAGTAACTATAGCCAGAAAAGGTGGTATAGGATAGATGGACCCCCCTTTTCCACACTTAGACTTACTTTCCCATATGGTCCGTTGTGCGTGCAGGCCTCCTCGACTGAGTGGGAATGGGCCTTAATCCATCCACCACGCGGTCCCAGTGCGCGTTGGTGGATGTCGCATATCTTCGAATTTTGTGGTTCCAAGACATGCTGTTTTTCTCACAATGTTTTCCTTCACCGTTTTAAGAGCAACGGTGATGAAATAATTAACACAAAGTAAAGCGCCTGCCTGGGTTCGAACCCGACTACGACTCAAGTTGTAGGTCGCGGCCGTTACCACTGGGCCACCACTGCTCCCTAGCCAGAATAGGTACTTCGGGTATTTTGCAATTAGCGACTAGACAACTGCAGTCCATTTTTGTGACTGATTCACTGCATTCGGTTTATTGATGGCTCGCGTTGTTTGCTTGAGCTGCCGATACGAAAAGTATCGCGTCTATTATGGCCCTAAAATCATAAAAAACAGCTGTTGCTTTAATTTTTCTCACTTGAAAACTACCTTCGAGATCAAATAACCTGTTTAACACCACTTCTTTCTGTTACAGCAACCAACACAACCCATCAACCGTGCTCCCACCCTAGCATCCTATGTGATAGTATTAAAAGACCTAGACGAGAAGATAGACAATATTCTTGACATACAGTTCCTACACGGTTACTATGAACCGACGCTGCTGATACTTTATGAGCCGGTCAGGACTTTTGCTGGGTGAGTTATTATCTTTTTAGGGTTCCGTACCCAAAGGGTAAGAACGGGACCCTATTACTAAGACTCCGCGGTCCGTCTGTCTGTCTGTCACCAGGCTGTATCTCATGAACCGTGATAGCTAGACAGTTAACATTTTCACAGATGATGTATTTCTGTTGCCGCTATAACAGCAAATACTAAAAACAGCATAAAATAAATATTTAAGTGGGGATCTCATACAACAAACGTGACATTTTTGCTGTTTTTTTTTTGCGTTAATGGTACGGAACCCTTCGTACGCGAGTCCGACTCGCACTTGGCCGGGTTTTTTATATCCTCACACTGGAACTCTTCACTCTAATATAGCACACAATTTATACTAACTACTAGCACTTCGCCCGCGACTTCGTTCGCGTGATCCGTATTTTATCCTACAGATGACTGTTTAGTTTCGCCATCTTAAGGGTACACTAGTCGACGGCACGAACTATTTTGTGCGCGGGGTTTAAATGCATTTTATATAAACCGACAACACGTGCGGAAGAGATAGATGCTGTTATGAGCAGTAGGAAGCTAGTTAGCTTACGAATACACACTTTTGGATATTTTAAATGGATAATGATTTAGGACGAAACCGAGCGCGCGAAATTTTATAAACAGACCTTTGGCAGTCTAGATATCATGAAAAAACGACTAAATCTATCTTTTCAAAATAAAATTATTTGCATTGTTGAACTACTGATCTATCCCTGTATGGAGGCCGTTTTGCTATTTTTCGTTTTCTTATGGTATTTATTCGCGCCCAAAAATGCGTTAAAATTAGTGTCGAAATGTGGAACTTTCGACGCTCATAACTTTCAAATATTTTCTTTTTTTACTTTTTTGCTTTCATACAGGGCTAGATAATGATGAGACAAATTGATATCACTTTTTATTTTGAACGTACATCGTCAAACAGTGGAATTCGCCCTAGACTACGTTTGTATGGAAGAATTTTCGACTAGTGTAACCTTAAAGGTTGAATTTCCAAAAATCCCTTCTTAGTGCTCTTCTACATCAGAAAAAGAAGCCCTGTGTTGCCGGATTAAGGAGCTTAGACCTCCTTAATCCGGCCCAGTCGCAAAATCCGTTCTTCGCTCACATCTACTAACTGTAAACTACTTCCATGCCAAATTTCAAGTTTGTAGTACATAAAATGAAGGACTTTCACGCAAACTTGCGAGAGCCCTTAGACCCCTTAAATCCGGCCCTGTTTTGAATGCAATATTTTCTTTTAAGTATGTCAGTTTCAAATAAACTTGAAATCAAATCACACATACATAACATTCACTATAACTTGTCCCTTGCCGTCAAGTAGCAGTTGCCTCTGTCGACAATTGAAGTTCGTTTTGTCGACAGCATAGTGCTGCTCGTCTGTTTGACGCCTTAGTTTCAATATTGAAACTAATAATATCTTGTACAAACAGTGCTATTAATCGCGTCACGGGACAAGTTATAATGAACGCACTGTAGTTAAAACTTTTTCGCAAAAAAAATAACCGAATTCAAAAACTAATTAAAAGTGCAAAATAACTTTTGTTTCGGAAGTCGGTGTCTTTCGTACCTCATGTTTTTATCGTTTTGCGACTTTTTATTAGTGTTTTGTTAATTTTTTTTTGGGCATTTAATTTTATAGTTTTGTTTCACCATCTCTACAAATTGAGCAAGTTCCATTAGCAAGGTACTTAAAGGATTGACAAAATACCCATAATAACTCAAATTACCCATTCGTGTTACCTATTTGTCTAATGCGTTCAGTTGTATGCGCCATATCTTGAAAATTTCCTAACCGATTTTGATGAAACTTGCACTATGACCTAAGTTGAAAGATACTTAATCCAATGAAATATTGATCATGATCCGATTACAAGTTTCGGGGAAATGGGTGGACAAAGATACATACATACATAAAACAAACGGCAGGCTTATTACGTATCTTTTGCAAGAATGATGCAATAATTGCTCTTCAATACAAAAGTTTTAAGAGTCGTTGGCGGTTTTTTTTAAATAAGTGCATTTGACAAACAGCGAGCGATTAGCAAACGATTGTGTAGGACCTACCATACCTACACTGCAGGTAATTCCGACTTTTATGACATAAAGCGTTTGATCGCTATCGTTTTACTCTTGCAAAAGATACGTAATAAGCCTGTGGGTTAAACTGAGAACCACATTTTTTTTTGAAGTTGGTTAAAAAGAGGCAAAATATACATCTCTGTCATCCTCTTCGGGTATTTCAGCATCATTATCAGGCTTAATGTTCTCACTGGAGACATGGGCCTCCATTTATTTTTCGCACTTAGTCTGTAATGAGGATCATTGTGCGTGCATATTCAGATGTATTGTTTTTTATATTTATGTGCATTTATTCCAGTCGCACGGCAGTCCGTAACGACACGTGCGCGATGTGCGGCGTGAGTCTCAACATGAGCGCGCGCGTGCATCCTGTTATTTGGGCTACGGCACATCTACCATTTGACTGTCTTAGAGCTGTGCCCGTTCAGAAGCCTCTTGGTAAGTTAGAACATGATTTAAGTCAAATTAAACAAAGTATAGAAACTGACAGCAGTCTAAATGAACTGACTGTTCCCAGAAATCCATTATTGGATACAAATCATACAATGATAGCTATCACGTTTGAAATTGCCGCTAGGGGCGCTGGCGTAGAGTGAGGTTTTCAAATTTCATAGTTTTTTTGGGTCGTGAGTTTATTTACTGCTTATTAGGGTTCCGTACCCATTTACTAAGACTCCGCGGTCCGTCTGTCTGTCACCAGGCTGTATCTCATGAACCGTGATAGCTAGACAGTTGAAATTTCCACAGATGATGTATTTCTGTTGTCGCTATAACAACAAATACTAAAATCAGATTAAAATAAATATATAAGTAGGGCACCCATACAACAAACGTGTTTTTTTTTGCCGTTTTTGCGATAATGGTACGGAACCCTTCGTGCGCGAATCCTACTCGCACTTGGCCGGTTTTTTGTTTGAAAGGTGACATTGTTGAGAGCGTTCTTAGATGACTGATTAAAATCGGTTGGTACCGTTCAAAAGTAATCCGCATTTTACTCCTTGAATTTGGGTTTTATCGCAAGATATCATGTCATAATTATGTGTTTCGATAGATTGTTGATTGAAGCGTGTCTTGTACTAGGTATATTATATGTATAGGTAGGCTAGGTATATTAAAAAGCCTGAAATAATAATTAAATTTAAAATTTAAAAACCGACACAAAAACAAGCAAAAATTAAGCCTCGTAATCGCGTCGGGGAACCGCTAAGTAAATAAAATAAATTGCTGTAAACATTGGTGATTCCCCGAGGCGAGTACGAGGCTTATTTTTTGCTTTTTAGAGGTTTTTGTGTCGAGGGGTTTATAAATTATTATTGTTATTGAATTTAATTTGTTTGAGGAGCTCGTGGCTAAATAATAACAGCCGCACGGGTCGATCATCAAGGTTAAGCAACGCTTGACGAGGTCGGTCCGTGGATGGGTAACCATTTCAACATACCGAGTTTCCTCCGTGCCTCGGATAGCACGTTAAGCCGTTGATCCTGGCTGTCATTTGAAGATCTTTGGCAGTCGTTACGGGTAGTCAGAAGCTTGAGATCTGACACCAGTCTTGCCAAGGGGTACCGTGTTACCCAGTTACTGGGTTGTGGAGGTCAGATAGGCAGTCGCTCCATGTAAAACACTGGTACTTAGCTGAATGCGGTAAGACTGGAAGCCGATCCCAATATAGTTGGGAAAAGGCTAGGCAGATGATGATGATTGAATTTAATTTGTTTACAGGTGGATGTCTGATAATGGCTGTGAACTCACTCATATACCTGAATCAGTCGGTACCTCCGTACGGAGTATCACTAAACAGCGTAGCAACACATACAACAAATTTTCCACTCAGTAAGTACCTTGAAAGTTAATTCATTGTGTTTGTGGTTCAGCCGACTTCGGACGACACCAGGAAAGCGTCATGTTATGCAAAATAAAATCGTATTATAGTACATTACTGCAGCGGCCAGCAAAAGAGGTCCATCAATGCCTAGTTGTGGCCAAGGCTTGTATAGTATTTTAAATAATGCGCGGCAATTAAAACAATATTTTTTCCCGCGTTAAAGTGTTCATAGGTTATTTTTTACAATAAACCTACGGTATTCTACTGTGGGGCAGAGCCGCTGATATTCAAAATATATTTGTGCTTCAAAAACGAGCTGTTCGTGCCATTTACCAATTAGGTGCGCGTGTTTCTCTAAGAGATTTTTTTAAAGAGATTGGTATTCTCACAGCGGCTTCACAGTACATATTCGCCAACATTTTATATATTAGGCAGAACATTCATTTGTACAGTAACAATAGTGATATTTATTTATTTATTTTATTTATATACACTTTATTGTACACCATAATAAACAAGAAAAAAAGAAACTTAATACTAAAAACATACAATGGGCGGCCTTATCGCTTTCCGCGATCTCTTCCAGGCAACCTGGGTTGCCTGGAAGAGAAAGTTATTCACAACTTTAACACCAGAAATAAGGACAAATTACGAGCTCCCTTTCATCGACTTCATAAGGTGCATAGTTCATTCGTTGGGGTTGGTATAACTTTTTACAACAAGTTACCGTCTTCTTTTCTAGATTTGCCATTTAACGCATTTAAAGCAAAGGTAAAAGCTAATCTCTGTTCTAAGGCATACTATTCTATTAATGATTATTTAGATGATAAGCATAGTTGGTCGCTGTGTTGAACTCAAGACAATGTTCGTGTTCTTTTACCAAAATTAGCTTGCTGTCAGGTTAAATATTATTATTTTTTAATTTCGTTTTTATGTGTATTTGTTAAATTTTATTTTTTGGTAAGACTGTCGTAGGTATCGTTTACTGTTATTGTCGGAGCTGATGAAGATTGCTAGTATCTTTGCATTATATAGAGTTAATCTTTCTAGTATTATATAGCAGCATAGCCAGCATTGTGTGAGTACCATGTACTTCAGAGCTATCATTGTCTAGATACCTACGTCTTCTAATGACTTGAATGACTCCGGCGTTTGAGAGTATGTCATGCCCACTCAAATGTCTCGCCGATGGTGGCGCGTGTGTCGGATCATTTAGCTCCCTTCAAAATGGTTGAGCTGAATGGTGCTGATACATGTGTCATGTTCGTGAACGGGCGCTGTCGGTTCGGGCTGGTCATCTCTTAGCTGCCATGGTTTATTTTAATTCATTCTAATTTTATTTCTGAATTGTCTTTTTATATTTACTATGGACACTTTTAACTTTCTACATCGTTCTCACAT
Source organism: Orthosia incerta (assembly GCA_948252205.1). NCBI lineage: Eukaryota > Metazoa > Arthropoda > Insecta > Lepidoptera > Noctuidae > Orthosia > Orthosia incerta. The sequence goes on along the minus strand of OX411764.1, from coordinate 21,110,524 downwards.
AATGTGTAATCTCAACATGAATGATGTAACAAATGATTTGTAATAATTACCTAATTGAAAAAGAGTGTCCATGGAGTTTCTTGCCCGTTCTTCTCCATAGAGATCTACGCCTTGGAATGGGCATCTACGGTACTTTCACAGTTATTATGTCTTGTGACTGGGACTGTAGCACCATAATTTTGTAATATTTTATTTTGTCTTTTGACAATTCAAAAGTGCCTGTAACTGGCCTACTTGAAATAAAGTGCTTTGACTTTTGACTTTGACTTTGAAACAGCTTTCTATTTGTAAGCCAGTTCAAAATTTAAATAACACCTTTGATAAGTTACCTCCTTGGTTGCCACGTTTCGGAGTAAAAGATCGTTCCATTGTTAAATTACAAGATAAATATATGTTTATTAGGTAATTTATTTGGCCGCTAAACCACGACAGATATGGATTTTCATACAAATCTTGCCGGCCCCTGCTCGCATGTATTTAGCAATTTCGATTTATCTCGAAGAAGGTTGTCTAAATAATGCTCAAATTGCCAAAAGCATGTTTGACAAAAAAGTACTTATAGTTATTTAATCAAAATAAATTGCTTAGCATGGCCAACAAATATCGCCTGCACTGACGAAATCATGAAAATATGCCATCATGATGATGTTTGATTTCTTAAAATGCGTTCTGAGGCCAGTGCATCAGCTTTTTAATGTTCCTACCTGCTGGGACAGAAACCTCTCTGTAAGAGGTAATGGGCTGTAATCATAGAGCAACACGGACTATCGGCGGACCGGAGGGGAGTAGCCATAGCGTTTTTTCCCGATACAAAACTGTCTGTCATTTTTTGCGGGGGTAAATCTGCTCTACCCACACTTTCTCAAATTCTCACACAAAAATAATCGTCTGTTACTACGAAAGTCACACATAAAAAAAAATACACTAACAATTTCACACACACATAGATACTTTCTGTGTCATAACAGTATCAAAAAAAATCAAAATCAAAATATTTTATTTTTTTATTTTACATAGGTCTACACGGGCACTTATAAAACGTCGACAAAAGGTGCACGGTTCGGGTTAGTCGTTTCCTATGGAGAAGAACCGGCAAGAAACTCCATGGTTACTCTTTTAGTATAATGAGATAACGCAACTACACTGACAAGATGCTTACAGCCGTGGTTGTAACTACTGTCGATACGCATTATCGATAAATTCAAGAACTCGGTTAGGGATATTAGGTTTAAAAAGTGATACAAAGGTAGATATTATATAAAGATTGACTTTATTTATTATGTACTTCAATAATTAACATCTAACAAATAAACTTAATTTTTAGATCATTTTAAAAACCATGATAGTTGTATCTATCACTGGTTTTTAAAATGGATTAGTTTTGTATAAATATGACGTATACATTTTTGTGGGTCTGCTTTTTTTATTAATAATAATATAATATAATATAATCCAGGTTAATCGACTAACCATTACAAAATTTCTTCTATGTATGCCTTAAATTTGGATCTTTAGGAAACCTGCAATAAATAAATTAAAAACATTATAGTTGAAGTTCACACTAAGTAATTTTAATAATATGTGTTAATACTCGTAAGTATTGTATTATTTTTAATTTAACTTTATTTTATTATTCAACTATGTATAATAAAATAAAGCTTACAATATAATATTTTAAACAAATCAGAAAACTTAATCTTAAAAATGTCTCTGTATGGATATAGACTCCTTTGCCATTTTTATCGATAACTATTTACAAACAAACCGGTAACAACACTTTCGCTCGGTGACAGCGACTACTCGGAAACAGACTCGGATCAGTCGCTCGACCGATCCGCATATTGTATGAGGACGAGCGGTCTGTGTTGGTAAACAAATCCGAAACGTCACTACCGATAATATCGTAATTTTTAAGTTTTATAGAAGTAAATAGTAATAATGTGATTAAAAATTACTTACATATTGAACGTAACGCCATCTTAATGTAAATTTGACGTGGCAGATCTCTTTTTGCAGCAAAAAGCAGAACAATTCGGCATTTTTTTAGGACGTCGATTCAGTCGCGTAACTAGATTTAGTCTACTGCGCAGTTCGGCTGCAACTAGTTTTATTGTACGCATAGGACCGCGTGGTCTTGTACTTTGACAGAGGGGAACGCCTGCGTATGGCTACTCCCCTCTGGTCCGTGTTGTTCTATGGCTGTAATCCACCACGCGGGCCCAGTGCGAGCTGCTGAATGTCACATGTCTTCGAATTTTTGGTTCTAGGACATGCCGGTTTCCTCACGATGTTTTCCTTCACCGTTTTGAGAGTAGTGGTGATGAAATAATTTACACGAAGTAAAGTGCCTGCCTGGGTTCGAACCCACGACCTACAAATTGTAAGTCGCGGCCGTTAACACTGGGCCACCATTGCTCGTTAAGATAGAGCGGCAGTAATATGATAACACAATACTTGCCTTGTTTCCAGGAATCCAAGAAGGCGTATGCATAACCCTCGACGGGTCATGCGTGGCCCCGCTAGGAGAGGGTCGCCTAGCCCTGTCCCTGCGCGGAGGTCAGTTGTACGTGCTAACTCTCCTGGCAGACTCCGTGCGTACTGTTCGCAGCTTCCATCTCGACAGAGCCGCCGCCTCCGTGCTTACTACCTGTGTAAGTTCTTAAAATTCAATTCGGTCTTCACTCGAAGTCAACTCCAACTTTACTTCTACTCAAACTCTGTTCAAACTCTGCTAAAACTCTGCTCAAACTCTGCTCAAACTCTACTCAAACTCTGCTCAAACTCTACTCAAACTCTTCTCAAGCTGTACTCAATTTCTACTTAAACTCTACTCAAAGTCTACTCAAACTCTACTCAAGCTCTACTCAAACTCAACTCAAACTCTACTCAAACTCTACTCAAACTCTACTTAAACTCTACTTAAACTCTCCTCAAACTCTGCTCAAACTCTACTCAAACTCTGCTCAAACTTAGCTGAAACTCTACTCAAACTCAACGCAAATTTTCTTTTTTATTATTGATAAGCACGCGTTAGACCACAATTTTTATCGCTTGACTAAAATATATCATTTTTGCCCATAGATGTGCATTATAGAAGAAGACTTTTTGTTTCTGGGATCTCGGCTGGGCAACTCTCTCCTACTAAGAGTTACTGAGAGAGAGAACAGGATGCTGTTCTCAGTGGACAAGCCGTTAGAAGCCACTGTGGACCTCACCGTGTCTGAGACTGGTAAGTATCATCTGCCTAGCGTTTTCCCAACCATATTTTGGTCGGGTTCCAGTGTAACCGGGTGCACCTGAATCATGGAGCTACTGCTTATCTGATTTTTACAACCTAGTTACTAGGCTACACCTGGTAAATTCTGTTGTCAGAGTTTTAGGTGCTGGTTACCGGTAACGATTGTCATACACCTTCAAGTGACATTTTTGGACCAATGGCATAATATACTCTTTAGAGCTAGTAGGGAGATTGGTATGAAAATATGGTCACCCATCCACAGATCGACCAACCGTTATTTCTTTTCTATGAGCTTTCCGATTCGCACGAATGACACAATTTTGCAGTAAAACAATGTCTCAATTCTCAAAAATATTGCATGGAATGTTGCTATTAACATGCGTCTCGCAACAGAAAGATGTTTATCTACTCTCATACCTTAATATTCGAATTATAAACTTCAAAACAAGTTTATATTGACATACTTTATAAACACAATATCGAAATTTAAAAATAGAATCTCATTATAACACTATTTCTCAAACAAAATAATGCTATAATAGTAGATTATTGCATCGAGCACAAAGTAATTTATTATTGCACCGAGTGCCTGATCTAACAGGCACGAGGGCAATATAAATTACTTAAGGCGAGGTGCATAATCTGCTTTTCTTTCAACTATTACCTATAGGAATAGTAGATAAATCACTTTTTTAAATTTCTTTCATTTTGAAATCAGAGTTAGCAGCAATCATTTTTTAAATTTGGAACAAGTAGGATAGAAATGAATAATACGTACGTAAAAAAAAGTATTGATATCGGCTGGCTGAATAGAGCTAATCCATTGAGATTGGCAACTTTTGGTGCGATTAAAAAAAAACAGTGCAATAATGAAATTTCATACATTTTTATTGCTCTAGAGCATTAAAGACTCGCTTTGTACTGAGTTTTTAGTGTGATTGTGATGCAATTAAAGCATAGTTGGAAGAAAAACATTTTTTTTCTTTTACGATACAGGACAAATCCAAGAAGTTGTGATTAACTAAACGAAAAAGGAAGTTTCCATCAATTTTTTTTTTGTAATGCCACTTTAGTGCCGATTATAAAAAAAAAAGATTCCAATTTTAAATTGTCTGTGACAATGCCCGCTTTAAGCTTAGCACGCACTGCGAATTTTGTCTCTTTCTACCTGTTCATAGAGCTCAAAATATTCGCGCGAATTAAATGCGCGCTGCGGTGCGGTGGATTCTGTTGCAAAACATGGATTTCATGCGGTATTATTGATTTTTTACCGCAACGCGAGCAGCTTCATACAATTCCATAGGTCGCAGAATGGACGGAAAAATTCGCGCGAATAAATATCGCAGTGCGTGTGCTAAGCCTTAGCGCATGCGCGGATAATGCGGTGATGTGCTGCGTTTTGGCGCCATTCATATGTTTTGCAGGTTTCGCTGTACTGAATTTCATGACTTTTTTAAATTCTTGCTTAAAATGTCTGATATTAGTGAATGTGAAGAAAATTTGACGCCGCCAAATATTATATATGCGGCGAAGGAAATTACTCATAATCTCTTACCAGCAAAGTCGAGATTATTATATGACGCATTTATCACGACTTTATGGCATGGAAAATGCAAATAAAAAGATTAAGTAGGTTCAATCTCAAAATGTATGAGTGTAGATAAAGTAGTGTATGAAACTGCACATAACTAGGTATTAAATCATTCGTGTGAATACTATTAAAACGGTTTTTAAACTCACACTCATGTTTTATTACCCCTTATTATGCAACAGTATCATAAACTACTATCATCTACACTTACAACATAATGTTCCAAATATGAGTTCAAAATAGTTATTTATGCAACTGTTGTATAATAAGGGATATTAAAACACGAATGTGGGGTGATAATAGTATCACATGAGTGTTTTAATACCTAATTATAACAGTTGCATACAAGACTTTATCTACACCCATGATATGAATCCTCTATAAAGGTTCTGAAACCATAGGGTATTGTACAGTGTTGTAAGAACTCTATGTAAATTCATGGAAAGTTTAATTACTGAGTATCTAATACAAACAAACTATGTATGGGTAATAACATAATTATTTATTGTAATAATTATTTACATATTGGATCGTACAATTATTAAAATGCATTTGAATATTTGCACCTTGCTGAATGTTGGCAGATCCTGATGTACTCGGAATATCTGGTGGTGTGTTATCAAAGCTTGTATCATTCATTTTTGTAAACAATTTTCTTTTTTTCAACACTCTTTTTGAACAAAATTGGCGGGATACGACGTCAATTCAAAAATTCGAATAAGTTTTTTTTCTAATTACGGCGCTGTGGTAGTAAAACGCGCGTGCATGACAATGTTCTTTTTTTAAATTCATAAAGATGCCATGAAAATGTGGCTGTTCGATGAGTAAAAAAGGAGTTGCATTATGAAATTTAGTACAACATTATAACACCCGTTTGGATGATATTATGGGTACTATGACACTGGCTGTGTTAATGTTGGCAATAAGCTAACAGTTTCAAGAACTTTTATAGAGGATTTATGGCATGGGTGTAGATAAAATATTGTAAATATTGTATAAACAACACGTACTTTATTTTCATGAAAAGGTAACATTAAAAATAACATACTATTATAAAATAACTTTTAAATTTTTATAGCACACTTTTACTATTTAATTTACTGGCGCGTATTTCTCACTTAATGACTTAATGTAGGAAAATAGTGTCATTGTCTATGCATGCGCGCGTTGCGCAGTAATGCGCAATGAGACTCTAAATTGCCCGCCATATCATATATTTTTTTCGTTCCACTTTTGTTTTATATAATTTGGTAATTAAAAATCGTGTGATACTATTATCAACACTTGTGTTTGATGATAGTATTATACCACCCCACCCCTATTATATTATGACCGTTGCATAATAGTAGTAGTATTAGTTATGTGCAGTTTCATAAACTACTTTATCTACACTCATACATTGGGATTGAACCTTCTAAATAAAAGAAAAAGTCAAAGAGTAAGAAAAAATCAATACAGCAACACATATGAATGGCGCCAAAACCCAGCACATCACCGCATTAACCGCGCATGCGCTAAAGCAGACGTTGGCACAGACAAGTAAAAATTGGAATTAAATCTTTTTATAATAGGTACTATAAAAATGGCGCGCCCCGCATATGCTTTCCATTACAATAGTTATTTATGCTACAAGTGCGGGAAGTAGGTGATTGCCGATGAGTGGCATTTTTATTCACGAGCGAGCGAAGCGAGTGAGTGGATAAATCCACACGAGTCGGAAATCATCTTACGCACGTGTATCATACAACATTTTACTATGCATTGTGCGAGGAAATAAAAAAAAATATCTGAACCAAGCAAGAAATTAATAAAATGGCGCTTATTCAAGGGCGCTCAGCATATCCACAGATTAACTAATAGTTCATAGTTCTACTGCGCATGTGCAAATAGCTGTCACGTCGTAACGCAAAAACGCATGAGCAAAATATTCATTCTGCCAAACATATTTAATGAATATTTAAAATAAATTTATTGATCAAAATCTAAATCTAGAGTAATTAAAAACGCCTTAAATGAAGTATTAGTTTTGTTTTACTTTTTATATGAATGATAATCTGTACTTACTAATTTTAAAACTTTTCTCAAATAATAAAAAACTCTATGCGGCGGACTGACGTTGGAGTTAAAAATTAAAAAAGTACAGGAAAGTAAAAAGCACTAGTAAAAAAAAGTGACACTTTCCGCACAGTTTGGCTGCTTGGAAAACGCTCTTTTCGAGGACATGCATTGTAAAAAAATAATTGATGGAAACTCCTTGGTGGTATTAATATTGGGCGCACGGTTGGCGCAGTGGTTGAGCGATTGACTGCTGCGCTGCGTGTCGCGGGTTCGATTCCTGCACGGAACAATTATTTGTATGATCTACAAATAGCTGTTCCGGCTCTGGGTGTTTGTGTATGTGAGTTAATATGTTAGTAAACGCACCCACGATACAGGAGAAATTCCTAGTGTGGGGCAAGGTTTAAAAAAACAAAAAAAAAAGAAATATTAACTTCATTGTTAAGCCCTATATCGTAATAGAAAAAATATATAGCATTATTTGTTAGAGAAAAAGTGTTAAAATAAGATTCTATTTTTAAATTTCAGTATTGTGTTTATAAAGTATATAAATTATTGTACTATTCCGCAACAATGATGCGCAATTTTGTTTGAAGGCATTACTGGTATTGGTGTACCACTTACTCCTCTGCCTATCCCTTGCGCAATCAAAAATACTACAATGTTCTATAGATTATTTTCTTTGTCCGAACAGAACAGCAACTAAACAGAGAAAAAGAAAAAGAACAACAGCAGAAGGACCTATCAGACCCCCTCGCGAAGAAGCGCCGCCTAGACACGATCAGCGACTGTGTAGCCACCAACGTGATCGAGATCAGCGACAAGGATGAACTGGAAGTGTACGGCTCGGATATCAGGACCTCCACGCAGCTCACCAGCTATGTGTTTGAGGTGGGTACTGTACATATATCTACTAAGGAGGACCAATCGGACCCCTAGCGACTGTGTAGCCACCAACGTGATCGAGATCAGCGACAAGGATGAACTGGAAGTGTACGGCTCGGATATCAGGATAAAAAATAAATACCATTTTCTTAAAACTTGCTTTTTAGCTTACCATACATTGTCTTCCAAACCAAACGTGTATGTAAAATTTCATTTTAATCGGTAGAGGATCACATCACATCACATCACATCATCAGCCTATTAATGTTCCCACTGCTGGGACACAGGCCTCCTCTCTGTGAGAGGGAATGGGCCGTAATCCACCACGCGGGCCCAGTGCGGGTTGGTGGATGTCACATGTCTTCGAATTTTTTGTTCTTGGACATGCCGGTTTCCTCACGATGTTTTCCTTCACCGTTTTGAGAGCAGTGGTGATGAAATAATTTACACAAAGTAAAGCGCCTACCTGGGCTCGAACCCACGACCTACAACTTGTAAGTCGCGGCCGATACCACTGGGCCACCACTGCTCTGCACTGCTGCGGTAGAGGATAACTGCTTTAAAATTCAGTTGCAAGATTTGATTACTACTAAAAACCTTGTTTTACAAAAGTTCACGAATCACACTTCAACGAAATTTTTCTCAAACTGGTGTACTACAATATATATTTTTATGTAACCTTTCCAGGTATGCGACTCCCTCTTAAACATCTGCCCCATCGGCGACATATCAATGGGCGAGCCACAACTCCTGTCAGAAGAGTACAGTCGGCAGCAAGACAACCCGGTCATCGAGCTGGTGGCGTGCAGCGGCAGAGGCAAGAACGGTGCGCTCACTGTGCTGCAGAGGACTGTAACCCCGCAGCTTATTACCTCTTTTAATTTACCGGGTGAGTTTTCTTGTAAAAGAGATGTGTAACTTTTTTTTGGTGTTTAAGCCATTCTAGTACTAATATTAAACTGCGTCTACGCTAGACGAGCCGAGCACAAATTCGTTTAATGTGTACCGACTTATGAGCGCATCAAACGCCGCGAAGGGTTGCCCTTCGCGAAGCCCTTCGCGGCGTCGTCGTTAACAGTAAGTTTTGTAAATTCAAAAGTAAATGTGTCTGTCTGTCTGTGCCTAAACCACTGAATGGAATTCAATGAAATTTGGCAAGGAGATAGATAACATCCTGAGGAAGGAAGGACATAGGCTACATTCAGAATGAAAAAAAAAATATGTAGGGTAGGGTAGGTAGAGTAGGTAGGGTAGAGTAGGTAGGGTAGGGTGGGTAGGGTAGGTTAGGTAGGTAGATAGTTAGGGTAGGTAAAGGATGGTAGGATAGGTAGGTAGGGTAGGGTGGGTAGGGTAGGTTAGGTAGGTAGATAGTTAGGGTAGGTAAGGGAAGGTAGGATAGGTAGGTAGGGTAAGTGGGGTGAAAAGGTAGGCCGGCAGGGTAGGGAAGGTAGGTTGTTAGGGTAGGTAGGTAAGAAGGTAGCCAGATGACGGGAGCGAAGCCGCGGGGGACAGCTAGTAATGTTTAATTATTCTATTCTATTCCTATTTTTCATGCTCTGCTTAGGCTGTCTTCCAGCATAACTGAACCAGTGAATACCAGTATTTTACTTAAAGAGACCAGTCTCTTTACGGGTACAGGCCAGATACCCAGGTATCTGGCCTGTAGATCTCCGTTACTGGTTATCTGGCTTCTAAAACTCTTTTACTGGATATCTGTCTGTGTATCTGGAGGTCTGTACCACGCACGGAGCACAAAACCAGTGGAGAGAGCATCGGCACGTTTTTGTTCTAAACCAAAGTCACCAAATAACGGCGGGGGCAGAGGTAAGCTTCCTCCGCTGTGATTGGGCGACAGATTGACAACCAAATGACAGCTGATTCTTTAGGGATTCCAAACAAGAAATTAAAAAAATATCGATATCGATAGTTGTTTAACTTATTAATAGTGTAAGGATTTCTTTAGGATACAGAGATTACGGGTTCGATTTTGAAATAAAACAGGTGTTTAATAAATTAAAGGTATAATTAAAAAATAATTATGAATTTACTGGTTTTTAAAATGAATTAGCTTTGAATATGTTTTTCTTATGTAATCTTTTGGACTTGTATTATTTTTCGTTATGAACCGACAAACTTTGTTTTGTCATAAAAACACCAAATACCCTACCTACCCTACTTACCCTATCCTATTGTGAATCTAAAACATCCGGGGCGCCACCCAAACGCATACAAAAAAAAAAACTTCATTCAAATCGTTCCAGTCGTTTAGGAGGAGTGCAGTGACATAACACGTACAGTAGAATCTATACTAATATTATAAAGAGGTAAAATTTGTAAGTTTGTATGTAGGGGGTAATCTCTGGAACTCATGATCCAATTCTAAAAATTCTTTCACCATTAGAAAGCTACATTATTCCTGAGTGACATAGGCTATTTTTTATTCCCGAAAATGGATCATGTGGGGTGGTCCACGGGAGCGAAGCCGCGGGCAACAGCTAGTTATATATATAAAGATACATGAATTGCTCGATTAAGGGTTAGATTTATGATATGGTAAATACGGGCATGACAATAAAAAACAAAAGAACGTACACAGCTGCAGTTCTTATTAATTTCGGCAACAATGTATTGTGTAATACTTAATAATAAACAATGCATTCTGAGTATTTTTTTTCGCTCGACGAGTTTTTTCCGTCTTGGAGCCTAACATATCGATATAATCGTCGTGGTGATGCGATGCAGCACTATCGAGAAAAAAAGAGACAACGACTAACGCGCGAATCAGTGTACCAGAAAAAGACAGCAGCGGAACCATCCAGAAATAAAAATATTTGATTTTACTTAATGAAATTGATTAAATGGAGTAGAAAAACACTTACCTGTGAAATGTTATCCCATCTTTTGTGTAACTTGAAGTATTAGAACACTTTCTACACCATTTAATTGCACAACTAGGCATTACTTTTCAGTTTATTTGTTTTAAAGACGGAAGCGCGTGACGTTCGTACGTCGTACCTACGAATGTTGCGACTGACTAAAATTTCGCCGCATGTGATTGATACTGCATACGCTTGGCGCCCGCGGTAATCCCGGCACGCTCTCTCCACTGGTTTTGTGCTCCGTGGTACCACGTAACCCAGCACCACGTAATATTGTTGCTGCCACAATGTTGAGTATTATTTGTTTCGTGTCTTTCACGTGAATACGTGGCTTTTAGGTAATCTGATCTATTCAGAAGTTTATAACAATTTACGAAAACGTCAGCTCAATAAAAAAAAAAGTTTTATATCCTTACTAGCTTTCTGCCAGCGGCTTCGCCCGCGTGAATGTCGAAAATTATCCCGAGGGAAAACATTCCCGGGATAAAAAGTATCCTATGTGCTATTCCAGGCTATAATCTATCTCTGTGCCATATTTTATCCAGATCCGTCCAGCCGTTTGAGCGTGAAGAAGTAACATACAAACACACACTCACAAACTTTTGCCTTTATAATATAAGTAAGATTTTTGAAAAAGTGGGTGTATTATCATCTTTGTCTAATCTTTAGAATACAGGCTCATGTTTTGTTTATTTTCTACTTCCAGGTTGCTTAGACATGTGGTCGGTGCTAGGCGAGAGTAGTGAAGGCGCGAGAGAAGCAGAAGGCTCACATGCGTACCTCATACTGACTCAGGAAGATGGCAGCATGGTGCTACAGACTGGTATGTAGTCGTAGACTAGATGAAGTAAGGGAGAAGCTGAAGGCTCACATGCGTACCTCATACTGACTCAGGAAGATGGCAGCATGGTGCTACAGACTGGTATGTAGTCGTAGACTAGATGAAGTAAGGGAGAAGCTGAAGGCTCACATGCGTACCTCATACTGACTCAGGAAGATGGCAGCATGGTGCTACAGACTGGTATGTAGTCGTAGACTAGATGAAGTAAGGGAGAAGCTGAAGGCTCACATGCGTACCTCATACTGACTCAGGAAGATGGCAGCATGGTGCTACAGACTGGTATGTAGTCGTAGACTAGATGAAGTAAGGGAGAAGCTGAAGGCTCACATGCGTACCTCATACTGACTCAGGAAGATGGCAGCATGGTGCTACAGACTGGTATGTAGTCGTAGACTAGATGAAGTAAGGGAGAAGCTGAAGGCTCACATGCGTACCTCATACTGACTCAGGAAGATGGCAGCATGGTGCTACAGACTGGTATGTAGTCGTAGACTAGATGAAGTAAGGGAGAAGCTGAAGGCTCACATGCGTACCTCATACTGACTCAGGAAGATGGCAGCATGGTGCTACAGACTGGTATGTAGTCGTAGACTAGATGAAGTAAGGGAGAAGCTGAAGGCTCACATGCGTACCTCATACTGACTCAGGAAGATGGCAGCATGGTGCTACAGACTGGTATGTAGTCGTAGACTAGATGAAGTAAGGGAGAAGCTGAAGGCTCACATGCGTACCTCATACTGACTCAGGAAGATGGCAGCATGGTGCTACAGACTGGTATGTAGTCGTAGACTAGATGAAGTAAGGGAGAAGCTGAAGGCTCACATGCGTACCTCATACTGACTCAGGAAGATGGCAGCATGGTGCTACAGACTGGTATGTAGTCGTAGACTAGATGAAGTAAGGGAGTTTTATATAAACAGATGGGATGGAACGGAATCTTGTATGCGGCCACTGCGATCAAGCAATAAAAGAGTATTTTTTTTTTGTTATTTGTGATATAAACGATAACACACTACAGCAATACATACAATTTGAGCACGAAGAAAAACAAATGTGCATACCACCTTTTGAATGTTCTCCGCCCTGGGGAGGGCGGAGGGGTCTGTTAGACTCGTACTGACTAAAAAACCACCCCGGTGTTCCATCTCACACCTACGCCGGGGGTCGCGGGAACAAAGATACTTCAGCAACCCCCGGCTAGTGCCGGCCCGCCTCTGCGGGCCACGACCTCGGGTTGGGGGGAGTGAGGTGTTGGACTCCCCCCGCGACGTAAAAGAGGGGCACGCGTGGAACATTACGCACCTTCACCTCGGGTCCTGATGTGTGGGGGGCGACGGACATCCCCGAGTCCGTCGCCTCTGGACCCATTTAGGGGGGCTGGAAGAGGGCGTTGTCCGCCCTCCGCTGACGCCCGGCGCGTCTGCTGCGGATCGGGTTAGCGGATGATATCTCCCTCTCCCTCTCCGCAGCCTCCTTCTGCGAGAAGATTGTTTCCCAGAAGGATACCACCGCGTCCCAGGACTCTTCGCTGCCGACCATATACTCGACTACGGCCGGCAGCGACAGGTCACTGCCTACTTCAGAGATGAGGGCACGGCGTGGCTCCTCCCAAGCGGCACACTCTGCCAGCGTATGCCGCGCCGTGTCCTCCCGGCAGTGGACGCAGTGGTGACACCGGGCGTCCGGCTCCCTGTTTATGCGACACAGGTACTTCCCGAAGCAACCATGCCCCGAGAGCACCAGCGTCACCCGAAACGACAGGTAGCCATGCCTCCTCGGTCGTATGCCACCTACCGTAACAAAACAATACATTCTGCAAAGTCTTGTTTTGTACTTTTTAGAGCGTTATTTTTCAGTAGTCGGATTTTAGATTTCAAACTTATTTTTAACTAGCTGTGCCCGCGGTTTCGCTCCCGTCATCTGTCTGCCAACGCTACCCTACTTACCTACCTACCAATATTTTTTCTCTAGTCATCATTCTTTCGCGGAGAATTTTAACATCGCTATTCAGAAAATGACTTCAAATGCACAACGCCATCTATCGAATATCGAGTTCACCTGCCCGAGTATCTGATTTCCGTGTTTTGTGATAATTTTACTTCTTGAACACTTTAAATTCATCAAACTTTTGATAGAGTGAACCGATTGCGATGAAACAAAAACTAAGTAATTCTTCAAGCTACGCAAAATTTTTATGTATAATATTGATTTACACTGGTTTCGTGCATTTCACGTGATGCGTGCACAAATAAACAGACAAACAGACAAAAATTCCAAAAATGCTGGCAATAGGTTCTGTTGGTTATCCTTTAACACCCTGACTATTTTTTTTTTTTATATTTTCGATGTACAAAAATTACTTTTCTACAGATTTATTACATGTATTGATTTTGATTTAAAATATTTTGGGGTTTCTGCAGAACCTGAGAAAACAAATGAACATAAATGCATACAAACACACCGATCAATAAACACTTTGAGACGCCGCGCCGTAGTCGCTTAAAAAATAATTTTCATGACTTTGACGGGATATGTCTCGCAAACGGTACGCTCGACAAAAATATGATGTAACAAACCCTACCTTCATTTTAAAATACTTTTGCAATGTTACCACTCAATCATGATGGGGTGGGTGATTTTTTTTTGTTCTTGGCTTCGGGCCCCCTAGAAGGCGCCATATTTAATTTAATGTGACTTCGCATAGCCAGCGGACAAACAAGACGCTTCCAGCAACACCTTATTTGTAAATCATAATAAGTAGTTTAGAAGTTATGAGTCAACAGATGAACATACATACATACATACCCATCCACATACCGGTCAAAAACTTAACCCTTTTGCTTCGCCGTAGTCGGCGAATAATTAAATAATGTAAATCAAAATGCACACTATATAATAATCAAAATTGCTAAATTATCATTCAATTATTTAATTAATTATTACAAAAAAAATAAAACAAAAAATAAGAATTAGAATGTCAGCATAATTAATTATCTCACAAACAAGGCGTCAACAAAAACAACAATTATTACTACGTAAGGCGTACCAATGGGACCGAGCCGTAATGAGTATAGCGTTTTTGCTCTGCGCTTTAGAAGTCAGCGTCAAACCGTAAAATCAACCATGACAAACAAGGGTAAAGTTCATATTTGTTTGAGTATGAAAAAAACATTTTTGACGGTGAAAAACACAGTAAGCGGCATTTTCGCATCTCTAAATAACTGAAGGGTATAAAAAATTTATAAGGTGATCTCCACTTAGCTTACACAAATCCTTTAGCCTTCTGTAAATAATGTTAATTATGTTATTTCCGTACGACGCTACATTTCGAAGACCACAGTCTCCACGTCTAAAAAACACTCTTTGATGGTAAATTGAACTAAAAAGTCGCTAATCCTGAAGATCTTGGTAAGGCTAATGGGACAAAACAATTTAAACGCGCACGGTAGAATCAACTTTTATTACTAGTAAATTTTAATTTTTGTTTGACTTTCAAAAGAGCCGCTTATTGGCCTAGTTGAATAAATATATTTGACTTTGACTAAATTATTGCATTGTCATCGGTCCTTGATAGGTGTGCAAAGTTTCAAATCAATGCGACTTTTTCAAGGGGGTGAAAATCACGTTCAAAGATTCCGTTACATTGATACATAGATACACACCAAGCTAATAAAAGCGTGTTAAAAAGCGAACGAGCTATATTTTCATGGCCCAGGCATAAAGACCTGGCCCCGGCCATTAAAAATATCGTAACATTTTTTTTTTTTAATTTTTCTTAGTATTGAGCTTGAATTAGCTTTTCCAAAGCCCTTTTTCTTCATATAAATAATTTTGATTTTCTTTACAACAGGTCAAGAAATCAACGAAGTAGACAACTCGGGATTCCTGACGGGCTCGCCTACGATCTTCGCGGGCAATCTGGGCAACAACAAGTTCATGGTGCAAGTCACTACTACGGGGATACGGCTTATCAAGAGTAAGTACTTCTACGTTATTTCTAGGCAAGCGTGCTCTTCCAATCAGAAATGAAGATATCTGAAGGAAAACCAGGGTTACCGACATAGCCCGAATAATAGCCAAACTTAAAACAAATTAAACGGATGGTCTGTGTTTCGAAAAGTTCTGAGTGGCGACAAGTACCAGAAAACGCAGTGCTGGAAAACCTCCCACTGGGTGAAGCGATGACCTGGTGAAGGCTGCGGCAATCCGCTGGATGCGAGATGCATGGGACCGATCGGGGTGACGACTCTTGAGAGAGGCCTATGTTCAGCAGGGACGTCTTTCGGCTGAAATTATGGTGATGATGAAGCATGCGCCATCGTCGACCACATCATCGCTTATCATCGGTACATGGTGGACGTCCCACCCATACGCGCTAAACGTTTTGGGAATACTTTCATTGTAAAGGAGTGGAATTACCTGCTGGAGTCGATAGCTACAACCTAGGGGTCTTTAAGTCAAGAGTGAATAGGTTTCTTCTAGGCAAGAGTGCTTCACCGTCGACCACATCATCGCTTACCATTAGGTGAGATAGCGGCCAAGCGCTAGCCAATCAATAATAAAAAAAGAAAAACAATAAGTACGCAATTAAAAACAGGCCGAGGTAACTAAGTTATGACCAATCCTAACTGATGGCGCCCGTTCACGAACATGACGCATGGATTGGCACCACTCAGCTCAACCATCATGAAGGGAACCGAATGATCCAACACATGTGCCACCATCAGAGAGACATTAGAGAGAGCATGACTCACTCAACTGCCAGGGCACACATAAGTCAACGAACGACATATAGGTACAGTAAATGATAAAGTTACAGTTGCGTTCATTAGGGCCACAGTTTTTGTGTTTTCTTTCATTCATTGGACAGATATTTAAAGCACATTTTCTCCCTGCAGATGGCGTGAACCTCCAATCAATCCAGCTGGAATGGACGGCACAATACGCGGCCACAGCAGACCCCTACTTGTGTGTGATGTCCATGTGCGGTCGTGTACTAGTGCTTGCACTAAGAGAGTTCCGCGGGAAGGATGGTGCGGTAAGTACATGGGGTTTTACCACTCCATTACTGGCACTCCTCTAGTCATTGGCACTTCCGAGTTTATAGGCTAAAAATAAGAAAACCATAGATTACGCAATGTTGGAATTTCCAAGCCAGTAATAAGATTTTAGTTTTTTTTTTATAATTTAGTGAAAATATATGTATAATTACTATTTTACTGGATGTAATACTCATAAAATAAAGATTTGAATATTTCCTTCAATATCATTATAATTTTTGTATGATAGTGCATTTCAATATGAATTACTGGGCATTTGATTACGAAGTTAGGGAAGGCAATCTCTTAAAGTGCCTAGCCTAGTATACAAAAAAAAGGTTTCTCCTTACCGTCACCAGACGGCGCTTATCCAGTTTCAATACAAATTGACGTTTACGTTAACGCAATTGAGCGTGAGTAAAAACTCGCACTAAGGCCTCTGATGATACATCGAGTGTGTACACGCGTGCCTACTGGAATTTCACAAGACACTCGACAAGTGTATATATCCATCATTACATTCTACTAATAACAAACTAGTGGCCCACCCCGGCTTTGCTGGGAAATAATAATTTCTAGCCTACTAGCTTTTGCCCGCGGCTTCGCCCGCGTTCAAAGTTAAAATAAAAATGCACCGATCGCCACCAACAGGATTACCCGCTGGATTTAATCTAAAGATTGTCTGAATTTCATTAAAATCGGTCCAGCCGTTTCGGAGTCTATTAGGATCATACATACATACTTTCTCTTTAATATATATAGATAGATACAGATTGAGTTTATGAAGTGGGCGTGTATGGCAAAATCCGAAACTATGAGGAATGCCGAAAAACATTCAAAAGAGTCACGAGGCCGATTATGATGAAAACTAGCCCTTTCCATCACCGGACAACAAGACGCACGGCAATGCGCCACCGGTACATGGTGGACATCCCAACCATACGTACAAAGCGTTTTGCGAATACTTTCATTGTACGCACAGCTAAGGAGTGGAATTCCCTGCCGGAGTCTTTGTTTCCTGATAGCTACAACCTTGGGGTCTTCAAGTCAAGAGTGAATAGGTTACTTCTAGGCAAGCGTGCTTCACCGTCGACCACATCATCGCTTACCATCAGGCGAGATAGTGGTCAAACGCGAGCCTATCGATAAATAAAAAAAAAAAAAAAAAAAAAACTAAAACTGCAACATTGGCTTTTTTTTTAATGAATTTTCCTAGCCAGAATTCGAACCCGTTGATTAAAAAAGACATGCTGCATTATTGTTGCTTATGATATGTGAGGCTCCTATTTAGCTGATCCGCCCCGGTGCCCCGTTAGACTTACCCCGCCACATTACCTAATATTATTGTCCCCCCCCCCAGTCGTCGGGTCGCCTGGCGCCCACACGACAAGCGGTGCCGCACCGGCCGCCATTACTGCGCGCCACAGTGTACCGCGACCTTAGCGGTCTGTTCACGCCGCCCGATGCTGATAATACACAAGTAAGTACCTACTAGATGAAACAAATTCCTGGGCTCTACGTTCAAAGCATGGGAATGCATTTGGAATATGAGCAGGGGGCAAATCCGCTACCTGCTTGGGGCCTTTACTGAGCACTTTGGAACCAACGACATGCTCATGAAGATGGGTCTAAATGGCACCCATGCGCAGGTTGTGTGGGGAAAATACGAAACGCATGGAGCACATGCTGTCGGCATTATATCTTTGTGTGGGATGAGGCATCTAGCAAGCTCGTATTATATCATTTGTGTCCTTAAAAAAAATCATTATGATGAGTTAAATCGCTTTTTTCAAGCTTTCTGATTAACGCTAACCGCCTTTCAGTGCTGACCGTACGTGACAGTTAAAGGTCCGTTTACATCTACAGACACTGAGCGTTCCAGACACGTGCCGTGGCAGACAAAATCATATTCTTTCATACACTGAGTCTGTTGGTGTCTGCGCGGCCGTGTAACGATAGATATAAATACGTTAATAGACACTGTATAAAAGAATATTATTGTGTCTGGCACGCTCAGTGTCTGTAGATATAAACGGACCTTAAGCCGTGTCATAAGATATCGGCACCTATTTCTTAAAGTCTTCCCCAGAAGACACATGTATAAATTAAACATATAAAAACCCCGGAGGCTTATTAAACTACTTAATTTATCTAGTAGTAGATACGCTTCGATCGACAATCCATCGAAACACGTAATCATAACACGTTAATATCTTAAAGAAATACCCCTCTTCAAAGAGTAAAATGCGTATAACTTTTGAACGGCTAAACCAATTTTCATCAAACATATCTCAAGTCAACAACACACACACACACTCAACTCACACCCACAAACACACACTCCTACTCTCGATCAAGTCAACTTTCAAACTATATCAAAATCGCTTCGACCGTTTAGAAGCTATGATGACAGACAGACACACATCAACACACGTCAAACTTATAACACCCCTCTTTTTCTATCTGGGGTTTAAAATAATGCAGGAGGCTCTTTTCATTAAATGAAAGAGTACAGATGACGTATGCACACATAGACGCGTACATACAGCGATCCCAAACTAATGCCGCTCGCGAGTGCACTTGCACTCGATGTATGTGAAGCGTGTCTATGTGTGCGTGCGTTTGCGCTCGTTGTATGGAGTCATCGACCACATAGCTACTAGACGCCTAATGCTTGATCTAATACATCAAAACAATTCTGTCAACTAGCTGAGGTATGAGGATCGGGGCGACTGCGCTCTGATTGGTCCCTTACCAAGGTCATACGCCTCATCAAGGGTGGGACAGGTTTAAATAAAACCAGGAACCTATCGTTATTTTTAACTGACTTCGCAAAAAAGGAGGAGGTTATCAATTCGACAGTTTTTTTTTTATTATGTGTGTTACCCCAGAACTTTTTATTGGGTGAACCGATTTTGATGATTCTTTTTTATTCGAAAGCTGGTGTTTGTCATGTGGTCCCATTTAATTCATCAAGATTTTATGAAGAGCTTCGGATATATACATCAGAACTCTTCAATAAATGACGACAAATAACTCGGGATAGCTGCAATCGCATATCTGTTTATTGTTTACACCATTTCATAACATAACATCACACACGTTTTAAAGGAGTATGCAGGTGTGAACAGTTCACCCGTATACTCTTATTCCAACGGTTTTGTTTATTTAAGTTTCATGTTTTTGGGTTAATCTATTCTGGCTTCACTTTGGGCGGTACCTAGCCTATAGAACTGGTCCATTATTTACCTACCACAACTAAAAAGTTAAAAATAAAAAAAACTTTAAAAGAAAAATTACAACCGACTTCCAAACAGAAACACTAAAAAGTGAAAAATAACTTCAATTTCGGAAGTCGGTGTCAAAAAACGAAGAAACGAAAACAGGAACACCGACTTCCGAAATTGAAGTTATTTTTCACTTTGTAGTGTTTTTGTTTGGAAGTCGGTTGTAATTTTTTTGTTAAGTTTTTTTTATAAATAGTATTTATACTTATTTCTTTTTATTAACATTACCTTTTTATTATTATTTATACGGCGTTTTAACATTTTAGTAATAACATAAAATGTTTAAACCAAAAAAGAAAACAATATTCTAAAGGTAACATACTTTTTTCGGTTGTTGGTTCTTAAATATATTAGTAAAAAACCTAATCAAAAAATTGTTTCACAATTAATAAACTATTCAATTTAATGTCTTTATTTGAAAGGTTTCTAGTTCTATCGATAACAGATTTGGTCATAGGATATGGTGCATCACTATTTTTGTTTACGCAATTATAGAGGAGAAAGATACCAAAAAAAAATACTTTAAAAAGAAAGAGACGCAAACATGCGGCGGGCGTTTCCACCTACAAACTTGACCAGTATAAATAATATCAGAGAATAAATCGAATTATGTTTATGTAACGATTAACTTATCAATGAAATGTTATGCCATTTTTCCGGCAACTCGAAGCTGTTGTTACCATACCAACGTATTGTAAAAGTGGCCATTATAATATTTATTTCATCATTTTTTATTGACTTACGCGGAAGTGTTTATGGCTCACAGAAGTGGTCGCTACTAATTCGAAATTGTGAGTGGCGAACTGTATTACCTGTATATGATTTTTTTGTCATATGTGTTGACAGACATCGCTCGCCTGTTATTAGGCGTCTAGGGGCTGTGTGGTCGCTGTATGGAGCCTATCTCTTGTGTTCTTAACTGTGGCTAGAACCTTTACTTATAGACTTTATTTCCACCAGGTTAAAGGCGAATTCAGCGGCAAAATGAAAGGCAAGAAGAACGTGAAAGCTGAAGGGTTCAAGCCAGGTGCAGTTTATGAGTTAAACGATGAAGATGAACTTCTCTATGGAGGTGATCAGACTCCTGCGTCCATGGCTAGCGTGAGTACTTTATATTCATTAATTCCTTCTACCTAGCTTCTTCCGAACTGCGTTAGAGCAGTCATGTGGAACAGGTTGGGGCTGAACACCAGAATGTTGTATGGAAAGACCTCGATAATCCAGTTTCTAGATTCATCATCATCAGCCTTTTAGCGTGCCCACTGCTGGGTCACAGGCCTCCTCTCCATGAGAGGAAAAGGGTCTCAATCCACCACATGTCTTCGAATTTCTGGTTCTAGGACATGCCGGTTTCCTCACGAAGTTTTCCTTCACCGTTTTGAGTGCAGTGATGAAATAATTTATACAAAGTAAAGCGCCTGCCTGGGTACAAATCCACGACCTACAACTTGTAAGTCGCGGCCGTTACCTCCACTGCTAGGTAAAACCCTTGACTGACCCAGTATTCAACCGTGGCAACGCCATCTGTTGACGCAGTCAGCATTTCTCGGATGGAGGTATGTGGAACAGGGTGTAAAGTTCCACAAGGGAGGATCCTCCGACCAGACGGGTGTTGTGTCTGGTCTGGGCAACTGCCCGACAGTTGATGTCGGACTGTTATTATGTGTTCTAATCGCGTCGAAAACTTTGCTTGCGCGATGCAGGATTTCTGTGACGGATGGATGGTCACCCTCGTCGATCCAAAGACCGCTCTCTGCAAGCGTAACTCAACCCGAGACCTATGATATTCTATCGTCGAAAGCGTGGCGATAGCAAAAGAACCGGCCAAGTGCGCGTCGGACTCGCGCACGAAAGGTTCCGTTCCGGCGTTTGTTGTAGGGGAGCCCCACTTAAATATTTATTTCATTCTGTTTTTTGTATTTGTTGTAGCGGCAATAGAAATACATCATCTGTGAAAATTTCAACTGTCTATAGCTATCACGGTGCATGAGGTACAGCCTGGTGACAGACGGAGAATTTTAGTAATAGGGTTTTGGGTACGGAACCTTATTAAGGGGATCCTCTTACTGTCACCAGATGACGTTTACCTATTCACTTTCAATACAAATTGACATTTTAACGTGATCAAGTATGTATAAAGACTCGAAGTAAGGCCAAACAGCGCCAGTTCAATTAATACTTTCCCAGTTTTATATTCCTAAAAGTAAGTTTCCCTGCCACAGATAATGTTAGCGGAACAATCGAAGAACCCTGGAGTCCCTCGGCGCATCTCTCGCTGGTGGAAGAAGATGCTGGTGGAAGTGAAGCCGACGTACTGGCTGTTCGTGCTGCGGCTCAACGGCAACCTCGAGATCTACTCGCTGCCCGAGATGAGGCTCAGCTTCCTCGTGAGAGACGCCTGCAACGGGAGTAGGGTGAGTCAATGTATACTGTGCATACTATATCTCATCATCATCTGCCTAGCCTTTTTCCCAACTATATTGGGGTCGGATTCCAGTCTTACCGGATTCAGCTAAGTACCAGTGTTTTACATGGAGCGACTGCCTATCTGACCTCCACAACCCAGTAACTGGGTAACACGGTACCCCTTGGCAAGACTGGTGTCAGATCTCAAGCTTCTGACTACCCGTAACGACTGTCAAAGATCTTCAAATGACAGCCGGGACCAACGGCTTAACGTGCTTTCCGAGGACTTGCTTTGCATACTATATCTAATACATTAAAACGACCAATTCTTGTATATATGCATATATATAATCTGAATCTCGGAAACGGCTGCGATTTTCATGAAAATGAAATTTTGTATCCAGATGGTTTCGGGGGCGATAAATCGATCTAGCTAGGTTTCATTTTTAGAAAACGTCGTTTTCTTTATTTTCACACGAGCAGAGCTCGGTCGCCCAGGTACTATTATATAATACTAGCGACCCCCCCCAGCTTCGCCAGTGACAAACTATACACAAAAAACCTTCCTCGTTTCTCTCTCTTTCTATTGCCGAAAACCGCATGAAAATCCGTTCGTATTTTGAGTTTATCGACTTACTAATATAATAAATGTGTAAGTTTGGATGGATGTGTGTGTGGATGCATGTTTGTTACTCAATCACGGCTTAACAGATCTGGATAAAATTTTGCACAGAGATAGATTATATATGTCTGGAGTAGCACATAGGCTGCTTTTTATCCCAGTTTTTTCCCGTGGGATGATAAAACAGTTTTCACGCGGGTGAAGCCGCTGGCAGAAGCTAGTATTATAAATGCGAAAGTAACTCTGTCTGTCTGTTACCTTTTCACGCTTAAACCACTGAGCAGGTTTCAATGAAATTTGGTATAGAGGCAGACCCTGGGAAGGAAATAGGACAGTTTTTATCCCGGAAATTATTCTTAAGGGGTGTGGAAGTTTGTAGGGTGAATAAATAATTTGTCAAGTAAGGCGGTCCACACACCTACAATATTATTGCGCGATATAAAAATTAGGAGAGGCCTATATAGGTCCGGCAGTGGCCGTCTTTCGGCTGAAATGAAGATAATGATAAAAATTAGGGTATTAGAAGTACTAATGCTACGTAGAGGAAGTCGCGGGCAACAGCTAGTGTATAATATACTACTCGGGCAAAATAAGTGTGCACTTGACGTTGTGACGTCACTGTGACATTCGTCTCTCGCTATTGGCGCACGAGGCGAACGCGATGCGCTGCGCGGGTAGTCGGGGGTGGGGGCGTTGTGCAAATTTATTGTAATAGTGGGCCTGGATGGCCAAATCCGAAATTATGAGGAATAACGAAAAGATTTGAAAGGAGTCACGGGCCTGGGGGCCTACTACCTTACACCGTCAACGAAGTTATGAGACCGTCCGAAAGTACTCCGGAACTTCGGAGTGAATCCTACTGCGTAATTATTAAATTTTTCGGACGGCTACAAACAATCGGAAGTAGGTACAACTGTCAAATTGTGTTGTCATTCATTAGTAGTTCTCCTAGTAGGCTCTGAACGAATCATGCGTCCGTATGTGATACGGAGTAGGAAACGCCCATAACGAATGCCGAAACTACGGAGCACGTGTCATGGAGTAGACCCTTGGTTTTTATGAAAACTAAAACTGCATCATTGGATTTAAAAAAAAACAATAATCATAGCCAAGAATCGAACCCGTTGATTTTGAAAAAAAAAAACAAGCTGTTTTATGCCACCATCTGGTAGTGTATGTAATAAGGATAAAATTCTGTGAAGTAAAGACTGACGGCAAACTTAACGAAATACGTAATTTCAACAAAACACCTTGTTGTTGTTACAAAAAGTTTTGAAGTTTACGTTTTTACTCTACCTATTCCAATCCTTGGTAATAATTAGTCATGCCGTAATATGAGTAACAGAAACATTTATGAAAGACCACTAACAAAAGGCAGACGTGCGTCGACTCACGTAGACCTTGTAACGCCGGGAGGGGACGCCCTATAGAGACATACACGGATCTTATTGGCAATATTCTTCTGAAAGGCCAGGTACGTAGTACTCGTAACCGGCGCCCGTGTTTGACCAGATGTATGAACGTAAATTAAGCAAAAGGACAATTTGAAGTGTAGAAATAAAATACCAAAAATAATAAATACTTGTTTTTCTTAATAATGCAGGCAAGTTGACTATTTACTTATCATGTCTAATTGTTTCCATTTAAATATTCCAATTATATTCTTATTTTAAACTTGAAAATAGTATACGTAAATAGGGTTACTATTTCGAAAATAAAAAGTCTTGACATCAAACCGGACTTCAAAAAAAGTCCGACAAAGTGAAATAATAAATTCGTTAATCCCTGTCGTACGGACACACGTACAGTTGTACAAGCCGATGCAATGCGATGCGTAGCTCCCACCCTCGGAATGTGTATTTTATAAGATTTGTAGTGTAGGTAAAAATGGCATTTTTATCACATTTATTCTTCGTAAACAGGGACTAAAATAGCTCATTAATCCGTAGGGACTAAAAGTTATTTGAATTTGGAATTTGGATACTGTAAGTAAGATACTGTTAGTAAATGTTCCAATCAGCAAAGAGATGAATCACAAAACATGCGGTCCAAAATAGGAATACCTCGTTAAAATCGATTACGACGAATGTATGAGGTGAATGGTTAATGAGCGATTGTAATTCTATTTCGGACTGCACGGGAACATTGTATTGAACAAGTGACTGGCTGAAAAACCGCGAGCGAGCCAAATTAAGTAATGAATCTACAGCTGTAACGGATAGTACTAATAAAATTGTTACGATTCACTTCCATAATTGTTCAAATATAAACATTTATCTCGTCTTATGTCTATGTTATGTCTTATGGTAATAACGTCAAAATGAAATAATTGTATGTAAATAAATAAACGTAACGTTCTTGTTCATAAGTTGCACTTACTTTTTTTCTCATATAGGGAGACAAAAAGACAGTAGAGTGTCCTCGGGAGCACACACATTTTAAGCTCGAGTGACGTACTTGGAATCCTTCGCTCCTCTCTGGATTAAAAAATTTGTAGTATCGCTTTTAAAATAATTATTTAATCTCTAGATAAACAATCTGCTATTTTAACTATAAGTAAATTATAATATATATATATTTTTTTAAAACAAGCTTTTTTCGTATTCTTCTCAGCAAACCCTTTCATTTGATACTCATATCAGTGTACAAAAAATAACTAGTCCACCATTTTGGGCCGTCCGCCATATTAGATTTAGAATGTCGTCACTTATCTTAGCGTGCATTGTTATCCAAACTAAACGTGTATACAAAATTTCTTCTAAATCGGTGGCAGACAACTGCTTTAAAATTCAGTTGCAAGATTTGACCCGAACACACTTACATACATACATACAAACATACATCCATACATTGCAAGTTAATAAAAAAAATAAAAAAAAAACAAAACAGCGAGCTAAATAAATACGATTGAAAAAATTTTTTACGTAAAATCCGGACGAATCAGAAGGCCGAATAAAGTCCGGATAGGACGCCAAACGTCCGGACGGAAGAAAACTTTATATGTAAGGATCGTAGCAGTTGGCGTTCTGTAGTACCCATGGGAAAAGGTGTGATGTAGTTTTTTTTTTGTTAGTCTCGGGTTTGATCACTATCTCGCCTGATGGTAAGCGATGATGTGGTCGACGATGAAGGACGCTTGCCTAGAAGTAACCTATTCACTCTTGACTTAAAGACCCTCAGGTTGTAGCTATCAGGAAACAAAGAAACCGGCAGGGTTTCCACTCCTTACTTGTTGTACGTACAATTAAAGTATTTGCAAAACGCATTAAATTTGCATTTGAGTTATAGTTTTGGTAGAACACTGAAAGTGCTCCCGTATCACAAGCATTTAACCCAAAACCAAACACAGTCAATTTCCTTTAACCGCAATGCACGTCACCGTTAACACTAGTCATATACGGCAACCACCTTTATTGCTATGACGTTAAGGCGCTGACTAACAATATCAAATCCGTACCATGGTAGTAAATTTTATTTCTGTATAAGGTAGGCTAAGGTAATTTAACAATTAATTACTTTGATGTCATCAACAAGTTTTCCTCATATATCATCGAAAGACAGGAAAATAAAAATAAATGCATATTTGAATTACCTAATTTCTTGGCTTAAAATAGCAGATTATTTTTTTAATTCTTTATTATTGTTGCGACATTCTGGGGACAACACGCTTCAAGGATTAAAAAAGTTGGTCCCCACTAAGAATTTCTCCTGTATCGTGGGTATGTTGAAGTACCAGTTGCAGTGCTTTAAGTCAACATTTACGCTGCAAGACGTCTACGACTGGATATAACCTTCATCCAAGCGTCGCTACGTACGACCGGTCCTGTACTTCCCGCATCGAGCGGACTCCCACGGCCTTCAGCAGGTCATCGGTCCACCTAGTGGGAGGCCTTCCAACGCTGAGTCTGCAGGTACGCGGTCGCCTCTACAGAACCTTTCGGACGCTACTGAA
This sequence comes from Orthosia incerta, assembly GCA_948252205.1. NCBI lineage: Eukaryota > Metazoa > Arthropoda > Insecta > Lepidoptera > Noctuidae > Orthosia > Orthosia incerta. Next base: position 21,083,726 of record OX411764.1, on the reverse strand, counting down.
CGTAGGCCTGTCCCAAGCGACGCCATTTGGACCGGTCCCATGCTTCTTACATCCAGCGGATTCCTGCAGCCGTCATCAGGTCATCAGCCAACCAAGTGGAAGGTCTTTCAACGCTGCGTCTTCCGGTACGTGGTTGCCACTCCGGAACTTTTCAGCCACATCTACCATCTGTTCTGCGAGCAATGTCTTCTGGCTACCGCTACTAAGTTGGGTAGTTTCTTAACCCGGAGAGCGTAAGGTTCAAATTAGTAACACCGAGCGTTAAATTGGGTTATTTTTAACTCGAAATTAAAATTTTGATCATTTTGTATTACATTTATACATAATATCTCGCACACATAGACATATTTTTTTGTTAATTTTTTCAATAAATTCTCGTGAACTTAAAGTGAATCAAAACTGTGCAAGTGTTCATCATGGCGGAATGCAACATCAGTTTAGCTTCTACACAGAATGATAGATGGAAGAAATTTTTCGAAGACCTCGAGAAGGAGGTCCACTTTACGGATAAAGTCTACACTATAGGGTTGATACCGAACTCCATTATGTTTGTGATATCAACAGCTACCTTAATATACGTACTGACGTCATGGTGCATCATCAAAAAGTTCCGAAACTACAGAAACTATGTGTTCATCAACGCTATTTTAGCAAACATCTTTGGAGCTGTAGTGGCTTTAAAAGGATCCAACTTACCCACCGAGTTATTAAAACTCAGGTCCAATATATTTTCATCCTCCTTCGGACAGTTTATGATAATTTACGCAGTAGGAATACGGAACCATTGGGTCATAGTTTTAAGCTATATGTTTTACCAGGACCTAATAGAAGTTTTCGAAGGCCAAATCCGGAGAAGATACTTGAAAAGCAGTCTCTTTATTTGGGGGTTGGCCTTTATAGGAGCAACATTCTATGTTACATGTACTTATGTAACTTTAGTGGTTTTGGAATCACTTACAGGGTACATGGTTATGATTTCTTTTGTGGTGCTTACTCCTGTGTTATTTAACTGTGTATTGTATATAATTCTTGTGTGTTCCCTTTATCGCAGTTCAAACGCGAGTGCGCATAGAGTTAGCGACAGATGGCGTCGCTTATACATTGCTACTGTTATTTTTATACTCACCGACTTTTTATTAATGTCTGTGTATATTTTAACTGGCCTCCATTATATAACAAAAACAGATAGTTTGACATTGTTCTGCGTAAAAAGATTCTTACATCACTGTAACCCGTTGCTACTTAACGTCTATGTGATAGTTGTGAGGAGTAATCGAGAAATATGGACAGAGTATTATTTAAATAAATTGAAAGCAAGGCAAAGGAATCGTGATATCGAAATGCATTGTAAAACTGTTCGGGAGCCTGCTGAGACCTGACCAGTGATTCTTGACACACAGGATCCATTGTACACTCTAATGTTATCTCTCTCTGTCACTCAAAGTTTGCTGGGAGGAAACTCAACTTTGAGTTAAGTAAGCTCGCCTTTGTACGTTTCTATGATGCCCTATATGAGCATTTTCTGTCTTTACTTTCTTATTTATTTGTTCTTACTTTATTTTATTATTCAAGCATAATTTTAAAATTAAGTTTTACTTGTGGATAAATAAGTTTGTAAGTAAATAAAGAAAAAAAAAAGAAAAATGACTCGAAACTTTTTTTAGGAATTTTAAAAATGAGCTTGAATTATTTGGTCGAAAACTGATAATCTCTGATTTTTAATTTCGTAGACTAAACTGTCATTTGGGGGGTTGCCACTTTATCCTTACATACAAATAGTTTCGTACCCTGATAAATCGAAAGTTGATCGAAAAACGAAGTAGATCAAAAATTCAACTATTTACTATCATTCGACTATTAAGATCTTTATGTAAAATACCTATGTTTCACAAATAAATATTCTGATTCTGATTCTAACTATTACTATCACGACAAAAAATTACGTTTGTTAAGAAACTAGCGGCCCTTATTTAATTTCTACTCATTTACTTTAGACTTCATTTTATCGATCGCATTTATGTTATTGTTGATTTCATATTTTATTAAAATAAAAGTTTATGTATTATGTGTATTGATGGTGTTATATTTAAAGATATATAACGTTTATATTCATGAAGCATTTATTTACACCAAATAGAAAAAAATTATTGAGGAATCATGTCACATCGATTAGATGATTCACTTATGATTGAGCCTTACCTACAAAATTATGCTCTGCGCTTGAAACATTTAAAAAAATTTTTGCCTCCCGTCCAGCAGATTTCTTCAATAAGGACATCAATAAACTGCCACTGCGTTAGCATCGATTGCATGGGTGATTACTTTGATTAATAGAAATATAAAATAAAGAACAAATAATTACGTCAACTTATTTCATAAAAAACGGCAATTTCATAAGTAAAGACCTAATATTTCTATATAAGGTAATCTAAGGAAATCAATTAATATTATTAATATGATGAGGCATCAATTGACAAACAGGAAAACCTCAAAAAAAAAACAAAGTCGTTTTTGAATCAGTGTGTTCGTAGTCCCTAATTTCTTCATTGTACCAAAGTTATTAGGTTTATAAGCGTCGATTAATGTGTTCAAATTCATTATAGTTGTGATATTCCAGGGAAAACACGCTTCAAAGACAAAAAATAAAAGAAACTATCGTGTACGTTAAAGTACCAGTCGCAGTGCTTTAAGTCATCATTTACGCTAATAGACGTCCCAAGTTACGCCACATAGACCGGTCCTGTGCTTCTCGCATCCAGGTGACTCTGGCAGGCACCAACAGGTCATCGGTCCACCTATTAGGATGCCTTCCAACGCTGCGTCTCCCGGTACGCGGTCGGCCACTCCAGAACCTTTCGGACGTCCACTACTGATCGTAAGCCTCACCCAAGCGACTCCACAACGACCGGTCCCGTGCTTCTCGCATTCAGCGGACTCATCAGACTGGGCAGGTTGTTTGATAATACTAGTGTAGCGTAATCGTAACGCTCACCGGGTTAATTCAAGTTTTTCACAAATACATTTTCGTGAACTTAAAGGGAATCAATCAAAACTGTGCAAGTGTTCATCATGGCGGACAAAAATATAAGTGTAGTTACTACAGAGAGTGATAGATTGAAGAAATTTTTCGAAGACCTCGAGAGGGAGATCCATTTTATTGACAAAATCTACACTTCAGGGATGATAACGAACTCCATTATGTTTGTGATTACGACAGCTACGTTAATATACGCAGTAATATCATGGTGCATCATCAAAAAGTTCCGAAACTACAGAAACTATGTGTTCATCAACGCTATTTTAGCAAACATCTTTGGAACTATACTGCTTTTAAACAGATTCTTCTTACCCACCGAGTTAATAAAACTCAAGTCAAATATGTTTTCTGCCTCTATCAGACAGTTTATAATAATATACGGGGTAGCAATACGGAACCATTGGGTCATTGTTATATGCTATATGTTTTACCAGGACCTAGTCAAAGTTTTCGAAGGCCAAGTCCGGAGAAGATACTTGAAAAGCAGTCTCTTTATTTGGGGACTGGCCTTTATAGGAGCAACTTTATATGTTACATGTACTTATGTAACTTTAGTGGTCTTGAAATCACTGACAGGGTACATGGTAATGACGTTTTTTTTGGTGGTATCTCCTGTGATATTGAACTGTGTATTGTATATTATTATTGTATGTTCACTTTATCGTAGTTCAAACGCGAGTGCGCATACAGCTAGCAACAGACGGCGGCGTTTATACATTGCCACTGTTATTTTCATACTCAGCGATCTCTTATTATTGTCTGTATATATTTTAACTGGTCTTCATTATGTAACAAAAACAGATAGTTTGATATTGTACTCCGTACAAAGGTTCTTTCTCCACTTTAACCCGTTGCTACTTAACGTCTATGTGATAGTTGTGAGGAGTAATCGAGAAATATGGACAGATTATTATTTGAGTAAATTAAAAGCAAGGCAAAGGGATCGTGATATCGAAATGCATTGTAAAACTGTTCGGGAGCCTGCTGAGACCTGACCAGTGATTCTTTACCACTGAGGTAGGAAAACTATAGAGACGGCATATTCTACTATATGAAGAATAGTTATACAAATATCTATAATATCGACACACGCATGTCAAAAAGCGTTTTGTCTCTTTTTAACTAACCAAGAGCTGCATATGAAAATAGAGACATCTAAATGTTTGTCAAGGACTAAACTTGGTAACACTTTTGAGTGACGTCAAAATCATGTCTATGCGTGACCGGTCGCCATGTTGATTGCCGAAAAAAAACAAACAGTTGCAGATGGCCTACCTCATTGGCAAATGGCCTACCTCATTGGCAAATGGGCAGCCATCTTAATTGCCCGATATATGTAGGTATGCACGCTAATTTCGTAGGTATGGAAAGTCCATAGGTTTATAAGTCAGTGTTCTTTACCCACAGGATCCATAGTCCCCTCTAACGTGATCTCTCACTATCACTCAAAATTTGATGAGAGTACACTCAACGTTGAGTTAAGCTCGCCTTTGTACATTTTTTCTGGTGTCCTATGAGCATTATCTGTCTTTTCTTAATATCTGTCATACTTTATTTATTATACATATAAGCATAATTTTTAAATTAAGTTTCACTTGTAAATAAATACGCTTGTAAGTAAATAAAAAAAAGTAAGCATACACAATAATTTGTTTTTTTACGGATCCCTAAGAATTCGTTTGAAAACTGATTACTAATTGATATGATAAAAATCATTAAAAAATAAGTTCGTTTTAAAAAAAATGCTATTTATCGAATATCTGATCTAAAAAATTAGAAGGCCGGACAGGACGTCAAATGTCTGGACATTCCAGACAAGCCGGACGTATGAAACCCCAATATTTAAGTGTCATAACAGGTGGTGTTCTGCCTAACACCATGGAAAAAGGCGTGACTGTAGTTTGATAGGTTTTCAGGCATAAACATTGTTACTCAAAAAAGTTTTACATAAATGTAACCGCAATGCACGTCACCAATAACACTACACAACATATACGAAAACAAACCTTATTGCTACAATGTTAAGGCGCTGACTAACAATATCAACTTCTTACCATGGTTGATCAGTATATTTCTATAAAAGGTAGTCTAAAGCAAGCAATCAATCAATTATTATTGTGTCATAATTGACAAACAGGAAAACCTAAAAAAAACACGTACCTGTTCCCTAATTTCTTCATTTGCCTAAGTCTTTATAAGCGTCGACTTAAGTGTTACGATTCATTATTGTTGCGACATTCCGGGGACAACACCTTTCAAAGATTTAAAAAAATGTTGACCCCTTTCCTCCCATTAAGAATTACTCCTGTATTGTGGGCGCTTTTAAGTACCAGCCGTAGAGCATTAAGTCATCATTTACGCTAAAAGACGTTTACTGCTGGATATAAGCCTCAACATAGCTTCGCCACGTTGACCGGTCCTGTGCTTCTCGCATCCAAGAGACTCTTGCAGCCTTCATCAGGTCATCGGTCCACCTTGGGAGAAGTATTCCAACGCTGCGTCTTCCTGTACGCGGTCGCCAATCCAGAACCTTTCGGGTACTATTTGAAGTTTTCCACAAATAAATTCTCTAGAACTAAAAGTGAATCAATCAAAACTGTGCAAGAGTTCATCATGGCGGACAACAATATAATTTATTTTTTATTTTTTTTATTTATTAAAAACACAATAATAATGTATCAGTGTAGCTTCTACAGAGAGTGATAGATTGTAGAAATTCTTCGAAGACCTCGAGAGGGAGGTCCTCTCTACGGAAACATTCCACACTGTAGGGTTGATACCGAACTCCATTATTTTCGTGTTAACAACAGCTACGTTAATATATGGAGTGACATCATGGTGTATCATCAAAAAGTTCCGAAACTTCAGAAACTATGTGTTTATCAACGCTATTTTAGCAATCATCTTTGGCAATTTACTGGTTTTTAACAGATATTACTTACCTACCGAGTTATTAAAACTCAAGTCCAATGTATTTTCTTCCTTTATCGGACAGTTTATGATATTATACTCGGTAGCAACACGGAACCATTGGAACTTAGTTATATGCTATATGTTTTACCAGGATCTAGTCAAAGTTTTCGAAGGCCAAGTCCGGCGAAGATACTTGAAAAGCAGTCTCTTTATTTGGGGACTGGCCTTTATAGGAGCAACTTTATATGTTATAGGTACTTATGTAACTTTAATGGTTTTGAAATCTTTCAAAGGGTACATGGTTATGATGTCTTTTTTGGTGCTTTCTCCTATAATATTGAACTGTGTATTGTATATTATTATTGTATGTTCACTTTATCGTAGTTCAAACGCGAGTGCGCATACAGCTGGCGAAAGACGGCGTCGCTTATACATTGCCACTGTTATTTTCGTACTCACCGACCTGTTATTATTGTCTGTATATATTTTAACTGGTCTTCATTATGTAACAAAAACAGATAGTTTGATATTGTACTCCGTACAAAGGTTCTTTCTCCACTTTAACCCGTTGCTACTTAACGTCTATGTGATAGTTGTGAGGAGTAATCGAGAAATATGGACAGAGTATTATTTAAATAAATTGAAAGCAAGGCAAAGGAATCGTGATATCGAAATGCATTGTAAAACTGTTCCGGAGCCTGCTGATACCTGACCATTTTCTCTATCATTTAACGTTTGCTGGGAGGAGAAATTCAATTTTGAGTTAAGCTCGCCTTTTTAGGTTTTTTTACTGTGGCATACTTTATATATATATATATTTTGTTTTTTTTTAAACATTGCCCCACACTAGGCATTTCTCCTGTATCGAGGGTGCGTTTACAAACTTATAAACTCACATACACAAACACCCAGAGCCGGAAAAACTATTTGTAGATCATACAAATAATTGTTCCGTGCGGGAATCGAACCCGCGACACGCAGCGCAGCAGTCAATCGCTCAACCACTGCGCCAATCGTGCGCCCATATTATGGCACAGGGATCGTGATATCGAAATTTAAAACTTTTCGGTTCCTGCTGATACCTGACTAGTGATTCTTGACACACAGTCCATCGGCCCCTTTAATGTTATCTCTCTCCATTACTCAATGTTTGCTGGGAGGAAACTCGCCTTTGTTTGTTTTTTGATGACCTATGAGCACTATCTGTCTTTTCGATTTTTTATTTGTTTATACTTTATTTATTATTTTAACATAGTTTTGAAATTAAATTTTATTTGTTAATAAATAAGCTTGTTAGTAAATAAATAAAAAAAGTCATAAGCAATAATTTGTTTCTAACTTTTTTTTGTGGCACTCCAATATGTATTACCTTGAAAAGTGTGTACCGTTCGAAAAGTGATTACTTATTGATATTAATAGCGAGTTTTGTATTTTAATTAAAAGAACATGATTTTTACAACCTGACCGGTTAAATATGTCACGAAATTCCTCGAAATTCTATGACGTATCAGGCTCATGATTTCGTTGTGAAGAAGCATAACTTCGTCTCTCTCACACACCTAACTCATGCCATCATTGGCACGCCATACTAGGGTCTGGCCACTTAACGAAGTTCAAGAAAATAATACAACAAAACCCTGTTATTTACATTCTGCCTTTTTATTTGATCTCTATAGCTTATGCTCACGACTTCGTCCGCGCCAAACTCGTAATACAGCCCAAAGGCTTACTTGAGAAATTTTTGAATCACCATACAAACTTTCCTCCTTAATATTTTAATGCCATTCAACCCTATTTTAAAGCTAAAATTTGACGTGAGTGCAAACGCTGACAGGGAGAATGCCTTATATGGACATACACGGATCTTATTTATTTAAACTTCATGTACAATAGTGGTACATAGGCGGATTTAATGCCACAAGGCATTCTCTACCAGTCATATTGGCATTGTTTTTCGAAAAGACCAGGTACGTAGTACTTGTAATCGGCGTGCAACGAAAATGAAGCGAAAGGATAATTAATATAGGATTACCATTTTGAAAATTAAAAAGTCCTGACAAAAGAACTTTTAAAAAAAACTAGATAAAAATAAGTTCGGTTTAAAAACAGGCTCAGTAAAGTATGAAAAATGCTATTTAAAAATTGTTACTCAAAAAAGGTTTTACATAAATATAACCGCAATGCACGGCACCAATAATACTTCACAACTTTTCGAAAAGCACCCTTTTTGCTACGACTTTAAGGCGCTGACTAACAATATCAAATTCTTACCATGGTAGAACATTATATTTCTATATTAGTTAGTCTAAGGATATCAATCAGTTATAAATATAATGACGAGGCATCACCTGTGTCATAATTGACAAACAGGAAAACATAAAAAATTACGTACCTATTTCCTAATTTGTTCATTTAGCTTAAGTCATTAGCCTTATAAACGTCGACTATAGTGTTACAATTTATTATTTTTGCTACATTCTGGGGACAACACGCTACAAAGTTTTAAAAAAAGTTGCTACCATTACACCCATTAGGAATTTCTCCTGTAGCGACTCCATTAATTGTTTATAATATAAAAGGTATTACTTTAGGGTACTTAGTAAATAAATTGTATTTTAAGTTAACTGTTAATTACCGCTAGTTTAAGGATTTTCACGGCCTGCACACAGATGTTATTGAGTGTTGTCTTCAGCTAAACAATAGTTTATTGTAATGTGCAAGGGACCCTCCTTTGGAACGATAAGTTCATTGTATTAGTTTTAAGAATTTAGCTAAGGTTTCTGTTGTGATGCCGACGGTTCTTTTTGTAAATGTTAACTTTTTATATTTATTGTGCAACCCATTATAGCTGTAAAAACCTTTGTATTTTAGTTTGTAACGTGCCGCCCGATCGTATCCCAGTTTTCGACAATTGTGTAAAAGCATTCATTCAGTCTTATTCGGTCTAGAGGAGCGGTCGGTCGGCACCCTTACTCTTTGTAATTTATATTTAATAAACTAATTCCAACACGAAGTAAAACAAGTACTCATTTCGCGATTCCCGTAACGCCGATATAGCTAAGTAACGATACGTTCCCGAAACTCCTTTATCGTGGGTACGTTCAAGTACCAGCCGCAATGCTTTAAGTCATTTACGCTAAAAAGACGTTTACTGCTGGATATAAGCCTCAACCAAGCGTCGCTACGTCGACCGGTCCTGTGCTTCTCGCATCCAGGGGACTCTTGCAGCCTTCATTAGGTCATCTGTCCACCTGGGGCGAGGCCTAAGTACTAATTTAAGTTTTTCACATGAACTAAAAGTGAAACAATCAAAACTGTGCAAGTGTTCATCATGGCGGACAACAATATCAGTGTAGCTTCTACAGAGAGTGATAGATTGAAGAAATTCTTCGAAGACCTCGAGAAGGAGGTCCACTTTACGGAAAAGTTCTACACATTAGGGTTAATAACAACAGCCATTATGTTCGTGATGACAACAACTACGTTCATATATGGAGTAACATAATGGTGCATCATCAAAAAGTTCCGAAACTTCAGAAACTATGTGTTTATCAACGCAATTTTAGCAAACATCTTTGGAACTATACTGGTATTGAACAGATGCTACTTACCCACCGAATTAGTTAAACATTATTTTCCTCTTTTAGACAGTTTATGATAATATTCGCGGTAACGATACGGAACCATTGGGTTATAGTTATTTGCTATATGTTTTACCAGGACCTAGTCAAAGTTTTCGAAGGCCAAGCCCGGTGAAGATACTTGAAAAGCAGTCTCTTTATTTGGGGATTGGCCTTTATAGGAGCAACATTATATGTTACATGTACTTATGTAACTTTAGTGGTTTTGGAATCACTGACAGGGTACATGGTTATGGTTTCTTTTTCGGTGGGTACTCCTGTGTTATTTAACTGTATATTGTATATTATTATTGTATGTTCACTTTATCGTAGTTCTAAACACGAGTTCGCATACAAATAACAACAGACGGCGTCGTTTATACATTGCCACTGTTATTTTCATACTCGGCGATGTCTTATTATTGTCTGTATATATTTTAACTGGTCTTCATTATGTAACAAAAACAGATAGTTTGATATTGTATTACGTACAAAGGTTCTTTCTCCACTTTAACCCGTTGCTACTTAACGTCTATGTGATAGTTGTGAGGAGTAATCGAGAAATATGGACAGAGTATTATTTAAGAGCGAGGCAAAGGGATCGTGATATCGAAATGCATTGTAAAACTGTTCGGGAGTCTGCTGAGACCTGACCAGTGATTCTTGACCCACAGGGTCCATATTCCACTCTAACGTGATCACTCAACCTTTGCTGGGAAGAAACTCAACTTTGACAGTTTTTTTGATGCCCTATGAACAATTTCTGTATTTTATTTTCTGTTATTTATTATTTAAGCATTATTTTAAAATTATGTTTTGATTGTAAATAAATAAGCTTGAATTAAATAAAGAAAAATAAATATACATTTTTTTTTACATAATTCAAGCCGAGATTACAATAAAACCAGTTAGAGTCTGGCAAACGAAAGTAGACACTCGAATTATTTGCAAACTTTTTATATGGCAATGCTATACTAATACTAACATCGATTTTTGGTGATATGTCGTGGTCTTGATAATAGCATTTATTATGTGAAAAATGAATAAAACAATTAAAAGTGGATTACGGGAGATGTCGTTTCGCATGATGTCTAAATATCAAGAAGAACATCAGGAGAAAGACGTCGAATTTAAACAAAAACAAGATTGTTTAAGTGTGGTGTTAGAATTCATAAGTTAGAATGACGCTAATCAGTTGTATAAATCAAAATTATTATAGAATACTTTTGTTTTTTATTGAGATTGATACTTTTTATCTAAAATATTACCTACCTCAATTACCTATAGTATTTTTATTCAGACGAAATAAAATAAATAATTCTAAAGTATCAAATTAGGTTATTCCAGGTATGTCATACTAGTTTTGAGGTTGCTATGCTGATATTTTTTAAACTTGCCGCGCTTTTTCAGTCTCTACTTTCGTTTGCCAGATTCTAAGTATCCATCTTTATTCACATTATATCAGCTATAAGTTAGATATTTTAAATTTTACTTTATTTCAACTTCATCCTCGGACCGTCTTCATGTGTTTTTCCCTACATTTTATGTTTTACTCCGCTGAGTTCTGGAGTCTGGGTCGCGGACAAATTTGAAAAAGAGTTACCGCGGCCCTGGCTCAAGCAACTGAAGGAACACGGGTGGGTTTTAGTCAGTAAAAGTCTGACACACCTTTCCGCTTCACATAGAGCGGGAGAAGTCATTGGATGATTGCCCAATCCAATAAAAAAAGTCCGCTGGCATAATAGCAGTAGGCTTGCTTCCTCACATGGAGTATATTACTGTAAAGTTTTATCAAAATCCGTTCAGTAGTTATTGCGTTAGTCTTACGTATCCATACTCACAAACCTTTACATTTATAATATTACTAGCTTCTTCTTCGGGCTTCGCACAAAAAAGTGTTTTATCATCTTAAGGGAACATACTACCGGGATAAAAACTATTTCTGGTCCTGCCCAAGGTCTCAAACTATCTCCATACCAAATTTCATCTAAATCGTTTTAGCGGTTTTAGCGTGCAAATGCAATATACAGACAGAGTTACTTTCGCATTTGTAAAATTAGTATGAATAAGAGTATAATTCCATCATATAAGCTGCAAATTAACAGATTTTCTATCCTTTTTTCTTCAGATCCTTGCCGACAGTCTGGAATCAGTCCCCATTCCTAGCACTGGTATTGAAGACGAGGAACTGAGCAGTGGTGGTCAGAACACGGATGCGGACAAGTGCAGGGAACTGTTGGTCGTAGGTGTCGGGCATAAGGGCACCAGGGTGCTGTTGCTCATGCGGTGTGAAGACCAGCTCATGATATACCAGGTAAGACGAGCGTTATGTTTTACTAGCTGTCCCCCGCGGCTTCGCGCCCGTCATTTGGCTATCCTTCCTACCCTACCTACCCTGCCTACCCTACCAGGGCTACCTTGCTCGGCCTACTTTGCCTACCCTACCTACCTTTATTCACCTACCTTTATTATCTACCTTTGTTCCCAACATTTATTTGTAATTTCCAGGCATACAAGTATCCCCGAGGCAACTTGAAGCTCCGCTTCAGTCGTAGCCGCGTGTCGTTCCCGTTCGGGTACAGCGCCGCGCCGCTGACGACGCCCGAGGACTCGTACGAGACCGCGCTCTTGAAGGAGAACGTACGCCAGTGCCGATACTTCAGTAAGTCATACCATTAGTATACATACATTCCTAGGCCTACAAGTATCCCCGAGGCAACTTGAAGCTTCGCTCCAGACGTTACCGCGCCTTCGTTTTTAAACTGCATCCTTAATCAATTTCCTCTTTTCAGGCAACGTGGGCGGCTACAACGGGGTCTTCATCTGTGGCGTCACCCCATACTTCCTGTTCCTGTCCGCTCGGGGAGAGCTGCGCCTGCACGCGCTGTGCACGGAGGAGGCGCCCGTCGCCACCTTCGCGCCCTTCAACAACACCAACTGTCCGCAGGGTTTCTTGTACTTTAACGCCAAGGTGAGTGTGTACTATATTTCCTGTTCCTGTCCGTTCGAGGAGAGCTGCGCCTGCACGTGCTGTGAACGGATTTTATACTTACACATAATTATACGAGTGTGTACTCGACTTTGACTGACCTTCTATGTTTATACTATTTTGTTAATTATTTATTTTATTTTTTAAGTATATTCCATTTCCGTGAGTGTGTACGTGGCATCAACAGTGGGCCTTATCAGCGCGCCAGCGCATCGTTATTTTCTTTTTATATATTGCTGCACATATTGAGATAGGAGCCTTTTTGGTCTAGCACGGGTTACTTTTTTATTTTTGCTTATTTTAAGCATCTGATCCTCCGACTGCACAACAAGATTTTATTCTGGTTTATATATTTTTAGTTCGCTTCTTAAGATGTCGGGTATTTGATTTATTAAATTATTTTTTTTCCATTCCAGTCGTCCCTCCGCATCAGCGCCCTGCCCACGCACCTGTCGTACGACGCGTGGTGGCCAGTCCGCAAGGTGCCCCTGCGCGTGACGCCGCACTTCGTGACGTTCCACCTGGAGTCCAAGACGTACTGCCTCGTGGCGTCCACGCACACGCCCACCACCTCCTACTACAAGTTTAACGGAGAGGATAAGGAGAAGAGCAGCGATAACAAGGGGGATAGGTAAGCAATACCCAAATCCTTTCTCTCTGTGCCTTAAGCCAACACTCCGACGCGCCTCGATGACGGCTGTGACCGACGCCCCCTTAAGTATGTGAGCGATTTCCCCTCAAGTGTGTTAGTTATGCGCTTTAAGTGTGTGAGCGACTTCCCCTTCAGTGTGAGAGTAAATAGCCCTTAAGTGAGTGAGTGACACCCTCCTGCGTCAGCGACTCCCCCTTAAGTGCGTGAGTGACTTCCTTTTAAGTGTGTGAATGACTTCCTTTTAAGTGTGTGAACGTTGCCACCTAATTGTGGAAAAAAAATTGCCCACTTAAGTGTGCCAGTGTCCTCCCTTTTATGTGTGTGTGTGATTCGCCCTTAGTGTGTTAGCGAATTCCCTTTAAGTGTGTTGGGGTGGCCCCTTAAATGTGTTCAGGTCGTCCCCTTAAGTGTGTGAACGATGCCCACCTAAGTGTGCGAGTATCTTTTCCTTATATGTGTGAGTATCTTTTCCTTATATGTGTGAGTGACTCGCCCTTAAGTGCGTTAGCGGATACCCCTTAAGTGTGTTGGGGTGGCCCTCTTAAGTGTGTTCGGGTCGCCCCCTTCAGTACCTCCCTGGGTTTAAAACCATTTGGCTGTTTTACCTTCGTCTTCGTCTCTGTGAGAGTAAGTGGGCCGTAATCAACCGCGCTGGCATAGAGCGTGTTGGTGGATGTTGCATGCATTCGAATTTTAGTTCTCAGGTATATGGGTGAACTAGGCATTCTCTACAGTCAATAAGAATGGTTGAGAAATAACATGGCAGATGCATGCATACCTGTTTTCATCTCGGTCTTACCTTTAGTGATATTTTTCACTTTTTCAAAACAAAACGCATTCGTTAACATCATCTTGTTCTTCCCAGATTCCCGTACCCTCTGCAAGACAAGTTCTTCGTTACATTGTTCTCCCCTGTGTCGTGGGAGATCATCCCCAACACACGCATCGAGCTCGACGAGTGGGAACATGTCACGTGCCTCAAGAACGTCTCGCTATCCTATGAGGGGACTAGGTAAGTGGACCTGAATAATTTACCCTAGGTAATAATTACGCCTCAGAGGTAGAATGACTTATATTATATTTGAAGTCAAAGATTAATATGTAATTTGACTGCTATAACATGGCGAGAGATGAATTCTATTACTACTCTGCTGTCGGAAAGTCGTTAATATAAACAATAAATAGAGGCGGCCCGAGTTCACTACCTTGTGGTACCCCATAATTTACCGTTCTCTTGCTAGATTTATATCATGTTATTTAGTTTTTTTAGAAATTCTACTAATTGTTTTTATTTGTTACCTATCACACAGATAAGATTCTAATAAATTTGATATATTGCCTCTTATTCCGAATGCGTTAAGTTACTTATCAGTATTTTATGGTCTACGCGATCAAAAGCTTTTGACATGTCCATATAAAGTGCCAGAGTTGGTTGTCTCTTATCCACTAGGCCGTTAACCATATATAAGAAATCGTAGATGGCTATGTCAATAGATTTGTTTTTTCAAAAACCTTTCTGGTGATCAACGAATAAGCAATTTTTCTCATAAGTAAGTTGATAATATATCGCTTACTCGAATATTTTCAAAGAAATCGGTTCTATCTCTATAGGTCTGTAGAAGGCCATATCTTCTCTTATGTATTTCTTGAAGTGAGGCTTTATTTAATTTTGGAAAGTAACCATGGCATATGCACATATTTATAAGATGAATCAACACGTATATGTGTCATATTGATAATCAAGATGAATGTTTAAGGTTACTAGTTGACGGCACGAACTATTTTGTGCGCGGGGTTAAAATGCTTGCTATCTCATCCGACAACTCGTGCGAAAGAGATAGATGCTATGATGAGCAGTAAGAACCTAGTTCGCGTACGAATTAGAACTTTTGCAAGTTTGTAGCGAAATTTTATAAACAGACCTTTGGGTGTCTAGATATCATGAAAAAAACAACTAAATGTATATTTTCAAAATTAAAAAAAAATCATTGTGGTAACTACTAATCTATCCCTGTATGGTGGCCGTTTTGCAATTTTCCTTCTTCTTGTGGTATTTATTTCCGCCCAAAGATGCGTTTTTGTGTTGAAATATGGAACTTTCGACGCTCATAACTTTCAAATATTGTATTTTTTTATTTTTTTGTTTCCATACAGGGCTAGATAATGATGAGACAAATTGATATCATATTTTATTTTGAAGAATTATCGACTAGTGTAACCTTAAAGATGGAATAAACATTCATCATCTTCATTCAGCCAATTAATGTTCTCACTGCTGGGACACATGGCTCCTCTCTGTGAGAGTGAATGGGCAGTAATCCACCACGCGGGCTCAGTCCGGGTTTGTGGATATCACATGTCTTCAAATATTTGGCTCTAGGACTAGCCAGTTTTCGCACAATGTTTTCTTTCACCGTTTTTAGAGTAATGGTGATGAAATCATTTACACAATGTAAAGCGCCTACCTAAGCAGTGGTGGCCCAGTGGTATCGGCCGCGACTTACACGTTGTAGGTCGTGGGTTCGAGCCCAGGCAGGCGCTTTACTTTGTGTAAATTATTTACTCACCACTGCTCTCAAAACGGTGAAGGAAAACATCGTGACGATACCGGCATGTCCTAGAACCAATAACTCGAAGATATGTGACATCCACCAACCCGCACTGGGCCCGCGTGGTGGATTACGGCCCATTCCCTCTCACAAAGAGGAGGCTTGTGTCCCAGCAGTGGGAACATTTATAGGCTGATGATGAAAGCGCCTACCTGGGTTTGAACCCTACAACTTGTAAATCATGGCCGTTACCACTGGGCCACCACTGCTCTCATAGTAAGATTACTATAGTAATTTTATTAATAAGCTATTTTCTTGTTCTTCAGATCCGGACTGAGAGGTTACATAGCGATAGGAACAAACTACAACTACAGTGAAGATATCACGTCAAGAGGAAGGGTAAGAAATACTATAAACGGCGGATTATAGAACTCGTCGGATTACGGAGAGACTACCGTACTTTTGTATAAAAGATTTTTGTTTTTCACTTTTTAGTGGTACATAATGGATAAGTTCTGTTCTATAGTAAGGTACCTGTAATGCCCACAGTGATGCCAGAATAGATTACCCGAATAAAATGTAACTTGAATATAAATTAGTGGAATGAGAGTGTACCAGGGTGAACTGTATACGTCTGCGTATCCGTTTAGAGGCTACTGGCGTGATGGTATGTTATGAAATGGTGTAAACAATAAACGGACTTGCGATTGCAGCAATCCCGATGTGATTTGCTGTCATTTATTGAAGGAATCTGTTGTATATCGCTGAAGTTCTTCATCAGATCTTTACCAAATTTAAATGCAACCATTTCGAAATAAACTTCTTCCGAACAAAAAAATGTTGCAAATCTATACTATATAATAAAATAAATCTGAAGAGTTTGTTTGAACGCGCTAATCTCTGGAACTACTGGCTGGAATTGAAAAAAAAAATTGTATTGGATAGTCCATTTATCGAGGAAGGTTATAGGCTATATAACATCACGCTATGACTGATAGGAGCGGAGCATAAATGAAAAATGTTGCAACAACGGGAAAAAAATATTCCTTTTTGAGAGCTTCCGTTGCGTGCGCTGCGTAAGCGGTTAAAGTTACGCAACATTCGTGTATGTAGGTTAGGGTAGGAAGCGAGTTGACGGGAGCGAAGCCGCGTGGGACAGCTAGTCCGTTTATATATGACGGAGTTATACCCGAACATACATAAACAAAAAAAAAAAAGTATAAATATCCGAATTGAGAACCTCCTCCTTTTTGGGCAGTCGGTTAAAATGGATGATAATGCTGTCTAAAGCAGTAGCCGCCAAGGTGTCTCGGTGGTTTGTGTGTTTACCTGAAAAAAAATGAAACGTTGCGTTCAATGTTGAATGATAATTGTTAGTCGCAACTAACATGTGTATGGACTGTGCGTCGTCACTTTTAGATGTTAACAATACCGTCCTGTAGAAAATATTTTAACTATTCTTCTATAGTTCGTGCTGAAACGAAAATTAATTTATTTTTGTCTTTTCAGATAATAATCTACGACATCATAGACGTAGTTCCGGAACCAGGCCAGCCTCTCACAAAGAACAGGTTCAAGGAGCTGTACGCCAAGGAACAGAAGGGGCCCGTGACTGCGCTCGCGCAGGTGTTCGGCTATCTCATCTCCGCGGTGGGGCAGAAGGTAAGGGAGATATGTATTGTCATACACATGATCTATCTAATACCTTTAAACGAGCAATTCTTGTATATATATACATAATCTGAATTTCGGAAACGGTTCCAACGCTTTTCATGAAATTTAGTATGCAGGGAGTTTCGGGAGCTATAAATCGATCTAGCTAGGTTTCATTTTTAGAAAACGTCGTTTTCTCTATTTTCATTCGAGCAGAGCTCGGTCGCCCAGGTACTATAGATAAAGTTAGTTGCTCTATCTATACAAATAAATAAAGTTGAAATGTCTGTATGTAATATTAAAATAACGTTGTATACAATACTAATAACAAATACCCATATTTTTCTCTCTTTTCGTCTGTTTGTTCCGTGTAATCTTGAAAACGGCTGGACCGATTTTGACGGGACTTTCACGGGCAGATAGCTGATGTTATAAGGAGTAACAAAGGCTACTTTTTACCTCGGAAAAACTCACTGTTTGTGAGGAAAAAATTAATAAAATTTTACAAGTTTGACGCGGACCAAGTCGCGGGCAACGGCTTTTTTTTTATTATCTATAGGCTTGCGCTTGACCACTATCTCACCTGATGGTAAGCGATGATGTGGTCGACGCTAGTTTGAAATATTGGTATTCAGCTACATTCGAATACTAATATTTCACACTGTTGCCCATTCATGTTATTACATTCGGTTAGACAGGAAATCGGTCAAGCCTAAAGCAATACACTATTCGTGGGAGCGCAATCGTTCATCAGGTAACTGATTGACTTAGATTTTGTGGAGGCCGATCTTCTGAGGGTAGGTGTAGGGTAGGTGTAGGGTAGGCGTAGGGTAGGTGTAGGGTAGGTGTAGGGTAGGCGTAGGGTAGGTGTAGGGTAGGGTAGGTGTAGGGTAGGTGTAGGGTAGGTGTAGGGTAGGTGTAGGGTAGGTGTAGGGTAGGGTAGGTGTAGGGTAGGTGTAGGGTAGGTGTAGGGTAGGTGTAGGGTAGGTGTAGGGTAGGTGTAGGGTAGGTGTAGGGTAGGTGTAGGGTAGGTGTAGGGTAGGTGTAGGGTAGGTGTAGGGTAGGTGTAGGGTAGGTGTAGGGTAGGTGTAGGGTAGGTGTAGGGTAGGGTAGGTGTAGGGTAGGTGTGGGGTAGGTGTAGGGTAGGTGTAGGGTAGGTGTAGGGTAGGTGTAGGGTAGGTGTAGGGTAGGTGTAGGGTAGGTGTAGGGTAGGTGTAGGGTAGGTGTAGGGTAGGTGTAGGGTAGGTGTAGGGTAGGTGTAGGGTAGGTGTAGGGTAGGTGTAGGGTAGGTGTAGGGTAGGTGTAGGGTAGGTGTAGGGTAGGTGTAGGGTAGGTGTAGGGTAGGTGTAGGGTAGGTGTAGGGTAGGTGTAGGGTAGGCGTAGGGTAGGTGTAGGGTAGGGTAGGTGTAGGGTAGGTGTAGTGTAGGTGTAGGGTAGGTGTAGGGTAGGGTAGGTGTAGGGTAGGTGTAGGGTAGGTGTAGGGTAGGTGTAGGGTAGGTGTAGGGTAGGCGTAGGGTAGGTGTAGGGTAGGTGTAGGGTAGGCGTAGGGTAGGTGTAGGGTAGGTGTAGGGTAGGTGTAGGGTAGGGTAGGTGTAGGGTAGGTGTGGGGTAGGTGTAGGGTAGGTGTAGGGTAGGTGTAGGGTAGGTGTAGGGTAGGTGTAAGGTAGGTGTAGGGTAGGTGTAGGGTAGGTGTAGGGTAGGTGTACCGTGTAGGGTAGGTGTAGGGTAGGTGTAGGGTAGGTGTAGGGTAGGTGTAGGGTAGGTGTAGGGTAGGGTAGGTGTAGGGTAGGTGTGGGGTAGGTGTAGGGTAGGTGTAGGGTAGGTGTAGGGTAGGTGTAGGGTAGGTGTAGGGTAGGTGTAGGGTAGGTGTAGGGTAGGTGTACCGTGTAGGGTAGGTGTAGGGTAGGTGTAGGGTAGGTGTAGAGTAGGTGTAGGGTAGGTGTAGGGTAGGTGTAGGGTAGGTGTAGGGTAGGTGTAGGGTAGGTGTAGGGTAGGTGTAGGGTAGGTGTAGGGTAGGTGTAGGGTAGGTGTAGGGTAGGTGTAGGGTAGGTGTAGGGTAGGTGTAGGGTAGGTGTAGGGTAGGTGTAGGGTAGGTGTAGGGTAGGTGTAGGGTAGGTGTAGGGTAGGTGTAGGGTAGGTGTAGGGTAGGTGTAGGGTAGGTGTAGGGTAGGTGTAGGGTAGGTGTAGGGTAGGTGTAGGGTAGGTGTAGGGTAGGTGTAGGGTAGGTGTAGGGTAGGTGTAGGGTAGGTGTAGGGTAGGTGTAGGGTAGGTGTAGGGTAGGTGTAGGGTAGGTGTAGGGTAGGTGTAGGGTAGGTGTAGGGTAGGTGTAGGGTAGGTGTAGGGTAGGTGTAGGGTAGGTGTAGGGTAGGTGTAGGGTAGGTGTAGGGTAGGTGTAGGGTAGGTGTAGGGTAGGTGTAGGGTAGGTGTAGGGTAGGTGTAGGGTAGGTGTAGGGTAGGTGTAGGGTAGGTGTAGGGTAGGTGTAGGGTAGGTGTAGGATAGGTGTAGGGTAGGTGTAGGGTAGGTGTAGGGTAGGTGTAGGGTAGGTGTAGGGTAGGTGTAGGGTAGGTGTAGGGTAGGTGTAGGGTAGGTGTAGGGTAGGTGTAGGGTAGGTGTAGGGTAGGTGTAGGGTAGGTGTAGGGTAGGTGTAGGGTAGGTGTAGGGTAGGTGTAGGGTAGGGTAGGTGTAGGGTAGGTGTAGGGTAGGTGTAGGGTAGGTGTAGGGTAGGTGTAGGATAGGTGTAGGGTAGGTGTAGGGTAGGTGTAGGGTAGGTGTAGGGTAGGTGTAGGGTAGGTGTAGGGTAGGTGTAGGGTAGGTGTAGGGTAGGTGTAGGGTAGGTGTAGGGTAGGTGTAGGGTAGGTGTAGGGTAGGTGTAGGGTAGGTGTAGGGTAGGTGTAGGGTAGGCGTAGGGTAGGTGTAGGGTAGGGTAGGTGTAGGGTAGGTGTAGGGTAGGTGTAGGGTAGGTGTAGGGTAGGTGTAGGGTAGGGTAGGTGTAGGGTAGGTGTAGGGTAGGTGTAGGGTAGGTGTAGGGTAGGTGTAGGGTAGGTGTAGGGTAGGTGTAGGGTAGGCGTAGGGTAGGTGTAGGGTAGGGTAGGTGTAGGGTAGGTGTAGGGTAGGTGTAGGGTAGGTGTAGGGTAGGTGTAGGGTAGGTGTAGGGTAGGTGTAGGGTAGGGTAGGTGTGGGGTAGGTGTGGGGTAGGTGTAGGGTAGGTGTAGGGTAGGTGTAGGGTAGGTGTAGGGTAGGTGTAGGGTAGGTGTAGGGTAGGTGTAGGGTAGGTGTAGGGTAGGGTAGGTGTAGGGTAGGTGTGGGGTAGGTGTAGGGTAGGTGTAGGGTAGGTGTAGGGTAGGTGTAGGGTAGGTGCAGGGTAGGTGCAGGGTAGGTGCAGGGTAGGTGTAGGGTAGGTGCAGGATAGGTGTAGGGTAGGTGAATGTTTGGTGTTTTTATGGCAAAACAAAGTTTGCCGGGTCAACTAGTTAATAATAGGTATGGCGACCAGCAATTGACAGTAATGTCCGAACTACGCCGGACAAAATTAAACGTCTCGGGAGGTTACATAAAGCTTATTATTGTGACGACATGACGAGTTATACCAGGCAAAACCTACTACAATTTTAGAGCTGTAATTTCGCTTTTTTATATTAAATAGGCGCTTGACCACTATATTTCACCGTAAGTGATGATGTTGTCGAAGGTGAAACACGCTTGCCTAGAAATAACCTATTCACTAATGACTTAAAGACTCCTAAATTGCAGCTGTCGGGAAACAGACTCTTGCAGGGATTTCCACTCCTTAGCTGTACGCATAATAAAAGTGTTTGCAAAACGTTTAGTGCGTATGGGTGGGATGTCCACCATGTACCGATGGCACATCGCCGTACGTATGGTAGTCCGATGATGAAACGGGCTAGGCGGAATTAGATCGTGCAATTCCATCGCACACTCCCCGAAATGTAACCGATAAATAACCGACAAGCTGGCAAATCGGCGACGGTGCTTTTATGATCATAATATATAATTATAACAAATATATTCCGGCTACCTTCGTTCACTATTATATTCCTAATTTGATAGATCATTATAAACAAAATATACCCTATTTCTGTGTACCAAATTTCCATTCACTTGCACCCTTGATAATTTGACACAACACAACCGACAGGACAATAAAGGTGGCCAACTATTGGGCTCAAACATTATAAAATACTTTTTTGTTATTCCTAAAACTCTGTTTAGGTCTTAATCATAAGAAAATCCTCAATAACAATATTAATAACACCAAATTATTGCAAAAAATTTATTTCAATGTGCTATGTAAAACATTTTGGTTTAATCCACCCATACGTGTACCATACTTCTTCGAATTATACTTTTGTAGGTTATGTCTGGGTAACTTTTAATAATGTGTTTAATAGGTAATATTATTTGTTTTGGTGGAAGTAAATGGGCAATATCGCGTTAATATTTCGCTTGTCTAATTATTTCAGCATGAATTGTAAAATATACTCTTTGGAAAGAGTATATTTATTTATACTAAGTGACTTTGAGGTATATCGAATATCTACTTGTCCAACTTACCACAGTGTCTCAAGACGTAAGTCTATGACCAGTGTGTGTTGCTAGTGATGACATATGACTTTGTGAAGTGGTCGCTCACAATGGGCCTTATCAGAAAGCTTACAGTCACCCAAAGGGCAATGGAGAGGGCTATGCTCGGCGTTTCCTTGCGTGATCGAATCAGAAATGTAGAGATCCGCAAGAGAACCAGGTTTACCGACATAACCCGAAGAATTGCCAAACTTAAAGGCAGTGGGCAGGGCACATTGCTTGCAGAACAGATGACCGCTGGGGCAGAAAAGTTTTGGAGTGGCGACCGCGAGCCGGAAGACGTAGCGTTGAAAGGCTTCCCACCAGGTGGACCGGTGCCCTTGTGAGGTGAAGGTTGCGGGGATCCGTTGGATGTGGGACGCACGGGACCAGTCAATGTGGCGACGCTTGGGGGAGGCCTATGTCCAGCAGTGGAAGTCTTTCGGCTGATATGATGATAAATGATGAAGAATTTACTTAAGGACTTGTAATTGGTTTTGTGCTGACTATGGTTTCCTTTTTTGTTTGTTTTTATTAGCTGTTAGTCCTCCATCTACTAAAATAAATATTAAAAAAAAACTTAAACCATGTACTATAAAATTTCCTCCACAGATCTACATTTGGCAACTCAAAGACAACGACCTGGTCGGCGTCGCGTTCATAGACACACAGATTTATGTTCACAAGATACTCTCCGTGAAGAACCTTGTGCTAGTGGCAGACGTGTACAAGTCCATCTCGCTGTTGCGCTACCAGCACCAGCACAGGACACTGTCGCTCGTGTCCAGGGACCTTAGGAGCGCTCAGGTATGTAGAACTATGTGCACGAGATGCGATGCGTTAGAGTGAAGTATTCTAGTGCTAGTGGCAGACGTGTACAAGTCGACCAAGTTAACCACGTGACTCAAAATACAACCAAAAATAACCTTTTCTGACTTGGAAACGGTGCTTTTTTCGGGTTCCCTCATTTATTTTGGAATCAAACCGTCCTCACCAAGACTAACCGGTGCTTTTTTCGGGTTCCCTGACTTATTTTGGACTCAAACAGTCCTCTCCAAGACTGAACGGTGCTTTTTTCGGGTTTCCTGATTTATTTTGGACTCAAACAGTCCTCTCCAAGACTGAACGGTGCTTTTTTCGGGTTTCCTGATTTATGTTGGACTCAAACAGTCCTCTCCAAGACTGAACGGTGCTTTTTTCGGGTTTCCTGATTTATTTTGGACTCAAACAGTCCTCTCCAAGACTGAACGGTGCTTTTTTCGAGTTCCCTGTTTTATTTTGGACTCAAACAGTCCTCTCCAAGACTGAACGGTGCTTTTTTCGAGTTCCCTGTTTTATTTTGGACAAACAGTCCTCTCCAAGACTGAACGGTGCTTTTTTCGGGTTTCCTGATTTATTTTGACTCAAACAGTCCTCTCCAAGACTGAACGGTGCTTTTTTCGAGTTCCCTGTTTTATTTTGGACTCAAACAGTCCTCTCCAAGACTGAACGGTGCTTTTTTCGGGTTTCCTGATTTATTTTGACTCAAACAGTCCTCTCCAAGACTGAACGGTGCTTTTTTCGGGTTTCCTGATTTATTTTGGACTCAAACAGTCCTCTCCAAGACTGAACGGTGCTTTTTTCGAATTCCCTGATTTATTTTGGACTCACAATCATCTTCAAGACCGTTATATGCAGGAAAAGTACATCTACTCGTATAACGCAATTTGCAGCTAACTTGCGTCTGCTTTTCACAACTACTTCGCGAAATATATTTCTGGCAATATTTCAGTTTATAAAACATCTTGCACTAAGACTCGATTACGTTGTTGAAACACACAAAGCTCTTTGTAATAAAAATGTTTATTTTTTATTTTTATTATTTTGTTTGCAGATTTTGGACATGGAATTCATGGTGGACAATACATCGTTAGGCTTCTTGGTGAGCGAGGCTGAAGGAAACCTCGCGCTCTTTATGTATCAACCGCAAGCGAGAGAGAGCTATGGAGGTTAATATTTATCTTATTTTTTAATATTTTGTAGATGAAAAAAATTGAAAAATAATGCTAAATTATCATCAAAGTTACAGGTTAGTCCGATACAACTTAAAGATTCCATCGTCAAAATTTGTGGTGCAGTACGACTCTATTCACACGGCTATGATAATTTGAGGGTAAAATAAAAAGTTGGAGTCTCAATGTGAACCCTAATGATTACTTCCGTTTTTGTGCTCAACAGTTGGCGCCTCTGGCGTGTAATGTCCTTAAATATAGCTGTTAAGCGTTGTTATAACGCGCACGGAAGGTACACACGGTGCAATCTATATAAATAAAAATGAATTGTTGTTCGTTAGTCTGATTAAAACTCGAGAATGGTTGGGCCGATTTGGATAATTCTTTTTTTGTTTTGTTCGACAGAATACAGGGAAGGTTTAAAAACAAAAAAAATGGGGAAAAAAGGGTAGGGTAGGTGTAGGGTAGGTGTAGGGTAGGTGTAGGGTAGGTGTAGGGTAGGTGTAGGGTAGGTGTAGGGTAGGTGTAGGGTAGGTGTAGGGTAGGTGTAGGGTAGGTGTAGGGTAGGTGTAGGGTAGGTGTAGGGTAGGTGTAGGGTAGGTGTAGGGTAGGTGTAGGGTAGGTGTAGGGTAGGTGTAGGGTAGGTGTAGGGTAGGTGTAGGGTAGGTGTAGGGTAGGTGTAGGGTAGGTGTAGGGTAGGTGTAGGGTAGGTGTAGGGTAGGTGTAGGGTAGGTGTAGGGTAGGTGTAGGGTAGGTGTAGGGTAGGTGTAGGGTAGGTGTAGGGTAGGTGTAGGGTAGGTGTAGGGTAGGTGTAGGGTAGGTGTAGGGTAGGTGTAGGGTAGGTGTAGGGTAGGTGTAGGGTAGGTGTAGGGTAGGTGTAGGGTAGGTGTAGGGTAGGTGTAGGGTAGGTGTAGGGTAGGTGTAGGGTAGGTGTAGGGTAGGTGTAGGGTAGGTGTAGGGTAGGTGAATGTTTGGTGTTTTTATGGCAAAACAAAGTTTGCCGGGTCAGCTAGTAAAATATAAAATCGAGTATGCGGTATTTTTGGGTAGTAAATTTTCTAAAACATAAAACTCTAATAAAGCAGTGGTTGATAAAACCCGTACCTATCTTAATCTGCCATTTTTGGAAAATATTCATAATATTACAAAGTATAATAAAGTATAAGATTGTAAATAAACTCGAGCTATAAGCCAAAAAACTATGAAATTTGCC
Source organism: Orthosia incerta (assembly GCA_948252205.1). Classification (NCBI taxonomy): domain Eukaryota; kingdom Metazoa; phylum Arthropoda; class Insecta; order Lepidoptera; family Noctuidae; genus Orthosia; species Orthosia incerta. Next base: position 21,058,527 of record OX411764.1, on the reverse strand, counting down.
ATTTTGAAGACCTCATTCTACACTAGCGCCCCTAGCGGCAAGCTCGCTCATTTGTCATGTCATTATTGTACTAATTTATTTGCGATAAAAACAAATTCAGTATGAAACTGCCATGTGATCCTGAAATTATACTGTGAAATATGGTACTTGTCAGCACTGGCTTATCCAGCGTGATTAGGTAATTCTGACACATCGCTCGGACGATCTGTAAAGCTTTTTGTAAAATTCGGTGTGCACGTTTTCGCCCTAGTATTGGTTGTGTTGTAGGGAACTAATGATATTGAAACAACTGAAGCTGCCATTTATTACCATTACCACGGGGTCTCATTGCTAAGAAAGAAAATTTGGTTCAAATAAATCTCACTAGATGGCGCGACATGTACACAATTCAATAGAATTGTAAAGAATTGTGTGAAAATTAATATTTTCTGGAATTGAACATAAAAATTGTATGTTCTTGCTTAATCAACTCTCCTAAGTACAAAATTATGGAATATTGGGCTCTTAATTCACATTTCAAAGATTATTTGAACGGATCATTTAAAATGGATGCCAATTCGGGCGCACGGTTGGCGCAGTGGTTGAGCGATTGACTGCTGCGCTGCGTGTCGCGGGTTCGATTCCCGCACGGAATAAATATTTGTATGATCTACAGATAGTTGTTCCGGCTCTGGGTGTTGTGTATGTGAGTTTATATGTTTGTAAACGCACCCACGATACAGGAAGAAATTCCTAGTGTGGGGCAACGTTTAATTAAAAAAAAAAAAAAAAAAAAAAAAAAAAAAAAAAAAAAAAAAAAAAAAAAAAATAGATGGCGCATTTTTAAATGTCTGAGGCATTCCACTCGATTCTTAAAATTTGCATTGTAACACATTTTGGTGCAAAAATCTGTAAAAACGGGCAAAAAATACTATAAAACGAACGTTCACTGTATTTAAAGAAAAAAATATTCACTAACCTGGTAAACCCTGCTAACGCCATCTATTGCCGTGAAACCGATCCCGTTTGAACGTCGGCACGGTTTCTTTGTATGAGATGAGGCATCTGTATGCTAGTATTATTATTATCTGTGCCATTACTATTTAATACTGCCAATCTTATACGAATGCAATGTATTTTATTACATCGATCTTACTTATTAAGTACATACATGGAAACCCATCCCACGTCGGGGGCGTGAAAAATAAATTACGTTACCTACATAGTTTTTTATATGTTAATGTTACTTGATTATATGGTTATATTCTAAATGGTATAGTCCTATTTTTATAGACAAGATATGGTTTATTACCCTTAAAAATCTTAACAGTATCACCTAAATCTTCTGAAATAACAAATGGTTTTTTTTTTTTTTTTATTTATCGATAGGCTCGCGTTTGACCACTATCTCGCCTGATGGTAAGCGATGATGTGGTCGACGGTGAAGCACGCTTGCCTAGAAGTAACCTATTCACTCTTGAATTGAAGACCCCAAGGTTGTAGCTATCAGGAAACAAAGACTCCGGCAGGGAATTCCACTCCTTAGCTGTGCGTACAATGAAAGTATTCGCAAAACGCTTTGTACGTATGGGTGGGATGTCCACCATGTACCGGTGGCGCATTGCCGTACGTCTTGTTGTCCGATGATGGAAAGGGCTAGGCGGAATCAAATTGTGCAGTTCCATCGCTCACTCCCCGAAATGTAACCGACCATCCTACTGAGAACCTAATTTAGTTGTATTTTTTTTTTGACAAGTATTAATTGTCCATTATTATACGTTACATTATTCACTTTTTTATCGTAAGAACACTTGCGATTTTATTATTTTTGTACATTTTTACGAGCATCTTGGTGTGCAACTTTTAACCGGTGTGTATTTTCTACTTTCTTTCTTAATTTCAAGGTTTATGGGAAAGATAACGTATGGTGACGGTTAAGATAATCTATTATTATTTCAGGTCAACGACTCATCCGTAAGAGCGACTACCACCTAGGCCAACAAGTGAACGCCATGTTCCGCATCAACGCCCGCCCCGTGTCCACGAGCTCGCATAAACGACACGTCACTATGTTCAGTAAGTACACAACATAATCAGCATCATTATTCAGAATAGCTTTTATTCGAGACTTTGTCTGCGTAGCATTAGTACTTCCACTCCCCTTTCCAACTTCTTATGGATGATATCCGGGATAAAAACTTCTAATGTCTTTCCCAGATTCTCAAACTATCTTTATACCAAATTGCATCTAAATCGGTTCAGCGGTTTAAGAGTAAAAAGGTGATAGATTGACAGACAAAGTTACTTTCGTAGTTTATAATATTAGTATGGATGGAAGACTGATGAACATAGCACTTTTTTATTTTGTTTGTTCTGGGTTTGAAAATCCTCATTGGATGTCCTCCTAGGAGGGGTCTGTCACACTCCTACTGACCAAAAACCGCCCCGGTGTTCCATCTCAGACCTACGCCGGGGGTCGCGAGAACATACGATACTTGTGCCGGTCCGCTTCTGTGGGTTGCTGTTGCTCGGGTTGGGAGGAGGTGGGGCCGAGGGGTTAGACGCCCCCCGCGACGTCTAAGAATGCGCGCGTGGCACACAACGCGCCACCACCTCGGGTCCTGATGTGTGGGGGGCAACGGACGTCCCCGCCCCTCTAAATGGGTCCGTCGCACCTGGACCCATTTAGGGGGGCTGGAAGAGGGCGTTGTCGCCCTCCGTCGTATCATATTAGCCGAGCCACTGCTGGACATAGCCCTCCCCCAAGTGTCGCCACATTTATCTGTTTCGTACGTCTCGCATCCAGCGGATTCCCGCAACCCTAAACAGATCCAAGGTCCGAGGAGGCCTTCCAACGCTGCATCTTTCGGTATTTCGGTACGCGGTCGTCACTTGATCAACACTGCATTTATTAATAATGTTTATTTTTTCTCTACAGCAACTCTAGACGGCGGAGTTGGCTACGTGCTACCGATCACAGAGAAGATGTACCGGCGACTCCTCATGTTGCAGAACGTGATGAATAACTACTGCTGTCATATATCTGGACTCAACCCTAGAGCGTTCCGGTTAGTATATATATATAAAGCGGCATCTATACCACTACATGCGAGCTATAAAAAGACCTGACGCTACACAAATCGAAGATCTCTGTGAGGTTTGAGCAATCAACGGCCCGAAAACAACCAACGGGCAGTTCTTCTTTTCAATGGAAGTTGCAGGACTTGCCAACTATTCCGCATACTTCTGTAGCGGCACCAACGCCGCCACTTACGAACTAATGACATGACGTCACACAAATCTTGCATCGCGAAAGCAAAGTTTTTGCGCGATTTGAACATATACAAAATTCCGACAATTACCGTTGGGCAGTTGTCCGTACTAGATACAATACCCGTTTGGTCGGAGGATCCTCCCTTTTCTATGGATGTTTGTGGGACTTTACATCCTGTTCCAAATACCTCCAAATCTCCATAAATAAGCTGCTTCTTTCGCGATGCTTCGTCAGTTGATGTGGCGTGCGGCGTGTGCGTGTGCGTGTGCGTGTGCGTGCTACAGCGCCCGCGCATCCTAAGGCCTCTTCAAGCCTCATCACGTCTTGGCGTGAGCTGACACAACTTTTTTACATTTGATGACACGGTTGGTGAAGTGGCTGAGTGATTAATTGCTGCCCGCTGCATGTCGTTGGTTCGATTCCCAAAAAAATCGTTTGGCCTGCAGATAATTGGTTCAGGTCTGGCTGTTTGTGTATGTGAAATGAAATATTTGGAAACATACCTTTTTATTTTGACTTCTCCCGCTCTGATTGAAGCGGGCTGGCGTGCGACCACACACACAGGCTGTGTTTTACTAACTTAAACTCACCCTGTGTGTGTGTAACTTCAGTTGCTTGTGCCAGGGTCGCGGTAACTCTCTTTCAAATTTATCCGAGGCCCAAAGAATCATCTACCATACATATGCAACTCCTAGTGTGGGGTAATGTTTAAAACTAATAGATGTGATTGTTGTTGTTGCTGGTGTTAGAACGTACAAGTCCGCGCGGCGCGGCGTGGGCGGCGGGCCGGCGCGCGGCGTGCTGGACGGGGACCTGGTGACGCACTACACTACTATGCCTAATGCGGAGAAACTGGACGTGAGTATGAGTATACCTAGCACTTACATTTATTCATAATTATTTATTTGTCAGAATACGGTACATTATATGTTCTTTAAGATTAGTAAATGGTATCATAACATTCTGCCACTCCAGAATTCAGCTTTCTGCTTATTTTATCATAAGCGGACCTAATAGACGTTGTTCTACCCGGGCTTGAACCAGATTGCAGTGCCACCTCTCGGTACCTTAACCAGCCAAGATGCTAGGATCCTAACCCACTCAAACACACATAAAACATGCCATCAAAATCGGTCCAGCCGTTTTCGAGTTTTGCGCCTAACAACACATTTATCCATTCATTTTCTCGTGTCTCCTGTGCAGGTCACAATTTTTTTTATTGCTTTTATTTTAAGGTTCCTTAATCAACGAGAAACTCTTATAGTTCCGCCATGTCCGCCCGTCTGTCTACAGCTTAGCTTAGATACTCTTAATACTAAAAAGCTATAATTTATATATGCATATTAATCACGCCGACAAAGTGGTAAATTAAAATCATGATATAGTTATTTATGCTACAAGTGCGGAAGATATGTGATTTCCGATGAGTGATATTTTTGTTCACGAGCGAGTGAGTGGATAAATCGACACGAGTCGGAAATCATCTTACGTACGTGTATTATACAACAATTTACTATGCATTGTGCGAGGAAATAAAAAAATATATCTGAACCAAGAAAATAAATTAATAAAATGGCGCTTATTTAAGGGCGCTCAGCATATCCACAGATAAACTAATAGTTCATAGTTCCTCGGGCATATCTACTGCGCATGTGCAAATAACTGTCACGTCGTAACGTAAAAAGGCACGAGCAAAATATTCATTCTGCCAAACATATTTATTGAATAGTTATTTAAAATTAATTTATTGATCAAATTAAAAACGCCTTTAATGAAGTATTATTTTTATTTTATCTTTTATATGAATGATGTTGGAGTTAAAAATTTAAGTACAGGAAAGTAAAAAGCACTAGTAAAAAAAAGTGACACTTTCCGCACAGTTTGGCTGCTTGGAAAACGCTCTTTTCGAGGACATGCATTGTAAACCATTTTTCGATTCAGGGATTTGTTTGTGTAAAATTAAGTTTTAATTGTCGTGTGAGTCAAGTGATATAGCCCTTGCCAGATAAATGATTGCTTTTGTATAGGTGAAAAAAATCACGGCAATAGTATATATGTTATGGACCAAGTGATTAATACGGCATTATTCATAATGCCCGGGCAATTTGATAAATGTCCAATATGAGTAGGCAATATGATAAAAACTATTGAAATAATTAAATTGACCGGGCTTTCTGAATGGCATTATTCAGAAAGTTCTGTCAATTTAATTTGACGTTTTATATGTCTATTATTCACGCATCTTTTTTCAGTAATATTGTGAAATGTTTTCACCATTGTCTAATAAGCCCTGTTTTCGCAATATCCCTAGGGTTTTTACGAACATCATCCTACGACATAAACAAATCCATGTTTACCCCTCTTACCAATAAAATAATTTTGTTACAGATTGCCAAGAAAATCGGCACAAAGATGGAAGAGATAATGGCTGACCTGTACGAGATAGACAGACTGACTGCTCACTTCTAGATTAGACATAGCTACTAATAACTTAATGTAGTGCTACAATTATACGCTAGGTTACGATGTACATACTTTGTAAGGAATAAAAGTATTTGAGTTTTGTAACATAGTTCTTTTAATTTGCCCACTGCTGGGACAATGGCATCCTCTGTGAGAAGGAATGTGCCGTAATTATCCACGCAGGCCCAGTGCGGGTTGGTGGATGTCACATGTATTCAAATTTTTGGTTCTAGGACATGGTTTACTCACGATGTTTTCCTTCACCGTTTTGAGAGCAGTGGTGATGAAATAATTTACACAAAGTAAGTTGTTTTATTACAAGCTTTAAATTACCTTGTTTCGTGTCTGTGTCTGATTGTTCTGATGAAAGCGTTCTCCTTGTTCTTCGCTTAAATCGCCTAAATTTTCTGGGAAGCGGTCTAAACGGCTGAAGAAGAAGTATATCTTGATGCTCATGTTACACCCTAGTCTTTGAAAGTGCAACATGAACTGCTCAATGTGTTGAATGCAGTCTGGAGACTTTATTTCCTAAGAAATTTTGCACAACCCAAACAAATTAAATCCATGCAGATTTCTCTTTATCTGTCCTACAGTCAGTAAAATTTTGATCCTTTATTAGTTCCCTGATTTGAGCAGTTCCAGGAAGTGCTCGAAAAATCGATTATAATTGATTTTTCGAGCACTTTTTGGAATTCGATTAATTAATTGGCACCCCAACCCCCTCCCACCTTCTTACCTTATGTCTCACTTTCAATATTTAAGTTCTTCACACGCTAGAAATCTGCGTTCCTCCAATAATCTTCTCCTACTGTGTCCTTCTCATACTACTGATTTTGTTCATTGTTCCTTTCATATTCAGTCTATTCTTCTCTGGAACGCGCTTCCTCTCGAAATCAGGACGGCCACCAGCAGGTATGCTTTCAAGCGGATACTGCGGTTTTACTTTCAGCGGGGGTCATCTCTATAACTTCTTTTCGTTAGTTAATATATATATATTTGTCGCATCAAGGCTGGCCGATAGATGTAAACCATCGGGAAGTCAGGATGTATTCCCTTAGGTTAAGACATTGTGTGTGGGCAGGTCGGTGGGTATAATCGTGCAAATGAAATCACATAAGTTATTCGATACACTGAGTATATTCAAATAGACACAAGTTACATTATTGCTTACTAATATTACGGATCGACACTGATTCTACGACGTCTTAGCTCTACGGCTGTCAGCACTCAACTGCCCTATTCTGCCTGCCCGTTTAGACGTGTCTTCCGTATTAAATTTTATTTTATATTGATTCATTTAACAAATAATTCAAAATAAACATCGTAATATTCAGTCGAAGTACTAGGAGTTCATAAAGTACAAAGAGGCCATCAGTTCGAGTCAAGCGACGCGACGGCAACACCAGTGCGGCGGACTGAATGAAGCACACCTACATCAAGGACTACGCAGTTCTACGCACACACCCGCTGTAGTGATCTACAACTTGGGCAGATCCCATTCACTCTGACGCTTACGCAGGGTTAGTAGTTACACACATAAACAACGCAAACATTGTCTACGCGCTTGGGATCACCTTACACTGGACGGAACGAGAGATTGTTGAGATTCATCGATAACCGACCAGCTAAGTTGACCTGTCAAGTTGTCAGCGCTTGCCCACACTATCTAATCTATTCTGCTGCCCTGGTATCTTGCCTTGCACTACAAATTTTTGAATAATGTCAGTACGACGTACGTCTCCTCCCCCCTCCCCCGCCCTGCCGTTGAAAGCGGTTACGCCGGCACCGGAGTTAGCGGGTGTTAAGTCAGTTGAAGTCATCGCAGACATAATGAAGTCACCATTACAGCATTACGAATCGGAGCCTGATCTTCACACTCTAGCTAACATTACTGAGAGGAAAAAAAGAAAATACAATGACGAAGGTACGGACTTACTAATAACCATAAAAGAAATGTTTTTCTCCTTCTCCGCAGAGCAGGATAAAAGATTTAATGAGTTAAAGGCGAGTATTGACTTCATGTCTGATAAATATGAGGAGTTTATACTAAAAATATCGTCTTTAGAAAAAGAAAGCAAGGCCGACAAGTCAAAAATAAAAGAGTTGGAAGAAAAGCTGGAAAACTTGGAGAGAAAAACGCGTGGTGTAGGTATAGAAATTCGAAATCTACCCAAACATTCCGGCGACGGAATGAAAAAAGAATCCCTCCAGACCGAAGTTATAAAACTAGGTAAAACTCTTAACGTGGTAATGGATGCTAACTCAATTAGAGACATCTATAGAACCAAGTCTCAAGACCCCTCAAACCCTGTCGTGGTAGACTTTACCACTGTATTAATGAAGGAGAAGGTTCTTAAGGCGGTTAAAAACTTTAATAAAACTAAGCAAAAAGGAAACAAACTGAATACTACCCATATTAACCAGGAATATCAACTAAAACCGCTATATGTATCCGAGACATTAACCAGCAAAACCCGGAAACTATTTTATATGGCGAGGCAATTCCAAACAAGTCATGGCTTTAACTTCTGCTGGACATCAAATGGAATTGTGTACCTTAAGCAGCATGAAGGAGCTTCCTATTCTCGAATAAACGACCTCAATGACCTAGAGAACCTAAAGAAAACCATAACAGTATGACTATATTGTGTTGTCTTTATAGAAAAATGTAAACAGTTCACTTTAAGTACGTATCAACTAATGCTTTGTTTAAACTTAAGCATGTATGACTATAAGTCAAAAAATGAATATTGTGTAAACATTTATCCCACACTCTATCACTTTATAATTAATAGACATTTACTAATACCTTCAGATAACAACTTCTCATTATGTTATTACCATACAAATCACATACTACAGTACATTACACACTCACTCTCTACAAATATACACTCTGGGTTATTTTTTGAATTAACAACCGACTCTAATATACATCTTCTTACTTTACACAATTCCTACATGAATATATTTACAAACCATACATATCACATGTACTCAATTTATAATATTATTTGTACTGATAAATTAATATTAATCTTTGTAAGTCTTCTACATCCACTTTATTTAAATATTTCATGGTTATTACACTTTATATCAACCTTAAAATGGCAGTTAAATAAGCTCAGGCCCGATGCTTATCATTTTTTGGATAATTCTTGTCAAATATCACTTGTATTACATATACCTAAAAGTATACCAATTCTAAATGGACAGATAAATACCGGACCAACTCGTTTGAAAACTTTTTACTTTCTAATTAAACATGGTGAAATAATTTTCTTAACTTTTATAATTCGATAACTTAAATCATATAACAAATGATATAGACGAAGTCTCTGTATCTAAATCCCTCTCATGTGACTTAGAAGAATGTCAGCAACACATAACTCAGGTACCATCCAGTGGTCTTATAATATTAACACAAAACATACGCAGCATCAATTGCAATATAGCTGGCTTTGATACTTTGTTAAGGAGATTAAACATAGAATGTGATGTTCTGGTACTTACCGAATGTTGGCTTTTGGGTGCTTCTGTCATTCCACAGCTCGACGGCTATCGCTCTTATGCCACTAAAACCCACCTCAGACAAAATGATGGCGTGGTAATATATGTAAGTAACTCGCTGAATGTAAATGTTGAGGAACCAGAATTCACAGACGGCAACTGCTTAGTTACAACACTCGACAAACATACCGCAATCATATCTATCTACCGGTCTCCTTCTATAAGAAACATTGACAACTTTCTATACTCCTTAGACACTATATTATCCGAACTAAATTCCTTCAAAAACATAGTGTTAATTGGAGATATCAATATTCCCATTAACTCCTCCAAGCTGGATCTAGCGGGTGAAAGATATTTAACCATCGCCGTTTCTCATGGTCTCTTACCTGCACACACTGAAATAACCCGTGCAAACAGCTCCTCATGCCTGGACCACGTGTTCCTTAAGACCCAGTTTACTGCTATAACTATTGTGCCACAATCAACCTTAACAGATCATTTCCCTGTCTTGACCCAATTAAGTCCACAGCGCATCTCTAAACACCCTAGGCAAATGATTAAATCAACTATAACTAGAATAGACACAGAAAACTTGAACAAAGACATTAACAATATAGACATGTCCCCCATATACGAATCAATTGACCCCAATTTTTCCACAAATTACCTTATCACTAATATCCAATCAGCCATAAATAACAACACAAAAACTTTCACTGTGTCGAAGCGCAAAAAAATACTCAAACCATGGATTACGCCTGGCCTTCTCAGATGTATGAAAAACAGGGACTTTCTTCACAAAAAGCATAGGACGGCTCCGGATAATATCATTTTAAAAACATCATATATTAGATACCGCAACTTTTGTACCAAAATTTTAAAGAAAGTAAAAAGAGCATATGAGAAAACTCAATTAGATACTGCAAAGAATAATCCCAAGCAACTCTGGAAGACTATAAAATCAATTACGAGCTGTGTCAATAACAGTGACTATCCAGAGGAATTGTTAAAACTTAGTGACTCCAAAAACACCGCACTTGATATTATTAATGAGCACTTTGTAAAAGTAGGTCAATCGTTGGCAGAAAAGTATCCTATTAACCCTTCTCCGTCAACATCTAATAATTTGTCCTCTATGTTTTCATGCGACTCTCATTCGCGATCATTTGTATGTGAAGAAACGACGGAAGAAGAAGTGTCCCGTACAATCCTTACATTAAAGTCAAACTGCGCCACTGGTTGTGACAATATCTCATCGAACCTACTAAAAAGTAATATCGAGCTTTTAGTTCCTCCTCTCACGTTTATTTTCAACAGATGCTTGGAATATGGTGTATTCCCGAAAAATCTCAAACTGTCTGAGGTTCACCCTATTCATAAGGGAGGTGACCGCGATCGTGTTAACAACTACAGGCCGATATCGATCCTACCCTCCTTGTCAAAGGTTTTTGAAAAACTACTAAACAATAGACTTGTTAGCTACTTGGAGGGCGAGGGCCTACTCTCTTGTACACAGTTTGGCTTTCGGAAACATAGAAGCACAGATGATGCCATCTTTAAATTAAACAATTGTATAGCTACAAATTTAGATTCTGGAAAGAAGTGCCTTGCCATCTTTTTAGATCTGGCCAAGGCATTTGACACGGTCTCGGTCCCCATCCTTTTGCGAAAACTCGAGAATTTCGGTATAAGAGGCAATCAACTTAAACTTTTTGAGAGCTATCTGTCGGAAAGATACCAGTGTGTAAGAATAGGAAATTGCACTAGCTCTTATCTTCCTATTACATACGGAGTTCCCCAGGGTAGCATTTTGGGACCTACCCTCTTTCTCGTTTATATAAACGACCTCACGAACCTATCTATACCCCAAGGCGAAATAATCTCTTACGCAGATGACACTGCTCTTATATTCAACGCCGACAATTGGGATGAGGTATTTAACGTTGCACAATGTGGACTTGATCTCGTAAAGGAATGGCTACAAAATAATTTACTTACACTGAACAGTGATAAAACTAAATACTTGACTTTCAGCATACGAAATCCACCTAAACATCTTACTACAAAATATTGCCTTATTCCTCACGATTGTCCTGAAAAAGATAACTGTAATTGTGTACCTCTAGAATGTGTCAACAATGTGAAATATTTAGGATTAATTATAGATCATAATTTATCCTATAAGGCCCATATTAAAGCTTTGTCGGGACGAGTAAGAAAACTAATTTATATCTTCAAAACTCTGCGACATGTTGCTGATCTTAAATTATTAAAACAGGTTTATTTCTCTCTTTGTCAATCCATTATTAATTACGGCATAATTGCATGGGGAGGAGCTACCAAAACTACTCTAAAAGGCCTTGAGATAGCTCAGCGTGCAATTCTAAAAGTTTACACGTTTCGTCCAATGCGCTTTCCCACAAACATTTTGTACAAATCATGCGAAGTCCTTACAGTGAGACAATTGTTCTTACTCAACATTGTACTAAAACAACATGGTGAACTTATATATAATACTGATCTCACAAAGAAACGCAGAAAACATGACGTTGTGGTCCGCATACATAATCCTAAAACCTCTTTCATAAAGAGATTCTTCGTCTTTCTAGCACCACACGTGTATAATAAAATTAATAAATCCATAAATATTTTTTCTCTTAACAAGTTCCATTGTAAAAAGAAGGCATATGAATTTTTAATGAAACTTTCATACGAAGACACTGAAAAATTTATTCAAATAATCTCCTAATATTTTTGTTTGTATTTCTATATACATGTATATTCACTCTACTCCTGTCATTTATCATGTAGACATATGTATACACTTACACTTACACACACAGACACCCCCACACACACACACACACTCACCCTCTCATCCTCACACACACACAAAATTGTTAGTAATTTAAGTTTAGTCTACCTTAATTTCTTATTTCTCTTTGATTTGTAATGGTTCCAAACTCTTGCATCTTGCTGATTTAGGTTAACTAGTGTATTGTTTCTGAGGGGAAACGGCGCTGTCAGCTGAGATACAGGCTCACGCCTAGTTCAGCTGCGGATGCTCATTCTCTTATCTAGAATTAAACTGTAAGCCTAATATTTGTAAGAATGTACTGTACCTACCTACTGTTTTTTGAGTAAATAAATATATATATATATATATATATTATATTATATTATATATATTCTGCACCACGCTAGTGCTTATAAAAGCGCGCCAATGCGCAGTTGCTCTTGATTGCCGCTAGGGGCGTGCTTGTGATTTGACTTTACGTCCATACTATTGACTAAACCCGACACGGCCATCCTGCGAGACAGGCGTCCTCGTCTGTTCCTCATTGTCAGGTTTTAACAGTGTATCGAATCATGTGGAAATCCTCAATGGATGTCCTCAGCCCTTGGGGAAAGCTGAGGGGTCTGTCAGACTCCTACTGACTAAAACCACATGGTGTTCTCTAGGCCGTAATTCCTCTTGAGAGGCGAACGTGGAACACACACGTCGCCTTCTCGGGCCTCTCTCAGGTGACAGATCCCCAAATCTATCACCCGCAGGCATCATCTTATGTCCTTGCTCCATGCCATCTCACGGTTACCTCGTGTTACACCACACGTCGTCTTAGTCCACTTCATCCTGGCAATCTCTATGACAATCTCTATCAAGGGTTGTTTGTCTGAAAAATACAAAATTTTCAAACAGTATTTGCTCGTCCAATCCTGACCCATACACTAGAGTGAGGAAACATTTTGAAACAATCAAACATGATCATTCAAATCTCTCTGTTCACTATTGCAAGGAACGAGTAAATCTATTTCCAATTTAAAGAAAATAGCAATTTAATCATCGAATTGTTTACAAAATTCAAGTACCACTGATAAGTCATAACTCTCAAATTAAATCAAACAAAAGAAACAATATACCATGTTTCTTATTCACGATTTTTAACCATCACATAGCTCTACTAGCTATCTCATAGCTCTCTTAGCTATCTCAATTGCTCTACTCGCACATCTCCACGATGTCGAGTCAACTCGACTCTCTGAACTTAGACCTTGTTCACACAGAATTGGTACTTGAGCTTTGTGTGTCTTACCAACACGATCTACGCATAGTAATCAAATTTTGAAAACCAAAACTATTTCAATTTTTGTAATGAGGGCTTGACGATTCGAACGTCATTAACATTAACATGGTGACCTCACCTCTCGCATGACTATGTGAGTTTACTTTCTTTTAACCTCATAACTCATTAGAATCTTTCTGTAAGGTTCCTAACACAAACATGAATTTTCACACCAGACATAGTGTCACACAGACTTCCAGTTGCCATACAGGCCTATAGTTGCCATAAAGGACTACAGTTGTCATACAAGCCTATAGTTTCTATAAAGACCTTCACTTGCCATACAGGCCAACAGTTGCCACACAGGCCAACAGTTGTCAGTTGCCACACAGGCCAACAGTTGCCACACAGCGCTCGGATACTCCTGACCGAACTAGATTATTGGGTTCGTTAAAATAGGGAAATTTTAGAACGCTACTCTTTAACTAAATCATTACCCTGGGCCATATACCACTAGTCGCTCCAAACAAACTTTAAAACTCTACTGCAGCAACAACTGCCAAGCTTACAGAAACCCTCGAGTAAAACCTCCAACGCCACGGTTCTCTAGCTGACCAGCAATTATATTGCTCTCACAAAGTTCTCTCGGTCTCTCTCTAGACCCCGACCTCCACCAGAATCCACTGGTACGGTCAAACATAATACGTTCGATAGACTGAATTACTCGACACTTTAAGCTTGCTCATCATCATCAAATCCTTTTGACATCAACATCGACTGGTACATGACCCGCTGGCATCTGACCTAACCTACCTTGTGCATACTTGCGGGTTCTAAGCGTACTTATTTAAAGCTTTCGGTGTATAACGATCACCGTCCTGTCATAATCATCTATCGTGTACCTAATACAGGGCCTATTTAGTTTTCGAACCAGAGATTCCCACACAATACTTCATTAGAAAAAGGTCCAACGATCAAAAAGTTAAAATTAAAACAATTCTGTTACTCTTTACCATAATTCAAAGGCAATGTACACTCAACTCATGAAACTTCTTCGTTGACCCATCGCCACATGTTACTCATGAGGTGCAGTCCAATGTTCTGAGTATGACAAGTGTACAAGCCATCAGATTTGGTCTCACTACCACTGTCATCAACTATGACGTCTAATTTTCGAGGAACTTGATGATCCGGGATCCTTCTCACAAGATTCACGCTTTCTACTCAAAGATCTCGGAATATACAGACTGTTCATATGAGGGGAACAATTAAGCCTGATAATATTTGCGTGATTATAACTCGTGTGAAGGAGCTTCACGAAATAACTTTGATCAATATCGTTTAAAATCAAATTATCAACAGTAAAGGAAAACGATCGCGAGATAACTGCTATCATAATATTACTTTGAAAGTAAGCAAGTGCATTCAGATCTAAAGACGGTGGTTGTAAATCGTTACGCAACATAAGATCTGTTCCGAATACACGCAAATGACCAGTACCGTTACTAACTCGATACAATTGTCTTCGCCCAACGACTTTACTAACTCGCTTTGCCACTGAAAATGACTAGTTGTTAAGTCACTTTGGATAGATCATCTTCTTCATCATCTGCCTAGCCTTTTCCCAACCACACTGGGGTCAACGCCCAGTCCTACCGGATTCAGCTAAGTGCCAGTGTTCTACATGGAGCGACCGCCCATCCGACCTCCACAACCCAGTAACTGGGCAACGCGGTACCCCCTGGCAAGACCGCTGTCAGATCTCAAGCTTCTGACCACCCGCAACGACTGTCAAAGATCTTCAAATGACAGCCGGGACCAACGGCTTAACGTGCTTTCCGAGGCACGGAGGAAACTCGGTATGTCGAAATGGCCATTCATCCACGGACCGACCTCGTCAAGCGATGCTTAATCTTGATGATCGACCCGTGCGGCTGTTATTATTTAGCCACGAGCTCATGTTCTTAAGGGATATTAAATCCTAAAGTTCGTACTGAACCAAATGTTGAAACTACCGCCAATAGGAAACTCATTAACTACTTTCTTACAAGTGTGTCTTAATTACCTAGTGATAGTGCTAGATGTAATCACGACCAACTCAGTGGTCAATCATGAACACTCTTAAATTTTGAAATAGCATCTTTCACTAGAGAACATTCGACCTCACTATCGAAATAAAATAGAAGCGACTCACCGAGTATTCCATTCCAACCTTGCGCCCGCTCGTAAAGTTCGGCTATCTGCGAACTGCTAGCCTGCCGTCGGTCTCAACCTCTCAGATGTTGACAGTCGACCTTCGCATTCAGCATTTGAACCGCTAGCCTGCAGCAGAGATTCCACTTCGTCGCACTATGGTATCTGAAACGTGAAAAACATTACGAGAGTATATGTTCAGTACCTTAACTATACACAGCTTTGATGTAAATTAACCAGTGCAGCGGTGTAGTAAACTAAACCGGCACAGCAAAATGGACATGAACCACACATTACAGGGTCCTAAGTGTCCTGGTAGGTACCTATATGGGCTTTAGAGAATCCAATGAATGCCATAGCATTTTAAGTCGCAATTAACGAGGCCTGTTAGGGTTAACTACGTTCCAGATAGTTTGGCTTCCTGACTCGAAAAGAAGAATACCATGCTTCTCCTCAAAGTTAACCCTCACTGCATAAAACTATCACATTATCAAAACTAATCAAAATTTTTCATTTGGTATTATCATAATTTCCAGAATGATGTGTTCGGTACGGCATTGCTACTATATGGCTCTAAAGTCCGAACAATAATAGTCAGCTAAGGATCATTACCAGTGATAGTAGAATAATAACACTTCAGCAAAACTAAAACTTGATCAGTGATAACTAACATGAAATTATGACCCGTCACGGGCCGCCCCGACGATCCACTGACCGCCATACCGTACACAAAACCAGAATTTTGAATAATGAACACTCTTGGCCATTGTCATAACAAAATGAAAACGACTCACCAGATTGGCATAAAGATCCGTGTGTATGGATCCTTCCATACGTCCACAAGCTCTGCCTTGACCTGTCCAGCTCCTTGGTTGTTGCTAGCCTCTTTATTGCTACGTTCCGGACTGATTATTTTCATTATTTTGTTTTCGAGGGTAGTCGCAACTGACACCGCGATACTTTTTTTAAAGGATGTAACCGACATTTTCACTAGCTTTGTTTTTACGTGTGATCTCATTAGCACGATCGAATCCCAATTCTGATGTCGCATCAAGGCTGGCCGATAGATGTAAACCATCGGGAAGTCAGGATGTATTCCCTTAGGTTAAGACATTGTGTGTGGGCAGGTCGGTGGGTATAATCGTGCAAATGAAATCACATAAGTTATTCGATACACTGAGTATATTCAAATAGACACAAGTTACATTATTGCTTACTAATATTACGGATCGACACTGATTCTACGACGTCTTAGCTCTACGGCTGTCAGCACTCAACTGCCCTATTCTGCACTACGCTAGTGCTTATAAAAGCGCGCCAATGCGCAGTTGCTCTTGATTGCCGCTAGGGGCGTGCTTGTGATTTGACTTTACGTCCATACTATTGACTAAACCCGACATATTTATGTAGGTATGTATTATAATATGTATAAGATATATATGTAACAAATGTATTTAAAAGGTTTGCTTTCCACGGTTTAAACAATGCACCTGCCATGTTATCTCTTCACCACTCTTGGTTGACTGGTAGAGAATGCCTAAGGCATTAAGTCCGCCATTGTGCCTTTGTGCATGAAGTTTAAATAAATAAATTGGCCATTTTTTTAAAAGATTGACTCGGTGGAACGCAGATCCAGGAGGCTCATCAGCGACGTTGAGCTGGTGGATGCCAAACTTCACAGCTTTGCTTATCGCCGCAAGGTTTGCCGCCTTTGGTTCGCCGCCTGCTTGTCGTTCTTCTACAGACTGTACTTCGGTGAATGTGCTCAAGAACTCCACGACCGCATTCCGCCAACCCCCTCCTACCATCAGACATCTAGACGCACTGCAAGTTACCATCCTTACCTTGTTGCCATTCCACCAATTCGCACCAAGCGCTTCCAAATATCCTTCATAATGCGCACATGAATGGAACTCACTACCTGCGTCTGTTTTTCCGAACGCATTCAACCCGAATCTCTTCAAAGTTAGAGTGAACAGGGGGGTGACCATAAGCTCTTAGAGCGGTATCAATTTGATATCGAATAAGGGACAGATGTATTTGACTTGTATACATCTGTCACTTACTCGATCTCAAATTGATTCCGCTCTAAGAGCTTATGGTCACCCCCCAGGCTTCTTCTGGGTAAGCACACTCCATCGTCGACTCTGTCTCTATTACCTGACCTAGACTAGAGTCAAGAGCAAACCCATCACAAATAAAATAAAAAAAATCGACTAACTGATAATTGGTGTACGAATGAAATTGAAATAATATGGTACAGACAGCAGCAGAGAAATTTCACCCCCTAGAAGTGAATCTATACACTTCTAGGGGGTGAAGTTCCTCTGCAGCTGTCTTTACTGTGAAGCTGCAGCCTAATTGCGCAAGTGAATTCGGCAAGTCAAAGGGTTGGACCGTCTTAAATCGACCAATCGCATAGACATAAACCCACATCGCGTCTTTTAACTCGCATGTAGGTCTCATGATGGAGCTGGAAGGTGGCCACAGCAACTCTTCAGTTCGACAAGCGATATTACATTTTGTACTGTTTCGTCCATTAAAAGATTGTTTTAGAAAAAATTTTTACTTAACTATTATTTTTATAAGTTTTTATCGTTTATAGTTAGGGTCACAGTACACGTTGACGAAGCAAAGCGATGCGTCAGTCTAAAAATGACATAGCATTACGCCTCCTATTTCCTATTTCAGAAACAGAAATTAGGGTACCGCGCAAAGAAATAGAAACCAGCTAGTCTTACTATCTTAATTCTTAAGGGTACACTAGTCGACGGCACGAACTATTTTGTGCGCGGGGTTCAAATGCATTTTATATCAACCGACAACACGTGCGGAAGAGATAGATGCTGTGATGAGCAGTAGGTAGCTAGTTCGCGTATGAATACATACTTTTGCAAATTTGTAGCGAAATGGATAATGATTTAGGACGAAACCGAGCGCACGAAATTTTATAAACAGACCTTTGGCAGTCTAGATATCATGAAAAAACGAATAAATCTATCTGTTCAAAATAAAATTATATGCATTGTTGAACTACTAATCTATCCCTGTATGGAGGCCGTTTTGCAATTTTTCGCCTTCTTATGGTATTTATTCGCGCCCAAAAATGCGTTAAAATTAGTGTCGAAATGTATTAGTGTGGAACTTTCGACGCTCATAACTTTCAAATATTTTATTTTTTTCCTTTTTTCTTCCATCAAGGGCTAGATAATGGTGAGACAAGTTGATATCACTTTTTATTTTGAACGTACATCGTCAAACAGTGGAATAATCCCTAGACTACGTTTGTATGGAAAAAATTTCGACTAGTGTAACCTTAAGTTCTTACTATATCAAACACTACGAACACAATAATACTATGAACACAATGACTCGGGAACCGAACCCAGGACCTCGTACTCAGCAGTAGTGCTTGCGACCACAAGACTAACGAGGCCGTACTCCAAAGAGTAAAACAATAAATATGGCACACACTACTCACATCATCATCCTTTTAATGTTCCCACTGCTGGGACACTGGCCTGCTCTCTGTGAGAGAGGGAATGGGCCGTAATCCACCACACGGGCGCAGTACGGTTTGGTTTGGTGGTTGGTTCTAAGACACGTTTTTAGAGCAGTGGTGATGAAATAATTTACACAAAGTAAAGCGCCTGCTAGTACACATATAACATTTCAATATGACAAATAAATAAAAAACTACATGAATTACATTACATCACAAAAACTATGAATGTATGCGGAAATGAAGCCACTAGATGCACTAGACAGTGGTTGAACGCATTGTCTTAAATATAATGGGGGTAAACAAAAGAACTATTAACTGTACTGTGCTAGTATTATATTATCTATGACTGTACCAAGTGGTACAGTCACCGGTAGTATATATTTTAAATTTATTTGGATAATTCTGTTTAGGTTGGTCCTATGAGGCCCACATTTCTGGTATTTGGTATCTACATAAATGGTCGGAGGGGAAAATTGACGTCGATAAAAATCTAAGGTTGAGATAAGAGAACTAATACTTAGGTAACGTACTATTACGACTGTACATGAAAGATTAGGCAGTGCTATATCATCATCATCATATTAGCCGAAAGACGTCCACTGCTGGACATAGGCCTTCCCCAAGCGTCACCACATTGACGGGTCTCGCCGCGTGCGTCCCGCATCCAGCGGATCCCAGCAACCTTCACTAGGTCATCGGTCCACCTGGTGGGAGGCCTTCTAACACAACGTCTTCCGGTTCGCGGTCGCCATTCCAGAACTTTTCTGCCCCATCGGTAATCTGTTCTGCGAGCAATGTGCCCTGCCCACTGCCACTTAAGTTTGGCAATTCTTCGGGCTATGTCGGTAACCCTGGTTCTCTTGCGGATCTCTACATTTCTGATTCGATCACGCAAGGATACTCCGAGCAAAGCTCTCTCCATTGCCCTTTGGGTGACTGTAAGCTTTCTGATGAGGCCCATTGTGAGCGACTACGTCTCAGAGCCATATATCATCACTGGCAACACACAATGGTCATAGACTTACGTCTTGAGATATTGTGGTAAGTTGGCAA
Organism: Orthosia incerta; assembly: GCA_948252205.1. Taxonomy (NCBI): domain Eukaryota; kingdom Metazoa; phylum Arthropoda; class Insecta; order Lepidoptera; family Noctuidae; genus Orthosia; species Orthosia incerta. Next base: position 21,038,483 of record OX411764.1, on the reverse strand, counting down.
GAAGATACCGCGCAACTTCCCGAACGCAGCCCAACCGAGTCGGATTCGACGGTTGACCTCTTTCTCGAAGTTGGCCCTACCCACAATTCAGAGTCCACAATTTCGAGTGTAGAGTACCAACCTTGATAGGAGTGGGTGTAACATCGGGCATATATAGTTTACCGTGCGCTGTATATTTCACCTAAATTTCGCAAGCTATGTTTTAGTCCTATGTAACATCTTAGGAGGCGAGCTGTGGCAGCAACCGGGATAAAATTCAGTCTGCGGTCTGCTCCTGAAAATTTCCAGATTGGAATAATCAATAAAATGTTGCCAGATCCGAGATTCAAACCCAGCACCTCATGTTCAACAGTAACGCTTGACACTAATAGCGAGGCGTCAGGAAAAAATGTTCTACAAAAAATGCTATACTATTATGCGGTACAATCCATTTGTACAATATTAAATCATGCATCGAGTATGTATAGAAAGCCATTCTTCCATACAAAAGTAATTCTATCTATTTGTTACTTTTAAACACGTCTTAAAGTAACGTCTGAATGGTTTAGATCTAGGATTCCCAAACTATTCTGGGCAAGAGACCTCTTTTCCAAAATGAACTGATACGTCAGGACCCCGTAGCCAAATTACTTTAAAAACCCTCTTATTGACTTGGCGAGTTTTTCATGTTGTACGAACTGGTGCACACTTATCGACTGGTTGAGTTTTAAAAGTACAACCATGATACTTCTTACTAAAATATTCGTCATTCTTATAACAAGTTGGTACACATAATGACGTAACACAGCTTATACAGTATCTTGAATGTTTCAAATAAGAGCTTGTGTTTCATAGGGGTCGATTTTTAGACCTCGTCGACCCCAAAAATCAGTTTTCGTTTATGTCAACCTCTGGGAAACCGATCTCGACCCCAAGGGGTCAAAGTGGACCACTTTGGGAATCCCTGGTTTAGATGAAACTTGGCATTGAAAGATCATATCCTGTATTAGGACAGCTATTCCTTTCATACGGGTAATAATTGGTCCCTTGGGATATTTTCCGACTTACACGCGGGCGATGCCGTTGTAAGAAGCTAGTAATCACACTAATATTTTAAAGGCGAAAGTCTGAGTGTGTTTGTATGTTTGTTACTTCTTCACGCTCAAACGGCTGGACGGATCTGGATGAAATTTGTTACAGATAATTTTCGACTTGCGACTACGCGGCCGAAGCCGCTGGCAGAAGCTAGTATATAGCTAGTAGTAGTAGCTAGTGAAGTGTGTTTTATAATCCCAAATCCCAAGGGAGTATTATACCGGAATGAAAATAGCCTATGTGCTATTCCAGACTATAATCTACATCTGTGCCAAATTTCATCCAGATCCGTTCAGCCGTTCTGTCGTGTTTGAGTAACAAAAAACATACCTACATCCATCCATCCAAACTTTCGCATCTATAATATTATAGTAAGAGTAAGATAAGATTGGTCCTGTGAGAACAAAAATACATTTCATTATTAAACAATAACAGGTCAAATGATAAAATCGCTAATTAAAAATAATTGAACACTATTATATAATGATAAAGTGACGATGAATCTTTTGATCACAGATTACATTATGACTTCAAGCACACAGATTCCCATTCACTTTTACTCTCCATACGACTGAATGTAATTAGGTACAATTTTGCGCACCGCAAGATTTATCAACCTAAGTATGTGTAACTACTAACATAATAAATACATAAGTAAACCGGTTCCATGTCTGTCGCAGACAACGCAACTGAAAAAACACTTTTTTATATACAACCGACATCCAAATAAAAACACTATAAAGTGAAAAATAACTTCAATTTCGGAAGTCGGTTGTATTTTTTTGTAAAAAAAAGGTTTTTATTTTTAAATTTTTGTGGTACAAAATGGACAGTAAGGTACCTATAATGCCCAAAGTAATGTTAGAATAGATTACCCGAATAACATAACCGGTGGAATGAGTGTACCAGGGTGAACTGTACACATCTGCGTTCCCGTTTAGAGCTTACTGGCGTGATGGTATGTTATGAAATGGTGTAAAAATAAACAGGCATGCGATTTATTGAAGAGTCCTGTTGTATATCGCCGAAGTTCTTCATCAGATCTTTACCAATTTTAAATGGGACCATTTCGGAATAAACTTCTCTCGAACAAAAAGCATTTCATCAGATTTTTGCAAATCCCTTTATATGACGGAGTTATGCCCGAACATACAAAAAAAAAAAATAGGAACATCCGAATTGAGAACCTTCTCCTTTTTAAGCAGTCGATTAAAAACAGAAAATATTGAAGAGATAAATTAATGACTAATACCTATCTACTTGTACTAATTAATGGTATGTGTAAATGAATACATACACAATACATCAGGCGATTTTTTTATAGATTCGTTTTTCGGCGACCAAAGACGCGTTCTACAGCTAGCTAACGCTATTAAAACAGCAAGTAAATTATATCATGGTCTCATTGCTATGATATGCACTGGATACACACTTCCTTGAAGACCTACATTCATTACCTACTATTACATGTTGCGACTGTACCCAAAGTTTCCGGTAAGACCACAGAGCACAGAGAAGCCTCGGTAGCCACTGCTAGAGACCCTGTCAAAACTGCAGTTCATACAAAACCAAGCGTGTCAGTGAGTGTTACCAATAACTCAAACACAAGTTTTGACGTTTTGTTTGGACCACAGCTATAAGTTTTTGTTCCCTCAAGTGACGTTTTGCCGGCATCAGTGTTTTTGACGGCCATTTTCTCAAGTGACGCAACAATATGCTATGTCAGCCGAAACTTATCTGTAACTAACTTTATTACACACAAGTTTCGTTAGTTGCGTGTTAGTAACTTGCTTCTGCTAGCGGCTTCGCCTGCGTGGCAGTCGGAAATTTTCCCTTGGCGCGTACTTTTTTGTTTTTTTTTATTTAACGATTGGCTTGCGTTTGGCAACTATCTCGCGATGATGTGGTCGACGGTGAAGTACTTCTGGTTTAAAAAGTATTCCTTATCTAGGGCATGTATCCGTGTGCCAAGTTTTATCCTAATCCTTTCAGCCGTTGAGGCGCGATTAATTCACAAACATTTCCAGATCCAGGCTTTTACTTCAATACTTACGCAAAAGTATCTGTTTCTGTATGTTTAGTATTACTTTTTAGGCTTATCGGTTGAACGAATACGGATAAAACTTGGCATGCTGGTGTACCTACCATGCCCTGGATAAGGAAATCAATTCTAACGTAATCGTCAGCTGGGCAAAAGCCTCCTTCTCCCTTTTCTACACACTTATGTCTTCTGCCATTGCGGCATATTCCTTCTTTAAGTAGTACGTTCCCTTGGTATAACAAATAGATTAATAAAAACATTGGACACGTAATTTTTCATTCACACATAAACATAAAGTGACGACGATACAATGCGTTGAAATATCGTGAAACGTCACGCCGCTAGTACACTTTATACTGCCTTAGTGACGTCACAAGCCCCCACTCCTGAACTTTGTTGCGCTTTATCTTTGTAATTTTTCATTGATTTTTTAAACCAAAAGAAAACGTGTCCAATATTTTTTGATAATCTAACTGACGGACTAAATAGAAATATCAGTTTTCTACCCAGGAAACATCCCTATTCACGTAGGCGAAGCCGCGGGCAGAAATTAGTAAAAAATATGAGTTCGCGTCTCTAGTCATTCCGTGTTCTGCGGGTAAGAGGAACATTACCTAACTTGCATACTGCAACTCTTTGTTTATTTTTTATATTAGTCTACCTATTCTATTTCTATGTATACTCGTATTATGTACACTCCTATGCTTTCACCTATAGGTTGTTTTTTTTCTATTTTTACACGATTTGGTCTGAAGATAGCTATGAAAGTCGTCGTGAGATTTTATCGGGCACTTCTTTTGTTTGCTTTTATTTTACTTTTTTGTGCTGTTTATTGTGAATGGATTGAGTTCTCTGGCAATTTGGCTGTTTCAATCGCTTTTTTTGGTCTGACAAGCTTGGGTGTTAAGATATTTTTGACTAAATGCAACTTATTTTAGCTATTGGCAATCCACTTTTTTAATTAACGGGAGGCTTGCGTTTGACCACTAGCTCATCTGATGGTAAGCGATGATGTGGTCGACGTTGAAGCACGCTTGCCTAGAAGTAACCTATTCACTCTTGACTTAAAGACCCCATTGTAGCTATCAGGAAACACAGACTCTGGCAGGGAACGCCGCTCCTAAGCTGTAAGCACAATGAAAGTGGTCTAATGATTTAATCCGTGTCTTTGTATCTAAATATGAAAGATCTCTCAAGATTCCTTAAGGATACACATCTAAGACGAGGGAGATTTCTTATCATTTACAAGGGATCTGCGGTACACTACAAACAAGAATTTTCTCGGGGTTCCGCTCCCGAGGTCTATCTTACAGGAATCCTGCATTTTTCTGCCTTTGACACTTAGCGATATAGTAACTTTTTCAAAATAAAAGTATTTTTGCGAGTAGATCGGTACTTCTAGACTAAACAATTATATAAACCAACAATTCCAACTCTTTATAATGATTAATTAGAATAAGAGTATATAATTTTACGGAATACGAAAAGTACTCTAATCACCAATTCTCAATTCAATTCTGGTTTCATTCATAATGTGTATGCAAAATAATCATTAAATTTGACTTAATTTTTCAAATCATTACTTTATAAAAAAATCATTAAAGCCGACGGCTTAAGAAACAAACTTCTTAGTTATTTTTTTTTCAGTGTAGGTACATTTAAACATATGTGTTATATATTTTTAAAATCAACTCTTAAAACTTTTTATTTTTAATACCCCACAAGATGGTTTGGATGAAAAAAATAATTGGGCACCCACAATATGGCGCCCAAAATCCGCCATTTTCCTATTTTAATGTAGCCACTGACACTCACAAGGTTAAGCCGAATAGTTTGACGTAAGAATCATAAAAATCAGCCAACGCGTTTGGTCTCTAGAACGCCACATAGGAACAAACATACATACAAGGACTAATAAACACATTACCCTCCTTCGGCAGTCGGGTAAAAATGGCCCTTTCAATTCTAACAGTAATCGAACCTGCATCAACACGCGCAGTCAACCAACCACTATACCACTGAACTCAAGTCACGTCCCCAAACTATGAATCACAATATAACTAGTTACAAATTGCTCCGTTATTTAGATGACCTGGAATCTAAGTCTACGACTATCTCTTACTCATTAGGCCGAGAAAGTCTAGGACATAATAAGATGTTGCCGACGACATGCAATGAGTTTGGTATCGCTGTAATATTAAATGTTTATTGCATCTTTACGCTTTGTTTGACGTTGGGAGGAGCAGAGTCAATGGGTGTTTTGGATTTAGGTACCTCTTGGGTGTCTGAAAAGTGGATCCACGCGAGACAATGGCTTTTTACCCGACTGCCGAAGGAGGTTAATGTGTTTATCAGTCTATGTATGTATATTTGTTCCTGTGTGGCTTTCTAGAGACCAGACGCGTTTGCCGATTTTGATGATTTTTACGTCAATCGATTCGTCTTAAAGTTCCCCTAGTCGACGGCACGAACTATTTTGTGCGCGAGGTTAAAATGCATACTATCTCATCCGACAACACGTGAGAAAGATATAGATGCTGTGATGAGCAGTAAGAAGCTATTTCGCGTACGAATTAGCACTTTTACAAATTTGTATCGAAATTAATGATGATTTAGGACGAAAACGAGCGCGCAAAATTTTATAAACAGACCTTTGGCAGTCTAGATATAATGAAAAAACGACAAAATGTATATTTTCAAAATAAAATTATTTTCATTGTTGAATTACTAATCTATCCCTGTATGGTGGCCGTTTTGCAATTTTCCTCCTTCTTATGGTATTTATTTCCGCCCAAGGATGCGTTAAAATTTGTGTTGAAATATGGAACTTTCGACGCTCATAACTTTTTTTAATTTATTTTTTAACTTTTTAGTTTCCATACAGGGCTAGATGATGATGAGACAAATTGATATCATTTTTATTTTGAACGTACATCGTCAAACAGTGGAGTAATCGCCAGACTGCGTTTGTATTGAAGAATGATCGACTAGTGTAACCTTAACCTTGCGAGTGTCACAGGCTACATTCAAATTGGAAAATAGAAAAATGCCAGATTTGCGCCATATTGTGGGGGACCAATTTATTTTTTTCTTCCAACCCCATCGTGTTGGGAAAGAGAATTTGCCATACTATCATGGGATCAAACCCTTTGTCATGCCGAATTCACTTACGCAATTAGGGTCCCGTTTATTGCAGCCAAAATTGATTTAAATTGACGGGGTTATCAGATAGGATTCCAATTTAATTAGCCACACTAATATTATATAAAGGCGAAAGTCTGAGTGTGTATGTTTGTTACTTCTTCACGCTCAAACGGTTGGACGGTTATGGATGAAATTTGGCACAGAGATAGATTACAGTCTGGAATAGCACATAGGATACTTTTTATCCCGATAATATGTTCCCTCGGGATAATTTTTGTCATTCACGCGGGCGAAGCCGCTGGCAGAAGCTAGTAGTGTTATAAGTTTGACTTGTGGCATTATAGCTCTTAAACAGATGTACCGATTCTGATTTCGTGTTTTTTTGTTTGAAAGATTACTTTATCGAGAATGTTCTTAGCTAAGTTTGATGCAAATCGGTTCAGCCGTTCTAAAGTTATGGGCGTTTTACTGTTTGAATCGGGGTGTTTTTGCAAGACACCGTGTCAAATTGTCGATCGAAGCGTGTCTACTACTAGATAAAAATGTGTAGGGGGTTTTTTTAAATTTTACTTGTTATCTTAAAAAAATGTTTTGTGTTGTGATGTCATGACTATCTCAATCATAAAACTGTGAAAGTCTAGGACATAATATATAAATATTTAGTGTATGTTATGTGCCGACGACATGCAATGTGTTTGGTTTCGCTTTGTTGTCAGATATTTGTTACAGCTTCACGCTATGTTTGATGTTGGGATGAGCAGAGTTAAAGGGTGTTTTAGATTAAAGCAGCCAAAATTGTTTGGAATTGACGGGGTTCATCGTCATAATTTCAACCGAAAGAGGTCCACTGCTGGACATAGGTTTCCCTTAAGCGTCGCCACATTGACCCGTCGTGCGTCTCGCATCCAGCGGACTCCCGTCACTCTGACTAGGTCATCTGCCCACCTAGTAGCGGGGGGACTTCCAAAACAACGTCTTCCGGTTCGCAGTCGCCACTCCAGAACTTTTCGACCCCATCGGCAATAAGATTACAATAAGCATGACAAATTCCAATTTCATTAAACGTTTTTCAGAAAAAGGGGCTTTTCAACATCCAGGCTGGATTCCTGAACCTAATGTTTCGTAGATATGTACCTTTTTAATCCTAGATGGCTTGGTGGCAGTCTAGGTCAGAGGTGACAGAGACAGTCGACGATGAAGCGAGCTTTCCCAGAAGAAGCCTGTTCACTCTAACTAAGAAGAGATTTAGGTTGAATGTGTTTGGAAACAAAAGACACAGGCAGTGAGTTCCACTCTATTGCTGTGCGCATTATTAAGGATGTTTGGAAGCGCTCGGTGCGAATTGATGGCATGGCAACTAGGTGAGGATGGTAACTTGCAGTGCGTCTAGACATCCGATGGTAGAAGGTGGCCGGTGGGATGAGATCGTGGAGTTCATGAGCACACACGCCGAAGTACAGCCTGTAGAAGACCGACAAGAAGGCTTACGGCGATGAGCCAAGCTGTGAAACTTGGCATCCACCAGTTTAAAGTTGCTAATGAGCCTCTTAGCTCTGCGTTCCACCGAGTCAAGCACGGCAAGTTGATATTTGCAAAGGTGGCTGCAATACTCTATGCAGGATTGGACTTGCGCTTTGTAAAGAATTAAAAGCTGTCCAGGCGTAAAGTATCGCTTCACTCTGTTTAGGATGCCCATTTTTTTTTGACGAATTTTGTTTGTTTTTGAATGTTTTTTTGGGACGATGGAATTTCTCCGTTATTTAAATCATGATGATATCTCTAGTCTACATTACTCTTACTCATTAGCCTGTGAAAGTCTAGGACATAATAACATAATTTGTTATGTGTACACGACATGCAATGTGTTTTGTATCGCTGTAATATCATTTTGAATAGTTATAATAATATCCGAAAGTTATTGTACCATGTTTACGGTTTTTTGATGGTGGGATGAGCAGTATTCTTTAGTTAGTCGAAGATGGATGGAGTTACGGATTTTAATATTCGACATGACATAGGATATGCAATGGGTATTTTTACATTCAAACTGGTAGCTTAATTTGAAAATAAGGCCATTCTTATTTTTAGATAGATAGACATCTTATTATTCGGTGCAACAATAAATAATTGTCTTCACAAATGCACGAAGAGAAAACAACATTTTAAAAATTGTTAGAGCATCGGATGTTTAAAAATCTTCTTTAACCTCTTCCCTGTCCAATCTTGCTAATATTATGAAAAAGTATACCTGCACCCTAATTGTGTAAGTGAATTCGGCAATGCAAAGGGTTTGATCGCCATCAATAGACATGCGAGATGAAAGACGCGATGTGGATATCCGTCTATGTGTTTAGGCCCATATTTAGGCTAATAATACTCATAACATTAAAAACCGGCCAAGTGCGAGTCGGACTCGCGCACGAAGGGTTCCGTACCATTATCGCAAAAAAAACGGCCAAAATATCACTTTTGTTGTATTGTACTTAAATATGTATTTTATTCTGTTTTTAGTGTTTGTTATTATAGCGGCAATAGAAATACATCATCTGTGAAAATTTCAACTGTCTAGCTATCACGGTTCATGAGATACAGCCTGGTGACAGACGGACGGACAGACAGACAGACAGACAGACAGACGGATCGCGGAGTCTCAGTAATAGGGTCCCGTTTTTACCCTTTGGGTACGGAACCCTAAAAACCCTATTCCATTGTTACAGTGTTAGTGGTCTATCTTAGTTTCTAGTCTTCTGTGGCCCGAATATAAACTCATGAACTTCGTGTCCAACGTCAAATCCGTGCTGCTCTACGGGTGTGAAACGTGGAAGGTAACAAAGGACATCTCACACCAAATCCAGGTCTTCGTCAACCGATGTCTTCGTCACATTCTCGGAATTTACTGGCCCGAGACAATCTCTAACAGCTGTTGGAGATATGCCACAAGTGTCCGATCGACAGCTAGATCAAGCGTCGTAAATGGAGATAGATTGGTCACACGCTCCGGAGCGATTCCGATCATATGCCTAATCAGTCTTGAATTGGAATCCTCAAGAAAAAAGGAAGCGTGGCCGTACCCGTCAAACCTGGCGACGCACCGTATTGGCTGATGCGACGAGCATCGGAATGACGTGGGGCGGAGTGAAGCGTGAAGCTCAAGACCGGTCGCGATGGAGGACTACTGTGGCCGCCCGCTGCCCCAGCTATTGTAAAAAGATTTTTCAAAATCAAATTCTAAGTCAAATATTTTTATTTTACATAGGCCTACATGGGCACTTATAAAACGTCGACAAAAGGTGCACGGTTTGGGTTAGTCGTTTCCTATGGAGAAGAACCGGCAAGAAACTCCATGGTTACTCTTTTAATTTTTTTTGTGTTTACAATATTTCCATGTTACAGCATTAGTACTTGGATATGGGGGGACAAATTATATTAGATTACCTGCACTCTTCAAAGTTAGTAGCGGGATTAAATTGCGTACCCCCCGGACATAACTTAACGTAAGTCTCATTACTGGCAGACTCTAAATGCAACAATCTTCTTACAATACCATCTCGGCCTGATTTATTTCAATCTAGCATCATCAAGTCATCACTAATTAATTCCTGAGTTGGACAAATTATAAAAATGTTTATTTGAACGCCAGTTTTGGGACGAATTTGATTAAAATCACAATGCAAAGATCATTTTTAGCTGTTAACATGGTGATGAGATGATCTACCTACCTTTTTTTTTGCGTTGATTAATGCTCATGCATACTGCACTACCACGGTGCGATAGTGCAGTTATGTGGGACTCTAACCCACTAAAACAAGAACACATTGTACGCCGTGACCACCCCAGGGACCAAATCAGCACATGGGTGCCTGAAGACCCCGTGTATGGCACCCTTGGTCCCACTGTGACGTGTCAAGGTCAATGGCCCCGCCACCTACCATTTTGCTGCCGCAGGGGATAGGGAGAGCGGCTAACGCTATACCGACAATCCTCTTCCCCTGCGGCCCCACCACGTCCGCCATCAGACGGTGGCGACCCCATCCAGGCCGCGGAAGGTAGGGCTCTCCCGCGGCCCAAACGGGGTACCGCAATACCGGCACTCCTCTCCCGCCGCGGCTTCCAACCCTCAGCCGCAATATCGTATGGGACCTGGGACATCGCGGCCCGCCTCAGTTGCGATGTCGCCTGTTACCAAGCGGCACCGCAACCTACTAGTTGGCCGCAACGTCATCGGCTTAATCGGCAAAAGCCCTGACGAGCGGCCCCTCCTCGGGTGCCTCTTCGCTTCACCGTGGGTGACCAAGCCACGGTTACTGAGCCCCCCCGCATCGACAATGCGGGACCGGGGGGGAAGATACCGATACCTAGGAACATGTCATGCATTACTTTGGTTTACTTTGAAGGAAAAAGTCCTTTGTGATGATCGGATCTAAAGGTGAAAATAAAAAAACGTTTCAACAAAAATTAAACCGACTTCCAAAATAAAACACTCCAAAGAGAAAAATAACTTTCTTTTCGGAAGTCGGTGTTTTTAATTTTGGTAACTTATACGAAAATACGCATTATCAAAGATAATTCAAAAACAATTCGTCTGATCTTGATCAGATTTAAAGGCGACCACATGAGAAGCACTAACTTTAAAATAAGAAAAGAATCATCAACATCGATTTACCTAGTAAAACGTTCTGAGGTAAAACAAATAAAAACGCACGAACTATTTTGTGGGGTTAAAATGCATTTTATATCAACCGACAACACGTGTGGAAGAGATAGATGCTGTGATGAGCAGTAGGAAGCTAGTTCGCGTACGAATACACACTTTTGCAAATTTGTAGCGAAATGGATAATGATTTAGGACGAAACCGAGCGCGCGAAATTTTACAAACAGACCTTTGGCAGTCTAGCTATCATGAAAAAACGACTCGACGACGAAATCTATCTGTTCAAAATAAAATTATTTGCATTGTTGAACTACTAATCTATCCCTGTATGGAGGCCGTTTTGCAATTTTCCGTCTTCTTATGGTATTTATTTGCGCCCAAAAATGCGTTAAAATTTGTGTCGAAATGTGGAACTTTCGACGCTCATAACTTTCAAATATTTTCTTTTTTTACTTTTTCGCTTCCATACAGGGCTAGATAATGATGAGACATGATATCACTTTTTATTTTGAACGTACATCGTCAAACAGTGGAATAATCCCTAGACTACGTTTGTATGGAAAAAAATCGACTAGTGTAACCTTAAGTCGAATTGATAACCTCCACTTTTTTGAAGTCCGTTAAAAATAATGCCAGTCAGCAAAGTTAGTAGCGGGACTATTTGCATTCTCACCGGACATAACGTAACCCTCATCACTGGGAGGCTCTAAATGCAGCAATCTTCGTCCGATAGCATCTCTTCCTGATTCGTTTCAATTCACAGCTCAGATACCGAGTCATGTCTGTTTGCATAATGTCTTACTTACAACTTTGCATAACGCTGCGTAGGCTAAAAAGTAAAAATAAAGGAATGGAGGTAGCTACCGGGTGTTGATAAACACATGTGAGATATGTTAGGTTTGTCTCTGGGCACATGATTAGATATAACTCTGGGATAGCAAGTCAATTCATAAACAATTCAATTAAGTATTTTTTAGGGTTCCGTACCCAAAGGGTAAAAACGGGACCCTATTACAAAGACTCCGCGGTCCGTCTGGCTGTCCGTCTGTCACCAGGCTGTATCTCATGAACCGTGATAGCTAGACAGTTGAAAATTTCACAGATGATGTATTTCTGTTGCCGCTATAACAACAAACACTAAAAACAGAATAAAATTAATATTTAAGTGGGGCTCCCTTACAACAAACGTTATATTTTTGCCGTTTTTAGGGTTCCGTACCCAAAGGGTAAAAACGGGACCCCATTACTAAGATTCCGCGATCCGTCTGTCTATCTGACCGTCTGTCACTAGGCTGTATCTCATGAACCGTGATAGCTAGACAGCTGAAATTTTCACAGATGATATATTTCTGTTGCCGCTATAACAACAAATACTAAAACAATAAAATAAATATTTAAGTGGGGCTCCCATACAACAAACGTGTTTTTTTGCCGTTTTTTGCGATAATGGTACGTAACCCTTCGTGCGCGAGTCCGATTCGCACTTGGCCGGTTTTTTTGCGATAATGGTACGGAACCAGTCGTGCGCGAGTTCGACTCGCACTTGGCCCGTTTTTTTTCGATAGGCTCGCGTTAGACCACTATCTCGCCTGATGGCAAGCGATGATGTGGCCGACGATGTGTACTATGGGCCAAAGCTATATCTGATCACTTTGAAAACAAAATCCCGTGCACAAGATGACCACATCTGCGTCCGCCCTTTTTGCATCGATCAATAGTTGTATTGCCGTCTTTTTTTAAATTACAAAAACAAGGGGCTAAAATGACTCGTTTGTTTTTTTGGCGTCTTCTTTTGTTACAAAAACAAGGGGCTGACAGGTACTAGAGAAACAGTCACCCAATGCTGCGATGCTATTGGTTGATGAGTATAAGTCGGCGTTACTCTAGCGAGCGAGCCCTGCAAGCAGAAATAGTCCTTACGGTGATCAGATATAGCTTTGGCCCATAGTACGTAGCATATCTTTTTTAGGACCAGTGGTCGGTAGGGCAATTGCTGAACATAATGGCCTGGGTTTAATTCCCGGGTCCGTTTTTTACATCTGGAATTTTACTGGTAGATTGTATAATTGTTTTTCCTGCCTTTTAATTGGGACTTAAAATATAACTAGCGGAATGTTGGCGCTCCTCTGCCTTACCTATAGGGATACAGCAGCCGGGCGAGCACGGTCTCTGTGATAGGCTTGAGTCACGCATTTGATGACGGTTTTTGCTCCCAAACGTTTTTAGGGTTCCGTACCCAATGGGTAAAAACGGGACCCTATTACTAAGACTCCACGATCCGTCTGTCTGTCTGTCTGTCACCAGGCTGTATCTCATGAACCGTGATAGCTAGACAGTTGAATTGTTTTTGGAAGTCGGTGTCTTTGGTAGGTACTAATTTTTTGCGTTATGGACACCGACTTCCAAAAATAAAGTTATTTATCACTTTGTAGTTTTCTTATAAGTCGGTAGTATTTAATAGTATTTTTTTTTTCGCGTTTTAATTGTACCTACCTTTTTTTTTTTTTTATTATCTATAGGCTTGCGCTTGACCACTATCTCACCTGATGGTAAGCGATGATGTGGTCGACGATAGAGCACGCTTGCCTAGAAGAAACCTATTCACTCTTGACTTAAAGACCCCTAGATTGTAGCTATCGGGAAACACAGATTCCGGCAGGGAATTCCACTCTTTAGCTGTACGCATAATAAAAGTGTCCCCAAAACGTTTTGTGCGTATGGGTGGGATGTCCACCATGTACCGATGACGCATCGCCGTACGTCTGGTAGTCCGATGATGGAACGGGCTGGGCGGAATTAAATCATGTAATTCCATCGCACACTCCCCGAAATGTAACCGATAAAATACCGACAAACTGGCAACTCGGCGACGATGTTCAAGGCTCTGGAGCTTTGACTTGACCAGTGCCTCATTACCGACGAGTTTCTTGGCCCGCTTTTCGATCGACTCTAGTGCATCAAGCTGGTATTTGGCAGATCCATCCCAGAGATGAGAACAGTACTCCATGCACGATCGAACTTGCGCTTGATACAAGTTGAGCAGCTGTTCCGGCGTGAAGTACCTTCTCACCTTCGCAAGGATCCCCAACTTTTTGGCAGCCAGCTGAGCCTTTGCCTCAATGTATGGCCCAAAATTGAGAGTCGATGTCAACGTAACGCCAAGAAGCTCAAGATGGTCCGTTATTGGCACGGTTACATCACGGAAAGTAGGAGCCGGGTGGAATTGGCTCCTTTTAGCGGAAAAAAGACACGCCTGGGTTTTAGCAGCATTAAACCTGACCAGATTGGCATCGCCCCATTCGGAAACTGCCTGCAAGGACAAGTTCAAGCGCTCCACCATGGCCTCCCGGAGAGACCGGACCTGAGGCCCGGTAGCACGCGCGTTGGACAAGTATCTCTCAGCAACAGTGCTAATAGGCAAGTAGTTAAGTAAGGTACCTATAATGCCATAATAGATTACCCGAATATCATGAAACTGAACATAACCGGTGAAATGAGAGTGTACCAAGGTGAACTGTACACATCTGCTTACCCCTTTAGGGCGTACTGGCGTGATTTTATGTTATGAAATGGTATAAACAATAAACAGACATGCGATTGCAGCAATCCCGAGAGATTTGCCGTTATTTATTGAAGAGTTCTGTTGTATATCTCCGAAGTTCTTCATCAGATCTTCACCAAATTAAAATGGGACCAATTTCGGAACATACTCTTTCAAATAAAAAAAGTATTTTCAAAATCGGTCCCCAATTGACGGAGATATCGGTGAACCACATAAAAAAAAACAAACATAGTCGAACAAAGAACCTACTCCTTTTTGCAAAGTCGGTAAAAAACGGAATTCAGTTTCTTACAAACTGCCTAGCGTAGAAATTGTGTTGACATTACCTTCACACTGAATGAAGGTACCAAAATCCCAATTTAGTTATGTACTTACAATGCCACGCTCTCGAAACACTCTCATTCAATTAGATACCGAATCGAACTGAAAATGGACCAAAAAATCTTGTAACGGAACTTGATCAAACCATCGATCAACATTGTTCTTTTTTAAATCCATTGCTGCTTAGAAATGAATTGGCGAAAGCATTGTGTGAATAAAACAAGCAATGAAGTTTGAATTTAGAATAATTTTCGTTGTGTTTTGTTTTCGATAGTACTAGTTGCTTTGATGATATAACTATCCAATTTATCTAGACCGATCTGTGCTTACATTTTGTTGCAGTGAAAGTTTCAAGTGAATTTGGATAAGTATATAGAACAAAATAAACGATTTTTGTTTCTCATAGACACGTCATTAGGAGACGTGGTTCCGTACAAAAAATGTTTTAATGATGTCTGTGGTCGTAATGAGAGTTTTTCTCGTTGTTTCTTTAGTTTTTGGTATGTTTGTTTTAAAAGGAATCTTGGTTTTTATTTATAGTATGTTTCCATTAAATAGAAATACTTAGTTATGGACTATATTTTATGAGAGTGACCAAAGCAAAATAAAGCTTGATACATTCCATGTTTATCTGTAATGCTAATGATATTTACTTTTATCATATTCGTGAGTTCAGTTTTTTATCAATTTATCTTCCAATTATATTTTTTAGGTATTTATGATTTTTAGAGGTTGCCATTGCTATAAAAATTACATACATTGGAAAGATGCTGTGTGGCACTCCAGATTGTTAACCGTCCAGCTGCACCCTCGACGATCCGAATAATATTCCGAGTCTGTAATAAATTTTCCCCACACTAGGAATTTCTCCTGTATTACGCGTGCGACTCACATGCAAAAGCAGCCAGATCCGGCACAACTATCCGTAGGCGTATTAGTTCCGTGCGGGAATCGAACCCGCGACACGCAATCGCTCAGCCACTGCGCAAATCATACCGTCGACGAAGAAAACCGAATGATTTGATCCTTTGGTACGGTATTTTGCCTTGTGGTTTGGACAGTTCATCAATTCATTCCGCTTCCTCACCACGGACCCCTAAACCCACAGCAGGCTTCACAGAACTAATAGCAGCCGGTGCCCGTCACCTCGGTATAAAAGTGCGCTGCGCCTCATTGTGACATCACAGACACTTGTGCAACGCGACGCCTTACATCAAAATGTGCACAGTTATTCTATATGTGAGTTGTTTAAAATTATATTTTTTTCGTGACATATTATTTTAACAAGTGAATTTTGTGTTAAGTTATGGTGGTGGATTCCTAATGGGAATTTCTTAAAATAGGCAGTTTTTTGGATTGGTACATGATGCACGGAGATAAGTACTCTAGCAGGGTCGTTATCTCCAGGATTTTAGTCCTGTAAGGACAAAACATAAATATCATCTGGTATTTTGTGCTTTGAATAGTGCATTCAAAGGCTCCAAATTCTGGCTCTTCGTAAGGAATTAATATTGGAGACTTTTATAATTCCATAGTTCCTATTACATGGAATCATATACCCGTGTGTTCCTGGGTTAAGAGTCCTGCCCATCCCTTCATGGATAAGTGCAAAAATTAAACAAGCTTACCTGCCTGGCTTCGCTACTTTTCCTATATAAAAATGATTAAAACCGAAAAAAACTTTAAAGAAACTTAAGAGACTCAACCATAGTGTAGCTTTTAATCAGTAAAATAATATTCAGAGAAAAATAAATGAGATCCAAAAAAAGGGTGCCTGCCAACTGTAACCCAGCGCTGGGTGACTCCCAGCAAATGCTGAGTTGGTAATCTTTTCGGTATGGGCACGCTCAGCGCTATTTGTCTTTGTCCTTTTTTATTTTGTGTAAATGTATTTTTATTCTAATCTATATAAAAACCAATTACAATTCTGTAACTGATACGATGTACATAATAAAGAGTGTTTCTATTCTATTCTATTCTATTACCACGTTATAAAGAAAAAGAAAGAAAGAAAAATTGTTTATTCTGCACAAACTAAACGCACAATACAAAATAAAGAGTGGCATTCACTAAAGGTACAAATTAGCCAAAAGCCTCGTATTTAAAACGAAAAATTATAAAAGAAAATATATTATAGAAGAAGATAAACACTATGCTCTATATATGTGCATTCTTTTTTTTTGCAAACCATCCTTATCCTGCGTAATATGCAGGAGAAGTCGTGGTAAGAACAGGCCACAGGGTATAGCACAACAAAAAATCTAACACCACAATTTCTGCTTGGAAAATTTTGCAGGGTTAAAAATGGAACAAGATTTTTTAAGTGAATTAAAAGTGTCACTGGTTATTATTAGAACTGGATTTCGGTTGAGCTAAGCGTATGAATACAGGAAAAAGAAGGGGGTTGACCTTGTTTTAAACTTTGCCCCACACTAGGAATTTCTTCCTGTATCTTGGGTGCGTTTACAAACAAATAAACTCAACATACACAAACACCCAGAGCCGGAACAACTATATGTAGGTCATACAAATATTTGTTCCGTGCGGGAATCGAACCCGAGACACGCAGCGCAGCAGTCAATCACTCAACCACTGCGCCAACCGTGCAAAGAAGATGATTATTTATTTATTCAGGATCTACAACGAAAGATGTACACAAAAACACAATGAATCATTAATTTGAAGTAATGAGAAGTGCATTCCCCACAATTACAGGAGGCCACAGTATGCTTTTTAGAGTATCTATCAACTAAATAAAAACAAAAACATAAACCCTTATTACAAGGTAATAGTAAAACATTTTAACACATAAGGAGAATAAACAAATCAAAATATGGTAACTTATAAAAAACTCTCCTTGTAATTTAGCCTTAGGGTATGCCAACATTATGGCAAACTAGACGGAAAATAAAATAAACTTATTATTGCAAAACATCACCATCCATCATCTTCCTGCCCTTGTCCCATGTTACTTGGGGTCGGCGCAACACGTTTTCTTCTTCCATACCGTCCTGTCCCCCGTCACGTCACGCCATCACTGATTCCCTTTTCTTTCATATCACTCCTCACACAGTCCAGCCATCTTTTCTTCAGCCGTTCCCTCCCTCTCCACCCATCCACATTTATATTCATAACTCTTTAGCGTTTCATCCCTCCTCATCAGATGACCAGGACAAACGGTTTCCTTTCAACTTTTCTGTCACTGGCGCCACTTATTGCAAAACATCCAATCAATAATTCTTTTTTTCCCATATTGCTGATACAAAGTTTATAACCAGCTAAATGGCTAATATCTCCCAGCGATGTTTCACCCCTCAGTGACAAAGCTCCTTTGTTATTTGCTCATATCGTAAGATTAAAGCTAAAAACTGCTTTTATCTGCAATAAATAACGCCAGGGGCTTGTTGCTGCGGCGGTGTATCATCGCACGCCATTGGACACATTTTATACTGGATTTCTTGGGTGGGAAAATACGGGATATTGTTGTGGCAGGAACCGTGGTGGGTAGAGTCTTGTATCGGCAAAATCTCGGGTAGAAATATTTGCGTAGAAATACTCCAGTACGAAAATTAAGATAACTAAACCACAGATAATATAATACTGACTAAACTAAGAGTTAAAAAAGTCTGAGGCAGAAAACTATTGAGCTTTCCTACTTAAGAGTTTTCCGAACTATCAAGTTGGAAAACTATCAGGTAGGAAAATTGCTACGTAGGTACAAACATACTGGGTTGAAAGACTCTCCGGTAGGAAAACTCTTGGGTAGGAAACTCTTGAGTAAGAAAATTCATGGGCTAGACCCTAACGATTTTCTATTGGGCACGAAATCGTCTTCGTCTCTACAGGCGATTTAGTTGAGCATACGATAAAGTAAACGTTTTCTTTGTATGTATGTTCACCGATATCTCCGTTATTTGTGGACCGATTTTAAAAATTCGTTTTTTGTTTGAAAGAGTATGTTTCGAATTGGTCCCATTTTAATTTGGTGAAGATCTGATGAAGAACTTCGAAGATATATACAACAGAACTCTTCAATAAATAACGGCAAATCTTTCAGGACTGCTGCAATCGCATGTCTGTTTCTTGTTTATACCAGTTCATAACATAACATCACGCCAGTACGCTCTTAAGGGTAAGCAGATCTCTCATTTGATCGGTTTTGGTCATGTTTCATGATATTCGGATAAACTATTCTGGCGTTATAGGAAACTTACTTAACAACTTGCTTATTAGGTAGGTACCACTAAAAAGAGAAAATTAAAAAAAAAAATTACAAAAAAATACTACCGACTTCCAGATTAGAAAACTACAAACTGAAAAATAGCTTTATTTTTGGAACGGTGTCCATAACGCAAAAAAATGGTACCTAAGAAAGACACCGACTTCCAAATATAAAATTATTTTTCACTTTGTAGTTTTCTTATTTGGAAGTCGGTAGTATTTTTTTGTAAAAATGTTTTTTTATTATTAAAGTTTACCAAGTCGTATCGTTGCTATGATATTTCGTAGGCGCTCTGAACTTGTACTTTTTTTTCCCCTACTTCTCCGTTATTTAATTTTCTGATTACTTTCGTTGCGGGATCCAAGACAGTTAAATACATTCGCCGTGACTTCGGCGAGCTTCATTGTCTCGGTGCTTTTCTGGTGGTCACCACTTTTGATTCTGGCTTTCAGGAGTTCCAATGGTTTGGGATTGCACGAAGAAAAAAAAAGGCACTCTAAACTGACTTATAATTTAGATTATTCCCTCTATGAAATGGTCTGAATAGTTTTTTTCTGTAATGAGATAATTGTGGATTCCTTTCTTTATTTCGTGGCTGAGATTGGTAAACGTTCTAACCACTTTCTTGCTAATAAGCTGGTATTATGAAATCAAATCTAGATCTGTTGCTTGCTACAAAAAAGAAACCAAATTTACGTCTAGACATTTCTTATTATGTTCTGTAATAATAATTATGTTTTTGCGTGTCAAGCCGAGTCATGTGAAAAATTGGCGGTTTTTCACTGTCTCGAAGGATCATTTTACGAAACTATAATCATATTTCACTGCCACAGATTATTTATTCAGTTTTTGTTGTGAGTGTAATTCACTCGTTTTGTTTGTTTCAAAAAGAATTATTCTTGACTTCTTGCTAAGGGATCACCAGACCACAGACTTTTATCAATTCTACACGTATTTTTATTCAAAAATATTAAAAAAGAGGTCTTATCTTTGAATTTATTTTGTTTCATAGATTTCTCGGTTCACATAATTACATATCTACTTACATCTCATAATTATGTTATTTTGGTTTGTAACAGCTATACCGCTAAAGTCATCAGGTACATCATCGCATAGAGACTGGCAAACGAAAGTAGACACTCGAATTATTTGCAAACTTTTTATATGGCAATGCTATACTAATGTCAACCCTAATTTTCCATAGGACTCTACTAAGTTGATACATTGTTTTAAGGGTACACTAGTCGACGGCACGAACTATTTTGTGCGCGGGGTTAAAATGCATTTTATATGGACCGACAACACGTGCGGAAGAGATAGATGCTGTCATGAGCAGTAGGAAGCTAGTTCGCGTACGAATACACACTTTAGCAAATTTGTAGCGAAATGGATAATGATTTAGGACGAAACCGAGCGCGCGAAATTTTATAAACAGACCTTTGGCAGTCTAGATATCATGAAAAAACGAATAAATCGATCAGTTCCAAATAAAATTATTTGCATGGTTAAACTACTAATCTATCCCTGTATGGAGGCCGTTTTGCAATTTTCCGTCTTTTTATAGTGTTTATTTACGCCCAAAATTGCGTTAAAATTAGTGTCGAAATGTGGCACTTTCGACGCTCATAACTTTCTAATATTTTCTTTTTTTACTTTTTTGCTTCCATACAGGGCTAGATAATGATGAGACAAATTGATATCACTTTTTATTTTGAACGTACATCGTCAAACAGTGGGATAATACCTAGACTACGTTTGTATGGAAGAATTTTCGACTAGTGTAACCTTAATTCATAATCACTATTTATCTTTTTGGAAAAACATTTTCACTATTTAATCATTTAAAAAGTTTAATTAATAATGTTTCCTGTGACTCTTATGAATCTTTCACACATCACATTGAAGTCTTAGATTAGATTCAGATTTTGATTGATAGTGAATAAACCAAAATCATTATAGAATACTGTTGTTTTTTTTTATTCAGATTGATATATCTTAAGTATTATCTACCTAAATGTACCTATAGTATTATTATTCAGACGAAGTAATATTTAAATAATTCTAAAGTATGAAATTAGTTTATTCCACGTATTTCATACTAGTTCTTGGGGTTGCTATGCTGCTATTTTCTCAGTCTCTACTTTCGTTTGCCAGACTCTAACATCAGGCGAGATAGTGGTCAAACGCGAGCCAATAGATTATAAAAAAAAAGTCTCCGCCAGATAACAAAAAAATAAAAGTTAAAGCCGACTGGTACCAAAAAGTATAGGTAATTAAGTATTTTTTTATTATTGATAGGCTCGCTCTTAACCACTATCTCACATGATGGTAAGCGATTATGTGGTCGACGATGCATCACGCTTAGGACCATAGGCGTAGAACCATTTTACACGTTTAAATCATATCAATCGGTCCACGCGTTTATGAGATATTTACTCATTACTGAATGCCAAGTGAAAGGTCAAGAACGCCCCTTACCACGATACGTTTGTTTGATCGTTCGATTAGCGACACTGCCTTTACACTATTTTCGAAATTTGAAATATTGGAATACATTGGTAGACAGGTATTAACGACTTTTTTTTTGTTATATGTCGGTGACTTTAGCAATGTTTGTTATTTTGGTACACACCTCATTGGCAAATTAATATTTTAAATTCACTAAATATTCATGATCAATATTAGCGTGACTGCGCCTCTGCTTAGGAGAAAAGACCTTCTTTCGTGCCAATCTAAATAAAATCTTGCCACCGTCCGCGCTCCTAACCTAACTCTCCCGTACATCCCCCCAGTATATCAGACGCACGCTTCGAACCTCGCTAGATACACCTGATCTATCGCTACACTGTTCGTAACGTATATTTACACCCGTACATAAACGCTATCCGTTTGCTTTAGAACATCATATTCTGTTGAGACAATGATTCGAGGGTACGAGCGTTTCCGAAAGATATTTTAGCGATTCGGTTTATGAAAATTAAACCAAATTCCGAGTTCGGATGCCGATTCGGTTTATGTAAGTTTTGATGAACTCGATTAATATGCGGTTTCTGAATTAAGAATTTAAAGCAAATAACTGTAAAAACTCTATTGATGATTACTTTTGAAACATTTTTTTTTGCTAAAGTAGAATTTTAAGCTCTTAAATTTTTCAATTCAGTAACCGGCTGCAACTTTAATGAACTTTTGACCAATATTTGCTTTTTTATAGTTTTGAGTTTTTCTGATCTGTGTCAAACTTAGCCCCTGTGTGTGAGTTTAAAAGGATTATAAAAAAAAAGTATTTACTCGTTTGAAATTCTCGAAAACTATATTATTATTTCTTTCAGGATTTATTGACTGTATTCACAAAATCCTGAGAGAAATTCTAGAATTTGTTAATTGACCAATTGTTTTTCGGAAACATGAACACCACCACTACACAATTCAAAAACAATTTTTAAAATAAACTATGAAACATTTTCATTTTTGATTTTTAGCACACTGTTAAACTTCAAAGCCAATACTCGCATGACTACAAAATATTTCACCATCCGAAAAAAAAAAGTTGAGTGTTTGAATTTAGAACAGCATAAAAAAGAATATTGTTTTTGATTCTCACCTTTTCTATAAATATATTTTTTATTTGTTAACGCAGCGTTTGCCACGAAAATGGTTTTACGCATTTTTTGATCATAGAAATGCTGGAATTTTTATTTGAAATATGCAAAAAATACTGAAATATTGTGCAGGTATTCAGAGGCAGCTTTATTGATAACAACACTGAGTTTTAAGTTCTATTTTTTACGTAGGTTATCAAATGTCAAAGTGACAGTGCCCTGCTATCTGAAAACCCTGCTTTGTTGATTACATGCGCTACAGCTGAGATTGAGGCCCTGTGTTCAATGCCCCAGCCGGCCAGTAGTAGTTTGGAGTCTGGATTAGGATTGTTAAAAAGGTTCGATCCTGAAAAGTCGAAACTTCCGATTGTTTTCAAACTTTCGTTTTCGATTACGGTTCCGAAACTTTTAAATCGGAGGTTATCGGAGGTCGATGCGCAGTATTTCTTTTACTATTAATACTGATTACGATTTTAGATAACTTTTTTCAACGCCTAATCAGGTGTATTGGTTTTGAACTGAAATTAATAAAAATTGTAGTTCTAAAAACTAAAAAACACGCTTTAATGGTAAGGATAATGGGACAAACTGTTTAAATTATTGCATTGTCATCGGTCCTTGATAAGTGTGCAAAGTTTCAAATCAATCCAACGTTTTGAAGTGGGTGAAAATCACGTTCAAAGATTCCGTTACATTGATACATAGATACATAGATACATATACATACCAAGCTAATAAAAGCGTGTTAAAAAGGCTGATTAGCAATGTATGTATTATTTTATTTTATTAAACCTGCTTACTCCGCCGATTCTGATTTCGGTGCCGGTTCCGATTCCGATAAACCAAATATGAATCCTCCGATTCCGACTTTGGTTCCGATAACACTTCCGTAACATCCCTACTCTGGATTCATACCACTTTTCCCAATATCATTACATTATTATTATTTACTAGCTGTGCTCGCGGCTTCGCTGCCGTCATCTGTCTACCAACCCTACCCTACTTACCTACCTACCATTTTTTTTTCTATAGTCATCATTCTTTCGCGGAGAATCTTAACACCGCCATTCAGAAAATGACTTCAAATGCACATCGCCATCTGTCGAATATCGAGTTCAATTGCCAGAGTATCTGAATTGCGTGTGTTGTGATAATTTTACTTCTTGAAAAGTTCAAATTCATCTAACTTTTGATAGGGTGAACCGATTGCGATGAAACAAAAACTAAGTAATACTTCAAGTTACGGAAAAAAAATATGTATAAAAGTTATCTACATTGGTTTCGTACATTTCACGTGATGCGTGCACAAATATACAGACAAACAGATAAACAGACAAAAAATTCAAAAATGCTGGAAATGGGTTCTGTTGGTTATCCTTTAACACCCTGGCTATTTCTTTTTTAAATATTTTCGATGTACAAAAATTACTTTTCTACAGATTTATTATATGTATTGATGATGATATTGATTTCTGTTACATGAAACTTAAACATAAATGGCGCAATGTAGTTCATAGGTACACCGAATATAAGCGTATTATAAGGTACGTTATGGAGCTCGTGGCTAAATAATAACAGCCGCACGGGTCGACCATCAAGGTTAAGCAACGCTTGACGAGGTCGGTCCGCCTCGGCAAGCACGTTAAGCCGTTGGTCCCGGCTGTAATTTGAAGATCTTTGACAGTCGTTACGGGTAGTCAGAAGCTTGAGATCTGACACCAGTCTTGCCAAGGGGTACCGTGTTACCCAGTTACTGGGTTGTGGATGTCAGATAGTCGCTCCATGTAAAACACTGGTACTTAGCTGAATCCGGTAAGACTGGAAGCCGACCCCAATATAGTTGGGAAAAGGCTAGGCAGATGATGATAAGCTATGTTATGATAAATAACAATCCTTCTGGCATTATTGACTATTGTTATACTCAAGTAAGCTCTAAGATTTTTAACTCCAGATCATCTTTTAAAACGCTACACAATTCACAATATATTTGCTCTTTACGTCCTCTACTGCACTTTATTGCCGCTCTTAAAGTATTGAATGGTTCTTTGTGACCTGGCCAATGGCTACTCTTATAAAAGAGAGTTCGATTTAGGATTATTTAGGTGTGTGCTGTTGTGTTATTGGTTCTAATGTTACTTATTAATCAAGTTATATAATGGATTAGTTTGTTAGGTAATAGGATAGGTTCAATTCAAGTAAATTATAACTGTTAAACAAAGTCTTATTTTCTCCGTCTATTCCTCATCTTTCATAATTCTTTTGCCAATATCGCAACTTATGAAGTGTTAGCGCGGTACCTGTGTTTTTAAAATACTTGTATACCTATTAGTTATTATCTCAGTATTCTTTCTGAATCTTATAGACCTTAAAACTTTCCTTATTAGATGTTCCACTTTCCTCCGCATCATATGCCAATATAATGCCAATTTATTTCCACAGAACTTTTCAGTCAACCATGCCATTTACGTATTATTTTATCACATCACATCATCAGCCTATTAATGTTCCCTCTGCTGGGACACAGGCCTCCTCTCTGTGAGGGGAATGGGCCATAATCCACCACGCGGGCCCAGTGCGTGTTGGTGGATGTCACATGTCTTCAAATTTTTGGTTCTAGGACATGCCGGTTTCTTCACGATGTTTTCCTTCACCGTTTTGAGAGCAGTGGTGATGAAATAATTTACACTAAGTAAAGGGCCACCACTGCTCTCACGTATTATTTATCCTCATATATTTCTCAGTCTAATCTTACAGTCTAAAAAAGGGCCCTTTAGTTCAAATGAATTATTTTCCTCAAGGATCAAAAAAGTAGCAAGATCTTCTTGTCTTCCAAAAATAGAAAATATTATCAAGTTCTAAGTCACACATGTCTTCCTGTAAGCCTGCTTTTAACTGAAAAAGTAACTCGAGCCTTAGTTGACGGTAGACGTGAGCGTGGGTAGATCCGCCAGTATAAGAATTTCCTTGTACATGATTAAGGGATTGAAGCATGTGCTACAAAGGTTCCTGAAGATAGAAGATGTTACTATTTTAGCAGTCTGTTGTCAAATCTAACCCGAAGTCCGAAGAATTCCCATACTTAAGTGGCAGTAGGCAGCGCACAATGCTCTCAGAACGGATGGTCGGTGGGGCCGAAAAGTTCTGGAGTGGCAACCGCGAACTAGAAGTGGCTGCATTGGGTAGCCTCCCACTAGGTGTAGTTGGCCTGGTGAGCACGGCATCGATCATGTCTAGCATTGGGGGAGGCTTATGTCTAGCAGTGGACGTCTTTCGGCTGATATCATGATGACACGACAAAATATGTACAGGACAAACGATTTGCGTTTTGTTTTTCAAGCTAGATTTGGACTATCGCTTTTGAAAAATATGATTTCAAGGTTACGCTGTTTTTTAGATTCATAGATTGAAGATCAAATATTTGTACCGCAATTGAGTGATCTACAAACATCCGACCTAATGCAGTTCAGAATAGGTAGATGACAGTTCGGTCAGGAAGCCACAAGAGCCGAGACAAAGCCATTAATCATTGAGACATGTCTACTGTTAACCTTGCCAAAACTAGGCAGATGTGCTATGCGTACCAATAGCTGTGGAATGGTCATAGATGCAGTAGATATGCAACATTTATAGATGACTACCACGAACTTAGTCAGCCGCATCTGGTTGGACTGGAAACCGAACCCAATATAGTAAAGGCTAGCTAGGCAGTCAACGAATTAATTAAATTATATTTTTAGTATACAGATTTTTACAATTAAGAAATTAGACTTCAATAGATTTTTTTACTTATAGCTAAAGGGCGGTTACGTACTACATCCAATCCTTGTCCGTGATTAGAGTTCTGAGTTCAAAATGTTCTGAATTATGACAGATTATGGCCGAGTTAGAGGTGAAAAACGGATAGAGTTCGGATGTATTGCGTAAGCTTCCCTTCAAGAAGTACTACGGATGCAGTGCGTAATTTATAAAAAACTTTTTTACAAAAATATACTACCGACTTATTACCTACGAAAGACACCGACTTCCAAAAATAAAGTTATTTTTCACTTTGTAGTTTTCTTATTTGGAAGTCGGTAGTATTTTTTTGTAAAAAAGTTTTTTATTTTTCACTTTTTAGTTGTACCTACCTAATAGGCAAGTTGTTTAGTAAGTTTCGTATAACGCCAGAATAGATTACCCGAATATCATGACACTTGAACAAAACCGATCAAATGAGAGATCTGCTTACCCCTTAAGAGCGTACTGGCGTGATTTTATGTTATGAAATGGTCTAAACAATAAACAGATATGCGATTACAGCAGTCCCGAGTGATTTTCCGTTATTTATTGAAGAGTTCTGTTGTATATCTTCGAAGTTCTTCATTAGATCTTCACCAAATTAAAATGGGACCAATTTCGAAACATACTCTATCAAACAAAAAAAAAAGAAATTTCAAAATCGGTTCACAATTGACGGAGATATCGGTGAAAATACATAAAAAAAAAAAAAAAAAACATGCAAGAAGTCGAACATAGAACCTCCTCCTTTTTCGAAAGTCGGTTAAAAAGATATGGAACTTACCGGTGATTATAGTTCGATACATGACACAAATCAAATAGGATTATTTATATTTAGGACAGTTGGATTCTTTATTCTTATCACTTTCCTTGTGTGTAGCCCTAGGTAGTTTATGCCTTCGAAATAGACCTATATTAGAACTTCAGACTAATTAGGAAATTTTAAAATACACGCACTTTATGTTGTCCCAATACAGGATACCTTATAAACCGATTTGATTTTATGTCTCTCTACGTCATAATGGCAGCACGAAAACTAAAAACTTAATATCCTTCTTCATCTTAATATTTTTCTTAATTAACTAAAGCTTAGTTTTATTACGGTCACCAAACGTTTTATACAAACCAAAGTTTAGTTTAGTCATAGCAGTATATACTGCACTAGAGTAATGTCAAATGAGTTGCAGTCGGCAAATAGTAGTTTGTTCACAACTGATATGAGTTCGTAATGAGTTCTGTAGTTGTTGCTCGGTGTTTTGTACGAATTATTACGTCATGTTTATAAATAAGAAGCGTGCGTTCATATACTGACCTTTTTATAAGTTTTTAAGCTGACATGTTCACAATCATTAGAATTAATATTTGTTTTGGGATATTTACCATGTATATTTTGATTGTTTTTGTTTTGTTTATTTTTTTTAATATCGAGCTCTCAACAAAAAAACAAAATATACATGGTAAATATCCCGAAACAAATATTAATTCTACTGACCTTTTTGTATATTATATTGATATCGGAGATTTTTAGTAATATTCGTTAAAAGCTTGATCACTTCGGTATGTTTAGGTACATTAAATAAGTACAATTCTCTAAGTTTTACACGGAGATGTACCTACCTAAGGCGACATAAAAAATAGCCGGCTCAAACTAGTATTATTGCTCAAGGCCGAGATAAATAGCAATTACTGGCAGAAGGCTCCACCTGAGAGGGGTACCTGTTCAAACGTATATATATTTAAATTAAAAATTACTGAAAAAAAATTATACAGAAAATGAAAGGCCTTTTTAGGGTTCCGTACCCAAAGGGTTGAAACGGGCCCCTATTACTAAGACTCCGCGATCTCATGGTGTGGGCTATCATTGGATAGGCCATTCAAAAATATTACGGGTCTGTGAAAACCATTTTACAATGCATGTCCTCGAAAAGAGCGTTTACCAAGCAGCCAAACTAAGTGTCACTTTTGAGGGTTCCGTACCCAAAGGGTAAAAACGGGACCCTATTACTAAGACTCCGCGATCCGTCTGTCTGTCTGCCTGTATGTCCGTCTGTCACCAGGCTGTATCTCATGAACCGTGATAGCTAGACAGCTGAAATGTTCACAGATGATGTATTATTTGGGCGCACGGTTGCGGGTTCGATTCCCGCACGGAATAAGTATTTGTATGACCTACAGATAGTTTTTCCGGCTCTGGGTGTTTGTGTATGTGAGTTTATATGTTTGTAAACGCACCCACGATACAGGAAGAAATCCCTAGTGTGGGGAAACGTTTAAAAAAAAAAAATATGTTGCCGCTATAACAAAAAATACTAAAATAAATATTTAAGTGGAGCCCCACTACAATAAACGTGTATTTTTTTGCCGTTTTTTGCGGTAATGGTACGGAACCCTTCGTGCGCGAGTCCGACTCGCACTTGGCCGGTTTTTAGTTTTATTTTATTTATACCTACCTAAAGAAATATTGGCAGAATAGCAATTAAATATAATTCTGATCAATGCACGTCATAATAACTAAAAGATCCGGTATTAGAATCAAACCATTGAAATTGTGTAATTGTGTCTTTCCACTTACCTAAATCTTTTGAGCAATAAATCCATTGGCTATTCGCTCAAAGGACCAATACTACTCGTAAATTCTGCATTACAAAAAAAATAACTAGAAAAAAATAAGTATACAAAATTCGATTATTTTAGTGATGGAAGTTCGCAAAGCAAGTTGCTTATAATCCAATATTTATATTTCCAGTGTGTGAGCGCCCTGCTGGTCTCCAGCGTAGCCAGGGCTGCAGAGATGGAGTGGACACAATACAACAACCTGCTGCAACAGTACCAACAGGCCTCCTCGCCTTACCAGCAGGCGGCTTCACAACAGGACCAACAGGTGAGGTCAAAATACTAACGTTGTACGAGAGAAAGTGGTACAAGATGAAAGACATATTATTATAAGTAGGTAAAACAGCAAGAGAAATTTAACCTAAACTATCTACGGCACGAGTTGTTCTAACACCAATATAAATTAAGAGAATTGGAGAAAGTGCCAAAGTCTGTGAAAAAGTTTTGTCCAATTAGTTCGCATGCATAAATTCACAATTTAAAAGTCGGCAATAAAACAGTTTAAATCCTGAAGCGCTGTCTATACTGTGCCTTTACATATATATGTTCTGTTAAACTGCCACGCCAATTTCTTTGTTATAAAAAAAAAACAAGAGATGGCTAGATAGCAGTTAAACACGGATATAAATACTCTAAAATTAGCCGTGTGGAACCGCGATATTACAATGTCACAAAAGTAAGCAAGTACTTATCCTTAATTTGAACACCTCAAAAAAACCACTTAGGGGTACACTAGTCGACGGCATGAACTATTTTGTGCAAAATTTCGTTTTGTTTTTGCTAGTTCGCGTACGAATACACAATTTTGCAAATTTGTTACGAAATGGATAATGATTTAGGACGAAACCGAGCGCGCGAAATTTTATAAACAGACCTTTGGCAGTCTAGATATCATGAAAAAACGACTTAATCAATCTGTTCAAAATAAAATTATTTGCATTGTTGAACTACTGCTAATGCATGCCGTGGCAGCCTTTAATTAAGGTTACACTATAAAATTTAAAAATATGAGTAATTTAACATGTATTTTTTGGTGTATGCTTTGTTGGTTGTCCTTTATTAAATAAATACTAATCTATCCCTGTATGGAGGCCGTTTTGCAATTTTCCGTCTTCTTATGGCATTTATTTGCGCCCAAAAATGCGTTAAATTAGTGTCGAAATGTGGAACTTTCGACGCTCATAACTTTCAAATGTTTTCTTTTTTTTTAATTTTTTGCTTGCATACTGGGCTAGATAATGATGAGACACATTGATATCGCTTTTTATTTTGAACGTACATCGTCAAACAGTGGAATAATCCCTAGACTACGTTTGTATGGAAGAATTTTCGACAAGTGTAACCTTAAGCCTGAAATTAGGCCCAAACAATATCGTAATACACAAAAACCTCAGTTTTATCATTCTCTTAAAACTTGGGGCGATGTTATTAATCCCGTACTTTCGTCTTTGATGTTACCACATAAAATACAGCCCCTTTGTACGTACCGTACTTATATTAAAAAATTCAACGGCAATACATTTGGGGCGGCCTATTTATATCCTAGCTATGTTGTGTGTAAGAATCAGTATATTTGAAGAGGTTCCGTGCCGTCAATTTTGGTTTGTCCGTGTCCTTTATTCGGGTGCGTAACATTTGACATAATAACAAAATTTCTAACGATCACATGACCTAATTTCATTTAATATTTTTTTTTGTATGACGATGAAATGATATAATGAATTATTGATACAATTTCAGTTCACCTAATTTTATATGGTTTAATAAACATTTTCTATAATGCACATTTGAACTAATGTTCAGTTAGTATAATATTCAATTTTTTTTTTCCAATTCTTTGGCCTCTAACTTAAAACTGAAGAACTAAGAACTACCGCGGCAGCGGCCGCCGAGCGCCAGATCCCTTCTATTGTTGGTGAATCATTTGGGTTAGATGAGGTTATAACAGTATGTTTTATGATATTTACTAATTCACTACAGAATTTGGGCAGAATGTGAGTAAATATGAAAATTAGGTCAACTGAATGTTATATAAAAAGAGCAATATACTAATTGAAAATTATATGAGATGAACGTTATACTAAATGTTATTAGAGCAAAAAAAGTTTGTATGAAATGTAATATTAGATCACATGAAATTAGGTTATTTGTTTTTATAGCATATGAAAGTTACATCATGTGAACGTTATTTCAAGTGATAATATATTATCTGTTATGTCATATATTACACAACCCCTTTATTCAGCTTCTTTAAAGTCTTTCCCACTAAGGAAAATAACTACTGCATGTGTGCATAAAATGTTTATCATATGAAGGCTCCGTCGAATATGGAGACTTCACACTCACTAACATTCAAAGTAAATTATACATTGCCTATCGCCTATGTAGTCGGTCCAACGTCAGTCAATATGCATATTATAAAAAACCCGACTGCTTAAAATGCGAACTAAAAAGACGTAAACGAGAAGAAAATCATGCTGACTAGTGACTAGTCGGAGGATTCATAAGCGCGAGCTGGCTGGAGCATGATTTTCTTTTTGTTTACGTCTTTTTAGTTCGCTTTTTAAGCAGTCGGGTTTTTTGATATTTTTAAATATTTTCTTTATTTACAATTTTTTGTTGTTTTAGTTTAGAATTAGGTACATTTAAACATATTAGTAATTTATATTTTTGTAATCACCTCTTAAAACCATTTATTTTGATACCCCACACGATGGTTATGGAAGAAAAAAAAATTGGACCCTCACAATATGGCGCCCAAAATCCGCCATTATTCTATTTTCCAATTTTAATGAAGGCAGTGACACTCGCAGGGTTAAGACGAATCGATTGACGTAAGAATCATCAAAAACGCGTTTGGTCTCTAGAACGCCACATAGGAACAAATATACATACATACATAGACTGATAAACACATTAACCTCCTTCGGCAGTCGGGTAAAAATTATTGAGCCGAGGTACCATGATGAATATCCATATCTTATTCCCTAAATTAGTATCTATGATATCTCGTAAAGATATTGTGACCACAAGGCCATCTGCTATTAATTCCGCCAACTTATGTATAGGAAATACGAAAATAAATCTCCGTGACATCCTTCACATAACGCGGGCCCCTAAATACTAAAAGTGTAATGTATATTTTCTTTAACAGAAATATATAAAATGACATAAAAGCATATTATATGTTGTTCCTTGCTTTATTTCTTTTTTTATTATGTTCTCAAGGCACTGTTGTCCTTGGTCGCGGTATCTTCATAGACCTTTATTGGAAAAAGAGTCCTGTTGAATTTACTTTTTATGTGTCCTCAGCTCCTTGTGGTATTGTGTTCTTTAGATACGGATAGAAGGATAATCTTCCTACAGAGTCATAAAAATATATCATTCAACATCTCCCAAGGGAACTTCTGAAACCAGTTTTGGCAAGGGGTATCGTTTTACCCAGTTACTGGGTTGTGGAGGTTAGATAGACAGTCGTTCCGCGTAAAATACTTATTCAGCTCCATTCGGTTAGACTCAAAGGTGACCCAAACATAAAATATACTCCTATAACATCAAATCATTTGCTAAAAGTTAAATTCATCGTACTTTCTAATATTACAAATGCGAAAGTTTGGATCTTTGGATGTATGTTTGTTACTCAATCACGCCAGAACGGCTTAACGGATCTGGATGAAATTTGGCACAGAGATAGATTATATTCTGGAATAGCACATAGGTTACTTCATATTCCGGGAATATATGCCCTCAGGATAATTTTCGACTTTCACGTGGGCGAACCGATAGATGCATATTTTTTGCTGCTTAAACATTTTCCTTTGTGTATAATGTTCCGTAAAATCTTATTTTTTGTACTTTCACTAGCACCATAACCAATAAAACGTAAGTAGGCTAAT
Source organism: Orthosia incerta (assembly GCA_948252205.1). Taxonomy (NCBI): domain Eukaryota; kingdom Metazoa; phylum Arthropoda; class Insecta; order Lepidoptera; family Noctuidae; genus Orthosia; species Orthosia incerta. Next base: position 21,005,582 of record OX411764.1, on the reverse strand, counting down.
AATTAAACGCCTAATTAACGTCTCAACCACTCAAAATTCCAAAATAAATTGTCAATCAATTGTAACATTATTACCTAACACCTAACTAAACTAAAATTTCCGCTCTAATAACTTGATTTCCGAACGTAACGAACCGATTGGATAACCGTTACAAGAGTTACCGAACGAAAATAAAAACGTCAACGCAAAAAGTAATACCACAGAGCATAGAGACGCCTCAGTGGTAAACTTTCTATACAAACCAAGCATGTCAGTGAGTTTCACTGTTTTACTCATAGAAATTAATGGGCCGTGACAATTCTGAATGTGACTATTGGCAGTCAAAACTCGTGCTCAGCGCATTTTGAACGATAATGGGGTTCAAAAAAGAAAATTTTGTCTGACGTATTGTCAAAAAAACATTGGATACGTATTTTTGCTGTAACAAATCAATAAAAATTTACAAAAATAAAGAGCATCAAAGTTCAGAAGTGGGGGACTTCATTCTGACGTCACTTCTAAGCATTGCATTGATATTTAGCGTTATTTTTATTAAAAAATAACGCTAAATATCAATGCAATGTACCGTTGTTTTTATTTACAGTGGCGGCTCTAGTCACTATCGTAGCATTCCTTGCTCTGTAAGTAATACGGACCACAGACTGTGAAAAAAAAAGTAAAAAGGCGCTACAGACTAAATAGCAAGCATGTCGTTGCGCCGGAAACGCTTGCTTTTTTACTCGCATTTTTTTTCAACGTTGGTAGTGTTATTAAATTGTCGAGTAACCGATTCCGGTGAATGTCGCTGCGGAAAGTGAGCGGTTTTAGTTAACGTATATTTACATTTACCTGCGTGTGTCGTTGGATGTTACATAGAAAATTCCTTTTTGGGGATATTGTGAAATAAATCTGGGCTTTCCCTGAAAATAACAATACGATATGTAGGTAGATAGATAACATACTATATAACATGTTGCCTGTATTTCCCGGAAGGATTGGCCAGAGATAGAAAGATGATTAAGCTTTCTCGAATGACAATATTAATACATAAGCATTTGGCGTATCCTGGATGCCTGCATAGTCGCTCTTGCTGCCTTTAGTAACACCTTTTCATCATCTACCTTTCCTTGTCCCATGTTACTTGGGGTCGTCGGCTCAACACATTTTCTTCTATCACTCTCCCCTGTCAACCTTTATGCTACTCCGTTCTCTGAGTGAATTCTCTCACAGCTTAAAGAATTATTTCATTTTATGCGTTTTATTAACAAAGAAGCTCTTAGTTTTAAAATAACAACCAATTGTAAAACCATTATATCGTATCTCATTCGTATCGTATCCGATTCATTTCATTTTGCCACCACGTCGTTTCATTTCGTTAGCACCTATCTTCCATTAACTGAATTGAATACCAGCCAGTTAAGTTAAAAATGTTACAGCTAACCAGTAGATCGGCACGTATTTCATGTAGTTTTCTATCAATAAAAGTAGACTATGTCGAATTTTAGTTTGATGTTTTCTTGCTTTGTTTACGATACAAAATGGCAAAGTGTAGGCTTCATGAACAATATTTCTGTCTTTTTTACTATGCTCTATGTAAGCTTTTTCTAAAGCCTACCTTTTTGAATGTGTAGGTCAAGTTTCCAGGGATCGAAACGGTAGTTTTATTAGTATTACTAGGTTACCCTTTCATGCCATGCATCCCTGATCTTTGTGATTTCGTCCAGGTCTTATCAATCGGCTTTGTAGATCTATCTGGATGTTAGTTTGCTATGATTCTAACACTATCACCATATAACATGTCCTCTTCTCCCGTACTTATGTCATCTTTCTCTTTAATCTCCAGTTCCAAGCCAGCGACTTCTCCGGCGGTGCTTACGACTTCGGCGGTGGACATGGAGGCGGCTCCCACGACTTCGGCGGTGGTCATGGAGGCGGCTCCCACGACTTTGGAGGCAGCAGCTCCGGTGGAGACTATGGCGGCAGTGACTATGGTGGTCACGACCTCAAGTCTCATGTCTACCCTGTCCACCAACACGTGGAAGAAGAGAACCCTGAACCCATCAAGCACTACAAAGAAATTATCGTCCCTCTACCTAAGAACGTAGAGTTCAAAATCAATCAGCCTGTCATCATTCCTGTACCACACCCAATTCCCATTCATGTCCCAGTACCGAAAGCTATAGTGATCCCGATCATCAAAGAAGTTTCCATCCCTGTTGAGAAATCCGTACCTTACCCTGTAGAGAGGATCGTACATGTTCCCAAAATCAAGGAAGTACCTTTCGAAGTTATTAAGCATATTCTGGTACCAGTAGAAAAGCCAGTGCCTTTCAAGGTACCAGTGTATGAAACTATAATTCATACTAAGAAGGGAGGACAGCACAAGATTTAAATTAAGAACGTGATTTTTGGAGTTGCTTTAAAAAGTTCTGGCCTTAGACGTTGCTGAATGCAAACTATTTCATTTGGCCTTATTTCGAATGTCTTTTGTCTTTATTTCCAAATTTAAATTCTATCTATAGTTTCATCTTACCCATGATTTGTCCTTGTACGAGTATTCAGTCTTTAAAGATTGGTTCTTTGTCTTTTAAATTGTAAAAGCAAATACTTAATTTTCTAAACGATAACTTATAAAGAGCCGCTTCTTTTCAAGGGCTTTTTTTTTTTTCATGGCCTACAAATATTGTCTAAGCTTTTCCTGGCCAATCTAAGGCCGAAACTTGTACTTATAAAATGTACGACTTTTATATTTTAACCCTACCGCCTTACTTTAATTATTGTTGTTGACTGTTGTTTTTGTTGTTATACTATTGTTACCTGTTGTTGTAGGTTGTTTGTGTGTGCGTGCGTTGTAAATATTGTTGTTATTTAGTTTTAAGGTGTATTAAATATTTTTACACAGTTTTTTCTTGTTTCATTCATTTTCCCTATTGCCAAACAATTTTTAAATAGTCATTTCCAATTATTAAAATTCCTAGTATTTGCTGTACCTAAATATTATTTAATAAACTAGTCAGACCCACATCAAAGATCAACGTACTTATATTTTCTTAAAGATATACAATAAATTTTGGGCGAATAAAAGTTCCGCCAATATACAGGCATTTTTTTTAAGAGAAAAATAAAGAAAAAATATTATGTGTGTGTTGTGTGTGTGTCTCTGTGTTATTTTTTACTCCTCCAATACAGACCTATATAAAAGATATTCCATAAACTTAAAAAAATGTGCCCCTATTGTTTCCTTTTTGATGACACATTATCTCTCACATTATCTTTAGAAGCCCTAGAGCCCCAAAAAATGCTCAAAATTGCGCTGTCAACAAAGGTCTAGTGTTCAAATTTGACAACTATAAATTCATAAAGAAAAACATAGAAAGAAAGAAAACTTTATTTGTCAAACAAGCGTTTACATGACTAATCAGACATGCATGGTATTGAATTAATAAATGTTGTGAGCGTCCATGTTTTGTCAATAATGGCGTACAAAATTTGTAGGTATATTATTTTATATTTAATTGCATTTTACATGCAGTCATTCTAAATTTCATTACAAAATACAAAACAAATAAACAATAATTGATTTAAAGATATTATAGTAGGTATAATTAAGTATAATATAGTCAAAATAAATTAAATAATGTCCAAAATATTCATCACTATGAATTAAGCACAACAAATAACTTCAACATGCCTTGTTATTAAATTTATCCTTGTCCAATACAGGAGGAGAAAATAGGCGAGAGCCAAACCTCGAATTATGACTTTTTACTGGAGCCATATTGGCTCACCTAAAGTTCTTTACCCGAAATTGTTCTTCCTAACGATTTGTAATCCGAATGATCACTCTTCCTAAAATTTTTCATCCTAAAGTTTTCATTCATACTATTTGTAGTGCTACCGGCGATGTTCATAACAGTCGTGTTTCCGAAAATTTTAATTAATGATATCATTAATGTAAATATATTTAAACTCCTACTGTTTTTTATCATAACGCTTTTATCCCTAATTACCATAATATTTTCACTCATACTCAGAAAGAAACATTTACCAAGTGTAATAAAAAACATATGAAGCACCAAGAACATAATCATGAACCAGATTTTGTTGTTACATACTTATTACTATAACTATACCTGAGATAATTATGTCTAAACAACCAGCTGTTCATAATGATTAAAGGTCGTTTCACTGATTTTTGTCTTAAATGAATGAAATTCAGTCTTGGGGCCACTATGAAAAAAATACTTACAAAAATTTTGCGACCAATTTCGAGGTAGCGCTCGCCGGCCGTTGCCGCGGCACCGCTCGCGCTTAGTTGGTCACAGTTCTAACCTAACCTAACCTATGGATATCTTTGCTAATATTAAACTAATTTGATTGAAATGTGTATATGAAAACATGTATTTAACTACTTGTACCATGGTACTATTATTCTTATATGTTATACATGTTATGTGAAAATAAAGTTGCGCAAAATTAATGTATATGTAGGAGGAAGGTATATATAGTCGAAGGGATATGATTAATAATCAGGAACAAAGAAATATCGCTTGTAAACTTATTAATTCAGTTTTGTTTAATTGGCAACATTTAGCCTACGATTCAATCTCAGTTCGATTTTATTCGATTGACAACACTTTATTTTGCTTATGTCAAAATACTCGATTTGGATTGGATGTTATAAGCGGTAATTTGCCGGATGAGTTCTTGAGCCAATTTTTTATTGGCAGGGGTGTCTATTCAAGACACCCTGAGCGAGTTTCAACCGCCATGTTTTGTCGTGAAGTTAGAGAAGAAAGGAACGCGCGGGCGCGCGTTTGCGAAATTGAAAGTTTGAATAAGAATTGTGAGGAAAATAGTGGAGAGGTGGCCTAAAGTGGCGTGTATAAACTGGAAAGTGTGTTTTGTTGAGAGAAGCGAGACGATAGGTGGCCGAATTCGCTGCTTTGATAAGATTGGAACAAGGACTATCTCCAAAAAGGCATAAGTACCTGCTTTGTGCATGCATACCTACGAAAGCCCACAAGATCGAGTGTTTATCCAAGATAGCCTTCCTATTTGCGACATCAGAAGTCCGGGATCAGTGCAAGCACAAAGCGATAATGGAGAATGGACCAAATGACACGAGTAATGGCTGGCGCGCTCTCTTTGGTGCGCAAGAAAATGGCATGGAAGTAGCTAGAGCTACCTACTTATAGAGACGTTTCGCAACTCGTCGGCTACTGGCGACAGGAATTCATGTTGCCCGAATTCAACCGTATAGTGTGGCCTATACTAGACAATGTGCGAAGTCGGGCTGCAGATAATGTTGATGATGACATCGATGCCCAATCCTGACTAGATACTGAGGAAACGCAACTGTGGTGGTGATGTTCAGGGAAGTATAAACTTAAGTATTCTGATAATAATAAGTACCTACCTAATGTCTTATGAAGTTTAGCCGCAATATTGTTAGTTTTTCTTGGTGTAAAGTGGCTAAAATTTAAAATAAAATTCTATTTTCGTTATGATGCTAAATGAAACTCAGTCAGTTTCATACCGTCAGCGGAGTTTGCAAGAGATTAAGACGACTTGTGCAAATACAATGCAAGATAGCAAACATCCTAAGCTACAGCTTGATTTAGCAAAACATCATTATGATTATGCTTGTGGAACACTTATTCATAGACATGAATTTTTCAGCCGTTCGCACAACATGCAATAGATAACAGGGACGTCTGAGCCCTTAAACATGGCTGTGGATACCACAAGACCTGTTGTGACCAGCTGCGTGTGGTGAAACAAGTGCGGAGCTCGGGTTCCAATTCAAGAGGCAACACACAAACTGCAACCTACAGCGCTATGAATAAGGAAATTTTGCGGTGTTATACATGCCGCTGCGGTGATCAATCAATTTGATATTTTCTGAAAGCAGCTAGGAGTCTGGACAAGTGCATGGTCAGTGACAAAATTTTGCTTTTGTGCCTGGTGTACTAAGCGCTGCTGCCTGACCTTCCCGTGAGTACAGGCTTAAAGGTATGTGACTTTGATCTGCATTCAACTATCTGTGCATCGGCATACATTTGTGGCAGCCGAAATATGTATTGGGTTTGGAAGTACCTATCTTATATGGAGGGGCCGAGAATTAACTCGGGACACTTCGACCCATTGGGATCTAATGTGGTTTGGAAGTACCTAAGTTTTATAATTAATTGTTGTTTTCATTGCAATTTATAACTATTGCATTATTTTATTTCATGGAAATGTGTAAGGTAAGTTACATGAAAAGAGTAGAAAATTCAAACAGCGCCATCTATGTAATGGTATTGATACTGTGTTTCTTTCAATAATCATCGAAATTAGCTTCGGGACCCCATTTTGCCATAATATGCTGCTTGGAGGAACTTATTGAATAGGTGCATGAATTTTTTTTTATGATCAATTTAAAAACGAACATATTATTTTTACATAAACAGAATGAGAAGTTGGTGCATGTCACGCCATCTATTTAAATCTATGTTGTGTTCGAGCTTTGAAATATTTTGCTACAAGTATTTTAATCGTTATGTTCACCAACAAAACAAACAACGAAACGATTTTCGCAATATTATCTTTATAATGTACCCGGAGCATTGAAACGTGAGTACAAAACGCAAAGAAAACAAATTTCATTATGTTATGTTGCAAGATGTTAGAACAATATACGGTTTTGTGACCACTAGTGCTGTCACAAGCGTACATACAGATTATTAAATAGGTTGTTAGTTTGCTGAAAATCGAGAAGTGAAGATATTAGCAATCCGTTTTTTTTTTACATGTTTGAACACTAGCAATTTCAGCCATGCATTATTTTTTTTATCAATAGGTGTCACTTCAGATTTCCCGTAAATATTACTACCACTGAGTTTGTTGTTGATTTGATCACCAAGGGAATTTGTGAATATGCTTTTCTTTGAAATTAACGTACTTTCTAACTAATCGCGTTGGTATTTTTTTAATGCAAGTGTGAATACAGTTACGGAACGCAAAAAGGAAAATCGAAATAATAGTCGATCTTTTAACATCTTTGGCGGATCAGGGTTGTTTTCACAACTAAATTAAAGTCTCAGGTATAAGGGAAAGATATTTATTTTGTTTACGTTGAATTCACTTAAGTTTGTGTAATACATTAAATTATTCTTAAATAGTATTTTGGTTCATATCATAACAGAAGAATCTAATCTCGATTTTCTAGGGTGAAATGTCGATTCGCTGGATCGATTCAGTACTAAATGTCGATTGGAAAATTGTTTATATTTTTTTTTGTCCTTTAAATCGATTCGTCGATTAATCGATAACAGAACGCCATCCCTTGCCCATCCCTATCAGAGAGTGACATGTAAATGTCAACATTGAAAAAAGTTTGACGAAACAAAACAAATAACTTGTCAGATGATTTTTAACTTATAAGTTACTAGTTATAGACTAGATTATTAATAAATCGATACAAGGTGTGAGTCAATGTGAGGATTAAACTTTTGTTTTGTTCCAAAGATTTGCGATAACTTTCAGTTAATAGTTATATTGTGATCAAAATTATTTTCAAACCGGTGTTTAAGTTTAGTGAAATAGTTTGTTGTTAGACTCGATTTGCAATCTTAGAACCCGAAAATATCACGAGGATTAACGTGACTATAGCCTAGAGAGTTGGCGTTTAGTTTTGTTGCTACCAACGGTTGAATAAAGGTAAAGTTAATGTCTGTAGTTGTTATATACCGCATTGTAGAGAACTAACCAAATAATAACATGTCATTCTAACGATACCTACAAAAAATAATTATTTAAATTGACTACGGCGAATGAAAGTGCAACTAGACATTTAGATGGTGTCTAGCAGACGTATTTAGGTATTATGAGATGCCCGAGGGCCAATAACTGTTGAAGTTGTGGCTGAAGATGAGATAAATGTTCAATTGGCAACATTTTAATTTACATAGAACAGTTTCTTAGTTTCATGGGTCAGAGAGCTGACGGTGTCAAGAGTTGATTCGGCAATTAAGTTGAAAGTGCATTCTGTGTAGTGAGTTAATTCTAAGTTATTGTGGATTGTGGACACTTGGGTTTTATTTTATTTACTTGGTACAGGAGTCATTTTTTGGAGGAAACTTGGAATGGTTTTCTTGTTCTGCGTTGTTCAACGATGCTTGGCCTCGGTAATCTTGAACATTGTTCAAAAGTTTTAATAATTGTAACATCTCTTTAAAATAAAGGTGTGAATTTGTGAATTGTGTGGTGTCATGTAGGAAGTCTAGTACCTACCTAACTTGAATAATAAATGTGGAAATTAAAGTGTCAGTAATGGTTGTGGTGTTCTAACTTTTTGAATGTTCTGTGCTGGTCATTGTGAACATACCTAACGTAATTTTGTGTTATTTGCTATCTGACCAAGCTGGATAAGATAATGTTAACACAGATGTAAAGTCGGTGACATGCGGTACATGATTTCATTTTCTTTTTATTTTGCAAAATTGGTAATGTTTGATGATGGTAGTTAGTTGGTAGATTATACCTATCGCACTGAGGGTTTGGTATGAAATCATGAACATAAAATGGAGTTCTTGAAAATGCTTTTGGCTGGGTAAGAAATCCTGAATGTGAGGTTGCTGTTGTATTTTGTACTGAGAATAAAGTATGAAATAACAAATTTTGTTATGGTTTAAAGGTGCTGTTTATGGTTATTGGAGTTCTGAATGGTGGCAACTATGTGTTGAATTAAAGGCTTTGTTTGGTTTATGATGAGTTAGAGAAAAGCTGAAAGAAATAGTACCCATTGGCGTAAATGAATGTACTATGTTGAAGACTGATTCAAATCAATCTAGCAATGGTGAGGTCGGTGTGTACGGTCAAAGGACTGACTGTACGGTGAGGTGTGTACGGTCAAAGGACTGACTGTACGGTGATGAGTAGTCACTGCGGTGACTGCTGTAACCAAGGAGGGTTACGAGGTGTGAGTGGTCAAAGATGACTGCTGTAACCGAGGAGGGTTACGAGGTGAGTGGTCAAAGATGACTGCTGTAACCGAGATGGGTTACGAGGTGAGTGGTCAAAGATGACTGCTGTAACCGAGATGGGTTACGAGGCCTGGTCAGGATGACTATGGTTGCAGGATGGTCACAGGGTTGGCCATCAGGAGCCACAGCGATTGCTGTGGGACCAAGAAACATTGCTGGATATGTGAGGGGGGGAGCCTGGTCCCTCTGGGGCTTCGGTGACCTGTTGTATGTCTGGGGAAGCCTGGTCCCTCTGGGGCTTCGGTGACCTGTTGTTTAGTGTATGTGGTATGGGTATCTGGCAGTCTTGTTGCTTTGAGAGGACCGGTTGTCTGGGGGAGCCTGGTCCCTCTGGGGCTTCGGTGACCTGTTGTCTGGGGGGAGCCTAGTCCCTCTGGGGCTTCGGTGACCTGTTGTGTGTCTGGGGGAGCCGGGTCCCTCTGGGGCCTCGGTGACCTGTTGTTTGGTGTATGTGGCATGGTATGTTGTGTTGGGCGTTTGGGTGGTTTCTGGCACACTTAGTGCTTCGAGACCGAATGGACGTCTGTTGGGAACCTGGTACCTCTGGTGCTTCGGTAACCGTTTAGAATGTGGTAATATGGTTGTCTAAACGGTGAGGTGGCTGTTTCAATAGTACGAAGATGGTTGTGTACGGTGTACGGTGTGGAGACCTAGATTTACATGGAGAAAACAAATGAACAGTGTGAAAGCTATGAGAATTCCGTTTTCGTAGAATTGTGAGGAAAATAGTGGAGAGGTGGCCTAAAGTGGCGTGTATAAACTGGAAAGTGTGTTTTGTTGAGAGAGGCGAGACGATAGGTGGCCGAATTCGCTGCTTTGATAAGATTGGAACAAGGACTATCTCCAAAAAGGCATAAGTACCTGCTTTGTGCATGCATACCTACGAAAGCCCACAAGATCGAGTGTTTATCCAAGATAGCCTTCCTATTTGCGACATATATAATACTGAATATTATGAATAAAAACAAATCTAATCACAAAGATATGACTTTGAATAATAATGTAAAAGATGGTTATGTTGAGAAAATATAGGAAAACAAATAAAAGTATAATAAATGTTTATTGCTACTGACATTATGAAGTTGAATGATTCGGAATTATGAACATTAGAGACAGAGTAGTTAGGAATTGTGATTGTTAGGATGAAAAATGTTAGGAAGAACATTTTCGGATTTCCAACTATCGCAGTTGAAAATTTAGGTGAACTTTGGCGCACCCCTTTTTACTAAGGCAATTCAGCTCGGGCGCTCTCTGCCCGCATTTCCTCTTAATATAGTAAAAGAAAGGTGTACTTTAAACATATTTATATTTTTATAACTACTAGCTTAATAACTTTCCGGGATATAAAGAATTCTATGGTACGCAGAGATAGTGTAGCTTGGTACCAGGGTAACAATTTTCTTAATCGGATCAGCCCCCGTACCCTGGCGTGTCAAAACTATATATTTCGACTGTAAAAAAGGGAAAGACGTATACACGTCATGTACATCTGTCCCTTACGCACACTCAAAATAACCGTGCTCTAAAAGCTTAAGGTCACAAACACATAGTACTCCCTTTCTCTTATAGTTTACAAAAAAACAATTGCTCCTCTTAGTAACTTTAGTTGTATAGTAAAAAAGAGTTTTGCAAATAAGCATAGAAAAGTTATAATTTCAAATCCCGTTTGACTGCGAGCTGTTTAAAATTATGTGACGTCCGATCACTCATTGCAATGAAATTTAGATGCAATAATATTTAGCGCCTGTAAAAGTTAAGACGGCAATACTACATAAACTAGTATTGCTCTGTAAAAACCGAAGTAGCCTAGTATAACGTACACGGAGCAACTATACAAGCTTATATTAAAATTGTTCAAATGAGAATTGTTGAAGGAGAACTTGGAGTAATTGTCCTTCAAAATTCTCTCATTTCCATGAACTGCCTATGTAATAAAACTCACTTCTAGTCTGACGTAACCCACAAAAGCCCGTTCCAAACCAAGAGCTAAGTTAGTTTAATTCGAATAGATAAGATCATTTTTTAAACTTTGTTACAACGTTTAAAATACTTTAATAACTATAGCTACGGCGAATTTAATGAATTAATTATTATTTGATGATATTGAAGGCGCAAGATTATTGAATAACAGGCCCCAGTTAGTGTGGCCTACCTTTTTACAATGGAAATAAAGACATGTCGTCTGGTCTCTTGCCATTGTTGTGTTCCAGGCCAAGTGGTTCTAATACAACCCGAAAACCCGACGGTGAAAAGACTATGTCGGATGTTGTCGTTGATGTTCAAGTGCCACGCTATATGACCGACTTGTTTATATAGTTTGCGGTCTGCATATAAATATGATAAATTACTTCAGCTATGCGAGTAAGTCAATGAACTTAGGTTGGCTCTTGATCTGTTACCGGCATTTTGCTTGCCATTGCTCGCTAGATATTTTCCTTGTCTTGATAGATGAAGAGGTCACCATCATTACCTTGTCTTTAACTCACTTGTCGGTTCTCTATAAGTCCATACTTCTAAGTTGTTGTCAAACTTATGTATTAGTTGTCATCTCAGGAGTCTGTCATTTGCATTCGTTACTAATACTTTTGACTACCAATTATTTATTAGTAACACTACCTCCGCAAGAGAACCAGGGTTACTAACATAGCCCGAAAAATTGGCAATTTTAAGTGGCCTTGGGCAGGGCTCATTACTTGCAGAACAATGGTCGATGAGGCCGAAAAGTTCTGGAGTGGCGACCGCGAACCAGAAGGCGCAGCGTTGGAAGGCCTCCCTCTAGGTGTAGCGATGGCCTTGGAAATGTTGCGGGCATCTATTGGATGAGAGACGTACAGGACCGTTCGATTTGGAGAGGCCTACCTCCAGCAGTGGACTTCTTGCGGCTGAAATGATGATAATGATGAACACCAACTACTACATGAATCTAGTACCAATATTTTTCTTCTACCATCCAGCAAATCGTGGCAGTAACATTTATAAATATTTGCATAAGTGCTCACGTAAATAAAACAAACGACAGCTGACATATGAATGACTCAGCTGAACAGAATAATCATATTGATGATCTGAGCACTCAGGCAATAGCATCATCAGTGTTTCCCCGACCTACAAGGCAAGTATATGGGCTATTGTATTACGAGTATTCTGCGCACAACCTGCCTTATATGTGACCAATAATGATCCCATACAAATCTCATGGTGTAAGTACATTGTTATGTGTGACACTAGTATAGATTTGAACTTCGGTTCAGAATCACTTGTGGTGGATATATCCGTGGTGACTTTTAAAATTGGTCGGTTATTATATGCAGTGATAGTGACAGTGTAGACAAAGTGCTTATAAACGGTCAACCAAGTGATAATCCTGTGAAATTGCATTGTTGTTTTATAGTAAAAAATAATTTACTCATCAAGATGAAGATATCACAGTCAGCGTTAAAGTTAATCATAAGGGCGCTAATTCTAATGATTTTATTAGTGTTATTGTTTATGATATCATTATTTTTATACAGTGCAAGATACTGGCCTGACATTTACAATTTCGTAAACGCGAACATCACTATCAGAAGGATACCTACTATTAAAGAATTAGAACTGACTGTGATAGAAGTTGACACAGGCTTTACTACAGAATCATATAGCACTACTGATTTTGATTACCGAGATTTATCAACTAATGGCGGTCTTGATATCGACGAATTCTTTAAAGATGAAATGGAGTCTAAAAAGAAAGTCAAAAGAAATATTGTAATCGAACAATTGAAAGACTATATCGAGTTACCATCTAGACCTATATTTGTTGACTATGTATTTCTTGAAGAACCTATTAAAGAAGAAGCGAAAATACGAAAACATACTGCAGGTTATGATGCTCCACCCAAAGAAGTAAACGACGATTATGATATACCTAAAACTTCCGTTACCGGAATAGTTATAGAAGACAAACAACCAAAAACTACGGTCAGTGAAGAACCTGCTGTAACAAAGAATTATTACACTGTACAACCTACAAATACGAAATCAAAAAGATGTGTTGACGAAGAACCTAGTACAACTGAACAATATACTACTGAAATTACTACAATCCAATATATACCTGAACACAGTACAACAAAAGAAGGATATTTGGTTGGTGACGAACCCAAAACGAAGGTTGACGAGGTTACAGAAGAACCAGTGATTTTAACGACGAGAGCGAACGAAAACGAGTTGGTTGATGATGAAGATGATACTAACTTAATGAGGGATTCAGTTGATGTCAGCAAGCTAAGTACTAGAGGATCAGAGGACGTGGAAATGGTAACTGGAAAACCTTGGAAATTGCAGATGATGGTGAGTTCATTTTAACGAGTTGCCATTGCATATTTATATTGCAACTTTATAATAATGAGAGCGCAGGGAAATAAAATAATCAAATAGGGATCTCACTAATAAGTGTTTCATGTTATCGACATATTTTTATTGAGACTGACAGAAACTATACATAAAATGCTATGTCTTGCTCTGTGGTACGACAAACTTTATTATTTTTCTCATGCTTTGCTTCGCGTTTGTTATACTTAGTAAAAAAATTGAGTTTATTTTTAATACCATTAGCTGAATTGGCAGTCTCTCCTGTCACAATATTATACACTCCCTTTTGTTTCATACGAGTATCGTTCTTCACTCAATCTATCTATAATTATGGATTAGGGCGCACGGTTGGCGCAGTGGTTGAGCGATTGACTGCTGCGCTGCGTGTCGCGGGATCGATTGCCGCACGGAACAAATATTTGTATGACCTACAGATAGTCTTTCCGGCTCTGGGTGTTGTGTATGTGAGTTTATATGTTTGTAAACGCACCCACGATACAGGAAGAAATTCCGAGTGTGGGGCAACGTTTTAATTTAAAAAAAAAAAATGCTCTCCATCTATCAACAATGTATTAATGCAAATATTACACAAACTAGGGTAACACCCATCAAGCATGAATATATAACTTCTGTGCACTAATAAGCAAGTTAATACTTCTAAACACCAATAAGAATTGAGACTAACGACTTATAACAGCTCTAAATTAGCAATTACTGCGTGTTCCTTGATTCCGTCATCCATTAACTCTTATCTTTGATCAAATGACTCAACTGTGAGCATTGAATGCATTGTTACGAAACCGGTCAAATTCTCATGACTTGGTACAATTTTTGGGTTTACTTCATAGAGAAATCCGTGTTTGTTAATAATTTAATTAAGAATATGGGATTACTATTGTCATGTATTATCCAATGAGTCAACATTTTTTACCCGACTGTCGAAAGAGGGCAATGTGTTTATAAGTCTATGTATGTATTTTTGTATGTACCTATGTATATTTGTTTCTATGTGACTCTCTAGAGACCGATGGCCGATTTCATTCCGATTTATTTACTTATGTTTTATGTCAGTCAGCTTAATTTTCTTCTTGTTTTCGTCTTTTTAGTTCACCTCTTAAGCAGTCGTAGTTTTGCTTTTTAAATGGATAGTATTTAAACGAGCGAAAATAAATTCAAATTAAAGGTGTAAAAACTACTGAATATGGGTTACTGAAATACTAAGTAGGCGACAAACAGTGGGCGAATACAAATGTTTAAAACAGCAACTTGAAAGTAAATGTTTGTCGAAGGAGCCCCGCTGCTCCTTTTTCTAGTTGGTCTAAAGTAACCTAACATGAAGGAGATCACGGGAGCTAAGTTCACTCGTTTTGCTCGCTCAGTTCAGCTCCCGTCATTCCCTTCGAACCTAATCTATCCGTGTCGAGGTTCTCTAAGCTCTTTTTCACCCGGTTAGATTACTTACTTTTTATGACGGTGTTGTAAGAACTACTATTGCCAAAAGAACTGCCCAGGTGATTAGTTTTAGTACATAAATAGTGCTGCCAATGAACGGGCTATGTAGACCACGGACCGTTTTTTTTAATATTTCGCGTCTCGCAGGTCAATCCAAGTGATTGGCTACTGCTTAACTGGGCGATCCTGTGGAGACTAAACTCTAACCTCCAGCCAGGCAGCACATACCAACCCCTGCAAGCCTTGTTTATCCTCTAAGATCGAAGTGATGGTTTTATAATATGATGTAGAATCATTCTAACTGTAGGTTGTAAAATTTACGAATTTTGTAATACCCTTTTTGTAAAAAAAGTTAATTAGAAAAATCAAAAAACCCGACTGCTTTAAAAGCGAACTTAAAAGACGTACTTAAACAAAAAGAAAATCATGCTGTGCAGTCGGAGGATACATATTCGCGAGCTGACTGACCAAAACCAGATGTATAAAAGTTCGCTTTTTAAGCAGTCGGGTTTTTGACTTTTTAATTAACTTTTTTTATTTACAATTTTTTAGTTATTTATTTTTAGAATTAGGTACATTTAAACATACAAGTGTTATATATTTAAAAAAAATCCCCCCCACAAAATGGCGCCCAAAACCGCCATTTTCATTAGGGTTCCGTACCCAAAAGGTAAAAACGGGACCCTAATACTAAGACTCCGCGATCCGTCTGTCTGTCTGTCTGTCCGTCTGTCACCAGGCTGTATCTCATGAACCGTGATAGCTAGACAGTTGAAATTTTCACAGATGATGTATTTCTGTTGCCGCTATAACAACAAATACAAAAAACAGAATAAAGTAGATATTTAAGAGGGGCTCCTATACAAAAAACGTTTTTTTTTTTGCTGTTTTTTGCTATAATAGTACGGAACCCTTCGTGCGCGAGTCCGACTCGCACTTGGCCGGTTTTTCTTTATGAATTTTAATGTAGCCAGTGACACTCGCAGCGTTAAGACGAATCGATTTACGTAAGAATCATCAAAATCAGCCAACGCGTTTTGTCTCTAGAACGCCACATAGGAACAAACATACATACACACCTACATAGATACATACATAGACTGATAAACACATTACCCTCCTTCGGCAATTGGGTAAATAGTGTTAAATATATGTTAGGTTGAGGTAGTGGTAGACCTTTCTCTCCAAATGGGTCATTACCTTGTTGACCTATCACACAATAACGGCCTTATTGACAAAGGTGATGATAAAGAAACTTTTATAAGTATTTTATACCGCATAACAGTAGTAGCTGATTCTACGGATGACAAATGTATTATTGAAATACGTGGAGTAACAGAGACGAACTGAGATGAATAACAAACAGTTGATACATTACCTATGTGTCTCTTGTAATATTGTGTCAACATTATTAATAATATCTCGAGTACCTACGTAGTGTTACTTACTCTACCTACAGTATACTCGTACCTCGAAGTAATGGGTTTGCAAGAACTGAAAATAAGGTTTTCCAATTACATTATATATAAATTACAATTGCCGCTGTTAAACATGGCAATCTGATGGCAATGATTTGCAAAGTAAATAGTAAAGATTGAGATTGAATGGATTCGGTCTTTTTTTTTTAGGGAAATTAGACCTATATCAACATCGCATAGTTCTATCATCGAGATACCAAATTTGGAATAGATTTTAGCCGTCTAATAATTGAATGAATAGACTAAAGATCACTGGCCCGAGAGGGTCACCTTGTTGACAGCTAACAGCGGATTCCAGAAGATTGCCCCGATATAATTATTTTTATGGTTCCCACAGAAAACTAAAGATTTCAGTTATTTATTTATTGTTTCTGCCAGTAAGGTATAAAACAGAGTTTAAAGCATTTTTAATGTTCAGGATGACCTCTCTTGCGAGAACGTAGGTAGGTCGATAATGCGTGTACGGCAGCCTCACAACCCTCTTTGGAGCCGTAGCCAATTAAGCTGCAGGGACTGAAATAATTATTATCTGGCAGTACTGACAGACAACCACCATTTCCAAAATTCAATGCAGTAGGTAAAGCCACTAGAATAATCAAAAATTGACGGAATACTATTTCATATGCAGAAAACTGGTTTTTAATTAGGTGGTGCATTTTTATTTTTTGCAAAAGACGTTTGCGGCGGACCAGCCAGACACGAAGATATAATTTAGAGTACCGACTCATCTTCCTTTCTAGATAGGATCAGCTGTTGTCAAAACAAATAAGATTTTTGATCCGGCTCGAAGGACCAAAATGTAGGGGCGCGACCAAAGTGGTACCTGGTGGGGTTCGCTACGCTACTAAGTTAAACACTCAAAGAACTTTTAAAGGTTTATTGTTGAGAGCTAACAAGGTAACTTTTAGGCTAAGTTATCGCTAAAATGGCAAAATGAAGAAAATTACAGCACCCGCTTGCTGTCCGTAGTGCACTGAGCTCGCGGCGCATTTAGTGCAACCGTATTGTATTGCTAGGTCAGCAAAATGATTGCAATAATTGCTTCGAACAGGTAAATTAACAGCTAGAAACCTTGTGACATAACTAATTTTGGGACCCTTATCTTCCAATTTTTGTTTCAGCATATTTCTTTAGCAAGATAGATCAACAACGGCAAATCGAAACCGAACTCTCAAAAACTCATCCCTAAAGGCTCTATTACTACACAAAGTTCTTTCATCGATATTCAATAGCCATTAGCCACCACATTATACCGCTAATCACAATGGCCCAGTAATTGCCAACGACAATTAATATCTTACACTTCGTGATCGTGAGGAGTCTGTCAGAGCTTTGATCTTTAAGGTCGTGGTCTTGTTGAGGAATTAACTTGTTACGAGATTTATTTAGGGTAATAAATTATATGATGTTTTGGTGTTCTTTTTGTCTAAGTGGGAGTGTTTTTGCGGAGGTGCAGGCAAATATGGTTATTATGTTTTAATTTATGTGTTGAAATTCTTTAGAAGGGGTCACAGTAAGTCAGCTTTATCGTTATATTTTATACTAGCTTCAACCAACGGCTTGAAAGTCCATAAGTCGGCAATTAACCCAAAATAACGTACTCCCGGAATAAAAAAATCGGCGAAGTGCGAGCCGGACTCGCGCACGAACGGTTCCGTACCATTCCAGCAAAAAACGGCAAAAATATCACGTTTGTTGTATAGGAGCCCCACTTAAATATTTACTTTAAGTATTTGTTGTTATAGCAGCAATAGAAATACATCATTTGGGTTGCTGTAAAAACTTACAAGACTTTCATCAAGCTCCAATCTGTCTCTAAATCAAAAAATCATCAAAATTAATTTTGCGGTTTTGGCGGGTAAACGTTACAAAAAGATAGCTAGAGTCTGGCAAACGAAAGTAGACACTCGAATTATTTGAAAACTTTTTATATGGCAATGCTATACTAATGGCAACCCCAATTTTCCGTATGACGCTACTTAGTTGATACTTTGTTTTAATTCGTAATCACTATTTATCTTATTGTAAAAACATTTTCTCTATTTAATCATTTAAAAAGTTTCATTATTAATGTAGAAAACAATGATTCCTGTGACTCTTATGAATCTTTTCACATGGAAGTCTTAGATTAAAATTTTGATTGATAGTGAATAAACCAAAATTATTGTAGAATACTGTTGTTTTTTTTATTCAGATTGATATATCTAAAGTATTACCTACCTAAATGTACCTATAGTATTTAATTCAGACGAAGTAATATAAATAGTTCTAAAGTATCAAAGTAGGTTATTCCAGGTATTGCATTCTAGTATTTGGGGTTGCTATGCTGATATTTTTTAAATTTGCCGCGCTTTTTCAGTCTCTACTTTCGTTTGCCAGACTCTAGACAAAGTTACTTTCGCATTCGTAATATTTTTTGTATAGATGGATGACGTATATTTTACAAAATGTGCATAGGGATCCTTTCCAACCAATGAGATTAAAAAAAAAACGATCTGCTGGACGAATTATCTTGGAGTAATATATATGTTTAATGAAAGACAAAAGTTTCCGTTTACTTATATCCAGACACTAACTTCAATCGTTCAGTGTATTGCAATTAACCTTCCAATATAGTTACTTGAACAACAACAGTGAACATAAGCCTATACTGTCAAACTTGATTACACAGACAAGAGAGGTCAGCGAAGCGTATCAACACATGACCCGCTTTCCGCTCCGTCTATCACTAAGTCCTCACAATCCCCACTAATTATTGTGATCGTCCATCAAAGTCAACGAAGCCACGAAACTTTCAAGGTAAAGACATCTTTCCTAAAACAGAATAAACATTCGAAAATATACCTTATGTAAAACAAATAAGGTTTATAAAGAAGGCAATAACAATATGGTTACGTTAAGCAAAACAATTTATAGTATGCATTTGTATAACATCTCATGTAGTGTGTTCACGTATATTTTGTAAATATGAAGAAAATAATTCCAATATTTTTAACATCTGCAGTGTTTTTATTAAGTGTTAATAGTGAATGTGATAGTTCGAAATGTGCAACAGATATCGTAAGCGATATTCTTAAAGATACTTCAGTACTAGAAAATATAGATATTAAACTGGAAGTGCCCAATTTCAAACAAATTAAAAATGTAGGAGTCGAAGATTTGAATCAAATTCTACTTCATCTAACAAGTTGGTTTGAAAGCAGATTAAATGAAACCGATTTTGTTTTCAAACATGTAAATAATAAAACGAAAGTATTCGTTAAAAGTTTTGATTTTAATGTGGATTTTGAAAAAGGAAATGCTAAAATTGACGTTGATTTGACTGAAGAACCTGAAGATCAAAAACAAAATACTAGCAATAAAACTGAAGAGATTAAAAGTATAACTACAGAAAGTCCTAAAACTACAACAGCTAAAACAATAACAACTACAGAAAAACCTAAACAAAAACAAATAGATAAAGCTAAAAAAAGGACAGAAGAAATTGATAGACTCATAGCTAAACTTGGCAGTGAAAAAGACAATGAACTTTTTAAATTAGAAGAATTTGACACTTCATATTACGATTCCAATGAAGACAATTCTACAGATTATCCTATCATAGATTATGTGGAATTATATAAGGATACAACCAATGAAGAGTTTGTATACGTTCCTACAACAATGTCACCTGTAGATGATAATTTTACTGGTGTTACTGAGACTGAGCTAAACTATACAGAGATTGATCTTCAGCCTACGAGTGATGTAAGTGATAGAATATTTAATTTATATCTGGATGTGTGTTTTTGCTCCTGTGGCGTATCCCATAGAAACCGTGCATTTTCCGGGCCTTAAGTTATGAAAAGATAAGAAAAAAGAAACTGTGAAATATTTCCATAATCGGGTCAGAACTTCCAGAGTCAGAATGTCCCTGTAAAAACATATTATAAACATTACAACTCTTTATTATATTATTTCAGATGATACTAACCACAGCTTAAGGTTGCCATAGTCGATGTTTCTTCCATAAAAACATAATATGGCGATTACTCTAATCTTTGACGATGTACGTTCAAAATAAAAAATGATTTGCCTCATCATTATCTAGCCCTGTATGGAAACAAAAAAGTAAAAAAAAATGAAAGCTATGAGCGTCGAAAGTTACATATTTCAATACTAATTTTAACACATCTTTGAGCGGAAATAAATAACATAATTAGAAGGAAAATTGGAAAACCATACAGGGATAGATTATTAGTTCAACAATGCAAATAATTTTTATTTTGCAAATATAAATATACATTTAGTAGTTTTTTCATGATATCCCTACTCCCAAAGGTCCGTTTATAAAATTTCGCGCGCTCGTTTTCGACCCTAAATCATCATCCATTTCGCTACAAATTTGCAAAAGTGCTAATTCGTACGCGAACTAGCTTTTTCTGCTCATAACTGTATCTATCAGTTTCGCAAGTGTTGTCGTCGTATGAGATAGCATGCATTTTAACCCCGCGCACAAAATAGTTCATGCCGTCGACTAGGGCAACCTTAATCGTGTATTATTTAGTTGAGTAAAGGTCTCATCTCTTTAAGTGAATGCACGCGTGAGTATTTATATATGTATAACTATGCTCGTTCAAGGTGTGTTGGTTTTTACGAGTCTGCTAATATCAGATTGTAATCAGGTATTTAGTAAAACCAATCACGGTAACAGCATCTTTATTTATTGATTAGTACCTGACCCAACAAATGTCATTGAATAAAACACTTCCAATTTTACCCAATTTTATTACATTAGATAACAAATGAATTTTATTTTGACTAATTGTGAGGGTGTCATCAGGTGGACGATTATCAATAACCTAGGAGGACGTGGTATTGGTTTTAAGGAAACGTTGGCCATCTTTAGCACATAATAAATAGGGCTTCATAAGCATTTTCAGTTGAAGAACCTGATTAAGTAGCCACTGTTGATTCTAACTTTGAGGGATTGCAGTGTTTGGGAGTAGGTTGCCGAGAATGGCCCAAAAACTAACGTAATGATAAACGTATTGTAACTGAACACCAACAACCTAATTCGCTCAATATAGCGGAAGACATTTTCATACAAAACACAATGCACACTTTAATTAGGATACAATGCTGATAGTATGTACTTAAAAACGTGCTGAATATACAAACGATACTAATTATAAACTTGAATACAGTCGTTACTGGTACAAACTTGAATCAACTTAATATTATACAGACGATCTAGCAATATGTATCGGCCAGTAAGGTCACCGTAGCTACGGTAAAGGGATATTCTCATAGGTAGGTACAGAGATAATTCCTTCTTGAATTTCAGTTCAACATCAGTCAGGTTTATTCTATATACTTGTTCCAGTGGTCATAAGCGGTACTGCCGAACACAAGGTCCTGTAGTTGATTGTCTAGTTAGACCAAGTGTTATTATGTTTTTCTATTTGGAATATGTCAATACGAACTTGTAGTCTAGGTTTGTGCCCTATAAGATAGGACTTAAAAATTTTAGGAATATATAAACTTCTCTGCCCAAACGTTCTGAGAATACAGGTGTGATGCTATCATAGCAAATTAAAATTAGTCTTGTGTGGTTGTAGACAAAAATGTGATGAACACATTGCCATTTGTATTAATCATGTACGGGACAACTATAAATGATACAGAGTTTGTTATGATAGATTTATTGATATAATGCTATAGCTAATTGATACAGCTTATGATAGCATGATTTGAGGATATCGAACTGCTACGATATTATGACAATGAGTACACGCGGCGAAGACCGAACGCGAACTGAAGTAAATTGCGCACGCGGTACAAAACTGCTTATTTAACGCAAACAGATATGAATTGTACACGGCAATCCGGTTTCGAGGTGGAACGGTCCACCCGTACAATTCATATCTGTTTGCGTTCAAGTATCAAGTTTTCTTTGTTTTTTTTTTAATTATTAGTAATGACCATTAGATACAAGTCTTTCAGTCGGATACATAAATGGGTTTTAACATTCTTTAGTATGCATTAGAATGTCGATGTAACAGATTTTAATGTTTTTTTGGAGTATTTGGCAGCAAATTTTATCGAGTCAGCCTTCTCAGTAAGCTTTGCAGAAATAGTCAATACTGCAATAAAATACTCCGCTCCACTATCCCGAGATCGCTTCTGTCAATGATTTCACATATTATCCAGTTGCATAGACAGTTGAGACACAAAACTACACAAATTTTATATCACAATATCCACTAGAAATCTATTTGCAAATGATATTAACAGCCGCTGAACTTCACTCGAAGAAAGCCCGCCAAAAACTCCAATTTAATCAAGCATGCCTTTTGTTATTGCCACTAATCAAAAACCTAGACTAATGCCACTTACCGCGGCCCTGGCTCCAAGTAACTGAAGGAACACGGGTAGGTTTTAAAAAGTCTGACACGCCCTCCCGCCTCACCCAGAGCGGGCGAAGTCATTGGATGATTTCCCACCCAAAAAAAAAAGACTAATGCCACTTAGTATATCATATTTTTGGATAACCCAATAACTGACCATTTTATTTATTTATAAATTCCCACATATCTCAAGTTATAACAACGAGGCAGTGAACAAAATCTAGAACGGAAAATATAAAAACTCCATTACCTGTGAATCGAAATTGGATCTGTAATAGCTCCTGTATTGACACAGAGTAACCGCCTATTCCATAGTTGGTATAGCCGGTAGCATGGTGGCTCTCATACCTATTAGTAATGAGATCGATATCTGAGACTGATTGAAATTCAAAGACGTCTTTGGGTCTTAGCCTGTCAATGTGGCTATGATAGTTTAGATGTTCAAGACAATAGGTCACACACACACAGACAGACACAGGACAGGTTCACTGCTAGACCTCCCCGAATGTTCGCTGGTTTTGTCACTCCGATTTATACCAAAACTGTCGCCTTTTCCCATGGAGGTAGGCAGAAATTACAAAGAGAGAATCCTGCTACGATTCTTACAGTCAAACGGGGTGAATAGAGTAACGGGATGTATTATTGTAATTTTTTTTTAGGGTTCCGTAACTCGAAAGGAAAAAACGGAACCCTTATATGTTCACTTTGTTGTTCGTCCGTCCGTCTGTCTGTATGTCATACCCTTTTTCTCAGGAACACGTGGCGGTATCAAGCTGAAATTTATATCAAATACTCAGGTCTCATCATATCATCATCATATCAGCCGATAGACGTCCACTGCTGGACATAGGCCTCCCCCAACGTCTAACAACCCCCGCAACCTTCACTAGGTCTTCGGTCCACCTGGTGGGAGGCCATCCACGCAACGTCTTCCGGTTCGCGGTCGCCACTCTAGAACTTTTCTGCCCCATCGGCCATCCGTTCTGCGAGCAATGTGCCCTGCCCACTGCCACTTAAGTTTGGCAATGCCTCGGGCTATGTCGGTAACCCTGGTTCTCTTGCGGATCTCTACATTTCTGATTCGATAACGCAAGGAAACTCCGAGCATAGCCCTCTCCGTTGCCCTTTGAGTGACTGTAAGCTTTCTGATGAGGCTCATTGTGAGCGTACACGTCTCAGAGCCATATGTCATCACTGGCAACACACACTGGTCATAGACTTTCGTCTTGTTTAATACTCAGGTCTACTGTCCCTTAAAGCTGTGAAAAATCAAACTTCTAAACCAACGCAATCAAAAGCTACAGCTGTTTATGCCGCAAATTTTGTAGAGGTATTAAATTGAAATTCATATGAAATACTTAGACTCAGGTCTATAATACCTTTAAGCTGAGGTTTGTACGGAACCCTCGATGCGCGAGTCCGACTTGCATTTGACCGGTTTTTTTTACTCCTACCAATGTTGTGTCCTTTTTAACTAAAAGGTTGACTGGTAGAAAATGCCTTGCTGCATTAAGTCCGCCTTTGTACCACCATTGTACATAAAGTTTAAATATATAAATAAATAGGAATACCGGTGTGAATAGAAACAAAAGTTTAAAGGGAATTTAAACTACATAAATATTTTTTGCAGCATTTAAGTAGGTACTCCAATATATTACTTCATCATCATCATCAGCCTATTAATGTTCCCACTGCTGGGACACAGGCCTCTTCTCTGGAATGGGCCGTAATCCACCACACGGGCTCAGTGCGGTTTGGTGGATTTCACATGTCTTCGAATTTTTGGTTCTAGAACATGCCGGTTGCCTCACGATATTTTCCTTCACCGTTTTGAAAGCAGTGGTGATGAAATAATTTACACAAAGTAAAGCGCCTACCTGGGCTTGAACCCACGACCTACAACTTGTAAGTCGCGGCCGATACCACTGGGCCACCACTGCACGTTAAGCCGTTGGTCCCGGCTGTCATTTGAAGATCTTTGATAGTCGTTACGGGTAGTCAGAAGCTTGATATCTGACATCAGTCTTGCCAAGGGGTACCGTGTTACCCAGTTACTGGGTTGTGGAGGTCAGATAAGCAAAGCAGCTGAATCCGGTAAGACTGGAAGCCGACCCCAATATAGTTGGGAAAAGGCTAGGCAGATTGATTTTTGTTTGAAACGTGTGTTTTTTAAAGTGGTATCAAAGTTAAAATCCTATTCAAAGTTTTGTTCGCATTCAGCCCTGCATCACTCCGGGCTATTACTGAGAAATTTCAGATGGATAAACCCAATCGGGTATCGAATCCAGGGCCTCTAACTAAGCTACGTAGAGCTCGCGACAACTACACCAAAGAGACAGCCAAGCTCAACCGTCAAACAGGAATAGATTAAAGTAGAAGCCATCTATATTTATTAAAAAGTGCTTCCTCTCAGTTATGAATGCAGCGCGTAATGTTTTATGAGGGAACGGCTAACAATGGCTTCACGGCTCGCTGACATACGGTTCATAGGGTTGGCTGACTTGTTGGATAATAAAATATTGTTTGTGTTACTTTTAATATTGTTTTCAGAATTAGAACTTGAAAAATATGTTTCAACTTAAAGGAAACTGTTATACCAGATTCAGTATTTACCTTGATTGAATGAGAGAGGGGTCTTAATCAGTTGTGTAATATTAATGCTTGTTTTTTGTATGTGTTACCTCAGAACTGTTTACTAGGTGAACTGATTTTGAAGATTGTTTTTTATTAGAGACCTGTTGCTTCTCATGTTTCATTTGACTAGAATTATTATAGATCTAGAACTCTTCAATAAACTACGCATATAAAAAAAAAACTGTCGAATTGATAAGCTCCTATTTTTCGAAGTCGGTTAAAAATATACAACCGACTTCCCAATGAAAAAAACTACAAAGTGTAAAATAACTTCAATTTTGGAAGTCTTTGTCAAAAAACGAAGAAACAAAAACAGGAACACCGACTTCCGAAATTGATGTTACTGTATGTAACCTAGGCCGCCTAGGCTAATCTTTTAGCAAAACAAAATGTTTTATACAAAAAAAAAACACATTTCGAAAAACTAAACATCAGTATTGATTTGGGTAGTAAGCCTTTCCGGTCTTTTGGCTGTAATATTTGAAAATCAGTACAGATGTCGACCCATAGGCTTTTAGCCTCTGACTGCCTTCAGACTACTATCAAAGTATCTAAGAAGTTTTATCATGAAATATCGTGGCGCCTCCCCGAGCAAAACGCCGCGCTTGTCGAATTTTGAGCAGTTTTTAAGAGCTATCTACTCTTTATTTAAAAAGAAATATCAATTAATAAAAATACATTAAATTTCTACATAATATTGATTCTAAAATTGTAGTACACTTTTTTTTTAAAGAGATATATGTGTCACTAATCTCCTTCAAACAAAACCATAAAAATGTGAAATAATTATTGATAGCATGCAGCTCCACGTAAAGTGTTCATTAATTATTTATTACTACTAATGGATAGACAATTTGATAACGAACATTTTGTAAGTTTTATTTTTTCAAAAGACTAATATTCGATTTTATAAAGATTTTATTCTAAAATCTGGGCGTATTCACTACCGTAATTCATGCGCCACCAGTGCCGCTAGGCCAATAGGAATGCTCATATCTCATGCTGATTTTTGGTCAGGGTACGGCCTTATCTAGTAATTAGGTCGTGGAAGTCAGATTGACAGATGCTCCATTTTGCAATTAGGACCGGCTTATTTTAAACACAATGAATTGCAATACCAAATTACTGGCAAACTTGTGAAAAAACTTGTAGAGACATTACAATACACCACGTTACAGATACACAGTACAAATAGAACTACTTAAATATTACAAGGTTCAGAGCCGAAGCGAAACAGGGCTCACATAATGACAATGGAGCAAAACAAACACACACACACACACACACTCCACATCCACATCTAAACTAACATTATGAAGAGGTAAATATGTTAAGCTGTAATTGAAAGAGCTGGTCAAATTACAAAAATATATTTCACTGATACACTACCGATCAGTGTCACGATAAAGAACACGCTTTGTTTGAGATAGGACACGCCTGTGAAGCCACAGGAAATATCTAAGTAGTGGCATTCAAGAATTGCTACATTGACCGGTTCCGTGCGTCTAACAACCCCCGCAACCTTCACTAGGTCATCGGTCCACCGGGTGGGAGGCCTTCCAACGCAACGTCTTCCGGTTCGCGGTCGCCACTCTAGAACTTTTCTGCCCCATCGGCCATCCGTTCTGCGAGCAATGTGCCCTGCCCACTGCCACTTAAGTTTGGCAATGCCTCGGGCTATGTCGGTAACCCTGGTTCTCTTGCGGATCTCTACATTTCTGATTCGATAACGCAAGGAAACTCCGAGCATAGCCCTCTCCATTGCCCTTTGAGTGACTGTAAGCTTTCTGATGAGGCCCATTGTGAGCGACCACGTCTCAGAGCCATATGTCATCACTGGCAACACACACTGGTCATAGACTTTCGTCTTGCTATATACTCAGGTCTACTGTCCCTTAAAGCTGTGAAAAATCAAACTTCTAAACCAACGCAATCAAAAGATACAGCTGTTTATGCCGCAAATTTTGTAGAGGTATTAAATTGAAATTCATATGAAATACTTAGACTCAGGTCTATAATACCTTTAAGCTGAAGTTTGTACGGAACCCTCGATGCGCGAGTCCGACTCGCACTGTCGCCGGTTTTTTTTAGTCCTACCACTGTTGTGTTCTTTTTAACCCACCTTTGCACCACTATATTGTACATGAAGTTTTAATATATAAATAAATAGGAATATCGTAGTGATTAGAAATAAAACTTTAAAGGGAATTTTCACTACATAAATATTTTTTGCAGCATTTAAGTAGGTACTCCAATATATTATTTCATCATCATCATCATCAGCCTATTAATGTTCCCAATGCTGGGACACAGGCCTCTTCTCTGTGAGAGGGAATGGGCCGTAATCCACCACGCGGGCCCGCGGGTCTTCGAATTTTGGTTCTAGGACATGCCGGTTTCCTCACGATGTTTTCCTTCACCGTTTTGAGAGTAGTGGTGATGAAATAATTTACACAAAGTAAAGCGCGCCTGCCTGGGCTCGAACCCACGACCTACAACTTGTAAGTCGCGGCCGATACCACTGGGCCACCACTGCTCTCCTATATTATATTATTTAACTAGCTGTGCCCGCGGCTTTGCTCCCGTCATCTTTCTGCCAACCCTACCCTATTTACCTACCTACAATTTTTTTTATAGTGATCATTCTGTCGCGGAAAATTTTAACATCGCCATTCAGAAAATGTCTTCAAATGCACAACGCCATCTATCGAAAAGCGAGTTCAACTTTCCGAGTATCTGAAATGCGTGTATTGTGATAATTTTACTTCTTGAACACTTAAATTCTTCTTACTTTTGATAGAGTGGACCGATTGCGATGAAACAAAAACTAAGTAATTCTTCAAGTTACGCACAATGTTTATGTGTAAAAGTTATTTACATTGGTTACGAACATTTCACGTGATGCGTGCACAAATAAACAGACAAACAGACAAAAATTACAAAAATGCTGGAAATGGGTTCTGTTGGTTATCCTTTAACACCCTGGCTATTTATTTTGGAAATATTTTCGATGTACAAAAATTACTTTTCTACAGATTTATTATATGTATTGAATATTGAATGTATTGATGATGATGATTGATTATAAAAAAAAATATGCTTTGTTTGAAACCATCAAAGTTAAAATCCTAATCAAAAGTTTTGTTCCCATTCACCCCTACTTCACTCCGGGCTATTACTGAGAAATTTCAGATGGATAAACCCAATATAACTTAACCCCACCCGGGCATCGTATCCAGGACCTCTTGCTCAGCTATACAGTGCTTGCGACCCCTACACCAAAGAGACAGCCAAGCTCAAGCGTCAAACAGGAATAGATTAAAGTAGAAGCCATCTATATTTATTAAAAAGTGCTTCCTCTCAGTTATGAATGCAGCGCGTAATGTTTTATGAGGGAACGGCTAACAATGGCTTCACGGCTCGCTGACACACGGTTCATAGGGTTGGCTGACTTGTTGGATAATAAAATATTGTTTGTGTTACTTTTAATATTGTTTTCAGAATTAGAACTTGAAAAATATGTTTCAACTTAAATAAAACTGTTATACCAGATACAGTATTTACCTAGATTGAATGAGAGAGGGGTCTTAAGGGTACACTAGTCAACGGCACGAACTATTTTGTGCGCGGGGTTAAAATGCATTTTATATCAACCGACAACACGTGCGGAAGAGATACATGCTGTGATGAGCAGTAGGAAGCTAGTTCGCGTACGAATACACACTTTTGCAAATTTGTAGCGAAATGGATAATGATTTAGGACGAAACCGACGGCGCGAAATTTTATAAACAGACCTTTGGCAGTCTAGATATCATGAAAAATCTACTAAATCTATCTGTTCAAAATAAATTTGTATGCATTGTTGAACTACTAATCTATCCCTGTATGGTGGCCGTTTTGCAATTTTCCGTATTCTTATAGTATTTATTTGCGCCCAAAAATGCGTTAAAATTAGTGTCGAAATGTGGAACTTTCGACGCTCATAACTGCCAAATATTTTATTTTTTTACTTTTTCGCTTCCATGCAGGGCTAGATAATGATGAGACAAATTGATATCACTTTTTATTTTGAACGTACATCGTCAAACAGTGAAATAATCCCTAGACTACGTTTGTATGGAAACATTTTCGACTAGTGTAACCTTAATCAGTTGTGTAATATTAATGCTTGTTTTTTGTATGTGTTACCTCAGAACTGTTTACTAGATGAACTGATTTTGATGATTGTTTTTTATTTGAGAGCTGTTGCTTCTCATGTTTCATTTGACTAGAATTAGATCTAGAACTCTTGTTGTGTAGTAAAAATACTGTCGAATTGATAAGCTCCTCTTTTTCGAAGTCGGTTAAAAATATACAACCGACTTCCCAAAGTGAAAAATAACTTCAATTTCGGAAGTCTGTGTCAAAAAACGAAGTAACAAAAACAGGAACACCGACTTCCGAAATTGATGTTATTTTTTATGTAACTTAGGCCGCCTAGGCTAATCTTTTAGCAAAACAAAACGTTTTACACAAAAAAAAAACACATTTCGAAAAGCTAAACATCAGTATTGATTTGGGTAGTAAGCCTTTCCGGTCTTATGGCTGTAATATTTGAAAATCAGTACAGATGTCGACCCATAGGCTTTTAGGCTCTGACTGCCTTCAGACTACTATCAAAGTATCTAAGAAGTTTTATCAAGGAATATCGTCATAACGCGCCTCCACGAGCAAAACGCCGCGCTAGTCGAATTTTGTGCAGTTTTTAAGAGCTATCTACTCTTTATTTAAAAAGAAATATCAATTAATAAAAATACATTAAATTTCTACATAATGTTGATTCTAAAATTGTAGTACACTTTTTTTTTAAATAGGTGTATGTGTCACTAATCTCCTTCCAACAAAACCATAAAAAAGTGAAATAATTATTGATAGCATGCATCTCCTCGTAAAGTGTTCATTAATTATTTTTATACTAACACTAATGGATAGACAATTTGATAACGAACATTTTGTAAGTTTTTATTTTTTTCAAAAGACCAATATTCGATTTTATAAAGATTTTATTGTAAAATCTGGGCGTATTCACTACCGTAATTCATGCGCCACCAGTGCCGCTAGGCCAATAGGAATGCTCATATCTCATGCTGATTTTTGGTCAGGGTACGGCCTTATCTAGTAATTAGGTCGTGGAAGTCAGATGCTCCATTTTGCAATTAGGACCGGCTTATTTTAAACACAATGAATTGCAATACCAAATTACTGGAAAACTTGTGAAGTTACTTTTACAGACATTACAATACACCACGTTACAGATACACAGTACAAATATAACTAATTAAATATTACCAGGTTCAGAGCCAAAGCGAAACAGAGCTCACATAATGACAATGGAGCAAAACAAACACACACACACTCCACATCTACATCTACATCTAAACTAATATTATGAAGAGGTTGAAAGAGCTGGTCAAATTACAAATAGTACATTGTGATACAAGGGTGGAAAGTAGGTTATTTCAAACGAGCCGAAGGCGAGGGTTTTTAATGACACGACTATTTCTCATATAAAATCTATCCCATTTCATTCTATGTATAAAATCTCCTTGCTACTAAACTTTTTTATATGACTTACAAATTTGAAACTAAATTGCAAACGTAATGATCGACCTCGTAAACAAAAGTCACGACCGCGTAACAGAAAAATGAATGCGTAAGATTTAATTTTCGAATCATAATTATAGCCTCTGAAAGTACGCCATGTTTAACAACTGTATTGAAATAGTACATTGTGATACAAGGGTGGGAAGTAGGTTATTGCAAACGAGCTGTCATTAACAAGCCCGAGCGGATGGCGAGGGTTTTTAATGACACGAGTTTGAAATAACCTACACACCCGTGTATCACACGACGTTTTTCAATACAGTTGTGAGAAACAGTAAAAACAAATCAAAGAATTAGATTTGTTTATTCACAAAAAATAAAATTTTCAATATGGCGCGTTTTTGCAACTGGACATATTTTTTTACAAAGAAAACAGCCTATACAGCCTATTCGATTTTTGACAAACGTTAATGTGAAAATAATTAACTTAAAACTGTTAATTAAACATATTAAACAACTTTAAAAAAAATGAGAATTCAATGCTAAAACGTACGGAATCATTAATTTTTCCTCGTATAAAATCGTATCCCATTTTATTCTATGTATGAAAACTCCTTGCTACTAAACTTTTTTAAATTGACTTATGGTGCGTTTTTGCAACTGGACTTATTTTTTTACAACGATATCAGCCTATACAGCTATACAGCCTATTCGATTTTTGACAAATGTTGATGTGAAAATAATTAAATTAAAACTGTTAATTAAATATATTAAACAACCATTTATAAGACTTTTGAGAATTCAATGCTAAAACGTACGGAATCATTCATTTTTCCTCTTAGAAAATCTATCCCATTTTATTCTATGTTTGAAAACTCCTTGCTCCTAAACTTTTTTAAATTGACTTATAAATTTAAAACTAAACTGCAAACATAATGATCGAGCTCGTAAACAAAAGTCACGACCGCGTAACAGAAAGATGCCTATGCGTAAGATTTAACTTTCGAATCATAATTATAGCCTCTGAAAGTACGCCATGTTTAACAACTGTATTGAAAAATAATTATCACTGATACACTATCGTTCAGTGTCATGATAAAGAACACGCTTTGTTTGAGATAAGATACGCAAGTGAAGCCACACGAAATATCTAAGTAGTGACATTCAAGAATTTCCATTGTGGGATCCAATAAAGTTGTATTGTTTCACCAGAATTCGTTCTGGTAGATGTCACTTTTGATTCTGGCTTTCATTAGTTGATCCAACCAAGAAATCATGGCAAGCTAGCCTCTCAACTCATCCGTATGTCTAAATCGTGCAGTTCAAAAACAGTTCGAATCAATCATTCTGTAGCAAAAATACGAGCTGGCTGGTGAAATAAACGCGTTTTTTGAATCGCGCGAAAACAATTTTCCATTGGCCTTTGTATGAGTCAGTTGGGGAAGCTTTTTCGCGCATTTTCATGGGTATTGTCCGGTCGTGGTCTCTTTGTGTGATCGCCGGCCATTTGATAAGGATTGATGTTTGTGGTTGGCCTTTATTTCAAGGGATTCTGTGTGTTTAGGTTTTTTTTAAGTCAAATGGGTGTCGAATTGTGTGGCATGTTTTTGAAGGTAAATACAAGGACACAAAAGTATAAAGTTGATACTTGTCAAAGATTTTTAGATATTCTGGGCTGCTTATGTTATCATCAACACATTATGATGATCATATTGCCCGCGGGTATATAAATTGCAGTACGCCATGTACTACAATATTATAACTGAAATACGTTTGGATGTTTCTACGTGGTTATGGTGATCGCCGGGGTGTTTTCAGTGAGGTAAAAAGCCCACGCACCCAGGTCTTTTTTCCATAAGTCCAG
The DNA here is from genome assembly GCA_948252205.1 of Orthosia incerta. Lineage (NCBI taxonomy): Eukaryota > Metazoa > Arthropoda > Insecta > Lepidoptera > Noctuidae > Orthosia > Orthosia incerta. The sequence goes on along the minus strand of OX411764.1, from coordinate 20,972,820 downwards.
GCGTCTTTTGAAGGTATACCCACATAAACAAAAATGAAAAAGGCACACAGGTGGGCCATGTTATTTGATTACTATTTAACCCGATAGCACATCCTTTTGTCGTAACATACTATTCGAGTTAGTATTTTATACAACGTGTAAGAGATTACAAGCAATTTAACCTGAAAAGAGATCATTGTACTCATAATTATGAACGACTTTTACTAACCAACCTATAAATCACGAAAAAAGTCAGGTGTTCATTACATTTTGTTGAGATTAACAAACATAAATGTATAACGGAGCTGATTTTTGACGTGTGTCTTTGTGTCCTTGTGTCTTTGCGTCCTTGTGTCTTTGTGTCTTTGTGTCTTTGTGTATTTGTATCTTTGTATCTTTGTGTCTTTGTGTCTTTGTGTCCTTGTGTCTTTGTGTCTTTGTGTCTTTGTGTCTTTGTGTCTTTGTGTCTTTGTGTCCTTGTGTCTTTGTGTCTTTGTGCCTTTGTGTCTTTGTGTCTTTGTGTCTTTATGTATTTGTGTATCTGTATGTGGCATCATAGCTCCTAAACGGATGAACCGATTTAGATTGAATTTTTCTAGTTGGAATAGTGACTTTATCGAGAGTGTTTTCAACTATGTTTAATCAAAATCGGTTCAGCCGTTCAAAAGTTATGGGCGTTTTACTGTTTGAATCGTGAACAACTAGATAAATTACAATATTTGTATGCAATCAAAATATGTCGGGGATTCATTTTTTTTTAAATTTCACTTGTCTATCAAGTATTGGATTTATTCTGTTGTATATCTATCTAAGTATCTGCAAGTTGTCAATGACTTATATTAAGAATACCACAATATAAACAAAGAGGTCTTCGTTAAAATTATATGGAAGTAATAAAACTATTAATTGCTGGGCATAAAACAATAAACTGTACAATTTTGAGCTATAAACGATAGTATTTAACTGGCAATCATTACGAGAATTAATTGCTTCTATTATAGTAATTATTTCTTTCCGTACATAGCGAAAGAGTTATTAAGTAACAGTAAGAATAGGGAAATGTCGTTTACCAGACAACTGGTAAAGTTGTTCTATCTCACGTCGGCGGGTTGGTCTTAGTCGTGTGTGTAGATGCACAAGCAAATTGTTTCCAGCTTGTCGGTTTTTTATCGGCTGCATGTCGGGGAGTGTGTGATGGAATTGCATGATCTAATTCCGCCTAGCCCATCCCATCATCGGACTACAAGACGTACGGCTATGCGCCAACGGTACATGGTGGACATCCCACCCATATGCACTAAATGTTTTGGAAATACTTTCATTATGCGTACAGCTAAGCAATGGAATTCCCTGCCGGATTCTGTGTTTACCGATAGCTACAACCATGGGGTCTTTAAGTCAAGAGTGAATAGGGCACTTCTAGGCAAGCGTGCTTCAAAAAAAAAATATAATAAATAATCTTATATTTTTTTTAATAAATAATTATCTTAAAAAAAAGTGGTACTTAGTGCTGAATTCAAATTATTATTCAATTGATGGACTCGGAGCTCGTGGCTAAATAATAACAGCCGCACGGGTGGGTGACCATTTCAACATACCGAGTTTCCTCCGTGCCTCGGAAAGCACGTTAAGCCGTTGGTCCCGGCTGTCATTTGAAGATCTTTGAAAGTCGTTACGGGTAGTCAGAAGCTTGAGATCTGACACCAGTCTTGCCAAGGGGTACCGTGTTACCCAGTTACTGGGTTGTGGAGGTCAGATAGGCAGTCGCTCCATGTAAAACACTGGTACTTAGTTGAATCCGGTAAGCCTGCAGCCGACCCCAATATAGTTGGGAAAAGGCTAGGCAGGTGATGATGATTCAATTGATGGACATGGAAATTAGCATTCGTTTGTATTCAGAAATGCGATGATTGCCGAAGGTCATTAAGAAAATAGTAGTACTATATGTTAAACTATGACCCAAGTCCCTACTCCTTGCTAAGTATAAATATATGCCCCGTGTATTCACAGCGTCGGCAAACAGAGAGGCGTATCTTCAAACTTATTTATTTAGAGTTTAAGCCCTTTCTTCATTGGCTATATGTAAGTCTATAACATAATCCTTGTTGAGCATAATTCCTCTTGTACTCTTTGCTGATAGTCTGATAGTGGGTATCACGCGATGTGCGTCATCAATCACCCGCACAAAGGACTGCGCGCGTTAAGCCGTGTTCTTGACGTACTTGGAGCGAGAATGGTTAGATGTGGTGTATAATTAAAGATATTCCTCACAAAGATTGTTCGTGCGTAGGTAGCGTTTTTACCCGACTGCCGAAGGAGGGTAATGTGTTTATCAGTCTATGTATGTATGTTTGTTCCTATGTGGCGTTCTCGAGACCAAACGCGTAGGCCGATTTTTATGATTCTTACGTCAACCGATTCGTTTTAACCCTGCGAGTGTCACTGGCTACATTAAAATTGAAGAATATAAAAATGGCGGCTTTTGGGCGCCATATTGTGGAAGATCAATCTTTTTTTTCCTCCAACCCCATCGTGTGGGATATCAAAATAAAGGGTTTTAAGAGGAGATTTCAAAAATGTATATCACTTATATGTTTAAATGTACCTAATTCTAAAAAAGTTATAAATAGAAAAAGTAAATTAAAAAAATCAAAATACCCGAATGCTTAAAAGGCGAACTAAAAAGACGTAAACAAGAAGCAAAACATGCTGTGCAGTCAGACGATACATCTGGTTTTGGCCATCCTCCGACTGCACAGCATGATTTTCTTCTTGTTTACGTATTTTTAGTTCGCTTTTTAAGCAGTCGGGTTTGCTCTTGACTCTAGTCTAGGTCATAGGTGACAGAGACAGAGTCGACGATGGAGTGAGCTTACCCAGAAGAAGCCTGTTCAGGCTACGAGTGAACTTTGTAGAGAAAGCGCAATTTTTTTTTTAATTTACTTTTTTTATGAATTGAGAGAGCGCCTCTGCCTGTTGTTGGCATTTTCTTGTAAACCCATCGAAATTATTAAAATGTTTGGCAGCGGAGACGGCTTACTATTTGCTTGAAAATAAGGTTTTATTGTCATTAGGTGAATGATGATATTTTGTCTTATTTAATTATAACCATGATAGGATTAGGGCACCAAACTACTGCACCAAAAATTTAAGATGAGGTTTAATTTTCATGCACAAAGGTACAAATGCTATACTGAAAGAAGTTATGAAAGTTATGTCTAAAACGGACATAAACACGACAATCGCACCAAAACCGCTGGGCGTATTTTAATTAAATTGAAACCAGCTCAAAGACAATTTAATTATCTATATTTTAATCAGAAGCTTTTTTTCAACCATATTCACTAACAAATAAACATACAAAACACATTTAATTTAATCATAATTAACATACCGTATCCAAACTTCCTCGACAACAAAAAAGGTAGCTCTTCGTCCCTCAAGGTTAGAACTCGTAATTATGTTTGAAAAAATACCAAGTTTTCCTCTCATGGCTGAGCTACCGCAATTAGATCCCGATTAACAAGAGAACGAATGAACGAAAGAGTGAGTGAGTGAATGAGGTCCTTTAGATGTGTTTCCTTGTTCATTCGTTAGGAGAAGGAAAGTTGGGGAATGTTTTGATAAAGGATGAAAAGATAATAGTAATCTGTCTTTTCGCATTTTCCTTTGAAGATCCAAGGTCTTGGTGAATTATTTCCTTAATGTGTTACAACCTATTATTTTGTTACTTTGTGAAAGGTATGGTTTTAAACATGAAGATTATTTTGCTAAAAGGACATGTAGTACCTACTCGGTATTGTAAAAACTAAATAGAAAATGCCTACAAAAAAAACGAAGACATGTGACATGCAACAACCCGCACTGGGCCCGCGTGGTGGATTGTGTCCCAGCAGTGGGAACGTTAATAGGCTGATGATGATGATGAAACTGAAACGGAGGACGGAAAATGAAACGGAGGAGCTCGTGGCTAAATAATGACAGCCGCAGGGGTCGATCAACAAGGTTAAGCAACGCTTGACGAGGTCGGTCCGTGGATGGGTGGGTGACCATTCCAACATACCGAGTTTCCTTCGTGCCTCGGAAAGCACGTTAAGCCGTTGGTCCCGGCTGTTATTTGAAGATTTTTGACAGTCGTTACGGGTAGTCAGAAGCTTGAGATCTGACACCAGTCTTGCCAAGGAAATAATAATAATAACAAAGCTTTATTTATTCCTTACACATAGTTTCCATTAATTCTAAACAGTATTTGTAGTGTTAGTATTATACTTTTTCTAGTTTGTTAGTATTATGTTATTAAACTGCGTTAGCGCGTTTTGTTGTAAGGACCGCTCTGGCGGTGAAAGCCTCCTCCATTTCATTCCATTTCGCTCTGTCTCTTGCCAGTCTGCTCCAGGTATTTCCCACCGTGGCAACTATGTCATCACTCCATCTTTTGAATGGCCTTCCTTTCCGTCTTTTCTTGTGAATAGGGTACCAATTAGTGACAATTCTGGACCATTTGTTCCCTAGTGATCTTTGGACATGCCCAGCCCATTTCCATTTTTGGGTCATTATGGTTTTGCTATGTCTTTAGCCTTGGTAATTTTTCTGACGTCTTCAATTCTCACTTTATCGCTTAGCTTAAGGCCCAGGAGACTCCTTTCTATGCTATTTTGGCACACTTTGACCTTATAAGTCTGCTTTGTTGACAAAGGCCATGTTTGGGAAGCGTGAGTGAGACAGGGTACTAAACATGTCTGCATAGCTTTAGTTTTTAGTGTAATTGGTAGATTACTCTTGAATACCTCCTTCATTGCCCAATACTTGTTCCAGGTTATTTTGATTCTTTGCTCTACCTCTTTATCATTGCATGACTTGAAGGATAGTAAATGTCCCAAATAAATATAGTCTTCGGCGTATTCGATTTCTGTTGAGTCTGACTTTATAATTACGGTTTGCCTATTTGTCATTAATTTAGTTTTCTCCCAGTTAATTTCTAGACCTACTTTCCTGCTTTCTTTGCTGAGTGACTGTATCATGAATTCCATTTCTTTTGGGTCTTCCGAGAGCAGTACTATATATGTATGTCTTGCCAAGGGGTACCGTGTTACCTAGTTACTGGGTTGTGGAGGTCAGATAGGCAGTCGCTCCATGTAAAACACTGGTACTTAGCTGAAGACTGGAAGCCGACCCCAATATAGTTGGGAAAATGCTAGGCAGATGATGATGATGAAACTATCTAACATCTAATTGCTTAAACAGGCGTTTAAGTCCATACATCTGGCCATACTGGAACGCCAGCTATGAGTAATACGCTCCTGGTCTATCTGAAGAACGTTACCAATAAGATCTATGTACAATGATGTTCTATTAAACAGATATGTTATGAGCGCGCGCACTGTGAAGACTCGAATACGTCACAATTGTGACGCTTTGTTGAAACAAAACAAAATTTAAAAAATGCCGTCGTGTATATTAAGAAAGTGTACCAATTATGATACCAAAGTACATAAAACAGAAGGGATCTCATACCATATGTAAGCACGTGTTAGATTTAAGGAGAAACCCCATATAAAAGTATCGATATGTACGAAGATAGCAAGCTTGGAATGTCAAGATGGTTGCTGGTTATTTACTGTGTATGTGATGTATAAGGGTAAGGTTTTATGAATAAAAGCACAGAAAGACAAGACTAGGTATTTATTTCAATTAGGCTTGTCAATTAATTCATATTGAGGCTCAGAGAGCTTACCGCCCGTTCGCTAAACTAGTTCTCGTGGAGAAGAAGGGCAAGAAACTCCACGGAAGCAACTATGGTTGTAAAAGTATTTATCTTTTATATATTTTACAACCATACAAATATCGTTTATCACAATAAAGATCTAATTATATTATGGCCATTATATGATGAATCTTGTAACATTTCACAATGTGACATAATCAACAACAAGGATAAGGCAAAGAACATGACTAGCCCTTAAATCAACCCAAGATCATCATGGACAAAGGCCACAACATGAAATAGACTTTCAACAACCTTTAGCAATAATCAAGCCTTAATATCAAATAACTTACGTGAAGCTTGTGTAGTCCATATTTCACAAAATATATCAATATCACAACATAACAACTGGTCCGTACTGGCTTGTAGTTCACAACAAAGTGTGTCAATCTTACGAATTACACACTATTTATAGTAACGAGTCGACCTGTCAAATGTCCCCACCATTTCTACATTTCTATAAATAATCTCACAATTTGGTCAATTATCAATTCTTGAAACCTTTTTAAATCGTATCAAGACAATTAAGGAATTGAATATCGCCTATTTAGTCATTCTTAATCAATATTCAAAAGAATATTGATACTAACTGACAGTTTTGTACTAATTGTCTCAAAGGACTTATAATATTAAAATGGCAATATAAAATCCAGGATACATCACAATGATCATTATAAATTACGTAATATTTTATTGGAATATCATCACTATGGTTTATTTGTAAGTTTAGAGTTATTTCCTGTACACACAACAATATTTACTCAGGTGGGTACTCTAACAATTGTAGGTATTTGACAACACAATAATAGTTTAGGTAGGAACTTAGACATTTGTCGGTAGATGCTTAATAAATATGACAGTTTGTATTTGGTAGCAAACCATTGTGCTTAAAAAGTGAAAGTTCATGATTAAATGACGTCACACGTACTTCCAATACTAACACACGCAATACACCTCAATTTACTAATTTATTTCAATATTTTTTCCTAATTTTCTGATATTTGGAGGTTAGAAAAAGATAAAAACATTGGTGGTCAGAATAATGTTTGTTTATATTCACACGCAAGTGACAAACACTAGCTGTCTCTTTTTTTCATGTTGGTTTTATCAAGCCATCCCTTTCGACTTGTAGGGAAATATGTCAGATGAATGTAAAGTGTACAGTGTGCTGCCGCTGCTGCGCGGAACACTTTTTTTATTGTTTTGTGAGTGTATAACGTATCTGTTTATAAGAATATCATTGTCTATGTATATCTTTCTAGGGCGCCCCGTAAATTCGTAATCCTTCCCGGCCATTCCATTCGCATCTGCGCATCTTGTAAATACCTTTCGTAAGTTGCCAAATCACCTTTCATGAATGGTCTCAACTTGATTAAACCATCATCAGCCTATTAATGTTCACACTGCTGGGACACAGGCCTCCTCTCTGTGAGAGGGAATGGGCCGTAATCCACCACGCGGGCCCAGTGCGGGTTGGTATATGTCACATGTCTTCGAATTTTTGGTTCTAGGACATGCCGGTTTCCTCACGATGTTTTCCTTCACCGTTTTGAGAGCAGTGGTGATGAAATAATTTACACAAAGTAAAGCGCCTGCCTGGGCTCGAACTCACGACCTACAACTTGTAAGTCGCGGCCGATACCACTGGGCCACCACTGCTCCTAAACCATCTAAGCATACTTTGTCAATAAGTACGAGTAATAGCAGATATAGATCTGCTGTTACTCGTTCTACTAAAGTCTAAACTAAAGTTTATAACATTATTTTTATCCAGCGTATTTTTATCCCGTTTGCATAATTATACTCGTCATCATATATCCAGCCTTTCTATCTGACCTCTACAATCCAGTTTCTGTAACACATAGCCCTTGGTAAGACTGGTGCATCCTTCACTAGCAAATGTATCTACATAAAAAAAACTTTTTAGTAAAAACATTAAACCGACTTCCAAAATAAAAAAAACAAAGCGAAAAATAACTTTATTGGCGGCACTCGGTGTCTTTGGTACATATTTTTTTTGGTTTGACACCGACTTCCGAAAATCAAATTAATTTTCGCTTTGTAGTGTTTTGTTTTTTAATCGGTTTAATTTTATGGTTATTTTTTTTTTCATTTTTAGGGTTCCGTACCCAAAGGGTAAAAACGGGACCCTATTACTAAGACTCCGCGATCCGTCTGTCTGTCTGTCACCAGACTGTATCTCGCATGAACCGTGATAGCTAGACAGTTGAAATTTTCACAGATGATGTATTTCTGTTGCCGCTATAACAACAAATACTAAAAACAGAATAAAATAAATATTTAAGTGGGGCTCCCATACAACAAACGTGATTTTTTTGCGATAATATTACGTACCCTTCGTGCGCGAGTCTGACTCGCACTTGGCCGGTTTTCTCTTTTAATTTTTGCTACGATAAGTTAAAAGTACTCGTCAGGTCTTGATCAAATTTAAATGGGGCCCCATGAGAAGCACCAGCTTTCAAATACAAAAGAACCATCAATACCGGTTTATAATTAACGGAGTAACCGCGTAACAAACATACAAAAACATACAATCGAATTCAGGAACCTCCTCCCTTTTGAAGTGAAAACAAAAAAATAAACTTTCACCAGCGTCATCTTCCTCTCCTCAAAGTTCTTCATAAACATACACAACAAGAACAGATCTCCCTAAATGGTTTCTTTAAAATTAATCGGCGCACATTTACACCCAGAAGTAGGTCATTATGTTAAACTGACTCACTCCCTGACGAAGACAACGATGTGTTCTAAGAGTAAACATTCGTTTAATGACTGTGATTTAATTCTGACGCGGAGATTTGAGATCCGGGAGATTATGACTCAAGGTTATCCCTTGGGGTGTCAGTAAATTCGTACTCAAACATATAGGCCAGTCATTTAAACATCTTCATTTGAAAGATTAAAAGTGTTTGCTTGGATAAATTAATCAAGATGAGAGTATGATTGAAAGATGACTTACAAAAAAATCCAACCAACTTCAAAATAAAAATGGAAAACACTACAAAGTGAAGAATAACTTCAATTGGCTATTTGGCAGATATTGCAATAAAATATGGAATGTGTTGGAAATGCTAGCTTGTAGGTAAATAATAAATGTACAATTTTTTTCGTCAATGTATGAAATGTAAATATTTTATTTTTGGAAACAAGTTTGCCATTTTTGTCTATGGAATAAATGATCCAAAACGGGGGCGGCCATGATTGATGCATCGTGTGACGTCACATTTTAAACAACAAACTACAAGTTTATTAAGATATGACGTCATAGCCCGAAATGGCACGTGACCGACTGGTTTCGCGCGCCTTTGAAATTATTATGGAAAAATTATATTTTCTTTTTAATAACGCTTTTTTTTAAGAAAAAGATATTTGTAACAGGTATAAAATAAAATTTACAATTTTTACAATACTTTTCTGAAATCTGTCAAATAGCCAATTTCGGAAAGCAGTGTCAAACAACGATGACACGAAAACTGGAATACCGACCACTACTTTTCACTTTGTAGTGTTTATGTATGGTGTGGTACGTACATAATGGGCAAGTTCTATAGTATGATAATAACCGATAAAATGAAAGTGTACCAGGATGATTTCAGGTTACAAAATGGTGTAAAAGTGTAATCAATAAACAAACATGCGATTGCAGTAATCATGAGCGATTTGCCAACATTTATTGAAGAGTTCTGTTGTACATCTTAGAAGTTCTGATCCTCACCAAATTTGGGAACATACTCTTTCAAACAAAAAAGAATTTCCACATTGACGGAGAAATCCTTGCTTGAACCTACGAAAAACACAAACGTACAGTCGAACATATCCTCCTCTTTTTTGAAAAGTCGGTGAATAATTCAAAATATCTAAAAACCCGACTAAAGGTGTAAATTGAAGAAAATTATGCTGTGCAGTCGGAGGATACATATTTGCGAACTTGTTTACATCTTTTTAGTTCGCTTCTTATGCAGTTGGGTTTTTAGATTTTTTGAATTAACTTTATTTATTTACTTTTTTCATTTTTTCATTCGAGAGCAGTGGTGGCCTAGTGGTATCGGCCGCGAATTATAAGTTGTAGGTCGTGGGTTCGAAACCAGGTAGGCGCTTTACTTTGTGTAAATTATTTCATCACCATTGCTCTCAAAACGGTGAAGGAAAACATCGTGAGGAAACCGGCATGTCCTAGAACCAAAAATTCGAAGACATGTGACATTCACCAACCCGCTCTGGGCCCGCGTGGTGGATTACGGCCCATTCCCTCTCACAGAGAGGAGGCCTGTGTCCCAGCAGTGGGAACATTAATAGGCTGTTGATGTGTTGATGATATGATTTACTTTTTAGTTAACTTTTTTTTTCGAATTTGGTACTTTTATAAATATAAGTGTTGTATATTTTTGAAATCATCTCTCAAAACCCTTTATTTTGATACCCCACACGATGGGTAAGGAAGAACAAAAATGGGCCCCTACAAAATGGCGCCCAAAATCCGCCATTTTTCTATTTTCCAATTTTAATGTAGCTAGTGACACTTGCAAGGTTAAGACAAAATGCCACATAAGAACAAACATACATAGACTGATAAACACATTACCCTCCTTCGGCTGTCGGGTAAAAAGGTACTTACACGGCAGACGTAAGTGGAAACGACGGGCAGGGTAGTCTTATTGGTGATGTAGGAGCGTAGTACTCATATCCATCGTGCGTGTATGTCTAGATGTATAAACGTAAGCGAAGCAAAAAGAGTAAGCAAGGAGTCGCGATGCGTTGTCGCAAATTTTTGGAACGGTTGGCAGTAATTAGACATCCAATCAACTTTTGCCTTCATTAAGCAACTTCCTTACAAGGACATAAACTTCACAAGGCCGTCACAGTAGGCAGTAGACCCCTTTGGAAACATTGAAACAAAGTTGGAAGTGGCAATCCGTGTACTTGTCATCTTTTGTGCAACGTTACCGAAAATCCTTGGCGAAATTCATGGCTTTGGGGAAGAGTTAATAACGTTACCTAATTGGGAAAGCCAGAAAACGGTTTCATTAGTATGCTTGGATTAATTAATATTTTTACCGACTTCTAAAAAAGGAGGTTATCAATTCGATACGTGTACATGTAATTGTAGACAAAATGTGGACTGTTTTAGAAGATAGGTTAATAAAATTGTGAATCGCTGACACAACTAACTTTAATTATTTGGCAATAAGAATGTTATGTAAAAACGAGTAAAAAATCATAAATGTTTTTAGAGGCGGATACAGACATTGCGAGGCATGCGCCGCGCTCGCCTCGCAACGCACTCCTTTTGCTCGCAACGCACGCCTTTTGCTCGCAACGCACGCCTTTTGCTCGCAACGCACGCCTTTTGCTCGCAACGCACGCCCTTTGCTCGCATCGCACGCCTTTTGCTCGCAACGCACGCATTTTGCTTTGATTTGAGTTGTCGTAGCACATGCCTCACCACGAATATGTACCACTGTAATATTGTTGTAACTGCACAATATTCACATATGTTCCTCTATATGAAAAAAAAAAAAAACAAATGGATGCCAAATTTCATAAGTGTATGTTTGTTTGTATGTGTGTTGTCCACGCCTTTCATTTCTCCGAAACTACTTATCGGATCGTGATCATTCTTTTTGTTTTGGATTGAGTATCTCTCAACTTAGATGCATGTTTTATCAAAATCGGTCCAGCAGTTTTTTAGATATGGAGCATACCACGGAACTCCTTAAAAATGATAAAAACAAGAGGTACCAAAGGCGCCGACTTCCGAACTAAAAGTTATTTTGCATTTTTTATGCTTTGAAAGTCGTGAAAAAGTTTTTTGGTAATTTACTTTCAGACAATAACCGTCGGTCAATGAGTTTTCTTATCATGATAGTTTTGCATATAGGTACTTGAAACAGCAATAGGGATTGCTTATTTGTTACCTGTATTATAGTCAAGTTAAAACGTCTCATGCTAATTGGTTGCCCAAGGTGGACCACAATAAATTGCTTGGTGGAAACTTACAAAACAACTCCAAAATGTAGAGAACGGCATACTAGTTCGTGATTTTAGATTTGATCCCACAGGAAATGTTGCTTTAAAGAGGTTTGCAGTTATTTCAATTACACATTTCAGCGTTATTGGGTCTGCAAGTCTGAAATTTCTCAGTAGCTGCCCGGACTTTAACATTTTAGCCCAATTATATAATAGGCTCATACACTATTGCCTGGGAATTCCACATTTCTGTTGAAATGAGGGTACAGGACCTATTAATCCTTTGGGGAATACAAGTATCTGTGTGTGTTCTATGTCGTTGTTGTAAATAAAACCCTGTCTAAAAATTTACCCGTATAAAAAAATAGTTTTACTCAATTATATCGTAGCTTAAAATCCGACATTCCTCCGTCTGTTTTTAATCGGCCGTTAGACGGTCATAATCAACCATTACACGAAATTTATCGCAATGAACACCAAACCAAAATGGCTGCCGAGCAAATTTGAATTTTTAATTTGTAATTCGAGTGCTCACCACCTCTTGAATTATGGGAGAGCTTCACATAAAGTTGTATTTATTTTGTTGAATTTTCTTTTTTTATTGTATGGTTATGGTTTTGTGGGTTTTTGGCTCAGGTACTTTAGTAGATATTTCTTTATTGTGAGGTTAACAGTTTGACATGGAGTTGACTACGACAACGCTTCTACACGGCAAAATAATGTTTATTGAACTTCAAGGTGTCCTCTGTAGACAAAACTTTATATTGACAACACAAATTAGCAGACAGCTCTTAGTAAGCGAGCTTACCGCCATCGTACCAGTCGATAGTAGACGTCTCGCTTACCGCATGCTTACCATGCACTTCAATCGGCCAACCCGCGCGCTGTACGCTGCAGTCTCTACATGCAACGCAGCAGCTACAGACACTTAGCGCGTGGACAGCTGGTTGCCTGCTAGCTGTCGGCACGTGGATAGCGAGCAGTCATCTCCGTTTAAGGTTACACTAGTCGTAAATAAAATTATTTGCATTGTTGAACTACTAATCTATCCCTGTGTGGAGGCCGTTTTGAAATTTTCCGTCTTTTTATGATATTTATTTGCGCCCAAAAATGCGTTAAAATTAGTGTCGAAATGTGGAACTTTCGACGCTCATAACTTTCAAATATTTTCTTTTTTTACTTTTTTGCTTCCATACAGGGCTAGATAATGATGAGACAAATTGATATCACTTTTTATTTTGAACGTACATCGTCCATCAGTGGAATAATCCCTAGACTAAGATTGTATGGAAGAATTTTCGACTAGTGTAACCTTAAGGCGGTGTTGCAGTGGGATCGTGTTAGTGAGTTACGACCTTTTCCCTTCGTGTCAGTCTGTTATTTTCATTCGGGATTTGAAGAATCGACCATGACTAGTTATTACATATTAGTAGTTCGACATATACATAAGAGTCAATTGCCGTTCATTTACCGTGTACTAATTCAAACTTTAAAACGATACACGGATACTTCCTCGCCGATACATCAACACCGTGATAAATAAAAGGTACATAATTGACAATAAAAAACTTTTTTACAAAAAAATACTACCGACTTCCAAATAAGAAAACTACAAAGTGAAAAATAACTTTATTTTTGGAAGTCGGTGTCCATAACGCAAAAAATGGTACCTACGAAAGACACCGACTTCCAAAAATACAGTTATTTTTCACTTTGTAGTTTTCTTATTTGGAAGTCGGTAGTATTTTTTTGTAAAAAAGTTTTTTATTTTTCACTTTTTAGTTGTACCTACCTAATAGGCAAGTTGTTAAGTAAGTTTCCTATAACGCCAGAATAGATTACCCGAATATCATGAAACTTGAACAAAACCGATCAAATGAGAGATCTGCTAACCCCTTAAGAGCGTACTAGCGTGATGTTATGTTATGAAATGATATAAATAATAAACAGGCATGCGATTGCAGCAGTCCCGAGAGATTTGCGGTTATTTATTGAAGAGTTCCGTTGTATATCTTCGAAGTTCTTCATCAGATCTTCACCAAATTAAAATGGGACCAATTTCGAAACATACTCCTTCAAACAAAAAAATAATTTTCAAAATCGGTCCACAATTGACGGAGATATCGGTGAACATACATAAAAAAAAACATACAAGAAGTCGAACATAGAACCTCCTCCTTTTACGAAAGTCGGTTAAAAAGTACATCGTTCTTGTCTGGTTTTATTCTGTAACCTGAAAATTTACCAGGTTTCTAAAAATATTTAGTCCTATTCCGATACGACCACAGGATTCTCCACTTCTACTTCTTACCGTAAGTCTTGCTATTCTTTTACAGCCGGACCCAATCTGCCACGGAGACCAGTCCTGCCAAGAGTTCACGAAGACAGTCTTCCCGTGGATTGCCACCATATTCGTCACCAAGAGCGACCAGGGGAACCAGTTCAGTTACTTCTGTGATGGTGTGCTGATCACTGAGAAGATTATTGTTACTGGTGAGTAAGATTTGAAACTTAGAACCGAATTCGAAGACATGTGATATCCACAACCCGCAATGAGCCCGCGTGCTCATCACTCCCGGGAGAGGAGGCCTCTGTCTCAGCAATAGGAACGTCACTGGCTGATTATGTTACGTATGTCATGTTATAAATAAAAAAACTTTTTTGCAAAAAATACTACCGACTTCCAAATAAAAAACTACAAAGTGAAAAATAACTTTATTTTTGGAAGTCGGTGTCTTTTGTAGGTACCAATTCTTTGCGATATAGACACCGACTTCCAAAAATAAAGTTATTTTTCACTTTGTAGTTTTTTATTTGGAAGTCGGTAGTATTTTTTTGCAAAAAAGTTTTTTTATTTTACCCTTTTTAGTTGTACCTATAGACAAGTTGTTTAGTAAGTACCTATAACGCCAGAATAGATTACCCGAATAACATGAAACTCAAAACATAATCGGTGAAATGAGAGTTCTGCGTACCATTTTTGAGCGTACTGGCGTGATGTTATGTTATGAAATGGTTTAAACAATAAACAGACATGCGATTGCAGCAATCCCGAGAGATTGGCCGTTATTTATTGAAGAGTTCTGTTGTATATCTCAGAAGTTCTTCATCAGATCTTCACCAAATTAAAACCTTTCCTTTCCTTTCCTTTTAAACAAAAAAAGAATGTTCAAAATCAGTCCACAATTCACGGAGATATCGGTGAAAATACACAAAAAAAAAAAAAAAAAACATACGTAAAGTCGAACATAGAACCTCCTCCTTTTTGGTAAGTCGGTTAAAAATAAATAAATAACATTAAAAACTAATTAATATAAAATTGACATGATGATGATGATGACTGACCTTGACCTTGACTTTGAGCTAGCCAATTGCAGCATGATAGCTCAATCGAATACGAGGCCAGCTTATACTGGTTTGTTGAAACTGATGTGCGACTTATTGCACCCAAGCAATGATTTGAATCATCGAGCTTTCTTAAGAGGAGATGCGAGTGACAAAGAGTTATACGCTCTTTAGAGCGGCACTTTAAACCGACTTCAAAAAAGGTGGATGTTCTCAATTCGTCGGTTTTTTTTTAATGTGCGTTTCCGATGACTCAAAGACCTGGACCGATTTGGAAGATTCTTCTTTGGTTTGAAAGGGTATACTTTCCAATTGGTCTCATGGTCATCAGGTCAGGATCTGATGATGAGATCCTGGAGAAATCGAGGGAACTCCTCAAATATTATAAGCATGCATGTAGCGATTTTGGTATTTTCATCAAAATGCATTCAGAAAGAATCATTTGGTTGTAGTGGAACTGATGAAGAACACCACTGATGGCCACTGGAACTCCTTAATGCTAAGTTTGTCACAGGTATAAGATATCTCGAACACCTTTATAAGAATAATAATATGATGAATCAAATACTTATAAATAAAAGGTACTGATGAAAATGAAACCATCTACTGATCTGATGACAAAGCCGGAAGATTGGCACTGGAACTTCGAAATAAAACAATGTATCCTAGTCGTGTTTGTGCTTATTGGAATCGTGCTGAGATGTACTTTGGCTGTAAATGTTCTTGTAATTTTCATGGTAATTGGAGGTATACCTGCCAAAACTAAAAAGAGATAAATCATCATCCCAACTATATTGGGGTCGGCTTCCAGTCTTACCAGACTCAGCTAAGTACCAGTGTTTTACATGGAGCGACTGCCTATCTGACCTCCACAACGCAGTAACTGGGTAAGACGGTACCCCTTGGCAAGACTGGTGTCAGATCTCAAGCTTCTGACTACCCGTAACGACTGTCAAAGATCTTCAAATGACAGCCGGGACCAACGGCTTAACGTGCTTTCCGAGGCACGGAGGAAACTCGGTATATTGAAATGGTCACCCATCCACGGACCAACCTCGTCAAGCGTTGCTTAACCTTTATGATCGACCCATGCGGCTGTTATTATTTAGCTAGGAGCTCCTCCAAAAAGAGATAAATAAAAACTTAAAAAGTTAAAAAAAAAACCAATGTACAGTTTTGAGCATCGTTCATAAATGTAGATGCTTGTGTAGCCATGTAGTTACTGGGCAGAGTTTCTCCATCGTGACTCTCTTGAACCTAATGTAGTACTTGAACAACGCCTTTGTCCGCTTTGCTGGTAGTTTCCACAGTGCAAGCACAGAATGAATAATAATTGGTGCAAGTACTAGCCGAGTATATATTTCTTCAGTCCATTTTTTTTTTTTTTTTTTTTTTTAAATAAAACGTTGCCCCACACTAGGAATTTCTCCTGTATCGTGGGTGCGTTTACAAACATATAAACTCACATACACAAACACCCAGAGCCAGAACAACTATTTGTAGATCATACAAATAATTGTTCCGTGCGGGAATCGAACCCGCGACACGCAGCGCAGCAGTCAATCGCTCAACCACTGCGCCAACCACTGCGCATTTCAATAACTACTATTCACTTTCCATATTCTAGACAAGTTAATTATTAATTAATCAATTAAATTAATTATTTAAACATTTTACTGCAAAAAATATCAATAATACAACCAAACTTACACAGTTACATTGTTGGTGCACATTACAATAATAACTGGCCAAGTGCGAGTCGGACTCGCGCACGAAGGGTTCCGTACCATTATCGCAAAAAAAACGGCAAATAATCACGTTTGTTGTATGGGAGCCCCCCTTAATTGATTTTATTTTAATTTAATAATAATTATTTTTTGAATTGAATATTTAACTAAATATTCTGTGAATATTTCAAGCGTGTACCTGTTGCCGTTATTAATATCGATCAAAAAACGGCAAAAATATCACGTTTGTTGTTGTTATAACGGCAATAGAAATACATCATCTGTGATCATTTCAACTGTCTAGCTATCACGGTTCATGAGATACAGCCTGGTGACAGACGGACAGACAGACAGACAGACGGATCGTGAAGTCTTAGTAATAGGGTCCCGTTTTTACCCTTTGGGTACGGAACCCTAAAAATGTGTGTTAAGGTACTATGATAGGGTCTCCAACCAAAAGACAAGGTATCTAATTAATGCATGAAACATACTTCCAACTAAATATAAAAGACCACGTCATCAGAAATTCTTAATTTAGCTCCTCTTGACTTTTTAAATCTCCCGAACAAGGCAAAGCGAGGCGAGGCACTAATTTGATTACAGACCTCCTTCCGTTTTGCAGCGTTCAGCCATCTAATGACATTTCTGTGTTCTTCGGTATTAAAGAAAATGCGGGTTCTAAACGAGAGACGATTGAAGTTGGTTGCATTAAGTTAATTTGAGGTTGCCTCTGATAGATGCTTGTGTGTTTATTTTTAAAAAGTCCGGTCAAATATTTTGATCGTTGTGGTAATTTTAAGTTTCTGCAGATGTTGTAGACGTTTTTTTCATGCATTAAAACAATTAGGCTCGTATAATACCTGGCTGAACGACTGGAAGACAGGGTTATATTTTTTCATATCTAATGGCTCAGCGCCGATTCCCTTGAGTAGCTGATTTTAAAATGAGAATCACGTCTAAACGGCTTGTCGTAATTTTTTGGAAGAAATGTATGTTAGATTAGACCATTTTCTTAATAATTTGATCTAAGAAAATTTTGAGTTTTATTCGTATAACATAGAGTAATTAATTTGTAAAGTTATGTCAAAACGGACAAAAACACGACAATAACACCAAAACCGCTGGGCGTATTTAATTAAATTGACACCATCTCAAAGACAATTTAATTATCTACATTTTGATCTGAGGTTTTTTTTATAAAGTCATAGAATAATAAGGAAAATACAAAAAAACTACTAAATTTTGGGTCGCGCGGGTGTGAAACTGTGCTCATTTTGTTCCCTCAAGGTCGTTGGCGTTAGTCGTCGTCCATATAGGGTTCTATCAGATAGACAGTGGTCACGCGGTCAAGCGTTCAAGAGGTCAGTTTTGCGTTCGAATTTGCAATTGCTAAATAACCCCGCTGTTGGAAAGTCTACGCGATATAACTAGTGTCACCATGTTTTTTGACGATACTTCTTCATCGGAAGACGAATTTATTGATTATATATTTCATTTTTTTTAACAGATTGAACTTGGCAGTTTTTCATCGAATGGCAAAAAATACATGTGCCACAAATAACTATTTTATGACTTAGGTACCATTTTCGGTCACCATTTATTTGGCAATTTCCAAACATGCTTCTGCTACTTTTCCTCGGGTTTTACTATCGTTATCCTTCTCATTCTATAAAAAACGCATTTTACTTCCTAACATAATTAGCTTTTCAGTCTCCATATTCCTTCCAATTTGGTCACCGAATCAGCAGTGAACGCGCGAACTCGTGCGTTCTGGTTGATCAGAATGCCTCCTAGGGTATATCTATGTAACGTAATAAGTACAACACAACGAACGCAAAAATGACCTCTTGAACGCTTGACCGCGTGACCGCGTGACCGCTCTCTGCCTGATAGAACTCTGATAGTAGTTTCCCTAGTTGTCTAAGGTATTTTGTTGGTTTTTAGTCTATACCTACGATTGTTTTATAGCCTTGTTGACTATGAATGTATTAAGGTTCATCACGATATGAGCTGTCATCGAATAACTCGTCTCGATACGATTTTATCAATTTCAATACAGAAAAATAAAAAACGTGTTAGGTACATATTAAGGTAAACACCTGAAACAAAAAAAGTTTTCAGGTGTTAAGGTACATAATTGTTTTCTAAACTTTGCCCCACTTTAGGAATTTTTCCTGTGTCGTGGGTGCGTTGTTTATGATTAAGTAAATCATCTAAAGTTCTGTTACAGATGCCAGATGTATGATTGTCGGTAACAAGACCTTGGAAGCTGACAGCTTGCTGGTATTCCTAGGAAAAGTGAACCTGCAGACTTTTGGAGGCCACGAAAAAGTTCTTAAGGTGAGAAATAAAATTTTGTCCAACTACGTACGTAAGTACTACATAATCATCTGCCTAATTTTATCTAATTATGTTGAGGTTGGCTTCTAATCTTATGCAGGTGAGTGCAAGTATTTTACATGGAGTAGACAGGCCGCTGTCTGATCCCCATAACCCATTTACTGGGAAACACGAAACCCCTTAGAAGACAGACATGGTGCTTTGTGTTTGTCAGACTTTCGGATTGCTCACTACCCGTAACTTCTCTCGTCCTATCTAAAAATTGAAATGAAAAATGAATATAGTTTAATGGTAAAACAAATTTCAGTATATTAGGAGAGTCCGCGCTTCCATAGCAAGACGTGGTATACAAAAAGCAAAATGTATT
This sequence comes from Orthosia incerta, assembly GCA_948252205.1. Classification (NCBI taxonomy): domain Eukaryota; kingdom Metazoa; phylum Arthropoda; class Insecta; order Lepidoptera; family Noctuidae; genus Orthosia; species Orthosia incerta. Next base: position 20,953,310 of record OX411764.1, on the reverse strand, counting down.
TTAAATTTTTTATGCATAAACTACATAAATTAACATTAACTAACTAATATTAGAACTAAAATAAGAATAAACATATGTACAATTACGGAGCGTCAAAAAATTCGTCCACATCGCTGTCAACAGGAAAAGTGCCTAGAAGGCTGGCAGCATTGCCACGTTGGATGGCAATACTGATTTTTTGGCCAAAAAAAAGGCCAGCCCTCTGGTCTCGTGAAGAGTCGACCAACCGCTTGGCGATATCCCGAAATAATAGGTGTGCACTCGGACCCCATGGCCCTAGTGTTTCAACCCCAAACAGCTCAAACACATAATTACCAATTAAGTTGTTGTATTTGCGCCGTTTGAGGTTTTCAGCACCTGCAGCAGCCGCCCCAGCGCAGCCCACCGTGCTAGGAAGATGGGATGGTGTAAGGGTGTCGACACAAGTTGCATCCCACACTAAAGACCTACCCAACTTTCATGGCATTATGATCATACCATCTGGTCTCTTCCCATCAACGCCTGCCAGGCCATTGGGTTCTAAGACAGCTGGCACTCCGGCGGTGGCAAGAGCACGACGGATGAGATCATTAATGCTAGCGTGCTGCGCAATCCGACCTGCAGTATTACTACAAGAAAGGCCTGGTGTCCGAGGCAGTCGACTGCTTCACCGCATTAACTTAAATAAAATTTTAATTTAATGTAATATAATTTAATTTTATGTTTAAATAAAATGTGTGTATGAGTGGGTGTAAGTGTGTGAGTTTATGTGAGTGAGAGTGTACCCTAAAGGTCTGACTGAGATACACGAGTGTGAGAGTGTGTTTGTGTCAAAGTTTCAGAAGTGTTTCGGTATCATTGTAGGTAAGCCTTTGTATCCATTCCATTATTTGTTTTTTTAATTACAACAGAGACCAACGTGTTAACGTGTTTTCATAGGCATGGAGGAGTTTTGGTATGTAATACACTGTTTTGGTCACCCTTCAGCGGGCGGCAAAAACAACTGAACGTATTTGTTCTCCTATCAAATATTGGTCAGAAACGCGGCAAGCTTAGAGTCCCCGCAGACTACAAACTTTTTATCGGGCGATAGTTTGATCGGCTTCTTAATCAGTATGAAGATGTTTACAGATGCGCACATTACAGTGATTCAGTATCGGCCGATAAAAAAGTTTGATGGGCTTCACGACTGCCTTCAAACAAAACCATCGGCGAAATATCGGCCGATCGTTTGATCAGTATGGCGTTCTTCCCCGCCCGCACTCTTGCCGATTGTTTGATCAATAAATAATTAAAGTGACATGATCATGAGTGACAGATGCTTAAATCAAGATCAGCAAATACTTTACGTCAAACAAACAAATCAGAAACCGGCCGTGAGACACGTAGTGATCCCGGTATGTACTGTACTGTACGGGCACCCATCTTTGGCAAGCGTTGCTTTACCCTTACGCTCCCTATTATTATTTAGCCACGATCCCTTCAACGTACTAGTTAGAGGAAATTGATTCTGCTGATACTAGAACTGTAGTCACGTGTTCTTGTTTTCTTTGCAGGTAAACTCAATAGTGATCCACCCGAACTTCACGTCTGCAGAGGATGGAAAGGTTTCAAACGACCTGGCTCTCATCGTGTTGGAGGAAGCAGTAGAGTTCAAGGATAACATTCAATCTGCCTGTATCCATCAGGAGAGCAACATAGAGGATTCTGCTGTAAGTAGACATCAGAAACTATCACTCACAATATAAGTTGTATCAGAAAGCGATTTATACTATTAAAGATAACGTTGAGAACAAAAAGGCTTGGGATTGAGTTGCTCCAATTCATTTTTAGGGTTCCGTACCCAAAGGGTAAAAACGGGACCCTATTACTAAGACTTCACGGTCTGTCTGTCTGTCTGTCTGTCTGTCCGTCTGTCACCAGGCTGTATCTCATGAACCGTGATAGCTAGACAGTTGAAATTTTCACAGATGATGTATTTCTATTGCCGCTATAACAACAAATACTAAAAACAGAATAAAACTAATATTTAAGTGGGGCTCCCATACAACAAACGTGATTTTTTTGCCGTTTTTTGCTCAATATTAATAACGGCAACAGGTAGACGCTTGAAATATTCACAGAATATTTAGTTGTATATTCACTTCAAAAAATAATAATTATTAAATTAAAATAAAATAAGTTAAGGGTGGCTCCCATACATCAAACGTGATTTTTTGCCGTTTTTTTGCGATAATAGTACGGAACCCTTCGTGCGCGAGTCCGACTCGCACTTGGCCAGTTTTTTATTTTTATTTTTGCATCCTAAATTTAGTTTTTTTTTTGGTTTTCTTGCAATGACAAGAATATTAACTTTTTAAAGTTGGTTTATTTTAAAGTTTATTTTTTTATTACTGTGAATATGAAGACTATGTGTGAATCATTAGTTTTTTAATGTTATTAGTTTTAATTTTTCTCAGTTAGATTTTAATCATGGTCTGGCAGTTTAAGTAATTTATGCGGCCTACCCGAATGTCCTTTCTTTGGTATTGTTCGTCGAATCGTTGAGCTCCTTAAATTCTGAGTTGAGCTGCACGGTTATTGATAAATGCGTGCACTGACTGGACAGGTCCACTCAATCTAGCTGGACCGACCTCGTCGAGCGTTGCTTAACCTTGAGGATCGACCAGTGCAGCTGTTATTATTTAGCCACGAGCTCCTCATCATCCCACTCTACAAAGATACATAAAACAATTAAAAAGCAATAAGACTTCGCTGGCAGCCATTTTGTTAAACCGGTACGAATGTATTTGATAACTCATTCCAAATTCTTGCCACGTGCGATAAAATTAATTATTTTGACCACCGCTTTAAACTGCCGTGGCTTAATTTCTGTGGTGTCGGGAATATAATAAAGTAGTTTTTATCTAGTTTATGTGATGTTAGCTGTGAGTTTAATTAGTTTGTGGTTTAATTCAAACAAGGTTTTGTCTGTAAATAGTTACTGTATTTATTATACCATAAAATTAGTTTCTGAAGTGGCGTTGTTAGCACATGTATAAAGGAGTGCCACCCTTATTGAGTCATTATTTAAAAGTAACAGGATTAAAAGACTCTGAGTTGAAATAAGAAATTCTTTTTAATACAGTGGATAGATTTATAGTACATTACTGCAGAATCCAGTAAGTAAGCCTTCCTGGCCAAGTATGAGTTAACCGGACCAAACCGCAGGTGAGGTCCGGTTATATACGAGGCCAGGATGGCTTTCTTACTGGTTGAGGCCTGTATAATGCTTTTCTCAAAAATGAAAGAAAGTTTAACAACAATATTAGGGCAATTACTGATGGATATTTTGATCGATTTACCGGGGGCATTTACATTTGTTTGTTGTACGTCTTGATTAACGGACTCAAAAATATATCTATCTCATAAAATGTCATACCAAAAAGAGAGATAGATATGTATTTGGAGCCTCCCTCCTATAACCATGTTATAATGGCTAAACTCTAATCTGTGTCTAGCTGGTACTATGTTTTTTTTTCTAAGCAGATCTGAAGAGGATGACCTACTGTCTAGAGATAGGTGTTTTTGGATTTTTGCACAAACGGTAATGTAACCGATATACAGTTTTCATATCGATATCGAAAACGGTTTTCGGATATCGATATCATTTAGTACAGTTTGCATAAGTTAAAATGTTATTTAGATGAGCAAACTAACAACGAACGCGAAATAATACTTAGAAAGAGAGGTAGCGCATATGGTTCCTATCGTTTGTAAAGTTTGCGTTTTGTTCGCAGTTCGTACGTTTCCGCATTGTTTTAAGTTTTGACTTATTCGTTCTCGAACGCTAATAAGGTTTTTATTAGATACAGTTTTGGTAATATCGGTTATTTTGATATATATATCGATATGATATGATATCTAACACATATCCGATATAAGTTACGTTTTGATATATCGGACCAATCTACTGTCCAGTACTACTGTCCAGTAAGTAAATTACATACTTACTTACTGGACAGTAGGAGATTCCAAATTTAAAATCCCGCTTCTTACTGGACAGTTGTGAATAAGTCTCCGGTAGAGTTCACTTTCTGGATACTTTTTAGAGATGTTATGACAACATTACATACCATTTTTGAGAAAAAGTTATTTATTAAGGTTACACTAGTCGAAAATTCTTCCATACAAACGTAGTCTAGGGATCACTCCACTGTTTTACGATGTACCTTCAAAATAAAAAATGATATCAATTTGGCTCATCATTAGATAATGATGAGCCAAATTGATATGCCCTGTATGGAAACAAAAAAGTAAAAAATGAAAATGTTTGAAAGTTATGAGCGTCGTTAGTTTCATATTTCAACACTAATTTAAACGCATCTTTGGGCGGCAATAAATACCATAAGAAGAAGGAAAATTGCAGAACGGCCTCCATACAGGGATAGATTAGTAAGTCAACAATGCAAATAATTTTATTATGGAAATATACATTTAGTCGTTTTGTCATGATATCTAGACTCCCAAAGGTCTGTTTATAAAATTTCGCGCGCTCGTTTTCGTCCTAAATCATCATCCATTTCGCTACAAACTTGCAAAAGTGCTAATTCGTACGCGAACTAGCTTCTTACTGCTCATCACAGCATCTATTTCTTTCGCACGAGTTGTCGGATGAGATATCAAGCATTTCAACCCCGCGCACAAAATAGTTCGTGCCGTCGACTAGTGTAACCTTAAATATAGCTGTTTAAAGTTGTTATTACGCGCACAGTTTTTCCTTCTTTTCATTTATAATGCCGTAGAAGTGCGACTAAATATAAAATCGAGTATGCCGCAGTTTTGCGCAGCACCTTTTTTTCGAAAAAAGTAGGATGAAGTTTAGTAGTTTTTATAAAACTCTATTAAAGCAGTGATTTGTAAAAACCGTACCTTTATCAATCTGCCATATTTGGCAAATATTCACAACAACAAAAAAAAAATATAAATAAACTCGCGATAATAGCCAAAAACTATGAAGGGACATGGCTAAACAACTGCCCTTAGCATGTATAGAAATTTTTCACTAGCTCGTAACATTCAAATATTCATTGATTAATTATTACAGTTTTATTATTCTTCTAGAACATTTGTGAATTAATCAAATAATTAAAAGTTTTTTTCATGTTTTTGTTTGACAAGAACATAACATTCCGTTCTACGAAAAATTGTAGTCAATAAAACGACTTTTAAAGACATTTGCGTAAATCGAAACGAACAGTATTCATTCTATTTATTTTTGTACCTTTCGCTATAGATCTCAAAACCTTGGAGCAGGAGGAGAACCTAAGATGTTGATTTCTTTAATTGCATTTATCTGATTTCTAGAAATTATTGGCAAAATCTGGAAAGAAACGCACTTAAATAGTGCTGACACTAAAAAGTTACAATCGAATCTTCTAGATTACACTTGATTCGATTAGTACCAAATAAAAAAAAGCAGGTTGGGAGTGTCGTGGGAACTCACTTTGAACGAAGTTCCTTTCGCTGGGTAATAAATATTAATACAGAGCCAACTAGTATGGTTTTAAGTTTCAATTGCGTATTGATTCATCATGAGATGCATAAACTGTGGTGGAGCCACAAATGACAGATCTTCAAATGACAGCTGGGACCAACGGCTTAACTAGCTTTCCAAGGCACGAAGGAAACTCGCTATGTGCACGATGGAACCACGGAATGACCTCGGCTAGCGTTGCTTAACTTTGAAGATCGACCTGTACGGCTGTTATTATTAAGCCACGAGCTCCTCTTAACGCCTTAATAAAGTATCATAGCAAAATCTTATTCTTTTACAAGTTTGTATACCTATTAATGTAGGCGTTTCTACGATTTAATTTTCAGGTTTGTGACGATATAAAAAGTCTCTGTAACTTTTTTCATACGAAATACTAATATTCAGCTATTCAGTATTACATATTACTAGTTAAAATGTTTATACATTGCTAGGGCTATCGTCCATACTTTATTTAGCCATGTCCTTTGACATTTTGAAGACCTCAGTATACACCAGCGCCCGTAGCGGAAAATACAAACGTGGTAGTCCCCATTGCCATTAATCGGGCTAGAATTCAGAAACCAGGGTGCTTCGGAGCAGGGGCGGCTGTACTTTAAGTTCACTCGTGCGCTGAACTGCCAGATTTTAATAGGTTTAGAAATAAAATAAAAATGTTTAATAATAACTGATTAACGATCTATTCAATATTCACGAAATTATGACGAACCAATTTAAGCTCTTTGCTAAATAAGACGTATATTGCTGTAAAAAATATTCCCCGTGCGGTAGGCTAAAGCACACGGCGAGAGTTCATACAACTTCTACGAGAAACAAGTGAAAACGCCTGGCGCATGAGACAGAGATAGTTCAATAGGAAATGTACGGCAAAATAAACATACATACATAATATAGAGTATATTATGTATGTATGTTTATTTTGCCGTGCGCCGCACCAGCGAACCGAAGATTACCGAGAGCGGGCGAGGTTTGACGATCGAAATTTATTTTCGGGTCGAGTACCAACATTACAAGTTGTACAACGACGTAACTAGATGGCGTTGGCGTCGAATTAGAAGTCGCTAGCGAGATGGTTTGCCGATTTACATAGGGTCCTGTAAATTTTTGTAATCTTATACGTTTATCCTGTGAGACGTCAAAGTGCACTACTAATTCTATGATGCACCAGCCGCCACTGCCTCGGAGGAATTCCTGATGGAAAACCTACTAGCTCCGCATGCCTGATCAAGAACCGAACACAGGATCTCAGGAGCGCTGGCGACCTTTAGACCAACGAGGCAGTATAAAAAATAAATAAGCATCATGCAAATGGGTTTTTCGGCTTCTAGTCTAAATGGAGCAGCTGAATACTCTCTTTCAACTATTTGGATTACTAAACTTTAGTCTATATTTCCAGACTACAGCATGGGCATTGGACGGAGCCCTGGTTCCAATATTCTTCAACAAACAGAAAGGTGACTACTGCTTTGATAAGGACGAAGATGTGTTCTGTGCTTCTTACGGAAATGGTAAGTTTTAAGCTTATAAAGTGTAACTTAAAACTTTTCTCAAGTTTCATTAAAAGTTAATCGTGACTTCATAAAAATCTTTTTTTTTTAAATATGAACTCATAATTATTAAAATTACTTGCACAGAGAGCACAATGAGCCACTGGAAATCGTGTTAGGTCAAATACCTCTTACTATTTTCAGTAGTTTAGGTTGACATAGCTTGTCTCTTTTTACCAATGAGGTAGGAAAACTATGGAGACGGCATATTCTACTAAATGAAGAATAGTTATACAAATATCTATACTATCGACACACGTATGTCAAAAAGCGTTTTGTCTCTTTTTAACTAACCAAGAGCTGCATATGTAAAGAGCGACAGCTAAATGTTTGTCAAGGACTAAACTTGGCAACACTTTTGAGTGACGTCAAAATCATGTCTATGCGTGACCGCTCGCCATGTTGAGTGCCGAAAGCGCTAAATTATCGCAGAATTAATGTGGCAGATTGTCAAGCACGCGTTATCTGCTGTAATTGGTTAAATGAATTTTCAACAGCCAATCACAGCAAATAACCGGCGATGATTCGTCGATTACGTTAACAGCCCGACAATCGAGTGTTGAGAAACCGGGGGTAAGTTCCCAAGATGGCGGACTAGTTATTTTATTTGCACTGCCATGATAAGGTTATCAAATAGAAGGGTTTGCTGAGAAGAATACGAAAAAAACTTGTTATTTTTTATAATGAATTATTTTATTTACATTTACTTAAATTCGAATAACTTATTAACTACTCCAACAAAATAATAAGCGCCTCTACTGGTACGCCTCTGTCAAACACAGACCCAGACTTTGGCCAGTAATTTTCTTACAGAAAAACCGGTACCGATAGACTGATATACCGACCGAACCTAGCATAGTAAAACCCTGCGTACAAAAGTAGCTCTTGCGCCCACACTGACCAATGAGACAATGCACCATCTTCTTCTCTCTAATAAATAAAAATAAAAAATAAAAAAAACAGCCTTTTTATTTCCTTAATAAAATTCAATTTACAATGATATGACTATTAAAGAGCATGCAATTTATGTGTTAGTAAAATAAAATAATTTATTACTTAAAAAAATTATACAATTGTTCAATTTAACCGTTACCAATAAATAATCATTCAATTCAATCAATATATATAGTTGTTCAATTCAATTACTGTTGCAATAAAATTATTAAATTTAAATATGCAATGCAATTTCTTTATTTTACCATTATTCAATTCAATTTCAATTACATAATTATTCAATTCGATTACTAATATTATACATTTATTCAATTTAACCATCATTATAGAATAGAATAGAATTGAATAGAATACTCTTTATTATGTACACCATATAAGTTACAGAAAGTATAGACGAAGAAAACATTACACTGGGTGGCACAATGGGCGGCCTTATCGCTAAAAGCGATCTTTACAATCTTGACAATTCAATTCAATAATCAAATTTATTTCTTGATTTTCTTTATTTATTTATTAAAGACCTCTTCCTTCTCTCTAATAAACTATATTAATTTCACTTTCCAGAAGTACCCCTCTGCCCCAGCTACGGCGGTGTCTTCGCATCACGTCAAGCAGACCGCTGGTGTCTCACTGGTATATTCTACGGAGACCCAGCTGACAGAGGCATATGTTTTACGAAGGACGTCTACTATACCTCGCTGACGAAGCACCTGAAGTGGATCGATGATACTGTGGGCTTGTATAAAAATAATATTTTGTAGATTGAGTGTTTTATTTCTCGTCTATATCCCCTAACCTTGACTTAAGGTTACACTAGTCGAAATTTCTTCCGTACAAACGTAGTCGGGATAATTCCACTGTTTAACAATGTACGTTCAAAATAAAAAGTGATATCAATTTGTCTCATCATTATCTAGCCCTGTATGGAAACAAAAAAGTAAATATTTGAAAGTTATGAGCGTCGAAAGTTCCACATTTCGACACAAATTTTAACGCAATTTTTGGGCGCAAATAAATACCATAAGAAGACGGAAAATTGCAAAACAGCCTCCATACAGGGATAGATTAGTAGTTAAACAATGCAAATAATTTTATTTTGAACAGATACGTTTAGTCGTTTTTTCATGATATCCAGACTGCCAAAGGTGTGTTTATAAAATTTCGCGCGCTCGGTTTCGTCCTAAATCATTATCCATTTTGCTACAAATTTGCAAAAGTGTGTATTCGTAAGCGAACTAGCTTCCTACTGCTCATCACAGCATCTATCTCTTCCGCACGTGTTGTCGGTTGATATAAAATGCATTTTAACCCCGCGCACAAAATAGTTCGTGCCGTCGACTAGTGTAACCTTAATGTCCTATGTCCCCCTAGAGGGTGGCCCTTGTATTTCTTGTGGTATTGTGTCCCCGGATGCTTTTCCAGGATGACAAGTAAAAAAAAATTCAATCTATTTATTTCCACATGCATTCATAAAATTCTGATGACTGATGCCGCGCCAGTGTAGCCATGTAATTCCCATGGTACTTTGTGTATGTGTGTGTGTCATTTGTAATATGGCTGTGTATGTATGAATTGTATAGTGTGTGTGTATGTGGCGTTAGTGACGTCAGAGCCACTTTACTCGGAAGTCTACCTTAAATAGTTGCCAACTGCCAATATGACACCGTTGTCAGTCATTAGAATGTTGGCTGACGGCCAGATATGGGCGGATTTCGGTCCAAATGACACGGAATTAAAGGCAATGGCAGAAATAAACCTGCTTTGTGTACGATTATCACTTGCGGGTGTTGGGTGCATTGGAGGAATAAATCGGGTGCGTGGTTGCGCATTTGGCGATATCCGATCGGCTCAGTATCTAGATTTTGTAAGTTATGCAAAAATGCACTACTGAATATTCAACGTTTCCGAATGCACTCAACCTGAATCTCTTCAAAGTTAGAGTGAACAGGCTTCTTCTGGGTAAGCTCACTCCATCGTCGACTCTGTCTCTGTCACCTATGACTTAGACTAGACGCACGGTTGGCGCAGTGGTTGAGCGATTGACTGCTGCGCTGCGTGTCGCGGATTCGATTCCCGCACGGAACAAATATTTGTATTTATTTATTTATTTATTTATTAGTTTGGGAAAACAAACAATTACACACTAGAAATAAACATAACAGTAGGTAGACATATACATATTATAAGTGCGTAACTCACTACGTTATCCACAGTTTATATAAGACATACAATTTTGGGAACGTCTACAAGTGAACAGTTTCAGTTTCTTAATAACTAATTATACAATTCTTTTATTTTGTTGTTCAGAGTATTCCGAAATTTACTAGCAGACAAAGAGAATATGTCTAAATCTGAGAAGTGTGTATTATAATTTTGTGCCAAGCGACGAAGAGGTGCACGAACTCCAGCGTTTGTGCGACAAAAAGACACTGCAAACAGGGGGCGTGCGCGCACCTCCCGTCTCACGACAGTTCTAGGTACAACGTAAGACAAGCTGTTTGTTAAGTCCGAACAATCGTATTTATTAGCGCAAAGGTCATAAAGAAACATAGTTTCCAGAAAAGTGCGCCTGGACTCCAACTTTGTTAACTTGTACTGAGTGAGTAGTTCTTCATAAGTTAGGGTTCTACGACAGCATCGGTAGTGTGTTGCTTTCAAAAATTTGTACTGTACTTTCTCTAGGTTATTTATATATTTCTTATATAAAGGGTTCCATATCATAACTGCGTATTCCAACTGTGACCTTACCAAGGACTTATATAAGAGTGTGTATGTGTGTGTACGTTTAAAGTCAGTGGTCGCTCTCATTACGAATCCATACATTCGGAATGCGTTGCTAATAATTTTATCAATATGCTGATCCAAGTGAAGCTTACTGTCCAACAGTACTCCAAGGTCTCGAATTGAAGGTTCCTTTCTCAAAGCGGTGTTGTTTAAGTAGTAGGTATGAAAGAAAATATTTTTGTTTTTTGTAAATGTTATAGATTGACATTTAGGTATGCTTAGTTGAAGCTTATTATTATTGCAGTAAGTTGATAATCTATTAAGATCGTCTTGAAATAGAATACAGTTATCAGTACAATTTATTTTCCTAAAAACTTTAAGGTCATCAGCATACAGTAAGAATTTCGAGTACTTAAAACAACTGTCGATGTCATTTATAAACAGGAGAAAGTGTATGATCTACAAATAGTTGTTCCGGCTCTGGGTGTTTGTGTATGTGAAATTATATGTTTGTAAACGCACCCACGATACAGGAGAAATTCTTAGTGTGGGGCAACGTTTTTTTTTTAAAAGAAAGAAAGAAGAAAGAAGTAGAGCAAACCCATCACAAATTTAAAAAAATCTTTTATCTTTTGTATTTTATAGAAATGTTTTGGGCCAGTCCAATACCAGTAGCATATCAGCAAACTCAGTGTTTTAAATTAAAATAGAATAAATAAACTACAAGACGAAGCTGCGGGTCAAACCTAGGTTTGACCCGCAGCTTCGTCTTGTAGTTTACCCTAGGTACCCTAGGGTACCGTAATGTATTTGACTTGTATACATCTGTCCCTTACGCACGCTCAAAATAACCTTACTCTAAGAGCTTATGGTTACTCCACTGATTATCACTTGGAAAGAAAACCAACCGAGGCAGAGTAGTTTCTCAAAAACGGTGACCCATCCATAACATGACTGCAGCAGATGTGATGCTGAACCTCACCGAGCTTTTGTTAGCATTAAAGCCCTTTAATAATAATCTGTCGACGACGACATTCGGCGCCAAACCATGGCCGGTCAACGCTGGAAATCGTTATGTCAGAGAACGGAATGTAGTACTCCATTCCCTGACGCAACACATCAGTAACGGCGTCCGCGCACGACGAAGGATCAGCCGAAGAAAAGCAAGTAGGCTGCCAAGGATAGCAAGCGAAGAAAGAACGCATGCCATCCCAATCTGCTGACCTGTACCGCCAAACCCGCCGGGTGCCTCTTGGGGAATAGACGGACACAGACTTCACCAGACAGTGGTCGGAACTACCCAGGGGTGAACTTATCGACACAGAGTATCTGTCTGGATCTGTTGTCAGCAGAAGGTCCAAGCAATTCGCTGTGTGCGAATCAACATCCGGTACCCTCGTTGCCCCCTGGACCAGCTGGGTGAGGTTTAGCGTTAGCGAAAGCTTACGCATCTGCCGTCCAGCATGGTCAGTGCACTGGTATGGGAAGAGCCACTCCTGATGGTGGGCGTTAAAGTCCCCCAGTAACACTAATTGGGCGGAAGGGTACCGTTGCTGTGCCGCATCAGCCGCTTCACTGAGGTACTCTGCGAGCCTGGATGTCTACTGATCTCCGCTGTGCGAGCGGTAGACACAGGCGTAGATAATTTTATCCAGACCTGTGTCCACTAGAGCCCACAGCGCAATGCAATTTAAAACTGTACCTAAAATTTTCTTGTAATTGACATTTTACATGAAAACAATCATACTAATATTTAATATTACAAAAGGCGAAAGTCTGTGAGTGTGTTTGTATGTTTGTTACGTCTTCACGCTCAAACGGCTGGACGGATCTGGATGAAATATAGCACAGAGATAGATTGTAGCCTAGAATAGCACATAGGATACTTTTTACCCCGAGAATATGTTCCCTTGGGATCATTTACGACATTCACGCGAGCGATGCCGCTGGCAAAAGCTAGTTTGTTATAATTCCTATATAAGCTTATTGATTTTTAATCGACGATATATAAAAAAATCTATAATAATATAATATCATAAAGAGGAAAGATTTTTTTGTTTGTTTGTACCGAATTGGCTCCGAAACTACTGGACCGATTTGAAAAATTCTTTTACCTATAGATAGCTTCATTATTCCTGAGTGACATAGGCTAGTTTTTAATCCCATACGGGTCCTGTGGGGTGGTCCACGGGAGCGAAGCCGCGGGCAACAGTTAGTAGTTTATAAAAATAAATTGTTTGTCTCAAACGGTTACATATACAAATGTGAAAAAGACAGCCCCAGTAAAAAATTAGAGGAGGAAAGAGACGAGAGCCAAACCTCGAATTATGACTTTTTACTAAGGAAATTCAGTCGACGATCTCTGCCCATATTTCCTCTAAAACAGTCGGGTTTTTTGATTTTTAGAATAAACTTTTTTTATTTAGAAATTATTAGTTAACCTTTTTTTTCGAATTAGGTACATTCAAACATATAAGTGTTATTTATTTTTGAAATCACCTCTTAAAACCCTATTTATTTTTTAACCGATTTCCGAAAAAGGAGGAGGTTCTATGTTCGACTTCTTGTATGTTTTTTTTTTAAATGTATTTTCACCGATATCTCCGTCAATTGTTGACCGCTTTTGAAAATTCTTTTTTTTGTTTGAAAGAGTATATTCCGAAATTGGTCCCATTTTAATTTGGCGAAGATCTGATGAAGAACTTCGAAGTTATACAACAGAACTCTTCAATAAATAACGGCAAATCTCTCGGGACTGCTGCAATCGCATGTCTGTTTATTGTTTATACCATTTCATAACATAACATCACGCCAGTACGCTCTTAAGGGGTAAGCAGATCTCTCATTTGATCGGTTTTGTTCAAGTTTCATGATATTCAGGTAATCAAATCCGGCGTTATAGGAAACTTACTAAACAACTTGCCTATTAGGTAGGTACAACTAAAAAGTGAAAAATAAAAAAAACTTTTTTACAAAAAAATACTACCGAGTTCCAAATAAGAAAACTACAAAGTTAAAAAATAACTTTATTTTTGGAAGTCGGTGTCTTTCGTAGGTACCATTTTTTTGCGTTATGGACACCGACTTCCAAAAATGTAGTTTTCTTATTTGGAAGTCGGTAGTATTTTTTTGTAAAAAAGTTTTTTTATTAGTATAAGTAGTTTTAGTAAAGTATTGTAAAGTGCATTAGTGCAGTATAATGTTTAAGGTACAATGGGGTTGACGTATCCTTGTGGATAAAAACCACCAAACTAATAACAGTGGTGTCTCATCCCATACAAAGAAACCGTGCCGACGTTCTATACTGATTATTCCGATTATTTTTTGTACATCGATCGCGTTCGGTCCCGTTCCGTTCCGTTCCAAGGATATAGATGGTGAACTATCTATCGCCGTGGAACGGAACTGAACGAATAATCGGTATAATCAGATGAAAAACGCTAGTTACGTCGGGACGGTTTCTTTGTATGGGATGAGGCATCTGTATGCTAGTATTATATTATCTGTACTAATAATAAAGAACTAAAAAGAAACCTTTTATAACCCTGTATTTTGATACCCCACATGATTGGCCTGGAAGAAAATAAGGGGACCTCCACAATATGACGCCCAAAAGCCGCCATTTTTCTATTTACCAATTTGAATGCAGCCAGTGACACTTGCAAGGTTAAGACGAATCGATTGACCGACGATTGAATCATCAAAAACGGCCAACGCGTTTGGTTTCTAGAACGCTACATAGGAACAAACATATATACATACATAGACTGATAATCACATTACCCGCCTTCGGCAAAATTGTATGGGATTCACAAGCGATTTCGAAAATTCACCTGATCAATCCCTCATATTTTGACATTTCAACTATTAGAATACGCTGGCTTCGAGATGCGTACGACCTATCAGTGTGGCGACACTTGTGGAAAGCCTATGTTCAGCAGTGGACGTCCTTCAGCTGAAATGATGATGACGATTGTTTACTCCGTAGTAATGTTATACCCACAACGACGTACATAAAGGTAAGTAGATTTGTGTGTTTATTTTTTCTTTGTTAATTTTTTTTTTTTTTTGTTATTTTTTTTTTTTTTTAAAAACGTTGCCCCACACTAGGAATTTCTTCCTGTATCGTGGGTGCGTTTACAAACATATAAACTCACATACACAACACCCAGAGCCGGAACAACTATCTGTAGTTCATACAAATATTTGTTCCGTGCGGGAATCGAACCCGCGACACGCAGCGCAGCAGTCAATCGCTCAACCACTGCGCCAACCGTGCACCCAAAGTTTATGTAAGTATAAAATCGATTTCTATGATAATTTGACCCGCTCATCAATTGTTTTTCTATTTAATCGTTTTGTTGTCTCACTGGTGACATTGAACAGGCAATGGGTTTTCCTGCTACGTTTTGTATCCGACAACAATTCCGACAATGGTTTAGTGTCAAATCAAATCAAATCAAATCAAATCTTTTTATTGTGGGCATAGGTTATACAGACAGATGTTAGGTAAATTACAGTTCCATTATGTCCTGCCTAGTAGGCATACAATAATTAAGTCAACATGCAACATAATCATAGGTATCACATATAAAGAAAATCTTACAAAATACGTATTAGGTGCATGGTGACAGATTGTAGTAGGTACTAATTATTAAGAACATCCTGGATCGTGTAGTAAGCTTTGTCAATTAAAAAATTACGTAATTTATATTTGAATAGTGGCAGTTCCTTGGTGTTTAAAATGTCCACAGGTATCCTATTGTAAATTTTAGATGCCATTCCGAAAAGACTTTTGCTCAGAAGAGCAGTTCTATGTGGTATACTGGATATTTTAAGTATATATCTTTTTGATTTTAGTTCACCAAATAGATTTTTATTTATTTTAACAAATACCGCAACTTCATAGATGTAAGCTGATGGAAAGGTCAGAATTTTAAACTTTTTAAAATATGGTTCGCATGATTCAGGAACAAAGATACCAGCAATTGCGCGAACGCATCTTTTTTGCGCTTTAAACACTGATTCTTTATTTGTGGCGTTGCCCCAGAATATAATAGCGTATTTAAGGGTTGATGATACGTAGGCATGATAGGCAGTTAGTAAAGCTGATTGATCGACAACTTTAGACAATTTAGATACCTCTGTGTAGTCAATAGGTTCTATGATATAGCTAATCTTGGTAAACTTTGTGGTTACATTAGTAGATGTAACCACTATATTAATCATCATCTGCCTAGCCTTTTCCCAACTATATTGGGGTCGGCTTCCAGTCTTACCGGATTCAGCTGAGTACCAGTGTTTTACATGGAGCGACTGCCTATCTGAAATCCACAACCCAGTAACTGGGTATCAAGGTACCCCTTGGCAAGACTGGTGTCAGATCTCAAGCTTCTGACTACCCGTAACGACTGTCAAAGATCTTCAAATAACAGCCGGGACCAACGGCAATATTATCTTTGCTTAACTGTTTGTTTTTAGGGTTCCGTACCCAAAGGGTAAAAACGGGACCCTATTACTAAGACGCCGCGATCCGTCTGTCTGTCTGTCTGTCCGTCTGTCACCAGGCTGTATCTCATGGACCGTGGTAGCTAGACAGTTGAAAATTTCACAGATGATGTATTTCTGTAGCCGCTATAACAACAAATACTAAAAACTGAATAAAATAAATATTTAAGTGGGGCTCTCATACAACAAACATCATTTTATTGCCATTTTTTGCGATAATGGTACGGAACCCTTCGTGCGTGAGTCCGACTCGCACTTGGCCGGTTTTTTAGGCTGTGGGAAGGCGCTGGATGCGAGACGAACGGGATCGGTCAATGTGGCGACGCCTGGGGGAGGCCTATGTCCAGCACTGGACGTCTTTCGGCTGAAATGATGATTATGATGATGATGAACTGTTTGTTTTATTTTATTTATACTTATTTTAATTTTAATTGTATTTTGATTTAATTTATATTTAAATTGATTTAATTTTAGTTTAATCCTTACATAGTATAAAACAAAGTGGCTGCCCGCTGTCTGTCCCTATGTATGCTTAGATCTTTAAAATTACGCAACGGATTTTGATGCGGTTTTTTTTAATATATAGAGTGATTCAAGAGGAAGGTTGATATGTATAATACACACGGGCGAAGCCGCTGACAGAAGCTAGTTGTGAATAATTTTATGTTAACTTCATTTGAATTGATTTATTTTTAATTGTGATTTGATTTTAACTTGATTGATTTTTAATTGCTTTTAATTTAATTTTGATATTGGTTTAATTTTACTTTTTTATACATTTCCTAAATTTTAAGTATTTTTACTATTATGTGAAAATGTGCATGTAAGATTCACTTCTAGTAGACGTCAATCAAAATTTTTCTGTTAGCTTTCAGGGTTCCATACCCAAAGGGTAAAAACGAGACGCTATTACTAAGATTCCGCGGTCCGTCTGTCTGTCTCTCTGTTAGTCCGTCTGTCACCAGGCTGTATCTCATGAACCGTGATAGCTAGACAGTTGAAATTTTCATACATGATGTCGCTATAACAACAAATACTAAAAGCAGATCTTAATACGCGGGCGGGGCCGCAGGCGGCAGCTCGTCAATCATAAATCATCACCATACGTAGCCTCAGTGCAGTAAGGCCTTTTAAATGTTACACTATTTCCTTACTTAGGTACTTCATGCTAATTCTCTGGCAGACTTCCTAGGACCAAGCTATATTGGAACAAAATAACCGGAAAATGTGGAGCTGCTAAACGTTAAGTAAACACTACTAAACTAGTATCTAACTTCGTACATACTAATAGTAGGAAGTGTTTTACGTTTGTTGTGTGCTCTTTCTATTTACGGGACCCGCATGTCACTAACTTTGCCTGCAAATTAAATGTGTTTTGTTACTTTACAAATTTGGATGTTTATTTTTACAATTTTCTGCTAATTACCAATAGCTTCAGGATGACTGACGCGTAGACAAACAACGGACGGAGTCATTATAAAATACTAGCTTCTGACAGCGGCTTCGCTCGCGTGAGAAGTGTTTTCTTATCCCAAGGGAACATTATACCGGTATGGCCAAACTATAATAGAATAGAATGGAATATACTTTATTGTACACCATAAAAGTTATACACATTTACAAGAAAAACTTATTTGTACCCGACAAAGGCGGTCTTATCGCTGACAGCGACATCTACCAGACAACCTTTAATCCGCCTTCCTCCTTTTTTATAATCTATGTCTGTGCCACATTTCATCCAGATCCGTTCAGCCGTTCTAGCGTGATTGAGTAACAAACATACTTCCACACATGAATTCAAACTTTCACTTTTATAATATTATAATAAGATTGCTGAAGCTAGAATCATGATGAAATAATTATTCATCTTTTCAGTTACTGTGACGATAAATAGGGATGGCTTATTAATATGACTAGCACTGAACGATGTGTTGGATAATGATTGTGAATGAATAGGGAACTATCCGCAAAGCTGAGCCCAGATGGCGCCACAGGAATCAGAGTAAACAAACCAAACTGTCAAGCCGGCCGGCCGGCTTTTTAGGATCATACGAGTATGGCCGGTTTTATTTCTGAAAATCAAAACACTGATGCATTCTTAACCAACAGTTAGCTATATTATTATTTGGTTTTTGAACGCTAATTATTCTTAAAAACAGTAAATAAAGTTCGGTAACCACAAACACTAGTAGTCGTCATGTTGTTAATTTATTTACTCCACTCCGTCAAGCGCCATCTGGTGGGAGCAATTGGCAGTAATGTTCCCTATTGTATTATCATTGTGACTTATACGCATTGTGACTGTGGGTAACAAATGCAACCAACAGAGACACAGGATTATACATCTTCGACACGATCATTTACGATTACTGATAAATGCGTGCTCTTACTGGCCAGCTTCAATCAGTTTGTGGTTTTCCTCAATTATTTCTGACACTAAACAGCATGGTCCTCATTTCATGAGATTTATGAGTTTGTTTCGGTGTCTGGAGGGTGACCATAAGCTCTTAGAGCGGGATCAATTTGAGATCGAAAAAGGGACAGATGTAGGTATATGACTTGTATACATCTGTCACTTACTCGATTTCGAAAGTCCAGACATAATCTTGGTTAGATCATGTGAAGACCATGTAGATTGATGTCTGAAATGGTCTTTTGAGGCCAGAACCAGCCAGATTGAGTGGACCTGTCCAGTCAGTGCACGCATTTATCAATAACCGTGCAGCTCAACTCATAATTTAAGGAGCTCAACGATTCGACGAACAATACCAATGAAAGGATATTACTCAAACCGCCAGACCATGATAAAAAAAACTCACTGAGAAAAATAAAAAACGATAAAAAAAATATCCATCACATTCACAATAATTAAAATCATCATCTGCCTAGCCTTTTCCCAACTATATTGGGGTCGGCTTCCAGTCTTACCGGATTCAGCTAAGTACCAGTGTTTTACATGGAGCGACTGCCTATCTGACCTTCACAACCCAGTAATTGGGTAACACGATACCTCTTGGCAAGACTGGTGTCAGATCTCAAGCTTCTGACTACCCGTAACGACTGTCAAAGATCTTCAAATGACAGCCAGGACCAATGGCTTAACGTGCTTTCCGAGGCACGGAGGAATCTCGGTATGTTGAAATGGTCACCCGTCCACGGACCGACCTCGTCAAGCGTTGCTTAACCTTGATGATCGACCCGTGCGGCTGTTATTATTTAGCCACGAGCTCGTCACAAATTCACAATAATTAAAATAACATAATATAATACAGAAGAAGCAGAAGTTAGTATATAAATCGTACAGTTCCCTCTATCAATAATTCTCTACGTAATTAATGATTCTGAGAACTAATAACGATTGAAATGTTAATTGTGATTATTATAATCTCACCACAACACATTGTGTAGGTGCACATAATTAGGTACTATCTGCATATTTCATTTCTGCATTACCTATTTGTTTTTTCAATTAGTAATATACTGCAATGTATAAAGTTGTCGAAGTTGCACCACCTTATATTGACTCAGTTTCCGTATTATTTTTAAAGTACTAAGTGTTTCATTTTCATTTCATTCCTAATTTATCTAGTAGTAGACACGCTTCGATCGAAAATCTATTGAGCACGTAATTATGATACGATATCTTGCGAAAACACCCCGGTTCAAACGCCCTTAACTTTAGAACGGCTGAACAGATATTCTTCTACTTAAACATAGCTAAGAACACTCTTGATAAAGTTACCATTCAAACAAAAAAAAAAACTAAATCAAAATCGGATCATCCGTTAAGGAGCTATGATGTCACAGACAGATACAAAAATACACAAACACATTAAACTTATAACACACGTTAAACTTATAACTCCCCTCTTTTTCCGCCGAGGGTTAAAAATATCTAAGTCTGGGTCACGAATTGACTAATTTGACTGTACATACAAAAAAAACATGTACATCAGGTAAATCAATGATTCAAATGCTGGCCCAAACTTTGTCACTTTAAACCGACGTCGTTGGTGGCAGGGCAGATGTTACGTCCACTGCTGAATGTAGACATGCTCTTGAAAATTCTCAGATCTTACTGGTAATGGTAATTAGTGAACGTAAGACTAATTGATTATGATAATGATAACAGACAGTTACTAACCTACAGCAGGGCAAAGACTTCTGCTTATTCAGAAAATTTTTAGTTCTTCAGACTCAAAGGTATTACTATTTCCAAATGGAAACACGCTTGAACCATTTACCAATAAGCCATCCTCTCTGTTAGGCCAATTTATAAAATGACTAAAGACGCGTCTTCGCCTGCGTTAACGGTATTTTATCCCTAGGGATGAAAAGTATCCTAATACAAGTTTTAATCTATCCATATTCTGCCAAGTTTCATCCAAATCTGTGTACCCGTTTAGGTGTGAAAGCGTACAAACAAATTCATATTCGCATATATTATATTAGTTAGGATTATGATAATCGCATACAAATCAATGATATAGCAAACAAACCAAAAGGAAGACTTATTGAAACACCCGGAACTGTGAAGAATCAAACAAAATATCTTCCTCACGCTTCCCCGTTCCGTATAAACAACGGCTTACACTTTTATCATCAAGCCATTAATATGCATTGCGGGTAGGCAGACACGTTTGAAATATGGCGGACGGCCGCATAGTGAATACAAATGGTACAACCATGCTTCATTTATTCCGAACCCGATATTGAAGACGTCAATACTTGCGGTAGACGGGCGTCAGGATGCGATTAGTCGTTGCGACTTTTGCGGTTGGTAAAAGAGTGCAGTCGTGTTACCCAGAGACTCTACAAGTGACATTCTATCTACGATAGACGATTGGTACAATGTCAAAAATGACAGTTTGGCTAGAGCCTCTGGTCCATTCAAAGGTTGTCTGGTATAATACATAGATATCACTGTCAGAGACCGCCATTGTATCCACACAATTAACAGCTTGGCTGCCAACCCCGCATATATGCGGAGTGCGGGGTTAGCGCGGAGAACCGACCCCGCAAATATTTGCATGTATGTAATATTCTTTATTACCTCGTATCTTTCAAACGACTTGACGGATTTTTATAATTAAGTCATCGTTAGGTCTTGGCTGCCCAAGAGTTCTTAGATAAGTGTCGTTAAAAAAAAGAGTCATGACGCCATATTGTAGGGGTTGCACTTTTTTTTTCTTCGTAACCCATCGCGTGGGGTATCAAAATGAAGGTATTTTTATAATCACCTCTAAAAAAGAGGTGATTATAAAAATATATACCACTTATATGTTTAAAATCCATTCGAAAAAAAAAGTATACTTAACTAAAAAGACGTAAATAAAAAAAGTTAACAAAATCAAAAAACCCGATTGCAAAGGTGTAAACAAGAAAAAATCATTCTGTGCAGTCGGAGGATATTTATAGTTTTGGTCAGCCAGCTCGCGAATATCTATCCTGGTCCTGTGACCTCATAAAGTACCACCCCGGTTCTACTGCAACGTCTGTTAGGGCACATCCCTGGGGAGACTGGAGTCTCCTACGAGCCTCAAATACCTTGGCTCCACTAGTCCTTAGCCATCACACCTGCGTTAAACCAGGCTAAGAAAATAACCTGGCCCTAATAGTGAATTTTAAATCATTGATTGTTTCGTTGTGTCTGTGGCATCATTAGACCCAGCGGACCCCATTAGATTACCAGCGTGGTGCTATTTATTATTTATTAAATATGCTGAGAAAAAAGAACCCCGTGCGAGACCAAAAAGGCAACCCCCTGTTTGGTCTAGCATGGGGTTTTTTTTAACTTTTAATTTTTTATTGTCACATATTTGTTTGTTCTAGCTACCTCGCTCACCCCTTTTAGAAAAGCTTCCTTAAAGTATTAATATCCAACTGAACAAACCTATTACTGGTCAAAGGTTAGCCCAGTTCGTGAGGAAAATAAGTGGATCAAACTATTAATATCTCTTACAGGGATTTTCTTCATATTCATGTTTTTGTTGCAGATTTTCCTTGTGGAGGATTAGCTGTCGGGTTTACTGCAAATAGATTGGGGATTTATTTTAGTCCTGGTTAATTATTTGGTTTATTAATGTATCTTTTGATGAGAAAAACACGACGTGTGTAGCTGAGGCTGTAGTGTTCTTACAATACAGCCGTCGCCGCCGCGCCGTCGCCGTAATTCCGTCAGTTAGTTCTGTCTTCTTTAGTACAAATTCACTTCTTACTTTGTGTAATCTTCTTTTTTTAATAGGTTTCTTTTTACACCTTTCTGCTAGGCAAGTTTTGTTTTTAATTTAGTGGTGTAAGTCCTGGTCTGGCAACCATACATGAGAGTCGGTAAAATGATTATATCATGGACAGTAGAAGGGACGAAATGGAAATGACCTAGCAGGAAAATACGTAAAAGATGACCTATGAAGTGATAGGGTGACGAAATCATAGCTACAGCAGGAAAAGAGTGGATTAAATAAGCTAAAACAGAGAAAAAAAAAAAAGAAAAAAAAAAAAGAAAAAAAACTTAAAGAAAACTGGATCGAATTGGAGGAGGCTATCTAATTATTGAAACAATTTTCGTAACTAGATAACGAACCTACTTCGAGAAAATAACTACAAGCTTATAGAACAGTTTAGATTACTTATCCTAAACTCAAAAGGTGTGGATCATTTATAAGCCACAATCTTTCCTCTGCGACAAAAAGTCGCACGTCTACAAACCCGGTACTCAATAACTGAACAATCAGCGTATTACGTTTTTTAAATAAGAATGACATTCAGTACACTTACGACTTTGTCACCAAACGGTACCATGTGGCTAAGATTCCTTACTTTCTGCATACTAGTGTCACTAGTTTTAGTGGCAGTGTTAAGTGCCATATATAGACGTCCAGTTATTAACGTATTCTTTCGACGATGCTGCAATGAAGACATCGAAAATGATCAGACAATTTTCGCAAACCTAGACAATAATTTTCTTAGAGAAAGACTCGTAAGTGATGGACTGTTCAGTGATGATGATTACATTGAAATCAGAGAAGTGAATACAACAGAAAGTGGTGAAGAAAATATAGATTTGATTGGTGTAAGAACTAATGTGACTTTTGATAAGGATAATGTGACTAATAGTGAGAAAAATGTGAGTTTAAGTGAAGGTTAAGCGGTAGAACAATGGTGTTGACGTGAAAAAACAAGTAATTGTGGTTGTTGTGCATAATTATGGGACAAAGGAAACATGTGAGTCGATACTATTATACGGAAAATACTAGATCGAGACTGGGAGTGAAATCATATGACGTTGCTGTTATGGATAAGATTTAAGAAGAGAGACAAATATGTGGTTATAATTATTATGATATAGATTTTATTATAGAAGAAGCTTTGAAGCTTCCTTTTGCCGGAGAAGAAGCGTTATTTTTTTAAACCATTGAGTTTCTAATAAGGTCTTAAAAACGGTGGAAAAAAAACCTAAACTAACGAAGGGATTGTGACTGAATGATAATAATGTATTAGAGAAGGTTTCAGTGGAAGAAGACTACCATTATGAAGCTAAATTACATTAAAGATGTAATTGATATGAAACATAAAATCAACTCAAAAGATGTTACGATATTTTTGAGTTAATTTGTTTACGTGCAACACTATTTGCACCAATCCAATCTGCCTAGCCTTTTCCCAACTAACACGGTACCCCTTGGCTCGGCAGGTGTCAGATCTCAAGCTTCTGACTACCCGTAACGACTGTCAAAGATCTTCAAATGACAGCTGGGACCAACAGCTTAACTTGCTTTCCGAGGCACGGAGGAAACTCGGTATGATGGTCACCCATCCACGGAACGACCTCGTCAAGCGTTGCTTAATCTTGATGATCGACCAGTGCGGCTCTTATTATAGCCACGAGCGATTATGACTAATAGCTATGAAGGAAATGACGGAGCTATCCATTTCGTTACGTGCTGGATATATTTATGACTGATCGATACACAAGAAGAAGCAGCTAACTTATGCGACTTTAAAGCAAAGAGTGCGATTATTATTCCCATGGCATTGGCAACAAGAGTAGATACTTGACAGCTTGGTATATGCTGGTCGAACTGCACCCCTTCGCAGTATCCTTGGTTTTCAATGGATCGCAAAAGGTGAAGTTGATTGATTGAATGTTTGTGAAAATTTATCAATGGAAATCTTTTTATATTCAAAGGTTCCAGTACTTATAAGGTTGTATGTGACTCAGTGCGATTATAAATTGAGTGTTAATGAGTCAATGAGTGTCATACCTCTTTAGTGATGATTTATGCTTGTATTGTTTCTGTTATACACAGTTGGATTATGTTGACTGGCAAATTCATTTTTGTGTAAAATCAAGTTAATGTCTTTTGTATGCCATATATTGTGTTCTGTATTAATATGTTCTTAGGCATTGCTAGCGAACTTAGTCTTTATTTTATTTTCTTGTTGGAGTAAACATATTATCATTAATTGATTAACTTACTTTAATTATGATGTTTCATAATATGTATTAACGCCATGTATTTTAGATTTTAAAATTTGGATAATCTGGCGCTTTTAGTTTCCAAAATTAGGTTATCATATTTGTATTACATAATACCAAAGATAAATTAATGTTTCAGGATTATTATAATCATAGCACAATTTACTGTTGTTAAGGCCTATATTCTCAGTCAGTTTGAAGAACCTTCACTCGACTCCGTCGCCATGACAACAGCAAGACACCTCGATATCAATAAATAGCAAGCTTTTAAGTGATAGAACTTAGATGGTTCGAGGTACAGTCGAGTTGGAGGATATGACATAAAATAGTTCGAATATGTGAACATCTAACATAGTTTGTTTAACTTTTACTCTACGTATGTCCTATGATAGCATTAGCTGGTACGATAAGCAATATACAGGTACCCTTATTTATACAAATCTCTGAGCAATTTACTAATTATTGAGTCAATATAATAAAAATTACACAATATTTTCTTTGGTTTCTTGTTTTATTTTTCAATAATCAATCAATCGTAAAGACACACTTCCAAAATTACCTTATTACAATTGCCATAGCAACTAGAATTCTGTATCAAAACTCTCACAGGCCCCCATAACGTTTTCCAGCAAAAATCCTTGAACAACAAACAATCCTCCTTAGGTTGTGTAAAGTCTTCGCGTCCTTATAATTGGAAACAAATTGTTAGTTAAGTACAGAGATGAGACTGTGAGAAACACGACACAGAATAGATAGACGCAGAAGACTCAACTCAACTCTTCGACAATGCACACACACATAGACAGACACGCTTCAAATAAAGCGAGTGCAAGCGCACTCGCTTTTGGCATTTGTTTGAGGTCGCCGCATGCAGGCGACTATGTGTGCGTGCGACTGTTGTCGCTCGTTGTGTGGAGTGGGCCTTCTGTACCTGTTCAGATTGTGAAGAAAGGTTGCGGGGGGAGAGACGATCACAATCAACTGAAATCTCGAGTATTGAGGATTTATCTCAAGAGCCTATCGCACGGTTTCTTGTTGGGAACTGGAAATAGCGCGCTGATTTACTCGTTTGTTTTGGTTTGGCGTGGTAGGTACTTATATTGAATTCTAGCTTATTTTATACAAAACCTCACGTCTTTTTATAACTGGGATAAGCAGAATCTACAGAACGCCACGTGTTCGTTTACGTTCATAAATTTTCGCTTTTTTAAAGATAATAAAAACACTAAACAGTGAAAAATAACTTCAATTTCGGAAGTCGGTATTCCTGTTTTCTTTTCTTCGTTTTTTGACACCGCCTTCCGAAATTGAAGTTATTTTTCATTTGTAGTGTTTTTATTTGGAAGTCGTTTGTTTTTTTTGTGTAAACAAGTTTTTTATTTTTTTACTTTTTAGAGGTACTAATTGGACAAGTTCTGTAGTAAGGTACATAGGTACGTTACTATATAAAATATTCTGGCATCACTGTGGGCATTGTAATAATATAATGCCCACAGTGATGGCAGAATAGATTATCCGAATACCATGTAACTTGAACATAACCAGTGGAATGAGAGTGTACCAGAGTGAACTGTATTACTGTACACATCTGCGTAACCGTTTAGAGCAGTGATAGTCAAACAGCGGCCCTCAGACCGCATGCGGCTCGCGGACGGTATTTGTGCGGCCCGCTACATTGCAAACAATTTTAGTAAACAACTAGCTGTGCCCGCGGCTTCGCTCCCGTCATCTGTCTGCCAACCCTACTTTACTTTCCTTCCTGCCTACCCTACTTACCTACCTACCATTTTTGGTTCTATAGACATAATTCTTTCGCTGAGGATCTTAACACCGCCATTCAGAAAATGACTACAAATGCACAACGCCATCTATCGAATATCGAGTTCAACTGTCCGAGTATTGCCGCGTTGTGATAATTTTCCTTCTTGAACACTTTAAATTCATATAACTTTTGATAGAGTGAACCGATTGCGATGAAACAAAAACTAAGTAATTTTTCAAGTTACGCACAGTTTTTATGTATAAAATTTATGTACATTGGTTTCGTACATTTCACGTGATGCGTGCACAAATCAACAGACAAACAGACAAAAATTCCAAAAATGCCGGAAATAGGTTCTGTTGGTTATCCTTTAACACCCTGGCAATTTTTTTTTTAAATATTTTTGATGTACAAAAATTACTTTTAAACAGATTTATTACATGTAATTGATTGAAGATGACGATATTGATGATGATGATGATGATTCATGACAATATCAAAATTGATTTTGCACAAGAAGTTAACTTCTTTAATAATATTATAAAATCTGTAGCATCAACAAAAGTAAAAGGAAGTCATCAACATCATCATTGGTCTTTCAATGTTCCCAACTTCCGTCTGCTTGAACAGGGGCCTCCGCTCTGTGAGAGAGGGAATATGTAATAAACCACGCGGGCCCGGTGGTGGATGTCACATGTCTTCGCATTTTTGGTGCTAACATAATGCGGGTTTCCACACGATATAGTTAACTTGGTGTATTCGAATTAATATTTGTTTCGGGATATTTTAAGCTGACATGGTCACAATCATTAGAATTAATATTTGTTTCGGGATTTTTACCATGTATATTTAGATTTTTGCTAAGAGTTCGTTATTTCGGCACCGTTACAAGCGCCATGATCACGAGAACTAAAGTCTTTGTGGGTGGGTGTTATTTACGAGCTGACATATCTGTTTATCCTCTTCCTCACTCGATTTTCACGCTCGATGCCGTTACTACCCGAACTTTTCTCACTATTATAGTTACTCGACACTGTTCTCGACAGACGATGCTCACTGTATCCACTTTTGACACTCATTCAGTAGTTTTACGACCTTTACATAGTTGAAACACTGGATTCCAGGCTGTGCGTAAAAATCTAGTGAGGAAGAGGGTAGATAGATAATATGTCAGCTCGTAAATAACACCCATCCGCAAAGTTTAGTTCTCGTGATCATGGCGCTTGTGACGGTGCCGTAATATCGAGCTCTCAGCAAAAATCTAAATATACATGGCAAATATCCCGAAACAAATATTAATTCTAATGATAGTGACCATGTCAGCTTAAAAACTTAAACTTGGTGTATTTCCGTTGTCCCTGTAGGTGCAGATATCCTCAATCAAATCATCAATTCGTCATCAACAAAATATTATTACGACTGCGTTTGGACAAAAAGAGGCTGTTACAAAAGCATGTATGTTACACATGCTTTTGTAACAGCCAAAAAACATTAAACATTTCACTGTTTAATAAAGGAGTGTATGTAAACTGAAAAAAAAAGTGGGGTAATCGCGTTTTCATCCACAGTTCTTTAAAATATGTCAATAGATTGGTGGTGTCTACTACCCAATCCACGAGTATGCGGTCCGCACATCCACCTCACATTGTCCTATGTGGCCCTATTGATCAGAAAAGTGTGACGACCACTGGTTAGAGCATACTGGCGTGATGGTATGTTATAAAATGGTGTAAACAATAAACAGACTTGCGATTGCAGCAATCCCGAGAGATTTGCCGTCATTTATTGAAGACTTCTATTATATATATCCCAAGTTCTTCATCAGATTTCTACCAAATTTAAATGGGACCATCTCGGAATAAACATCATTCAAACAAAAAAAAACCGTTTTTATATGACGGAGTTAGAGTATATGAGGAGCTCGTGGCTAAATAATAACAGCCGCACTGGTCGATCATCAAGGTTAAGCCACGCTTGACGAGGTCGGCCCGTGGATGGGTGACCATTTCAACATACTGAGTTTCCTCCGTGCCTCGGAAAGCACGCTAAGCCGTTGGTTTCGACTGTCATTTGAAGATCTTTGATAGTCGTTACGGGTAGTCAGCTTAAGATCTGACACTAGTCTTGCCAAGGGGTATCGTGTTACCCAGTTACTGGGTTGTGGAGGTCAGATAAACAGTCGCTCCATGTAAAACACTGGTACTCAGCTGAATCCGGTAGGACTGAAGCCGACCCCAATATAGTTGGGAAAAGGCTAGGCAGATTGATTGATATGACGGAGTTATGCCCGAACATAATATAAATAAAAAACTTTTTTACAAATAAATACAACCGACTTCCAAAAAACACTACAAAGTGAAAAATAACTTCAATTTCGGAAGTCGGTGTTCGTATTTTCGTTTCTTGGTTTTTTGACACCGGCTTCCGAAATAAAAGTAATTTTTCACTTTGTAGTTTTGTTTTGGAAGTCGGTTGTATTTTTTTGTAAAAAAGTTTTTATTTTTCACTTTTTAGTGGTACATAATGGACAAGCCAACAATATGATGTCCACAGTGATGCCAGAATAGATTACACGAATAACATATAATTTGAACATAACTGGTATGAGAGTGTACCAGGGTGACCTGGGGGGTGACCATAAGCTCTTAGAGCGGTATCAATTTGAGATCAAATAAGGGACAGATGTATTTGACTTGTAAACATCTGTCACTTACTCGATATCAAATTTATACCGCTCTAAGAGCTTATGGTCACCCCCCTGTGCACATCTGCCTACCCGTTTAGAGCATATTGGCGTGATGGTTTGTTATGAATTGGTGAAAACAATAAACAGACATGCGATAAGTTCTATTGTATATCTCCTAAGTTCTTCATCAGATCTTTACCAAATTTAAATGGGAACATTTTGAAATAAACCTCTTTCGAACAAAATAAGAATTTTGCAAAACCGTTTATATATGACGGAGTTATGCACGAACATACATAAAAAAAATAGAAACATACGAATTGAGAACCTCCTTTTTGGAAAGTCAGTTAAAAATCAGCTAGCAGTAATATCAGCTGGCAAAATTATGGATAAGACTAACTTAAACTGTGTCACAGTAATCAAATTGGCACGTTTAAAACGTATCCAAAGTCACAGATAACGAGTGTTAGTTTTGGAAAGAGGCCAGCTGCTCGACTCATTTAATACTTTATTTATTTTAGCACATTTCTGTTGCTAAACTACGTTGCAATGTTCCGGTTTGAAGGTATATTGACGATATTTTAGATCTTTTACACTGGAAATTAGAATTTGAAGTTGAGCATTTGTTTTTTGTATCTGTTAGCCTGGTGAAGGTTGCGGCACAAAGTAAGCGGCGGCGCGCCGCAGAGTTGCGGGGATCCGCTGATGCGAGACGCAAGAGACCGGTCAATGTGGCGACACTTGGGGGAGGCCTATGTCCAGCAGTGGACGTCTTTCGACTAAAATGTTGATGATGGTTTGTCAAACTCTATTTTGGCATTAGAAAACTGACAAACTTTGGCGTAAAAGAAGGATTTCGCACGTGTTCCAAATACTTCATTCAGAAATCGGCCTTTAATATTTAGGTATGTATTTAAAAAAATATAGAAATACACCTTGAAAGGTCTATCCACACATTATCAGGGCCGTGCCCGGGACGTGACAGGGCCGGGCCCAGGCATTGAAGCTTCATCACTGGCCCGTGCACGGACGTGTGTGAATGAGTTCATATAAAATGTACACACCGATATTTTTTTGAGCCCCTGACGGGGCACGGTCCGTCCACGTCCCAGGCACGGCCCTGATATGTGTGGATATACCTTAAACTCCCTTTTTATACATATTGCGCATGTAGGAGTTTGACATAGTTCAAGTTTATATGGAGAAGGAGTAAAGAAATACATTTTTTATTTTATTTTTATTACGACCTGTATCTTGGTAAAGAGTTGTTAAATAAAAGAAAGATGTTTCATCACAACAATTTTAAAAATATTATTACAATAATAGGTACATTATATATTTTACATACCTACTTACATCACATCACATCACATCATCAGCCTATTAATGTTCCTACTGCTGGGACACAGGCCTCCTCTCTGTGAGAGGGAATGGGCCCGTAATCCACCACGCGGGCCAGTGCGGGTTGGTGGATGTCACATGTCTTCGAATTTTTGGTTCTAGGACATGCCACACGCCGGTTTCTTCACGATGTTTTCCTTCACCGTTTTGAGAGCAGTGGTGATGAAATAATTTACACAAAGTAAAACGCCTACATGGGTTCGAACCCACGACCTACAACTTGTAAGTCGCGGCCGATACCACTGGGCCACCACTGCTCGAACATATATCCTAAGAACATATTTCCTAAGAACAGTAAATAATTTGGCAGCAGTATTGATGTACAGGTCGATATAAACTTAAAGCCAGCTACGAAGTTCGCATCCTGCTGTCACGAGAATTCCGAGCCGCCATTAAGTTTGAATCTACCCGTACTTGCTTAAGATTTTGAGAATGTAAGAATTTGATTTAATTGCACATTACAGGCAACTGGAGCCCACACGCACTTGATGGGACAGAACCCCAGGTGGCATCAACAGCGGGCACTATCAGAATACCACAAAGACGTGGCGCGCCTTCAAAAAATATATGAGTAATTTACCCACACAAGGCGCGTTACCTTTCACTTTCGAGTAGGCGCATGTTTTCGCTGTTACGCCTCAATTAGCCGCCCAATGGCGCGCCACGGTAAAGCATTCGCTAAAAATATGCTAAACTGAAGAAAAAGTCTAACTATATGGCGTAATAATTATCGTAAATCTTTAAGGTGTACGGCATCTATACCGCCACATACAAAGTAATGACCTGACGTCACGCAACACACACGTCACAAGATCATGTATCGTGCAACCAGAGTTTTCGGCGTGATTTGAACACATACAACAGTCAGGAGCTCGTGGCTAAATAATAACAGCCGCACGGGTCGATCATCAAGGTTAAGCAACGCTTGACGAGGTTGGTCCGTGGATGGGTGACCATTTCAACATACCGAGTTTCCTCCGTGCTTCGGAAAGCATGTTAAGCCGTTGGTCGGCTGTCATTTGAAGATCTTTGGCAGTCGTTACGGGTAGTCAGAAGCTTGAGATCTGACACCAGTCTTGCCAAGAGGTACCGTGTTACCCAGTTACGGGATTGTGGAGGTCAGATAGGCAGTCGCTCCATGTAAAATACTGGTACTCAGCTGAATCCGGTAAGACTGGAAGCCGACCCCAATATAGTTGGGAAAAGGCTAGGCAGATGATGACAACAGTCCGACAACAACCTTGGGTCAGTAGCCCGAACCAGACACTACACGCGTCTGTTATGAGGATCCTCCGTTTTTTAAAGGAGATTGTGGGACTTTACACGCTGTTCCGTACGTAAGGCACATTTTACGCATTTAATTTAAAACAACTTTTCCTCACCTTGGACACATTGTTCCTATGTTCAGAAGCCCGACCTCCCAGTATTCCCGAATTTCACGGAGGAGCTTGCTAGAAGGGTTGAGTTCATGAATCAATCTGCCTAGCCATTTCTCAACTATTGGGGCCGGTTTCTTGTCTCACCGGATGACGCTAAGTATTAATGTTTTACATAAAGCGACTGCCTGCTAGACGAAAGTCTATGACAAGAAGAAAGACCAGTCTGGTTGCCAGTTATGACCGATGGCTCTAAGACGTAGTTCCGGACGTAGTATCCTTGCGTATTCGAAAAGATCCTCAAGATAACCAGAGTTACAAAAAAAAAACAAAAAGTTATAAAAAATCAAAATACCCGACTGCTTGAAAAGCGAACTAAAAAGACGTAAACAAGGAGAAAATCATGCTGTGCAGTCGGAGGATACATCTGGTTTTGGTCAGCCAGCTCGCGAATATGTATCCTCCGACTGTACAGCATGATTTTCTCCTTGTTTACGTCTTTTTAGTTCACTTTTCAAGCAGTTGGGTTTTTTGATTTTTTAAATTAAAATTATCGAGAGTGTTCTGAGCTATGTTTGATGAAAATCGGTTCAGCCATTCTAAAGTTATGGGCGATTTACTGTTTGAATCGGGGTGTTTTATTGAGTTTATTACTAACTGATATGCGTATGATTCTTTTGCCTAAAAAGAGTACTGTCGCCGTGTAAAGTCAAATTCAAACTTTGCGACAAGATCAAAAGTCGATTAATGATTATGGTAAGGAGTTGACTGAGTTGTTTATGGATTTATCCGTAGCGCAAGAAGAGGGTAAAACGCAAAATTTCAAGAAGAGACCATTGCAAGACTCAGTCTGAAAATATTTTAACTTTTAATAGGAACCTTAACAATTATTTTCAAGGTAAGCATAATCGAGGTTTTTTTGCAGTCACCCGCCAGTTTCGAGGTGACTCCACAATGTAATGTAACAATTTCAGGAGGCCTACCGAGGCCGCGGTCGTCCGTTCCAGAACTATATTCGAGGTCAGCCTAAACAGAATCGAGGTACGTACTATAATTCTTATAAAAGGTACAACAACTCTAGAGTTCATCAACGGATCGTGTTCATGAGATACAGCCTGGTGACAGACGGACAGACAGACAGACGGACTGCGGAGTCTAAGTAATATATAAATAATACAAATACAAAATCATTTATTGTCACAATTAGAATATTTTACATTAAGACGTGTTTGGAGCCTCCCTTTAAGCAAACAATGCCTGTATTAGGAGACCCGATCTTTCATAACATTGCCGTGCTTACTTATACTAACTGTGAGTTACTATAAAATAATGTAATGTGATGTGACATTTAAGATTATTTAATTTAAATTTTGTTGTTCATTAATTGAATATTATTTTTTATTTTTTTATATTAAAAAGTAAAATATGATTAAAAATAAAATAAAATTAAAGTGATAAATGAATTTGCTAACAATAAATAACACAATTTCTTATTTTTGTACGTGGAGTGTTATGTGGTGTGATGTGGTATGTGTGCTGTAGTGTAGTGTGTTGTGTGTAGTGTAGTGTGTGTGGTGTAATGTAGTGTGGTGTGTTGGATGTGATATATTAGATTAAGGTATATTAAATGTGATGAGATTCGGCTACTCATCGTGTTCCAGAAGTGCCTCGGTTTCCTCGTAGGTAAGTGGTTTTATCCAGCTTATTATACTTTTCTTACAGTCGCGGTAATATTTATTGTAAACATATACATGTTTATTAATTCTGTTGTATAGTTGTGCCGAACGTTTATTAAATTGCCTACTTGCAAATCTAGTTTTAGTTTGAGGAATTTGGGAAACTAAATCTTTTCTCCTTTTTGATTTTTGGCTATTATTATACGGTAAAGCTTTATGTTTTTTAAGAGCGGTTTGGGTTATATACAGTTTTCTAACAGAGAGTAAATCACTTACTTGGTATAAGCTTTCAGTGGAGAATCTTTTATTTTTAAAATACATAATTTTTATTCATGTACGTTGTGCTCGTTCCACATTGATAAACCTTGTTTTAGCTGCACCACCCCAAATTAGGATGCAATATAGTAGCACAGACTGGGCCAGTGCTACATATATTTCATTGAGGAGATTTCTGAGACGGTTCTTAGTGCTCACCATTTTACATGGAACAATATGTCTGAGGGTTTTAAAGATCCAACTGAGTTTTCTTAATCTCCCAGAAGTTTGATCAATATGAGGATACCAGGACAGTGCTTGATCTACCACAACTCCCAAATACTTAGTCTTAGTGACCTTCCCAATATATGGGCAGTTACAACTTGTACTTGTCAAGTCTCCACATATGTGTACCCTCAAATGTAGGTCATCAATAGGCTGTGTTCTGGTAGTGATACTGAAGCATATGTAATTCGTTTTATTAGTGGTCCCGTTTTTACCCTTTGGGTACGGAACCCTAAAAAAGTAACACTGCCTTTAAAAACAAATAACTCAATGTTTTCTTGTAATTTAACTTTGTCGCCCAGGTCCGAATCAATTCATTACATACCTACTAACATTACCGAAGAGTGTTTTGTTTGTTCGTCTGAATTACGAACAGGAATATTCATTGCTAGCGTATTAGTTAAACCCGTACCCGCGATACTGTTGAACCATCTTTACATAAAATTAGTGTACTTTTGAACAGTGTATAAATTTAAACGCAGACCGTGTTAAAATTGTTAAGCTTATTATATTTAAATAATTTGAACGATGAAGAGCATTTCGTGATTTTAAATATTTGTGCAAATTTTTCCAATATATTTTTATTGCCTGGTGATAAGTTTACAACCCCATGCTCAACCAGTTTTAGTAAACCGTACAGAATACCAAATTCGCAAAAACATGAAGTAAATAATCAGATTAGTAACATGTTACGGGAAGGTATAATTGAACCATGTCAATCTGAATGGTCAAGTCCATTGTTATTGGTCCCTAAAAAGATAGATAATACGGACAATAAGAATTGGCGCTTGGTAATTGATTATAGGTTATTAAATAACTATATACAAGATGACAAATTTCCTCTACCAAATATTATTGAAATATTGGATTGTCTTTCAGGTTCTGTACAGTTTTCTACTCTTGACCTTTCCAATGGATATTACTTGACCCCGAAAGTCGGCAATATACAGCATTTTGTTTTGGACAGTTTAAAGTGCCGGGTAGCGTAGATAAAAGTACTAGTTCTGTATCAGGACATTACCAGATGACAAGAATGCCAATGGGCTTAAAAACAAGCTCTAATGCGTTTTCAAAAATGTTGACTGTGCAAAGTCGGGTTTGACCTATGAAAAGTGCTAGAACCTTATTGTTTTTGGAAATTCATTACAAAACCATACCAAAAATCTCATAGATGTTTTTACAAGATTGCGTCAGGTAAATTTAAAGTTAAATCCTCATAAATGTAACTTTCTTAAAAATAATGTATTGTATTTAGGACATGTTATATCGAACGAAGGTGTTTTGCCCGACCCTGAGAGAAATCGTGCTTTGAATAACTGGCCAGTTCCAAAAAATGTTGAAGAATTAATTAGATTTGTCGCGTTCGCCAACTATTACAGAAAATTTATTAAAAACTTTGTTAATGTAGCGTTAACAAAGAAAAATGCATTATTCACATGGGATCAAAAATGTCAAACTGCTTTTTCCACTTTAAAGTGTTTCGATCCCACCTATACTTCAGTACCCTAAATTTTTATTTATTGAAAATTCATACTACAAACCGACGCTTCCAAATATACATTGGGCGCAGTTTTGTGCAATGACAATAGCAGCTAACGGAACACATGCTGCACCAATTTTGGAAGAGCTGGTCAAGTGACTATCTAACTCAACTTCAGACCAGAGGCAAATGGAACAAACCAAAAAAGAACATTCAGGAAGGCGATATAGTCACCCGGAAAATGGGCCATGGGGCGCGTACTCGAACTGCATCCCGGTTCTGATGGTTATGTTCGAGTGACCACGGTGAAAACCCAAACAGGAGTCATTAAACGACCCATAGTGAAATTATCACCTGTACCCATTGACACGACGGGCAACGAAAGCGACGAAGACTTCAAGACGGAGCTACAAAAAAGCATGATGGAACAAAAAAGCCTATCAAAACAATACAATTTAGTGCAAGAAAATGTCCTACAAACATTTTAATGTGTATATTTACAATGTTGATACTTGTTAATGGATCATATGGTTCGCAACAAAGGTCAGGCACTCAAATTACTAGCCTGGAACCCGAGCGACCGATTTATTGTGACACCATAGGCAAAATTGAACTTATACACGATAAATGCAATGTCGACGGGGTAAACGACCTTTGCCAAAAGAGCCATCAAAGTTATTGCCAAACTACGACAGATCAACTCTTGCACGAGATGGAACTACTAAACTTCTATGACACAATCCTGCTGGCTCCCCACAAGCGTTTATCTGTGCGCAAGAAGCGCGGCTTGATCGACGGAGTAGGCATGGTAGCCAACAGCTTATTCGGCGTCTTAGACCAGAAGTTTGCTGAAAAATATCACAGAGATATTGATGCATACAACGCAACGAAAACTATCTGCGCGAACTCGCAAAAAATCAAACATCGATTATGCAACTGCAAAATGACGTGTTGAAGAAAAACGATGAAAACATCAAACTGCAATGTAAGATGATTGAACTCTTCATGGCAGAAACTAAGACGAATCTGGGCAGCATTGAAACAGAAATAGTCGCCTTCCATCTAAGTTATACTGTAGTTTACTTAACTCAAATATATTTAGGTAGTGGATCTAACTGTGACGTGTTTCTCTGCAACCAACTAACGGCTTTCCTACTGTGGAAAAATAACTGTTAGCGATATTATGGACAGTAAAACATTTTCGCCCTTATTTGTATGGCCGTACATTTGAAATTGAAACCAACCATAAACCTCTAATTTAACATTTACTTGAACGATACGATTTTATTGTAGAATATATCAAAGGATCCACTAATATTCAAGCGGATTCAATGTCAAGCTTACCTACCACGTCAACAGACTTAAAAAATATGCATGAAAGCATAATCACGGTTATGACACATTCGCAACATAGAAAAGTGCTTGAGTCGCAACATACTCCAAGTGCTATGGGTTCTACTGACGATTGGCCTGCGCAACCAAGAGTCGTGGAGATCCATAGTAGATCGAGGATGTCTGTAGAACTTACAATTATATAATATAACTAGTATTTGCTTGGTGCGCGAGCTGCAAGCAGCTCGCGTGTTGTTGTCCCTACACCTACTCTACACCTACCCTACACCTACCCTACACCTACCCTACACCTACCCTACACCTACCCTACACCTACCCTACACCTACCCTACACCTACCCTACACCTACCCTACACCTACCCTACACCTACCCTACACCTACCCTACACCTACCCTACACCTACCCTACACCTACCCTACACCTACCCTACACCTACCCTACACCTACCCTACACCTACCCTACACCTACCCTACACCTACCCTACACCTACCCTACACCTACCCTACACCTACCCTACACCTACCCTACACCTACCCTACACCTACCCTACACCTACCCTACACCTACCCTACACCTACCCTACACCTACCCTACACCTACCCTACACCTACCCTACACCTACCCTACACCTACCCTACACCTACCCTACACCCTACACCTACCCTACACCTACCCTACACCTACCCTACACCTACCCTACACCTACCCTACACCTACCCTCCACCTACCCTAAACTATGTTCCAAAAAACATAACCCTAATGTTTGCTTGTCGTCGCCAGGCACATAGTTTCGCTTCACCCACTCAACCTTCGTTACGCTACGGAGGTCGCCGGCTCGCTTCGCTCGCCACCTCCCCCCTGCGCTGCACTCGGTCTCGTAGGTTCGCTCCACTCGGAATCCCTACGCTGAATCAGTAAAAAAAACAAAAAAAAAAAAAATCGCCTAAACGGGGGGGGGGGGGGGGAGAAGGGGGGCAAGGGGGTGAACTTTGAAAAATGGTTTGTTTGTGACTATAGCATTGCCCCTTTATATGAATCTGAAAAAAGAAATGTTCCAAGTCTCTCAACTTCCGAGATCCGCTTAAAGGGGGGGAGAAGGGGGGCGAGGGGATCAACTTTGAAAATGGTTTTTTACTTTTCCGAGCCTCCTCTAAACGAATACGTAAAAAAAACAAAAGAAAAAGATTCGCCAAAACGGGGGGGGGGGAGGGGGGAGAAGGGGGCAAGGGGGTCAACTTTGAAAAATGGTTTGTTTGTGACTAAAGCATTGCCCCTTTATATGAATCTGAAAAAAGAAATGTTCCAAGTCTCCCAACTCCCGAGATCCGCTTAAAGGGGGGGAGAAGGGGGGCGAGGAGGTCAACTTTGAAAAATGCTTTTTACTTTTCCGAGCCTCCTCTAAACGAATCCGTAAAAAAAACATTCTACGGGTACCTTAGTTTCCGAGATACGATAGAGGGGGGGAGGAGGGGGGGGGGGGAAAAGGGGAGGTTTGGCACTTTTCCCATACTCACGGGAGTTACTTGTTTACGAATCTGTCAAAATATACCCACCTTCCCCTCCACCATCTGGGAGAACAATTATGTCAATGAGTCAGTCAGTGAGTCAGTCAGTGGTAATGCAGTTTTATATAATATAATAACTAGTATTTGCTTGGTGCGCGAGCTGCAAGCAGCTCGCGTGTTGTTGTCTCTGTACCCGCGTGTTGTTGTCCCTACACCTACCCTACACCTACCCTACACCTACCCTACACCTACCCTACACCTACCCTACACCTACCCTACACCTACCCTACACCTACCCTACACCTACCCTACACCTACCCTACACCTACCCTACACCTACCCTACACCTACCCTACACCTACCCTACACCTACCCTACACCTACCCTACACCTACCCTACACCTACCCTACACCTACCCTACACCTACCCTACACCTACCCTACACTTTGTTCCAAAAAACATAACCCTAATGTTTGCTTCTCGTCGCCAGGCACTGATCCCTACGCTGAATCCGTAAAAAAAACAAAAAAAAAAGATTCGCCAAAACGGGGGGGGGGGGGGAGGGGGGAGAAGGGGGTCAACTTTGAAAAATGGTTTGTTTGTGACTATAGCATTGCCCCTTTATATGAATCTGAAAAAAGAAATGTTCCAAGTCTCTCAACTTCCGAGATCCGCTTATAGGGGGGGAGAAGGGGGTCGAGGGGGTCAACTTTGATAAATGGTTTTTACTTTTGCGAGCCTCCTCTAAACGAATCCGTAAAAAAACAAAAAAAAAAGATTCGCCAAAACGGGGGGGGGAGGGGGGAGAAGGGGGGCAAGGGGGTCAACTTTGAAAACTGGTTCGTTTGTGACTATAGCATTGCCCCTTTATATGAATCTGAAAAAAGAAATGTTCCAAGTCTCTCAACTTTCGAGATCCGCTTAAAGGGGGGGGAAAGGGGGGCGAAGGGGTCATTTTCGAAAAATGGTTTTTATTTTTCGAGCCTCCTCTAAACGAATCCGTAAAAAAAACATACTACGGGTACCTTAGTTTCCGAGATACGATAGAGGGAGGGAGGAATGGGGAGGAAAAGGGGAGGTTTGGGACTTTTCCCAAACTCGCGAGAGTCACTTGTTTACGAATCTGTCAAAATATACCCACCTCCCCATCCACCATCTGGGAGAACAATTATGTCAGTGAGTGAGTCAGTCAGTGGTAATGCAGTTTTATATAATATAACTAGTATTTGCTTGGTGCGCGAGCTGCAAGCAGCTCGCGTGTTGTTGTCCCTACACCTACCCTACACCTACCCTACACCTACCCTACACCTACCCTACACCTACCCTACACCTACCCTACACCTACCCTACACCTACCCTACACCTACCCTACACCTACCCTACACCTACCCTACACCTACCCTACACCTACCCTACACCTACCCTACACCTACCCTACACCTACCCTACACCTACCCTACACCTACCCTACACCTACCCTACACCTACCCTACACCTACCCTACACCTACCCTACACCTACCCTACACCTACCCTACACCTACCCTACACCTACCCTACACCTACCCTACACCTACCCTACACCTACCCTACACCTACCCTACACCTACCCTACACCTACCCTACACCTACCCTACACCTACCCTACACCTACCCTACACCTACCCTACACCTACCCTACACCTACCCTACACCTACCCTACACCTACCCTACACCTACCCTACACCTACCCTACACCTACCCTACACCTACCCTACACCTACCCTACACCTACCCTACACCTACCCTACACCTACCCTACACCTACCCTACACCTACCCTACACCTACCCTACACCTACCCTACACCTACCCTACACCTACCCTACACCTACCCTACACCTACCCTACACCTACCCTACACCTACCCTACACCTACCCTACACCTACCCTACACCTACCCTACACCTACCCTACACTTTGTTCCAAAAAACATAACCCTAATGTTTGCTTGTCGTCGCCAGGCACTGAGTTTCGCTTCACCCACTCAACCTTCGTTACGCTACGGAGGTCGCCGGCTCGCTTCGCTCGCCACCTCCCCCCTGCGCTGCACTCGGTCTCGTAGGTTCGCTCCATTCGGGGTCCCTACGCTGCCTGGTCCACTCCCACCGGACAGGTTTCGACGACCGATATTAGGTAGGGGAGGTTGGGGAGAGGAGGGATGAAGGGAGGGAGAGTGGGGAGTTTTGAAAAATGATTCC
Organism: Orthosia incerta; assembly: GCA_948252205.1. Taxonomy (NCBI): domain Eukaryota; kingdom Metazoa; phylum Arthropoda; class Insecta; order Lepidoptera; family Noctuidae; genus Orthosia; species Orthosia incerta. The sequence goes on along the minus strand of OX411764.1, from coordinate 20,912,565 downwards.
GACTCAAGCATTGCCCCTTTATATGAATCTGAAAAAAGAAATGTTCCAAGTCTCTCAACTTCCGAGATCCGCTTAAAGGGGGGGAGAAGGGGGGCGAGGGGTCAACTTTGAAAAATGGTTTTTACTTTTCCGAGCCTCCTCTAAACGAATCCGTAAAAAAAACATTCTACGGGTACCTTAGTTTCCGAGATACGCTAGAGGGGGGGAGGAGGGGGGAGGAAAAGGGGAGGTTTGGGACTTTTCCCATACTCACGGGAGTTACTTGTTTACGAATCTGTCAAAATATACCCACCTCCCCATCCACCATCTGGGAGAACAATTATGTCAATGAGTGAGTCAGTGAGTGAGTGAGTGGTAATGCAGTTTTATATAGTATAATAACTAGCTTACACCTACCCTACACTTTGTTCCAAAAAACATAACCCTAATGTTTGCTTGTCGTCGCCAGGCACTGAGTTTCGCTTCACCCACTCAACCTTCGTTACGCTACGGAGGTCGCCGGCTCGCTCCACTCGGGATCCCTACGCTGAATCCGTAAAAAAAACAAAACAACAAAAAGGGGGGGGGAGGGGGGAGAAGGGGGGCAAGGGGGAAACTTTGAAAAATGGTTTGTTTGTGACTATAGCATTGCCCCTTTATATGAATCTGAAAAAAGAAATGTTCCAAGTCTCTCAACTTCCGAGATCCGCTTAAAGGGGGGGAGAAGGGGGGCGAGGGGGCCAACTTTGAAAAATGGTTTTTACTTTTCCGAGGCTCCTCTAAACGAATCCGTAAAAAAAACTAAAAAAAAAGATTCGCCAAAACGGGGGGGGAGGGGGGAGAAGGGGGGCAAGGGGGTCAACTATGAAAAATGGTTTGTTGGTGACTAAAGCATTGCCCTTTTATATGAACCTGAAAAAAGAAATGTGTCAAATGTTCCAACTTTCGAGATCCGCTTAAAGGGGGGGAGAAGGGGGGCGAGGGGGTCAACTTTGAAAAATGGTTTTTACTTTTCCAAGCCTCCTCTAAACGAATCCGTAAAAAAACAGAATACGGGTACCTTAGTTTCCGAGAAACGATAGAGGGGGGGAGGAGGGGGGGGGAAAAGGGGAGGTTTGGCACTTTTCCCATACTCGCGAGAGTTACTTGTTTACGAATCTGTCAAAATATACCCACCTCCCCCTTCACCATCTGGGAGAACAATTATGTCAGTGAGTCAGTCAGTGGTAATGCAGTTTTATATAATATAATAATAAGGTTAATAAACTACGTAGGACTTAGTTACAAAAGGAAAATAATGTATTTTGTTATTCGTCATCGAGAATGAAGTTATTTATAAATCTGGGTTCCCAATCACAATTGACGCCAGCCGCATTTGTGATGGAGCTGAAATATTTTTGTGAGAAAATTAACGTGCACGAATTAATTTTTATAAGAAGTTAAATTTACGATGCATTTATTATAAAAAGTTGTTCAACCGTGAACAGGCCATAGTTACACGCGCCAAGAACAGCATTTCAGCGTTAGCGACATACTTTCGGTCCACGCGCCGGCAACACCGGCACACCGTCAGCACCGTCACCGTCAAGTGACCAGTGGCGGCTGGTGGATAATAGTAGTAGTAGTGCACTTTTCACCTTGCCGTCTCTTTGGGTAATTGTGTTAGATTTACAAAAAAATCTCAGGAGCCTATGTAAATCGGCAAAACATCTCGCTAGCGACTTCTAATTCGACGCCAACGCCATCTAGTTACGTCGTTGTACAACTTGTAATGTTGGTACTCGACCCGAAGATAAAATTCTTTCGTCAAACTTCGCCCGCTCTCGGTAATCTTCGGTTCGCTGGTGCGGCGCACGAGAATGGTCATATTTTGCCGTACATTTTCTATTGAACTATCTCTGTCTCACGCGCCAGGCGTTTTCGCTTGTTTCTCGTAGAATAGTATGAACTCTCGCCGTGCGTTTTAGCTTAGCGCACAGGGAGTATTTTTTACAGCAATATACGTCTTATAACTTTAGCAAAGAGCTTAAATTTATATTAATAATTTTTATTTTATTTCTAAACCTATTCAAATCTGGCAGTTCAGTGCACGAGTGAACTTAAAGTACAGCCGCCTCTGCAAGTGACCCACATAGATCTTCGCTTCATCGGCTCAATGCACCTATAATAAAAATGTAAATAGCTATTAATGTGTATTGACCACAAAAGTTACATATAATTAAGTTAATTATTGTAATAAATTAGTCATCAAGCTGGAGTCGAGTTTGATTCATCTCTCTCCTCTTAAGACACCCTTATCCTTAAACGATCCTGTGAGTCTGTGGGATCGGCAGTGAGAAAACCATTTCCTGTGTACATTGCACGACGTACACAACCCCCTATTCCTACCCAAATGCCGTCTGTTACCGTAGGTCTCCCTGTAACAGACTTCCCGCACGTAAAACCAACGTAACCTACGTTTGGTGTGGTTTGTATGATATATGTATGGCATTAGGATAACTAGGGTACTAGGTAATTGTTATAGGGCTAGGTTTGTAGTCAGTGGGGTCTTAGGTATCTCATAGGTACCTGGCTCAAATGGTGCAAACATAGCCACACTGTACGCATTCGGTATAACCGCCGTACTATGCTGTAAGCCCCGGTGCGTACAAAAGTATTTACAGAAATTAAGTCGTAAAGAAACTGGACCGGTCCAACAAGTGGCCACGGTGGTATAAGACGAATGTATAATAACATCAAGAAATATTACTTTTGGCAATGTCTTGAAAGAGACGTACAAGATTTTACTAGGAAATGTGGTAAGTGTCAAAAAAAAAACATACTTCTCATTATGTTAGAGAGCCGTTGGTTGTTACAACAACAGCCAATTCGGCGATGGAAAAAGTTTTCCTGGACGTAGTAGGACCCTTAGATCGCGATAATTATAACAATTCATATATTTTAACTATCCTATGTGCGTTAAGTAAATATTTAGAAGCTTATCCTATGATATATAAAAGTTCTGAGGAGATAGCGAACAATTTTGTACCATCACGCATCGCGCGTGTATATGTTCTGCATACCATGACGAAACTATTGGTTCTCTGGAAAATACTCATAAAAGTTTGGGTAATTTTCTAAGAATTCAAACGAATAATCATTCGAATTCATGGAGTACATGGGTAGCCTTTTGATGTTTTGCCTATAATACCTCAGTTCACACCGCTACTAAATTTACGCCTTTCGAACTTGTATTCGGAACAAGATGTAATATACCTACCAATTAAAAAAGATGTAATATACCTACCAATTTAAGCCAAAAATCAGTAGATCGTCTTTATAACTATGACAATTATCTCTTAGAATTGAAATACAGATTGTAAACATCGCAAAAAGAAGCGTATGATAATTTATTGGAAAGTAAATCATTGAGAAAACAAAAGCATGATCTAAAGTGTAATCCTATTACGTATGAATAAAATGACTTAGTATTAGCACAGATAATATAATACTAGCATACAGATGCCTCATCCCGTACAAAGAAACCGTGCCGACGTAACTAGCGTTTTTCATCTGATTAATCTTGTTATTTTTGTAAGTACATCAATCGCGTTCGATCCCGTTTCACAGCAATAGATGGTGTTAGCAGCGACTTGCAAGTAAAAGGGTTTACTATGTTCATGAATACTTTTATGTTGTTTCTTAGCAATGAGACCCCGTGGTATTAGTGAAAAACGAGACTGGAAACTCCGAAGTATTTATAATTGGTCATATTTAGTTATCAAAAATGTTTCGCCAAATGTTGAAATATTGAAAGACAATGGCAAAATTGATTTAGTTCATAAGAATAAGACTAAGTTATATTATTCATAATATTTTCTTCTTATTTTTCCATGTTAATCTTGCACTCTTATACTTATTTTATTTTATACAATTTAAAAATAAACAACACTGTAAACATACTGCACTAAAATGTTTATTTTAATTTTGTTTACTCATTAAAATAAACGCGAAACTGGGCAAACGAGACGATGATGAGTTGCAAGTGGGACAATTTGGAGTTGGACGACGGAACCACCGGTGTCATCTACTGGCCAGTTTTATGGAGAAGGAGGGCCTCTATATGATGAACTCCTTCTTCAGAAAGCGTGAACACAGGAAGTGGACTTGGCAGAGCCCCGATGGTGCAAAATGAGATCGACTTCATAATGTCAACCAAGAAGCAAATGTTCAATGATGTCTCTGTGATCAATTCGGTGAAAACCAGGCGCGATCATCGCATGGTATGGTAGAGGCTCATTGAACAGTAATATTAAGCTTGAAAGGTTTCGATTGATAAAGTTCACGATCTGTCCAGCACAGATCCAGGTCCAAAACCCCGAGAGCTTTCAGCTTGAACTCCAAAATCGTTTTTAGTGCCTAGGGAGCACCGTGGTCGAATACAGCGATGGGTTCGTGGAAGCTGTCCATACAGTTGGGTCTAAGTTTTTTCCCGTTGTACAGATGGAAACAAAAAGCTCTCTGATTCTACTCTCAAACTGATGAAGGGAAGGCGTGAGTTGATCCTGCGGTCTTCAGATGAGGTGTGCAAATGCCGGCAGCTCAATAGACAGATCTCTAAATCCTTGAAAAGAGACCTCCGCCGCTTTAATACCGAGCGTTTTACATACCTGATTGAGCGAAATAAAGGCTCCAAGATGTTTTCAAGGGATCTGGCTGCTATATAGAGCAGAGCCAACTCACGAAACTGAAGACCGACAATGGCAGGATCGTATCCGCCAAACCGGAGCTTCTGAGGGAGATCGAGATATTCTATGAGCAGTTATACACATCAATCAGCAAGCCCGTTGCAAGTCTAGCAAATGACCCAAGAGCTAGATTGACCCGACACTATACCGAATATATCCCGGACGTCAGCCTTTACGAGATAAGGATGGCTCTGAAACAGCTTAATAACAACAGGGTGCCGGGTGATGACGCAAGGCCGAACTCCTGAAGGCGGGTGGAAAACCGGTCCTTAAGGCCCTTCAGAAGCTGTTTGATTCCGTCATACTCGAGAGCAAAACGCCACTAGCTTGGTGTAGGGGTGTGGTGGTACTCTTCATCAAGAACGGCGACAATGCTCGGCTGAAGAATTATAGCCCACCTCACTTCTTAGCCATGTCTACAAGTTGTTTTCGTGCATGTAGAATCATGAATTGAACTCTATATAAAGGTATTGATATCTAACAAGATAGCAAGCTGTGCATGTCAAGATGGGTGTCGGTTATTTACTGTGTATCAGAGTTCCAATTTATGTGGTGTGTAAGGGAAGGGTTTTATGAATAAAAGCACAGAAAGACAAGACTAGATATTTATTTAAATAAGGCTTGTCAATTAATTCATATTGAGAAGGCTCAGTAAGCTTACCACCCGTTTGCTATCCTAGTTCTCGTGGAGAAGAAGGGCAACAAACTCCACGGAAACTCTTTCACAGTATTTATCGATATCTTTTAAAACCACATAAAGTATTCACAATATTACAGAATCATAATTCGAGCGCACGGATCGCGCAGTGGTTGAGCGATTGACTGCTGCGCTGCGTGTTGCGGGTTCGATTCCCACACGGAACAAATATTTGTATGACCTGCAGATAGTTGTTCCGTCTCTGGGTGTTGGGTATGTGAGTTTGTATGTTTGAAAACGCACCCACGATACAGGAAGAAATTCCTAGTGTGGGGCAACAGTTTTTAAAAACAAAAAAAAAACAAATAACAAGGATAAGGCAATTAACATAGACTAGCCCTTAAATCAATAACATATCTATACCAATATTATAAAGAGGAAAGATTTTTGTGTTTGTTTGTTTGTACCGAATAGGCTTCGAAACTACTGGACCGATTTAAAAAATTCTTTAGCTACCTTATTTCCGATTTACATAGGCTATATTTTTTTTCCAAAAAAAATAGAGATCCTTATGAAAATTGCAATAACGTAACCCAAAGTAGCAATATTTTGCCAATAAAATTCATTATTTGGTGTGCGCTGAGAAAACTATTGATTATAGATAAAAATTATGTACTACATGTTAAACTATGAGTACTTTAAGTTACTTATTAACTACAAAAATGACTATAAGAGAACATATCTCACTATCATAGTTAAGTCACAATAGCAGCTTTTGTGTTTTAAAATTTTATTAGATCGCCCGCCGCGCCGATAGAAACAAAAGTTAGTAACATTCGTATTGTAGTATTAATTCTTATTCAAACAAATAGTTTAACAAATTTGTAGGTAGGTATGTAGGTAGAAGTGGGTATGTAGGTAGGTAGGGTAGGGTAAATAGGGTACGTAGGATAGGGTAGGTGGGTATGTAGGATAGGGTAGGGTAGGTAGGTTGATCGGTAGGGCAGGGAGTAGGTTGGTAGGTAGGTAAGGTAGGTGGGTGGCTAGGTAGGTAAGGTAGGTAGGTGGCTAGGTAGGTAGGTAGGGTAGATAGCCAGTTGACGGGAACGAAGCCGCAGGGGTCAGCTATAATATATAAAAGAAGAAAATGGCTGACTTACATACTGATCGATCAACGCACAGACAAAACCACTAAGCATGAAATTTGGCAAAAAGGTTCCTCAAATGACGTGGAAGGATAGGATTTTTGGAAATTCTACCTCTCAGGGGGTTCCGTCGGCCAAAATTCTTGAAAATTGGCAAAAATAGTAATCTAAGTAAATGATAAAGGTTGTCATTATTAGTTTTTCCAAGCTACCCCCAAATTATGATTTAGGGGATGTGAAGATTGTATGGAAAAATCTGATTTCTTCGGTCCGTAAACTTGAAAACTGACACAAATACTAACTTAAATGAATATTAAAGGTTAATATTATTATTTTTTGAAACTACTCCCAAAAACGATTTAGAGGGTGTGGTGTTGAAGTTTGTATGGAAGTATCGGATTTCTTGGGTTAATAAATATGAAACTTGACATAAATACCAACCTCGATAATCAACTATGGTTATCATTATTAGATTTTTGAAACCACCCCCAAAAGACGATTTAGGGGGTGTTAAAGTGTTTTTGAAGAATATTATTTCTTGGGTAAATAAACTTGAAACTTTGCACAAATACAAACCTGAGTAAACAATAAAGGTTGTTATTATAAGTTTGGTTCTAGGGGAGCACTAAGCAGGAATTTTCGACAGTTCAACTTTTAAGGAGGTCAAAAGGGGCAAAATTTGTTTGTAAGAAAAATCGTATTTCTTGGGGATTAAGTTAAAACAAAATTTACATAAACGGGTAGTTTATGTAAATTTTGTTTACATAAACTACCCGTAAAAATAACGGGTATGTAGGTAGGTAGGGTAGGGTAAATAGGGTACGTAGGATAGGGTAGGTGGGTATGTAGGATAGGGTAGGGTAGGTAGGTTGATCGGTAGGGCAGGGAGTAGGTTGGTAGGTAGGTAAGGTAGGTGGGTGGCTAGGTAGGTAAGGTAGGTGGGTGGCTAGGTAGGTAGGTAGGGTAGATAGCCAGTTGACGGGAACGAAGCCGCAGGGGTCAGCTATAATATATAAAAGAAGAAAATGGCTGACTTACATACTGATCGATCAACGCACAGACAAAACCACTAAGCATGAAATTTGGCAAAAAGGTTCCTCAAATGACGTGGAAGGATAGGATTTTTGGAAATTCTACCTCTCAGGGGGTTCCGTCGGCCAAAATTCTTGAAAATTGGCAAAAATAGTAATCTAAGTAAATGATAAAGGTTGTCATTATTAGTTTTTCGAAGCTACCCCCAAATTATGATTTAGGGGATGTGAAGTTTGTATGGAAAAATCTGATTTCTTCGGTCCGTAAACTTGAAAACTGACACAAATACTAACTTAAATGAATATTAAAGGTTAATATTATTATTTTTTGAAACTACTCCCAAAAACGATTTAGAGGGTGTGGTGTTGAAGTTTGTATGGAAGTATCGGATTTCTTGGGTTAATAAATATGAAACTTGACATAAATACCAACCTCGATAATCAACTATGGTTATCATTATTAGATTTTTGAAACCACCCCCAAAAGACGATTTAGGGGGTGTTAAAGTGTTTTTGAAGAATATTATTTCTTGGGTAAATAAACTTGAAACTTTGCACAAATACAAACCTGAGTAAACAATAAAGGTTGTTATTATAAGTTTGGTTCTAGGGGAGCACTAAGCAGGAATTTTCGACAGTTCAACTTTTAAGGAGGTCAAAAGGGGCAAAATTTGTTTGTAAGAAAAATCGTATTTCTAGGGGATTAAGTTAAAACAAAATTTACATAAACTACCCCTCAGATAGGTTTACGGGGTGTTAAAGTTTTTTTGAGGAATCGTACTGCGCAACCTGAATAACATAAATGAAAAATATAAAAAAAGTAGAAAAGTGTGAATAACATATTTGGGCTGTTCAAAACTTGACCCCCAACGGGGCAAAAAGGGGTTATTAAGTTTTAGGGGAGGATTTTTCTTTCTTTCTGTAACCTGAAATTTATTACTCTTCATTTCAAATAATGAATCGTCCCAATCCAATAAAACGTATATCTACGATACACAATTTTTTATTGATTTAAACTAGCTTATTTTTGGTCGCCTTCACTAACTGCATATAAGAAAATCATTTATAGGATAAACGAAATAACGCGAACGAAGTCGCGGGCGGAGTGCTAGTTAGGAATAAAGACCATAATATGATAATATTTGGATGCAGTTCCAACACAACTTTTAGCAATAATAAAGTTATAATATCAAATAACTTACGTTAGCCTTGTGTAGTCGATGTTACACCAAGGATTGATAATAATAATATATCTGGCCTGTACTGGCTTGTAGTTCACAAAAAAAAAAACAGAATATTTTATATTATCGAGTCTAACTGTGTCTCAATACGTCCATTATGAGAAAATAGCGCGGTATCCCGCCATTTTCAATATTGCTTTAAATAATCTCACAATCAGGTGAACAATAATAAATTTTACATGTAATGAAACAGTTTTAAAACGTAACAAGATATTGAATTTAATATCGATGGCGCCCGTTCACAATTAGTTCTGTCGTACTCTCCGAGTTTATTATAGTTACAAGCGCCATACGATAAGGACGCAAACCCTTAAAACAATATGTGGTATTTATTCTTAGTTCTTATTTTTTTCGGTAAGTCATATTTTATAAGCTTTTATTCAACTTTCCTTGTTAGTATGTGTGGATCAAATCTTGCATATGAGTTTTAAAACAGTTGTCCCCAACCGCTCCCGCTGAAATTTTGCATACAGATTTGGTTTGGATGACATTGAATTATAAATAAGGGTTTAATTGTATTGAAATTAATTTGAGATTTGGGAGCCAAAATGTGAGAATATTAAGGACTTTATGCATTTAATGAAAAGTTTGTTTTTGAACAATATAATATCCTATTGACTTGACTGATATTTTTAATACATATACAGGGGATCAGCTGAGAGTTGGTCCCACCGTGAATTTTATTTATTTATTTTAAACTTCATGTACAGTAGTTGTACATAGGCGGACTTAATGCCACAAGGCATTCTCTACCAGTCAACCTTTGGGTTAAAAAGGACAACATTGTAAAGGGTACAAAATAATATTTAAAAATAACAACTAGTATACGAAAATGTATATACTTACATATGGATTAATAATACACATATACAAATAAAATAGACTAATAAATACCAAAAATAAAAGAGAAACCTTTTAATAATTATTATGACTAGACTTCTGTCTCTAGATGAGAGCATTGAGAGCTATTTATTCTGACTCAAATAGTGTTCACGGACTTTTCTTTTAAAACTGAATTTGTCAGAAATTGTGAAAGTCTGTATGTTAGGTAATCAATCACGTCCCAACGGATGAACGGACTGAACTTGGCTTACGGGTCCAGAATTTAGTCATAAGACTTTTTATCCCAGTAATGCATTCTTCGGGATATTAAAACACTGCAAGCGAGCGGTGTCACGGGGTGAAACTAAACTTAAAAACAAAACAAAACAACCGAACATAAACATTAAAACGATAATAAAAACCAATAAGCAAAATTAAAAAGTAAAACTCGTATTTTTGTTAGTAAGACAAAAGTTCGCAAGTGAATTTCGTAACCAGCATCAAACCTTTGGTAACTGTTAACTAAAAGTTTATTTTGGTGAAGTTAAAAATAACCCTGTATTTGCAGCTACAGCATCCTCAAACGATGTCTCCCACACACACCACTACACAGCCATAGATGCAGTTATACAAAGATTACAGCTTGAAACTTGGGAGATAGAAGAAGCACCTTGCTTGGAGAAAACACTAACGCTACTGGAGAACGTGAAGAACTACACGCTATGGGCTACTTGGGGTACGTTCATCATTTAGTTGCCTCGTTAATCAAGCGATACGGCTTTTCATGAGGTTCTGATATTGCCAACAATTGTTGGACGCAATATAAGTTTTTAAGTTGACATGGTCATAATCATTATAATTAATATTTGTCCAAATAACGAGCTCTCAACCAAAATCTAAATATACATGGTAAATATCCCGAAACAAATATTAATTCTAATTATTGGACGCTTAGATTGGTGAAGAGACTCTTTTCGAAAGAGTCCAATAATTTATAGCAATACCAAAAAAATTAAAGGGAATTAGTATTTACAAAAATCTAATACTTAAATCTATTTTTTTTTTGGTTATGTTTTTGACCGGTATGTGTGTATGTCATCTGTTTCCTCATAACTTCTAAACAACATATCATAATTTGACAAATGTGGTGTCGTTGGAAGAGTCTTCTTTGTCCGCTAATGTGACGTTACGTAACCTATAAGGTTACGTGACGGCACAGTACATTGAATATGGCCCTTCTAAAGGGGCACGAAGTCAAGAATATGTAAATAAATTACAATTACTTTATTTTGTTTTTCTATCAATAAGCCACAGTCCGATAAATTACTGTAGGTATTGTACATATTACAATCATTCTTCTTTATTTGTTTGCGACGAAGCGTCACATAGCTCATAAGCTAGCAAAAGATATGTAAAAGGATGAGTAAAAAAAAAAACTTTTTCTTCGAGACCCCTGAAATAACAAGGTCTCAAGTAGTGGGCCGTGCGATCCACTGACGCACCAGTCTTGAATTCTTATTTATTACTCGTATATTTAGTTTGTTAGACAGCTAGTTTAGCTAGTTTAGTTTGTTGGGCTATGCTCGGAGTTTCCTTACGTGATCGAATCAGAAATGAGAAATCCGCAAGAGAACCAGGGTTACCGACATAGCCCGAAGAATTGCCAAACTTAAGTGGCAGTGGGCAGGGGACATTGCTTGCAGAACGGATGGCCGATGGGGCAGAAAGGTTCTAGAGTGGCGACCGCGAACCGGTAGACGCTGCGTTGGAAGGCCTCCCACCAGGTTGACCGATGACCTGGTGAAGGTTGCGGGGATCCGCTGGTTGCGGACGCACGGGACCGGTCAATGTGGCGACGCTTGTGGGAGGCCTATGTCCAGCAGTGGACGTCTTTCGGCTGATATGATAATGACAATGGGTTTGTTAGAAAACACAAACTGGGTGTTCTAACTTATTCACCCTATGACAATGACAAAAACACAGTTTCACAAGGTGTTTTATGGATAACACTGAATTACGTGGGCTACAACCGGAGGATCCAAAAAAAAGCAAAATTATACTAAAAGTTACAGGTTAATTATTTCTAAGAGGTTGACAATATTCGAAGTATGAATCAAATATGAATTTGGGTCCGCGTTTCCGATATTGCGAAGTCGCTGTTGTCGTCATCGCGCGGCACGTTTCTGCTGACGCTGCACTGCGTGGTCGAGCCGTGTGCAGTGTTGATTTGGGTCAATGCTGTCTCGGCGATCCTCATAGATTAGCACCGCGTAACAACTGTCACAGATTGTTTATGTTTTTAGTCTTTAAATAAACACAAAGTTTTGCCTTAAGAACTTGTTTCACTATTTATAAACATTAAATATACCTAGAGAGCCGATGTTAACGTTGACGACAGCGCCATCTGAACTGATTCAACATAGTATTGCGTTCATTCTGCCAAAGAATACACTCCCATAAGATATGATGTGCAGATTGAACATATTCGCAGTTAGATGTAGAACACTGTACACAATATCTGCATATGTCCTATTAAATTTGGCTAAAATAAAGTGTTTTTCACTTTGTAGTTTTCTTTAAGTCGGTAGTATTTTATTGTTAAAAAAGAAAGTGTGAAGTGTGTCGAAGTGCTCATACAAAGCGGCGTACTTTATTTCAGTTGAATTGAAATCCGGCTGAACGAAAATAGCCGCATTATAAAACAGTGACATTTATCAATTGGCCTCGCCTTTTTGTAATACGGCGTGTTATACGATATGGCTGCGACATATTTAAGGTCACCTATGCCTTAAATACAGCGGGATAATATATAGGCGTAATGTTATGTATGTGAAGCCTAGAACTGCCAAGTCCCAAGTAGTCCCAAATCCTAAATATTTGTATTTATTTTTTCCCAGTATGGAACGCGAACACAATTCCAACGGGCAACCTTTACGGATCCTATGTTAACTTCGGCAACTTTGACCAGTGTATGAAACCACCATGGTTGGAAACACATCCACAATTTAGGACCAAATACTGTTTGGCGCAAGTGGAGCTGTCAGATAATCCAAAAAAGAAACCTGAATATGATCCATATGGCTCTACGGCGGAGTATTTGAATGTAAGTAAAAAATGCCTACTTTACTCATTGTATGACCAGATTTCACCCGCGGCTTCGCTTACGTAGCGAATCTATCTTTTTTAGGGTTCCGTACCCGATGGGTCTGAACGGAGTCCTATTGCTGTCACTCACGTGTCCGTAGCAACCGACCCAAGAGCTAGATTGGCCCGAAATTAATTTGAAGACATCCCGGACGTTAGCCTGTACGAGATTAGGATGGACTGAAACAGCTGAAAAACAACAAGGCACCGGGTGATGACGGAATCACGGACGAACTCCATGGCTAAGAACTGATTGGCCTATAGTAAGTAGCAGAAGGGCATTGCCATCCTTCTTGAAGAAGTGTACTACCACACCCCTGCACCATGCCTGTTGCGTTTTTCCCTCATGTATGACGAATACACCGACTACACATCGTTCATGAACAGCAAATATGCCGAACATTTACGAATATTTTTGCTATAGGTAGTTTACGATGGACGTGTTAACTGCAGCATTCTTAATACTATTCCATTCGTCATTAACTTTACTTCTGTTTTTATGAGAGGCATGTTTCGAGTCCCATATGCAGGGACGCATTTGATAATATTCCAAAAGTCGCATAACAAGGTCATTTGTCCAATCCATTTTGGCGCGAACAAGCTGTAAACAAACCTCATAAATACTTGTACACGTCCGCCGCGGACCGCTACTCCACAGGATAGTCCGGTTAAGCAGTAACCAATCACTCTGATTGAAACTGCGAGACGTCACACAAAAAAAAAAAAAAAAAAAAAAAGCCGCGGACCGCACACTACTGAGCGAGCGATGTGTGGCCGGTAAACGAACATATTCGCCATATTCGCAATCCTTTGATATACTACAAAAAACCGACAGCCTAGGATATGGGTGTTCGGGTATTTGGCGTATTCGTCTTGTTCGTGAGAATAGGCAAATATAGACGAATAAAGCTACTTCACATAGTCCTATTTGGGCGAATAAGACAAATACGCGGACACGAATAGCGATGTGAAGTGCCACCATAATGTTTGCATTCGCTTTGATCTGCCTTCGGGTGAAATTTAAGAAGACATTCCACTAAATACACGCTTAGCATTAGCGAAGGTCGTCGGCGACCTTGGTTTATTGATTCGGCGGCATTATATTTCTCCACCACGATCAGGCGAGTCATCATTAATAAATAACATGTTCTATGTTCTATGTTATGGGGTTCGGTTTCCGCACTTAGTCCTGTAGTTGGACCTTTGTGCGTGGGCCTTGGCGGCCGTTGGATGGGTTATTCCAACCAGCCCACCTCCCTCCAGAAGCTTATTAGGGCTCCTGGTTTTTTTAGAACGTCCGTGTAAGATCTGGGTGACCCGAGGGTTTGTGTTCTTATCTGTGTGATCCCTTTGCATTCAAAGAGAACGTGTGTGACGGTTTCCTCAGTCTCCATGCATGCCCTGCACAGAGGACTGTCCGTTATGCCTATTGTGTGGAAATGTTTGTTAAGTGAGCAGTGTCCCGTGATAGTCCCCGTCACCATGCGGAGGCCATTCCTGTCCAGACGTAGCAGACGTCTGGTAAGACTACTGTCCAGAGATGGCAAAGCTTCTTTGGACTGCCTACAGCCTGGTGCCGAGGACCACCAGTTCCCCGCCTGTGTCTTGGTGAATTCCTGTAGCCACCTACGTATTTGGTTGAAGGGGATGGGTACGACGGGTTCGGGTCCATAGACCGCCGTGCTGGATCCGCGTCTCGCAAGCTCGTCAGCTGCGTCGTTGCCTAAGGATCCGCTGTGTCCCTTTATCCATTGCAGTGTCACCGTGTTACGACTAGATAAGGTTATTTGTTCTAGTGCATTGTGACATTCTAGTATTAATTTCGATGTAATATATTTTTTTCGTAAGGATTGGAGGACTGAGGCACTGTCGGAGAGTATACGAATATGGGTGTCCGTAACCCTCCTGGCTTCTAGGGCATGGACCGCCAGTATGATGCCCACACACTCCGCCTGGTAGACGGTGTTGAAACCTCCTAGCGGTCTGGATATATTTATATTTAGGTCTTGTGAAAATACTCCGACTCCGGTACCGGAGTTCGTCTTCGACCCGTCGGTGTATACTCTCATCTCCTTCGGGCCTGAGTAATCACATTGTTCTTCAGTAAGTGTTATGTTGTAGTGCCTATGAAAGTGGTGTGTTTTTGGGGCTTTGTCGCATGGTGATGCTAGCATCGGGTTTCGCTTGATCGCGTCTTCTCTTATGCGTGTGTGCTTAACCCTGGAGTCTTGAGTTAGGATACCTGATAGATGGAGTCTAAAAGCGGCCAGAGCTGCCTCCTCCCGCACGATAAGATGCAGAGGTGGCAGTCCTAGCATTGCTTGTAGGGCGGCCGTGGGTGTGGTTCTCATGCTGCTGGTGATTGCAACGCAAGCAAACCGCTGCAGTTTTTCAAGATCTTTTTGAGCTGTGCTGAGGTCTGTCCTGGGCCACCAGACCAACGAGCCAATAAATAACATAGTTACTTATGGAAATAAAACGAGTTAGCGTATTAGAACGTGAAAAGTGAAAGATTAACGGACGATATAATTATTTCGATAAACCCACACGTCAAGAAAAGTTTAAAACATGTACTCACCGATAGCTTACGAAATGAACTAATTACAAGTAAAAACGGAAGTAAACACGTTTAAAAACGCACTTATAACAACAATACACAATTTTACGCAACTCACAAGCCAGAAATAAATTTCGGAACACGACAAGTGCAATTATAAACAGGTAGCGAACAGATCACCGCCAACCTGCGGAGGGAAGTGACGTCCGGAATGTCTTCGGTATAGTGTCGGGTCAATCTAGCTCTAAAGTCATTTGCTAGATTCATGACGGGTTTACTGGTTAACGTGTACAACTGAGTATTGAATCTCTTGATCTCCCTCAGAGGCTCCGGTTTGGCGGATATGATCCTGTCATCATCAGTTTCGTGTACTGGCTCTGCCCAATAGTCAGATCTCTTGCAAAGATCTTGGACCCCTAGCGTCTTGTAACACATCTAATTACTATAAACATTGTTATACATGTTCAATGTATCTTACCACTAACGCCATCTGCGTATAAAGCTATAAACTATTACCAACAAGTAAGCGTAGCCAACTAACTGTGTTAATATCATTGATTGCATTGTAAATAGTTCGTAAGATTGATACTAGATGTCACTGTTCGCTTTTTAAATCTCGGTATTAAGAATCGCCGCGAGTTAATGACGCTCGCTACAAACATTGTTTTATTCAATATTACTACTAACCAAGTGCACCTACCACTTTATCCTACTTGGAAAAGTGCGTAAGAATCTCTGGCTAGCTAGTTTTGTGACTTTTACTTTTCTTTTGGGTGAGAGGTCATCTGCCGCCTCCCTCGTCCAAGCAGGCGTGGTGATGTTGGTGGAGACCTACTGTCAGTATTGTTTTTTTTATCACTATTGTCTGTAATCATCCATACCTGTAGGAAATTACTGAATAAATCATCCTGCCAAAACCCTGGCGTTTTCCTCTCTGCCGGAACGAGTGACGTCCTCCACTTTACTCTTCCTTACAGTCTTTAATACTTTCGGTATTAAAGCGGCGGAGGTCGCTTTTCAAGGACTTTAGAGCTTTAGAGCCGTCGATTTAGCTGCCGGTATTTCAGCGCATCGTCTAAATACTGCAGGATCATCTCACGCCTCTCCTTCATGAGCTTGAGACTAGCTTCAGAGAGCAATTTGTTTTTATCCGTACGGCGGGTCTTCAAAAACTTAGACCTAACCGTATGGACAGGTTCCACGATCCCATCGCTGTATTCGTCCACGAAGCTTCCTAGGGGAGCTTATCTCGGGGTTTTTGACCTGGATCTGTGCTGGATGGAGCGTGGACTTCATCAGTCGAGACCTTTCAAGCTTAATATTAATGTTCAATGAGCCACAGAGATATCATAGAACATTGGCTTCTTGGTGGACATGATGAAGTCGATATCGTTTTTAGTTGCACCATCGGGGCTTTGCCAGGTCCACTTTCTGTGCTCACGCTTTCTGACGAAGGAGTACATCATATAGAGGGCCTTTTTCTCCATAAAACTGTCTAGTAGGTGACCTAGGTGGTGCCGACGTCCAACTCCAAATGGCACCCATTTGCAACTCCTCCTCGTCTCGTTTGTCCAGTTTCGCGTTAAAGTCCCCCACGACAACAGTGAAGTAAGTTTTGAAACCATGCATGGCTCTTGACATATCCTCAAACTTGGTGTCTAACTCGTCGTCGGGGTGTACCGAGCTCGGGGCATAGACATGTACGACCTTCAGCGAACATCTTGAGTATATTCTGAGTACCATAAGGTACGCTACCCTGGTCGACACACTCTCGATCTTCACCACGTTGTTTACAAGGGTCTTGTGGACCATAAGCCCGACACCACCCTGGGACTGTCGGTCTCCCCCTTGGAAATAGAGCAGGTTACCGGATTTGAGAATTACCGAGTCCTCCTCCTCTCTTCGGAGTTCAGATAACCCCATAATTGGTGTTGTATGTTGCCAGGTACAGTCGTCGGTTTTGATTGAGGTAGCCGGGTCCACTCCGGAGATTCTTCGCACCCCTTGATCCGCCATCGCCTCGACCGCTACCGTAGTCGAGGGTAGATGGGCTGCCGGGCACTCGGGACCGTTTTTTTGTTGTGCTATTCATTTTGGTTTGAAGGGGTTTGCTGTAATCGCCACGCTTGGCAGGCGGGTTGGCGATCGTAGTATGTTGTAAAAGCGCACAGAGAACGCTGCTGCCCATTCTCTGGTGTGTCCTTTAGTCACCTCTTACTACACTCACGGGTAGATATGGGATGGTGACATTCTTTACGTCCGACACCATACGGTACGGTGAGTGAGCCTAAGTTATGGAAATCCATCCAGGATTAACCATCGAACCTCCTCTTGTCACCCACCGTTAAGTCAGCTAACTTTGATGCGACTGTGACAACCCCTCATTCGTTGGGATAAAGTAAAGTTAATGATAATAATTTATCACCGACTAGATTGTTGAAGCAAATTCTCTTGCAAAGTTAAGTCTAGTTATACTGCTGCTACTAAGCTGTGGGTCTGAATTCTTTATCGTCTCGGTGCTTTCTGGTGGTCGCCCCTGTTGATTCTGGCTTTCAGTAGTTGCAGTGGTTTGGGAACAGTGCGGAGGGTTTGCTGTGACCAAACGTATTCACGAAAACTATGACCCATCTACCTTTAAAGCAAGAGTATACGGGCATCTTTTTAGCACGCTCGCTCCACTGTAATCCTCGCCCGTTGATTACCATCAGACGAGATCAAGGTAGAGTACAAAAAAATCAAATCTTGCAAAATGAATTTTAACAGTTATTCCCAACTAATCGGTTGGGAATAGCTGAAATTTTGCATACACGTGGTTTGAATGACAACGTACGGTTAGTTAAGTATGGCGGATCAATTGTTTTTATTTATGCACCTGATACGGATATTAAATGAAAGGATTTGCTGAGATGAATACAAAAAGCTACGTTTAAAAAGTTTTTTAATCATTATTTTTCCGTTTCCAGTCACCTACAACATCTGGCCTGCCAGTAAACATCCTCTTATGGGGGATGTGTATCCCCGCAGCATGCCAACCACCTTCCTTCGTCAAGATCACGAGGGCTATGTATGACCTGAACACGTATGGAACCCAGGCTCCTAACATCACGGTGCTCAATTGTCAGGTGGCTGGTGATAGCCCACAGAAAGGGATTGGGTTTTATTTATTTATGTAAGTACTATTTTACAAGCTTTTATTTAATTTGCAATGTATGTAAGTATGTATGAATGTAAGTGTGTTTGGGTCAAATCTTGCAACTGAATTTTAAAGCAGTTATCCTCCACCGATTAAGATGAAAGTACCTGAGCGACCGAGCTCTGATCGGCTGAAAATAGAGAAAACGACGTTTTTAACACGCTTTTATTAGCTTGGTATGTATGTATCTATGTATCAATGTAACGGAATCTTTGAACGTGATTTTCACCCACTTCAAAACGTTGGATTGATTTGAAACTTTGCACACTTATCAAGGACCGACGACAATGCAATAATTTAAACAGTTTGTCCCATTATCCTTACCATTAAAGCGTGTTTTTTAGTTTTTAGAACTACAATTTATTTTAAAATTAAACCTAGCTAGATCGATTTATTGCCCCCAAAACCAAGCATACTAAATTTCATGAAAATGGTTGAAGCCGTTTCAGAGATTCAGATTATATACATACATAATATATACAAGAATTGCTCGTTTAATTAGATAGATAGATTAGATTTTTCATACACGTTTAGTTTGGATGACAATGCATGGTTAGCTAAGTGACGTCATCCTAAATCCAATATGGTGGACGGCCAAGATGTTGGACTTGTTATATTTTGTGCACTGCCATGATATGGGTATCAAGCCAATAATGCTCATACAGCAAAAGTACGCCTATTAAAGTACTGCACAATATTTAGTAAATCAGTCTCACTAAAACACAGTCAGTAACTAAAACACCGACACACGCTAATTTCTGCGTTGACGTAACTCTACATTAAAGTGCGGCTCAGGTTACTAGCAGCAACCTAAAACTGTGTCCATAATAAATATTTGGAACATAACAGTGGTTTGGTATTAAACTAACTTCTACAACTACCGGGTTACACAGCAACGACGAGAAAACCCAAACAATATTTATATTATAATGCTACATTTTTAAAACGAAATCACTGACAACCAGGATAAAGTATCATAACAATTTTTTTAATATTTTATGTTTAATAAGTTATTTAGAATTAAAATAAAACTTGGCCTGACCGTACAAATAGCATTGAATTGGTAGTAAAACATCTGGTACTATTATTCGGGTGGAGTCTAAGCGGGTCGAGTGTACGCGGACCAGGAATAAGTCTAATAATGCAATTCCGTAAGTCCAAATTTTAAGTAGTAAATCTATGGCAATAGAGGGGATGGAGTGCTCATCCGTTCAAAAAATCGTCCGCAACACAGTCAATGGGCAAAATCCCCAAAAAGCTGGCACCATTAAACTGCGTTTTGTAATAAGAGTTAAAATAGCCTGTGTTATTTTTTTTCAGGGCCTTAATAGTGTCGCTGATAGCAATGGCTGCAGCTTCAACTTATTACCGACTTCATACAGCCAGTGACAGCCAACATTCAGATAGTTTAGGTAAGAAGCGTTCTTCATATAATTACTTTTTGAATTTTTTCTTGTCGACTAGCTCATCTTTCTTCTTCTGTGTGAGCTACTCTTGTGTATGAAGTGCGGAGTGTGAGGGTGAAGAAATCATTATTAGACCTTTACTATCCCTGGCACTGGTATTTAATTGAATCGATTACCTACGCATTATTTTGTGCCTCAACATCTCACTAAGAAAATAGATATTATTATGTACATGCAAAATTTATCCCTTAAGGCTGCCCTAGTCGGTCATTCTTCCATACAAATGTAGTATTGCGATTACTCCACTGTTCGACGGTGTACGTTCAAAATAAAAATAAAATATATCAATTTATCCCTTTATTATCTAGCCCTGTATGGAAACAAAATAGTAAAATTAACATATGTTTGAAAGTTGTGAGCGTCGAATGTTCCATATTTCAACATTAATTTTAAAGCATCTTTGGGCGGAAATAAGTACCATAAGATGAAGGGAAATTGCAAAATAATCACCATACAGGGATAGATGATTAGTTAAAAAATGCAAATATTTTGAAAAGATACATTCAGTAGTATTTTTCATAATATCCACATTCCCAAAGATCTGTTTATAAAATTTCGCCCGCTCGTTTTCGTCCTAAATAATCATCCATTTATTATTTTTATACAATTAAATCAACGGTCTACAAAAAAATCGCGCCACCGACTGGGGTACCCTTAAAAATCTAACCTCTGTAAAATTAAATATAACCTTCTTTTACAGGAACAGTAATAACAAAATCGTTCTGCATCATCAAGAACCGCCAAGTTCTGGTAAAGGACAACAAGGAAGAGATGAGAGTGATGAATGGCATGAGGTTCTTGACTGCAGCATCAGTCATCACTACGCATGAGATCTTCTATATGAGCATGTCAGGCATTATCAATTCCAGGGACTATGATAAGGTAGATTTGAGAAATAGGCATTACAACACGCCTGTACTCAGGGTACGGGAGAGGTGCACCTAACGCTGGCTTCTCACGGCACGTGTTATCACGAGTGGAGCCGCGCCCGCTCGTGCTTCGCACCGTGTGAAGGCAGTGGCTCAACACGTCTCGAGCTGTCGATAACTTCAATGGCGCGGCGCAAGCGTGGTCGTGGAGGTGTGGGCTCGCGTTATTGAACACGTTCATTTCATCTCGACTCGTTCGTCCGTGAAGTACACATGCCTTGTGTAAGGTATAATTTCCACCCTACTCACCAGCGTAGCCAGGGGTAAGTGTTCAGCATGAGACAATTGGGTTAAAAATTCCTTTATGGGCCGTTGATTTTTGGCGCGGGGAGGGTGGGAGGGGAGGGGGGAGGTTAAGCTACCCCCCCTGTACGATCCCCACAACTCGGAGCCCCATGGTTATGGAGATATCCATGGTTAAAGTTTTCAGGTTAGACTAAAATTTTTAGTAAATGTCCATCGTTTTAAGGGGCGGCGAGGCAGGGAGGGGAAGGGTGGTAGGGGGGCTACCCCCCTGCACCATCCCCACCCCACGGAACCCCATGTATATGGATATATCCTTGAATAAAGTTTTTACGATTACTATTTAAGCAACAAAGTCGACGCAGCCCGGGGGCTCCTATTTCTGTCTGAAGGGTCTAAAGTAACCTAACACGAAGGAGATGACGGGAGCTGAGTTTGCTCGCTTTGCTCGCTTACTTCAGCTCCCGTCATCTTTTCGAACCTAACCTGTCCGTGTCAGGGTGCCCTAAGCTCCCGAGCTCGCTTCGCTCGCTCATGGACCAATTCACATTTTTTTACCTCGCTAATTGTATTTAAGTAAAAAACATAACTAATATCTCCATAACCATGAAGTTCCGTGGGGTGGGGATGGTACAGTGGAGTAGCTCCCCTAACCCCCTTACCCTCTCTCCCTCCCCACCCCTTAAAACGATGGACATTTATGGAAATTTTTGGTCTAACCTGAAAACTTTAACCATGGATATCTCCATAAACATAGGGCTCCGAGTGGTGGGGATCGTACAGGGGGGAGACAAACCACTCCCGCCTTCACCCCACCATCCCCGTGCCAAAAATCAGCGGCCCATAAAGGAAAGTTTATCCGACAATTGCAGGGATGGTTAAGCATGAAGTTGACGGAAGTATAAATCATACAGTTTGGTCAATTAATTTAATTTTCTAAACATACAGTCCGTCATCACAGTTTCTTAATGTTTCTTAATGTTAATAAAGTACACAAAACTTACTTTTAAATGGGATACAATTTACCCTTAGTTCACACTATTGGAGATATGATACCTCAAACAATTTCGTTAGCCTGTGTAGCTGCCATCCAGCTTAATGCAGGTCAAAATATCATATGTATTCGGAACTTCTTTTTTCAGAAGCTGTTCGGAGTCTAGACTTGTGCCCGGTTGATGGCAATAGGATCGCCCGCTATTATATAGGATCTCATTGTCCAATGTCTTCGAATTTTTGGTTTTAGGATATGCCAGTGGCCTTAAGATGTTTTCCTTCACCGTTTTGGGAGTAGTAGTGATGTAATAAATAACACTATGTGAAGCGCCTGTCTGGGTTCAAAAGCTCGACTCTTAAGTTGTGCCCGTTTCCACACTGCTCCAACAATTTCATGCATATCTCGATTGATAAGACAATTCATTCTATTCGTGGAGTTGAGAGGTCTCCTACAATTAAATTGTTGTCATTATCCTTATTGTTTCGTTGGTCTGGTGGTCGCAAGCGTTATTGCTGTGCATGAGATCCTGAGTTCGATTCCCGGGTCGAACAAAGTGTTATTGGGTTTTTTTCATCTAGATTTTGGGACATCAACCAGTCCGCACTGAGCTCGCGTGGTACATGGCACCCATAGAGAGAAGGCTAGTGTCCGAGCAACATTATAAGCTGATGATGACGATGCCATGTTATGAAATAAATTTTAATTAAATTAAAATAAAGACTACACTACACCAGATCTTAGTAAGCACTGCTGCTTAACAAGAGAAACAAGAAAATATTAAAAACCCCAGACTCATTTCATGTGTTTGAATTTAAAGTACGTGTGACGTCTTAAAATCATGAATTTTTCACTTTTGAAGGCACGATGGTTTGATAAAGGACATGGCTAAATAAAGTATGGACGACTGCCCTGCCCTAGCAATATATAAACATTTTAACTAGTAATATGTAATGCTGAATAGCTGAATGTTAGTATTTCGTATAAAAAAAGGTTACTGGAACTTTTTACATCTTCACAATCCTGAAAATAAAATCGTAGAAACGCCTACATTAATAGGTATACAAACTTGTAAAATAATAAGATTTTGCTATGATACTTTATTAAGGCGTTTAGAGTAGCTCGTGGTTTAATAATAACAGCTGCACAGGTCGATCTTCAAGGTTAAGCAACGCTAGCCGAGGTCATTCCCTGGTTCCTTCGTGCCGTTGGTCCCGGCTGTCATTTGAAGATCTGTCTTTTGTGGCTACACCACAGTTTATGCATCTCATGATGAATCAATACGCTATTGAAACTTAAGGCCATACTAGTTGGTTCTGTATTAATACATAATACCCGGCGAAAGGAACTTCGTTCAAAGTGAGTTCCCACGACACCCCCAACATGTATTTTTTTTATTTGGTTCTAATCGAATCAAGTGTAATCTAGAAGTGCCGTTTCTTTCCAGATTTTGCAAATAATTTCTAGAAAACAGATAAATGCAATTAAAGAAATCAACATCTAAGGTTCTATCTCTAAGGTTTTGAGATGTTTAGCGAAAGGTACAAAAATAAATAATAATAAATACTGTTCGTTTCAATTTACGCAAATGTCTTTAAAAGTAGGTTTATTGACTAAAATTTTTCGTAAAACGGAATCTTGTGTTCTTCTTGTCAAACAAAAACATGAAAATTCTTTTAATTATTTGATTAATTCGCGAAAGTTTTAGAAGAATAATAAAACTGAAATAATTAATTAATGAATATTTGAGATTTATTGCGATAGGTACAAAAATAAATAATAATGAATACTGTTCGTTTCGACTTACTCAAATGTCTTTAAAAGTAGGTTTACTGACTACAATTATTCGTAGAACTGATTATTATGTTCTTCTTGTCAAACAAAAACATGAAAAAACTTTTAATTATTTGATTAATTCGCGAAAGTTCTAGAAGAATAATAAAACTGTAATAATTCATTCATGAATATTTGAATGTTACGAGCTAGTGAACAATTTCTATTCATGCTAAGGGCAGTTGTTTAGCCATGTCCTTTAAACTGTCATATTTATTAAGCGCCTACTGACAAATGTCGATGTACCTATCTTTTCTTATTATTATTGATGTGGTGTCAACTACCTACAATTGTAAGAGTACTTACCTAAGTAAATATTGTTGTATGTACAGGAAATAACTCTTCGTTTACATTTAAGCCACAATGATGATATTCCTATAAAATATTACGTAATTTTTAATGATCATTGTGATGTATCCTGAATTGTAAATTGTTATTTTAGTAACAGAAGTCCTCTGAAACAATTAGTACAAGACTGTCAGTAAGTATCAATATTGTTTCGAATATTGATTAAGAATGACTAAATAGGCGATATTAAATTCCTTAATTGTCTTGATATTTTTTTTAATGGTTTAATTACATGAGAATTGATAATTGAGCTAATTCTGAGATTATTTATAGCAATGTGGAAAATGGCGGCGATTCCGTGCCACTTTCTTATATTTGACGTATTGAGACACACAGGAGACACAGGTTGAGTTTACTTTGATGTGAACTACAAGCCAGTACAGGCTAGGGGCTAGGGGGGTGACCATAAGCTCTTAGAGTAAGGTTATTTTGAGCTATTAAAGTTTTGACACGTCAGGGTACGGGAGCAGATATTATATTATCATTGTGATATTGTCTGCCTGAGTTATTATATTTTGTGAAAGATCGACTACACAAGCTTCACGTAAGTTATTTGATATTATAACTTGATTATTGCTAATGGTTGTGTTGAAACTGTATGTGTATCCTATTATAGGCTTCGTTCCTAATAATTAGTTAAATTGATTTAAGGGTTAGTCATGTTCTTTACCTTGCCCTTGCCTAGTTATGTTTTGATTCTGTAACATTGTGAAATCTTACAAGATTCATCATATAATGGTTATCATACAATTAGATCTTTATTGTGATATACGATCTTTATTATTTATTTATGTACACACAAAAAAACACTTTACAGAGAAAAGAAATAAATAAAAAAGAAATAATAAACAAAACAATAAGAAAAAATAAATAAAGAAATAATTGTTAAAGATAACTAAAAATACTATAGAAGAGCTTTCGTCGAATTTCTTGCCCTTCTCCACGAGAACTAGTTTAGCGAACTGGTGGTACGCTCTCTGAGCCTTCTCAATATTAATTAATCGACAAGCCTTATTTAAATAAATATATACTTGGTCTTGTCATTCAGTGATTTTCTTCATAAAACCCTTCTCTTCACATCATAAGAACTCTGATACACAGTAAATAACCAAAAACCGTCTTGATATTCCAAACTTGCCATCCTGGTTGATGTCGATACTTTTATGCACCTTCATGCTACATAATTTATCTAGTAGTAGACGCGCTTCGATCGACAATCTATTGATCACGTAATTATGACACGATATATTGCGAAAACACCCCTGTTCAAACAGCAATCATATTTTAAGAAAGGCCGAAGCGATTTTCATCAAATATAGCTAAGGGCACTCTCGATGAAGTCACATTTCACACAAAAAATAATCATAATGGGTTCATCCGTTTAGGAGCCACATACAGATACACAAACACACAGACAGGTACACACGTCAAACTTATAATACCCCTCTTTTTCCGTCGGCTCTGCTCAGCTCTCAGGGAATATTTTTAGCACAACTATTCTGTCTGTCATTACAGTCAAAAAATATTTTTGCTTCTTTTATATTTCCAGCACATTGAAGGCATAGGAGGCATGTTCCTCCACATCGATTTGGTGGTCGACACGTTCTTCGCCATTTCTGGTCTACTCCATATCAAAGGTCTTCTCGATAACATCAATAGACAGCAGAATCTGTTTACTGTTCTATGGAAACGTTATATACGGTAAGTTATTTGAACTCGCAGAATAATAATATCGATCTGTAATAGTTTTGGGCTTTCCCTAAATATTAGAAAACTTCGATTTTTTTAAAGTCTATGTGCCTATTTGTGACATTTTGCGTCAAGCAGGATCCGATCATACGAAAATGAACGACCTTGCATTTTTTTGGAAATCTGGCATATCTGCACCTTTTTCAGATATATTATCGGTATTCTCTCAGGCAGCCGCAACTACACCGCTGTCAAATTTTTGCCCTAGATGTACTTCCTTAAAAACCCACAATCACCGCGCTATTTATTTATTAATCACAAAATCCACAGCTCTTAAAAATACCTTATCACACTTATTTTACTACTATTACTGCCAATTACGGATTTACAATTTATTAACTTTACAAATAAATTTGCAACAGAAACTTGAAAACAAAACAAAACATTTCTAATATGTGAAAACTCATAAGCTACCATATCACGCTATCATATTATTTAGTAGGCGACCCATGACTAGAAAGTACATGAAGTTCTGATGCTGTTAATTAAGACTCTTAAATAATTGTTCCAGATTAGTAGGGCCCTTTGCGCTAATAATTTTCTACTTGACTTCAGTGTCAAAGTTCACTGGTAGTGGTCCATTATGGATCTTCGGTAACGAGCAAGAATCTGAAGTGTGCCTCAAAACTTGGAGACTCAGCTTATTGATGCTTAACACTGATCCGAAGTATCTTGTAAGTAAACACCATATAGGCTGTTTTATACCAAGTATACCAAGCTTAGGCGTTAGGAATTATGCTGCATCTGGTTAGACTGAAAGTCCACTAAGTTTTGGGAAAGTCTTGGTAAATGATGGCAAAGGTGAACAAGAGGTTGGCATAGGTGAATATGGTGGTGGTGAGTAATATGGGCTTGACTCCTATAATTTCGAAGCAACCAGTTATTTTATGGTTCGCATAAGCAAGTGGTTAGAAGTATAAGGAAAAGGGAGACATGGCCCTTGCAATGCAGAGGGAAATTCGTTCACGAAATATAGACGAAAGATAAATAGTTGACGGAACTGTTTTCTTACCTGGATACCCTAGCCAAATTTTAGCATGTTATGGGGACACTTATATATACATAACCTAAAAATATAGACCTCAATACACAAGTTTAGCTAAGCCCTTTACTTATTTCTTCTAAAGATAACAAAATACGACAGATCCAGAATCCAACAAATGTTATACTAAATTGACGGCACGGATGGCGAAGTGTAAGAGCAATGGCTGCTGCTCTGCTTATCGCGGGTTCGGTTCCTGAATGTAACAAATATTTGTAAGACCTATAATATATAGTTGTTCCGGTTCTGGGTCTTTGTGTGAGTTTATATATTTGTTAACACACCCACGATATAGGAGAAATTCCTAGTGTAGGGTTAAATAAACTGAAATGCTTTACTTTTCAGTGCCACGCAGTAACCTGGTACGTCCCCTGTGACTACCAGCTCACAATCCTGGGAACTATTCTCTTCTACTTCTACCAGAAAAACCGAAGAGTTGGGTTGGCAGCATTCTGGACTGCTGCAGTCTTGTCCCTGGTCATACCAGGAGTTCTGACGTATTGGTATGAGCTTCCAATTGCGCTTCTAATGGATTTCGGGTAAGATGATTATTCTCATTGTATATTAATGTCACATTTCATCATTGCAGTATATTGCCACAAAAAGGCCGCTATCGTCAAAATAACTCCATCTCCAATGTGTAAACTAAGGCAAGGAATTTCATATGTTGTTTTGAGCACAAATATGAAGATTTTGGTCTTAGTGATATTTGTTCTATAATAATAAATTGCTTTTTGTCTTACGACTGTTGTTGATATATTTCTTATGAGAAGAGTCTGGAACTTATGAATTTGCATATATTCCCTTTTTATATAACTGCACAGAACATGTGTGAGTACCTATTATGTACCAACTGTAAATCCACCTATTAAATACACATTTTCATTATGTAGAAATATATAATTAATAAGCTGTACAATGAAAGATGAATGTCACACGTCGTCAACATGACAGGTCTGGATTCTAGGTGGCCAGTATATAACAGTCCTCCGCCGCGATTCCTAGCTGCCGCACACCGGGCCGGCAGCAACTGCTCCAGGTGTCTGCGCCATATAACGCCACCGTCAGTTCGCACTTCATATTGCAACCGAAACGACGCATTATCGTGCCGAATTCCCATCTGCGTCTCTGGTCGGAGTATGCTCTGGCCTGCACTCGATCACCTACGGAGTAAGCTCTGACAGGAGGCGGTGTGTTCTCTGATCTGAACGCTGTCGGTGCAGTTGAATCCCTGAACATTTTTTTTTTTTTTTTTTTACGTGTTCATTACGTGTAGCTTAGTTCTAACGTCCCAATTGAACATTAGTCCATAGGGAGTATGTCCATCCTGGACTGGTGTGCGTCTGAGCCGAGTTTTTAGCACAAGGAGCTTATCCGTAAGGTTGCCCCTCTCCCCCTCCATTGCACGTAGTGCTTTCTTAATAGTTTGCACGTAACGTTCAGCCTGACCGTTAGTTGCTGGGTGGTACGGAGCTGACGTCAAATGTGTTACTCCACTGCTGGTAAGGTAGGTTTTAAATTCTTGGGATACAAACTGGCGTGCGTTGTCTGATACCAGTGTGTACGGTATGCCAAATGTGCAAAATAACTCTTTAAACTTAGCAATGCACCATGCGCTCGTTGTGGTCTTTGTGGGAAAAACTTCAACCCACTTTGCGAATGCATCTACGACTATTTGAAGTTGGTGTCCTAGAGCAGGTCCTGCAAAATCTATATGAATTCGTTGCCAGGAGCCGCTAGGTTGTTTCCAGTGATGTAGAGGAGCTGTTGGTGATTCATTCTGTTCTAATCGGCACGCTCTACAAGATTTTACCTTGTTCTCAATGTCCATGTCAATATTTTTCCAGTATATGTAGCTGCGTGCTAGCAATTTCATTTTAAGTATACCGATATGTCCCGCATGTAGTTCATCAAGAACTCGATCACGTAAACTTTTGGGTATTACCACTCTGGTACCTTTCAATATGCAGTTATCCTGGAGTGTTAATTCATTATCACCATAACCATACTGTTGTAATGAGAGACCTGTCAGTAGTGCTTGTAGTAAAGTATTTAAGTCATTGTCTTTTCTCGTTTCACTGGCTATAACTTCTGGACGGATACGCACAATGTTGGTCTATTGATGTTTCTTTTGCTATTTCAACTAGGAATCTTGATAGGTAGTCAGCGTTTGAATGTTTCACCGAAGCTCTGTATTCCACGTCGTAGTCAAATCCCGATAAAAAATGTGCGTAATGGAATAATCTCATTGTGCTTAGTGCAGGTAATGTCTAGTGTGGATGAAAAATCGAGGTAAGCGGCTTATGATCAGTCACTAAACCGAATTTCCTGCCGTAACAGTAGTGGAAAAACTTTTTAATGCCCCAGTAGATTGCCGTAGCTTCTTTGTCGATTTGACTATATTTCTTTTCGCTAGTTGAGACTGACCTTGAGGCAAAAGCGATTGGCCTTTCTGAGCCATCTGTTAGTTTGTGAGACAGAACAGCTCCTAAGCCTGTCGGTGAGGCATCTGTGGCTAGTATCAGCTGTTTACCTGGGTCAAAATGAATTAGAACTCTGTCGCTCAAAATCTCCCTTTTTATGTCGTTAAAGCTGTCTTCACATTTAGAAGTCCAGTGAAAATCTTTATATTTCTTTAGTAATTCATTTAAAGAACTCGTTAAAGAGGCAAGGTTCGGTATAAACTTGTTGTAGTAGTTGGCCATACCAAGGAAGGTTCGTAGTTCGTTTATGTTTCTTGGTCTTACTGTATTCGTGATGGCTTTGACTTTGTCTTTGTTCTTATGTAAACCCTCTTTATCTATTGTGTGTCCTAGGTAGTTAATATTACGTTTAAAAAAACTACATTTTTCTCTATTCACGCGGAGGTTACTATCTTTTAGTTTTTGCAAGACTTGTCTTAAACGTGTTAAAAGTTGGTCTTCTGATGCTCCTTGAATTATGATGTCATCAAAAAAGCACTTAATTCCGTCTAGTCCTTGAAGTAACTGATCCATAAATTTCTGCCAAAGGCTTGGTGCCACTTTGACTCCAAACATCAAGCGATTCACTTTGTAAGTACCTTTGTGTGTACTTAATGTTTGTAAAAGGGCGCTTTCTTCATCCATGACCATATTAAGATAGGCTTGGGTAATGTCTAAGTACAGAAGTATTTGTCTCCGTTCATTGCCGCAAATATATCCTCAATTAAAGGAATTAAAGAAAGAAAGAAAGAAAAATATTTATTTGTGACCCGCACAGGAGACATGAGATAAGAAAAACACAAACAATAATAAAAAATAAAAATAAATTACCCCGTGCGAGACCAAAAAGGATCTCAGCATGTGCAACGATATCAAAAAGAAAATAACGCTGCGCTGATATTCTGATGACTTTGTTAAGGGTGACCTTGTAGTCTGCACATAGTCGAATGCTCCCGTTTGGTTTCACAATCGGTACTATTGGTGTACCCCAGTTTGATTGGTCTATTTTGGTAATCAGCCCTTCTGCACACAGTCGTTCAATTTATTTATCGACTTTTTCCTTTAAAGCGTACGGTATACGTCGTGGTTTTATAAATATTGGTTGTATATTTTCTTTGTGATTTAAATGAGCTTCGTAGTTGGGTATTTTGCCTAGATTTGATCTAAAAACAGTTGATGAAAATTCTTGTAATAATTTATCAAGTTTGTCAGATTGTTCTGAAGTTCGTACTACTCTTAAATCTGCAATTTTCATATTAACTTCTTTAATCCAGCTTCTACCAAAAATTGGGTCAACGTTTTGATTGATTATGTAAAGCTTCCCGTTGAATGTCTGGTCTTTATACGTCCCTTTGATGTATGTTACTCCTGCAGGCTTGATAATTTCATCAGTGTATGTTCTCAATTTCGTATCAGTTTTGAAAATTTTATTTGGTATTTGTAGGCTTTTGTATTGTTTGAGTGACATTGTTGACTAGGCCGCTCCCGTATCAAATTCCATGCTTACTTGTTTGTTCTCAATTTTTACTGTGATCATATATTTGTCCGTTATTTCACTTTTGATTAAATTGATATCTCCAATACTGTCGCAACTCGAGTTACTTATAGTGTCCTCGAATAGATTGGTTTTTAGGTTCCGTTGCAAACAAACTCGTGCTAGATGTCCAATTATCTTGCATTTCAGGCAGGTAGACTTGATGGCACCGCAATCATTAGATCGGTGGTCGTCTTTACCGCATCGGAAACATTTTCCTTTTAAATCTCTTATAGTTAACGGAGATGATGATGGTCGTGATTCGTTATCTCTACTTTTCGATTTTGTAATCTTGTTTACCGTGTCCAAATCTTTGTGCATGTCTGCGGATATTTTCATGTTTTCTGATTTTCCCATTTCTATGAATGTAGCAATGTGAACTAGTTTAGTTAAAGGTGGTGTATCTCTTTCTTGAAGAATTTTCGTTCGTATTTCACTGTCTTTTAATCCACGAATAAATTGTAGCGCTAGGAAACTTTCTGAGGTAGACTTTTGACAGTTGTGGCACTTGAATTCGCAGTTCAAGGATTTTTGTTTTAAATCTGAGGCGTATGTTGCTACTGTTTCATCTTCACGTTGTGTAAGCGTAATAAATCTGTGTTGTAACGCCCATATACTAGGCTTAGGATCTATGTAGTCGTCTAGAATCTGTGTTAGTTCTATTAAGTTCATATCAATCTGATCCTCCGGAGAACATAAATCATGTAACTTTTCATGTAATTCGGGTGATAATGCGGCAAGAAAGGTGTACACTTTAATTTTAGGATCTTCGATTTTATTGAGCAAGAAAAATACAGTTAGTCGTTTGGTAAAATTTGCGAAGGTCTCGAAAGGGCTGGAAATTCATTTTTGGCCCGCGTTCATGTTGTGCCGATGTTTGCAGCGGTGTGATTCGTTGATTTACTCTGTTTTGTAATATGGGAAGTTTCGTCTTAATGATGACACATTTCTCTTCAAAATTGTACCTGGTTTCTATCTCTTGGTATAGTTGTTCATCTGATGTTTCTAATTCTATTTCATGTTGTATTTCTTGTAATTTCTGTAACGTTTCTTTAGCGATTGTAGTCTTGACTCTGTTTCTTCGTATGGTAGAGTTTCTTGGGTGTTTACGTAATTTTCAAGCTTTGTAATTAAATCATGCAATGACCCGCGAGTTCTTTAATTTTGTTATATCAGTAATCGACATCCTCGTCGCCAATTTATTAAATACACATTTTCATTATGTAGAAATATATAATTAATAAGCTGTACAATGAAAGATGAATGTCACACGTCGTCAACATGACAGGTCTGGATTCTAGGTGGCCAGTATATAACACTACCATTTACTTACATTTACCTATATGACTTGTGTATGCTCTCGCAGTTGAGAATGTGTCATGCTCTCTCTAATGTCTCTCTGATGGTGACATATGTGTTGGATCATCCATCCATGATGGTTCAGCTGAGTGGTGCCAATTAATGCGTCGTGTTCGTGAACGGGCGCAATCAGTTGGGATTGGTCATAACTTAGCTGCCTCAGCCTGATTTTATTTGCGTACCCCCAAAGGGCTGAATAGGACCGCAGGGGCATATTGGAGTACCTATTAAAATGGTGTAAACATTTTTTTAATAACGTGAAAATTCCCTTCAAAGTTTTGTTTCTATTCACCCCGTTTGACTGTACTTATTGTATTTTTGTTTTTTTTGTTTTACGTGCACGTCTTTTTATATCGTACTCACATTCACATATTATGATTCTAACAAGATTGATGGGTTTAGGCACAGAATGCCTAATTCTCAAAATGACAACAGAGTCGCAAAAGAACTAGTTCTCAAAATGGCAAATTCTCAAAAAGCCTAATTCTCTGTATGTCCAGTTCTCTAAAAGCCTAATTCTCTGAATGGCCAATTCTCTAAAATCCTAATTCTCTGAATGGCCAATTCTTTAAAATCCTAATTCTATTAATGGTTGTTTATCAAAATGGCAGATTTGCTTCAATTAGGCATATTATAAAATACATTATCACATCAAAATTAAAAAAATATTTTAAATTATACATATAAACGTTCTTTATTTTCAAACGAAAATATTTTACGACTTATCAAAACCATTTTAATAATTTTTCCAATCAATGGACCGAACGAAAGTAAGGCCAACCATTATTTTCCGTGAACTAAATACTTAAATTCAAAATATACAAATGTAATCATCCATAAACATTTATTGTCACTATCCCCACGCATTAAAAATATAAAGAACTATAGTTAAATGAACGTACTGTAGACGATTTATGTAATATGTATTATTTTTTATTTTTTTTTAAACTGGTAATAAATCACTTTAGTTAAAAATGCATTAACTGTTATTGCACTTTTTTACATTGGCCTCTGTGACAGTAAAGATAATCGACAGATATTTAATCTACCCTTCAGAAATTCAATGCAATAATAGCACCAGATATCAAAATTTTAGAAAATCGCTTCACTCCACCTTTCCATCCCTAATTTCGAAAAACAGTTTTCTCCATGCATTGACGCCAAAATGAGACATTTTAATAATTTTGCGTACATACTCTCTAAGATTAACATACGTTTGGCTATCGCTCTCATTAGATATGCTATTTTGATCCTTTAACTTAAAGCTTTCAAAATGGTTTTGATAAGTCTTAAATTCATTTACTTTGAAAATTACAAAAATGCCAGATATAACTTAAATTGGCTTAAGTTTGTCTGAAACGATACTATTAGCATTTGTTCTTATGCATTATAAAATCCTACAATTTCAACGCACTAATTAAACAAATACATACATTAAGAAATCTTTTATTTATACGAAACGGCTCTTCAGTCACCCGCACAGAGAACTTTTTTTATATATGAAATAGAGGTCTATCTCAGCGACAATATTGAGAAACAGAAAGTGTCACCCTCTGGACACAGGTTTTGGAACTATTGCCCATACTTGTTTTAATATAGGAAACAAAAAGAATCACAATTCACGAGAATCGAACCAGTACTCAGTCGCACGACAGTCTGACTCAATATGAATCGGCTAGACGGCTACTCAGACGCTGCTAACTAACTTGAAAATTAAGATTGCTTGCTGGTACTTAATTCAAATTGTACATTATGAATACCGCCATCTGTGCGCTAGTTTTCTAGTTAACTTACGATACAATGACAACAAATTAAAATGTCATTTAAATGTATGGAGTGGCAATACTTTTGCTGTCCAACCTAATTTTTTACACTTATATTAGAACGATTACTCGTTTGCCACTATTAAGATTGTCACCCCTGGTCACCCGCGAGGCCTTGGCGAGGCAAGACCTATGTTAAAAATTTTCGCGCTCGACTTCCCGCTAATCTATCGACCGATTTATTATGACACCACAGTGTAACAAAATCAGTAGGCTAGGAAAGTTTTTTAACAGCCTTCAAAGAAGACCGAAATATTCGTCATGCGTGTATTTTATTTTGTTTTTTTTGGGTTATGAGTCAAAATAAAAATGA
This sequence comes from Orthosia incerta, assembly GCA_948252205.1. Taxonomy (NCBI): domain Eukaryota; kingdom Metazoa; phylum Arthropoda; class Insecta; order Lepidoptera; family Noctuidae; genus Orthosia; species Orthosia incerta. The sequence continues at coordinate 20,877,997 of OX411764.1, read as the reverse complement.
TAATTGCGAATATTAGTCAAAATAAAAATTCTAAATGGCGCCGACTGAAATTTTTGAAACTTTCGTCACGGGGGTCATTTTCATGGTTTTTGCGGTCGCTTAGTGCTAATATGGGGTCCAAATGAAAATACAAGATGGCGCCATCTTGGAATGTATTTTTGACCCCAAATTCCCATTTAGCGACCCCGAAAACCATGAAAATGACACCCATGACGAGCTTAAAAAATTTCTGTCGGCGCCATCTTGGATTTTGATTTTATTTAAAAAAAAACAACCTAAAACAATCAAATGTTTGTAATACCCAGTAGTTTTTTTATGATGGTGTTTATTTAGTCCATCCGTTTATGTTTTCAAGAATATAGATAGATAATCAAATAATTGAATAAAACACAATTTGGGGCATTTTTTCAAACTATAATTTTTTCAGATTTATTTAAAACAAAACACCTAAAAATTTCGTTATTACTACGCATTGTAATACAACAAACGGTTTGCCATCAACTCTCTTATTTTATTAACTTTTAAAAACAATAGTGAAATAAGCCTTCTGTACCCAACTTTACTGTGACACTTTAGTCGGCCTTAGGGATACGCGAGTGCGCTACTCGCTTCGCGGTAACAGTGGCGCGTTAAATACCTACTTTGCAGGGAAAAGCTGGCCTTAAGAGAATTGGCCATTCAGAGAATTAGGCTTTTAGAGAATTGGCCATTCAGAGAATTAGGTTTTTAGAGAATTGGCCATTCAGAGAATTAGGCTTTTTGAGAATTTGCCATTTTGAGAACTAGTCCTTTTGCGACTCTGTTGCCATTTTGAAAATTAGGCCTTCTGCGCCTAAACCTTAAATTTCGGAAGTCTGTGTCAAAAAACGAAAACAGGAACACCTACTCCTATATGGGGTTTACTTGTTTTTTTCTTTTTTTACCTGCTATATATTAACTAAAAACTAGTGGTAATGCATATTTTCGTGCTATATCGACGTAGAATCGACAATTCGTTCCTTTTTTTCTTCTTATAAAAAAAAAATAGAATGGTTATCAAAAAGTCGCGCACCAATTGGCTATTTATAAAAATATAAGGGGTTGATTAAATTTGTTTTATGTGAGTGATGTTATTATTAGTTAGATTACAATAATTAAGGATACCTGTATCTTAAAATCTAACTTACTAACATGTTCACTAACACCATACCACTAATAAATGATGAGCGCCATAATCGCATGTGCGACAAAGCCCTTTCATATTAAATAAACACTAATTAATAAATTACCCACTTGAGAATCAAAAATAACGATAATTCTTGTCTGACTTTATTTGTCATACACGAAACTTTATAAAATGTAATTATATTTTTTTTTAAACCTAGACAGTAAATATTGTTGACTCTTATTAAAAATTGCTTAATTTTTACTTCAATATATTTTTCTCTTAAAATGTTCTTATTATCAGGTAAATTACAAAAATACAATTTTTACGTTTTTTAGGTTAATTATACGGTTTTTAGGGTCTGTCCGTCCGTATGTTACAGCCACTTCTTTCCACTCTGATCGTACCTGTGCTTCTCGCTTCCACCTTACTCCCGTACCCTTGACCAGGTCGTTGCGGGTTGATAGGTAGTCGCTTCACGTAAAATATTGATACAGGCGTTATCCAGTTAGACAATAAGGCAGCCCCAATAGTTGAGAAATGGCTAGGCAGGTTGATTGATTCATGAACTCAACCTTTCTATTTCTAGCAAGCTCCTCCGTAAAATGCGAGAGTACTGGGAGCTCGGGTACATCTACACGCCCAGCTACAGCCGCGCCGGCGCCTACCTCGTCGGCATCGCTATGGGCTACCTCATCACGTTGTACAAACCTTCTGAACATAGGAACACTGTGTCTAAGGTAAGGAGAAGTTGTTTTAAACTAAATACGTTAAGATGTGCCTTTTTGGAGGTGTGGAACAGGGTGTAAATTCCCGCAACCTCTTTTGAAAAGGGAAGATCCTCCGACCAAACGGGTGTTGTGTCTGGTTCGGGCAACTGCCCCACGGTTGTTGTTGGACTGTTGTATGTGTTCAAATCCAGAGCCAGAAGTACAAATTACGCTGTGCACAAGCTAACAAATTTCCTGGCTGCTAACATTGATAATCGCAAAAAATGTCTTTCCATTTTCTTTGATCTAGCCAAGGCATTTGATACGATCTCTGTTCCAATCCTTCTGCAGAAGCTAGAGAGACTAGGAGTCAGAGGAACCCAAATCAGACTTTTTGAAAGCTATCTCTAGGAGCAGTTTCAGTGCGTAAGGGTTGGTGACAGTATTAATTCTTACCTTCCTGTATTCTACGGTGTTCCTCAGGGCAGCATTTTGCGACCCACCCTAAACGGTTTCAATATTGTAAACGAAAGGCTTCGTGGCAACGTCCTCAAACTTAATACTGACAAGACGAAGTACATCACCTTTTCCATACGTCAACCGATTGCTGCCAATACACAACGTAATATCACTCCTCATGACTGCTCGGCGTATGGTATCTGCTCTTGTAAACCACTGGCTCAGGTCAAACACATAAGATATCGTGGTGTCACTATAGATGAGAAGATTACTTTTAAAGAGCACATTAAACTTTGTTTGTGGTAGGGCGCGTAAACCGATATATTTATTTAAGAATATTAGACAGGTTGCTGACCCTGCCTTACTTAAGAGTGTATACTTCTCTCTTTGCCAATCCCTACTCAGTTACTGTATATCTTCTTGGGAAGGTGCTGCCAAGACTACTCTAAAGAGCTTAAAAAAAGCCGTATTATTCCGTATATTATTCCGTATTTTAATTAATAATAACATAGTTTATTGCGTCAAAGTTCCTATGGGTGGAGTGGCATGCCGAAATACAGGCTCTCACCTAGTTCGGCTGCAGAGGAACCCTCTGACAATTGTATTGTACTTAGTTTTTAAGTCACTAATCCAAATTGTGAACCTTTGCCTAAGAAAATAATTATCTTTTTTTTTTTAATCACGCCTATAATTCTGGTTGCGCGTTGAAGGATTTTGTGTGACGTCAGCAGATTATTTCGTACAAGGCGCCATAAAAGCCCAACACCTTAAAGATTTACGATACTTTATTACGCCGTATAGTAAGACTTTTTCATCAGTTTAGCATATTTTGGATGCTATACCGTGGCTCGCCTTTGGGTGGCCATTTTAGGCCGAACAGCAAAGCGCGTGCGCTTACTCCAAAGTGAAAAGCAAAGTGCCTTGTGTGGGTGATTATTCATATATTTTTTAAAGGCGCACCGCGGCTTTGTATAACTCAACGCCGCATCTTCACGACACTTAAAATATATAAATAAAAAATATTTATTAGACTCGCACTCCTATCTCAGCAAATGCAGCAATATTCAAAAAGATTAAATAACGCCGCGCTGGTATTCTGAAGAAATCATGTCAGAAATGAGGATATCCGCAAGAGAACCAAAGTTACCGACATAGCCCGAAGAATTGCCAAACTTAAGTGGCAGTGGGCATGGCACATTGCTCGCAGAACTGATGGCTGATGGGGCCGAAAAGTTCTGGAATGGCGACCGCGAACCGGAAGACGATACGTTGGAAGGCCTCCCACTAGGTAGACCGATGACCTGGTTAAGGTTGCGGGCAGGCGCTGGATGCGAGACGCACGGGATCAGTCAATGTGGCGACGCCTGGGGGAGGCCTATGTCCAGCAGTGGACGTCGTTCGGTTGACATGATGTTGGTATTCTGATAGGGCCGCTGTTGATGCCACCTGGGGTTCTGTCCCGCCAGGTGCGTGTGAACTCCAGTTGCCTGTAATGTGCAATTTAATCTAATTCTTAATTCCAGACCTGGTCCATCATTGGTACAGCAACCTCCCTAGCAGTGATGACGTACGTCCTATTACTTGGTCAGTACTTCATGGATCGGGAGTATGACCCTATGGAAGCCGCCGTGCTCGCATCCACCAATAGGATCGCTTGGGCTGTAGCCATCTGCGTCATTATCGGGCTGTGTGAATATGGGACAGTGCGTAAGTATACCAAGATTTTATTGTATGAACAAGTAATATTATGGTTTCCAAGCTATTATTCCACCTGATGATAAGTAGCCACCTTTTCTTCTAAAATACCATTCCATGAGTGTCGTCATACCAAAAACTAAGCTATGTCTCGTGCCTGTAACTACTGACTTCCATATCTCTCAAATTCGATTAAAATTCAAATTCAAATGTTTATTGCTCAACACAGTATGATATAATGATACATTTGAATGATGTCAAGTGAATGCGCAGTCCATTGTGTTGCAGTAATTCAAGCATACAAAATTATCATTAAAATTATATCATGATCATATCCGCCGAAAGAAGTCCACTGCAGGACATACGCCTACCCCAAAAAAAAATTAATTCCAATCTATTAAATTCCAATTATTAATGCCTTACACAATGTCATAAATTCCAATTAATACCTTATACAATGACATAAATTGCCACCCTGCTTGGCGAGTCGTCCGAAATAATATGTAGGTTGTAGTATTTATCCGGGTGCCCGTTTTCACAAATACCTGTATGGGACGAGGGAACGGGACTCGTGCTGTCTCCTCATCAAGACATCACAACCAGAATTCATATATCTGTTAATTTACCAAAAACCAATAGGGCAATCAGCGGCGGGAGAAAAGCACCGGTATTACGGTGCGCCACTCTCCCAGCCTTCCGCGGACGCGGGGCTGCAGGGGAAGAGTAGTGTCGGTATAGCGTTGGCCGCTCACCCTATCCCCTGCGGCCGAAACGTGGTAGGTGGCGGGGCCACTGACCTCACCCGTCAAAGGGTGCCATACACGGGGTCGTCTAGCGCCAATATGCTGATTTGGACCCTGAGGTCGTCAAGGCGTGCAATGTGTTCTGGTGCGCCGGTGATGGGGTGTACTCTCCAGAGGAGGGTCCCGTGACGAACCGCGGTGGGTAAACGGCGAGTGTTAACGCGTATCCGTGTTCCCGTCATAAGCGGCACAGGAGGACATCGTGGATTATCACCGCGTAGTAGCGCATTATGTATGAGCATATCTCAAAGAAAAAAACTGGCCAAGTGCGAGTCGTACTCGCGTACTTTGGGGTACAAACGGCGGCGACATTCAACAAAATAACTAGATAACATTTTTGGTCGCCTCAAAGCTCCAGAGCCTTGAACATCGACGCCAAGTGGCCGGTCTGCCTGTTTTTATCGGTTACATTTCGGGGAGTGTGCAATGGAACTGCACAATTTGATTCCGCCTAGCCCTTTCCAACACCGGACAACAAGACGTACGGCAAGGTGCCAGCGGTACATGGTGGACATCCCACCCATACGTACGAAGCGTTTTGCGAATACTTTCATTGTACGCACAGCTAAGGAGTGGAATTCCCTGCCGGAGTCTTTCTTTCCTGATAGCTACAACCTTGGGGTCTTTAAGTCAAGAGTGAATAGGTTACTTCTAGGCAAGCCTGCTTCTCCGTCGACCACATCATCGCTTACCATCAGGCAAGATAGTGGTCAAACGCGAGCCTATCTGTAGCAGCAGCGGTGAGGTTTGTGAAAACTTATGGTGGTTTTGAGATTGTGTTGAGGATTTTAAATGAAAACGATGCGTTCTTCTTAACGTACAAATTCTGTATTCGCCATTTTTATTTTTACAACATTCAAGGAGAGGGGTGTGGGAACAATATTTTAGAAGACGACCAATCACAGTCGATCGACAGGTATGACGTAGTATATGGTATCATTGCCTGCTTCGAGATGTCGCTGTCGGTCCCTGATGTGCGTCAATGGAGTAAGAATCCATAACATGCCCCCGGCCTTGGAAGCAGTGGCTTTCAATGGTCTTCAGTCACTGCATCAGTTTCGATGATATCCTGTAGTAGCGGACATATCTTTGTGCATGCGCGCCTCACCACGCCCGATGACGTCTGTATATCGGCCACCCGGGATATACCATCCTTTCCTGGGATAGTGCAAAGGACACGTCCCAAATGCCACTTCAAAGGTGGGAGGTTGTTGTCCTTAATAGCAACTAAGGAGTTTGGTTTGAGCTCGACCTTATTCGCCGTCCATTTTGTCCGCACCTGCAGCTCGGAGATGTATTCCTTCGCCCACCGGTTCCAGAAGTGGACGAAGTTGTTCGACCCTCTGGTATCGCTGAAGACGACTAGCAGGAACATCGCTCAGGTTATCGCCAGCTGGCGCAGTCAATGGTCGGCCAATAAGGAAGTGTCCGGGAGTGAGCGGGGAAAAGTCATTAGGATCGGAGGAAAGAGGAGACAGAGGTCGGGAATTTAGCACGGCTTCTATTTGAGCCAATACTGTGCTGTACTCTTCGAACGTGAGATGCGCGTTACCTATCACTCGACGAAGATGGTGTTTACACGACTTTACTCCTGCCTCCCACAGACCACCAAAATGCGGAGAATAAGGGGGAATGAAATGAAATTTAATATTTTGACTAGACGCGAATTCTAAAATATCATTACTGCAATTAGTTAAAAATTTTGAGAAATCATTCATTACACCTACGAAATTACGACCATTATCAGAGTAGATATCTGCAGGTTTACCACGGCGTGAAATGAATCTCTTTAAAGTATGTAAATACGCTTCACTGGAGAGGTCACTGACTAACTCCAGGTGTATGGCACGTGTCACGAAACAAACAAATAGACAAATGTAGCCCTTGATAAGCTTAGCACCCCTACCCTTGCGGTTCAGTATGAGGACTGGCCCAGCGTAATCCACCCCACAACGAACAAATGGAAGACTAGGTGTAACTCGATCCCTAGGCAAGTTACCCATCAGAGGACTAAGCGTCTTACCTCTAATGCGAGTACAGGTAACACAACTATGCACTACCTGACGCGCTAAATTTCTGCCTCCGACCGGCCACCATGATTCGCGCAAATTAAAAAGTAATGCCTGCGGAGCAGCGTGGAGAAGCTGAATGTGCTCATGACGAAATAATAAAGTGGTAAAATAATGCTTGCTATGAATTACAATTGGATGCTTTTTACCGTAAATGAATTCATCAGAATTAACTAAACGACCACCTACGCGCATTAATTTTTGATCATCTAAAAACAAATTTAATTTAGACAAACAACCTTTACTTTTAATGGTTTCATTATTAGATAATAACTTATATTCAACTGGATAAGATTCCATTTGACAAAATCGAGCTAATGTTTTATCTGCGTGGTCTAACTCGTCTACACTAAGGCCGCCTGTACGCTTATGATTTTTACATCGACTGTTATTTATAAAACGTAACATAAAGGCAGCCGCACGCCTCATACGTTTAAATTGAGAGAAACGAGTGAAGGGAAACAAAGATAATTCACGAAAATCATGGGCTACAACGGCAGTGACGCATGATTTGACCTCCGGTAACTCGCGATGTTTGAACGAGTCCGAACTTTTGTGATCGTCTATTGAAAAGCTAGGGTCACGAAGAAATTCAGGACCCTCCCACCACAAGGTAGATGAAGAAAGTTCTTCCAATCGAGCACCGCGTGACGCTAGATCGGCGGGATTATCTCCACCGCTTACGTGACGCCATGGGGCGTCTAGTGTAAGATCATGAATTTCCGCGATCCGATTTTGAACGAATGTCTTAAGTTGGTTCGGCCTCATGTGCAGCCAGCCTAAGACAATCGTGGAATCAGTCCAAAATATTATGCTATTAAAATTACAACATAATGAGTTGCGTACTTTGTCGTACAGACGAGCACCCAATAAAGCCCCACAAAGTTCGAGCCGTGGGATACTAATAGGTTTTAAAGGCGCGACCTTTGTTTTTGAAAATAATAATCTAACCGATACCGTTAAATCATTGCAAACTGTGCGAACATAAACACATGCGCCGTACGCCGTCTGAGACGCGTCGCTAAAAATGTGTAAGTCAATATACATAGGCTGTGTACCTATAGCGTGGCGAGGTATACGAACAGTATTTAGCGCTTGCAATGAGATAACAAACCGGTTCCACACGCGCGCCGTGCCATCTGGAACGTTATCATCCCAATCTATTTTTAATAGCCACAATTGTTGTAAAAGAACTTTGACAACAACTATGACAGGACTTAATAAGCCGAGAGGATCAAAAATTTGAGAAACGTTTGATAAAATAGACCTCTTTGTAATAGGCTTGGCATCATCAATATCAAAATGAGAATTAAAATAAAAGTTGTCACTTGCGTTATGCCAGCCCATTCCTAAGGTTTTAGAACTAACATTTTCATCTAAACTTAAAGGTTTAAACTGACTAGATGACTGACGGTCATCATCATGTTTAAAATTAAATATCCACTTCCTAAGTGGAAAACAGCCCGACTGCAGCGTCTTCTGAGTTTTTTCGCATAGATCTAATAATTTTATTTTATCATCTAATCCCGTAATGTAATCGTCGACATAAAAATCCTCTTTTATAGCTCGAGCGACATCAGGATCAGGAGATTCAGAGGCTAATTGTTTTAGGCACCTGACACTTAGAAAAGGCGCGGAGGCGGTTCCATATGTCACGGTGTTTAATTTGAATATACCTAACGGCTTTGAGGGATGGTCACGCCACAGAATCATTTGCAACCTACGCTGACCCTCGTCTACCAGGCACTGCCGGTACATCTTCTCCACGTCGGCGCACGCAACATACCTGTGCTGCCGAAAACGGAGAAGAATGGCAATAAGATCACCCTGTATAGGAGGGCCAACCAGTTGCAAATCATTCAGTGACTTCCCAGTGCTCGATCGTGCGCTTGCATCAAACACCACGCGCAACTTGGTGGTGGTGCTGAGCTCGCGGAACACGCCGTGATGTGGCATGAAATAACACGGGGATTCATAGGAATCTACCTGTGTCATATGGCCTAAACTAAGATACTCTTGCAAAAAATTGGAATAAAGTAATTTGTATTCAGGAGAACGCTGCAGCCGTTTTTCTAGCGCAAAAAATCGACGTTCTGCTTGTGTATAAGAATCCCCCAAGGTATCAGGTGACTGATGGAGTGGAATGTGCACGCAGAATCTCCCCTCGCTATTGCGAGTAGTAGTGCGAACAAAGTGATCTTCGCATGCACGTTCTTCCTCAGTCTGTGCGTCTCTGACCTTAGACGGTTCCTCAATCTCCCAGAACAATCGAAGTTGCGTATCTAAAGAATTAATAATATTGCAATGAATTGGCGCATTCTTTCGCGTATAATTATATATAGGTCCGGAAATAATCCAGCCTAGTTTGGTGTTCTGTAGAAACGGACCACTAGACAAACGAATTTTACCGTCTTCTAACAAATCCCAAAACCTATCTGCGCCAATCAAAATGTCAATATTTTTGTAGTCTAGGAACTCCGGATCGGCCAACCGTATGTTGTCTGGAATACAGACTTGCGCGTTTAATTTACATACGGCAGGCATCGAAGCCGTGATTCTAGACAGCACATAACAATGAATGCGCGCAGTAAATGAATTATCGACGCAGGATTTGATGACGATATTACAAGCTTGCGAACAATGTACTACCGAATTACCTACGCCTCGAACTTCGTTTGTGGACTGTATTAATGGTGCATTTAAGAGTTGACATAATGATTTAGAAACGAAACAGCGCTGGCTTCCATTATCAAGGAGCGCCCGCGCCTTATGATATCTACCGTGTACATCTGCCACATCAACGATAGCTGTTGACAATAACACGGACTGCACACCTATAGACTTCGAATGTGGTTGCATGTGTGCCTTGTTTACTTGAATAGGGACTGCGGGGTCCGAGGCGGCTGGTGCGGCCGCGGGGTAGCGCGCAGGCGCTTCACTCTCATTAGCACGCGGTGGCGACGCCTCAGTAGTCGTTGTGGAATGCAAAGCAACAGAACGATTAGCGTTATCATTGTGCAATAATGAATTATGTTTTTGATTGCAGTGTCTACAAGGCCCAAACCTACAATTATTTATTGAGTGCCTCGAATGTAAACAATTCTCACATAAGTTGTGCTCGCGTACAAGTTTAAGCTTTGTGTCTAAGTCGCATTCGATAAACTCTTTACACGTATACAGTGGATGATTCGCGTTACATTTTGCGCATATTAACTTACCGCGTTGCTTATTTGATTTACTCGGCCCGCTAGAAACATTGCAGTGTGACATATTATGACATTTTGAGTGTTGTTTTTTGTTGTCAGTGCTTTGAGTTTCATTGCTATGTGACCGCTGCAATGCCTCAAGCATGTCTGCTTTATTGCGCAGAAAGTTTACTAAAACATCCACCGATAAACGTTTATAATTATTGTTATCGTTTGGGTTTGGGAACAATGTGCACTTATGAGACCCCCATTCTCTTTCAGTAATTCTATCTAACTTGGAAACCATGATATTAATAATTAAACTATCCCAGTAGTTTGTAGGCTCACCTAGTACTTTAAGGGCGCATAAATTTTTCAAAATAGTGTCTATTAATGCTCTAATCGAAGATGGCAACTCTTTAGTTATAGCAGTTATATTTAACAAAGCTTTGATATGGTGATCAATTAAAAGACCGCAATTATTATATCGGTTGAGCAATAAATCCCATGCAACCTGATAATTATCAGCAGAAAATTCTATGGAATGTATAACTAGTTGTGCGCTGTCTTTTAGGGACGTTTTGAGATAGTGGAACTTTTGGATGTTGGAAATATCTTTAGAATTATGAACTAGTGAGGTGAATGTGTCTCTGAATTCGAGCCAGTGCTCATAAGAACCGTCAAATGTAGGCATAGTGATAGTGGGTAACTTCACGGATTGTATTTGACTGTTGTTATGACTATGAAATGACCTGGAACAGTCAGCGACCTCATCAGAGTTTAGCATACACTCAGCAAGTGATATTAAATTGTAGTAACTATCTTCAAACTGTTCTCTTTGATTTAATTGTTCGCCTAATTCACTATCGGAAACTCTTTCTTCTATTTTAGTTTGAATGTCGTTGAATTCAGAAAATAAAGTAGTACATCCTTGAATCCTCAACTTTAAATCAATGCGTTTTTGATTAAGAAAGTCATGATCACAATCTTTTAAAGACTCTAAATAATTATTAAATTTGGTAAGCCTGCCCTTAATTATACCACGCTTCCTAATTAAATCGCGAACTAACTCACTACTTTCTACGCTTAGAAAATTAGGAGATTTGTCACGGGATCTAGCAGAGTCAATAGGCATTTTGGTGGTCAGTGAAAAGAGGAGTACTCACGGTTTTATAATCGTCAGCTCAATCACACAAGACACTGATGCTAGCAACGTCACCAGGCTAGTAATTGACTGGAAATCCGATATTCCGAGAATACAATGCGGCAATTTCTCTGAAATAAGATCACAGACACACTATAGCACCAAATAGAACTCAGGAGATGATAGGAAGGAGTAAGGATTGGCCCCACCGATTGCGTATTATTTTAGAAGAAACCATTTGCGTTTTCTTCTCAATCCGCCACGTGCAAGTGGTTCACATCAGGTCGCACGGCGATCTTATAGATATATAATCCAGTATCCGGCTCGAAGGACCAAAATGTAGCAGCAGCGGTGAGGTTTGTGAAAACTTATGGTGGTTTTGAGATTGTGTTGAGGATTTTAAATGAAAACGATGCGTTCTTCTTAACGTACAAATTCTGTATTCGCCATTTTTATTTTTACAACATTCAAGGAGAGGGGTGTGGGAACAATATTTTAGAAGACGACCAATCACAGTCGATCGACAGGTATGACGTAGTATATGGTATCATTGCCTGCTTCGAGATGTCGCTGTCGGTCCCTGATGTGCGTCAATGGAGTAAGAATCCATAACACTATCGATAAATAAATTAAAAAAATAACATTACTGAAGTTCATAAACTATTGCACCGAATATTGCTCTACCGATAAAATAAACAGAACTGCTAATAAGTTAATAATATTTTTTATGTGTTCACAAATTAACGGCTTTCGGATTTTTACCTTTACTTGTGCTATAAGACATTGCTTTTTTTTTCAAATTTCATGATTGTAGATCAACGGAAAGTGCCCTGTAGATTTCGATTTCCTTGCGAGTGTAAAATATGCGTCATTAACGGCTGTATCTTTTGATTGCGTTAATATAAAAGTTTGATTTTGTCACAGCAGCAAGGGATTACAAATTTGAGTATATGATATTTATTTCAACTCGATACCTCTTGAGGGTCTAGGGTCTTGACAGACAGACGGACAACAAAGAGATTCTATAAGGCTTCGGTTTTTTTCCTTTTGAGGTACAGAACCCTATAAAGACCGTATTTGACATACAGCTTCTATCAACCGTTGTGACAATACTATAGTTATGTCTTTGACCGTTATTTGTGCCACTTACTAGATTGCCTATGTTTACAATTAAACTTATTATTAAAAAGCTTTTACTGTCTTTCCAGCTGTAGTCACGGAGATCCTAAGCTTCTCCTACTTCACGCCCCTGAGTCGTCTCTCGTACGGAATTTACATGATCCACCCTCTCCTCATACAGCGGAACAAGTTAGCTGTTCGTTCACCCTGGAAGTTTGACTGGTTTTCCATTGTGAGTATAAATCTGCATTCTTCTTGTATTTCGTACTTGAGAGGTCCTCGTGGTTAAGTTATTACAGCTGCACGAGTATAAGAACAAAATGTTACTATGGTATAAAATTGAAAATGTTTTAAAATTAAGAAGCGTACTAATCAGGCGTAATCAAGAAGAAAATCATGCTCGGACGATATAGTAATCGTGAGCTGGCTGACCAAAGCCATAATTATGTATCCTCCGACTGCACAGCATTTAGTTATCTTTTCTTTTTCCGAATTTATTTTAAACATATTAGTGGCATATATTTTTATAATCACCTCTTAAAGCCCCTCATTTTGATACCCAACACGGAGGATTTGGAAGAAAAAGAGAATTGGACCCCCCAGAATTTGGCGCCCGCAAGCCTATTATTTATTCTTTTTTAAAATTTTAATGCAGAGTGTGACACTCGCAAGATTAAGACGAATCGACAAATCGGCCCACGCATTTGTTCTCTAGAAAGCGACATACGAACAAACATACATACAAACTTAAGGTCGTACCCTGACCAAAAAATCAGCATGCGATATCGGCACTGGTGGCGCATGATTTACGGCAGTGAATACGCCCAGATTTTAAAATAAAATCTTTATAAAATCTAATATTGGTCTTTTGAAAAAAATAAAACTTGTAAGGGGGGTATGTGTAGAGAGATAAAGTAAACCCACGGTTCATGTAACAACAATTATTTATTTGAACTATCTTAGGTAGAATAACAATAACAAGAAGAAACGTTGGGGAAATATTTTAAAACAGTAGGTAGAATAAAGTTAACTATCAGATTGAGTTCTAATTAAGAGGAAAGGTTGAAACTAACTAATGAATCCCTACGCGCGTTGTATATCGTTTGAATGGTGTGCGGACCGCTAACGATACCAACACAGTCAAACAACCAATATACGCCGCTAGCCCAAGTCCAGCAAGAGGCGAGGTAATCTTGACCGACCTAAGTCGATGCGGAGAGTACACTCAAAGCGTGCCGAACTCGAACTGCTGCTGCTGGCTTCTGAGAGGAGCTTTATAGTCGGTTGTGGCTGCGGCGGGGACGCGTCGCGCGGGGAGGAGGTGATGACTCGTTGGCTCGGCCGAACGGCGCGGTAGCAGTGATGACGCGTTGATATTTTCGTCGCGTTACAGTCTCCCCCTCTGGTCCCGAAGACGTCCCGGCGAGGAGACCAGTTTCTGCTTCTGGAACTAGTTCTGCTTCCTCATTCTACCGCGTCTGCACAAATGATTTGGATTAGATAGGATAAGGTTTGAGCCCTTGTATGGACTCAGTGCTGATGAGTGGTAAATACCCAGAGGAAGGTTACACTCTGCTGGGTGTACCACATTGTAGGAGCAGGGCCCATGCTGTCGCAGGCTGATGTACGGCCAGTCGCAGCGTGGCGCCAGCTTCGCTGTTTGTTAGCGAGCTGCGTTGCTTTGGACGTTGGCCGCAACCATGACAAGTACGCTGGGCTGGTAGGCAGGGATACTTGCCACTATACTACCGGAGAATGTCCTATGTAGCCTCTAAACTTTGATACAGCCCATATGACTGCTAATGCTTCGCGCTTGGTGGCGGAAAAATTCCGTTCCGCCTTAGTCAACAAGCTACTTGAATTTTCCGCGGGGTGCTCAGTTGTGCCCTCCCCCTGCACCAAATAGCTGCTGGCTGTGTGGAGAGAGTGTTACTTCAGCTCTATTAATGTTGGATTGCGCATCCCGGAACAATGATCCTACAAATCTCGGCGAGTAGCCAGTTAGCTTGGGTTCTGGTCGCGAGGGCGAATGAGGCGGCGTACAGAACTCAATTAATGGAGGTGGTCCATACGAATCTGCCATTTCACATTCTTCAGGTGGGTGTGAAGGTGGGGACGGAGTCATGAGCATCGGGCTCACAAATGGTTCCAGAGACGTCATTTTGGCGAGTTTTTCAATCGCCGTCTCGGTTCTCTCAGGCTCCGTTTGCACCGTGGAAACGGATGCATCAATTTCTTCCTCATTGTAGAGCTCGTGCTTCTTGCCAGGCTCATCCAAGAAATGGAATATTAGCTGCGGTAGGTTAAGCACGATGCCTGCATCTTGAATAAAATCTACTCCTAGGAGCGTTCGGTTATCGTGTGACTCAGGCAGCACGATAAAATTTGTGGGGACCTTCCGACCACATAATGTGACTGTCACTGTAGCTGTCTTGACAGGTTGTCTACGCCGTAAGCCATCAGCTAGGGTAATCGTTGCATTTTCAGTTTTGAATTCAACTCCCTTTCGCTTTAACATACCGTACAAAGACATAGATGCAACACTTAGCTTGGCCCCAGAATCGATGTGAGCTTGTCCGTTGACATCAGCTATGCAAATCTTGACAGTTGGCCTAAGCCGCGCTGTAGATACCAGGGTGGAGTTGAGGGAATAAAACCCGATGTCCACTGCGCCAACTTTGTTTTGGTTGCACTTTGGGCATTTGCTCCTGACCACGCCGGGCTCACCGCAACCGTAACAGGTGATTCTGTGACTAGGCATTGGTCTGGCTGCGGCTGGAACTGCCGCGACATCTACCTTTGGAGTCTTGTATTTGATGTCTTTCTTGCGACACTCCTGTTCGTTGTGGCCAAATGCGCGGCAAAAGGTACACCTGGGTCGTTTCCCTGATGGAGTGGCAAAGGTGTTGCTTGAGTTGGGTCCTGATCGTGCAGCGACTGACTCTTCAATTTGACGTACCTTTGTCAAGAATTCATCAAAGGTTGCAACAGAATCTCTTGGTATTCTATCTCTTATACTGATATGTAGGGAAGTATACAAGAGGTCCAGGCCTTGCGATGGAGTAAGAGAAGGCTTGGGCAACTCAGCCATAAGGGCTCGCTTCTTAGCAACAAATAATTCAGTGCCCGAAGGACTCTGCTGTTTATCGCAAACAATTTCATCAAGCACCAGATAAGCTGGTCTCTTCGGCGCAAACGTTGCCCTTATCAGGGATACAGCTTCCTGCCAGTTCGCGATTGTGTCTTTCACTCCTAGCCACCAGATGGATGCCTCGTCAACCAGCAGCAATGTGAGCCCCTCAATGGCGTTGTCATCACATATTGCTTCTATTTTCTTATACGTGCTGATGGTTGATAGAAATGCCTCCACCACCGCCGTATTTCGAGATCCGTTGAAGCGAGCAGTGCATGACGCAAAGCTACCAGTTTTTTGTAGGACCTGATCATTCCGTTTGGCCAAGACCCCTAATAGATCGCGGAACTGGTCGTCAGAGAAGCTGACGTTCGACATATTATTGCTTAAGTTTCTACGGCTACGCCTAGGTAATATTTTATGAAACTCAATATTGTTGACTATTTTACCCCACTCAGTAAGATTCTACCTACCCCGTTAGGGACCTAACGTGAAGTTAAATAATAAACAATAACAAAATGGATAGCGGCTACGAAAAGTACCGAAAAAGAGGGTAGTCTCATAAGACAATAATAAAATATACAGCTAGTTGGGAAGAAACTAGTGGGTACTTTAAAAAAGTCAGTTAACGAAAAATAAAAATAAAATAAAAATTGTGGGTATTTCGAAAAATTGCCCGAGGTGGAAAGCTAATTGTAATGAGAATTGGCAATAAAAATGTGGGAAAAGAGCCCGAGTTGGGACGCCAGTTGTAAGGGGGGTATGTGTAGAGAGATAAAGTAAACCCACGGTTCATGTAACAACAATTATTTATTTGAACTATCTTAGGTAGAATACCAATAACAAGAAGAAACGTTGGGGAAATATTTTAAAACAGTAGGTAGAATAAAGTTAACTATCAGATTGAGTTCTAATTAAGAGGAAAGGTTGAAACTAACTAATGAATCCCTACGCGCGTTGTATATCGTTTGAATGGTGTGCGGACCGCTAACGATACCAACACAGTCAAACAACCAATATACGCCGCTAGCCCAAGTCCAGCAAGAGGCGAGGTAATCTTGACCGACCTAAGTCGATGCGGAGAGTACACTCGAAGCGTGCCGAACTCGAACTGCTGCTGCTGGTTTTTTTTTTTTTTTTTTTTTTTTTTACGGGGCATCTCGTATTTCGGTCAAAGCGACTGACAACTACTTAACCGGGCTTTCCCTGTGGAGACTAAGCTATATAGCCTCCAGCCAGGCACAAATTTCTAAACCTAAGCGACAACGCTGAGGGCTACCCCCTGTGGGGTCGAACCTCGGCTCAGGGCGTCGCTGGGGGGACAACTAAGGCTGGATCTTATTAAAGTGATTCTACCATCCGTTCGGAATAAGCCTACGTGGAGAAGAACGGACAAGAAACTCCAATTTAACTAACTAGAATTTAACTACGGCACAGCATTTCGCGGGCTGGCTTGTATATCTTGACGGGGACGTCGCGACGGGCCTCGGCGGCGAGGACGGATCGAAGGCGGTCTGTGTTTGAAAATTGTGCTGGTCTCTTTCTTGCTCTCTTGGAGCAGGGTAGTGGCGTCATCGGGGATGGAGAGAGCGAGCCTTGGTCGGCGAACTTTAGAGATTTGGGAGAGTTCATAGCGGGAGGCCGCTTGAATTAGGGGATTGCTGTGGTTGACAGCTTTGTCGAAGAAGCTCTTTGAAATGCGCTTCATGAATTGTTGAATAGTGGGGATTTTCAAATCGACATGGAGTTCCTGGTTACGAACGTACCAGGGGGCTCCCGTGATTTTACGGAGGAATCGGTTTTGTATAACCTGAAGCTTGTGAATGTGGTGGGGCTTAGCATGCGCGAACACTACGCAGGCATAGGTCATGATGGGACGGATAACCGCAGTGAAGGTGCGCAGCTTGCACCTAAGTGACAAGCCACTGCTTGCGTTTATCATCCCATGAAGTCTGCCCATAGCAAAGGCGGCTCGCGAGCGCGCCGCCTTAATGTGCTTGGCGAAAGTGAGGTGGTTGTCTAAGGTCACGCCTAGGTACTTGGCTTGCTCTTCCCAGGGGATCGGCTTGCCGTACATAGTCACTGTTTTGGTGGGTCGGGTTTTTGTGGAAAGGCTACGAGGCTTCGAGAAAATGACAGCCTGGCTCTTTTCGGGATTGACTTCTATTCTCCAGAGGCGGAACCACTTGGACAGGGCGTTGGCGGCTCTCTGGAGTTTTTGGGCGATGGCATTGGGTGCTTTGCCAGCGTAATAAAGGGCCGTGTCGTCAGCGAATAGTGCCAACTGGCCCTCTTTGGGTTTTGGGATATCGCTGGTGTACAGCGTGAAAGATATAGGTGATAGTACGCAGCCTTGAGGGACTCCGGCTCGTATGGGGTGAGGGGAGGAGAGTTCTCCCTCGACTCTATAGCGGAAAGTTCGGTCCGACAACCAGTCTCGAATGATGAGCACGAGACGATCTGGCACGCCAAGTTTGTATAGCTTATAAATTTGCCATTGTGCCAGACTTTGTCGAACGCTTTCGCTATGTCGAAGAACAAGGCACCCGTCATCAGACCACGCTGGAAGCCAGCACTAGTGTGTTCAACGATGCGGTGCACTTGTTGGACGCAAGAATGTTCGGCACGAAAACCGAATTGTTCGTCGGGGATAAGACTTTTTCGCTCGGCAAAGTCTTTGAGCCGCCTATAAATAAGCCGTTCGTAGACTTTACCGAGGGAGTTTATCAGACTGATGGGACGGTAACTGGAAGGCTCCGATTTGGGTTTACCCGGTTTAGGGATGCCTATCACAGTGGCTTGTTTCCAAGCTTGTGGGAAGATATTTTTGCTTAATGCAGCGTTGAAAATGGCCGTCATTAGCACTATTATATGGGTGGGGAGGAGTTTTAACACCTTATTGGTGATGCCATCTGAGCCCGGGGCTTTGTTGGGCTGAAGCCTTTTGATGACCTCCTCTACTTCGTCTGGGGTGACGGGAGGTAGCGGATCATCAGGGTCTTCGACGGGGGGGAGGGAGGTCCTGCGTTCGACTTCAGCGTCTACCATGGCTAGGTGAGCTGGGTCTACTGGTTGGGAGCTGGGTGAGCATTGAATTTCCAGACTGTCAGCCAGACATTCGGCTTTTTCAGTGTTTTCAAATGCTACACTCTTATCAGGGCGAATAAGCGGGGGTATGGCTGAGTCTTCAGCGGAGCGTAATCTCCTCTGGAGGTGCCAGAAAGCATGGTGGGTGGGCTCAAGCTCGCTCAGTAACTTGTTCCATGTCGCAGAACGGTGCTCATCAGTGCGTTCTTTTACAGCAAGCTGTAATTCCCGCATGCGAGCTACGTTTGCGGCACTGGGAAAGTTCCTACGGGCACGGACAGCTGCGTTCTTCTTGGTTATCAACTTCCGTATATCGTCCGGGAGTTTCCCTTGCTGGATGTCCAGCACTGGAACCTCCCTTGAACATTCGTTCAGGACAGATTGTACGTGAGTTGTAAGCGAGTCGATCGCCGCCGTCGCGTCTGCGGCTGTTTCTATGGACAAGGGGATTGAGTCTAGCTGGGGTGACTTTGCGGATTTCAGTTTTTCACTTACTTTCCTCCAGTCGGTGACCTTTTTAGTAGGGGGTGGCTGACCTAGATCTGGGAGGCCTGAGCGGTTGCCTAGGTCCATGATCACAGGGCGGTGGTCGGAATGGAGCTCGTCTAGCGTATCTATCGAGCGTAACCGAAGGTTAACGTTCTTAAATAACGCTACATCGAGGATATCGGGTCTATGTGCGGGATCATGCGGGAAGTGAGTGAAGCTCATTGGGGCTATGACGTCGTAGTGGAGGGATGAGCTTAGGTCCAGCACCAACTTTCCCCTAGGGTTGGTAGCGGTACTGTTCCAGGCTGGATGTTTAGCATTTAGATCACCCGCTAGGATAACGGAGTCACTTATGCTGAAGAGGGCAGTAAGGTCTTTTTTGAAACCTTCTGGGTTGTCGGGCGATGACGCCGAATGAGGAGGGCAATAGGCGGAGATGATGGTGATCGTTTGATGACCAGTCATTCCTAGCCGACAGGCTGTGTACTCGAGGCACGAAGTGGGGTCGGGTGGGGTAATTTCGCTGCAGTGGAGCTCATTTTTATAGTAAATGAGAGTGCCACCCTTGTGAGCGCGCATCCTGTCATTGCGAACTAAGCGATAGTTGGCAATTTTGGGATTGCGATGGTGGGGTTTTAAATGGGTCTCTTGAATGAGGAAGATATCCAGCTGATGATCGCGAATGAAAGTGGCGATCTCATCACGCTGGCTTTGAATGCCATCGGCATTGAAAAAACCTAACCTTAGGGAACGTGGTTTGAGGCAATTAGTTTTTAATTGCGAACCCATTCCCCGTTTTTAAAAACTAGCGAGTCTAGTTCCCTCGTTATCGAGGGGTATCTATCAAATATCTGTAGGCAAGATATGGCGTTAAGCGCGTATGCTGAGTTGGTTAATTCAGCGTGGAGGGCTCGGGCTTCTGGAGTCATCCAGATCGCGTATGCGCTGAAGATAGTATTAGCGATACTGCGATACGAAGTCATGGTGGGTTGGGACAAAGGGCGAGAGCGCTCGCCAACGACGGTGGTGGGAGCCACCTTGTTGGCTTGCGCTGGGGCCGCTGTGGCCGGGAGTGGGCTAGACACTGGGATGTTGAGGTCCAACAGTGCAGGTATGGGTGGAGGTTGAGTGGACTGAGAGGCCACCTGGGCCGGGTTGACGGCCCGGTGGTTCAATTTACCCCAAGGTGAAGATCTTTGTGGGGCGAGTCTTTGGGGGATTTGCGAGGAGGGTAAGCTCTTCGCGGGATTATCGTGCTGCTGACGAGCAGCGAAGTTTTTGGCCGCTCTGGGCGCAAGCTTAGGGGCTTTGGGGCAGCTCCTGTAGTTTGCTGGGTGTCCGACCTGACCACAGAGCACGCAGCTGGGAGGCTCCGTACATTCTGTGCGGTCTTTGGGGCGGGGGCAGTTTTTTGTGCTGTGATCGCCTGTGCACTTTACGCACCTGGGGGTGGCGAAACAATTGGCCTGGGAGTGGCCATACAGTTGGCAGTTATGGCACTGACCAACGAGATGCGGGCGGTAGGGTTTTTCTATGGTAATGCCCGACAGGGAGCACACCGTTTTTACCCTGAATATGGGGTTAAGTCCCTCTGTAGGGGTACAGGCGACCATGACCATGTCGTATTGCTTGCCACCTCTTGCCTTGTGCAATCGGTGGACTTCTATTACCGGGACATTTTGGGCAATTAAGTCTAATCGGACTTCTTCCGTGGGGATCTCCTTTGGGATTCGGCGGATCACCACACGGATTGCACGTTCCTCTGGGAGCGAGTACGTATGGAACGAAATGTTCCTGTCTTTAAGGAGGCGAGTTAGATCGCGGAAATCCCGGGATGTGGGGACTAGGATTTTAATGCCTTGCTGGCAGGCAGTAGCTTTGCTGTAACTGATTCTACGCTCAGTACAAGCGTTGGATACCGTGTTCCATTTCCCTTTGTCTTGAAGGTAAATGGGCGGAGGAGGGGGGAGCTTCCTGGTGGTAGCAGCGGGAGCTGTTACCATCGGGCTCGGGGGGCGGCTAGAACGCTGGGAAGCGTTATTGGGGGCGGGTAGGTCGTCCGGAATAGACGGCTCGGGGGAGGGGCAGGGGGAGCCGACGGGTGACGCAAACGGGGTTGCGACTATCACCGTCTTTTTGGCCTTGGGTTTTGAGGCCTGGGCTGGGGCCTTATTCTTCCTCCTCTTACCACCGACGACTTGAAAGTCGTCCTCGTCTGAGGAGGTGGGGGGAGGGGTAGGGTCCCGCTCTTCGTTAGCGGGGATGGGGGAGTCCTCCATGGGGGAGGCAGGGCGTGAGTTAGGGGAGATAGGGCGTGAATTAGGCTCATCAGCCTGGGAGAGAGTGGGGGATCTAGGCTCTTGCCTAGGCTTGGATTTGGGTGAGGGCGACCTCGGAGTGTCCTGGTCCGGGAAGGGCTTGAAAGCCCTGATGGGTGCCTCTATCTGGGCCGAAGTGACATGGTTGGGCTTTGTAGCCGCAGCTTTGAATGCTGCCCCATACTTTTTTCTCAGTTTTGGATCTGCCAGGAGAATCTCCTGCAGTAGGTAGACAACTGCCGCGAACGACATTGTCGAGGGGAATAAATCCGGTGAAGCCGGGCAAGGGGTAATCTTCCCCGGGTGGATGGGCCCGGGGATGTGTAAAATCCTACCCTCCCAGCCGGGTGAGACTGGGAGGTGTGTACCTCGGTGAGCCCTAAGCTAGTCTTCCTGCACCAATCTTATTGGGTGACAGGGGTCCTAAGGTACCGGTAAACCCACCGAAGGTGGGCCACCCACCACTTGTGTACCAAAAGTCTGGCACGTCGGGGTAGAAACACCCGACCGTGCCAGGTGTGAGCTGTGGAACGAAGCAGGGGTTGACTAGGCTATCTACCAAGGCCAACGATCCTGCTCCCGAATCCAATAACTGCCGTGCCCTGAAGGGGCTTAGCGGGTGTTTGGGTCGACACCCCCTTGGGTTAGTTAACACCGTTAGGTATCCGCCAAGGACCACAAGAGGTGGATTTGAAAATGCCGCGGAGCGGGGCGCGCAGCGGGGAGGCGGCGTGCGGGGGGCGCGTCGGCCGCAGTGACGTCACGCAGGAGCGAGACGAGGCGGGGGCCGGGGCGCTGGGCGCGCAGCGGTGGGGCGGCGAGCGCGAGGCGCGTCGGCCGCAGTGACGTCACGCAGGAGCGAGACGGAGCGATGAGTGGGGGCTCGCAGCGGTGGGGCGAGCGGAGCGGCAGCGGGCAGCGAGACGACCGCGCAGGGCGACGGCTGGCGAAGAGTGTGACCTGCTGCTGCTACTCGTTAGATGATCGCTACGTCCCCGCCAGGGGACGTGGCGGGCGGATTGTAGGCTTGGCCTTTATTCCGCGGTTTCGTAGCGTGCCCGTTACAACGGGCACGATCATTATGTTTGCCATCTTGGCTTATAGATGTTGGCAGGCGTGTATACACAGCCTGCCAATAGTGTGAATGCATTGTTTCAGTGGGAGCGTCGCGACGCCGCCTTGCGGCGCCGATGTTTCACAGTACCTATGCGACACACTCCCGCGCGGTGAGACTATAGGCGAACCGTATAGAGGCCGCACGAGAGATAGTCAGCGGATAGGTACTGGCTCTTTTGACGCGCCCATCTGAGGATGTAGGCCTCCGCCCGACACGCTTCCAGAGCTAGCCGGTCACGTCCCAGGCTAAGAGACCGTTATGTGTGTTTGAGCGGTATTGTTATTGTGTAACACCGCTCATGTATATAACAAAGCACGTACCGAACGCGGCTTGTACTTGTTATGAGAATAGAATGCATGTGGAGTTATGTTGTATGGATATGTATATACAGTGCATATAATGTCTATATTAACCTAGAACATCATATACACTGCATATGTTTATGTATGTGGAGTATTATTGTATGAGCGAGGCGCGTGTAATAATGTGCTGCTCGCTCAAGTATCAGTATTGATAAGATGCGGGGGGGGGGGGGGGGCAGGTGTTGGGGGGAAGCACGGGCGGGACCCATGTATAGTGCAGGTCTCGCGTAGTGCGGGGTGCGATCTACGGCGCGCGTGCCACAATGCTGTCTAACTGAGACAAGCGGGTGGGCAGAAGCGTCGGATTACACAGGACGTATCAGTGGAGCGGATTGCGTGTTAGCTATCTAAGCTCGCATTCCCTGTTTCGCGTATAAGGGAGGCAACGGGGAGCGACCTTTGGACGAGGGCCGCGGGCGTTCATTGATACTGTCCTCGACGGGTTATCCATGGTACATGGACAATAATTCAGCTAGCCCGTCGAGGATCACTAGTTCAATGTCCTGGCCCTGTCTGATGGCCTTAATCAGGTCCATCAGTAGTTTTATGGCGCAGGCGGTGAATTCGCGTCTCGGCTTTTGAGTGGCATATGCGTGAGTTGCCTCAGGGTTGTACCACTGTCGCTGCTGACTAGGCGCGACAGTGCGTTCAGTCTCAGTTGTTGAGGCAAGGTGTGCTGTGTTTATTAGCTGTGGTTTCGCCACCATAGGCTTTGTTGGCCTTATTTGGCCTCTTGTTGGTTTGGGTTTAGAGTCAGCAGCGACAGGGGCAGTCTGTGTCGCCGCCTGCGCTTCGTGTGCAACGAAGGTCGCCCCACCGCTTGGGTGATCAGTGTCTGAGGGGAGCTGGGTTTGTTGAACCCTCTTCCCCCCTCTTTTGTTCCTCCTCCGCCTACCGGGGGGAGCATCTTGTCTGTTAGTGGGCCCGTTTGCAGCCGCCATCAGTGACTCGCTGGGAGCCTCTTTTTCCTCGGCATACGCAACAGCAGGTATTCCAACCGTAGTTGTTTGCTGACGCTGCTCTTGCTGCCGGGTGACAGCGACTGTGCCCGCTTTCTTATTTTTGGCCTCCCTTACAAAGACGGGGCAGCGTGGGTTGCTGGCAGGGTGATCGCCAGCACAATTCGCGCAAGTGGCCGGCTCTGACCTTGGGCGCGGACAATCCCTGGCGGCGTGATTTTCACCGCACCTCACGCAGGCAAGTGGGCGGTGGCACAGATGCGAGCTGTGCCTAAATTTCTGGCATCTGTGGCACTGGGCAGGGCCCTGCTTGCCCCTCCACGCCTCGATCTTGACACCACGCATACATAAAAATGTGGTGGTGTCGTATATCATGCGAAAGTCTGGCGTCCTCTTTATGACTGCATGGAATATGCAGCCGGGTCGTTCTCCGCGCGCCTTTATATGGCGTACGTACTCCGGCTCACACCCATGCAGCCGTAGTTCTTCCTCTATGTCCTCAGTCTCAGTGTCAGCTGGCAGTCCCCTTATCGCCAGCTTGACGCTTCTTTCCGCGGGTAGCGAGTAGGCAAACCAGCTGAGCCCGCACTCTTTCTCGAGGTCCGTAAGATAGCGCTGTACGATTCGGTATTCCTCTGCGCTTTCCGGTAAGAACCGGATACCATGTTGGTACGGTCGCGCATTGGGAGGATAGCCCAGCTTGTCCCTTACGGCCCTGAAATGGGCGGCCCAGTTTGGTAGCCTCTCAACTATCAGTGGAGGATATCTGGCCTTCTTTACTTTTCCCTGCTGTTGCACCGCAGCGCTGGCCCGTTGCGTCGCACGCGCGCTCGGCCGATTGTTTACATCGGCCGGCGGCGAAGCGGAAACTAGGTCAGTGGCGGCCTCAAAACTTTTTGAGGTAGGTGCAGAGTACCTGTTTGTGTCAGTGGCGGCTAGAGAGGGCGGACTCGAACCGCCCCCCTCTTGTAATGAAAGCTGTGGTAGTGGCGAGTCAGTGCAATAGCGTTTCGCTACCCCACCTGCTGCTGCTGGCTTCTGAGAGGAGCTTTATAGTCGGTTGTGGCTGCGGCGGGGACGCGTCGCGCGGGGAGGAGGTGATGACTCGTTGGCTCGGCCGAACGGCGCGGTAGCAGTGATGACGCGTTGATATTTTCGTCGCGTTACAAACTTACAAAATGTTCGATATCAAATTTTCTATCCATTAGTGTTAGTATAAAAAATAATTAATGAACACTTTACGAGGAGATGCATGCTATCAATAATTATTTCACATTTTTATGGTTTTGTTGGAAGGAGATTAGTGACACATATAAATCTATACAAAAAAAAAATTACTACCATTTTAGAATCAACATTATGTAGAAATTTAATGTATTTTTATTAATTAATATTTCTTATTAAATGTAGAGTAGATAGCTCTTAAAAACTGCACAAAATTCGACTAGCGCGGCGTTTTGCTCGGGGAGGCGCCTTAAATAGGCTGCTAAACATATAACCCTCCATTGCCATAAACTTTTAACCCTACCATGTTTGTACATTTTAGAAATGGCAGTATTTGTTAAATTAAACCCAGAGCGCTTCGCACGAATGGCTGATGTATTTCCACGGAATAGACGTGACAATACTAGTCTGTGTATCCCCAGTGCTAGAACAACTCTGATGCGCAAGGGTGTCTGCTGCATGGCACCGGTGATATATAATAAAATACCAAGTTGTTGGAAGGAATATAATTTGACATTATTCAAAAAAAGACTTCGGAATTTTTTAGTAGATAAGGTTTATTATAGTGTTGCAGATTTTTTATTGGAGAAAGAAATTGTTTGACTATTTTATATATTGTATTTAAATAATTATTAGAAATTGCGACATTAATGATATTATTGAATGATGAAATAGAATTATTTTATTTATTGAATGAATTGAATGGTTGAACATTGATATTATTATTAGTAAATGATGAACCAAATTTATATTATTTAATGGAATTATAGTATTAAATTTTAAACTCTGTACTTTTGCATGCCTTGTAATTGGCAAAATATGGCTGTTTCTGTATTTATTTATTGTGTACCACCATGACTTGTACCCATATTTGCAAAATAAAATATCTTTATCTTTATCTTTATCTTTGCGTCACGCAATCTGGTCAAAATCTGCAGTTCAGTACATTTATGGTGGGAGGCTATCCCAATAGATAAACCGCTGACCTGTTTAGGGTTGTGGGAATCCGGTGGATGCAAGACGCACGGGACCAGTCGATGTGATGATGATGGACTGAAAGTCGTCCACTGCTGGACAAAGGCCTTCCCCAGGCGTTCATCATATTCAAGTTCGCATAGCTCGAACAAACTTAGAGATTAGTTAATTTTCATGAGGCAAATTAAAGGTTGTTACCATAGTAAAAGGCGGACAAAATCGTCAGTGATTACAACAATACCTTCCCTATGATAACATGATTCGCTTACATTTCTAAACTTTTCTTACAGATTTTGGACTCTACAGGAACCCTGACCACATCAATAGGACTTAGTTTTGTAATGTGGCTGCTAGTCGAAGCTCCGTTAATTAACATAAGCAACCATTTCCTGTTCAGAAAGTAAGTACCTATAGTTTTGTTTTTGTTCAATAAGCTTCCCTGGCCCATTCGGCAAACTTGTTGCAGTGGCTGAGCGATTTTCTGTTGCGCTGCGTGTTGCGATTCCCGCACGGAACAAATATTTGTATGTTCTGAAGATGGTTTATCAGCGTCTGGTTGTTTTTGTATGTGACTTTAAATGTTTGTAAACACACCCACTATATAAAAAATTACTTGTGCGTGGCAATGTATAAAAAAGACACCGGCACCAGTCTCCTCTACGGTCAAAAGTGTAGTCGCACTTTCTGAAAACAAAAGCACCTACACATTTATTTATTACTAGCTTTCCCACGTGGCTTCGCTCCCATCAACTGGCTACCTACCTACCCATCTACCCTACCTACCCTACATACATGATTGTTGTGTAACTTAAACCGTTTACGCAGCGCAAGCAACGGAAGCTCTCAGAAAATGTAATACTCCCGTTTTTACAAATTTTTTAATTTATGCTCCGCTCCTATTGGTCGTAGCGTGATGTTATATAGCCTATAGCCTTTCTCGATAAATTGACTATCCAACACAAAAATATTTTTTCAATTCCAACCAGTAGTTCCTGAGATTAGCGCGTTCAAACAAACAAAAAAACTCTTCAGCTTTATAATATTAGTGTAGAATAGGCTAACTGCCGTCTGCGGCTCTGCCCGTGTGGTATTAGTACTTCTCCGAAAATCTTTGTAAATTATAGCCTATGTGCTATTTTGATGTATAAGCTATATTTCTGTAGAGTTTCATCAAAATCCGTTGAGTAGTTTTAGCGTAAAAAAGTTACTAACATCCATCCATCCATCCACACAAACTTTCACTTTTATGATATTATAGTAGGAACGTTAATGTACTATTCTATTATTGGTGGTTAATTCTATAATACTATACGTAGATTAAATCAGTTGTGGATCATTTACCTTGTCTATACTTACTGATTTTTATTTAATTTCAGATCAAAGACGACACAGCCAATTAAAGAGCCAGAGACAAATGGAATCGAGCACCAGAAGGGTCATGTTAAAACCAAAGCAGCATAGATGTAACTTTATGGTTAATAGTTAATTCAAATTAATTGTTTCCCAGGACAATTGTTTTTTTTATTGTGGCTGCTAATTAGCAGTCAAGGGATTATTCTAATACTTACGCTTTCACACAGGTAGATTCAAACTTAATGGTGGCTCGGAACACGAGGTGAGTCACTGCGCAGTAGAAAACTCTCGTGACAGCAGGAGTGAGGGGTGGTGTATTGCGCAGCAAAAAGCGAACTTTGCAGCCGCCTACAAGTTTGCATCGAGCTGTACCTCAATCATGCTGCCAAATTATTTTCTGTTCTAAGGAACTAATTTGTAAGTAGGTATGTAAAATACACGATGTATTATTGTAATAATATTAATAAACTATTGTTGGGATGAAATCTTTCTTTTATTTAACAACTCTAAGGGTAGGTTCAGATGACAAGCGCTCAGCGCGCGTTGAACGCGCGTTGAATTTTTGTATAGTGTTCACATGGTGCGCGCTTGTCAGGCGTTAAACGCGCGTTGTTGCGGCCAGTTTGAGTTCTACATTTGTCGAAGATGGACGTAGAAACAGTTTTATCGGTGATTTTATACAGACGGCAGAAACGACACAACAGAAGACGGAGATATTGGGTTCACCCAATTTTGTCAACCAGGCTGACTGAAAGTCAGTACATTATTTTATATCCTAAGTTAAGGCAATTTGAGCCCAAATTCTTTAACTACTTCAGAATGTCCATCAAGTCATTTGATGACTTACTGACTCTCATAAACGATGAACTCGTAGCAGATAAAAACGCTGTGCGATATAGCATTTCACCGGAAGAAAAACTCATAGTTACATTGAGGTAAGTTTTTTAATAATCAACATAATCTATAAATCAAATAAATCAAATCAACTTGTTAAGGAACAATTTTTTTAAAGAAAAAATAACATTTTGTTACTCGCAGAATAACTCTAACTCTGATTCATTGCTGACATTAGTTGGTGCTGGCGATGGAGTAGGTGTTACTGGCGATGGAGACCTCATTGCTGTAGTATAACCATAATGTGCAAAATTATTTGACACACTAGACTGCTGTGATCTATAATCATGATAACGAAAGCCTTCAACAGAAGCTGATGACTGATGACGCTGCTCTTGTGATGAATAATTTCTTCGTTGTGATACCGGGTAATTTTGATTTTCATATGTCTGTTGTTGTGGTCCTTGAAATTCATTTTGGTTTTGCAAAATTAAATTATAAATGGCAATTTTAGTTTGAAGTCGCCTATATTCCGGAATTTTTTTAATCTCTTTAACGAGTGACAAACAAAACAGCTTGTCTTCATCGTCATCAACTTTTGGATGAGACACATTTTTCTGTGCTAAACTCTGCTCTAATATGTTTGCAAATCTTTCATCAGCAGGATTTAATTTTTGTTTTTTTCTTGAAGTAGATTTAGGACTCTTAAAGCCAGAACTTATTTCTACTTCAGCAACCTCTGACGAAGTTGATGCATTATCTGCATCGAAACTACTTTCTGTATCTTTGTTGGCAATTGATGCCTGTAGAAATCGTAGTCTATTATAATGAATATATGTCGAAGTTTTGGAAGCTCCTGATCCAGATTTGACAGTCTTTATTTTCTTCACCTCTCTCATATAATTATCCCGTAAACTCTTCCACTTTTTTTGCAGGGATGACGCTGAAAAAAAAAACAGTATTTAGTAATAGTTTATGTTTGTTTCCAGATATTTGGCCATTGGATGTTCATTTGGGACATTAAGCTACGACTATAGAATTGGCAAATCTACTGTGGCTACTATAATACCACATGTATGTGAAACTATTTGGAAAAAATTAAGGCCCGTTGTTATGAGTGAACCAACGAAAGAAAAGTGGTGTGAAATATCCACGATATTTGAAAAGAACTCAAAGTTTCCCAATTGTTTGGGAGCCTTGGACGGGAAACATATACGGTTAATCCAGCCTGAACACACGGGTTCTATGTATTATAACTATAAAAATTATTTTTCGCTAGTTTTATTGGCGCTAGCGGATGCAAACTATTGTTTTGTGTGGGTTGACATAGGTGCCTACGGTAAAAACAGTGACTCAGGTATATTCAAGAATTCTTCATTGTACAAAAAGCTGACAGAAAGGTCATTAGATCTACCTGAGCCAAAGGCATTGTTAATACAAAATAGACCGACAACGTTGCCATATGTGATAGTGGCTGATGAAGCTTTTGGCATGATGGAGAATTTAATGCGTCCATATGGGGGAAGGTCAGTAACTTATGCTAAAAAAATATTTAATTACCGTTTGACATTAGCACGCCGGTATGTTGAATGTACTTTTGGCATAATGTGCAATAAATGGCGCATTTTACACAGGCCGTTAGATGTTAACATCGGTTTTGCAGAAAAGATCGTAAAAGCGATATGTACACTAAATAATTATGTCAGAATCAGGGATGGCTACAATTTTGAAGACACACTTTATACGCCACCCCTGGAAAATCTAGCCTCACATTATACCGGACGTGCTGTGCGACAGGCGGATAATGTTCGAGTACATTTAACAAACTATTTCATTAATGAAGGAAAAGTAGATTGGCAGGATCGTTATATTTAACTTGTAACACAAACCGATTGTAAATGTAAATAAATATATATACTCACATAATATTTTCTTCTTTTCTTCATTGTCATGTCCTTCACAAAATATAAGGACGAGTTCTTCCCAAGCCCGTCTTCTCAAATTCTTATCTGAATAATCGCTACTTGTCATGTCCCATATCGCAGGACGTTTCTCTATTTCATCAATTAATAATTCCGTATTAAAAGCTTCGGTTTCCATTTCGGACGATTTTCGGACGAACTTGACGAACCCTAAAATACGTCTATCCGCGTCGAAAGCGCGCGCTCAACTGAACGGAAACATAGAAAACCAATGATCTCAAAGCGGCGTTGACGCGCGCTGACAACAGTCGAGCGCTAGCGCAGCGTTGAACGCGCGCGTTACTAAAACGCGCGTTAGCATGTGTACGGCCTGAATAAAATGTATGTAGTTGTAAACGCGCGTTATCAAAACGCGCGTTGAGCGCTTGTCATCTGAACCTACCCTTAACCAAGATACAGGTCGTAATAAAAATAAAATAAAAATATCTTTCTTTACTCCTTCTCCATGTAAACTTTAACTATGTCAAACTCCTACGTGCGCGCAATGTTTTAAAAGGTGTATGAAGGTGTCTCTCAATGTTTTTTTAGGGTTCCGTACCCAAAGGGTAAAAACGGGACCCTATTACTAAGACTCCGCGATCCGTCTGTCTGTCAGTCTGTCCGTCTGTCACCAGGCTGTATCTCATGAACCAGCTAGACAGTCGAAATTTTCACAGATGATGTATTTCTGTTGCCGCTATAACAACAAATACTAAAAACAGAATAAAATAAATATTAAAGTGGGGCTCCCATACAACAAACGTGATTTTTTTGCCGTTTTTTGCGATAATGGTACGGAACCCTTCGTGCGAGAGTCCGACTCGCACTTGGCCGGTTTTAAATATTATATGTATATCCAAGGCCGATTTCCGAATGAAGTATTTGGAGTCAAGCACGTACCAAACCCTTCCTCAACGCAAAAGTTTGACGGTTTTTCAGGACTAAGTAGAGTTTAACAAATCATCATCATCATATCAGCTGAAGGACGTCCACTGCTGGACACAGGCCTGCTCCAAGTGTCGCCACATTGACCTTTCTCATGCCTCTAACATGCGTCTCACATCCAGCGGAACCCCGCAACCTTCACCAGGCAAACAAATGCAAAAAACAAATGCTCAACTTCAAATTCTCATTCAACACTCGTTATCTGTGACTGGATACGTTTTAAATTGTGCCAATTTCATTACTGTTGTATTGCTAGCAGTGGTGGACCAGTGGTATTGGTCGCAACTTACAAGTTGTAGGTCGTGGGTTCGAGCCCAGGCAGGCGCTTTACTTTGTGTAAATAATTTCATCACCACTGCTCTCAAAACGGTGAAGGAAAACATCGTGAGGAAACCGGCATGTCCTAGAACCAAAAATTCGAAGACGTGACATCCACCAACCCGCACTGGGCCCGCGTGGTGGATTACGGCCCATTCCCTCTCACAGAGAGGAGGCCTGTGTCCCAGCAGTGGGAACATTAATAGGCTGATGATGTGATGTCATGATGTGATGTGATGATGTGTATTGCTATCGTTAGCCTTACCCTGAATTTTACCAGTTGAAAAACCAGGTGCGTAGTACTTATATCCAGGGTGCGTGTATGACCAGACGTATAACCATAAGCCACGCAAAAGAGGTACCGTATCAGGTGGCATTCTGTAGATTCTGCCTACTCCCATGGGTAAAAGGCGTGAGTTTACACACAATCCTGTGCCTGGCTGGAGGCTCTAGTTTGGTCTCCACTGGATCGCCGGTTCAGCAGTAGCCAATCACTCTGATTGAATTGTGAGATGTCCATAAAAAAAATACAATCCTCCTTAGATTGTTCAAGGATTTTTGCTGGGAAACGTTCAGTGGTCATGTGATAGTTTTGGTATGGGTTTCTAGTTGCTATGGAAATCGTAATAAGGTCATTTTGGAATTGTGTCTCGACGATCGATTAATTAAATGATTACTGAAAAATAAAACAAGAAACCAAAGAAAATGGTGTATAATTTCCAATATACAAACATTGACTAAATAATTTCATAAAAATTAATTGCTCAGAGATTTGTATAAATGAGGGTAAATGTATATTGCTTATCGTACCAGCTCATGATATCATAGGATATTAGTAGATTAAAAAAAAAACTAACACAGTCGAACATACAACCGCCTCCTTTTTGGAAAGTCGATTAAAAACACTACAAAGTGAAAAATAACTCGACTTAAGGTTACACTAGTCGATTTTTTTTCCATACAAACGTAGTCTAGGCATTATTCCACTGTTTGACTATGTACGTTCAAAATAAAAAGTGATATCAATATGTCTCATCATTATCTAGCCCTGTATGGAAGAGAAAAAGTAAAAAAAGAAAATGTTTGAAAGTTATGAGCGTCGAAAGTTCCACATTTCGAAACTAATTTTAACGCATTTTTGGGCGCAAATAAATACCATAAGAAGACGGAAAATTACAAAACAGCCTCCATCCATATAGATTAGTAGTTCAAAAATGCATATAATTGTATTTTGAACAGATAGATTTAGTAGTTTTTTCACGATATCTAGACTGCCAAAGATCCGTTTATAAAATTTTGCGCGCTCGGTTTCGTCCTAAATCATTATCCATTTCGCTACAAATTTGCAAAAGTATGTATTCGTACGCGAACTAGCTTCCTACTGCTCATCACAGCATCTATCTCATCCGCACGTGTTGTCGGTTGATATAAAATGCATTTTAACCCCGCGCACCAAATAGTTCGTGCCGTCGACTAATGTACCCTTAAGTTTGAATCTACCTGTACCTGCTTAAGATTAACAATTAACTATTAATCATAAAGTTACATCTAAGCTGCTTTGGTTTTAACATGACCGTTCTGGTGCTCGATGCCATTTTTCTCTGGCTCTTTAATTGGCTGAGTCATCTTTGATCTGAAAGAAAAAAGAACAGTAAGTATAGACACTGGGTCCCGACGCTAAGGCCGTTATCGCAGAATTAATGGGACAAATTGTCAAGCACGCGTTATCTACTGTGAATGGTTTAATAAATGTTCAACAGCCAATCACAGCAGATAACCGGCGATTATTCGTCGATTACGTTAACAGCACGAGTGTTGAAAAACCGGGGTGAGAAAGAAAATTTGTTTCAGAAAAATAAATGCAGAAACAACCAGACGCGGCACAACTATCTGTAGGCCATAAAAATATTTGTTCCGTGCGGGTATCGGAAAACATCGGGTAGCAGAAAATCACTCAGCCACTGCGACAACTTTGCCAAATTTTAGCTTGACTTCACTTGAAAAACGAAGAGAGGGTATTGATTTAATATTTTTGTATAAAATACTTCACAGTAAAATAGACTGCCCGCATTTGTTAAGTAAGTTTAATTTCAACCTACCCTACAACTATCCGCGTCACCCTATCAAACTATTACGTCCCCCATTCCGCAAAACTGTATCTGGATCCAACTCCCCCATCCCCAGACTTTGCAGACTTCTTAATGATTTGATGAAGGAATTGATATTTGTTGCACGTCACTTCAAAAACTCAAGCGTCAAGTCCACAAAAAATAATTAATCACCATACTGTTTTTTTTTTCTTTTCTTTTTGTATCTACCTACATAAAAAAAATATTTTCGAGTGTATTGATTTCTAAAGACTTACTGTTTATGAGTGTTATTTCAGCACTATTATTGTAATTACTATAGGTACTTACTTTCTAAACAGGAAATGGTTGCTTATGTTAATTAACGGAGCTTCGACTAGCAGCCACATTACAAAACTAAGTCCTATCGATGTGGTCAGGGTTCCTGTAGAGTCCAAAATCTGTAAGAAAAGTTTAGAAATGTAAGCGAATCATGTTATCATAGGGCAGGTAGTGTTGTAATCATTGTCGATTTTGTCCGCCTTTTACTATGGCACAGATAATATAATACTAGTATCTATGGTAACAACCTTTGTTTGTTCGAGCTATGTAATTTTGAATATGATGAACACCTGGAGGAGGCCTATATCCGGTAGTGGACGACTTTCGGTCCATCATCATCACCACATCGACCGGTCCCGTGCGTCTTGCATCCACCGGATTTCCGAAACCCTAACCAGGTCAGCGGTCCATCTATGGGATAGACCATAAATATACTGAACTGCAGTTTTTCACCCGACTGCGCGAATATGTTTAGCAGTCTATGTATGTTTGTTCCTATGTGGCGTTCTAGTGACCAAACGCGTGGGTCAATTTTGATGATTCTAATGTCAATCAGTGAACGGAAATAAACATGGAAGCATTACTTCGAAGGAACTTAACGCGCATCCTGACACAAAATCCCAAACAAACTCACACATCGAAACCCCGCCACTGATTCGTCAAACTAGCCAAAGTACACAAACAATATTATTACAACTCATGATGCACAGTAAAAAATAGACCTTATTTACTTAAAGTTTGGGTTTAAATTATCATCTAACGTATAGGCCGCTAACGACATTTCTACGACGCCACTGCGTCCACCAATCGCGTCGCCCGGGATTCTTTATGCAATATGGAGCAACGCAATAATTAATTATGATAGTGATGGTATTAAAGTAATATGAAAGAAAATATAGAAGCATAAATAAACGTGTGTGATCAGGGTACCACCGTCAGGAACAAAGTTCCTTCTCACGTATGATTTAAACAAAAACATTTTTTTTATTTTTGCCGTCTTGTATTATTTTAGCCTCACAATCGACTTAAGCATCCTCGAAAACTAAACCCATGATGAAAAATATGAAAGATTTCGCAGCCGCCATTTTGGATTTATATTTTGACCAAATTCGAAAGAAGGATATCGCATAGAAGTATGAATGCTTTTTCGCGTGATGATTTCTACCAGTCAAATCCTACGGCAATTCGTGTTAAAGAACCATCTTTTATTGTATTAAAAATATATCTTTTTGGAACGGTCAAAAATATATTAGAAAAGATAAAGATACAGCAACGATATCTATTTTCTCCATGCTGTTAAAGGAACTTTTATGTACCTACAATAACTTGGTATATTTTGCATAGTGCCGTCCCCATAGAAAAAAAAATACACGCCATTTTTTTTTTAAATTATATTTGCCATTATTGTCAGGTAAAAAAGTTAATTGTTTGGTTGGCATAACATCATCCCTATAGATTTCGTGGCATACTTCATTTTTAATAGAAATATAATGAATAGCGATGTATTTACACGTGAAAACTAATTCCAACATTCTTGTTATGCAAATGTGATTTATTTATGCACCACTTCACTGCACAAGAAGGCATTTTTAAATATTTAACATGCGAAAAACAGTAAATATTAGTCGACCGCCGCTGTTGCCTACTGCGGACGAACTAAAAGCGTGAGCGGCACGATCGGTAAGCCCCGCCCACCGGGGCACAATTTGCGTTGGGTCATCTTTTAAAGCTAGGAATGCTTCCATGTTTATTTCCGTTCACTGATGTCAATCGATTCGTCTTATCTTGTAAGTTTCACCGGCTACTTTTGGGCGCCATATTGTGGGAGGCCAAATCTTTTTTCTTCCAAACCCATCGTGTGGGATATCAAAATGTTATTTAATGTTTTAAGAGGTGATTACAAAAATATATAACACTTGTAAGTTTAAAAGTCAATCGAAAAAAAAATATAACTAAAAAGTTGTAAAGAGAGGAGGCCTGTGTCCCAGCATTGGGAACATTAAAAAGGCTGATGATGATGAACTAAAAAGCTGTTAGTAAAAAAAGTTTGCAAAATCAAAAAATCCGACTGCTTAAGGTTACACTAGTCGATAATTCTTCCATACAAACGTAGTCTAGGGATTACTCCACTGTTTGACGATGTATGTTCAAAATTAAAAATGGTATCAATTTGTCTCATCATTATCTAGCCCTGTGTGGAAACAAAAAAGAAAAAGAAAAATATTTGAAAGTTATGAGCGTCGAAAATTCCATATTTCAAAAATTTTAACGCATCTTTGGGTAGCAATAAATACCATAAGAAGAAGGAAAATTGCAAAACGGCTACCATACAGGGATAGATTAGTAGTTCAACAATGCAAATAATTTTATTTTGAAAATATACATTTAGTCGTTTTTTCATTTATTTATTTATTAAAATCTCCCTTACAACTATCATTACAGGTAGTATACCTAATGCGATAGCGCGGTCTTACAACTAACTTATATAATTCATGATATCTAGACTCCCAAAGGTCTGTTTATAAAATTTCGCGCGGTCATTTTCGTCCTTAATCATCATCCATTTCGCTACAAACTTGCAAAAGTGCTAATTCGTACACGAACTAGCTTGTTACTGCTCATCATAGCATCTATCTCTTTCGCACGATTTGTTGGATGAGATAGCAGGCATTTTAACCCCACGCACAAAATAGTTCGTGCCGTCGACTAGTGTAACCTAAAACGTACTAAAAAGATGTAAATGAGAAGAAAATCAGCTCGCGAATATGAATCCTCTGACTGCACGGCATGTTTTTCTTCTTGTTTACAAGTTTTAATTCGCTTAAGCAGTCGGCTTTTTTAAATATTTTACAATGCATGTCCTCGAAAAGAGCGATTTCCAAGCAGCCAAACTGTGCGGAAAGTGTCACTTTTTTTTACTAGTGCTTTTTACTTTCCTGTACTTTTTTAATTTTTAACTCCAAAGTCAGCCAGCCGCATAGAGTTTTTATTATTTGAGAAAAGTTTAAAAAAATAGTTAAGTACAGATTATCATTCATATAAAACACAACTAATACTTCATTTAAGGCGTTTTTAATTACTCTAGATTTTGATTTTGATCAATAAATTAATTTTAAATATTCATTAAATATGTTTGGCAGAATGAATATTTTGTTCGTGCCTTTTTGCGTTACGACGTGACAGCTATTTGTACATGCGCAGTAAGTTAGTCTGTGGTTATGCTGAGCGCCCTTGAATAAGCCCGCCATTTTATTAATTTCTTGCTTGATTCAGATATATTTTTTATTTCCTCGCACAATGCATAGTAAAATGTTGTATGATACACGTGCGTAAGATGATTTCCGACTCGTGTCGATTTATCCACTCACTCGCTTCGCTCGCTCGTGAGTAAAATACCACTCATCGGAAATCACTTACCTTCCGCACTTGTAGCATAAATAACTATTATACCATAGTAACATTTGTTTTTTTTTACTAGTGCAGCTGCAATTACTTAACCATAGACACCTCTCAAGTACAAAAATACAAGAACAAAGCAGTTTTATACTCACAATAGAAAACCAGTCAAACTTCCAGGGCGATCGAAGAGCAAACTTGTTTCGTTGGATGAGGAGAGGATGGATCATGTAGATGCCGTACGAGAGACGACTCAGGGGCGTGAAGTAGGAGAAGCTTAGGATCTCCGTGACTACAGCTGGAAAGATAGTAAAAGCTTTTTAATGATAAGTTTAATGATAAACATGGGCAATATAAATTCGCCGCAAGATAACAAAAAAATAAGAGTCATTAATCCTACTTGTATGAAAATAGTAGTTTATGCAATGGTCATATAATAGGGGTTATTAAAACACGAGCGTGGGTTTATCACATGAGGCGAAGCCGAATGTGATGATATTAACACGCAAGTGTTTTAATACCTAATTATATGCCGTTGCATACACTACTTTATCTTCACTCATACAGTTGAAATAAAACAAAAGTGAAAACGAAAAAAAATTGGTAAGGCGGGCAATTTAAGATTCTCATTGCGCATGACTGCAGAGCGCGCGCCTCCATAGACTATGACACAGGACACTACTTTTCTACAGTAAATCAATGAGCCCATAAGCGCCACTAAATTAAAAAGTAAAAGTGTGCCATAAAAATTAAAAAGTTATTTTATGATGCAGTTTTTTGAAAATCGAAGGTAAATGTTACACTGTAATGGTTTTTTTTTTTAATTTTACCTATCCACGAATATAAAGGACGTGTTTATACAATATTTTTTGAATTCATATTTGGAACATTACGTTGTGAGTGTAGATAAAGTATAATTACGTAACTTGAAAACATGATTGAAACGTAACTTTGTTTATGGAGATATTTTGATAATTTGATCTCAAATGAGGCGTTAAACCATTTGATCCGTTTAAGTGATGTAAATCGGTCCACGCGTTTATGAGATATTAACTCATTACTGCACGCCAAGAGAATAAAGGAATAATAATAATAATAATAGGTACAGGACGCCCTTTACCGCGATACGTTTGTTTTGATCGTGTTAGCGATACGCTGTACGAAAATAATAATTAAGGCAGTGTGCCTTAAATTTCTATTTTTATCGCTTTGAAATATTGGAATACATTGGTCACTCGATAAATGGAATATCTAACACAAAAATAATTTTCTAATTCCAACCAGTAGTTCCTGTGATTAGCGCGTTCAAACAAACAAACAAACTTTATAATATTAGTATAGATTAATTAGAATTTTTAATGACAATTTTGTATGCCTGAATTGGTGCAACACACTCCTGGCAATGTGTGATTATATATATTCTACAGTGTTTTTATTTTATTTTATTTTTATTGAAAGGCACAGCAAACAGGTATATTATAAGAACTTATAACTAAATTAACAATAACAATGCTAGTAATAATATAACCCACAATGCTGTCCACAGGTAGACATTAAAGTTTAAAAGAAAAAAGAAGTGTATCGCTAGGAGCTTTAGTAGCTGTACGAGCAGTAATTTGTTATTTGTATTTCTTGAAGAAAACAAAAAAATAAACTAAAATTTAGGAGATTACATAATATAAAGTAGGTATGACCTTAGAGAGTTTAGTTGAGTAATAAACATTTGAATTTGAATAAGATTTGAGAGATATAATATGGAAATTGGTGTATAGTTACAGGCATAAGAGACAGCTTAGTTTTTGGTATGACGACACACATGCAATGATATTTAAGAAGAGAAGGTGGCTACTTATCACGTGGAATAATAGCTTGGAATCCATAATATTACTTTTTCATACAATACAATGTAGGTATACTTACGCACAGTCCCATATTCACAAAGCCCGATAATGGCGCAGATGGCTACAGCCCAAGCGATCCTATTGGTGGACGTGAGCACGGCGGCTTCCATAGGATCATACTCCCGGTCCATGAAGTATTGGCCAAGTGAGAGGACGTACATCATCACGGCCAGGGAGGTTGCTGTACCGATGATGGACCAGGTCTGGATTTAAGAATTACATTTAATTACACATTACAGGCAACTGGAGCTCACACGCACCTGGTGGGACAGAACCCAGGTTTCATTAACAGCGGGCCCTATCAGAATACCAGCGTGGCGTTATTTAATCTTTTTAAATATTACTGCTTTTGCTGAGATAGGATTTTTTCTTTCTATCTTTCTTTTAAGTGTCGTGATGATGCGGCGCTGAGTTATACAACGCCGCGAAGCACCTTC
Organism: Orthosia incerta; assembly: GCA_948252205.1. Taxonomy (NCBI): domain Eukaryota; kingdom Metazoa; phylum Arthropoda; class Insecta; order Lepidoptera; family Noctuidae; genus Orthosia; species Orthosia incerta. The sequence continues at coordinate 20,838,452 of OX411764.1, read as the reverse complement.
AAAAAATATATGAATAATTATCCAAACAAGGCGCGCTGTTTTTCACTTTTGAGTAGGCGCATAACTTTCGCTGTTAGGCCTAAAATGGCAAGCCACGGTGTAGCACCCGCGTGCAGGTGTGATACAAAATATGCTAAACTGATGAAAAAGTCTTAAATATACGGCGTAATAAAGTATCGTAAATCTTTAAGGTGTAGTGCATCTATCCACATAAAAATAATGGTCTAATGTCACACAACACACACGTCATAAGATTTTAAATCGCGCAAACAGTTTTCGGTTTTTGATTTGACCACACACAACAGTCCTACAACAACCGGGGGACAGTTGACCGAACCAGACACTACAACCATCTGGTCGGTGGATCCTCCCCTTTTAATAGATGTTGTGGGACTTTACACCCTGTTCCGTACGTAAGGCAGATTTTAACGCATTTAGTTTAAAACAACTTTTCCTCACCTTAGACACAGTGTTCCTATGTTCAGAAGGTTTATACAAAGTAATGAGGTAGCCCATAGCGATGCCGACAAGGTAGGCGCCGGCGCGGCTGTAGCTCGGCATGTAGGTGTACCCGACCTCCCAGTACTCTCGGATTTCACGGAGGATCTTGCTGGAGATAGAAAGGTTGAGTTCATGAATCAATCTATCTGCCTAGCTATTTCTCAACTATTGAGGCCGGCCGGCCATTGTAATTTTTATATAACAAATGACCAAAATCTACATTATCTTTTTTAGAGTTCAAAACAAAATAATTATGAGATTACCTGCCTTAGTATACACATTGGAGATGGACATATTCTGACGATGGCGGCCTTTTTTGGCAATATATTGAGATGATGAAATGTGTCATTAAAATAAAATGAGAAGAATCATCTTACCCCATATCCATAAAATGCACAACTGGCAGCTCATACCAGTACGTCAGAACTCCTGGTATGATCAGGGACAAGACTGCAGCTGTCCAGAATGCTGCAAACCCAACTTTTCGGTCCTTCTGATAGAAATAGAAGATAACAGTGCCCAGGATTGCGAGCTGGTAGTCACAAGGGACGTACCAGGTTACTCCGTGGCACTGAAAAGTACAGCATTTCAATTAATTAAACTATCACTAGAAATTTCTCCTATATCGTGGGAGCGTTAACAAACATATAAACTCATATACACAAAGATCCAAAACCGGCACAACTATATGTAGATCTTAGAAATATTTGTTCCATGCAGGAATCGAACCAGCCATACGCAGAGCAGCACCCAATCGCTCTAAAACTGCGCCAACCGTGCCGTCAATTTTCTATAATATTTGATGGATCCTGGATTTGACGTATTTTGTTATCTTTAGAAGCAATAAGTAACAGGCTTGGTTAAGCTTGTGTATTGAGGTCTTATATTTTTAGGTTAGGTATATTAGTGTCTCCATAATATGCTACAATTTGGCTAGGGTACCTAGGTAAGAAAACAGTTCCGTCAACTATTTATCTTTCGTCTATATTTCGTGAATGTATTGCCCACTGCTTTGCAAGGGCCTTGTCTCCCTTTTCCTCACACTTCTTACCACCTGCTTATGCAAACCATGAAATAACTGGTTGCTTGGCTGTACGAGCATCGCCACATGATTTGTATTGTTTTAGTTTTTACCTGAACAAGCATTTGGTAATTCACCGATTACTTGTGTACATTCGCTGACTAGGCTATCGCGCCCACCACTAGTAACCTACTTTATGTATTATATAATTTAATGTTTTAACTAATAAACTGTCAATGATTTACGGACACATAACAGTGATTTTATTTCCTGTACCACATCCCGTGTGATTCGCCCACCTACATACTACATCTCAATGTACGGAGTTACTAACCGTACATGGCAATTATAGGAGTCGAGCCCATTCCACCATATTCACCTCTGCCAACCTCTAGTTCACCTTTGTCTCACCACTCTTTGTAGATGATCTACCAAGACTTTTCCAAAAGTTTGTGGGCTTTCAGTCTAAAAGTATTCAGCATTATTCCTAACGCCTCATCATCTGCCTAGCCTTTTCCAAACTATATTGGGGTCGGCTTCCAGTCTTACCGGATTCAGCTAAGTACCAGTGTTTTACATGGAGCGACTGCCTATCTGCCCTCCACAACCCAGTAACTGGGTAACACGGTACCCCTTGGCAAGACTGGTGTCAGATCTCAAGCTTCTGACCACCTGTAACGACTGTCAAAGATCTTCAAATAACAGCCGGGACCAACGGCTTAACGTGCTTTCCGAGGCACTCGGTATGTTGAAATGGTCACCCATCCACGGATCGACCTCGTCAAGCGTTGCTTAACCTTGATGATCGACTCGTGCGGCTGTTATTATTTAGCCACGAGCTCCCCTAATTCCTAACGCCTAAGCTTGGTAAACTTGGTATAAAACAGCCTATATGGTGTTTACTTACAAGATACTTCGGATCAGTGTTAAGCATCAACAAGCTGAGTCTCCAAGTCTTGCGGCACACTTCAGATTCCTGCTCGTTGCCAAAGATCCAGAGCGGACCAGAACCAGTGTGCTTTGACACCGACGCCAAGTAGAAAATTATAAGTGCGAAGGGTCCCACTAATCTGGAACAAAAATTTTAGTCTTAATTAACAGCATCAGAACTCCATGTTCTTCTTGTCATGGATGCCTACTAAATGATATGATAGCTCAGCTGGCAGGGTTTTTAAGGAAGTACATTCATGGCGAAAATTTAATAGCTGAGTAGGTGCGGCTTGCTTAGAGAATATTGAGAATATATCTGAAAAGGGTTCAGATTTCCAAAAAGACCACTAAACAAATAGACTTAAAAAAACCAATCCAAAATATTTTGGGAAAGTGCACAATTAATGGTTACAGATCGATATTATTATTCTATGAGTAACTTACCGTATATAACGTTTCCATAGAACACTGAACAGATTCTGCTGTCTATTGACGTTACCGAGAAGACCCTTGATATGGAGTAGACCAGACATGGCGAAGAACGTGTCGACCACCACATCGGAGTGGAGAAACATGCCTCCTATGCCTTCAACGTTCTGGAATATAAAAGAAACAAAAATGTTTTTTTGACTGAAATGACAGACAGAATAGCTGTGCTAAAATATACCCTAAGAGCTGAGCAGAGGGCGTACATTTTAGTTTTAGACCATTTTAACCCCTGCCGGAAAAAACCTTTTCACAAAAAGGTTAGGTTGTGGTCGTAGTCGTCCACGGAGCTCCCTAGGCACTCGAAACGATTCTGAAGTTCGAGCTGAAAGCTCTCGGAGTTTTGGATCTGGATCTGTGCTGAGACCTTTCAAGCTTAATATTAATGTTCAATGTGCCTCTTACCATGCGGTGATCGCTCCCGGTTTTTACCGAATTGATCACAAAGACATCATTGAACATTTGCTTCTTGGTTGACATGATGAAGTCGATCTCATTTTTTGTTCCACCATCGGGGCTCTGCCAGGTCCACTTCCTGCGTTCACGCTTTTTGAAGAAGGAGTCCATCATAAAGAGGGCCTCCTTCTCCATAAAACTGGCCAGTAGGTGACCCCGGTGGTTCCGTTGTCCAACTCCAAATTGCCCCACTTGCAGCTCATCCTCGTCTCGTTTGCCCAGTTTCGCGTTGAAGTCCCCCATGACAACGGCGAAGTGAGTTTTGAGACCATGCATGGCTCTGGAGATATCCTCATACATGGTCTCTACCTCGTCGTCGGGGTGTGCCGAGGTTGTGGCGTAGACCTGTTTGACCTTCAGCGAATATCTTGAGGATATTCTGAATATAAGTCACGCCACCCTGGTCGACACACTCTCGATCTTCACCACGTTGTTTTCAAGGGACTTGTGGACGATAAACCCGACACCATCCTGGGACTGCCGGTCACCCTCTCGGAAATAGAGCAGGTTACCGAATTTGAGGATTATCGAGTCCTCCCCCTCTCTTCGGATTTCAGATATCCCTATAATACTCCATCGCATCGAATAGCGCATCGAATAGCAGCCCAGAGTTGGTTGCATACAGACGTGCTCATCAATGCATTAAAAATAATATAAATTAACGTTTTAGCATAAATAGTGACCTAGTTTTAGTATATTGACGTGTAATACAAACAATCTTTGGAAGTGCTAATAGGTGGAATAATGGACTGACTGGATTATATATTATTATAATCTGAAAGATGGAAGGCAGCCCCTTTAATCGGAGTGGGTTGATGCGGCGCAGCCCTCCTTCAACACCTACACCGACCCAGCCCCAACAACCGAGACGTCTTCAAGCCAAGGAAGAAATGGAGGTAGTCTCAACTGCGGAAATACAGAACTGGATGGGTTCCATTGAACAACACTTGGGTGAGGTATGTGCTATTGCTTCTGAAGGCAAGCTAAACTCAGACCAGAAGCTAAAAATAACCAATTTGTGCCGAAAGGTTGGATATGGAGTCTCGCAACTGGCTGTTCAATACCAGTCGCTTAAACAAAATGCCTTTAGGACCCATAACTCCCTAAAAATAATGACCGAAGAAAGAGACTGCGTAACGGACCTAAAGGAGTGTGTAATGGAGATGAACCGGACTTTTAAGGAATCCTGTGCAAAGCGGCAGGAAACAGCTGCATCATCTTTTGCAGACATGGTGAAGAAGGGGTCTAACAACTTCGTTCGTCCTAATACTTTTAGCTCCGTGGCGATTTATCCCACTGACAGTTCAAAGACCAGCGATGAAACCAAGAACATAGTCCAGAAAATTATATGCCCAGGTGAAATGAAGCTGAAAGTGAGAGGCGTACGCAAGATAGGGAAAGGAGGACTAATAATTAGCACGGAGACGAAAGAGGACCTAGATAAGCTGAGGCAATCAGTACAAACTGCTTCGTCAGGGCTTACCGTCGATGAACCGAAAAAGCGCAAACCCCGCATAATAGTGATTGGAGTTCCAGCATCAATGGCGGAAAATGAGGTATATAAATCCATTTACGATCAAAACTTAGCCGAAAAACTGCCAACTATATCCAGAGATACCTTCTTGTCCTTAATCAAACTGAGCCACAAATCTGGTAGAAAAGATGTTGAGAACTGCAACTACATCTTAGAAGTCCCTGCGATCATTCGCAAGGAAGAAACATTGAAAGATTGACTCACAAGAAAGATTGTTCATAAATTGGACTTCCTGCCCGGTAAGAGACTTCACACTGGTAACGAGATGTTACAAGTGCCAGCAGTACGGTCATGCGGCTAAGACATGCAAAGTAGCTGCCCCCACATGTGGACATTGCGGTGAAGAAGGACACACTATCTCCGACTGCACAAAGAAATCCGAAGCGCCTAAATGTGCAACATGTCTGCGCTTCAAAAAACCAGCCAGCCATAAAACGGGAGAACAAGAGTGTCCTGCAAAAAAATCTGCCGAAAACAGGTACATTAACTCGATTGATTATGAAGGCGCCTAAGAGCGCCACATATTCGAATATTTTTAAGACTTAATTTTATTGTTTATATTTTTCTTATACTATGGATAATACCATATTGACCGATATAGATAATACATTTCGCACCGATGCAAAGTCATGTGAAGTTGAGGACTGCAGGCAATATCTTTCTGAATATCAAAACTCACTAACCATACTGACTCAAAACATTTGCAGTATTTATAAGAACATAGATAGCTTTAACGTTTTTCTTCACAGACTTAACTTTGATTGTGACATAATGTTACTAACCGAGTGCTGGCTATCTAACCGACAGGAACACCTTCCAGTAATGCCGGGATACAACTTATTGTATACTACAGTGAACAACAATCAAAACGATGGTGTGGTTGTTTATTGTAAGGAATCATTAATGGTCACAATCGAAGAACCAATACTTCAAGACTGTGTGAGTAATTGTTTGGTTATCAAAATTGGTACAAGTACAGCAATAATCACTGTTTATAGGTCCCCTTCTGCAAGAAATTTAGACTCTTTTCACGCATCCTTAAACCAGATCTTTGAAGCACTAAGTTCATTTAAGAATGTTATATTAACAGGTGATATAAATATAAACATTAACTCGGAAAACTGCGACCCTGGGGCCCAAAATTACCTTAATATCTGCTCATACCATGGTTTTCTCCCCGCACATACTTTGCCTACTCATCAGAGTGGTTCCTGTCTGGATCATATGATGATCAAATCTAACTTTTCATATGTTACGCTTGTTACTAACTCAACTATTACAGACCATCACGCTGTTCTACTAACCCTAAACTTAACGCTGCCTAAGCTAAATCGTCCCCAGACGAAAACGCAATTAAACATAAACAAACTCGAATGTGATTTATGCAATCTTGACTTTAACCCAGTTTACAATACTGCTGACGCTAATTTTGCCTTATCGTACTTAATAAAACATGTTCAATTAGCAATATTACGTAATACGACTTCTATTATAGTAAACAAAAAACTTCGTAACATCAAGCCTTGGATGACTCCTGGCCTAATTCGGTGTATAAGACACAGAGATAAACTTCATCAGAGATCTAGGAGTAACCCTGATAATCTAATCATTAAAATAACCTATAAGAGATACAGAAATTTTTGCAACAACCTCCTAAAGAACTTAAAAATTAATTACGATAAAAATGAATTAAATAGAGCAGGAAACAATAGCAAGCAACTTTGGAAACATATTAAGAACGTCACCTATAGGACGAAACAGCGTGAATCAAATTCGAGCTTGCTGCTTTCTAATCCATCACCTCTCTTGTCAGCCAACCACGTTAATAACTTTTTTGCAAATGTTAGGAAAACTCTTGCCGAACAGATTCCAAAACATTACTGTGTTCTACCATCTTCCCAAAATATTAGATGTCCTTTAAAATCTTTTGGATTGCTGGATACTGACGAAGATGAAATAACCCGAATCATATCTGGACTAAAGGATGACTGTGCAGTTGGATGGGATAATATAAGCAATAAGATCCTTAAAACTTTTAAGCATATCCTAGTACCTCCCTTAACGCATATATTTCGTATTTGTTTATCTGAAGGTATTTTCCCTAGATGTCTGAAAAAAGCAGTTGTAATCCCTATCTTTAAATCTGGAAACAAAAACTTAGTAAATAATTATAGACCAATATCTTTACTCCCTTCAATATCTAAAATACTAGAGAAAATTGTTAACAGTAGACTAGTTAATTATCTAGAAAAAAACAAACTATTATCATCTGCGCAATTTGGGTTCAGAGCCAAACTATCCACAGCCGATGCGGTGCATAGTCTGACAGATTATATCGCAGAAGAACTTGGCAAAGGAAACCAGACCCTGGGGGTTTTCCTTGATCTAGCCAAAGCCTTTGATACGGTGTCCGTTCCTATGCTTCTAAAAAAAATAGAGGCTTTAGGAATAAGGGGAACACCGCTGAAACTTTTTGCTGACTACTTAGATGAACGATCTCAATGTGTTAAAATAGACGACATTATTAGCGATGAGCATTAAAATACTGGTTATGGTGTTCCTCAGGGAAGCATTCTGGGCCCAACCCTATTCCTGATTTACATTAACGATCTGTGTAATTTAGATATTAAACAAGGCAAACTCATATCATATGCCGACGACACGGCGTTAATCTTTACCGCAAAAACCAGTAATGAATTGTACGAATATGCTCAACAAGGTTTCAATACTGTGACAAATTGGCTACAAAACAATTTACTAACACTAAATGCTGACAAGACAAAATATATTCACTTCTCCATGCGCAAGCCTCAATTTAACATTGCTAACTCTCATCTGTATGCCCATAAATGTGGATCCCACCCAGTCAGCATGTGTAATTGTCCATTTATCCTCAAAACAGGCAACATAAAATATCTCGGGGTTATTATAGATGAAACACTCTCATTTAGACCTCATATTGATAGCTTAGTTAATAGAGTGCGCAAATTAATTTATGTTTTTAAAAAGTTGAGAACGATTGCAGATTCAAAATTGATCAAACAAGTCTATTTGGCCCTAGGTCAATCTGTAATCAATTACTGTATCACCTCATGGGGTGGGGCACCAAAAACGAATCTACTGCCTCTTGAAAGGGCTCAGAGAGCAATTTTAAAAGTAGCCTATTTCCACCCTTTTCTCTACCCTACTGATCTTCTTTACAAATCCTGCAACGTGCTGACTGTTCGCCAGCTTTTCATTATGCATTTAGTATTAAAACAACACACCATGCTTTCCTATAACGCCGAATACATAAATAATAAGAGACGAAATGATATTGTCTGCGATTCTAATCCATCCTCAAAATATGTATTTGTAAATAGATTCTTTACATTCTTAGGACCATTTCTGTACAATAGATTAAATAGAAAATTAAGTATCTATAGCTTAAATTATTTTAGCTGTAAAAAGACTATTATTGAACATCTGCTTCGCATCTCTTACGGAGAGACAGAAGATCTCCTGGCTGTAACAAAATAATAATTTTGCTTTGTCTTTAATTTAAGTATTCATATTCAAGCTATGTCATTGTTAATTTATTATTATTATTAGTTTTAAGCACTTTATAGTCTGAAACACAGGTTCAACCTAGTTCAGGCAAATAAGCAACTGTCTTCTTTTATATTTTTAAGATATTTTTTTTGTAAAATGTGCCTTATGTTATAAATAAAAGATATTATTATTATATTATTATCGCAACCTGCCCAATTCCTCTTCGAGTTCAGTGATCTTCTCGTCGGTCTGAAGTGTGCGCGTGTTGTACGTTGCCAGGTATAGTCGTCGGTCATTGTTTGGGTAGCTGGATCTGGTCCGGAGATTCTTGGCACCCCTTGCCATGCCGTAACCTCGACCGCTACCGTAGTTGAGGGTAGGCAGGCTGCCGGGCACTAGGGGCCATTTTTTATTTGTGCTATTCATGGGGGGGGGGGGGGTTTTGCCATAATCGCCACGCTTGGCAGGCGGGTTGGCGATCGCAGTATGGTTGTTGTAGAAGCACAGAGCACGCTGCTGCCCATTCTCTGGTTTGTCCCTTAGTCGCCTCTTACGACACCCACGGGAAGACATGGGATGGTGAAATTCTTTACGTCCGGCACCATACGGAACCGGATAACGGATGAACAAGTCGAGATAAAATTAATGTATTCAATAGCGCGAGACCACGCCTCCACGAGCGCGCTCAAGCCGCGCCTTTGAAGTTACCGACATTTAGCAGCTCGGACGTGCCAAAGCGCGCCAGCCCGAGTCACGTCGAGTCACTCACTGCCTTCAGACAGCACGAAGCGTGAGCGGGCGTGGCGCGACTAGTGATAACACTCGCCGTGAAAGGCCAGCATTAGGTCACGGTAAAAATACCTAACAGTATTCTATCTTCATACATACGTTCGGAACGCGAGCCATACCTTCGCGTCTCGAGTTCAGCCAACACTCGATACACTACAGTCGCAAAAAGTCACGAACGGTGTGATGGTTTTGTAAGCAGTAAGCGTGCTATTTATGAATATTTGATTGAAATAAGTACAAGTACTTACTTATATGGCAGTGAGCAATTATAGACTATATTGTGCTGTTATTGGTTGGTTGAATTCTTCTATAACGCACCCAGAAATAACTTTTTTTTAATTACCTGGAACCGCCGAATGGCAAGACTATAAAAAAAATTATATACCTAACCTACTAGTACGTAACTTGTTTTTTTTTAATAGGTAGGTATTTCTTTTTCCGCCGAGTAAAATACCTGGATCATCATCATCATCATCATCTGCCTAGCCTTTTCCCAACTATATTGGGGTCGGCTTCCAGTCTTACCGGATAAAAAACCTGGATCAATAAATAAATAAGTGGATAGGCTTATAGATTGACACACGAGTGACCTACCTACAATCGCGTTAAAAATGCTAAAAGGTAGTTTCCTAGGCTAGGCTATCTACTTACTTATATACTTAGGTACTTACATAATTATATTATTGAATTAGACGAACTATCATTATGAAATGATTACCCAAAAGAGTAATAAATGGTGGGTACCTACCTACTAAGATTTAAAATAAGTATAATAAAAAGTATAACATTTACCTACCTCAGATTAGAGAAAAGAATCTGAGATATTTACAATCACAAAACTAGGAAAAAACTCAAGTAGGTAAAGGCGGGCGGCCTTAACGCGTGTTTACGTGACGCGCGCTTGTAGGCACGTATTTCAAGGACAGGGCCGAGTCACAATACGGTTAGATATCTTTACCGTGATTAGGTGCACCTGAATACAGGCGTGATGCAATACCTATTCCTCAAACCTACCTTATCATAGTCCCTGGAATTGATAATGCCTGACATGCTCATATAGAAGATCTCGTGCACAGTGATGACTGATGCTGCAGTCAGGAACCGCATGCCGTTCATCACTCTGATCTCTTCCTTGTTCTCCTTCACCAGGTCTTGGCGATTCTTGATGATGCAGAATGATTTTGTTATTACTGTTTCTGTAAAAGTAGGTTGGGTTAAATTTTGCTTGTACATATTATATTTTCTAAGTGCGATGTCGAGGCTAAAATAATGCGTAGGTAATCGATTTAATTAAAAGTTTCTTACCAAAACAATAACTTTTTGTTTTCGTAAGGAAACAGACAGTCTGTTAATAAAGTGATACAATTTTTTTATGTTGTCTGAAATAGTTATTTATGCCTTGTAGCATAAATAACTATGCGGAAGGTAGGTAATTTCCGATGAGTGGATAAATTGACACGAGTCGGAAATCATCTTACGTACGTGTATCATACAACATTTTACTATGCATTGTGCGAGGAAATAAAAAAGTATATCTGAACCAAGCAAGAAATTAATGAAATGGCGGGCTTATTCAAGCGCGCTCAGCATATCCACAGATTAACTAATAGTTCCTCGGGCATATCTACCGCGCATGTGCAAATAGCTGTCACGTCGTAACGCAAAAAGGCACCACCAAAATATTCATTGAGCCAAACATATTTAGTGAATATTTAAAATTGATTTATTGGTCAAAATCTAAATCTAGAGTAATTAAAAACGCCTTTAATGAAGTATTAGTTTTATTTTTCCTTTTATATGAATGATAATCTGTACCTTATAATAATTTATAATGTATAATAATGCTAATTTTTTAAACTTTTCTCAAATAATAAAAACTATGCGGCGGGCTGACGTTGGAGTTAAAAATTAAAAAAATACAGGAAAGTAAAAAGCACTAGTAAAAAAGTGACACTTTCCGCATAGTTTGGCTGCTTGAAAAACGCTCTCGAGGACATGCATTATAAAACAAGTTTAGTCTGTGCTTCACTTCTACCCCGTCAAAAAAGTAATCTCTAACATTTTAAATGAGTGTTTGCGAAATTGTGCCAGGGATAGTAAAGTTTTAAGGATAATTTCTTCTCTCGCACACTCCGCACTTCTCACAAGGGTAGCTCACACAAAAGAAGAAAGATGAGCTAGTCGACAAGAAAAAGATTCAAAAAGTATTTATATGAAGAACGCTTCTTACCTAAACTATCTGAATGTTGGCTGTCACTGGCTGTATGAAGTCGGTAATAAGTTGAAGCCGCTGCCATTGCTATCAGCGACGCTATTAAGGCCCTGAAAACAATAACACAGGAAATTATTCATCATCATCATCAACAGCCTATTAATGTGGCCTATTAGTTTGGTGGTATAATTAAGGGCGCACGGTTGGCGCAGTGGTCGAGCGATTGACTGCTGCGCTGCGTGTCGCGGGTTCGATTCCCGCACGGAACAAATATTTGTATGATCTACAAATAGTTGTTCCGGCTCTGGGTGTTTGTGTATGTGAGTTTATATGTTTGTAAACGCACCCACGATACAGGAGAAATTCCTAGTGTGGGGCAAGGTTTAAAAAAAAAAAAAAAAAAAAATGTTCCCACTGCTGGGACACAGGCCTCCTCTCTGTGAGAGGGAATGGGCCGTAATCCACCACGCGGGCCCAGTGCGGGTTGGGAAATTATTACTCTTATTATAATACTCAGCCTAAGTTGCCAGTTTTTTGGGGATTTCGTCCATTATCAGTGTTGCGGATGATTTTTTGAACCGATGAGCACTGCATCCCCCATATTTCCATATATCCTGTCAAAAAATTTGGACTTCCGGAATTGCATTATTCGACTTATTTTTCCCTGGCCTGTGCCCACTCGACCCGCTTAGACTCGACCCGAAGAATAATACCAGATGTTTTACTACCAATTCAGTGCCATTTGTACAGTCATGCAAAGTTATATTTTAATTTTAAATAACTTATTATACATAGACTCAGTATTTCCAGAACTTAGTCCTAAGATTTAGCAAATGATTTTTGTGATATTTGTATTGCTGAAAACTCTAATCTATAAATTGTGTGCTTCCTATATAGTTCTGTATTCTTCAAGATAAATAATATATATTTATTTTTTAAAGATAATTTAGTCAATCATATTTTTTTTATATTTTAGAAGTTAGTACCTACTTGTTAACCTAATAATTATAATAACGTACAAAGACTGAATCAATATACCACCGTGCCACTGGCTATAAGATTATAATGATAATAAAATTAACAATAATCTGTAATTTTTACTACAAAGTACAAAGCTTTTACTATACCTATTCAAAAGGATAAAATAATTACTTGTATTATTGATTTATTTATCCAAACATTATTTAAATGTGGTGCAAGCGTCAAATCGACAGTTTTCTGTCTGACTATACATCGACGTTTTTACGCCTACTAAAACAGAAATAATCAGGTATTGTTCTTCGGGTCGAGTCTAATCGGGTCGAGTGTGAACTGTTTTTCCCCACCTTTCTGTGAGAACTTTGCTTGTTTCCACCCCATTGTCGACTTGGATTGTTTTTTTCTAATTGACTCTGACTGTTCACTTAAGCGTAACGAAAGCGATAAGTGCATAATATATGTGATAGTTTGTCCCCTTATCGTCTCTTAGGACCATTAAACAGACCATTAGATTCAATAGAAATAACTCTTGGACCCTTCGTTTGTGTGAGATTATTACTTAGTGATCATTTTAAGTAAGTTTTCTTTGACCGATAATGACTTCTTACAGACACAAACATAAAACCGCACCGCAGGGACAAGACGCTTTTAAGGCTGCTATAGATAGGTAAAGTGTAATCAACATAGACTTAGAAGTCTATGTTAATTAAATTGTACTAAACTAGCTTCCACCAGCGGCTTCGCCCGCGTGAAGTGTTGTATCATCCCAAGGAAACATTATACCGGGATAAAAAGTAACCTATGTGCTATTCCAGACTTTATTCTATCTCTGTGCCAAATTTCATCCAGATCCGTTCGTTCTGCCGTGATTGAGTAACAAAGTATCCATCCAAACTTTCAGATTTGTAATATTAATAAGATTTAAAGTTAATACAGCTTATGATTATGACTACTAAGCTTACGAGGCAGTACGGGAATAAAAACGTTATGATGAATGCGAATGTGAATTCTACTTACTAAATGGTAACATTAAAATTCTTCGCAACGGTGGTTACACGGAAACTTCGACAATACGAAGATGCGATGGTGTGGTCGACGGTGAATCACGCTTGCCTAGAAGTAACCTATTCACTCTGGACTTAAAGACCCCAAGGTTGTAGCTATCAGGAAACAAAGACTCCGGCAGGGAATTCCACAACGCTTTGTACGTATTGGTGGGAATTCCACCATGTACCGGTGACTCATTGCCGTACGTCTTGTTGTCTGGAGATGGAAAGGGCTAAGCGGAATCAAATTGTGCATTTCCATCGCACCCTCCCCGACCGATAAAAAACCGACAGACTGGCCACTTGGCGTCGATGTTCAAGGCTCTGGAGGTGTGGTCGCCTCCATCTCCATTCTCCGTGCATCGTGGCCGATAAGCCACTTGGCCCGTTTGTCAATCGGCTCAAGTGCATCAAGTTGATATTTGGCAGATCCGTCCCAGAGGTGAGAGCAGTACTCCATGCATGACCGAACTTGCGCTTTATACAAATTGTGCTTGCAGCTGTTCAGGCGTAAAGTACCGTCCCACCTTTGCAAGGGACCCCAACTTTTTTGCAGCCAACTGAGCCTTTGCTTTTGCTTCAATGAATGGACCAAAATTGAGGATCTTCTTTCTTTTTAACCATTGACGGAAAAAGAGGGATGTTATAAGTTTGAAGTGTGTACCTGTGTATATCTGTATTTGTGTATCTGTCTCTGGCATCATAGCTCCTAAATGGATGAACCCATTTTGATTTCGAGTTTTTTTTTGTTTGAAACGTGACTTTATCAAGAGTCTTCTAAGCTGTTTGATGAAAATCAGTTCAGCGGTTCAAAGTTATGGGCGTTTTACTGTTTGAATTGGTGTGTTTTCGAAAGATATCGTGTCATAATTACGTGTAATAGATTGTCGATCGAAGCGTGTCTACTACTAGATAAATTATGTAGCATGATATAAAAATGTGTTGGGGGTTTTCAATTTTTTTATATTTTACTTGTTTAATTTAAACCCGCGTAAACAACGTTCTTTTCGTATAAATGCGCCCTAAGACCGGGGCCGCACTGGTAGGGTGACAGCGACACGATAGCAACGCGAACAAATGGCCGCACTGCAGAGGCGATAAGCCAGCGAATCGTGGCAACATCGTGTAATGACTGGCCACAATGGTTAGGTTCAGGCGATTGAGTTTGCGTGATTGGGGACCACACTAAATTCGCGCGTGATTGCGCGACAAACATGATACTAATACCGGTGGCACCGTGCAGTGGCATTTGTTTCGTGATACGAAGAAGACGTACCTACTTGTCGCTGTAGATTTTACCCATGTTATATCTTTCTCCTTGTGAATTCTTCTCATAAATAAAAAAAAACCGGCCAAGTGCGTGTCGGGCCACGCGCAGTAATAGGGTTCCGAAGTTGCATAATAATGCGGACTAAGAAGAGGGTTTTGTTGTTGTTACATAAAAATTAAAACGGTTTCAGCCGCACACAACGTCAAAAAACGGCCTATGTGGGCCCGTTTTTAGACGTTGCGTGCCGCTGACGTTGTGTAATGTTTTTTTTTTTATCTAGGTATATGCTCGCGTTTGATCACTATCTCGCCTGAGGTTATGATGATGTGGTCTACGGTGAAGCACGCTTGCCTAGAAGTAACCTATTCACTCTTGATTTAAACTAATGAAGGACTAACTTGTAACTGAAGAAGGAGTTATAAAATCCAACTTCGCAACTGAAGTTAGAAAAATATTATCTATTTGAGTACCACCGCGGGTGCTAATTGCGAAAGGAGCCGTTACGAGGGCGCGTTAGAGCCACGGAGAATGGTATGTGTCGTTCCTGGATACCTGTGCGCACGCTCCTTGTTTATTTCTCTTTCGGAATTTGAAAAATTTCGTATGTATGTACCTGTAATCTGCGGTATTCACTATTTCATTCTGGAAAGTTTTACGCTACTCAATTAGTGATGTATTAGGGTCGAATATTGACTTTATAGATGGATATCGACAAAAGAAAATAAGTAATTTGCTAGTTTGATTTTTTAGATTACAAAACGTCGAAAATACTTCTGCACTAACACAAAATATACTACCCCGCGCGCATGCGCCGTATGGACTACAGACCGGTACTGCCAACGACTCCGGCCATTCCAATGCGTTATTCGAGCTTCATCACATCACATCACATCATCAGCCTATTAATGTTCCCACTGCTGGGACACAGGCCTCCTCTCTGTGAGAGGGAATGGGCCGTTATCCACCACGCGGGCCCAGTGCGGGTTGGTGGATGTCACATGTCTTCAAATTTTAGGTTCTAGGACATGTCGGTTTCCTCACGATGTTTTCCTTCACCGTTTTGAGAGCAGTGATGATGAAATAATTTACACAAAGTAAAGCGCCTGCCTGGGCTCGAACCCACGACCTACAACTTGTAAGTCGCGGCTGATACCACTGGGCCACCACTGCTATTCGAGCTGAAACATTATTAATTCAGAAATCATTATTATTAAGGATGTTATGATTTTATTTTTGTATATTTTTACATGGTTCATAAGGATATATTAACTGTCTGTTTTACACAGCTAACAACGTTATTTAAGTAATTTTACAATAACATTTGTACAAAATTTTTACTGTTCCAAGTACATTTTATAAGTTGGTCGACTATTACTCGTAAACATGTAAAGCCTACTTATCTGAGATAGTTTGCCTTTTAATTTCGTTATATTTACTACTGCCGTGAATTTTTTCACATAGCCAAGATCAACCATTTCACTGGCAGGGTGGGGGGACATTTGACTCTAACATAAATTTGCAATTTAATGCTTTATTTTACGCAAACGGATCTCTTAATTGAAAAATGGTTTTAACAAACCCAATATTTTTTAATGGCCTATGCAATGTTACCCTACAACAAGGGACATATGAGAAAAAATATACATACCCACTTTACGTCTATGGGAGGTAACAGAAAAAAAAAAAAAACATGATTTTATTTTTCCACTTTGTCGGCATTATTAATATGTATATCCATGCCAAATTATAGCTTTCTAGTACTTAAATTCCTAGAGCTAAGCTGCGGACGGACAGACGGACAGAGCGAAACTATAAGGGTTCCTTGTTGACTTCGGAACCCTAAAAAGGGAGTGGGTTCATGAAATTAATCAAGAAAGAAGCTCTAGCTTGAACAGCACATATAAATTCTTACACATTTTCAATCGACATAAATTCTAATACAAATCACTTGGTCGGTCGAGTGACAAAATCAAACTTGTTTGTTTCCATCGTACGAAGTCTCGTCGCAACTCTCCGCGCATGTAACATCGCGCTCTGTCGCTGTGCTTCAGTTAAGTGGGGCAGTGCGGCCACCCAGATGCGTTGCTGCTTATTTGATTACTAGCTGTCCCACGTGGCTTCGCTGCCGTCAACTGGCTACCTACCTACCCATCTACCCTACCTACCATGCATACATGATTGTTGCGTATTTTAAACCGTTTACGCAGCGAACGCAATGGAAGCTCTCAAAATTGAATATTTTTGCCCGTTTTTGCAACATTTTTAATTTATGCTTCGCTCCTAATGGGCGTAGCGTGATGTTATATAGCCTATAACCTTCCTCCATAAATGGTATATGTAACACAAAAATAATTTTCAATTCCAACCAGTAGTTCCTGAGATTAGCGCGTTCAAACAAACAAACAAAAAAAAAATCAGTGCGGACACTCGGGTTAGCTGTAGCACATTTGATAATGTCGTCAAATATAATCAAATAAATATCGCATGTCACCGCGGCAGTGTGGCCAACGCCATTGTTTATAAAGGTTTGTTTTGTGTTGTCGCCGATGTGTCACCGTCGCCGCACCAGTGCGGTCCCGGCCTGCAGTGTTAATGGTATTTATTTATTTTAAGGAACTTCCACATGGATTTGGAAGAAAAAAATCTTACAATTAAAATTAATCTACAAGGAAATTAATCTACAAGGAACTTCCACATGTATACATCGCGTTACAAATAGTAGCGATACACAGAATAAAATAATAACAATGGGTAGACAAAGATTAAAAAAGAAAGATTGAAATAAATGGATTCGTGCAACATTTAAATAATACAAATATGAACTTTACATTAAATTATATTGCACTTATACGTAACGTAAGCCAGTCTATTCAATCCTGAATATGATTACTGTAATTTTTACTAATTATAGTTCTTACAGAGGTCGATGGTTATGAACTTGACTTTCATTGTTACAGAGCGTTTGAAAAACAAAGTTTAAGGAAATGAATAGATTGAAGGTTAAATCTATTACTTATAATATTATAAAGAGGAAAGATTTTTTTGTTTGTTTGTACCGAATAGACTCCGAAACTACTGGACCGATTAGAAAATTTATTTCACCAATAGAAAGCTATATATTTATAAATCCCGAAATTGGGTCCTGTGGGGTGGTCCACGGGAGCGAAGCCGCGGGCAACAGCTAGTGTTAGACAAGACCAGAGCAAGCATCTTTCAATGTGACTCGTAGAGTCGATTTATGTGATAGATTTAAATAGTAAAGATATGGCTGAATATTTGCGCATTCAGCGTACAAGAAACACGGAATTTTTAATTTGTATATACGAGTCGAGGACTACAATTGTACGAAGCTTGCATAAGGCACTCACGTTCACTCAAAGTAACTGAAGAACTGTCATTTAAAACTGACAGTTCTTCACTCACTTCAGCTGTGCGCATAATTAGAATGGAGGAGAAGCGGATAATACGACTTGTCAAGATATAAATGTAGTGCGGAATACTGGTGTCATGCTATGCTGTTTATTTGTTGGTCTAGAATATTCCACTGCTAGGCACAAGCCTTCACATATACTATTTTAAACTATAAAGAAAAATACATACATACATACATACATACATAAACTCACGCCTTTTTCCCATGGGGGTAGGCAGAAACTACAGAACGCCACCTGCTACGATCCTTACATACTTCTTTTGCTTCACTCACATTCATACATCTAGTCATACACACACGCCGGTTATGAGTACTGCGCACCTTGCCTTTCTGAAAAACATCACCTATAAGGTCTATGTATGTCTTCCTAGGGCGTCCCCTCCCGGCGTTTCCATTCACGTCTGCCTTGTAAATACCTTTCGTTAGTCGCCTATCATTCATCCTCTCAACATGGCCAAACCATCTTAACATACTCTTTTCAATTTTAGTCACTACATCTTCTTTTAAACCACAACGTTGTCTTATTACCTCATTCCTCAATCTATCATTTAAGGTTACACCACACATACTTCGCAAGGACCGCATTTCTACTGCATTAATCCTACTTTCATGTCTTTTTCGCCATACCCAACTTTCACTTCCATACATAAGTGTAGGCACCAGCACGCCGTTGTGAACGGCGAGTCGAGCTTCCAGAGACATCGATTTGCTGGTCACAACTGCATGTATAGCACCATTCACTTTATTCCCTGCATTCACTCTCCTTTCCACATCCTCTTCAATCTTTCCATCCCTTGTGAACATACTTCCCAGATATACAAACTCGTTCACTTGCTCCACACTCTTATCATTTATTTTCACTTCGCACTCCGATACATCGTCTTCCCTTTCAAACACCATTACCTTAGTCTTGTTCACATTTATACTCATCCCTTTTAACTTAAAAGCTTCATTCATCACAGTCACCATGTCTTGCAACTGTTCTGCTGACGATGCAATTAGAACTTGATCATCTGCATAGAGAAGGCATTTGACAGGCAACTCATTCATCCTCAATCCGCACTCATGCTCTTTCAAACCTATCAGACAACTATCCATGTACAAGTTGAACAGCCACGGTGATGCTACACAGCCCTGTCTAACACTCCTTGAGATGGAAAACCAGTCCGTAAACGCCCCATTAATCCTAATACAAGCACTGGAATCCCTATATAGAGATTTCAGTGCCCGAACCAAGCGCCAGTCCACACCGTACCCGGATAGCGTCGACCACGCTAAGAAAAGAAGAAAAATAGTACTCACATAAATAAATAAAACCCAATCCCTTTCTGTGGGCTGTCACCAGCCACCTGACAATTGAGCACCGTGATGTTAGGAGCCCTGGTTCCGTACGTGTTCAGGTCATACATAGCCCTGGTGATCTTGACGAAGGAAGGTGGGTGGCACGCTGCGGGGATACACATCCCCCATAAGAGGAGGTTTACCGGCAGGCCAGATGTTGTAGGTGACTGGAAACAGAAAAATAACTCACTCAACTCACTTTTCTTGAGTGAGGCTTGCTTCGCACGCTCATCTTGTATGAAATCGCGCTCCACTCACTCGTGGCACAGTCACAGACATCAGACGATCTTCCTTAGAAGGAATCATTGCCCTAAGCAAGGCAAATTTTCTATCGCATACCTGACCAACCGCAATCTTTGTTGTCAACGTCCAATTTCTAAATAATGCTCAATCATTGGATGCGTGACTAAATTGTAAATTAATAATTTATGACCTATTGACAATCTTTATATAGAAATAGAACAAACAAACGTAATTACTTGGGAACAAGGATATTTATTTATTATTGCCGTAATCATAGGTTTTAGGTTAACGAAGGCATAGAGCGAACGGTTCTTGAAGAATTATAACATATATTATTATACCATAATCGTTTTTGACCCTAGGGCCTTACTTTTTACTTTGACATGTCAAACTATCATGGTTCCACTGTTAGAGAAAGTCGGAGATATACCGGTCGAAGAGCCCTTTTTACCCGACTGCCGAAGGAGGGTAATGTGTTTATCAGTCTATGTATGTATGTAATATGTATGTATGTTTGTTCCTATGTAGCGTTCTAGAGACCAAACGCGTTGGCCGATTTTGATGATTCTTACGTCAATCGATTCGTGTTAACCCTGCGAGTGTCACTGGTTGGAAAATAGAAAAATGGCTATTTTGTGCGCCATATTGTGGGGACCCAAATTTTTTTTTTCTTCCAAATCCATCGTGTGGGTTATCAAAACTAAGGGTTTTAAGAGGTGATAAGAAAAATATTTCACACTCATATGTTTAAATGTACCTAATTCTAAAAAAAAATAACAAAAAGTTGTAAATAAAAAAAATATTTAAAAATAACACAAAACCCGACTGCTTAAAAAGCGAACTAAAAAGACGTAAACAAGAAGAAAATCATGCTGTGCAGTCGGAGGATACATCTGGTTTTGTCAGCCAGCTCGCGCATATTTCTTCACGCTCAAAGGATTTTTTAACGCGGGAATATGTTACTTTGGGATAATTTTCGATATCCGCGCGGGTGAAGCCGCTGGCAGAAGCTAGTAAAACGATAAAAGTAAGAAAGTGTGTGATGCAAAAGTGCCAAAAAAGTGCTCAGATCGACGTGAAACCTAGACCAAAAGACCTACAACTCAATTTAGACAAAATGGCGCTTTAGCCATATGCATTTTTGTTTAAAATCAGACTTTGACTTATACTTCTAATTCTACCTACATACATAAACTCACGCCTTCGAGTTCTAATTCAAGTTATGCCGAAATAGAATGCAAGGTCTCTCCGGGAATGTAGCATGGTTGGCACAGTGGATGAGCGATTAGCTGCGCTGCGTGTCGAGGGTTCGATTCTCACAGGGAACAAATGTTTGTACGCATACCGATACAGGCAAAAAAATAGTGAATAGGTTACTTCAAAACAAGCGCGCTTCATCATTGACCACATCATCGCTTACCATCATGTGAGATAGTGGTCCAATTGCTGGCCTATCGTAAAAAAAAACCTGCCAACGGACAGACAGACGGACAGATAGACGGATAGATAGACGCATAGACTGACGGACAGACAGACGGAACAGAGAGATGGACGGACAGATAAAATATACGTAACAATTAACATTATCACCAAATTTCAAGTTCATAGGTCAAAGGGAAGTTATAAAAATCTTCGGAACAAAAGTTTGTGACAGACGACGGATATACAGACGGACAGACGGACCGATGGACAAGTGAGTGAGGGCAATAAGGCTCCGTTTATACCCTTTGGGTACGGAACCCTAAAAAGATTCGCTACGTAAGCGAAGCGACGGGAGAAATCTGGCCTTACAATGAGTAAAGTAGGCATTTTTTACTTACATTCAGATACTCCGCCGTAGAGCCATAAGGATCATATTCAGCTTTCTTCTTCGAATTATCTGACAGCTCCATTCTCGCCAAACAGTATTTGGTTCTGAACTGTGGATGCGTTTCTAACCATGGCGGTTTCATACACTGGTCAAAATTGCCGAAGTTAACATAGGATCCGTAAAGGTTGCCCGTAGGAATTGTGTTCGCGTTCCAAACTGAAAAAAAAAACGAACAGATATAAGTACACGAATATTCCAAATCAATCAAGTTTCCTCCGTGCCTCGGAAAGCACGTTAAGCCGTTGGTCCCGGCTGTCATTTGAAGATCTTTGACAGTCCTTACGGGTAGTCAGAAGCTTGAGATCTGACACCAGTCTTGCCAAGAGGTACTGTGTTACCCAGTTACTGGGTTGTGGAGGTCAGATAGGCAGTCGCTCCATGTAAAACACTGTTACTTAGCTGAATCCGGTAAGACTGGAAGCCAACCCCAATATAGTTGGGAAAAGGCTAGGCAAATGATGATGATGAATCAAAACTATAGAATTGCTTGTAGTACCTAACTTCAGGGATACGGAATGAATTAATGAAGTAGGTAGGTACTTCATATCATTTTATTATTCACCTTTTTTTAGGTACATACATAATAAAAAGTACAAAAGTATTTTAATATTTTAGTTAGGTACGCGTAGCATGGGCAAGTACAACAAATTTGTTGTAGTCTAGAATCAAACTTATTGGCGACTCGCAACAGACACTGCATGGTAAAAAAACTATTGTGCGAGCGGCGGTGGTTAGGGGTTCGCAGCGACTCATGGAGTGTTCCGAGCCGCCATTCAGTTTGACTCGTACGAGTAGTAGAGCCGTCAGATTACAAGGATAGAATTACTGTGTCATGCACGATTCATAAATTAAATTACCGGTCCGTTGATTTAAACTTAATAGCAGCTGTAAAATTGCTACTACTCAATTGCGTAGCGACTGGCAGTGTTCCGAGCCACCATTAAGTTTGAATCAAACTGTATCAGTCTGCAAGGAAAAAATGCTGCACCATGCATAGCTTTCGGGAAACGGAATGAATTAATGACGTAGGTACCTACTTCACATCGTTTTATTATTCACTAAAAGGGTTATCCTTTGTTTAAGTACTTACATGAATAAAAAAGAACAGTATGTTTTTACATAATTATTTTATTATTTTAGTTAGGTACGCGTAGCATCGGCAAGTACAACAAATTTGTTGTAGTCTAGAATCAAACTTAATGGTGGCTCGGAACACTCCGCGATTCGCCCAGCAAATGCTAAGTTGGTAACCCTTTCGGCATGGGCACGTTTAGCGCAATATGTCTTTGCACTTCTGTTTTGTCTTTTACTCCATGTTTCTGTCTGACAGCGGGGGTTCCGTTTTTTCCTTTCGAGGTACGGAACCCTAAAAATTATGGGTATTTGTCATACTCTTCATGGAACCCTTTACCCTGCCAAGCTCACTTACGCAATTAGGCTGCCAGGAGTTAAACCCAGGACCTCACGATCAGCCAACTAAATAAATGATGAACGTACCCCAAGTAGCCCATAGCGTGTAGTTCTTCACGTTCTCCAGTAGCGTTAGTGTTTTCTCCAAGCAAGGTGCTTCTTCTATCTCCCAAGTTTCAAGCTGTAATCTTTGTATAACTGCATCTATGGCTGTGTAGTGGTGTGTGTGGGAGACATCGTTTGAGGATGCTGTAGCTGCAACCAAATATAGGGTGATTTTTAACTTCACTTAAATAAACTTTTACTATTTGCTACTTAGTTTTATATTATCTTTTTAAAATTTATTTTCTAATACTAAAGTTTCCTTAATTTGAAAGTTACAAAACTTGTTCGGTATTTTTTTTTGTGTATTTTCAGCCCGTGACACCGCTCGCGTGCATAGTGGTTTCATTATCCTAAAGAATGCATTACCTCTATAAAAATGTCATATGAACAGATTCAGGTCCCCGTGTGCCAAGTTCAGTACGTTCAGCCGTTGGGACGTGATTTATTTCCATAAATACAGACTTACACATTTTCTGATATCAGTCAGAATCATTGGTAAACAAGGAAGGAAAATACTCTTGAATACCCAAAACGGAAATTAAGAGTTCCCTACGTTTTGTCGACTTGAAAACTATTCTACTACCTGTGTTGTTTGATGAATAAATAAATAAAATTAAAAAATAAACTAGCTGTGCCCGCGGCTTTGCTCCCGTCATCTGTCTGCCAACCCTACCCTACTAACCCTCCTGCCCACCCTACTTACCAACTTACCAACCTACCAATTTTTGTTCTATAGTCATCATTCTTTCGCGCAGAATCTTAACACCGCCATTCAGAAAATGACTTCAAATGCACAACGCCATCTATCGAATATCGAGTTCAACTGTCCGAGCATTGCGTGTGTTGTGATAATTTTACTTCTTGAACACTTTAAATTCATCTATCTTTTGATAGAGTAAACCGATTGCGACGGAACAAAAACTAAGTAATTCTTCAAGTTACGCACAATTTTTATGTATAAAAGTTATCTACTTTGGTTTCGTACATTTCACGTGATGCGTGCACAAATAAACAGACAAACAGATAAATAGACAAAAATTCCAAAAATGCTGGAAATAGGTTTTGTTGGTTATCTTTTTTTTTTGGAATTTTTTTCGATGTACAAAAATTACTTTTCTACAGATTTATTATATGTATTGATGATGATTGATGATGATGATGATTTATATTGATTAAGGCTGTCGCCATAATTCAGAGTGGTAACATAGGTAAACAGTGACAGGCAATGGGAGAACTTTACCTAGCTCTGGGGCAGTATAGGTTGAAAAAAAAAACATAGTTAAATTTCGAAATTATTAATACTTTCACTACTTTCAAAATTTGCCAACGATTTCTATATCACTCTGTATACGTATTAAAATCAGTCAAGTCATTAGGATATTATATTTTTCAAAAACAAACTTTTCATTAAATGCACCAAGTCCTTAATATTTTCACATTTGGCTCTCAAGTCTCGAATTTATTCAATACAATTAAACCCTTATTTAATATATACCTTAAAAAAAACAATTTTATAAAGTATTTTAAACAAGCTTTTTAGCATATCGTGCAATTCTCATCCAAACTAAAGGTGTATACAAAATTTCGGCGCAATCGGTTGGGGGTAACTGTTTTAAACACGGACATAAATCTAACTAGATTATGCAAGTCCCTCCATCTGTAGGAACACCAAGCGTGCCACTTTTTAACACACAATTGAAAAACAAATTTACTTATCAATGAAAGAAAACATTTCCAATGTCTCGGCCAATTTTACTATATTTTACTAGCTGTTGTTAAAAAATAGCCTATCAAATCAAATCAAATCAAATTTGTTTATTTGTGATACATGGGTTACATGCAGGTGTTCATTACATAACTATATAATAATAGTGTTCATGCCATGATCAGCCACTTAGGCATACAAATGATTAAATAACATAATGTAAATATGAGTGTAAATTTCTAATTCCATGTCAGATTAAATACAAATTATATTATTACTATTAGTCATAAATAACAGACACAACACAATCAACAAAAAATAAAAATATCGTCAAGCGGAATAAAACATTTAAAAAGTTCTCGTCGATAAGAACTCATCTACGGAGTAAAAACACTTTTTCATAAGAAATTGGCACAATTTATTTTTAAAGACATTAATATTGCTACATTCTTTTATGTTATTGGGAATTTGATCGTAGATCTTTGTGGCCATAGCAAAGACACTTTTCCCAAAGAGGGTAGTTCTATATTGACTGGTTAGGTTATTATACAAACGACTTCTATTTTGAGATCTGAGCTCTAATGTAAATAGTAAATATCTCACTCAGGAACAATTTTGCTTTCTATTGGTGAAAGAATTTTTCAAATCGGTCCAATAGTTTCGAAGCCTATTCGGTACAAACAAACAAACAAAAAAAATCTTTCCTCTTTATAATATTAGTATAGATTTACAGTTCAATATGGCATAATTAGACATTTTTCCAGATTTCAGTGGATTTCCGGTGCCGATAATGCTAAATGAAAATCTCAAAGTACGATCATTGATCGTAATTATACTCCGTTTTTGACACGCGAAGTAAATACAATCGCGTCATCTAGTTAATTTATGTCCGTGGTGTGGTTTTAAAACTCATATGCAAGATTTTTCCCACACATAACTAACAAGTAGAGTTAAATAATAGCTTAAAAATAAAAATATGACTTACCGAAAAAAATAAGAACTAAGAATAAATACCACATATTGTTTTAAGAGTTTGCGTCCTTATCGTATGGCGCTTGTAACTATAATAAACTCGGAGATTATGACGGCACTAATTGTAAACGGGCGCCATCAGTTGCGATTGGTCATAAGCTTGGCTACCTTGGACTGTTTTTAGGGTTCCGTACCCAAAGGATAAAAACGGGACCCTATTACTGAGACTCCGCGATCCGTCTGTCTGTCTGACTGTCTGTCTGTCCGTCTGTCACCAGGCTGTATTTCATGAACCGTGATAGCTAGACAGTTGAAATTTTCACAGATGATGTATTTCTGTTGCCGCTATAACAACAAATACTAAAAACCAATTAAATAAATATCTAAGTAGGGCTCCCATACAAAAAACGTGTTTTTTTTTGTCGTTGTATCTTATGAACCGTGATAGCTAGACAGTTGAAATTTTCACAGATGATTTATTTCTGTTGCCGCTATAACAACAAATACTAAAAACCAAATAAAATAAATATCTAAGTAGGGCTCCCATACAAAAAACGTGTTTTTTTTTTGTCGTTTTTAGCGATAATGGTACGGAACCCTTCGTGCGCGAGTCCGACTCGCACGTGGCCGGTTTTTTTTTTTTACTTGTTTTATTTTGGGGTTGTTTGTTTTACTCTAGACTCTTTTACGTGCAATTTTCTTACATCGCTAATTTTCCAACAAGAATGATGTAAATAAATACTTGTTAATTACATTTTATTGATGGAAAAGAGTGTCCGTGGCGCTTGCGAATGTGCAACTATCTTAGTTTTTTTTTTACTGTCAATTCAATTAAACCATTTCACACCAAAACGGAGGAGATTCTCAATTCGACCGTTCTTTTTTATGTATTACCTCAAATCTTTCGCAAAAGTAAACAAAAAGTGGGCTTTTGTAATTGTCAGAAACATAATACACGTGCAAGCAATATAATCTAAGACTGGTTTCTCATATCTATTCAGTCAGTTTTTTTTATGTACTACTGAAGCAGAGGAGTTTATTGATGATTTGATGAACTTAGATAACCTTAGTCATGTATTTATTAGCTAAGTGAACAATGTATGTTCTTTTAGAATAAAATAAAGAATCTTTAAACCGAACTCTATTGCAATTTGTGACGAACAGGAAAAGACAGAAGAAAGTATACTACCATTTTAGAATCAATTTAATGTATTTTTATTAATTAATATTTATTTTTAACTAAAGAGTAGATAGCTCTTAAAAACTGCACAAAAACGACTAGCGTGATATTTTGCTCGGGGAGGCGCTGGTGATAACAAAAATATATAACACTTATAACTAGGTTTAAAAGTAATACGAAAAAAAAAAAAACTAAAAAATTAATAAAAAAAAGTTGAAGCCAGACTGCTTAAGGGTACAGTCCCTGGCCAAAACTGCATAACCCACCCAAAATTGTCTAACCCACCGGCATATCTTGGTAAGCCATTTTAATCATTATCTTTTAGCCTTAAAGTTGAAAATTGTCTGACCTACCCAACATTGCCTGACCCACGGACATATCTTGTTAAGCCATTATAATCATTATCTTGTTGACGTTAAAGTTGAAAGGCTTTCAAGTGACAAAATTATAAGTTCACAATAAGTTATTGTGGCTTCGCGGTTCGATGCTGGATTGGCGATGAACAACATGTGGGTTCGAAAACTCACACCTCCTATTATCAATTTGTTTTCATTTATTATTTCTACAGTATTTCTTGCTTTAGAATGACCAATATGATTTTGCCTAAAACTTATCTTGTAAACAGGTGGGTAAACAAAAAAAAACTGAGTCCACAGATGAGTAGATTCGAAGTTAAATATGTTTACTTCGTGGGGTAGATGGATAATTAATTGATCTAAGTGACAAAAGTCAGTCTAACTACACCTAATAGCAGTGACTGCGCACAAACATTTCTAAAACGTTGGACGTATATCGTAGTCTTTTTAATAAATTTCTTGTAATCAAACCGTCATGTCGTAACTTAATGACTATACAAAATATAAAATAATATTTTTACATGAGCAGAATGTTGGCATCAGAGAGATTGGTCGTAAACTTTATATAGCGGTAAGTGATTTAATACCTATTTTATTTTACTCTTTAAAATTGACGAAGTAAATAAGTAAAGACTAACAGATTTTATAAAGACATGTGATAAGTATTTCTTACAACCTAGTGATCGTGTATTTGGCTATTTTCCCATTACACCCACTCCTTACAAGTTCACACATACACATTTCCAAAAATTATATATTTTTTTTTTGTTTTAGAGAAATACGGTCAGGCTATGGCTAAGACGTTATGGAGACACTGGAAATATTCAGCGAAATCGTCCAGGAGCAAAACCCATGATGTATAGTCCCGAATCCGAACGCCACCAGGCCATTGTTTCAAGCCATGTCCAAAATCCCTTTATGCCTACTCGTTTTACTGCAATTAAACACAATATTTCAGTGAAAACAGTGAGAAGACATTTACATGCTGCTGGGATTAGAAATTATAAACCGGCACAGAAAATTGCATTGACACCTGCTCATCGCCAAGAAAGGGTCCGTTTTGCCTTGGAATATTTAAATTTCAATTGGGAAGAAAATGTCGTGATCTTCACTGATGAAAAATCGTTTAAATCTGATAAAGATGGACGCAAAATTTTATGGCGAAAAAAAGGAGAACGCTACAGTGAGAAGTGCTTGCTACCGTGTAGAACAAGCGGTAGAATAACCCTCGGCTACTGGGGCTGGATGTCGTCTATGGGACCTGGTGAATTGGTAGAAGTTGGTGGTCGGTTTAACAGTAGTCAGTATTTGGAGATTCTGCGTGACGTCATGCTGCCGACTGTGCGAATTGCCTATCCAAATACAAATATTTACTTTGTGCAAGATAATTGCTCCATCCACCGTGCAGGCATTGTGCAGAATTGGTTAGCTGCTCAAGAAGGTGTAACAGTTATTAACTGGCCATCTAAAAGTCCCGATTTGAACCCTATAGAAAACCTATGGGGTCAAATGGTTTTAAATTGGGACACATCTGAAGTGCGAAATAAAAACAATTTGGCTGAGATTGTGTCTTCGACGTGGGAGCACATGAGAGGAAAAGTTTTCTGTTGGAACATGGTGTGCGGTATGCGTAGCCGCTTACAGCAAGTTATAGAAGCAGACGGTGCGCCACTTCGCTACTAACTAATCTACTTATAAGTATATTTAAACACCCTATGTAAGTAAATGCTCAATTGAATGAATGCTAAACCGTCAAAATGTTGAAGATTCTGTGGTGATGTTATTGTTATAAATGGAAATACATTTTCTATTTAAATAACATGTTGATTCACTACATTTATAGCTATATATCTGTAAAATCTTTTGCAAATTAATTAATTTTCTTGATAAAAAACTTCGAAGCATTAGCATACCTTATTTAAAATGTTTATAAATTGTTAGATTTTAATATAATAAATGATTACAAAATGTATATAAATTTTGAACTATGAGCATTTACTTACTTTATCTTACTTAAGTATGTTTTAATGAAAAAATAAACATTTTCATAACTTGCAATGATTTTATTTCATTTCCATACAAACTGCTCGTTTAAAAATGTAATTCCCGACTCCGTTCGTTAAAGAAAGGTTACAAAAAAGATAATAATTAAAAACAAAAAGATAATAATTAAAAACAAAACATTGTGAACAAAAACCATAATTGATTTATGGCTGGTTTTGAACGCAGACAACGTTGGATGCCGATCTACCTTAGTGACCGTAAGACCAACTGAACTCTTAAACTTCGTATTGAAATTTGACCTTAGTTGTAATGCTAGACGCAATATTCTAATGAATTTGAACCATATAGTATATTTGCATAAAGTTTATTATCGCACAAACGCAGCAACTGTTAAAATAGATCACGGCATTAGCTATTATACGTAGACTGTTAACTTTATTGTTCCTGATGATT
Organism: Orthosia incerta; assembly: GCA_948252205.1. Taxonomy (NCBI): domain Eukaryota; kingdom Metazoa; phylum Arthropoda; class Insecta; order Lepidoptera; family Noctuidae; genus Orthosia; species Orthosia incerta. The sequence goes on along the minus strand of OX411764.1, from coordinate 20,808,626 downwards.
TTTTAATCCACCCTCGTCTTGGTTAGTTATAGTAATCGTGTTACTTATTAGCTTTTCAACCTTAATGACAACAATATAATGATTACAATCGCTTAACAACATGATTTATCGAAATGCTTTGCGATAAGGTTCAAATTCGTTATTACTCAAGTGGGTTCAATATTGCTGGCCACAGACTGTACAATAGTCGACGGCACTAACTATTTTGTGCGCGGGGTTAAAATGCATTTTATATCAACCGACAGCACGTGCGGAAGAGATTGACGCTGTGATGAGCAGTAGGAAGCTAGTTCGCGTACGAATACACACTTTTGCAAATTTGTAGCGAAGTGGATAATGATTTAAGACGAAACCAAGCGCGCAAAATTTTATAAACAGACCAGTTGAACTACTAATCTATCCCTGTATGGAGGCCGTTTTACAATTTTCCGTCTTCTTATGGTATTTATTTGCGCCCAAAAATGTGTTAAAATTAGTGTCGAAATGTGGAACTTTCGACGCTCATAACTTTCAAATATATTCTTTTTTTACTTTTTTGCTTCCATACAGGGCTAGATAATGATGAGACAAATTGATATCACTTTTTATTTTGAACGTACATCGTCAAACAGTGGAATAATCCCTAGACTACTTTTGTATGGATGAATTTTCGACTAGTGTAACCTTAAGAGGAAATATGGGTAGAGAGCGCCGACTGAATTTCCTTAGTAAAAAGTCATAATTCGAGGTTTGGCTCTCGTCTCTTTCCTCGTCCAATATTGGACCAATTTAAAAGATATTCTATAAACTGGTAATGTAAGATATATACTATGTACCTATGTTTTCCTTTTTTCATTGATATTTGTTAAATTTGTACACTAACCCTCTGTTGACTGCGCAATTTTGAGCATTTTTGAGGGCTCTAGTGCTTCTAAAGATAGTTTATCATAAAAAAGAAAACATAGGGACATAGTATACATCTTTAATTTTAATTTTCAGTTTACGGAATATCTTTTAAATTGGTCCAATATTGGAGGAGGAAACCTCGAATTATGACTTTTTACTAAGGAAATTCAGTCAGCGCTCTCTGCCCCCGTTTCCTCTTAAGTTGGTCCAATACTGCAGACGGATTTTGGTCACTGCGGCCAATCTCAGCGGAGACCAGGCATTGACGCGGGAGATACTATAGTTATCAAGTGTGTGCGTGTTATTATATTATGAGTACCTGGGCTGAAAGTGGCGAAAACGACATTTTCTAAAAATGAAACCTAGCTATACTACTAGCTACCTAAGTAGGTACCTTATAAAATACAAAATAAAGAACAAATTATCCGTTTGTTTTGTCTTGCACCGATGCACGCGGCCGCTCGCCGTGACTGTGTGCGCCGTGTGGCGGGGGTAATGCACAAACTTAATGCATCTCCCGCGGTACGCCCGTTCGGTTTGTATTTTGTAGGTACTTCTTATTATTATTATTTATGCATAGTTTTTAGATAGTGGTTATTGATCGTAGAATATTATTTCAAACTCATACGACAATAACAGATTTATGTAAATATACAGGACACATTACTTATGTTTGTATGTTCACCTCTCAACCAGGTCCTGTTGAAAATCAGCGTCAGGCAACGCCAGTTGTCTGACATATTGCTGAACAGGGCCTGATTGGCAGTGCCGTGAGTCACACAGTATGATTGTTAGTTTTAAGTTTTATTTTTAAGTTTATTTTCATAATTGTGTAGGTAACTTAATTTGTGGTACGTGCCAATAAACGATTTTTCTTTCTTCTTTCTTTCTTCTATACTCCTACAGCCCGTTCAACCTATTTTAACTTCTATTGCGTTGGTGATACGACAAATGGTAGCTGTAGTAAAAAGAAGGTTTTGGTAACAGGTTTATGCTTTTTATGTCATCCTTATGTTTACGGGGTAGAACTCAAAATCGGTTGAACGGACTTTAAAAAGATTTGGAAACATATCTAATGTTATTTCAAATGGAGTTTAGATCGATTTATCGCCCCCGTAACTCCCTGCATACTAAATTTATTAAAATCTTTGGAGCCGTTGCCGAGATTCAGAATTATATTTATATAGATACATATATACAAGAATAGCTCGTTTAAAGGTATTATATAGATATTATTAAAGTCAAAGTCAAAGTCAAAACGTTTATTGCGAACTAAGTGTATAGTTGGTGTTTTGTTATATGAGTGCAAGACTTAGCAGCCTTTTACAAGCATTGCAATTATCATTCTACTGTCCTTATCATCCAAAATTAGCATGCATTTAATATTATTATTAAATCATTATTTTATTTAACATTATTATATATCTTGGTGATCCAGATATTACACAAAATTTAAGCTGCTAGAGTTACGCGACATTTTATAATAAATTGAACTGTGAGTTTCGACCACAAGTTTAATAAATTGTAGTTATAAAAACTAAAAAACACGCTTGAATGGTAAATTGAACTAAAAAGTCGCTGATCCTGAAGATCTTGGTAAGGCTAATGGGACAAACAATTTAAACGCGCACGGTAGACTCAACTTTTATTACTTGTAAATTTGAATTTATGTACGACTTTCAAAAGTACTTTAACTTTGACTTTGACTTAATTATTGCATTGTCATCGGTCCTTGATAGGTGTGCAAATTTTCAAATCAATCCGACATTTTGAAGTGGGTGAAAATCACGTTTAAAGATTCCGTTACATTGATACATAAATACAAAAAAAACCTTTTTAAAAAAAAATACCACCGACTTCCAAATAAGAAAACTACAAAGTGAAAAATAACTTTCTTTTGGAAATCGGTGTCTTTCGTAGGTACCATTTTTTTGCGTTATGGACACCGACTTCCAAAAGAAAGTTATTTTTCACTTTGTAGTTTTCTTATTTGGAAGTCGGTGGTATATTTTTGTAAAAAGGTTTATTTGCACATTTTAGTTGTACCTACCTAATAGGCAAGTTGTTTAGTAAGTTTCCTATAACGCCAGAATAGATTACCCGAATATCATGAAACTTGAACAAAACCGATCAAGGGAGAGATTTGCTTATCCTTTAAGACCGTACTGGCGTGATTTATGTTATGAAATGGTATAAACAATAAACTGACATGCGATTGCTGCAGTCCCGAGAGATTTGCCGTTATTTATTGAAGAGTTGTATATCCTCGAAGTACTTCATCAGAACTCCACCAAATTCAAATGGGACCAATTTCGGAACATACTCTTTCAAACACAAAAAGGATTTTCAAAATCGGTTCGGTTTTCGAAAGTCGGTTAATAAATACATAGATACATACCAAGCTTAGGTGTACACAAGCAAGCAAAATAACCATATTATTACTATTGATTTAAGTAGTAAACTATCTTGGTACTAGGGACCAGTTTTTAGTATAGTAGTTATTCTATATCCTGATCAAATGGCCATGATTGTTTTTGTTTTATGACATCATCTATCTATATATATAAAAGGCAATGTCCCGACTGACATATCAAGGCCCAGCCTAAACCGCTAATTATAGAAGTTTGAAATTTTGAGAGGATGTTGATTTTATACTGTAGGCGTCATTTAAGAAAGGATTTTTCGAAATTCATCCCCTAAAGGGGTGAAATAGGGGATTATAGTTTGTGTGAACCTCTGTCAGTTTTAATTTAAAATGTATAAAATTTGGTTTTTAGCCTCTAAATATAAAATAATAAAATACGTCTTCAAGGATTTTTAGAATTTCATCTCATAAAGGGATAAAAAAGGGATATTAAAATTTGAATGAAAACTAAATTGTTTATTATAAAAATTACTTGGAATTCAGTATTTATGCTCTTCAATACAATTAAAGAAACACGTATTTGAGGATTTTTTGAATTTCATCCCTTAAAGGGGTAAAACGGGATGTTAAAGTTTGAATGAAAACTAAATTGTTTATTATCAAAATTACTTGGAATTCAGTATTTATGCTCTTCAATACAATTAAAGAAACATGAATTTAAGGATTTTTTGAATTTCATCCCTTAAAGGGGTAAAACGGGATGTTAAAGTTTGATCGAAAACTAAATTGTTTATTATCAAAATTACTTGGAATTCAGTATTTATGCTCTTCAATACAATTAAAGAAACATGAATTTAAGGAATTTCTGAATAACTTCCCTTAAAGGGATAAAAAGGGATGTTAAAGTTTGATCGAAAACTAAATTGTTTATTATCAAAATTACTTGGAATTCAGTATTTATACTCTTCAATACAATTAAAAAAACACGTATTTGAGGATTTTTTGAATTTCATCCCTTATAAAACGGGATGTTAAAGTTTGAATGAAAACTAAATTGTTTATTATCAAAATTACTTGGAATTCAGTATTTATGCTCTTCAATACAATTAAAGAAACACGTATTTAAGGATTTTTTGAATTTCACCCCTTAAAGGGGTAAAAGAGGTGTTTAAATGTGAATGAAAACTTAATTGTTTATGAACAAAATTACTTGGAATTTAGTACTTATGCAATTAAATAAACACATATTTATGGATTTTTTGAATTTCATCCCTTAAAGGAGTAAAAAGGGGTGTTTAAATTTGAAAGAAAACTAAATGGTTTATGAACAAAATTACTTGGCATTTAGTATTCATGCCTTTCAATACAATTAAAGAAACACGTATTTAAGAATATTTTGAATCATCCCTTAAAAGGGTAAAAGAGGTGTTTAAATTTGAATGAAAACTAAATTGTTTATGAAAAAAATTACTTGGAATTTAGTACTTATGCTTTTCGATACAATTAAATAAACACATATTTAAGGATTTTTTTAATTTCATCCCTTAAAGGAGAAAAAGGGGTGTTTAAATTTGAATGAAAACTTAATTTCTATGAACAAAATTACTTGGAATTTAGTATTTATGCTCTTCAATACAATTAAAGAAACATGTGTTTAAGGTTTTTGAATTTCATCCCTTAAAGGGTTAAAAAGGGGTTTTAAATTTTGTATGAAAACTAAATTGTTTATTATCAAAATTACTTGAAATTATGCATTTCTGCTCTTCTATACAATTAAACACACTATAATTTAAGGGTTGTTTGAATTTCATCCCTTAAAGGGGTAAAAAGGGGTGTTAAAGTTTATGTGAATGAATACTGGATGTGCTCGGGGGGCAACAGTTTTCATAACTCGAGTACCACTGATACTCTCTGACTAAGTCTTTGAGATTAAACGATTACAATTCATCTTAAGGTCTGCTGCTGTCTGCAATGACCATAAATAAATCTCAAGCTCAGTCATAAAGGGTGGCAGGCAATAATTAGATTTAAGGCAAGATTGCTTCCGACACGGGCAATTTTGCGTTGCCTGTCCCAACATCAGCACTAGCAGCCTGGTCATTTTGTCACCGAAAAAACACCAATGTGACATACAAAGAAGAGTTTTATCAAATTCTAACTTCTTGATGTTTGTTAGTGTAAGCTAATTTGAGTACCCATATCTAGAATGTACATGTTGGCGCAAAACTCATCACTCTATCAGAAGATGCTTTTATTTTTGCAAATGGCGGAAAATATAAAATTCTGCTTCGAAATTTGTGAAGTTAACAGATGCAAAACGTCAAACCATTCTAAATTGTGACCACGAGGAAGACAACTTTTCATCGAATATCATCATGAGCAAGCTCAGCCAATATGTGAATAAGCAAACACCTCTTTTACCCCTTGAAGGGGTGAAATTCAAAAAAGCCTTAAATACGTGTTTCTTTAATTGTATTGAAGAGCATAAATACTGAATTCCAAGTAATTTTGATAATAAACAATTTAGTTTTCATTCAAACTTTAACGTGTGCGTTTCAATGGCGCGGCCACGGCGTTTTTTTTTAAAAAAAACTATTCCAATGTTATGTAAAAATTTGTAAAAGTAGATTCCCAAAACTATAAATTTGTCAAAGTCACGGTTCAAAAGTTTTAAGGGTTTGAACGTGGCCGCGCCATTGAAAGGCGGCGAACCGCGCGGCCACGGAGATCTTTAAAACTAAGCATTGCAGAGACCTGAAATTTGGGTACATAAAAGAATTAATTTGTAAAAAATTTGTAAAAATATAGAAAAAAATCCAAGGTTTATATTTTAGGATCTGTAACACTAAAACCCCGTGGCCGCGCCATTGAAACTTTGAATAACACGTTATCGCCGATATCTCCCTGAAAAAGCATCGTAGAGGTCTGAATTTTTTTGTAAAACCTAGATTTGAATTTGTCAAAACATGTAAAAATACACAAAAAATCCTAGGTTTATATTTCAGGAGCTGTAACACCAAAAACCCTATGGCCGCGCCATTGAAACGGTGCTAAATACGTAATAGCCGATATCTCGCTGAAAAATCATTGCAGTTGTCTGAAGTTTTTTGTAAAACCTAGATTTGAATTTGTCAAAATGTGTAAAAATACACAAAAAAATCCTAGGTTTATATTTCAGGAGCTGTAAGACCAAAACCCTATGGCCGCGCCATTGAAACGGTGATAAATACGTTATCGCCGATATCTTGGTGAAAAAGCATCGCAGAGGTCTGAAGTTTTTTGTAAAACCTAGATTTGAATTTGTCAAAACATGTAAAAATACAAAAAAAAATGTATGTTTATATTTCAGGAGCTGTAAGACCAAAACCTATGGCCGCGCCATTGAAACGGTAAAAAACACTATAGCGCCTATATCTCCCTGAAAAGGCATCGCAGAGGTCTGAAGTTTTTTGTAAAACCTTAATTTGAATTTGTCAAAACGTGTAAAACTACACAAAAAAATCTTAGGTCTATGTTTCAGGAGCTGTAGTACGGTATCGCGTAGAAATAAGTTGTGTTTATCTATCGAAGAAAGAAAGAATTACTATTAATGTGTAGAATTACCGATAATAGGCAAAAAAGTTTTTTTTTCATGATATAAAACCTTCAATACGTTTTGAATGTTCCGATAGGGTGACCATGACTTATTGTTTACAGAAAACTTTCCATCTGTAAGTATTACAAATTATATCACAAGGATTCTAAATTAAATTAGCTCCTGAAATATAAACCTAGGATTTTTTGTGTATTTTTAAATGTTTTGACAAATTCAAATCTAGGTTTTACAAAAAACTTCAGACCTCTGCGATAGTTTTTCAGCGAGATATCGGTAATTACGTATTTATCACCGTTTCAATGGCGCGGCCATAGGGTTTTGGTGTTACAGCTCCTGAAATATAAACCCAGGATTTTTAACTATATTTTTACAATTTTTTTACAAATTAATTCTGTTATGTACCAAAATTTCAGATCTCTGAAATGCTTAGTTTTAAAGATCTCCGTGGCCGCGCGGTTCGCCGCGTTTCAATGGCGCGGCCACGTTCAAACCCTTAAAACTTTTTAACCATAACTTTGACAAATTTATGGTTTTGGGAATCAACTTTTACAAATTTTTACATAATCTTCGCATAGTTTTTTTTAAAAAAAAACGCCGTGGCCGCGCCATCGAAACGAACACACTTTAACATCCCTTTTTATCCCTTTAAGGGAAGTAATTCAGAAATTCCTTAAATTCATGTTTTTTTAATTGTATTGAAGAGCATAAATACTGAATTCCAAGTAATTTTGATAATAAACAATTTAGTTTTCATTCAAACTTTAACATCCCGTTTTACCCCTTTAAGGGATGAAATTCAAAAAATCCTCAAATACGTGTTTCTTTAATTGTATTGAAGAGCATAAATACTGAATTCCAAGTAATTTTTATAATAAACAATTTAGTTTTCATACAAATTTTAATATCCCTTTTTATCCCTTTATGAGATGAAATTCAAAAAATCCTTAAAGACGTATTTCATTATTTTATATTTAGAGGCTAAAAAACAAATTTTATACATTTTAAATTAAAACTGACAGTTTCACACAAACTATAATCCCCTATTTCACCTTTAGGGGATGAATTTCGAAAAATCCTTTCTTAAATGATGCCTACAGTATAAAATCAACATCCTCTCAAAATTTCAAACTTCTATAATTAGCGGTTTAGGCTGGGCCTTGATATGTCAGTCGGGACATTGCCTTTTATATATATATGTCGCATCAAGGCTGGCCGATAGATGTAAACCATCGGGAAGTCAGGATGTATTCCCTTAGGTTAAGACATCGTGTAAGGGCAGGTCGGTGGGTACAATCGTGCAAATGAAATCACATAAGTTATTCGATACACTGGGTTTATTCAAATAGACACAAGTTACATTATTGCTTACTAATATTACGGATTGACACTGATTCTACGACGTCTTAGCTCTACGGCTGTCAGCACTCAACTGACCCAACCGCTCTATTCTGTTGTCCCAACTATGCAAGCGGTTAGATAAAGCGCGCCAATGCGTAGTAGTTCTTGCTTTGCCGCCAGATGGCGTGCTTGCGATTTGTTTTAAAGTCCGTACTATTGACTAAACCCGACACGGCCATCCTGCGAGACAGGCGTCCTCGTCTGTTCCTCATTGTCAGGTTTTAACAGTGTATCGAATCATGTGGAAATCCTCAATGGATGTCCTCAGCCCTTGGGGAAAGCTGAGGGGTCTGTCAGACTCCTACTGACTAAAACCACATGGTGTTCTCTAGGTCGTAATTCCTTTTGAGAGGCGAACGTGGAACACACACGTCGCCTTCTCGGGCCTCTCTCAGGTGACAGATCCCCAAATCCATCACCCGCAGGCTTCATCATCTTGTCCTGGCTCCATGCCATCTCATGGTCACCTCGTGTTGCACAACACGTCGTCTTAGTCCACTCCATCCTGGCAATCTCCCATCATACAAGGGATGTTTTTCTGAAAAATACAAAATTTTCAAACAGTATTTGCTCGTCCAATCCTGACTCATTCACTAGAGTGAGGAAACATTTTGAAACAATCAAACATGATCATTCAAATCTCTCTGTTCACCATTGCAAGGAACGAGTAAATCTATTTCCAATTTAAAGAAAATAGCAATTTAATCATCGAATTGGTACCTAAATGCACCTAATCTTCGTGATTACAAAATTCAAGTACCACTGATAAGTCATAAATCTCAAATTAAATCAAACAAAAGAAACAATATACCATGTTTCTTATTCACGATTTTTAACCATCACACAGCTCTACTAGCTATCTCATAGCTCTCTTAGCTATCTCAATTGCTCTACTCGCACATCTCCACGATGTCGAGTCAACTCGACTCTCTGAACTTAGACCTTGTTCACACAGAGATTTAGTACTTACTACTTTATCTACAATCTCAATTGGTACTTGAGCTTTGTGTGTCTTACCAACACGATCTACGCATAGTAATCAAAATTTGAAAACCAAAACTATTTCAATTTTCGTAACGAGGGCTTGACGATTCGAACGTCATTAACATAAACATGATCTCTTCACACGCGTGACTGCGAGTTTACTATCCTTCATGACTCAATAGGAACTTTCTGTAAGGTTCCTAACACAAACGTGACTTTTCACACCGGCCATAGTGTCACACATACTTCCAGTTGCCATACAGGCCTATAGTTGCCATAAAGGACTACAGTTGTCATACAGGCCTATAGTTTGTATAAAGACCTTCACTTGCCATACAGGCCAACAGTTGCCACACAGGCCAACAGTTGCCACACAGGCCAACAGTTGCCATACAGCGCTCGGCTACTCCTGACCGAACTAGATTATTGGGTTCGTTAAAATAGGGAAATTTTAGAACCCTACTCTTTAACTAAATCATTACCCTGGGCCATGTACCACTAGTCGCTCCAAACAAAGTTTAAAACTTATTCTGCAGCAAAAACTGCCAAGCTTACCGAAACCCTCGAGTAAAACCTCCAACGCCATGGCTCTCTAGCCGACCAGCAATTATATTGCTCTCACAACGGTCTCTCGGTCTCTCTCTAGACCCCGACCTCCACCAGAATCCACTGGTAGGGTCAAACATAATACGTTCGATAGACTGAATTACTCGACACCTTAAGCTTGCTCATCATCATCAAATCCATTTGACATCAACATCGACTGGTACATGACCCGCTGGCATCTGACCTAACCTACCTTGTGCATACTTGCGGGTTCTAAGCGTACCTATTTAAAGCTTTCGGTGTACAACGGTCACCGTCCTGTCACAATCACCTATCGCGGACTCAATACAGGGCCTATTTAGTTTTAGAACTAGAACCTCCCACAAAACACTATTCATTAGAAAAAGGTCCGACGATCAACAAGTTCAACAACTAAACAAAGTAATTGTAACAATGCTGTTACTCTTTACCATAATTCTTGCAATGCATACTCAACTCAAACCTCTTTGTAAACCCATCGCCACATGTTACTCATGAGGTGCGGTCCGGAGCTTCGAGTATGAGTAGACATGTCAATCATATTTGGTCTCACTACCAATGTCATCAACTACGACATCCAATTCCCGAGGAACTTGGTGATCTAGGATCCTTCTCACAAGATTCACGCTTTCTACTCAAAGATCTCGGAATATACCGACTGTTCATACCAGGGGAACAATTAAGCCCGATATTATTTGCGTCTTAATAGCTCGTTTGAAGGAGCTTTACGAATTAATTCGGATCAATATTCTTAAAATCTCATCATTAACAGTAACCCTTTACTATCGTTCTCTAACTCAGTCTTTATGTAATGAAAACGATCGCGATATCTACCACTATCATAATATTACTTTGAAAGTAAGCTAGTGAATTCAGATCTGAAGTCGGTGGTTGTAAATCGCAAATGACCAGTACCGTTACGAACACGATACAATTGCGTTGGTCCAATGACATTAATAACTCGCTTTGCCACTAAAATGACTAGTTGTCAAGTCACTTTGGATAGCTCATCTTCTTCATCATCTGCCTAGCCTTTTCCCAACTATATTGGGGTCGGATTCCAGTCCTACCGGATTCAGCTAAGTGCCAGTGTTTTACATGGAGCGACTGCCTATCTGACCTCCACAACCCAGTAACTGGGTAACACGGTACCCCTTGGCAAGACTGCTGTCAGATCTCAAGCTTCTGACCATCAGTAACGACTGTCAAATATCTTCAAATGACAGCCGGGACCAACGGCTTAACGTGCTTTCCGAGGCACGGAGGAAACTCGGTATGTTGAAATGGTCACCCATCCACGGACCGACCTCATCAAGCGTTGCTTAACCTTGATGATCTACCCGTGCGGCTGTTATTATTTAGCCACGAGCTCATCTTCTTATGGGATATTAAATCCTAAAGTTCGTACTGAACCAAATGTTGAAACTACCGCCAATAGGAAACTCATTAACTACTTTTCTTACAAGTGTGTCTTAATTACCTAGTGATAGTGCTAGATGTAATCACGACCAACTCAGTGGTCAAACATGAACACTCTTAAATTTTGAAATAGCATCTCTTCACTAGAGAACATTCGACCTCACTATCGAAATAAAATAGAAGCGACTCACCGAGTATTCCATTCGAAACCTGCGAACTGCTAGCGTGCCATCGGTCTCAACCTCTTAGATGTTGACACGTCAACTTTCGCATTCACCATTTGAACCGCTAGCCTGCAGCAGAGGCTCCATTGCGACGCAGTATTGTTTCTGAAACATGAAAAACCCTACGAGATTACATGTTCACAGTTATTTTAACCATACACAGCAGATGAAAATTAATCGGTGCAGCGGTGTAGTAAACTAAACCGGCACAGCAAAATGGGTTATTGTGGACACCGAATGCGAGTACAGAGTCCCTGCTCAAAACATGAACCGCACTGACCACACAGTACAGGACCCAAGTGTCCAGGTAGGTATATGGGCTTTAGAGAATCCAATGAATGCCATAGCGTCAGTGGAATTTTAAGTCGCAATTAACGAGGCCTTGTAGGGTTTACTACGTTCCAGATAGTTTGGCTTCCTGACTCGAAAAGAAGAATACTATGCTTCTCCTCAAACTTAACCCTAACTGCATAAAACTATCACAGTATCAAAACTAATCAAAATATTTCATTTGGTATTATCATAATTTCCAGAATGATGTGTTCGGTACGGCATTGCTACTATATGGCTCTTAAGTCCGAACAATAATATTCAGCTAAGGACCATTACCAGTGATAGTAGAATAATAACTCTTCAGCAACACTAAAACTTGATCAGTGATAACTAACATGAAATTACGACCTGACACGGGCCGCCCCGACGATCCACTGACCGCCATACCGTACACAAAATCAGAATTTTGAATAATGAACACTCTTGGCCATAGTCATAACAAAATGAAAACGACTCACTAGATTGGCATAAAGATCCGTGTGTATGGATCTTTCCACACGTCCACACGCTCCTCCTTGACCTGTCCAGCTCCTTGGTTGTTGCTAGCCTCCTTGTTGCTCCGCTCCAGACTGGTTTTTCATCATTTAAAACTGAGGGTAGCCGCAACTGACAACGCGATATTTTTTTGCAAGAATGTAACTGCCATTTTAACTAGCATTGTTTTTACGTGTGATCTCATTAGCACGACCGAATCCCAATTCTGATGTCGCATCAAGGCTGGCCGATAGATGTAAACCATCGGGAAGTCAGGATGTATTCCCTTAGGTTAAGACATCGTGTGTGGGCAGGTCGGTGGGTACAATCGTGCAAATGAAATCACATAAGTTATTCGATACACTGGGTTTATTCAAATAGACACAAGTTACATTATTGCTTACTAATATTACGGATTGACACTGATTCTACGACGTCTTAGCTCTACGGCTGTCAGCACTCAACTGACCCAACCGCTCTATTCTGTTGTCCCAACTATGCAAGCGGTTAGATAAAGCGCGCCAATGCGTAGTAGTTCTTGCTTTGCCGCCAGATGGCGTGCTTGCGATTTGTTTTAAAGTCCGTACTATTGACTAAACCCGACATATAGATAGATGTATGTCTAACGTGCTACGGCTGCGACCCGGCTAAGTAAATCATTTATATCTATACTAATAATATATATATATAATACATACTCATCTATACTATATAATATAATAAAGAGGAAATATTTTTTTGTTTGTTTATTTGTTTGTACCGAATAGGCTCCGAAACTACTGGACCGATTTGAAAAATTATTTCACCAATAGAAAACCACATTATTTCTGAGTGACATAGGCTATTTTTTAATCCCGAAAACGGGTCCTGTGGGGTGGTCCACGGGGCGAAGCCGCGGTGAACAGCTAGTATTCAATAAAGTTAGTGTGTCATTGACTAGCGTGTTTGACTGTTGTCCGTCCTATACCTGCATATCTAACATTTACCATAAATATTTCAACCCTCTAAGGGATGATTGCCGGGATAAAAACTATCCTATGTCCTGCCCGGGGTCTCAGATAGTCTCCATACAAAATGTCATATAATTCGTTTCAGCGGTTCAAGGGCCTACAACCGCTTTAGTGCCGTAAAACGGTAACTTTCTAAAGCATACTCCTTAGTAACGACTAATTTAAAAGGTTTGAAAAAAATACATATTTATTATTGATTCGTGTACTTAATTTTTAATTACGGCCCATTCCCTCTCTGTGAGAGGGAATGGGCCGTAATCCACCACGCGGGCCCAGTGCGGATTGGTGGATGTCACATAGTCTTCGAATTTTTGGTTCTAGGACATGCCTGTTTCCTCACGATGTTTTCCTTCACCGTTTTGAGAGCAGTGGTGATGAAATATAATATACACAAAGTAAAGCGCCTGCCTGGGCTCGAACCAACGACCTACAACTTGTAAGTCGAGGCCGATATCACTGGGCCACCACTGCTTTCTAAATCATCAAAATATATGACTATTTAATATAATACACAACCTTGTACGGAGAAGGGTGTTTGAGATAGAACAAGACCCTGTGTTAATATTATAAACAATGAATTAATACTACACAAACTAAAAAAAACTACACAAAAAAAATAACTTTATTTTCCGAAGTCTGTGTCTTTTGTACCCATTGTATTACGTTTTTCGACACCGACTTCGGAAAAGAAAGTTATTTTTTGCTTTGTAGTTTTTTTGTTTTGGAAGTCGGTTTGATTTTTTGTTAAAAAATTTTTATTTTTCTCTTTTTAGTTTTGGTAGGTATCTCCAATTAACATGATAATCATTTATAGCCAAAGTACATATCATGACGATTCCAATAAGCCTAAACACGACTAGGATACATTGTTTTATATCAGAGTTCCAGTGCCTACCTTCCGGCTTCATCATCAGATCAGTTCGATGGTGCCATTTTCATCAGTACCATTTATTTATAAGTATTTGCTTCATCATAGTCGGTTAACTATACGAGATTTCTAATACCCGTGACATACTTAGCATAGGAATTCCAGTAGCCATCTGTGGTCTTCTTCATCAGTTCCACTTCACCAAATGATACTTTCTGAGTGCAAATGATTGCATTGTTGATGAAAATACCAAAATCGCTATATGTATGCCTATAATATTTGAGGAGTTCCCTCGATTTTTCTAGGATCCCATCATCAGATCCTGACCTGATGACTATGGGACCAGCTAGAAAGTATACCCTTCAAAACAAAAGAAGAATTTTTGAAATCGGTTCAGGCGTCTTTGAGTAATCGGGGAACATACATAAACAAAAAAAGATTCCGACGAATTGAGAACCTCCTCCTTTTTTTGAAGTCGCTTTAAAATGCGTTAAAAAGTGTATAAAACCTTCACTTATCAAACATAGTGTCAAATGTGCCGAACAGTGGAAAACCTAGCCAAATGACTCATTATGGGCCGATTTCAGCAATGAAACTAATCGCGATTAATTTCATTTCATTTATTCATAAAAACAATTTACATTGTGTTGAATGTAAACACATGCAGTTTACATACAAATATTATGAATTATTAATTAATATTTCAAGTGAAATTCAAGTAAAGTGCTGAAACAGTTTTCAATAAAAATCCATAAGTTTTAAAAATAATGTCAAACAGATATAAAATATAATAATGTCAAAACCGGATTAAAATATAATGTCAAACAGATTTCAATATAATGTCAAACTGTTTTAAAAATAATGTCAAACCGTTTTAAAAATAATGTCAAACAGATTTCAATATAAATGTCACAGTTTTAAAAATAATGTTTAAAGATTATAAATTATATAATTTCAAAGAGAGAAAAACATTAAATAAAATGTAAATCATTTATTATTGTTTGACCTTAGTTCCGATATATTATACAAACATTTTTCTAATAAAAAAGCTTTTAATTTTGTTTTAAATAAGTGCGTGTTATAAATCAGGATCTTCATCTCAGAAGGCAACCTATTAAATAACTCTACAGCTTGGTACTTTGAACAATGCTCTACTATATTAAATTTTGGTGATATTAGTTGTTTAAAATTTTTTCTTCGCGTGCTCTCTCTAATCTCTCGTTCGTCTTGTGATTCAAACTCATGTAGATACTTAGAAAAATGAGTCAAGAGGACCAATATATATAGGCTAGGTACTGTTAATATTCCCAACTTTTTAAAGTAATCTCTGCATGAGACTCATTGTGCAATTCTGACTATTGTCCTTATGGCTCGTTTCTGCAGGATGAACGCTCTCTGCCAGTTATAACTGTAACTATTTCCCCAGAGCACGATGCTGTACCTTAACCTAGACTCGACCAGCGCATAATATACAGCCTTTAACTGTTCTATGTTCAATTCATCAAGTATGGAGTTTCTTGTGCATTCTTCTCCATTACAAGCTACTTTCCGAATGCACGGTAGAATCAATTATTATTATTTTAACGTTCAAAAGTGCCGCTTGGTGGCCTACTTGAAATAAAATATCTTTGTCTTTGTCTTCCCTAAGGCTCCTGAGTGCGTAACATGCTGACGATATGGATGATTCAATAACAGCAAGCTCCGGTTTCCAATTCAAATGCGAATCTATATTAATCCCTAAGAATTTAACCTTGTCCACTAATTTAATCCTGTCTCCATTTATATGTATATCTAATTTGTCATTATGACGAGTCGTAGTCTTAAATAATACGAGGTTAGTTTTATCTATATTTAGCAATAAGTTATTGGCTGTAAACCATTCGCAAATTTTTTCTATAATTATATTAGTATTTAATGTCAATTTTTCTATGTCTTTTGCCCCAATAATTATGTTTGTGTCATCTGCGAAAACAACAAGTTTCTCGTTCGGTTGAGTTTTATTCATAAAGTTGAGGAAGTCATTTGTAAAAATAATATATAGTATAGGTCCTAAAATTGAGCCTTGAGGCACACCACGTTTTACATATGTCATTTTTGACTTGAATATCACTTCGTGATTATTTTCATCTATACTTTTAATTTCTACATACATTCGTCTATTTTGCAAGTAAGATGTCATAAGTTTTAATGTCTTGCCTCTTATACCATAATGTTCGAGTTTAGTAAGTAGCAGTTCATAATCTATGGTGTCAAAAGCCGAGCTGAGGTCAACAAATAGTCCAGCTACTTTCAGTTTTTCATTTAATTTACTAACTATATCAGTTATTAAAGTGTTCATTGCATCCGCGGTACCAACGCCTCTCAGGTTGATAATGTTGTTAATACCGAAATGTACCATCAGTCTATCCTTTATGACTTTTTCAAAGAGTTTTGATAAGGTGGGTAATAAGGATATAGGGCGATAATTCTTCGGATTGGTCTTAGTGCCCTTTTTGTGTATAGGTATCACCTTGGCCAATTTCAACTGGTCAGGAAAGATTGACTCATCAATGCATTTATTGAAGAAATCAGAAAGAGGCGTAGCTAATATCTCTATATTCTCCTTTATAATCGATATCGGTACGTCGTGGAAGCCGCACGAATGTTTATTAGCCATTTTGCTAACCAACTTTGCAATTTCATTTGGTATAGTTGGCTTGAAAGTTATATCATTTTCAACTCTTTTTGTCGTATCTATAAGAAAAGACATTGCTCTATCCTTATCTTTATTAGCTATCGATGATTTGAATAAGAAACTGTCGTTAAATATATTTGCAATATCCTGAGGATCAGTAATTACTTTATTGTCTACATTTAAGATAATATTTTTACGTTGCCTGTTTTTCTTCTTTTTAGTATGTCCGTTTACTATTTTCCATGTTTCTTTCACTATATTTTTTGCGCGGTTTAAATACCGTGATATTGCTTGCTTTTTGGCCTGCTTAATAACTCTTCTATAAATTCGAACGTAGTTTATTTTATAATTTTTGATGCTGACATTATTTAAAGTTCTAGAACACAGGACTCTTTTCATTTTACTTGATACTTTAATACCTTTTGTAATCCACTTTATTTTATTGTTATTTTTGGACTTTATTCTAAAAGATTTTTTGGGATAACAATCTTGGAATATTTTGTTGAAATAACTTACAAAACTTACTAACTTACTTAAACCATATTACTCCAATTTTTTTTATTAAGGTTTCTTTTGAAAACGGCGTTATTATTCTCATTAAATAATCTTTTAATTACTGTGGTGTACTCGACCTTTTTGTTTTTTTGTTAATTCCATCAAGAGCCACATAAAAAAAAAGTCCACCATGACCATCAGCTAAGCCATTATGATCCACAAAACACTGCTCTATGTAGTCACAATCAAGATTTGTGATTATGTTATCTAAACACGACTGAGAGTTATTTCTGATAAAGGTCGGAGTTCTCACAAGATATCTAAAGTCATAACATGTCAATGTGCTTAAAAACTCAGAAGATTTTTTGTTTGTAATTCAAACTAAGCTCAGTTTATGCGTTTAATCGAGATTAGACTATCGTTTCACCACTACAAACTAAACTAGTTTAAGCTTAGCTTAAATTCTAAACGCCCAATTTTCGTCGTTTAGCTCGTTTAATCGCGTTTAGCCACTGTCACTTGCAATGTCACAATATTATCAAACATTGTTTGGTTAATTTTAGAAATATTTTTTGTTCTTTCGTTAAAAAATAAAGAAGATAAGAGCGATAGCACTAGTTCACAAAACAAAGAAAATACGCACTCGTAGAATACATAATTGAAATTTTTAAAAACAAAATAGACTAAAGTTCAAAAAAAAAAACCTCAAAAATAATGTATCATAATTTACTACATTGTGGCCCAGGTTTACTATTTACCTAGTAAATAGTTTCTTTTATATTATGAACTAAACAATATATCGTTATAATTACCACATGCATTACCATGTTATGATTGCACTTGTGCTCCATTGGTGTAATTGCTGCAAGGCGTTCGAGTGAGAGGATATTATTTTATTAAATTAAGTTCAGATTATGTTTGTATTATATTACCCATTTTTAGGAGAACATTTTCAGAGCTCGTAATACTGTAAACGAATCAAAACGCGTTTCGTTATTGCTTCTTTTAAATACATTTGAAACCGCAGTAGGTCGCTGATTGCTGATATCATGTTGTAAAAACAAAATGCGGTTACGACATTTTAGGGCCTCGCCCATTTAAACTTTTGGTAAACGTGATTGAAATGGTGCTGGTAAAATCGGTTTGACGTAAACCGAGATCCACACCGCTCTTTAAACTATACGCTAAACTTAGTTCAGTTGAACTTAGTTTATATAGCGAATGGTAAAATCGGCTCTTAACCGTATTGTTTCGTTTAATTATTGGAAATGTTTAGTAGTATGCTCAATTTCAATTCATTTGACGTTAATTTGTTTCGGTGGTTTAGCAGTCGACACCTCTCTAATCGGACGAACGGAGGTTCGGGCCCCAGTAAAGATTAGACGCTTTTGTGAAATGTGGTATTGATAAATGATAAATGATTTTATTTCTGTAAGTAGGTTTGTACAAACACTTTTACATGTCGATCATATTTTTAAAACTAGATTAGGTCGGCGTTTCCTATCTGACTACTCTGAGAAGAAAGGCCGAAACAAACTCAGAGGTCACAGTCTCATTTAAAGTCCAGACAAAACAAAAATCTTGGTTAGATCATGTGAAGACCATGTAGATTGATGTCTGAAATGGTCTTTTGAGGAAAGAACCAGCCAGATTGAGTGGACCTGTCCAGTCAGTGCACGCATTTGTCAATAACCGAGCAGCTCAACACAGAATTTAAGGAGCTCAACGATTCGACGAACAATACCAAAGAAAGGTCATTCGGGTAGGCCGCATAAACTACTCAAACTGCCAGACCACGATTAAAAACTAAGATAAATTAAAATTAAAAACAAAAAAAAATGGTCCACATAGTCTTCCATTCACAATAATTAAAATAAAATAATATAATACTTTAAAAAGTAAATATTCTTGTCATTGCAAGAAATCCAAAAAAAATAATACAACAAAATTCACGGTGGAAAATATAAAAAATCATAATTATTTTTTATTTTTTAATTGGAGCAGCTCAATCCCAAGCCTTTTTTTTTGTCTTCAACGTAATCTTTAATGGTATAAAACGCTTTCTGGCACAACTTACGTTTAATGAATGATTTGAATTTATTAAGACTTAAAACTTGTACGTGGCTTGGAAGCTTATTATAAAAACGCACACATTGACATCTAAACGGCCACCTATTTTTAACCAACTTACCAAAAAGGAGGAGGTTCTATGTTCGACTTTATGTATGTTTTTTTTTTTGTTTATGATCACCGATATCTCCGTCAATTGTGGGCCGATTTTGGAATTTTTTTTTGTTTGAAAGGACATATTCCGAAATTGGTCCCATTTTAATTTGGTGAATATCTGATGAAGAACTTCGGAGATATACAACAGAACTCTTCAATAAATAACGGAAAATCTCTCGGGATTGCTGCAATCGCATGTCTGTTTATTGTTTATACCATTTCATAACATAACATCACGCCAGTACGCTCAAAAGTGGTACGCAGAACTCTCATTTCACCGATTATGTTTTGAGTTTCATGTTATTCGGGTAATCTATTCTGGCGTTATAGGTACTTACTAAACAACTTGCCTATAGGTACAACTAAAAAGGGTATAATAAAAAAAACTTTTTTGCCAAAAAATACTACCGACTTCCAAATTTTTTTTTTTTTTATCATTACGATGTAACTGAATAGTTACCTCATAACAGTCACAATCTAGCATCGAGGCTAATAAGTAACTTAAATTTAACCTAATTTGCTAATAATTTATATGGTAAAGAATGTGTCCATTGGCACTTTTCTTATTGTCTCTATTATGATGGGAAGACACTTAGTTCATGTGTTCTTAAAAGGTAGCACTCACTGCACTTCGTTACACTAATTTCACTCTAAGTCTCATAAACTAACTCAAAAGGCTTAGTCCTTTTCAGTCTCCTTATTATGTCCGTGGTGTCAAGGAGCTGGATAGCCTCGACATTCACATGTTTATGAAGTCTCTGTTCATGAGCTTCGGCGTATTTTTTTATAACTTTGGCGACGAGGTCCACTCCTAAGTCCCGGTGGATATCCTCGTTTCTAATATACCAGGGAGCGTTTACTATGCTCCGCAGTACCTTGTTTTGAAATCTTTGAATCATTTCAACATTGGTACGTTTTGTACAGCCCCAAAGCTGTATACCGTATGCCCATACAGGCATAAGTACTTGTTTGTACAGAAGTACTTTGTTGTACACTGACAATGATGAATGTCTGCCAAGTAGCCAGTACATATTCCTGTAGCGGATATCTAACTCCAGGCGTTTCTTTTTGACATGAGCCTTCCAGCGAAGCTTTGCGTCAAGCGTCATACCCAGGTATTTTGCTGTATTTTCGTAAGGTATTATGCAACCGTTGATATAAACCGGTGTATAATTAGGGCTTCGGTTTGTGAAGTCTATATGGGTCGATTTGGACTTATTTAACTTAATTCGCCATTTTTTTGTCCAGTTGGTGATGGAGTTCACAGCAATTTGTACTTTATTTACGGCTTCTTTGTGAGTGACACCTATAGCCATGATGGCTGTGTCATCTGCAAAGGTTGCAATAAAGTTGTTTTTCATTTCTGGGATATCACAGGTGTATAATAGGTACAAGATAGGTCCAAGAACACTTCCTTGTGGTAGACCAGCTTTTATTTGCTTGAGATCTGAGTAAGCATCTTCATGTCGGACTCTAAACGTCCTCTCTGTTAGGTAAGATTCTAAAATGTCTGCAAATTGTTTAGGAAGCATTTTCCTTAACTTATAAATGAGACCTTTATGCCAAACCTTATCAAATGCCTGTGCTACAACTAGAAAAACTGTAGAACAGACTTTTTTTTCTTCTAGAGTTTTTTCTATAATGTTGGTAATTCTGTGTACTTAGTCTATCGTGGAGTGTTTTTCTCTGAAACCGAATTGGTAATTGGGAATCAGTTTTCTGTCTTCTATTATTGGTTTTATGCGTCTTATAAGTAGTTTTTCAAATAATTTTGAAATGATTGGTAAAAGGGATATAGGTCTGTATGATGTTACTTCCTGAGGCGATTTTCCGGGTTTGGGGATCATTATTATTTCAGCAACTTTCCAGATATCAGGCACGTGTTTCAATCGGAAAGTTGCATTTATAAGGGTTGTAAGTTTTACTATGGCTTTTCGTGGCAGATTTTGAAGCAGTTCTCCAGTGATAAGGTCGTATCCAGGCGATTTCTTTTTGGCTAAGTTTTTGATCATATTTTGCACTTCTTTCGGCGTAGCTAATCGTATATTCAACTCATCATGGTGAGTGACATCTAGTGTTATGTTTTCAGAGCTTTCCTCAGCACTTGTTTGAAAAGTTTGTTGTAAATGCTCTGCAAATATATTTGCTTTCTGTTCGTTGCTTATGGCCCATTTGCCATCTATTTGTTTAATAGGTGATGCATGAACAATAGGCTTATTTAGACGTTTAGTGGCTTTCCACAGTGAGTGTTCTGTTTTTCCACTACTTGTTAATTGGCTTAAGTAATTATGTGTAGCATCATCATGATAATCCTGTATTGCTTTACTTAATCTTTTTGTAAGTCTATTTAGCATTGTTTTGTCAGGTGGATATCTTGATTGTTGCCATTTTTGCCTCTGAGCCCTCTTTATGGCTATGAAGTTTCTTATTTCTAACGAATAACTATGACTTGCAACTTTTCTTTTCAAGAGAGGTGTATTTCCCCAAGCGCAGTTTTGAATGTCTGTCACAAATTTTGACACTTCTCTTCTTCTCTTCTTATCCAATTGTTGATTATTTTTGAGTGGTACTTTGAGGTCAATCATATTGTCTAAATCGAATTTGAAGCTATCCCAATCCGTGTTTTTATTCACTAAAGTTGGATTGCTTTCTTTCTGAATTATGGTTTCACTTAAAGTTAAGATAATGGGCGAATGATCAGAGTTCATATCAAATCCCTCCTGTATGTGAAGATATGTAGCCGACAGATTCTTAAAAATGAAAAAGTCGATCAGATCTGGAATTCTTTGGGTATCAGTAGGCCAGTAAGTAGGCTTTCCTGTTGATATTGCATTGCAATTGATTTCTCGCATAGCACTAAGCAATTCCCTTCCTTTAGTGTTGGATAGTCTAGATCCCCAACGTATGTGTTTTGCGTTAAAGTCACCTCCCAGTGGACAGTATATAGCTGCTACGGTAATGTGATGATGTTTAGTTTTGATCCTAACGGCTACAGTTTGTATGAACTCTTCTTCATATTTAAGTTCTAGGTAATGGTAGATGTTCTCTCTTATTATAAGGGTACTTCCCCCTCTCGCAGTATTGACAGGGTGCAGTGCATGATATATTTTATATCCGTTAAGGTGTATATACGATTCTCTTGTGAAGTGAGATTCCGATATGAGGCACACATCAATTTTTTCTGTGGCAAGGACCGCCTGTAGCTCGTTTTGATGCTTTAGGAGTCCGTTTGCATTCCACGCCATAATTTTTAGAGTGTTCTTCATTTTTGAGTCATACGAGGTAGCTGCGTAGCACGTATTTTCTAGGTTTTTTAACCTTAGTTCAAATGAGGTTAAAATATTCAAAATTTTATTTATATTTTCATTTGTGTCGGCGTCTATTGACGTGGAGGGTTGTGAACCGTGCACTGGTGGTTGTGGTTCAAGAGATTTCGTAGCTTGCGCATAAGACACATTCTTTGATACCCTTTGATACTCTTTGTAATTTTTCTTAGCACTAGGAGCCTGAGTGACAGGTGTAGTAACTTTTTTTTTCATGGCTTTATTTTTCAGTTGTTGCAATTCTTTGGCTACCATACACCCTCTGTAGTTGGCTGGGTGTGGCTCACCACAGTGAACGCATTTGGGTTTATCTGCTATAGGTTTTGTGCAGTCTTTAGTAAAGTGTTTACCTGTGCATTTTACACATCTAGGTTCCTTGGAGCAATATTTCTGTGTGTGGCCATATGCTTGACATCTCTTACACTGTGGTATTAGCTTGAAAGTTTTTAAAGGCTGCACTTCTACTTTACAACCTAATATGGTCTTAATACTATAAATTTTATTTATATCTTCGTCTTTTTGGAAGGAAAGCATAAACATATTTAGAGGTTCCTTAGTCCTCCAACTTAATTTGTTTACCACTTCCTGGATTTTAAAGCCGTTAGCATTTAATTCTTCAGCTATTCTATTTGGCATACATGATGAGTGTAGATTTTTTGCTATGACCCTAATCGGTCTGTCTTGTTTGTTCTCATAGGAGTGCCAGAGACAATTATTTTCTAGTAATAATTTAGTAATTGCTCTGTAGGAGTCTTCGTTCCTGGCATTTACTTTGACAGTATCCCCGTTCATCATTTTGACCACAAAGGACTCTTTATTTGAACAAGTCAAGAGAAGATCATAAAACTTCTGGTAGTTTCTGATATTTTTTACTATGACTGGGGGAGGTGGAGGTAGTTTTTTTATTTTTGGTTGCTCGGACTTTGTACCAGCCTGAGGTTCCATGGAGCTTGCTCCTTGCGATACTGGAGACAGTGAAGCATTCATTTTTCTTTTCTTTCTACTTTTTTGTCGTACCCACTCAGTTTCTCTGGCAAGGTCCTCTTCATCAGTCTTATATTCGACTGTTGACTGGGGCCTATCATTTGTCGAATGTTCCTTCTCTGAAGTAACATTATTTTGTTCCTGGATAAGCTTCAGCTGGTGTTGCAAGGCTTCTACCTGGCTACTGAGCACTTGTACTAGTTGCTGCAGTTCTTGGCGCTCTTTAGCTTCCTCTTTGTACCGGGTGTACAACTGATGTTCTAGTTCAGTTTTGAGGACTATTTTATTCGGCGTAGCCATAATTGTTTACAAGTTATAATTATAAAAATTATAACTTACCGCAAATTCTCACAATAATACATGATTCACTTACAAGTCTAGGTCATTGCACCGCCCGCGAGGGCAATACGCGGCGGAACTAGGCTGCAGCGTCAGCACTTGTACACGAGCGCAGACTTGTGTAAGAGCGTGCGTGACGCGACCGTTCTCGCTAGAAGTCGATTGACCACACTAAAAACGTTTTTTGCAAAAAAATACTACCGACTTCCAAATAAAAACTACAAAGTAGTAAAGTCGGTGTCTATATAGCAAAGAATTCCGACTTCCAAAAATAAAGTTATTTTTCACTTTGTAGTTTTTTATTTGGAAGTCGGTAGTATTTTTTTGCAAAAACTTTTTTTTCTTGAGCCCTGTTGTTGGTACTACAAATTTGTGTTTGATCCAAGTATTTAAGTTATGGATATCACTGTATTTTTTAAACAATTTTATATTTTTATGGGCATACAAAAGATTTTCAAAAATATACTGAGAAGGCACAGTCATTACATTAATCTCCTTAAATTTCTCTCTGAGAGAGTGTCTCGGGCTTAATTTATAAATTGAACGAACAGCTCTTTTCTGCAAAACAAAGATAGTCTGGATGTCGGTGGCGTTTCCCCACAACAGAACACCGTACGACATTACACTATGAAAATAGCTAAAGTATACTAAACGGGCTGTCTCTATATCAGTTAAACTACGAATTTTTCTAACAGCAGTATTCTTATGCCATATTCTTTCACAAAACAACGCACAATGTAAACTACCCACCATTCATTCGAGGTTTTCTTCGAATTTAAGTCTTTCTACTGCCAAAGCGGCAAGCCGCTAGAGATCGCCTGTAGTATCTAAGCAATGGACGAATTAAAGAAGTTGCTAGAAAACATACAAGGAGATATACTCAAACAAAAACTGGACATGAAGGTTATGAAATAAATCATCATACTCAAACAAAAACTAATCATGAAGGTCACAAACATCAAAGACTCGATAAACAGGAACTTAGACGAAAAATGCATCAAAATGGAGGCCAAAACCAAAGAACTAGAATGCAAAATTGAACAACAACAAAACCAACCATCGATTACTAGGACAAACATAAGAAAGAGGAATTTGGTGTTCTTCGGAGTTGAATAGAGGGTGAAGATGAAGAAAGAAGATTAGAAGAAGAAGAATCCACTATGAAGATTCATGTATCTTCTTCTTCTTCGTTTCGCTCTTGACAGAGCGGTCGTGGTCACGATGAATTTTGTCCAATCGCTGGTGTGGTAACTCGCTGCACGATCTCTCTCCATTTGGCTCAATTACATGAAAGTTTGGCGCACTCATTTACAGGACCACCAACGGCGGACTTAATTTGATCAGTCCACCTCATCGTTGATCACCCGCGTGGCCTGTTACCGTCCACTCTGCCCTGCACCACTAGACGCTCAATGGAGTCGTTATTCCGCCTCGAGACATGGCCAAAGAATTTCAGTATTCGAGACCGTACTACTGGTGATAGACGCTTGATGCCGAGTTCTTGGAGTATCGAGACGTTTGTGCGGAATTCTGACCACGAAATACCAAGCATTTTTCTCCAGCACCACATTTCCAGTGCGTCATTTTTTTTTTTTACTAGCTATTTTGGTATCCTACTTAGTACTTGATAAAATGGAAATGAAGTCTAACAACACGAAGTCAAGAACATTTTTTTTTTTCGCCACCTCATCATGTGTGGTATCATTGAACATGGATTTTAAAATGAAGATAAGTTAGTTAGATGAATTTTTTTTTTAAAATAAAGCTTTGCCCCGCTCTAGGAATTTCATCCTGTATCGTGGGTGCGTTTACAAACATATAAACTCACATACACAACACCCAGAGCCGGAACAACTAAATGTGGGTCATACAAATATTTGTTCCGTGCGGAAATCGAACCCGCGACACGCAGCGCAGCAGTCAATCGCTCAACCACTGCGCCAACCGTGCGCCCAAGTTACAGTCCCAAGTTATAATCTACCCTTGTTTTAATAATTTTACTATGACGTCAAGTTCCTTCGATATATGAATGTCGTAATATTAACTACTACCTACTGTTAATTTAGTTAAGTTTCTCTTTAAGTGAACAGTAATTTGTTCTTTGAGAAAATAAATATCTTTAAACCGAAGATAGGGTTTGGTACATCATATTATTGTCAAGCGTACCGTTTGCGAGACATATCCCGTCAAAGACATGAAACCTAATTTTTTACCCGACAACGGCGTCGCAAAGTACAAAGTCTCTGTAAAAACCCCAAAATACTTTAACTAAAAAATACGTTTATTCTATATAGTTATTTCAAGTTTATTCTATCATAAGTTTCTGGTAATATTTTCTTGTTGCATACTTTTAGAGCGTAATTATTCAGTAGTCGGGTGTTAGTTTTTTAAAATATTATTTGCAATGTATAAAATGTATCTGGAGGAATGAATATCTAAAAACCTTCTTAGCAAAAATATAAACCGCCAAAAAAGATTTGTTTTTGCTGAAAAGTTAACATTCTACCCATAAAAGGTGTTTGTTTATCTAATCTAATCTAATACCTTTAAACGAGCAATATTCAAGACTGATTCTACGACGTCTTCGCTCTACGGCGGTCAGTACTCAACTGCCAATTTCTGCTGTCCCCACCAAACAAGTGGTTAGAGAAAGCGCGCCAAAGCGTGGTTGTTCTTGATTTGCCGACAGATGGCGTGCTTGCTATTTATCTTGACTTCCGTACTATTGACTAAACCCGACATATAAATATATATAATCTGAATCGCGGCAACGGCTACAACGATTTTCATTTTCAGGGGGTGATAAATCGATCTAGCTAGGTTTCATTTTTACAAAACGTCGTTTTCTCTGTTTTCACCCGAATAGAGCTCGGTCGCCCAGGTACAAATTTAAATGTGCCCAACTCCGAACACCGTCCGATGATAGTTCATCGGACGGTGTTCGGAGTCGCACGTAATATTTTTGATAGGAAGTCATAGTTGACTTCCTATCAAAAATATTACGTGCGACTTGAGAATGTCCTGCTTTTTTTTATAAAATAAAATGAAATCTGATCCTAGTTTGGCCTTTGTTTAGATATCGATATTCGATACCATCACATCTGTGGCATATCACGAGACGGTTTAATATAATATAACCCTGTATAGACACCAAGGTACCAGGGTTGACTGCCCACAGATCCACTTTAAACCTAATTAAACCAGTTTCCTCTGAATTGTATTCAGAAAAATAGTG
Organism: Orthosia incerta; assembly: GCA_948252205.1. Lineage (NCBI taxonomy): Eukaryota > Metazoa > Arthropoda > Insecta > Lepidoptera > Noctuidae > Orthosia > Orthosia incerta. The sequence continues at coordinate 20,781,210 of OX411764.1, read as the reverse complement.
ATTGTAGTGTTTCCACAAAGATGCGACTGTTTACAAGGATGTTAAATGACTAAAAGAGACACCGTAACAAAAAGTGACAGGTTGTTCATAGCTCATTTTAATCTAATAAGGCTTATTTGCACCAAAAAATTAAATCAGAGTTAGTTGCTAAAACGAGGTTAACAAACTTGTCATATATGATTGGCCGAGTTAGATACTAACTCGGAGTTTCCAAGATCCTCTCACACATCAGGAACCGAGGAGGCGGCGCGTAGTGTTCCACGCGCGCCCCTTCTTAGACGTCGCGGAGGGAGTCAAACAACTCACTTCCTCCCAAGCTGAGGTCGAGGCCCGTAGATGCGGGCCAGCACCAGCCGGGGATTGCGGCAGGATCGTACGTTCCCACGACCCTTAGCGTAGGTGTGACACACACCGTGATGATTTTAGTCAGTAGGAGTCTGACAGACCCTGCTGCCTCCCCAGGGCGGAGGACATCCAATGACGTTTTTCCACAAGAAAAAAAGGGTGACGCAAGCGGGCCTAAGATACTCTTTTAAATCGAAGAAGAAGTTAAAAGGGAAGTTCAAGTCTTCAACAAGCTTGGCAATTAATGCTCGTGCCTGTATGAAGAGGCATTAACCCTGTGCAGTGGGTCAGATAGCGACCTGTCATCATCTGCCTAGCCTTTTCCCAACTATATTGGGGTCGGCTTCCAGTCTTACCGGATTCAGCTAAGTACCAGTGTTTTAGCGACTGCCTATCTGACCTCCACAACCCAGTAACTGGGTAACACGGTACCTCTTGGCAAGACTGGTTTCAGATCTCAAGCTTCTGACTACCCGTAACGACTGTCAAAGATCTTCAAATGACAGCCGGGACCAACGGCTTAACGTGCTTTCCGACGCACGGAGGAAACTCGGTATGTTGAAATGGTCACCCATCCACGGACCGACCTCGTCAAGCGTTGCTTAACCTTGATGATCAACCCGTGCGGCTGTTATTATTTAGCCACGAGCTCGAGCAGATAGCGACCTGTATTAAACAAAATAATTAAAGTGCATTTTTTATATTATTATTATTTATTTATTTTCAGGCAATTAAGGTCCATAGATAAAATACACAAATTAAACATACAAAATAAACTAATACATAATTCATAACAAAGTTTAAAGTGGTGTCATGTAGCCTTCCGCGGAAACGCCGATACACGACACCCTTCGGCCAAAATTCTTCCTTCATGAAGGTCTCCAAATGATGAGTCAGAACCCGCACCACAAAAGGTTTGAAATTAATCTTGTGTTATAAATATTGAAATCGTTGTTGAATGACCAATCGTAGTTTTGATTCGGAATCTGTGCAAACCCCTTCTGTATATTCTCATACGCCTAGCCCTCCTATGCAATGAAGTATTAGATGCCTAAAGATTCTTATTAAGTATCATAAAAACTAATTTAACTAAGTTAATGCTTGACACGTTTCACAGGTCTAAGATCAACTAAAAGATCAAAGATAAACGAACAATTAGACTTATTTAAATAGTCATAAAATGCATTCAGTTCAATCTGCATAGTAATTTACAGTACTGACGAGCTTGCCGCACGGGTCAATCTTCAAGGCCAAGCAAGTAGTATACACCTGACACCAACAAATCAGTCGGTTATGGAATTTATATAATACTGTAAAACCTGAACTACGGTAAAACCTAAGATTTAATAAGTCTTACCGGTAAACGTGCAAAGTAATCGCTATTTTTGGTACAGCTTATTTTAGAGCGACTGAATAATAAAATGGAAAATCACATCGAATTTTATTAAAATTTTTCATCGTACTATAATAAAAATAAAGCCTTTTATTCTGAACTATTAAGGCGGAAACACACTGGCGTGACGTAGCGTGGGGTGTCGCGCCAGAAGCATATCGGTTTCATAAATTTAGCATAGTTAGAGGAACATTTGAGTGTCTTGGCGTGGCACGTTCTGTCGTAGCGTGAGGTTTCATGAAGAAATATTAAAAAATAATATCGTTTCGCTTTAGAATGTCGTGAAGTTCAGCGTGCCTCTTGGCATAGGCCTCCTCTAACACTTTCCATTGGTTTCTGCCTCACTCTACCCTTCTCCAATGAAGACTAGCAATGATTTCTATCCGACTTCTTAAAAAGGAGGAGATTCTTAATTCGCAGGTTCTTTTTCTTTTCTATTTGTTTGGGCATAACTCTGACATATACAGACGGATTTGCAAATCAAAATCTAGTGATGGGAGCCCATGGAAATATATAGGTTGACATTATAACGATTTTGGTATTTTCAATAACATGGAAAGCATTTTCACTCGGAAAGTATCATTTGGTGAAATGAAACTGATGAAGAAGAACACAGATGGTCACTAGTGGAACACCTTAATAAGTATGTTATGGGTATAAGATATCTCGGATAGCTAAGAGACTATGATGAAGCAAATACATATAAATAAATGGTAGGTAGTGATAAAAATGGTACCATAGAACTGATCTGATGATGAGGTAGGCAATGGAACTACGTATTAAAACAATGTATCCGAGTCGTGTTAAAAACTTTTTATAAATAGAAAAGAATGAGATGTATTCTGGCTATATTTTAACAAACAAATTAAAACTATTTCTAAATCAAAACACTACAAAGCGAAAAATAACTTTTACAATGCAACTCCTCGAAAAGAGCGTTTTTCAAGCAGCCAAACTGTGCGGAAAGTGTCACTTTTTTTTACTAGTGCTTTTTACTTTTCTGTACTTTTTTAATTTTTAACTCCAACGTCAGTCCGCCGCATAGAGTTTTTATTATTTGAGAAAACTTTTAAAAATTAGTTAAGTACAGATTATCATTCATATAAAAGGTAAAACAAAAGTAATAAGTACTTCATTTAAGGCGTTTTTTATTACTCTAGATTTTGATAAATAAATTAATTTTATATATTCATTAAATATGTTTGGCAGAATGAATATTTTGCTCGTGCCTTTTTGCGTTACGACGTGACAGCTATTTGCACATGCGCAGTAGATATGCCCGAAGAACTATGAACTATTAGTTAATCTGTGGATATGCTGAGCGCCCTTGAATAAGCGCCATTTTATTAATTTCATGCTTGGTTCAGATATTTTTTTTATTTCCTCGCACACACACACACACACACATCACATCATCAGCCTATTAATGTTCCCACTGCTGGGACACAGGCCTCCTCTCTGTGAGAGGGAATGGGCCGTAATCCACCAAGCGGGCCCAGTGCGGGTTGGTGGATGTCACATGTCTTCGAATTTTTGGTTCTAGGACATGCCGGTTTCCTCACGATGTTTTCCTTCACCGTTTTGAGAGCAGTGGTGATGAAATAATTAAAAACAAAGTAAAGCGCCTACCTGGGCTCGAACCCACGACCTACAACTTGTAAGTCGCGGCTGATGCCACTGGGCCACCACTGCTCACTGCTGCTAGTCTTCGCACAATGCATAGTAAAATGTTGTATGATACACGTGCGTAAGATGATTTCCGACTCGTGTCGATTTATCCACTCATCGGAAATCACCTACTTTCCGCACTAGTAGCATAAATAACAATTTTTCCGAAGACGGTGTCTTTCCTGGTAAGACAAGAAAATTTTAAAACAAGAATACTTTTAAACTACCTTCTGCCATCGGCTTCGTCCGCGTAAAAGTCAGAAATTATCCCTTTGGATGATAAATTGACCCCGGTTGTGGAGATTAGAAAGTATTAAAAAACTTAGGTAGAACATAAGCTACCAGCTAATTTAGAACATAGGCTACCTGTCTGCCAATTTTCATCCAAATTCGTTCAGCCATTGATGTGCGACTGATTGACAAACGTCTAAACATATCGCACGCTTAATAATAAACTGGAATAAGACAAAACTTAACTTTTTTGGGAAATCGCGGTCAAAGTTTTGAGTCTCTAACTTGTTGAAAACATTTTGATGGTCTTCACGTGTTTATGGTGTTATTTTTATTTTCTTGGTCTTAAATTGTAGAGAGATGTATAACGAATATAGCTGGCATAATAGTTTAATTATATTATTTATATCAAATGAATAAATGAAGTTTATTTTCTAAAGTTTTGACTTAGGTCAGTTTAGTATAAAAATTTATGATCCATTTTCTAAATTTATACAAACTAATATTTAATCATTCAGTTTAGTATTAATAAATAATATAATATATTTAAATATATAATACTTATTACACTTTAAAAGTAAAAAGGAAATAAAATACTGAAATGTTTCGCAAAAAACCTTTATATTTGTTAATGTAAAATAACAGTTTATATTTTAAGTTCTATCGTAACTACTTTATTACCCTAATAACAACAGTGGTAATTAAAGTTAGTCATTACAAAATGCTTAAGAGATCTAGCTTTACGTAATTATGCTAAAGAACATTAAACATTGTAATACAAAAGAATAAAAACTGTCCAGCGTTGACCAGCCATGGTTTAGCGCCGAATGTCATCGTGCCAATGCGCTTCAGCATGAGGCGTACCTGGCATGGGCCGACGATCGATCGCGCAAAGCGAGTGACGTGGATTAGAAGAAGAAGGACTTCAACAGGGCTGCCAAGTCCTGCAAGATGGTTTTGCGAAGGGTTCGTTTCGACCACATTGGCTGAATAGGGAACAAACTTGCTCTTACCCAGCAGATAGTAAATCGTTTGGTCCCTGGCTAAGTCGGTTGAGTCGAACTTCTGCCATCCCTCACTACCACCACTGCTGAAACCCGACGAGTCGCTGGCCCACTCCGCTGAGGGGAAGGCAAATTTATTTGCCTCTCTTTTTACGAAATCTTCACGTATGAATCCTGGTGACACGCGGCCCCCTCCTTCACTTGATGGATGCGAGAAGAGATTGTCGGATATTCGCATCCATCAAAAATACCTCCATAAGGTGCTGCGCTACCTCGACGTAAACAAGGCTAGCGGGCCTGACGGAATACCAGCAATAGTTCTTAGAACCTGTGCGCCTGAACTGTCTCCGATCTTGACACGCCTATTCTACCTTTCGTATGAGACTTGAAAAGTGCCGAATGCTTGGAATCAAGCTAACGCACAGCCCGGGCCCAAGAAGGGTAGTCGAGCTGACCCGGCCAACTACAGACCCATTTCAGTAACGTACATACTCCGTAAGAGTATGGAGCGTGTACTTATACAAAGCTCCTGGCATACCTAGAAACTAACGATATCCTTAGTGACCGTCAAAACGGTTGCGGCCAAAATCTGTCTACTGGGGATCTTCTAGCGTATGCCATTCACATTAAGGAGTGAGGCTATCGAGAGGCATTTTCACCCGGCTCTAACTTTCCGAGATGTGACCGTGCCAATAACGGACCATCTTGAGCCGTTTGGCGGAACTTTGACATCGACTCTCAATTTTGGGCCATACATTGAGGCAAAGGCTCTGCTGGCTGCCAAAAAGTTGGGGATCCTTGCAAAAAAATTAATTCACGCCGGAACAGCTGCTCAACTTGTATCAAGCGCAAGTTCGATCATGCATGGAGTATTGTTCTCATCTCTGGGACGAATCTGCCGAATACCAGATTGATGCACTAGAGCCGATCAAAAAGCGGGCTAAGATGCTAATCGGCGATGAAGCGCTGGTCAACAAAGCTCCTCCTTGAACATCGTCGCCGAGTTGCCAGCTTGTCGGTTTTTTATCGTTTACATTTCGGCGAGTGTGCGATGGAATTGCATGATCTAATTCCACCTAGCCCGTTTCATCATCGGAGTACCAGACGTACGGCGATGCGCCATCGGTACATGGTGGACATTCCACCCATATGCACAAAAGGTTTTGGGAATACTTTAGTTGTGCGTACAGCTAAGGAGTGGAATTCCCTGCCGGATTCTGTGTTTCCCAACAGCTACAATCTAGGGGTATTTAAGTCAAGAGTGAATAGGTTTTATCTAGGCAAGCGTGATTTACAGTCGACCGCATCATCGCTTACCATCAGGTGAGATAGTGGCCAAGCGCGAGCAAGAGTATAAAAAAAACCACTTGGACATTGTAAAACAGCTTGCAAGTTTTAAATTACGATTTTGTTATTTTCAGTAATATTTTTTCACTCTAGCTTTTTTCATCTGTACTCTGTATCTTTTCCTCATGATGTTGGTCATATTTTACTTACGCCAATCAATAATCCAATCATCAAAACATTTTTCGCCGGAATCGAGTTCAGCCAAGTGATTATTTAAAATGGTACGGACCGACTCGTGAGACACAGAAAGTTCGGTGGCTATCTCTCTCAAACCTGAATGAGGATTTTCATCCCCCTGGACATTCTGAACGATGTATTACGTGGTGACCTTGATTTCCTGCATGGTGAGCTGGGGACCTTGTCTTCCTGTATGCTGTGCTGGACTTCATCGTCTGTTTCATTGAACAAACTATAAAATAAATAATACACAACATTAAATAAAAAGGTAAAGCCCTCAATTAATTCAGAGAATATTACGTAAAATGTATTATAGATACTGTACCCCAAGTGTAAGTTTGGAAGAGAGTAAACGTAACTATTTCGTTTGCGTTAAAATTTGACTGTTATATCATAATGATAAGAATATAAGGATGAGAATAATAATCTTAACGCAAACGCTATAGTTACGTTTACTCACTTGCAAATTTACAGTTGGCTTACTGCACTTGTAACTACGTAAACACGACGTTTTTTACTTACTTTTATTTCGACTAGCTTACAATTATCCGTATCAGTACATCCAGCATTATTACTCATCATAAGAAGTTTAAGGCACCGCTGCTTCCTATTTGCAGACGTCATCTGCAGGTTTAAAACTATGGCATTAGAAATTTAATACTTTTTATTAATGAGTATTTAAAATAAATTGAAAGGACGTTTTGTAATAAACTGCAGCAATTGCTAGAGCAATTTTAGACTTTAGGATCATTTAAAACGTAAACTGAAATAAACACAAGTATTATTTAAATGTACCGATAGTGTTGGTAATAAACTGATTTAAAATGAATTGCTTCTCGAAAAAAAATAAAAAAAATATACTAAAACGCACTAATACGCAATTTTTCTCATCTATACAATTATAATTTAATGATAAACTGTAACAAGTCTAAATAGTACATGCTGTATTATAACACTGTTTTCAACTAAAATGAAGTAAATCGAAACATGCTTGTTTAGAAAATAAAAATAAGAGAATAGTCTCACCTGCGTTTGAAAATAAACTGAATTATTTCACCTTACTCCACCGTAGTCGCAAAACAACGACACCTATCTCACATCACGGTCGCCGCATCACTGAATAATACTTTATTGCATGAAATGCATTTTCGCGCGCTTTTGTAGAAAAGAGAAGGGTGAACTAACAATCAGCCATTTTGGTTTGTTTCGAATAGCGGGATCGTACCTATATATTCTTCAATCGGAGTTAGTTCGTTTTATTAACAAAAGTGGGAATCCTTAATTTTTGACATATTCCGGTTTATTATTAAGCGTGCGATATACTCGTAATAATAGAAGGTTCCTTGTTTCCATCTTGATTACTTGTTGTCTATCGTCAGTCAGTCCCGAAACTGATTTACACTAAGAACAAACGTTTACCTCTTTTATTGCGCTTTTAAATTGGTCCAATATTGTAGGAGGAAAGAGACGAGAGCCAAACCTCGATTTATGACTTTTTACTAAGGAAATTCAGTCGGCGCTCTCTGCCCATATTTCCTCTTAAATCCGTGTCAGCCGTCACTTCCGCACAATTCAAAATGGCGACCACGAGCGTAGAATAGTATATAATAGAATAGCCCAGAGCATTCCAAAAGATCGTTTCTTCGACCGGTTTGTACGAAAATTCCAACGCAGATTGAATTTAAAACTTTCCTTTGTGATGTCCTACTCAACATTCAACTCTGTGAAGATTTGCTTCTCGTCCTCAATAACACTAAACCTGTCTTCATAACAAACATAGTGGGAGCTCATTACTCATTTTTTTTTACATTTTAATCCATCTGCGGGGATCATTATGTCTTCATATTTTCCGCATCACCGCGTTTCCCATTATTAACGCCATTACCTACGCCTCAAGAGTCAGGGTTGCTAGGGCAAAAAAGCCGACAGAACTATTAAAAGAATACTTTAAATGTGCACGAAATTAATGGCCGTGCTCTCCGTGTTTGTTTATATTGAATTGTTTTAAACGCGTGTAGAGATATGATTTTAGTTTTTGTTTATAAATGGCATAATGGAAGTCACCAAAAGGACAATGGAGACGGCTACGCTCGGAGTTTAATTGCGTGATCGAATCAAAAATGAAGACATACGCAAGAGAACCAAAATTAACGACATAGCTCGAAGAATAGCCAAACTTAAGTGGCAGTGGGCAGGGAACATTGCAGGAACGGATGGCCGATGCGGCCAAAAAGTTCTGGAGTGGCGAACGCGAACCGGAAGGCGTTGCGTTGGAAGGCCTACTAGGTGGACCGATGACCTAGTGAAGGTTGCGGGGATCCGCTGGATGCAAGACGCACGGGACCGATCAATGTGGTGACACTTGGGGTAGGCCTATGTCCAGCAGTGGACAACTTTCGGCTGAAATGATGGTGATGATGAATGGAAATTTATGAAAGATTTCATTTTGAGTTTAGTAGGTACAGGGACAATCTTTTTCCGATGATCTTTCTTAGTTCCGGATCCTCCTCTGGAAAGTAGCCCCCATCATCGGCGCACCAGAACACATTGCACGCCATGACCACCCCAGGGACAAAACGGACACATGGGTGCCAGACGACCCCGTGTATGGCATGCGAAGCGGCAGTGGACCCGCCACCTACCACTTTTCGGCCGCAGGGATAGGGCCATTTCCTGCAGCCCCACTGCGTCCGCTTTCAGAAGGTGGCGACCCCGTCCAGGCCGCGGAAAGTAGGTAGAGCGGCGCACCGCAAATCAAGCACTCCTCACCCGCCGCAGCCACTAACCCTCAGCCACGATAAGCCGTTAAGGTTTCATTGTTTAGGCGTCACCCAGTCGACATCGGCTGTCGCTGAAAACCAGCGCTGTGGCTCTGTCTTGCACGCGAGTCCCAGCATTATGCTGAGCGATGACCGTTTTGCGTGGTTGTGACGCATATTCGTATTTGTATTTAAGCTTTCCTTTGTTTCCTTTGTCATTCATTCCAAAAAATTGGGGAGCCTTGCAAAGGTGAGACGGTACTTCATGCTGATCGAAAAACGGGCCAAAGGGCCAGGGCCCTAGACTCGTCTAGACTCCAGAGCCTTGAACATCGGCGCTGAGTTGCCAGCCTGTAGGTTTTTTATCGATTATATTTCGAGGAGTGTGCGATGGAATACTCTCTTGGGCACGGGTTGTACGTTAGCTAGCTTCCAAGCATTTGGCACTTTTCCAGTCTCATACGAAAGGCGGAATAGGCGTGTCAAGATCGGAGTTAGTTCAGGCGCACAGGTTCTGAGATTTATTGCTGGTATTCCGTCAGGGCTGCTAGCCTTGTTCTCGTCTAATTCCTCCTAGCCCGTTCCACCATCGGACTACAAGACGTACGGCAATGCGTCATCGGTGTACATGTTGGACATCCCACCCATACGCACCAAACGTTTTGGGAATACTTTTATTATGTGTACAGGTAAAGAGTGGAATTCCCTGCTGGTCTGTATTTTCTGCTAGCTATAACCTGGTAGTCCAATAATAAAAAGGAAAAAAAAACCCGGCTCCTATCTCAGCATGTGCAGTGACATCTAAAAGAAAATAACGCTATGCTGGTATACTTCTCTATTAGTTCATCATCATCTGATTAATCACCCCCTATCTCGACATATCTACACGTTTCTTATTTATAATTGATGCCAAGTAATTCAAACTGAAAATACTCAACAAAATGCAGAAGAAAATGTATTTCCGTTCCAAGTGTAAATGCAATTTTAATTGGAAATACAGGATACAACTTTTATTGCAATTTCCAATTAAATCTGTGCCGATTCAAGCATGAAATGGACTGTTTGAGTTCCTTTATTACGTTCTTTTTCTCATTTCGTGTGAAATGCAGGAAAATGTAAGAAAAATCATGGAATATGAGAAACTAATAATTAGATACTAGCTGTGCCCGCGGCTTCGCTCCCGTCATCTGCCTGCCAACCCTACCATACTTACCAGACTGCCTGCTTATTACACATACTCAGTCAAAAATACACATTCTACATACCATTTTTTTTTTCTAGTGTCATTCTTTCGCGTAAAATCTTAACACCGCGATTCAGAAAATGACTTTTAATGCACAACGCCATCTATCGAATAGCGAGTTCAACTGTCCGAGTAACTGAATTGCGTGAGCTGTGATAATTTTACTTCTTGAACACTTTAAATTCATCTAACTTTTGATAGAGTGAACCGATTGTGATGAAACAAAAACTAAGTAATTCTTCAAGATACACACAATTTTTATGTATAAAAGTTATCTACATTGGTTTCGTACATTTCACGTGATGCGTGCACAAATAAACAGACAAACAGACAAACCGACAAACAGACAAAAATTCCAAAAATGCTAGAAATGGGTTCTGTTGGTTATCCTTTAACACCCTGGCTATTTTTTTTTGGATTTTTTTTCGATGTACAAAAAATATTTTTCTACAGTTTTATTATATGTATATATATTGATGATGATTATTTCTTTTGTGAAATAGGTCCGTGTTAATAGTATTGATGCTTGTGTTGTAGATATTACTGTGTTTAGTTTATGTAGTATTCATGATACGTCCGGGACCCGGAGCTTTTTTCAACCGACTTAAAGGAGGAGGTTCTCAATTCGATGGTATGTGTTTGTGTGTTAATTTAGATGAAGAAAGATGAAGAAAAGATGAGAACGTTATGCTATTACTCCGCCAATTGTGGACCGATTTTGAAAATTCTTTTTGTGTTTGAAAGGGTATACTCCTCAAGTGGTCCCATTGCCAAATCAGAATCTGATGATGGGATCCCATGGAAATCGAGGGAACTCCTCAAATATTGTAGGCATACATATAGTGATTTTGGTATTTTCATCAACACATTGCAATCGTTTGCACTCATCATGTATAATTTTGTGAAGTGTTGATGAAGAAGACCACGGATGGCTACTGGGACTCTTCAATGATATGTATGTCCCGGGTATAAGATATCTCGAATAGTTCACCGACTATGATGAAGCATATACTTGTAGGCACTTCTAAAGATTTTGTTCTAATGAGAGCTATGGTTTGCAACGACTTGGGCAGATGTCAACTTGACGTAACACTAAGCACTAGTTTTTGGCGCGAAGAAGTGACAGAGGTCAAGGATAGAGGAGAGTAAGAAAATGGTGGGTTGGATTGAGTTGTGCATTTGTGATAAAACTTATGGAGAAATACAGTGAGAGTGACTGATGGTTCGTGTAGATAAAACAACGTGCTTAGTGGAATGTCGTATACCCAAGTTATTCTCCAATACATAACATGATCCGTTACATTATGTTGTGACCCTACATACAAGCGAAGAAGTTGGTTTGTCTAACTCGTACTAGCCCGAAAAGAACCCATGCAATAATGGCCTTTCCTGACAATTAGACAGTACTTCCTACATACTTATAAATAAATGGTATTGATGAAAAAGGTACCATCGAACTGATCTGATAATGATACTGCAAGGTAGGCGCTGGAAAGCCGAAATAAAACAATGTCATAGTCGTGCTGAGGCTTGTTGGAATTGTCATGAGATGTACTTTGGCTATAATTGATTTTCATGGTAATTTGAGTACCAAAACTAAAAAGAGAAAAATAAAATTATAAATATGAAACCGACTTTCAAAGAAAACACTACTTTTTTTTTCGAAGTCGGTGTCGAAAAAAGAAAAACAATAGTTACCAAAGGGAAATTATTAACCGAGGGAAAAATATACTGAATGGGCGACTATTATACTAAGTAAGTAACTATTTATCCGATTTGAGTAATACCTTTTAGGAGATTTTTGTGAGCTGCGGCAATAATGTTGTTACTTATTTTAATTGTATTTGGGTTTCTATTTTTTCTATTTTAGAATATTATTATTTTGAAAATAGCTGAACAACTATCGAGGCGACATCACTGTGCAGTGCGGGAGTTCGGGTTTATTCGTGTCCAAGAGCGAGCGAAGCGAGCTCGGGAACTTAGGGCACCCCGACACGGATAGGTTGACGGGAGGGGACGGGACGGGAGCTGAAGTGAGCGAGCAAAGCGAGCGAACTTAGCTCCCGTCATCTCCTTCATGTTAGGTTACTTTAGACCCTGCAGACAGAAAAAGGAGCCCTGTCGACAAACTTATATTTTCAAGTCGCTGTTTTAAACATTTGTATTCGCCCACTGTTTGTCGCCCACTTAGTATTTCAGTAAGCCATATTCAGTATTTTTTACACCTTTAATTTGAATTTTTTTTCGCTCGTTTAAATACTAGCCGTTACCAAAGACAACGACTTCGGAAAAGAAAGTTATTTTTCGCTTTGTAGTGTGTTTTTTTTGGAGTCGGTTTTATTTATTCGTAAATTCTATCTGCTTTGCTAAATGCTTAGGTAAACTTTTCTTTCATCATAGCTAGGTGAGGAACTTTTAGCTGAATATATATTATTTTTAAAGAAAATTACCGACTGTTTAAAATACATGCGTGAAAACTTTAAGCAATCAGTGAAGTCCCTATCATACAGTCAGTCTATTCTGTGTTATTCCGCGAACTGGAAGACGTTGCGTTGGAAGGCCTCCACCAGGTGGACCGATGACCTGGTGAAGGTTGCGGGGATCCGCTGGTTACGAGACGCACGGGACCAGTCAATGTGGTGACGCTTGGGGGAGGCCTATGTCCAGCAGTGGACGACTTTCGGCTGATATGATGATGATGATGATTCTGTGTTAACAAAATTAAACCTAAAGAGATCTGTCAATACTATTATCCTTTAGTTGACAAACATTTGAAGTGGAAGACGAGATTTTAGGATAGACTTGAAATTATAATTAGTACCTGGGTGACCGAGCTCTGCTCGACTGAAAATATAGAAAACGACATTTTCTTAAATATAGATTTATCGCCCCCGAAACCCCCTGCATACTAAAGGACATGGCCAGAATTTGTATAAAGCTGTGCCCTAAAAAAAAATATTCATGTACATTGACATACAGTACGTCGGTCGTATTAAAGCTTAGGTAGGCTTTACAATAGTTTAAGTTTTATGATCAGAGAAGAAGCGAGAGTCACTATAAAAAAAGATAACATCGTGATAAGATCAACGCAAGACTGCACCACAGACTATATTGCACCAGTGCAGTGCTGTACCGCGCGTAGAAACGTCAAAATGACTAGGACGTTCGGATACACACTGGAATATATTGTCGATGCATTCAGCCATAGTGACATGACGCTTGGCAGCTCAAAAAATGGTGTCTGCGATAATCGTAAAACCAAGTTTTATTTTAGAGGTATTTACCTTAGCAATACGTTCTTGCAGTTGTCGTTGTTTTATATTTTATTCTGACCTTCAGGCGTACTTCAGAAACAGTGTTTGTCTTATGCGTGTATCCAATCGCAAATGCATTTAGTAACCGCACATAAACCATTAACATACATATTTTTTTGGAATTTTTTGTCGCCTGTTCTAGACAAATGTAATTGTTGCGGTTAATTTTTATTTATTTTACAAGTAATTTGCATATATTAATAATGACTGTACATTTATGTATTCTAATTGATTCGGAGGGCAGAATCTGGCCATGTCTTTTCATGAAAATCGTTGAAGCTTTTCCGAGATTCCGATTATACACCGTGAAATTTAAGTGGTTGTTTTCCCGCGGCAGAACGACTTGCCTTAAGGAGTACTTTCGAAGCATAGAGTTAAAGTAAAAAAATAACGATGTTTTTGTTTTAAACGGTGAATAATACGGTGGTGACGCGAGTAGTACCTAGTACCTACAAGTTACTATTGTTACTCACTTTTTCGAGTTGATGAATTTTTTTTAAATTATTTTAAAATAAAAACATCGTTATTTTTTTACTTTTACTCTATGCTTCGAAAACAACCACTTAAATTTCACGGCGTATATACAAGAATTGCTCGTTTACTGGTATTAGAGATAAGATGATAATGTGACTTAAAGTTGTTCATACGTTGTCTTTAAATAAACGATCCCCATTTCATTCAAGTCAACACTCCAAAAGAGACACAAACATCCAACAGACAGACAGATTTAAACTCTCAATGTAAATTAAACGTTTAAAACAAACAGATTGCACAAAAACTTCTGATGCGACAGTTACCATCGGGGTCCCTCGCGCGTGAAATTACTGCTGATTCCAAGTTAAACCGAGCTTGTAAACCACTGGAAACAGCAGATTAAAGATTAAATAAGCTATTTTGTGGGAGGCAGCTTTTAAATATAATGTCACGCTTCGGTAGTGAAGCGGAAGACAGTATTTTTAGCGACTTCAAAAAAAGGAGGTTCGATACATAATATAATATTAGCACTCCCCTGACGGCATTGTCCTCTGCTGGTGATGGGTGCTCGCGTGTCGATCGCAAGGTCTCTCAGGATGCAGGTGCAGCAGTAGATGGGCTGACTCGCTACGGTCCACCGCGGGAAAGCGAGCAGAATAAGGGTGATCCTGGAACCCTGTAATGCGCAACAAGCGAAAGCATTACCTACTGGCCGTAGACTGTGAGCACCCACAGCAACGCTTAATAGGGAAGCACTAATATGTAGCTGTGTTGCAAGATCGGTCTCCGCGACGTGGAAACATTCTGTCGTGAATGAACAATCTGCACGATGCGCCTGCGCCGAGAACAAAGGAACAGTCTCTGGGTGCCTAAAATGTCGCTTATTTTAATACGAATGCGGTGGTAAATTGTAGCTATGCAGAAATCTGATTTGATGCGTTCATTATTAGTTTCTTTTTGTTCTATATTTAATCCAGTATTGTAAACAGTTATTTTTTTAAATTTGTTAATAATGTAGATAAATGTAAATAATTGATTAATTTTATATTTATTTTCTACATTATTAATTAAAATTAGGACATGTAACAATTAATGTTACAACTCTATGTAGGCTTCGTAACACGTGTGCCAAATTTCACAAGTGTATTTATGTTTGTTTCTGGAAGCCTTATTTTTTATTATTTTTTTGTTGGATTGAATATTTCTCAAATTAGGCGAAAGTTTCATCAAAATCGGTTCAGCAGTTTTCAAGATATGGAGCATAAAACCGAATTCCTTAGTTAGGTATTTTTTCAAACCTTTAGGTACCTTACTATAGAACTTGCAATTTTTCTAGTGATGTTGTAGGTACTAAATAAACCGACTTCCAGTTATTTTTGCAATATTTGGTCTTTAGCTTTGGAAGTCGTTTGTTTTTTTTGTGAAAAAGTTTTTTTAGTGTATACCATATCGTCAGTTGTGATATAAGCCTCATGTAATAACATAATATGGTCCTTCAACGTGGCTATAGGGACTCATGGCTGAATAATAACTACTGCACGGGTTGATCTGGAGTGGTGACCGCGAACTAGAAGACACAGCGTTGGAAGGCCTCGAATTATTACTTTTTACTTAGGATATTCATTCGGATGTTTGCGACCGCGTTTCCTCTTAAATAAGCTATTTTGTGGAACGCATCTTTTAAATATAATGACACGCCGAAATGGAAATTCATCAAAAACTTCTGAAATGGAAGGCAGATACTCGTAGCAGTGTTGGCCCTGTGGCAACGGCCCCGACTTACATGTCGTAGGTCGTGGTTTCGAGCCCAGAAAGGCACATTACTTTGTGTAAATTATTTCATCACCCCTGCTCTAAGTACGGTGAAGGAAAACATCGTAAGGCAACCGGCATGCCCTTGAATCAGAAATTCGAAGAACTGTATTTGCCCGGGCCCGCGTGGTGAATTATGTACCTCTCATAGACAGGAGGCCTGAGGAGGCAGTAGGAACATTAAAAGTCTGATGATGACGGTGACGGTAGGTAGAGAAGTTCTCAATACGTCCATGTGAGTGTCATACCATACCATTACGGAGGTATGCGGGACAGGCTGTAAAGTCTTTCAAACTACATTGAAATAGAGGGCTGACCAAACGGGTATTATGTCTGGCAGGCAACTGTCCACCGGTTGTTGTCGGGCCGTTTTATAATGTTGAGGAAACTTTGATTACACGATGTAGGATTTGTCTGACGTCCAGGCAGTATTGTAGTTCGCATGGGTGCCGTTAAGCCTTATTTGCTCGAGATGGAAGGTACACCTATAGATACTATTTCACCTGACATACCACCAGTTGTAAGTCTCACAATCGGTGCCAATATAAGTCAAACTAAAAACATTTATTTGAATTAGGCATTCTAAAAGGCACCTTTGAATGAACCGAGTGCAAATTTAGATTCAGGCCTTGATTGGGAATTACCTTATGCAAAAAATCAATCCATAAAACACTTGCCCGGTCCAAGGATTAAAACCAGGCACCCAGTAATGCTAAATAGTCAGGCTAACAACCGCTAGACCGACACGGAAGTCTCCAGTCGGCAGCGCAACGTCACTCCAGAAAGAATTTCAACTTTTTTCAAGTTGGTTCGCATCACTTATAAAATGGCATTTCCTGCCCGTCGGTTTTGACGGCTATTTTGTGTCAAAACTATGCCTATCTTAGTCCTACGTGTAGTGTAAAAGACAATGATGACATATAGTCATTCAGTAAGCCGCCAACTCCGACCCCCGCTACTTGAAGATAAAAAAGATAGTATATTATGTTCCTCGTTAAAATATCAAAGCTGTAGATAAAACAGCTGAAGTATCAATCAGCTGCTTAACGAACACCTTTTATAACCGCTATTAAGCTGTTCCTGGCACCATGAGGCCACGAAACACGCGTTTTGACGCGTCAACCGCTCGCCCTGTTATGGATTACATCAATATTCGGGAATGGTTGTGGTTTGAGTGATAAGCGGAAGCGGTTTGAATAGTGAGCTTTGAGAGCATGTATGTATTCTCTACAAAATCATGCGATTATTATTCGAATCTACAAGATTTTATTCCTAGTGTTATTCTATTACCTATGTTAAGGAAGACTAATCAGTTGGGTGTGGTCTAATGGTTCTCCATTAGACAGGTCGATGTGGTGACACATGTGGGAGTTGTATGACCAACAGTGGACGCCTTCCAGCTGTAATGTTGATGATGGTTTATGTTAATTAATGATGTTTTTGTCCTCTTTTAAAGGATTTATCAGTGCAATAAGATAAAGAAAAAAGAGAATAAAGAGTATTCTATTCTATTCTATTCTATTCTATAAATATTAATACAGAAGATAAAAAAGACACATTACAAGCACATTACATAAAAAAAAATCTTTATCTTCTTACTTGTAGTTGAGAGATGTTCACACACATGCCTACATATTAAGGGTGATTTTCTATTGAAGATGTGCGAGGTAGCGGCGCTGCGTAGCGAAGCGTGAAACAGTATGTAGCTAAGAGATTACCCAAATAAAATGCCCGTAGAAAACGTAAGTACAACCAGTACGCCAGAATACTAAACCGCTCGACGCTTTCATCATAGATCGCCCCCTACAGCTATTAATATTCATAGTGTAATTAATTCCAGCGCGCCACTGACACGATATTTATTTTAACCCTATAATTACGGCCACCGATTGGCCCGCGCTTTGTCTCGCTAATTTCGTACTGTTTTGTTTGTGAATAACACTGATGTCATTCAAATACGCACTGATTTTATTAAAATATTCGCTGGTTTTAATTTGACGCTTGGTTTGTTATAATTAGTTTGTTGATTGTGATTTATTTTTATACGTCTTCAAAAAGGAGGACGTTCTCAATTCGAGTGTTTTTTTGTATATGTTTACCTCAAAACTTTTCACTAGGTGAACTGATTTTGATGATTCTTTTTTTATTTGAAAGTTGGTGCTTCTCATGTTCTTATTTTTATTCTTTATTGCACACAAAACATAAAATGGAGATACAAATACAAAGGACAGCTTATGTACAAAGGCGAGCTTAACCTATAATTGGGCTCTCTAACAGCAAACCTCAGTTGTTATAGGAAATTTGCATATGAGGACAGTGATCCAAGTGCACAACAAAATTCCATGTAAAAAAACATTGAATATTAAAAATTATTACATACTAAATAAACTAAACAGATACCTACATGTAAACATAATAAATACTATATTACAATAAAATACATAACTAAAATCTTACATTTATAAATACATATTTGCGTCATTTTGATAGGAAATGTGCCCTTATTCTTCTCTTAAAACCTCCAACAAAACTCTACCACGTATAGAATGTGGAAGAGTATTCCAGAGGCGAACAGCACGAACAGTAAATGATCCACCGTAACGACTTGAGTTGTGAGGAGGAAAACGAAGGAGAAGAGATGATGAGGAACGGCAAAGTTTTCCTCTCGGAACAAGATACTCAAAGCACTCTCGAAGATACGAAGGGCTGTTAGGATTGTGAAGAACAGAAAAGAGTAAAGATAGAGTGTGGATATCTCGGCGCTGTCGAATAGGCAGCCACTTCAACCGCTTCCGAAATTTCGACACATGGTCGTACTTAAAGGCCAAAAATGAAGCATGTTGTCCCATTTAAATTTGATGATCAGATAAAGAACTTCGTAGATATATAACAGAACTCTTCAGTAAACAACGGCAAATCTCTCGGGATTGCTGCAATCGCATGACTGTTTATTGTTTACGCCATTTCATAACATAACATATCGTACGCTCTAAAGAGGTACGCAGATGAGTACAATTCACTCTGGTACCCTCCCATTTCAACGGTTAGGTTCAAGTTTTAAATGATTCGTGTAATCTATTCTGGCATAACGTTAGGAATTATAGGTAGCTAACCTACCTTACTATAAAACGAAAAAGTACTTACAAAAAAGTTAGATGTATTTTTACAAAAATACAACCGACTTCCAAATAAAAACACTACAAAGTGAAAATAACTTCAATTTGAGAAGTCGGTGTAAAAAAACGAATAAGCAAAAACCGGGAACAATACCTAAATTATTTAATTAAAGAGTATTTGTCATACTTTTTTATGGGGTCAAATCCTCTGCTTTGCCGAATTCACTTACACAATTAAGCTGCACACTTCTGACTAGCCGTAACGACTGGTGATTCAGTAAATGGCAAGAACGTTTCAGATAAATATTCGAAAAAGCTCAGATGCGTGAAAAACAAGTAGCTTTTAGAAATACTCAATGAAAATATTTTCAAACTGCTATCAGCCGGTCTATTCTAGTAAAAAATACACCGTGACAAATTAGGCGTCAGCTTCAAGTTTTGATAGCGCTCTTCACTTTAATTGCACGGTGTGATTTGAAAATAATCCCGAGACAAAAATATCCTATGTTCTTCTCCGTATTCCCTATATATACACAAAAATTAATAATAAAAAAAAATAGTTTGGGCGTAGAATCGTAACAAAAATACAGATAGAGTTCCTTTTCCATTTATCTATAAGTACACCGAAACTATACAGGTGTTTGAAACCACCACAACAGCTTCATCAGGAAACAATTTCTCTACATTCAACATGAATCTTGCAAACCATTAGCCATCTTCCCACATATAATTGAGGACGTCCTCTTCCCCTGTCAATTTCCCTTGTCGATGCCGGGGAAAGGCGTTCCCCTATCCTCCGGACATTTGCAGGAAGCCACATCGAACTGCACGATTAAAGTACCGATCAAAATATGTATTTTCAATCGATTTGATATGAAATGAATTCTTATGTTTTTAAAATTTGCAAGGTTAGAAAAAAAAATTGTTTACAAAAATACTTTGTGTAATTAAACACACCATGAATTCAAAGGGACTTTTGAATATGAAAAATAGTATGGCATATTCATAATTATTCTTTATTGTGCACAAAACATACAT
Organism: Orthosia incerta; assembly: GCA_948252205.1. Taxonomy (NCBI): domain Eukaryota; kingdom Metazoa; phylum Arthropoda; class Insecta; order Lepidoptera; family Noctuidae; genus Orthosia; species Orthosia incerta. The sequence goes on along the minus strand of OX411764.1, from coordinate 20,761,289 downwards.
AAACAAATACAGTAGGACAGCATATGTACAAAGGCTAGCTTAACCCATAATTGGGTGTTCACGTTTTAAAGGTCACTGGCATCAAATTGTAACCGTAATAAAAGTGATCCAATGAATCGTTGGCAAAAAATTAGAACGCAAACAATCTAATGTCAAGTAAAATATATAGTATTGTACCTGATACTGAGACGAAAAAAACATCATTCGCTTGAGCCGGTAACTGTCAACGAAACACAAAGAAATTTTTACACTTATTTTTCATTTAGTGCCTAAAATTTAACACAAACCACTTAATTACGCTATAAACTAGTTAATAAGTTGGAAATAGGCCTTGTTATGAAAGAAATCTAATATTTAAAATTAAAATTATTGAGACAAATTCATTCATAGCGATAATGTTCTCCAAATATCTGCTACTACTAACTGTTTAAGTATATTTTTGTATTTAGTTTATTTGTTTTAATATGTATTGTTTGTATTTTATAGTATGTATGTATATATTTGTATTTGAATAAACCTATCTTGTTGTGATTTATTTTCAATATTGCACCTACCACTATTTGTCTCTGCATCTCCCAAAGGTCGACTGGTAGAAAATGCCTATGGCATTAAGTCCGCCTTTGTACGTATGTGTGCAAGAAGTATTAAACAAATAAATAAATCAGCTGTTAATTGTAGTGTTGCCACAGGAGGCAATGTTAGGCATCAACTCTACAATAAAAAAGTCCCCACAAGTAATCAATTTGAATTATTAGAAAACAAAACAATCATGGGCTAGGCTAGGTAAATTGAAGTGATTCTACAAACACATCCCTCGCTACGCAACCTCTAGCATCTCTGGTAGAAACGCAAGACTCGGGTAGTGTGTTTATCAGTCTCTGCTCATCAAGCCGAAAGAAAGACGTCTACTGCTGTATACAGGCCTCCCCGTTTTTTTTGTATGTAGTAATTATATATGTATGTATGTTTGTTCCTATGTGGCGTTTTAGAGACCAAACGCGTGGGCCGATACTAATGATTCTTACGTGAGTTACGCAAGTATCACTGGCTATGTTAAAAGGATTTAAGGAGATTAATGTAATGACTGTGCCTTCTCAGTATATTTATGAAAATCTTTTGTATGCCCATAAAAATAGAAAATTGTTTAAAAAATACAGTGATATCCATAACATAAATACTAGGAACAAACACAAATTTGTAGTACCAACAACAAAGCTCAAGAAAATAGGTGGCTCGTTTAGATTTCAATGTGTGCGCTTTTATAATAAGCTTCCAAGCCACGTACAAGTTCTAAGTCTTAATAAATTCAAATCATTCATTAAACGCAAGTTGTGCCAGAAAGCGTTTTATACCATTAAAGATTACGTTGAGGACAAAAAGGCTTGGGACTGAGCTGCTCCAATTAAAAAGTAATTTTGATTTTTTATATTTTCCACCGTGAATCTTGTTTTCTTATTTTTTTTTTTTGGTTCTCTTGCAATGACAAGAATATTTACTTTTAAAGTATTACATTATTTTATTTTAATTATTGTGAATGTGAAGACTATGTGGACCATTATTTATTCTTTTTGTTTTTATTTTTAATTTATCTTTGTTTTTAATCGTGGTCTGGTAGTTTGAGTAGTTTATGCGGCCTACACGAATGTCCTTTCTTTGGTATTATTCGTCGAATCGTTGAGCTCCTTAAATTAGATTATTGACAAATGCGTGCACTGACTGGACAGGTCCACTCAATCTGGCTGGTTCTTTCTTCAAAAGACCATTTCAGACATCAATCTACATGGTCTTCACATGATCTAACCAAGATTTTTGTCTGGACTTTAAAAGAGACTGTGACCTCTGAGTTTGTTTCGGCCTTTCTTCTCAGAGTAGTCAGATAGGAAACACCGACCTCATCTAGTTTTAAAAATATGATCGACATGTAAAAGTGTTTGTACAAACCAACTTACAGAAATAAAATCATTTATCATTTATTTATCATTTACTAAAAACAGAATAAAATAAATACTTAAGTGGGGCTCCCATACAACAAAAGTGATCTTTTTTCCGATTGCGATAATGGTTGGTACGGAACCCTTCGTGCGCGAGTTTGACTCGCACTTGGCCGGTTTTTTCTTTTCCAAATTTAATGTAGCCAGTGACACACGCAGGGTTAAGAAAAATGGATTGACGTAAGAATCATCAAAATCGGCCAACGCGTTTGATCTCTAGAACGCCATACAGGAACAAACATACATACATAGACTGATAAACACATTACCCTCCTTCGGCAGTCGCGTAAAAAAGAAAAGTAGCGGATTTTGGGCGCCATATTATAATTGCGGGGTTCCCAATTTTTTGTCTTCCATACTGGTCAAGTGGGGTATAAAAATAAAGGGTTTTTAAAAGGTGATTACAAAAATATATAACACTTATAATTAGGTTTAAAAGTATTACAAAAAAAAAAAATAAACAAAAAAAGTTGAAGCCCGACTGCTTAAGGGTACACTGGTCGACGGCACTAACTATTTTATGCGCGGGGTTGAAATGCATTTTATATCAACCGACAACACGTGCGGAAGAGTTAGATGCTGTGATGAGCAGTAGGAAGCTAGTTCGCGTACGAATACACACTTTTGCAAATTTGTAGCGAAATTGATAATGATTTAGGACGAAACCGAGCGCGCGAAATTTTATAAACAGACCTTTGGCAGTCTAGATATCATGAAAAAAACGACTAAATCTATCTGTTCAAAATAAAATTATTTGCATTGCGCTCCTTCATCGCTATCAATGCGGTGAAGCAGTCGACTGCCTCGGACACCATGGCCTTTCTTGTAGTAAGAGTGCAGGTCGGATTGCGCGGCACGCTAGCATTAATGATCTCATCCGTCGTGCTCTTGCCACCGCCGGAGTGCCAGTTGTCTTAGAACCCAATGGCCTGGCACGCGTTGATGGGAAGAGACCAGATGGTATGACCATAATGCCTTGGAAGTTGGGTAGGCCTTTGGTGTGGGATGCAACTTGTGTCGACTCCCTTGCACCATCCCATCTTCCTAGCACGGTGGGCTGCGCTGGGGCGGCTGCTGCAGGTGCTGAAAACCTCAAACGGCGCAAATACAACAACTGAATTGGTAATTATGTGTTTGAGCCGTTTGGGGTTGAAACACTAGGACCGTGGGGTCCGAGTGCACACCTATTATTTCGGGATATCGCCAAGCGGTTGGTCGACTCTTCACGAGACCAGAGGGCTGGCCTTTTCTTTGGCCAAAGAATCAGCATTGCCATCCAAAGTGGCAATGCTGCCAGCCTTCTAGGCACTTTTCCTGTTGACAGCGATGTGGACGAATTTTTTGACGCTCCGTTATTGTACATATTTATATTCTTATTTTAGTTCTAATATTAGTTTGTAAATAATAATGTACATATGTAAATAAATAACAGTTTATTTTTGCATTGTTGAACTACACTTCTATCCCTGTATGGAGGCCGTTTTGCAATTTCCCGTCTTCTTATGGTATTTAATTGTGCCTTTCGACGCTCATAACTTTCAAATATTTTATTTTTTTAGTTTTTTGCTTCCATAAAGGGCTAGATAATGATGAGACAAATTTATTTCACTTTTTATTTTGAACACGCATAATCAAACAGTGGAATTATCCCTAGACTACGTTTGTATGGAAGAATTTTCTACTAGTGTAACCTTAAGAAGCGAACTAATAATACTTAAACAAGAAGAAAACCATGCTGTGCAGTCGGAGAATACATCTACCTTTGTACTCTTTTGCTTTGATGTGTTTTTCTGTTTCTATTATACCGGGTGTACATTAATTATACAGTAAATAAAAATTGGGCGACATTGTTAGTCATTTTTGAAATATAATATTGTTTTAGGATATATGGTCAAATGAAATACTGCCGTAATTTTTTGTGGTTTTGTCGAAAAAGGGCATAATAACGTCAAGATTTTTTTACAAATGTAGGATTCAATCTTTGTGAATGGCTACTGCTTAACCAAGCTATCCTGTGGAGACTAAATTAATCAAAATCTAAACCTAAGCGACCGCGCTGAGGGCTACCACCTATTTTATTTTTTATTTATTTATTTAAGTATACATGTATAACTTTACAGGTCATACCTAAGGCGTTATACAATGAGAGAAAAACAATACACACAAACGAAACATAAAAGAATTAGGCAAAATTAAATATAAACAAATAAAAACTAATTAAAAAAAAACACGACACCAAAAAACAAAGACAACAAAAGAACGACAATAGGTACAAAACAACAGACAATACAAAAATGAAAAAAAAAAATAACGGAAAAATAATATCTTACAGAAGTAAATAAATGTACAAAGAATACATAAACAATTATTCACTAATCTAACTTTCATCCATCTTCTCACAAAAACTTAAACATTCACGACACACATCTATCCACCTCCCAGGTCACACTCCGGTGCTGATGTCAGAAGGGCATTTAGCATTGTGAGCGCCTGAACTAGAGGCGAGTTAGCTCGGGACACCGTACGTGCCGAAGGTACGGCCAAAAGCCGGTGACTTCGTGGTCTAAGCTATGGGATCGAAACTCGGCTCAGGGCATCGCTGGGGGGACAACAAAGGCTGGATCGTGAGTATGTGATTCTACCATCCGTTCGGAAAACACCTACGTGGAGAAGAACGGACAAGAAGTTAGTTACCATGGATTGGTAAACTTATATCCAGAATGTAATGATACGAAATAGAATAAAGGTAATAGCCTAAGATCTGACTGCATAAATCTGCAGTATGCAGGGTTTTTGATCAAATTTCATTTTCACGAATGATATAGTAGTTACAGCGGATCTTTGTGTCTCTGAAATTGGCTCTGCGTACCATTGCGCAAGAAACAGTTTGTCAACGAGTATACTGCGTAGACAAGCGAGATAGGACGATGCGACATACGTAAGCGAGTGAAAGAGGCACTTATACAATGCTGTCTTCACCTTCAACATTGACACAAAAATAGCTAATGCGCAAGGTCTTGCAGTCAACTTCAGAGACACAAATATCCGCTGTGAGTATTAGCAACCCTGCAGTAATGTATGCTACTGTCAAGAATCATCATAAAAATCAAGTTTCATCAAAAACAATATAACTGCACATTTTTGCAGAGGGATCTCTTATTGTAATAGGAACGAGATAGAATGGAATACAAATGAATAGGTATTACAGACGAAAATTATATCTCTAGAATAACCGTAAGTTCTCGATTATAGCTCTGAATACTATCCATGGTAAAATATCTGTCCATAAAATTAGGAATTCAAATTTAATAGAATAAAACGCAACTGAAGAGATATCTAGATAGCGAACAATTACACGGTCAGGCAAATTTTATACCTTAAAAAGTTGAATATCTTTTCAATATCATTATGGCCAATAATATTTGTTTGACGACACGGTTGGCGTAGTGATTGAGCGATCGGCTGCTGCGCTGCATGTCGCGGGTTCGATGTAACTACAGATATTTTTTCCGGATCTGGGTGTCTTGTGTACCTATGTGAGTTTAAATGTTTGTAAAGGCACGCACGATACAGCAAGAAATTCCTAGTGAGGGGCAAAGTTAAAAAAAAAAACACCACCTGTAGAGATTGACAAAAAGGCCAAAAAGTATGGAATTGACCAACCAGGCAACGTTAGCGAAATACCCAGCAATTGAACGCAGGGAAATCATGCTCAGCAATAGCTTTGCCTCCATAAGGCCAATGAGGCAGTCTGCATTTATTTCAATTTTCAATTAAACCATTTACTATTGAATTGGCAAAGAGTCGGTCAGGCAGAAAGATGAAGCTAGTTGCACGTTCCTATATTTAAAATGGGCTCGCGCTTGACCAATATCTCACGAGATCGATGTGGTCGAAGATGTAGCACGCTTGCCTAGAAGTAACCTATTCACTCTTGACTTAAATACCTCAAGATTTTAGCTATCGGAATATACACTCTGGCAGGGAATTCCACTCCTTAGCTGTTCGCGTAATAAAAGTATTGCCTAAATGTTAAGGCACAGATACCCCTGAGTAGCTGATGTTAAAATGAGAATCACGTCTGTTACGTTAGACCATTTTTTTAAAATAATTTGATCTAAGATTTTTTTTTCGTATAACATAGTGTAATTAATTTGTAAAGTTATGTCTAAAACGGACCAAAACACGACAATCACACCAGAACCGCTGGGCATATTTTAATGAAATTGACACCATCTCAAAGACAATTTAATGATCTACATTTTGATCAGAGGCTTTTTTTTTTGTCATAGAATAATAAGGAAAGTATAAAAAACTACCAAATTTTGATTCGCCCGGGTGTGAAACGAGTGCGCGTTTTGTTCCCTCGTTGGCGTTAGTCGTCTTCTTAAGGCGATATATACACCTCAATGCTAACGCAGTACTGGCCGTGCGCCCGCTCGATGCCAAAATATCAAAATTGAACCTCCTTTTGAAGAGTTTTGTTTGCAAAATATTATTTGATTTACTATGGTATGTTAGTTACGAAGAAATACCAGCCATCATTTTTTCTGTGTGAAAATATTTTTAAATATCCAAGTCGTTTTGGAGGAGTTTCCAAAAGTTGCGAAAAAATATCGTGTTGTTAATTATTTTTTTAAAGCAAAACTATAAGTTACACGTAAAAACCTTGTGTTCAAAATTATGTACATGAGTCAATAATAAATATATATTTTTTTCAAACCTTTTAACTTAGCCGTTACTAAGGAGTATGCTTTAGAAAGTTACCGTTTTATGGCACTAAAGCGTATGTAGGCCCTTAAGGGTATACTAGTCGACGGCACGAACTATTTTGTGCGCGGGGTTAAATTGCATTTTATATCAACCGACAACACGTGCGGAAGAGATAGAGCAGTAGGAATCTATTTCGCGTACGAATACACACTTTTGAATTTTTTTAGCGAAATGGATAATGATTTAGAACGAAATCGAGCGCGCGAAATTTTATAAACAGACCTTTGGCAGTCTAGATATCATTCTTTATTGTATAGACCTGTATGTTATATTATTGTATTGTATGGCCTTTTTGTCAATCTCTACAGGTGGTGTTTTTTTTTTTAACTTTGCCCCGCACTAGGAATTTCTTGCTGTATCGTGCTTGCCTTTACAAACATTTAAACTCACATAGGTACACAAGACACCCAGATCCGGAACAAATATCTGTAGTTACATCGAACCCGCGACATGCAGTGCAGCAGCCGATCGCTCAATCACTACGCCAACCGTGTCGTCAAACAAATATTATTGGCTATAATGATATTGAAGAGATATTCAACTTTTTAAGGTGATAATTTGCCTGACCGTGTAATTGTTCGCTGTCTAGATATCTCTTCAGTTGCGTTTCCTAATTTTATGGACAGATATTTTACCATGGATAGTATTCAGAGCTATAATCGAGAACATACGGTTATTCTAGAGATATAATTTTCCTCTGCAATACCTATTCAATTTTATTCCATTCTATTTCGTTCCTATTATAGTGTGAGATCCCACTGCAAAAATGTGCAGGTATATTGTTTATGATGAAACTTGAAAACTAAACTAATCAAACTTTACCTTAGGTCCATGGGGCCCGAGTGCGCATCGACTTTTTCAAGAAATTAGCACAAAGCTCGTCGACTCTTCACGTGACCAGAGGGCTGGCCTTTTCTTCGGCCAGAGAATCAGCATTGCCATCCAACGTGGCAATGCTGCCAGCGTTCTGGGCACTTTTCCCGTTGACATCGATGTGGACGAATTTTTTGATGCACAATGAGCTCTTTTCCGTCTCCCTTTTCTATTTGTATATAGGTTTGTTTTTTTTAGAATAATCAATTGTATATATGTTAATAAATGTCCTGATGAAACTTGATTTTTAGGATTATTCTTGACAATAGAATAGATTACTGCAGGATTACTAATACTCACAGCGGATATTTGTGTCTCTGAAGTTGTCTGCAAGACCCTGCGCATTAGCTATTTTTGTGTCAATGTTGAAGGTGAAGACAGCATTGTATAACTGCCTCTTTCACTCGCTTACGTATGTCGCATCGTCCTATCTCGCTTACTCCACGCAGTATACTCGTTGACAAACTGTTTCTAGCGCAATGGTTCGCAGAGCCAATTTCAGAGACACAAAGATCCGCTGTGACTACTATATCATTTATGAAAATGAAATTTGATCAAAAACCCTGCATACTGCAGATTTATGCAGTCAGATCTTAGGCTATTACCTTTATTCTAATTCGTATCATTACATTCTGGATATTAGTTTACCAATCCATGGTAACTAACTTCTTGTCCGTTCTTCTCCACGTAGGTGTTTTCCGAACGGATGGTAGAATCACATACTCACGATCCAGCCTTTGTTGTCCCCCCAGCGATGCCCTGAGCCGAGTTTCGATCCCATAGCTTAGACCACGAAGTCACCGGCTTTTGGCCGTACCTTCGGCACGTACGGTGTCCCGAGCTAACTCGCCTCTAGTTCGGGCGCTCACAATGCTAAATGCCCTTCTGACATCAGCACCGGAGTGTGACCTGGGAGGTGGATAGATGTGTGTCGTGAATGTTTAAGTTTTTGTGAGAAGATGGATGAAAGTTAGATTAGTGAATAATTGTTTATGTATTCTTTGTACATTTATTTACTTCTGTAAGATATTTTTTTTCCGTTATTTTTTTTTCATTTTTGTATTGTCTGTTGTTTTGTATTGTCGTTCTTTTTTTGTCTATGTTTTTTGGTATCGTGTTTTTTTTTAATTAGTTTTTTTATTTGTTTATATTTAATTTTGCCTAATTCTTTTATGTTTCGTTTGTGTGTATTGTTTTTCTCTCATTGTATAACGCCTTAGGTATGACCTGTAAAGTTATACATGTATACTTAAATAAATAAATAAAAAATAAAATAGGTGGTAGCCCTCAGCGCGGTCGCTTAGGTTTAGATTTTGATTAGTTTAGTCTCCACAGGATAGCCTGGTTAAGCAGTAGCCATTCACAAAGATTGAATCCTACATTCGACAAAACCACAAAAAATTACGGAAGTATTTCATTTGACCATATATCCTAAAACAATATTATATTTCAAAAATGACTAACAATGTCGCCCAATTTTTATTAAATATAATAATAGAAACAGAATATTTATTTGGTATAATAGAAACAGAAAAACACATCAAAGCAAAAGAGTACAAAGGTAGATGTATTCTCCGACTGCACAGCATGGTTTTCTTCTTGTTTAAGTATTTTTAGTTCGCTTCTTAAGGTTACACTAGTCGAAAATTCTTCCATACAAACGTAGTCTAGGGATAATTCCACTGTTTGATTATGTACGTTCAAAATAAAAGTGATATCAATTTGTCTCATCAAAAAACTAAAAAAATAAAACATTTGAAAGTTATGAGCGTTGAAAGTTCCGCATTTTTGGGCACAAATAAATACCATAAGGAGACGGAAAATTGCAGAACGGCCTCCATACAGGGATAGATTAGTAGTTCAACAATGCAAATAATTTTATTTTGAACAGATAGATTTAGTCGTTTTTTTTATGATATCTAGACTGCCAAAGGTCTGTTTATAAAATTTCGCGCGCTCGGTTTCGTCCTAAATCATTATCAATTTCGCTACAAATTTGCAAAAGTGTGTATTCGTACGCGAACTAGCTTCCTACTGCTCATCACAGCATCTATCTCTTCCGCACGTGTTGTCGGTTGATATAAAATGTATTTCAACCCCACGCACAAAATAGTTAGTGCCGTCGACTAGTGTACCCTTAAGCAGTCGGGCTTCAACTTTTTTTACTTATTTTTTTTTTTTTTCTTATTACTTTTAAACCTAATTATAAGTGTTATATATTTTTGTAATCACCTTTTGAAAACCCTTCATTTTAATACCCCACATGACGGGTATGGAAGACACAAAATTGGGAACCTTGCAATTATAATATGGCGCCCAAAATCCGCCACTTTTCTTTTTTACCCGACTGCCGAAGGAGGGTAATGTTTTATCAGTCTATGTATGTATGTATGTATGTTTGTTCCTATATGGCGTTCTAGAGATCAAACGCGTTGGCCGATTTTGATGATTCTTACGTCAATCGATTTTTCTTAACCCTGCGTGTGTCACTGGCAACATTAAATTTGGAAAAGAAAAAACCGAAGGGCACGAAGGGTTCCGTACCAACCATTATCGCAATCGGCAAAAAGATCACGTTTGTTGTATGGGAGCCCCACTTAAATATTTATTTTATGTTTCTGTTTTTAGTAAATGATAAATAAATGATAAATGATTTTATTTCTGTAAGTTGGTTTGTACAAACACTTTTACATGTCGATCATATTTTTAAAACTTGATGAGGTCGGTGTTTCCTATCTGACTACACTGAGAAGAAAGGCCGAAACAAACTCAGAGGTCACAGTCTCTTTTAAAGTCCAGACAAAAATCTTGGTTAGATCATGTGAAGACCATGGAGATTGATGTCTGAAATGGTCTTTTGAGGAAAGAACCAGCCAGATTGAGTGGACCTGTCCAGTCAGTGCACGCATTTGTCAATAACCGAGCAGCTCAACACAGAATTTAAGGAGCTCAACGATTCGACGAACAATACCAAAGAAAGGACATTCGGGTAGGCCGCATAAACTACTCAAACTACCAGACCACGATTAAAAACTAAGATAAATTAAAAATAAAAACAAAAAGAATAAAGAATGGTCCACATAGTCTTCACATTCACAATAATTTTAATAAAATAATATAATACTATAAAAGTAAATATTCTCGTCATTGCAAGAAAACCAAAAAAAAAAAAAAGAAAACAAAATTCACGGTGGAAAATATAAAAAATCAAAATTAATTTTTAATTGGAGCAGCTCAGTCCCAAGCCTTTTTGTCCTCAACGTAATCTTTAATGGTATAAAACGCTTTCTGGCACAACTTACGTTTAATGAATGACTTGAATTTATTAAGACATAGAACTTGTACTTGGCTTGGAAGCTTATTATAAAAGCGCACACATTGACATATAAACGAGCCACCTATTTTCTTGAGCCTTGTTGTTGGTACTACAAATTTGCGTTTGTTCCTAGTGTTTATGTTATGGATATCACTGTATTTTTTAAACAATTTTTTTTTTTTTTTGATCGGTTTTGTTCAAGTTTCATGATATTCGGGTAATCTATTCTGGCGTTATAGGAAACTTACTAAACAACTTGAATATTAAGTAGGTACAACTAAAAAGTGAAAAATAAAGTTATTTTTCACTTTGTAGTTTTCTGGAAGTCGGTAGTATTTTTTTTGTTTTTTTACAAAAAAATACTACCGACTTTGGAAGTCGGTGTCCATACCGCAAAAAATGGTACCTACGAAAAAAAAATTGTATTTTTTTGTAAAAAAGTTTTTTTATATAATAGTTATTCAACGAAACGAAATTATTTTTGCACTTCTTAGTGTTTTGCTTTAGAAGTCGGTTTAATTTTTGTGAACCACTTTATGTTTCTCTCTTTTTAATTTAAGTACCCTGTCACTAAAAAGTGAGCGAACTCTATTATAGTAAGGTACCTAAAGGATTGACAAAATACCCATTTACACATTCGTGCTTGTTGTTTGTCGCTAAAGAGTTCCGTTGTTCCATATCTTGAAAACCGCTGAACCGATTTTAATGAAACTTGCACTGTTTCCTAATTTGAGAGACATTTAATCCAATGAAAAAAGAATGATCACGATCCGGTAAATAATTTCGGCGAAATGCGTGGACTAACATACGTACAAACAAACATACATACACTTATGAAATCGCCCAACAATCCTAGAAGAAGCGAAACGCTATCTAGAGAAATACAAAGATAGATTAACCAACCATGCCAATCCACTTGATGTTGTGCTGCCACTGGTCCTGATTCTGTATTGGTCATTTTTTATTGATTTTAAAAAGCAAAAAATACGTGCCCAATATTTTTTAATAATTTAATCGGCGGACTAAATAGAATTATCAGTTTCGTACCCCGTCATCATCCCTCCTCCGTTTTTTGAAGTCTGTAAAAATATGACCATGCGGTGCCTGTCCGTTATATCATTTATACTTATCTACCCGAAATAGCAAAACATCCTCAGTATGCTCTGTCTAAAACCATTTGTACAAAATTCACATATCACTTAACAGTCGACCCTTTCAATACCGCGTAGTTATCGCAAATAATATCGTACACAACAGCGACGGGTTAGCAACGATTATTATTACTATAACGTCAGAACAATCATGGCTGCTATAGAGAATCTGTTGGTTCAGTAATATTTGCTCGACCGAGGTATAAGTGAAACTGTTTACTAGTATCTCTTACTTTGATATTGAGCGAGAAATGATGTAGAGCTAAGGGACCTGTTACAAAGAAAATACAAATCCCTGGAACTTGTATAAAAGTTTGCAAGTAGCTTGACTGTGATTGTGCACTACTTCTTTTGTGAAACTCGACGCAAACATAAGTTTACATCTGCAGCTTAATTGCACAAGTGAATTCGGCAAGGCAAAGTTCACATCGTGTCTTTCATCTCGCATGTGATTGATCGATGAATGGCGGTCAAACCATTTGCCTTGCTGAATTCACTTGCACAATAAGGCTGCTGATTTCGCTCATGCTTTAGAGATGTTCGCTCAAACTCCAAATGATCAAATTTATTTTTTATTTATAATGGGTTTGCTCTTGACTCTAGTCTAGGTCATAGGTAACAGAGACAGAGTCTACGATGGAGTGAGCTTACCCAGAAGAAGCCTGTTCACTCTAACTTTGAAGAGATTCGGGTCGAATGCGTTCGGAAACACAGACGCAGGTAGCGAGTTCCATTCATTCGCTGTGCGCATTATAAAGGATGATTGGAAGCGCTTGGTTCGAATTGGTGGAATGGCAACAAGGTAAGGATGATAACTTGCAGTACGTCTAGATGTCCGATGGTAGAAGGGGGCTGGTGAGATGAGGTCGTGGAGTTCTTGAGCACACTCACCGATGTACAGTCTGTAGAAGACCGACAAGCAGGCAACTTTGCGGCGATGAGCCAAGCTGTGAAGCTTGGCGTCCACCAGTTCAACGTCGCCAATGAGCCTCTTGGCTCTGCGTTCCACTGAGTCAAGCGCGGCAAGCTGATACTTAGCTGAACCATCCCAAAGGTGGCTGCAATACTCCATGCAGGTTCGAACTTGCGCTTTGTATAGGGTTAAAAGCTATCCAGGCGTAAAGTATCGCTTGACTCTATTTTGGATGCCCAGTTTTTTGGCCGCGATTTGGGTCTTTGTACTCAATGGAGGAGCCGAAGTTGAGACTGGATGTCAACTCCATGCCTAGGAGCTCGAGCCGATCAGTCACAGGAACAGACGCACCCCGAAAAGTAGGCGTTTTTTCGAACAGACTCCTTTTAGCGGTACAAAGACACGCCTGTGTTTTGGTGGCGTTAAAAGAGACCAGATTGTCATCACCCCACTGGGAGACAAGGCTTAAGGTCAAATCTGTCCGCTCAACCATAGCCTCCCTCAAGGAACGAACTTCATCCACGCTGGTTTTTGCGCTGGACAAGTATCTCTCTGAAACAGTACTGTCATATAGCACATTCAATTTGCGTTTTTATTACTCTCATAGAGCAAAGTGTAAACATACCATTACCAAGTACATACTCTAATATCTCTCTAAGAAAATTCATTCGTATGTTCGTACAATGTGGAATTCTTTCTGAATCTTGCTATGCATTACACAGTAGTATATTAAATTCCGTTGTGACGGGCGGCGCCTGCGTCTGGGTTCTGTATATAAAATGGGTCGCAGACGATTTGATTGCTTTCCGCTTGAACTCTAATACGATTATGTGCTGTGTTCTAGCTGCTTTGTATTTTGTAAAACGTAATGCCTCTTGGTCCATCTGTTCGCCTTGAACATCATCGCCGAGTTGCCAGCTTGTCGGTTATATTTCGGGGAAAGTGCGATGGAATTGTATGATCTAATTCCGCCTAGCCCTTTACATCATAGGACTACCAGACGTACGACGATGCGCCATCGATACATGGTAGATATCCCACCCATACGCACTTAAGGTTATACTAGTCGAAAATTCTTCCATACAAACGTAGCTAGGGATTATTCCACTGTTTGACGAAGTACGTTCAAAATAAAAAGTTATATCAATTTGCCTCATCATTATCTAGTCCTGTATGGAAACAAAAAAGTAAAAAAAGAAAATATTTGAAAGTTATGAGCGTCGAAAGTTCCACATTTCGACACAAATTTTAACGCATTTTTGGGTGCAAATAAATACCATAAGAAGACGGAAAATTGCAAAACGGCCTCCATACAGGGATAGATTAGTAGTTTAACAATGCAAATAATTTTATTTTAAACAGATAGATTTAGTAGTTTTTTGTATTTTCTTTGTAACAGGTCCCTTAGTTCTACATCATTTCTCGCTCAATATCAAAGTAAGAGATACCAGTAAACAGTTTCACTTATACCTCGGTCGAGCAAATATTACTGAACCAACAGATTCTCTATAGCAGCCATGATTGTTCTGACGTTATAGTAATAATAATCGTTGCTAACCCGTCGCTGTTGTGTACGATATTATTTGCGATAACTACGCGGTATTGAAAGGGTCGACTGTTAAGTGATATGTGAATTTTGTACAAATGGTTTTAGACAGAGCATACTGAGGATGTTTTGCTATTTCGGGTAGATAAGTATAAATGATATAACGGACAGGCACCGCATGGTCATATTTTTACAGACTTCAAAAAACGGAGGAGGGATGATGACGGGGTACGAAACTGATAATTCTATTTAGTCCGCCGATTAAATTATTAAAAAATATTGGGCACGTATTTTTTGCTTTTTAAAATCAATAAAAAATGACCAATACAGAATCAGGACCAGTGGCAGCACAACATCAAGTGGATTGGCATGGTTGGTTAATCTATCTTTGTATTTCTCTAGATAGCGTTTCGCTTCTTCTAGGATTGTTGGGCGATTTCATAAGTGTATGTATGTTTGTTTGTACGTATGTTAGTCCACGCATTTCGCCGAAATTATTTACCGGATCGTGATCATTCTTTTTTCATTGGATTAAATGTCTCTCAAATTAGGAAACAGTGCAAGTTTCATTAAAATCGGTTCAGCGGTTTTCAAGATATGGAACAACGGAACTCCTTAGCGACAAACAACAAGCACGAATTTGTAAATGGGTATTTTGTCAATCCTTTAGGTACCTTACTATAATAGAGTTCGCTCACTTTTTAGTGACAGGGTACTTAAATTAAAAAGAGAGAAACATAAAGTGGTTCACAAAAATTAAACCGACTTCTAAAGCAAAACACTAAGAAGTGCAAAAATAATTTCGTTTCGTTGAATAACTATTATATAAAAAAACTTTTTTACAAAAAAATACAATTTTTTTTTCGTAGGTACCATTTTTTGCGTTATGGACACCGACTTCCAAAGTCGGTAGTATTTTTTTGTAAAAAAACAAAAAAAATACTACCGACTTCCAGAAAACTACAAAGTGAAAAATAACTTTATTTTTCACTTTTTAGTTGTACCTACTTAATATTCAAGTTGTTTAGTAAGTTTCCTATAACGCCAGAATAGATTACCCGAATATCATGAAACTTGAACAAAACCGATCAAATGAGAGATCTGCTTACCCCTTAAGAGCGTACTGGCGTGATGGTATGTTATGAAATGGTATAAACAATAAACAGACATGCGATTGCAGCAGTCCCGAGAGATTTGCCGTTACTTATTGAAGAGTTCTGTTCTATGTCTTCGAAGTTCTTCATCAGATCTTCACCAAATTAAAATGGGACCAATTTCGAAACATAGTCTTTCAAACAAAAAAATAATTTTTGCAATCGGTCCACAATTGACGGAGATATCGGTGAACATACATAAAAAAACATACAAGAAGTCGAACATTGAACCTCCTTCTTTTTCAAAAGTCGGTTAAAAAACAAGAGGTACTAAAAACACCGAACTGAACTTCTTTCTCTAATGAAGTCATAGGCAATTTCCAAAAACAAAATAAATTTTTCATACCAAGTTGTGTTCAGCCCATCAAAATTTGTATTAGAGATAGGATTTTTTTTTTGATAAATTGGCGATGGCTTCATAGAAGAAAATTGTTCATATAAGTGGACAAAAGATGTTTTTAATGACCACACCCTTCCGTTACAACCTGTATACTTTTTTGTCCAGAGACTCTAAACAAGTGACATTCTACCAACGAAAACGTCGCGATAGAAAAAAGTAAAAAATGTATGGGAATGATTAATTCCTTCATCATCATCATCATCATCATCATATCAGCCGAAAGACGTCCACTGCTGGACATAGGCCTTCCCCAAGCATGGCCACAATGATCGGTCTCGTGCGTCTCACATCCAGCGGATCCCCGCAACCTTCACCAGGTCGTCATCGGCCCACCTAGTGGGAGGCCTTCCAACGCAACGTCATCAAGTTCGCGGTCGCCACTCCAGAACCTTTCTGCCGCATCGACCACCCGTTCTGCAAGCAATGTGCTCTGCCCACTGCCACTTGAAACCTGGTTCTCTTGCGGATCTATACATTTCTGATTCGATCACGCAAGGAATTTACGAGCACAGCCATTGCCCTTTGGGTGACTGTAAGCTTTCTGATAAGGCCCATTGTAAGCGACCACGTCTGAGCCATAATGTCATAGCTGGCAACACAAACATTAATCCCCTTTCCTTTGGTATTTCAACCATCGCCTTCGCGGATAGAATGACTTAGGTCGTAGCCGTTTTATACGACACCGCTCCCACCCGGCATAATAATGTTCATTGAAATGTGAGCTTCAGGGCGTCCTCTGTAGACATACTTTACATTGACAACACAAATTAGGCGACAGCTCGCTACAAGCGAGCTTACCGCCATCGTACCACTCGACAGCTAACGTCTCGCTTACCGCATGCTTACCACGCGCTTCAAGTGGGCGGCCCGCGCGGTGTACGCACGCAATAGCTTGTCGAAAAAAGAAAGGCGAAAGCGATCGGCGTGGGGACAGCTAGTTGACTACTAGCTGTAAGCGCGTGTACAGCTGGCTGCTTGCTAGCTGTCGGCGCGTGGACAGCGAGCAGTCATCTCCGTTTAAGGAGCAAAACGCCTTTGTTAAGAGCTATCTACTCTTTATTTAAAAAGAAATATGAATTAATAAAAATACATAAAATTTCTACTTAATGTTGATTCTAAAATGGTAGTACACTTTTTTTTGTAGAGGTATATGTGTCACTAATCTCCTTCCAACAAAACCATAAAAATGTGAAATAATTATTGATAGCATGCATCTCCTCGTAAAGTGTTCATTAATTATTTTTTATACTAACACTAATGGATAGACAATTTGATAACGAACATTTTGTAAGTTTTATTTTTTCAAAAGACCAATATTCGATTTTATAAAGATTTTATTCTAAAATCTGGGCGTATACACTACCGTAATTCTGGCGCCACCATTGCTGCTAGGCCAATAGGAATGCTCATATCTCATGCTGATTTTTTGGTCAGGGTACGGCCTTAAGGCGGTGTTGTACGGGAGCGGTGTTGAAGCGGGGTCGTGTAAGTGACCTTTAGTTTTCTAGAGACTCTGAACATGAACACTTATTTTATTAAGATGAGATCTTTTGCAGTGTTATATTTTACTTATTTTCTCGTTATAAAGAGGTACTAATCTCTATCACCTACACAGGGTGACTGACAATATTTCAGAGGCCGATGAGTAAAAATACATTTACTATGAGATCTACTCACTCCTGGCGAAGCGGTCGTCATCTGATATGTTGGTTGCGGCTTTTGTGAGACTTCTCCATCTCTCTCTATTTATCAACTCGGCAAGACGAAAAATAGCTGTTCAGTACAAATGTGAAAAATTGCTGTGAAGTACTACGGCTACTCCGGCATCGAAATTTTACGGGCATGGATCGGATGTAGTGCGTAGCCACTCTAACCGCCCTTGCTCGACAAATTGCGATTTCAAGATTTGTGTAATTATGTTGTTCTTATTTTATGTACATACGTCACCTGAAAGATATGGTAGGTAATGGATAAGTCACCCTGTATAGGTACTTTATTTTAGTTTACGTATAATCTCTAAGTATAACATTATTATTTATCACGCGTTCGGTTAAATTATACTCATTTGAAAAACCGGCCACGAAGGGTTCCGTACTTGGTAAACTGCGGTTTACGATTTATGACAAAAAAAAACTACTTACTAGATCTCGTTCAAACCTATTTAAAAAAATTAATGTACATCATATATTTTTTTTAGTTTTATCATTCTCTTATTTTAGAAATTACAGGGGACACACACACATTTTACCATTTTGGAAGTGTCTCTCGCGAAAACTATTCAGTTTAGAAAAAATATATATTAGAAACCTCAATATCATTTTTGAAGACCTATCCATAGATACCCCACACGTATGGCGTTGAAGAAAAAATGTTTGAGTTTCAGTTTTATGTATGGGGAACCCCCAAAATTTATTACTTTTTCTATTTTTGTGTGAAAATCTAAATGCGGTTCACAGAATACATCTAATTACCAAGTTTCAACAGCGTAGTTCTTATAGTTTCGAAAAAAAGTGGCTGTGACATACAGACGGACTGACAGACATGACGAATCCATAAGGGATCCGTTTTTTGCCATTTGGCTACGGAACCCTAAAAAGCTCACCCTAAATAGAAATATGATTAAATTTGTTTGGTTCTAGGTTAAACGAACGTAAACAAAAAGTAAATCCACAAATATTATTTAAAGTAATTCAAAAACAAAATAACAATTTAATTCTTTCAATTTAAACTTAGATTTACTTCAATATAGTTTAATTGAAGTTGATGCTTTACTTGCAGACACTTACGAGTATTTAATACAGTTGCACCAGCACTTGAACCAATTAAAACTTTAGCATCAACTAGACAAACTCAGTTCAAGAAGGTCCTATGTTTGTCTTTGTAGGCTCAACAATCTGGAATAGTTATGAGTATACAGTTAATACTTTGGTATATTTCAGAGTTTTATCACTAAGTAATAATGGATGTACGGATCGATCTTCAAGGTTAAGCAACGCTTGGTGAGGTTGGTTCTATGATGGGTAACCATCAAATTCAATAATAGCATGTTAAGCTGTGGGTCTCGGCTGTCAATTTTAGATCTTTGATAGTCGTTAGAAACCAAGAAATCTGACACCAGTCTTACAAAGGGGTATCGTGTAGGGCTTACAAATACCAGATTTCGTCAATACCGGTTTCAGTACCGGTATTTGCACAAGTTCCATTAGGATATGATTAAAACCATTGAAATATGTGTTTTTATTTTCGAATCAGTCTTTATTAAGGTTACTTTCTGAAAATAATAACAAAAAACTCTCTTATTAGTACTAACAAAACAATAACGACTTTAGTTACGTACGGCTCGATTTCGGGAATCGGAACTCTCACACTTGTCGCCAGCGCAAGCGCCCGAAAACCAGTGTGAGTGTAACATCATATCGTAAATTATATCACAAAATACAGTTTGGTACTATTTATTACAACAAACCTCAACTCTATATAAAAGTGTTGATATCTACCAAGATAGCAAGCTTTGAATGTCAAGATGGTTGTTGGTTATTTACTGTGTATCAGAGTTCCAATGTATGTGGTGTATAAAGGAAGGGTTTTATGAATAAAAGCACAGAAAGACAAGACTAGGTATTTATTTAAATAAGGCTTGTCAATTAATTCATATTTAGAAGGCTCAATGAGCTTATCGCCCTTTCGCTAGACTAGTTCTCGTGGGGATGAAGGGCAAGAAACCCCACGGAAGCCCTTTCATAGTATTTATCGATAACTTTTACAACCACATAAAGTATTTACAATATTATAGAAACAAAATAACAAGGATAAGGCAAAGGACATAGACTAGCCCTTAAATCAATATAACATATTAGGAATAAAGGCCATAATATGATATAGATACAGTTTCAACACAACCATTAGCAATAATACTAAAGTTATAATATCAAATAACTTACGTTAGCCTTGTTTAGTCGATCTTACACCAATATATTTGGCCTGTAATGGCTTGTAGTTCACAAAAAAGTGAGTCAACTAACGAATTACATACTATTTATAGTAACTATAGTATCGACCTGTCAAAATGGTGCGGTATCCCTACCATTTTCTACATTGCTATAAATAATCTCACAATTAGGTCAATAATCAATTCTTAAGCTATGAAATCTTTATAAAACGTATCAAGACTATTAAGGAATTTAATAACGCTTATTTACTCATTCTTAATCAGTGTTCGAAAGAATATTGAAACTAACTGACAGTCTAATTGTCTCAAAGGACTTTTTAGCGCACGGTTGGCGTAGTGGTCGAGCGATTGACTGCTGCGCTGTATTTGTATGACCTACAGATAGTTGTTCCGGCTCTGGGCGTTGTGTATGTGAGTTTATATGTTTGTAAACGCACCCACGATACAGGAGAAATTCCTAGTGTGGGGCAACGTTACCTCAATAAAAATAAAGTCGGTTTTCGGATGATAGTTTAACGTGACAACGTTACATACATAACGATACAAATAATGTCATTGTAACGTTACGATTATAACATTACAATAAGCGAATCGTTACATTGAGCGTAAAGTTACAATGAGCGTAACGTTACAATGAGCGTAACGTTACATTGAGCGTAACGTTACATTGAGCGTAACGTTACATTGAGTCATCCTTTAACGTTGTCACGTTAAAAATAAAAACTTGTCTTACTAAAATAGCAATATAAAATCCAGGATACATCACAATGATCATTATAAATTACGTAATATTTTATTGGAATATTATCACTATGGTCTATAATGTAAGTTTAGAGTTAGTTCCTGTACCCACAACAATATTTACTCAGGTGGGTACTCTAACAATTGTAGGTATTTGAGAACATAATAATAATTTAGGTAGGTACTTCGGCATTTGTCGGTAGATGCTTTATAAATATGACAGTTTGTATTTTGTAGCAAACCATTGTGCTTATAAAGTGAAAATTCATGATTTAATCACGTCACACGTACTTCCAATTCTAACACGTTCACTCATTTGATGTGTCTTACTGACTGGGATCAGTTGTTAAAAAAAGATGTCAATAATGCTGTAACTGTCAGAAACTACAAGAAACGAAACTAAACGTTCTTTCGTTCTGTCTGAAATGCTAAAAATATTGTCGGATTTTTCAAGGCACGACAACGTTGAAGCTTTACAAAGCGAGATCCCTCCATGCCTCGGAGAGCGCGATTTGCTGTTGGTTTTGGCTGTCATTTTTAGATCTTTAACAGTCGTTACATATCTATACTATATATATTTTATATAATTATTAATATATATTTATTTATATATTATCTATATCTATACTAATATTATAAAGCTAAAGAGTTTGTTTGTTTGTTTGTTTGAACGCGCTAATCTCAGGAACTACTGGTTGAAATTGAAAAAATATTTTTGTGTCGGATAGTCCATTTATCGAGGAAGGTTATAGGTTACATAACATCACGCTACGAACAATAGGAGCGGCGCATAAATGAAAAATGATACAAAAACGGGAAAAATGTTCCTTTTTTAGAGCTTCCGTTGCGTGCCCAGCGTAAGCGGTTAAAGTTACGCATTCATATATCGAGGGTAGGTAGGGTAGGGTACGTATGTAGCCAGTTGATGGAAGCAAAGCCGCGTGGGACAGCTAGTAATATATATAATCCAGAAGCCAGGCAATTTGACATCAGTTTTACTTGGGGTATCATTTTACCCATTTACTGGGTTGTGGAGGTCAGATAGCCAATCGCTCCATGTATAATAATGGTAGGTACTCAGCTGAATACAGTTATATTGGTATAGTTGGGAAATGGCTTTGCATATGGGTTGTTGCCTCGGCTGCTTAATGAACTCCAATCATAATAGAATGGAAGATAAATACGGCCATCCAGACGTTTGCTTTACGTGTTCATCATAAAAACCGGCCAAGTGCGAGTCAGACTCGCGCACCGAGGGTTTCTTACAAACCTCAGCTTAAAGGTATTATAGACCTGAGTATTTGATATGAATTTCAATTTAATACCTCTACGCGTTCATAAGGAAATGTGTAGTAAGTTTAAAATTATTAAAAATATTTTTATTATGTGATGTAACTAAAATTTACGGAATTCGCAATTTTTCCTTTATCTGTGCTATAAGACGTTGCATCGTACCAAATTTCAAGATTCTGAGTTCGCGGGCCCCGTCGGATCGGGTTTCGGATTCCCTTGCGAGTGTCGAAAATTTGCGGCAAAAACGGCTGTATCTTTTGATTGCGTTGGCTTAGAAGTTGGGTTTTTTCACAGCTTTAAGGGGCAGTAAACCTGAGTATTTGATAGAAATTTTAGCATGATACCTCCACGCGTTCCTGAGAAAAAGGATCTTTACAGACAGACGGACGGACGGACAACAAAGTGATCCTAGGGTTTGGTTTTTTCCTTTCGAGGTACGGAACTCTAAAAACTCGGCAACAATTTTATGTCTCGTGCACATGACCGCTCCTGAAGAAACCAGACCGTGTGGCGACTTGGCTTCGGTCTATTTTCATTGTCATCATCATATAGGCTGAAAGACGTCCACTGCAGGACCTACGCCTCCCCCAAGCGTCACCACATTGTCCGGTCCCGTGCGTCTAGCATCCAGCGGATCCCCGCATTTTACACCAGGTCATCGCTCCACCTGGTGGCGTTTTGGTCTATTTTAGTCTATACTAATATACTAATCTATACTTAATATTATAAAGAGGTAAAATTTGTAAGTTTGTATGTAGGGGGTAATCTCTGGAACTAATGATCCAATTCTAAAAAAAATTTCACTGGTAGAAAGCTACATTATTCCTGAGTGCTATATAACATCACGCTACGACCAATAAGGTAGGTATAGGGTAGGCGTAGGGTAGGTGTAGCGTAGGTGTAGCGTAGGTGTAGCGTAGGTGTAGCGTAGGTGTAGCGTAGGTGTAGCGTAGGTGTAGCGTAGGTGTAGCGTAGGTGTAGCGTAGGTGTAGCGTAGGTGTAGCGTAGGTGTAGCGTAGGTGTAGCGTAGGTGTAGCGTAGGTGTAGCGTAGGTGTAGCGTAGGTGTAGCGTAGGTGTAGCGTAGGTGTAGCGTAGGTGTAGCGTAGGTGTAGCGTAGGTGTAGCGTAGGTGTAGCATAGGTGTAGCGTAGGTGTAGCGTAGGTGTAGCGTAGGTGTAGCGTAGGTGTAGGGTAGGTAGGATAGGGTAGGTACGTAGCCAGTTGACGGGAGCGAAGCTGCGTGGGACAGCTAGTAATATTATAAAGAGGAAATATTTTTTTGTTTGTTTGTTTGTACCGAATAGGCTCCGAAACTACTTGACCGATTTGAAAATTCTTTCACCAATAAAAAGCTACATTATTCCTGAGTGATATAGGCTATTTTTTAATCCCGAAAACGGGTCCTGTGGGGTGGCCCACGGGAGCGAAGCCGTGGGCAACAGCTAGTATGACTATATAGTGGTAACGATGAACGCTTATAAGTGAAGTTTGCAAGGTCGTATCATAAGGGCGGTTACACACTACATCCGATCCGTGCCCGTGAAATTTCGGTGCCGAAGTAGCAGTAGGAAAGGTAGGAAAGGAAATTAAAGCTTACGCATAATCTGTCATAATTGAGAACATATTGAACTCGGTACTCAAATCACGGACACAGACGTGTCTTGCGTAACCGCCTTTACTATTCAAATCTATAGACTTAAGTTTACACTAGTCGACGGCACGAATTATTTTTTGCGCGGGGTTAAAATGCTTCCTATCTCATCCGACAACTCGTGCGAAAGAGATAGATGCTGTGATGAGCAGTAAGAAGCTAGTTCGCGTACGTATTAGCACTTTTGCAAGTTTGTAGCGAAATGGATGATGATTTAGGATGAAAACAAGCGCGCGAAATTTTATAAACAGACCTTTGGTCGTCTAGATATAATGAAAAAACGACTAAATGTATATTTTCAAAATAAAATTATTTACATTGTTGAACTACTAATCTATCCCTGTATGGTAGCCGTTTTGCAATATTCCTCCTTCTTATGGTATTTATTGCCGCCCAAAGATGCGTTAAAATTAGTGTTGAAATATGGAACCTTCGACACTCATAACTTAAAAACATTTTTCTTTTTTACTTTTTCGTTTCCATACCGGGCTAGATAATGATAAGACAAATTGATATATTTTTTTATTTTGCACGTACATCGTCAAACAGTGGAGTAATCCCTAGACTACGTTTGTATGGAAGAATTTTCGACTAGTGTGACCTTAAGGAAATATTTAAACAGATCTCCAAACTTCCTTAACTCCTCAAACCACATTAAACTAAACTCTAATCTAGACAGAGGAATTTCAGGAGAGCTTCACCGTTCACGAAAACAATTAGAACAATCAAACAGATTCCACAGTCTCGGTCTAGCGGGCTAGTGGCGCCCTCTAAGCGCACCATTGGGTACGTAACGACCCGCTTAAATGCGGTGACGACATCTTCTAAGGAATTGCAGATGAAGTTATGTAAGCTATGGAAGATGGGTTTAAGGCGCCTCCCCGAGCAAAACGCCGCTCTGCTCGTTTTTGTGCTGCTTTTTAAGAGCTATCTACTCTTTATTTAAAAAGAAATATCAATTAATAAAAATACATTAAATGTCTACATATATAGATTCTAAAATGGTAGTACCCTTAATTTTTTTTAAAGATGTATATGTTTCACTAATCTCCTTCAAACAAAACCATAAAAATGAGAAATAATTATTGATAGCATGCATCTCCTCGTAAAGTGTTCATAAATTATTTTTTGTACTAACACTAATGGATAGACAATTTGATAACGAAGAAGTTGTAAGTTTATTTTTTTTCAAAATACCAATGTTCGATTTTATAAAGATTTTATTCTAAAATTTGGGCGTATTCACTACTGTAATTCATGCGCCACCAGTGCCGCTAGGCCAATAAGAATGCCCATATCTCATGCTGATTTTTTGGCCAGGGTACGGCCTTAATGTGGTGGCTGAAAGCACTGTTCTAAAAGCTAACATGGATATCTATCCGTATGTCTACCTTGAATACTATGTAATTTACAAAACAATGCATAGAATTAAATTCTTAATTAAACTCCATACTTACTCATTTAAAAAATAGGTGTTTTACAATATTTACATAAGTACATACATTGATAAATTCATATATGTGAGGACGATGTTCCCAAAAATAGCACTACACACTATACTACGTACAGGTATAAAGTAATAAAAGCATTAACGGGTAAATTGATTAAATTAATAAATAGGAAGATGGTTCTCACATACTTACAAATATTGCAAACATAAGTAAAATACCTAATTCAACAACAACGGAACAGTGTGTGAGACAATTTATAAAAAAACAGAAAATTAATTCAATAACTATGAATTAGCAAATTTGATTTTGTCTACACTAAAGATTGCCCTATGGAGCAGGACCAGCATGTTTCCAAACATTCTTATCTTGAATATAATCATCTATTGTAGTTTGTAATTCGTCAGTCATTTTTATTCAACATTTTCCAAAACAAAACACTACAAAGCAAAAAATTACTTTCTTTTCGGCAGTCAGTTTAATTCTTTTGTTACTTTTTTATTTTCAATTTTTAGTTTTGGTATCAATATTACCATGAAAATACGCATTATTAGAGATAACTTAAAACTTCTCGTCAGATATTGATGAAATCTAAATGGGACCACATGAGAAGCTCTAGATTACAAATAAAAAAAGAATCATTAAAATCGGTGAGTAATCGCGTAATAAACATACAAAAACATACAGTCGATTTGAGAACCTCCTCTTATTTGATGTCGGTTGAAAATACATATGTATTTGCGCGATATCGCCTTTATACGCAATTTAAATTGCGTCCGGCAGGTCCCGTAGTCGTCATTTCTATAGTCACCTCCTTTCAAGCTATATTATCTCTAATATAGTTTCTTGGTTTACCCCTGTTCTTATCTACATTTATTTTTATACTCCAAACGTTTTTCATGATATTTCTGATCTTTCTTTATCAATGCAGCAATGCTATGCTACAGAGGAAAGTATGTAGGAACCACACCATCACTCCGTCCCCATATTCCTTAACGCAGCCAAAACCTGGACGCTGAGAGAAACCGAAAAGAGTAAAATAGACGTTCTGGAAATGTGGTGCTGGAGAAAAATGCTTGAAGTATCCTGGACTAAATTTCGCACCAACGTGTCCATTCACCAAGAACTCGGCATCAAGCAGAGCCTATCGGCCATAGTCCTGGCTCGGCTTCTTCAGTTCTTTGGTCACGTGTCCCAGCGAGGCAACAACTTTATGGAACGGCTTGTGGTCCAGGGGAAGGTAGAAGTCACGAGAGCGAGCGCCAGGTCACCCATGCGATGGACCGACCTTGGGGGTGACCATAAGCTCTTAGAGCGGTATCAATTTGATATCGAGTAATTGACAGATGTATACAAGTCAGATACATCTGTCCCTTATTCGATCTCAAATTGATACCGCACTAAGAGCTTATAGTAATCCCCCAGATTATGTCTGCAGTAGTAGTCCGGTCAAATTAGACATATCAAAGTGCATTAATTCGCATAGAGCTGAAAATTGGTACGAATGTTCGGACACCATTATAACAGAAATGTAAAAAGACCCCATCGAACCCACACTTACAATTTTTTTTATTCAAGGTCAAAGTTTGCAAATATGGGTATTTTGTGTTTTTACCCAAACGGTAAGTTTTATGATATAAATAGGTTAGACAAAATTGTAGATTATGCAATTATCTATAAAAATTGTGCCTACAATTTTTCAGACTAAAAAGAACTAGAAGAAGAGTACGCAGAATTATCAAATGATTATGAATGAGACGGATAATTTTACCTAATTTTTTAGAATTCACATGGCTTTCATCATTTCCAATAGTACTAGTTTTTACTTAATTTTGAATAGTATTGAATTAAACAGGATCGCAAAAGATTGTGGAATAGACCGTTCGGGGAAACCCGTTAAAAAAAACGCGCCAACTACACTACCTCCCATGTGGCGTGGATACGTGTGCATTGTAAGAAGAATACAACTTTTTCAACCATATATCTCAAAAATGGTGACGTTTAGAAGAAAAATTGTAGACACAATTTTATAGATAACTGCATAATCTACAACTTTATCTCACCAATTTTTATCATAAAACTTACTGTACGACTAAAAACGCAAACAACCCATATTTGCGAACTTTGACCTTGAATAACATTTTTTGCAAGTATGGGATCGATGGGGACTTTTAACATTTCATTTACAATGGTGTGCCGAACATTCGTACCTATTTTCAGCTCAATGCGAATTACTGTAAACCTACCCCTATTTTTTGGTCTAATTTGACCGGACTATAGGTGGTCTACTGCATGAGTTCATACGATTCACAGTCGACAGAGAGGGATATGGCGTCGCATCGTGAGTTGAATCATGGCGGCACGGTGTCTCACTGTGACATGCTGATCAAGACCGCTCTGTCAAGACTGTACCGACGAAGAGGAAGCAGCAGAGAATTTTGTGCCATTGCTGGGCAGAGGAATTCCTCTACATTTCCACATGATTCTATCTGATAAAAAAGCAAATTATCTACCTAACAGTTACTCCTAGTCCTTAGTTAATACAAGATGGAGTGAAACTCAAGACGTACTGTTTTACAAACAAGAGTACGCCGGAGTAATTAGCCTTCTGATGGATTCTGAATTCTTAAGCTTTGAGCTACGAACAACTTTGGAGGGATTACGTGTTATAGAAACTCTGTTGCTATGAGATTTATAATAAACATTCCGGTACAGAAAGTCTTTTCTTATTGAATTTTTTAACAAGTCTAGTGTTTGGTACTGGTTTTTGTAATCAATTTCATCGTGCAATCACAAAAGTTACCATAGACTCTGGTGCAGATCAAAGTGTTTATGAGCCCAACAATCTGTGGATTTTGGACTTATGATGGTCTTTAATGTTCAATGAGAAACAGTTACTGATTAGTGGACGACGACATAGAGTGTGATATACACGGTTTTCCAGGACCGTGGGTAATTGTCACAACTGCAAAAACAATTATGTTTTTTTTTGTTTCCATTTATCACTATTGTGCTTTTTCTCATATTTGTCATTTGTTAATTTCATTTTGTTTACATATTAAATTTTAATAACTATTATATATATTTTTGAGTCATGGTTACTCGATAAATAAGAAGGCTACCTATTATATTCGTCTTTTAGTCATTTTAATTGGTAATCGAGCACAAGAATGCATCTAATGATCCAAAATTTTCAAAAATTATAAGAATACCATTTGTAATAAGATTAATATATTTATAATATACTTCATGTTCATGACCACGATCGCTCTGCAAAGAGTGTACCGACGAAGAAGAAGAAGAATATGCTTCAACCCTGTTTTTTATATTTTTAAATGTTTTTAAGTTTTCTTTTTTTAAATTTTAAAATGTATAAAATAAGAATGTAGATAAATAAAGGAAATAATAAGTATAAGTTGCGGAAACTAGCGCGTTTTAACCTATAATATGTAAATGTAATATTAATTATGTACCACGCTTGGGGGAAGCAAATGTCTAGCAGTGGACGTCTTTCAGCTGATATGATGATTATGACGATCATATATACCACTATTGTACATGAAGTATATTCTATCAAAATCACAGGCAATAACCTTGCTCTATATTTTACAGCAAAACCCACAAAAATAAAACACACCAGCAAAGAAATGTAACATATAAGCTAAAATTACATAAGAATCAATATGTACACCATCGGGGAACATCGAAGGAAGTTAACGAGGTCTGGGAAAGATTGCCTATGTCCCCCGGGAGTGCTGGTACGATTGTAAGGCCCCGAACATGTAGGCTTATGTAGCAGGATTAAGAGAAGAAAAATTGGGGACTAGAAATTCATTATGGATTTAGGTTTAGTATTAATAGAGTGTCTTTGAAATCACTGGTAAGTACAGTTATAATCTTATTCTCGTGCTGTTTCTATTTGAAATGAAAAAAAATTTTTTTTTTTTTTTTGGAATGAAATATGTTTTAGGATATGTATACTTCTTTATGATTTCAGCCTCCTAGTGGGTTGTAAGACCACAAATAATCTACATATCCTAGCTTGTCCGTGCTAATTTACCACTATCTACAGTTTACAAGACGGAGTGGATGAATAAAACGTGTTGCGCCAATGCCAAGTAACATGGGACAAGGGCAGGAAAATGATGATAAAACTACTTGCAATCCCAAAGAGTGACATTTTAAATATTACAATCGATAATTAATAAGTTACATTTAGAATAACAAATAATACTTATTAAATATAAATATATACACATCACATCACATCATCAGCCTATAACAAAAAAATAATAATGTTCCCACTGCTGGGACACAGGCCTCCTCTCTGTGAGAGGGAATGGGCCGTTATCCACCACGCGGGCCCAGTGCGAATAGAATAGAATAGAATATTATTTATTTGCTCAGAATGTAGGTATTTACAATAAGGTGGTTACAATAATATCAAGAATCCTTGTACATTCTACCATTTTGGCATGCAAACATTGATGCAATTTATCATCAAACATACAAACATTGATATCTATACAACACAATTAAAATTTATCAGCTAGAAAATCCGACACGGAATAGTAACATTTATTTGATAGAAGTAAAGTTAGTTTCTTTTTGAAAGTTTTTACTGATTCCTCCTTTATGGAATTAGGAATGTGGTTTAAAATAACCGGTGCCATACCAAAAATACTTTTCCTCAACAAAGCAGTCCTATATCCACCTGTGCGTAACAAGTTTTGGTATTGAGATCGCAAAGTTACGTTTCGGCATCTGCTTTCCGATAAAGTTAAAAATAGATGTCCATTACATTTAACAAAAAGAGCAATTTCTAAAATGTATAGGCACGGAAATGTTAACAAATTATGACTTTTAAAAATTGGAACACAGCTGTCAGTAACTCTTACACTAAAGTGCGGGTAAGTGCGGGTTGCTGGATGTCACAGGTCTTCGAATTTTTGGTTCTAGGACTTGCCGGTTTCCTCACGATGTTTTCTTTCACCGTTTTGAGAGCAGTGGTGATGAAATAATTTACACAGAGTAAAGCGCCTGCCTGGGTTCAAACCCATGACCTATAACTTGTAAGTCGCGGCCGATACCACTGGGCCACCACTGCTCTAATATATATAATAGCATCAAATTTTCTGTGAATAATCAATAGAATGACAAATTTAAAACAAAAACAAATTGTTATAAAAAGGTCAGTTGTTAAAAAAAACTTTTTTACCAAAAAAATACTACCGACTTCCAAATAAGAAAACTACAAAGTGAAAAATAAATTTATTTTTGGTTGTCGGTGTCTTTCGTAGGTACAATTTGTTTGCGTTATGGACACCGACTTCCAAAAATAAAGTTATTTTTCACTTTGTAGTTTTCTTATTTGGAAGTCGGTAGTATTTTTTTGGTGAAAAAGTTTTTTTTATTTTTCACTTTTTAGTTGTACCTACCTAATAGGCAAGTTGTTTAGTAAGTTTCCTATAACGCCAGAATAGATTACCCAACATATCATGAAACTTGAACAAAACCGATCAAATGAGAGATCTACTTACCCCTTAAGAGCGTACTGTCGTGATGTTATAATATGAAATGATATAAACAATAAACAGGCATGCGATTGCAGCAGTCCCGAGAGATTTGCTGTTATTTATTGAATAAGTTACAATACAGTACAATAAGTTACAATATAGTTACATTATTTGTTATTCTAAATGTAACTTATTAATTATCGATTGTAATATTTTAATAGTGCACGTCTTCTTTTTAAGGAGATCTCTCGCCGACTGATCCACACCGTGCGTGACCAGAGGGCTGGCTCTTTCTTTGCGCAAAGAATCAGCATTGCCATTCAACGTGGCAATGCTGCCAGTCTTCTGGGCACCTTCCCGGATGACAGCGATGTGGATGAGTACTTCGACGCCTAAGTGTACCTTTCTTTTGTATATAGTGTAAGTAGTTAGTTTAATTTTAATATTGTACAGTTTACTTTTGTTTAGTGTTTAAGTATGTACATATATCATATTTTTAATGTTTATTGAAGAGTTCTGTTGTATATCTTCGAAGGTCTTCACCAAATCTTCACCAAATTAAAATGGGACCAATTTCGGAACATACTCTTTCAAACAAAAAAATAATTTTCAAAATCGGTCCACAGACGGAGATATCGGTGAAAATAAATAAAAAAAAAAAACATACAAGAAGTCGAACATAGAACCTCCTCCTTTTTCGGAAGTCGGTTAATAAAATAAGTCACTATAGATTGGTGTTTATTGGCATTGGAGCGAGATCTTGAGCCTTCGAAGATAGCTACACCAAAATCCTTTTGATATCAAAGTACATAATGTTTCACTACAAGTGCCCAAAATATATGATAGATAACGATTTCATGGTCAATTCCTATTGCTATGATACGTAACAGTTGACCCAGAAAATAGCTTATTGCGCTTTTAGTTTCAAAGAAGCTCGAGTTTTAAAATGAAAATGAAAGTACTATTCGAGAACAACGTGGATAAGGTTTGATTTAAATTACAAAGCCGGTATAACAGAAAACGTTTTCTAATCCGGGGATTTAGTGCCAGAAGTTGTTATCTTTTTCGTAAATACCTTTTTACAAAAACATACAACGTACAAGTAAAAATAAAGTACGCAAGTAAATTGTCTTTGGCCTCTCATCCACAGATAACTGTGTATTGCTATCATCAAGCAATAGACAAAAATTGACAAAATTGTATAATTTTTCGTTTTAAATACGAGGCTTTTGGCTAATTTGTACATTTAGTGAATGACACTCTTCATTTTGTATTGTGCGTTTAGTTTGTGCAGAATAAACAATTTTTCTTTCTTTCTTTTCTTTTTCCAAATAAAAACACTACAAAGTAAAAAATAACTTCAATTTCGGAAGTCGGTGTTCTTGTTTTTGTTTTTTCTTTTTTTGACACCGACTTTAAAAATGTTTTTATTTTTCACTTTTTAGCTGTGGTACATATTATCTATGATGCCCACAGTTTTGCCAGAATAGATTACCCGAATAACATGAAACTTGAACAAAACCGGTGAAATTAGAGTGTACCAGGGTAAACTGTACAAACCTGCGTACCCCTTTAGAGCATACCGGCGTGATGTTATAACATGCGATTGCAGCAATTCCGAGAGATTTGCCGTCATTTATTGAAGAGTTCTGTTGTATATCTCTGAAGTTCTTCATAAAATCTTGATCAAATTTAAATGGGACCACATGAGACGAAGATAAACAAAGAATCATAAAAATCGGTTCATCTACGAGTAGTAAAAGAGCTGAGGTAACACAAATAAAAAAAAACAGTTTAGTTTATCCCCCTTTTTGAAGTGGGTTAAAATAAAAAAAAAACAAAACAGGATAAAATGTAGGTACTTAATTACGGAGACTTTTCAGTATACACAGGCAAGCTAATGTTGGTTTATTATCACAGATATGCGGCTTACTGTACCTACCCAGATACAATGGTCACTTAATATTGTTATAAGAGATTTTTCTTATTCAATATGTTTTTCTTATTCTTATACTAAGTTAAAAGGTTAAAACCAACATAATACAAATATAAGTACATTAATTTAGCCTTTTTAGCAGCCTTTTCGTAGTAGTTCTGTACATTCTGCCTACCTCCGTGAGAAAAAGGCGTGAGCGTATGTATTTAGGCCTTGAGCTCAGCTTAAATGTGCTGATCGCAAACAGTTACACTGGTGAAGTTCACCCTTAGTCGGTAAATTGCCTGACATTTGTACTTAGATATACTAAGTAAACTTGAAACTAAGACGTTAGGCGCCCCTAAGTTAATCAAATTCGCATTAACATTCAAGCATGCCACAGCTTGACTAACGATAAATACTAGATTGCTAGAAATGGGTCAGAGGCTATTGTGGAGCAATTAGCGCAGTATATGTGCGCTAATGGAGTTTTAATAAGATAGTAGTGTAAATATAACGCCTATATGTTTTGATAGGTTTTAAAATGTTGAGCAGGCTTGAAACGCAAGCAGCCGGGCGAGCACGGTCTACTGTGACAGGCTTGAGTCATACATTTGTCGGGTTTAGTCAATAGTACGGAGTCAAAACAAATCAATAGCACGTCACCTGTCGGCAAATCAAGAACAACTACGCTTTGGCGCACTTTCTCTAACCACTTGCATGGTGGGGACAGTAGAATATAGCAGTTGAGCTAAACATGTTTTGGGCAGTTGAGTACTGACCACAGTACAGATAAGACGTCGTAGAATCAGTGTCGATCCGTAATGTTAGTAAGCAAGAATGTAACTTACTAACATAACACAACACACACTTAACTATTTGAATATATTCATTGTATCGAATAATTTGTGTGATTTCATTTTCACGATTGACCCACCGACTTGCCCACACACGATGTCTAAACCTAAGGGAATACATCCTGACTTCCCGATGGTTTATATCTATCGGCCAGCCTTGATGCGACACATTTTTATCACAGTTTTTATCGCCTTTTCCCAACTATATCGGGGTCGGCTTCCAGTCTTACCGGATTCAGCTGAGTACCAATGTTTTACTTGGAGCGACTGCCTATCTGACCTCCACAACCCAGTAACTGGGTAACACGGTACCCCTTGGCAAGACTGGTGTCAGATCTCAGGCTTCTGACTACCCGTAACGACTGTCAAAGATCTTCAAATGTCAGCCGGGGCCAACGGCTTAAAGTGCTTTCGAAGGCACGGAGGAATCTCGGTATGTGAAACTTGGCATGACATGGTCACCCATCCACGGACCGACCTCGTCAAGCGTTGCTTAACCTTGATGATCGACCAGTGCGGCTGTTATTATTAAGCCACTAGCAGTTACGTTAGTAAACATTTTCTAAAAAAAACATTTGATCACAATGTTAAGAAAATGTTATTAACTATTTTGTGCGCGGGATTAAAGTGCATTTTATATCAACCGACAACTCGTGCGAAAGAGATAGATGCTTAGATCAGAGTAAGAAGCTAGTTCGCGAACGAATACACACTTTTGCAAATTTGTAGCGAAATGGATAATGATTTAGGACGAAACCGAGCGCGCGTAATTTTATAAACAGACCTTTGGCGGTCTAGGTATCATGAAAAAACGACTACATCTATCTGTTCAAAATAAAATTATTTGCATTGTTGAGCTACTAACCTATCCCTGTATGGAGGCCGTTTTCAATTTCCGTCTTCTTATGGTATTTATTGGCGCCCAAAAATGGGTTAAAATTAGTGTCGAAATGTAGAACTTTCGACACTCATAACTTTCAAATATTTTCTTTTTATACTTTTTTGCTTCCATACAGGGCTAGATAATGATGAGACAAATTGATATCACTTTTTATTTTGTACGTAGTTACATTGTCAAACAGCGGAATAATCCCTAGACTACGTTTGTATGGAAGAATTTTCGACTAGTGTACCCTTAAACACAAAATTGTTACATAACAAATTGTAACAAGTGCTTGCATCCAGTTAGATCACTTTTGCTTTTGCATATATTTACCATCAGTGTAGGAGGACTCCAAACATCTAACAATCATAACTGAATGTAACAATGCCAAACAGGAAGTCTAATGAAAAAGGCATATGGTATAAGACTATGCAAAGTGAGCCTCCTCGAATCCCTTGGTTCGCTGAAAGTTATACAAAGAGTTCGTATGTTGTTATGACACATAGGCTGCGTTCTGCCCATTTTCCATTCAGAAAATTTGGATACTTAATGAAAAAAGTAGATTCCCATAATTGCCAAGTCTGTAATAAAGTCGAAGATGTCCAACATTTGCTGCTGGAATGTGAAAAAACAGAAGAGAGAGGAAGATAGTGATGCGGGAGTTAAAACTTAATATTGTATGATGTTTATTTATTTACAATGCATGTCCTCGAAAAGAGCGTTTTCCAAGCAGCCAAACTGTGCGGAAAGTGTCACTTTTTTTACTAGTGCTTTTTACTTTCCTGTACTTTTTTAATTTTTAACGGGGATAAATATAATGACCACCTAAAATTACTTTGTGACCATAACCTCTATTACCTAAAATTGTACTATGAAACCCAAATTTAGTAAATTGATCACCAAATTTAGTAAATTGATCACCAAATTTTAATAGCAAATTATTGCGCTATTTAATGTTGTAAAATAGGTTAGGTTAGGTTAGAACTGTGACCAACCGCGCGCGAGCCGAGCGAGCAAAGCGAGCGGTGCCGCGGCAGCGGCCGGCGAGCGCTACTTCCAAGTTGCTCCCAGAAATTTTATAATCTTTTTGGTCATTGGTTTAATTTTGGTGATCATTTACTACTTTTGGTGATCATTTACTACTTTTGGGTTAACAATGATTTATTTGGAGTCATTTTGCCTAAACAGGATAGCGAGATGTTAAAACTTTGGTTATAATTTTACAATAAGATGCGGGTTTAATTTTGGTGATCATTTACTATTTTTGTCTGTTATATGTTACTATATCTGGTGGTAAGTTAAACATAAGCCATTTTTAACTCCAACGTCAGCCCGCCGCACAGAGTTTTTATTATTTGAGAAAAGTTTTAAAAATTAGTTAAGTACATATTATCATTCATATTAAAGGTAAAACAAAACTAATACTTCATTTAAGGCGTTTTTATTACTCTAGATTTAGATTTTGATCAATAAATTAATTTTTAATAAGTATTCATTAAATATGTTTGGCAGAATGAATATTTTGCTCGTGCCTTTTTGCGTTACGACGTGACAGCTTTTATTAGTTAATCTGTGGATATGCTGAGCGCCTTTGAATAAGCGCCATTTTATTAATTTCTTGCTTGGTTCAGATATATTTTTTTATTTCCTCGCACAATGCATAGTAAAATGTTGTATGATACACGTGCGTAAGATGATTTCCGACTCGTCTCAATTTATCCACTCACTCGCTTCGCTCGCTCGTGAATAAAAATAGCACTCATCGGAAATCACATACTTCCCGCACTTGTAGCATAAATAACTATTATATACTTTTTATTGTACACCATAATAAACAAGAAAAAAGAAACTTAATACTAAAAACATACAATGGGCGGCCTTATCGCATGCCGCGATCACTTCCAGGCAACCTGATGAGACTTTCATTAGAATATTATCTATACCTAATTCGGGAGAAGCGAAACTGATTTATGCAATGGTTGCTGCATCACTATCTCCCTCGCTTACGCAATAATATATTTGTTTATAATATTATAATTACGTGTTAGATTTGTTAGAGGGTATGATGAGGCTGGCGTACCTTTGTAAGGTAAAATAAATAAAGATAAAAAAATAAAATAAAAACAGAATGTAAAAATTCCTAACATTTGTTAGTAAATGTATTAGTGTTAGAAAATTTTTGTAAACATTTTTAACAGCAGTGTGGGAGCACCAATAGATTGTCACTTATCTAGAGCGTCTCCTTTTCAAGCTTGCGGTTTTACGTTTGATCCTTGCAATAGGTAACTATCCGCAAAGCTGCGCTCAGATGGCGCCACAGGAATCGGAGTAAACAAACTAGAGAAGGGCGTTTTCGGTTTTTTGCGCAAACGGTTATGTATGTGTTTTCATATCGATATATAGGTATCGAAAACGGTTTTCAGATATCGACATCAGTAGTACAGTTTGCAAAAGTTAAAATGTTATTTAGATGAGCAAACTAACAACGAACGCGTAATAATACTTAGAAAGAGAGGTAGCGCATATGGTTCCTAACGTTTGTGAAGTTTGCGTTTTGTTCGTAGTTCGTACGTTTTCGCATTGTTACGGTTTTAAGTTTTGATTTATTCGTTCTCGCACGCTAGTAAGGTTTTTATTAGATACAGCTTTTGTAATATCGTTTATTTTGATATCGATATGATATGATATCTAACACATATCCGATATAAGTTACGTTTTGATATATCGGATTCATCCCTAAAAAAAACCCAACTGTCAAAGTCGAGTGACAAAATTTCGCAGTATATGCATACAAAATATAAAACTAATAGTGAAAGAAAAATGAAGCTAACTAACTTCCCCAATATTATTATTTGGTTTATGAACACAAGTTATCTAAAAATGAGTAAAAGATAGTTCGGTAACCACAAACAGTAGTAGACGCCATGTTGTTATGTTTTTGTTTACTCCGAGCCGTCAAGCGCCATCTGGCGGGAGCAATTGGCAGTAATGTTCCCTATTGCTAATATGTTTTGTTTTTTATTTAATTTAAATTCATAAATAAAAATTTAAAACATATCAAGCCTGCATGCCCTAAAGTGTAAGAATATACCATGCACACCAAAATAAAAATAAAATGTACTTGTACCTACACTCACATTTACCCAATTATCTAAAGGTCGTAGTCGTAGCTTATTTACACGACCGCGATCCAACACCACTCCCGCACAACACCGCCTCAAACGGAGATGACAGCTCGCTGCCCACGCGCCGACAGCTAGCAGGCAACCAGCTGTCTACGCGCTTGCAGCTATCAGTCGAATCACATTTCAAGGAAAATTATTTAGACGGGTCGTGGTGTCATATAAGCGGTTACAACCTTAAAGGTCCCATGCCCGGTGCACTGCACCCATAGAAATATAAAATACAGACTGCACCTAATAGGGTTGAGTCATGCGTGAGCCTGGAGCAAGGGATACTCAGGAGGATATTTCTCGACTTTCCTACCGAATGCAAGCCTGAATCAATGTTTACTGCAAAGCCTTTTTACCCGACTGCCGAAGGAGGGTAATGTATTTATCAGTCTACTTTTGTACGCATGTATGTTTGTTCCTATGTGGCGTTCTAGAGACCAAACGCGTTCGCCGATTTTGATGATTCTTACGTCAATCGATTCGTCTTAACCTTGCGAGTGTCACTGGCTACATTAAAATTGGAAAGTAGAAAAATGGCGGCTTTTGTGCGCCAGATTGTAGGGCCACAATCGTGTGGTGTCAAAATAAAAGGTTTTACAAGGTGATTTTAAAAATATATAACACTTATATGTTTAAATGTACCTAATTCTAAAAAAATAATGTTTACTAAAAAGTTATAAATATAAAAGTTGATTTCCCTAGTCGACGGCACTAACTATTTTGTGCGCGGGCTTAAAATGCATGCTATCTTATCCGACAACTCGTGCGAAATAGGTAGATGCTGTGATGAGCAGTAAGAAGCTAGTTCGCGTACGAATATACACTTTTGCATATTTTTAGCGAAATGGATGATTATTTAGTACGAAAACGAAAGCCCGAAATTTTATAAACCTAGACCTTTGGGAATATGGATATCATGAAAAAACCAGTAAATGTATCTATTCAAAATAAAATTATTTGCATTGTTGAACTACTAATCTGTCCCTGTATGGTGACTATTTTGCTATTTTTTGTGTACTTTTGTATGTATGTCCTCGTATTTCGCCGAAACTTCTTATCGGATCTTGACCATTCTTTTTATAATTGGATTAGGTATCTGTCAACTTAGGGAATAGTGCAGGTTTCATCAAAATCGGTCTACCAGTTTTCAAGATATGGAGAGGTTGTATAACCGAACTCTTTAGCGACAAACAGCACGACTGTATAAATTGGGTTATTATATGTATTTTGTCAATCCTTTAGGTATACTATAGAACTTGCTCATTTTTAATGATGGTGTACTTAAACTAAATAGAGAGAAATAAAATTGTTTTTGGTAGTAATTTACTGTCGTTTTTCGACACCGGCTTCCGAAACGAAAGTTATTTTGCACTTTTTAGTGTTTTGCTTTTGAAGTCAGTTTATTTTTTTGTGAAAAAGGTTTTTTTATCTAAATGAAGTGTAAAATTATTACCTAACATTAGACGGCAAAACACATACTAATTTTGGACCCGAATATCCTTATCCTACCTAAACAAACTCATTACTGTTTCCTATAGGACCTCAAACGCAAGCGGTCGCTTAAAAAAGTCGTTTGGTTCCCACATCTAAGCCCATTGAGATCCATTTAGCTCTTTTAAAGGCGACTATTGACCACTAAAACACTGGGATACTATTCTGTTTCAACGTTCCTTTAAGTTGAATAAAAACTGTTGTTCTTATCTTAACTATAAATGAAGTACGAAGCCGAATAGTCGCTGACTAATCGCTAATACTTAAGTGGCCGGATAGTCGGCTTTACCGACTAGTCGGAACATCACTAATCTGTACCAATATTATAAAGAGGAAATATTTTTTTATTAGGGTTCTGTAACCAAAGGGTAAAAACGGGGCCCTATTACTAAGTCTGTCTGTCTTTCCGTCTGTCACCAGGCTGTATCTTAAGAACGGTGATAGCTAGACAGTTGAAATTTTCACAGATGATGTATTTCTATTGCCGCTATAACAACAAATACTAAAAACAGAATAAAATAAATATTTAAGTTGGGCTCCCATACAACAGACGTGATTTTTTTGCCGTTTTTGCGATAATGGTACGGAACCCTTCGTGCGCGAGTCCGACTCGCACTTGGCCGGTTTTTTGTTTGTTTGTTTGTAGGCTCCGAAACTACTGGACCGATTTAAAAAAATCTTTCACCTGTAAAAAGCTACATTATTCCCGAGTAACATAGGCTATAATTTTGACGGGAGCGAAGCCGCGGGGGTCAGCTATCTTAACTAAACTAATATTATAGAGGAGAAATTTTATGTATGTTGGAGTTAATCTCTGTCAGTACTGATTCGGTTATGCAAATTCTTTCAATGGTAGAAAGCTGCTCCATTTTTATCCCGAAAAAAATGATACGTCACGGAATCAACGACGCTGAAAATTAGATTTTTAAGTCTGAAAATGTTCGTGTCGTACATCAATTTTGTGATTTTTACCGACTTCGCAAAAAGGAGGAGGTTATCAATTCGATTGTATTTTTTAACCGACTTCTTTTTAACCGACTTCGCAAAAAGGAGGAGGTTATCAATTCGATTGTATTTTTTTTTTTTATGAGTGTTACCTCAGAACTTTTTATTGGGTGAACCGATTTTGATTATTCTTTTTTTATTCGAAAGCTGGTGTTTGTCATGTCGTCCCATTTAATTTTCATCAAAATTTGATGAAGAGCTTCGGAGATATACATCAGAACTCTTCAATAAATGACGGCAAATCACTGCTCACACACACACACAGCTGAAGTCGCATGTCTGCTTATTGTTTACACCATTTTATAACATAACATCACACTGGTACGCTTTAAAAGGGTACGCAGGTATGAATAGTTTACCCTGGTATACTCTCATTCCACCGGTTTTTATGTTTATTTAAGTTTCATGTTATTGGGCTATTCTATTCTGGCTTGACTTTGGGCGTTATAGGTACCTAGCCTATAGAACTGGTCCATTAAGTACCACAACTAAAAATTGAAAAATAAAAATCTTTTTTACAAAAATTACAACCGCCTTCCAAACAAACACACTACAAAGTGAAAAATAACTTCAATTTCGGAAGTCGGTGTCAAAAAACGAAGAAATGAAAACAGGAACACCGACTGCCGAAATTGAAGTTATTTTTCACTTTGTAGTGTTTTTGTTTGGAAGTCGGTTGTAATTTTATCTCATTTTAATTGAGTTCTGAAGTAATCACATGGTTTAACTTTCAGAACTTAATAGTTATATCTACCTAAGTATTAAGAGAGCCTTTTCAAAAAGCGTCAGCTTAAACGGGTAAGTATACTGCTAATATATCCACATCACAGCACATCATCAGCTTATTAGGCTTAGCATGCGTTGCGATTTTTACTAGCGCAAAGTTTTGTCCGCGACCTACACGCACTGGGGATAAAATGCCGTGCGTTTTTTGTCTCCTTCTACCTGTTCATAGAGTTCAAAATAATCGAGCGTATTTAATCCACACCGCGGTGCGGTGGATTCTGTGGCAAGACACAAATTTCTTGCGATATTATTTCTGCGCGATTATTTTTTCATGCGTGCAGCTTCATACAATTCCATAGGTCGCAGAATAGGCGGAAAAAAAGCGCGATTAAAAAGCACAGTGCGTGCTAAGCCTTAATGTTCCCACTGCTGGGACACAGGGCTCCTCTCTGTGAGAGGGAATGGGCCGTAATCCACCACGCGGGCCCAGTGCGGTTTGGTGTCTTCGAATATTTGGTTCTAGGACATGCCGGTTTCCTCACGATGTCTTCCTTCATCGTTTTTGAGAGCAGTGGTGATGAAATAATTTACACAAAGAAAAGCGCCTGCTTGGGTCCGAACCCACGACCTACAACTTGTAAGTCGCGGCCGATACTGGGCCACCACTGCTATATATATGTCCAACGTTGATAAAATAATCGTGTACTTTTCTCATAAAACTGACTCAATACTGTTTAAAATCTCAAGAAATTAATGATTTTATCTCTTCAAAGCAGCGTCATTTCCGCCGCTATATAAGGTACGGGATACCTAAAAAAACTCTATATTTAGTACCACATCATCCCCCACAACTCAAGCCTACCCTAAGCAAAGGCAACCAAAGGCAGGATGGTTTTAGCATTTAGATTAAAAATTGCTGCCACCCCTCCTCTTAGGGTGATTTTCCACCAGAAATGAGCTAGCTAGCTTGGCTGTGTGCGAGGAAAAATTTACAAATATTATCTCCTAATTTTC
This sequence comes from Orthosia incerta, assembly GCA_948252205.1. Classification (NCBI taxonomy): domain Eukaryota; kingdom Metazoa; phylum Arthropoda; class Insecta; order Lepidoptera; family Noctuidae; genus Orthosia; species Orthosia incerta. The sequence goes on along the minus strand of OX411764.1, from coordinate 20,719,510 downwards.
CTGGCTCGCCTTAGCGCAGCTCTGAAGATCTAGAAATAGTGTGTCATTCGATATCAGCAAAGGCTGAAATGCCTAAATGTTACATGTGACATTTCAATAGTGACAATCCCATACATTTTTGTCATTTATTCAAAAGGTTTTTTTTTAATTATTATTTATAGGCTAGCGCTTGACCTCTGTCTCACCTGATGGTAAGCGTTGATGTGGTCGACGATGCAGCACGCTTGCCTAGAAGTCTTGCATTCATTCATGACATAAAGACTTCAGGGTTGTAGCTATGAGGAAATACAGACTCCGGCAGGGAATTCCACTCCTTAGCTGTACGCATAATAAAAGTATTGTCAAAAAGTTTGGTGCATAAGGGTGGAATGTCCACCATGTACCGATGACTCAACATCTTACGTCTTGTAGTCCGATGATGGAAAGGGGTAGGAATTAGTTCATGCAATTCCATTGCACACTCCCCTAAATGTAACCGATAAAAAACCGACAGGCTGGCAACTGCGCCAGTGGCTTTTGTTAGACAAGTGACATTCTTTATTTATTTATTTTTTTATTTATCGATAGGCTCGCGTTTGACCACTATCTCGCCTGATGGTAAGCAATGATGTGGTCGACGGTGAAGCACGCTTGCCTAGAAGACCCCAAGGTTGTAGCTATCAGGAAACAAAGACTCCGGCAGGGAATTCCACTCCTTAAGGTCGATTTACATCAAACGAGCGAATGCTCATTCTATCCCCACTACAGCACATTCTTCTAGTGTAAACAGGCGTAGAGCATTCCTTCGTTGTTCTTAGTGCGTTCGCAAAGATTCTATGGAATATTCTAAGAATGGTCGCTCGCTTGATGTAAACGGCGCAAGAGCGCGCGAACAGTTGCTTAGAGCGTTCTAGCGTGTTCGGACGTGCTCGCGCCACTGAGCGGTCTCATCAAAGCGTTCTTGTGTTCTAGCGATTGTTTACGTATCTTATCGATTATGTTATGGATTGGTCTCAAGAAAAATGTTTATTAATGATAGAAGCCTACCGCAATTTCAGATGTGTTTGGGATCCGACGTATGAAAACGATAAAAATACAACTTACAAACAAAATGCTTGGCGGGAAATCGCAAAACAACTGGAATGTAATGTTGATTGCATATATGTATGTGTATGTTGTTTGCATATCCGTCATTGTTTCACCTACATTATCCAGTTTCCTTCGATGCATTAAATTTGTAACCCACCAACGTCTCTTCCTTCTTTTATTTTTGAGTTTTTGCGACAAAATAATAAATGCAGCACTTGCAATAATGATATCGCTGTCAGAGTCAGACATAACGAAGCACTACCAATACTAACCACAGAGTTGACACGAATGAGCAAAGAACATTCGATCTAGCTTTCGTTTACACTAAAAGATTACGAAAGAATGCTCTTGTTCTAGCTCTAGCTCTATGTTCGTTTGATGTAAATCGACCTTTAGCTGTGCGTACAATAAAAGTATTCGCAAAACGCTTTGTACGTATGGTTGGGATGTCCAACATGTAACGGTGGCGCATTGCCGTACGTCTTGTTGTCCGGTGATGGAAAGGGCTATTCTTTTAACGAAAGCATCGCTAACCTCTAGAGCCTCTGATGGAAAAAGGTTACTGGAGATGTGTAGGTACATTGTGCATTTTGTAAACCTACAATGTGAATTTTCCAAGTGGGCGTGGATAGCTTAATCAGAAACTATGAGAAATAGCGGCAAACATACAAAGAAGGCTTCGGTCTGATTTTGATAAAAACTAAAATTGCATCATTGTTTTTTTTAAAAATTTATATTCCTAGCCAGGAACCGAACTCATTGATTTTGGAAAAACAAACACGCTGTATTATTAAACTATCCGGTAGTGTCGCTTATCAGACTAATATTAAAAAGGCGAAAGTTTGTGAGTGTGTCTGTTTGTACGTTTGTTACTTCTTCACTCTCAAACGGCTAGACGGATCTGGATAAAATTTGGCACAGAGATAGATTATAGTCAGGAATTTTACATATGATACTTTTATCCCGGGAGTGTTTTCCCTCGGGATAATTTTCGATTTTCACAGGGGCGAAGCCGCTAGCAGAAACTAGTAAGGGTCTAATTTTGTGAAGTAATGTCACACGGCAAACTTAAGAGAATACCAAATTTTTATAAAAATAAAAACGGTATATGTGTGAGAGAGATGCGAGCGAGAAATGTGTGCGACAAATGTGTGGGGTACACACAGCTGAAAACAGTCCACTACGCATACTTGCAACATCCAAGTTCCTCGCAATAATACATTTCTACAGCACCGTTACACATCCTCGCACCGCTCAGGTTGGCTATCTTCATCATTATTTCAGCCAAAATATAGGCGTCGCCACATTACATCGCATACAGCGGGTTCCCACAACCTTAACTAGGTCATCGGTCCACCTAGTGGGAGGCCTACCAACGCATCGTCTTCCAGTTTGCGGTCGCCACTTCAGAACTTTTCGGGCCCGTCGACCATCCGCATCTTGTGCCCTGTTCAATATCTGACAATGCAACACGCGACGGTGTAAAAGCACCCTTAGGTCGGTGGCAGAATTGCTTATCCATTCCCATCAACCATCGTCACAATACGTGACTTTTTTTTTTATTTTTATTTATTATTATTTATTATAAACTTTATTGTAACTTTATTGTACTTTATTTGTAATGGGTTTGCTCTTGACTCTAGTCTAGGTCATAGGTGACAGAGACAGAGTCTACGATGGAGTGAGCTTACCCAGAAGTAGCCTGTTCACTCTAACTTTGAAGAGATTCGGGTTGAATGCGTTCGGAAACACAGACGCAGGCAGTGAGTTCCACTCATTCGCTGTGCGCATTATAAAGGATGTTTGGAAGCGCGTGGACTTAGAAAGAGATGCATAATTATGACGTATTCCACATTGGACACCTGTTTTAACGGCACCTGAGTGTATGGCACCTATCGATATTTTTCACAGGTGCCATAAGTGGAATAATTTACTATTTTAAAATTGTATTCCACATTTGGCACCTACGGATCAGGGGTGTGACCATAAGCTCTTAGAGTGGTATCAATTTGATATCGAGTAAGTGACAGATGTATACAAGATACATCTGCCCTTATTCGATCTCAAATTGATACCGCTCTAAGAGCTTATGGTCACCTCCAAGTAGGTACTAGTGTTGGGACGTAATTTTTTTAGGACATCATAATCAAAAAATCATTAGGGAATTTAATCACATAATAAAAATATAACTTCCTCTTTTTAGTTAGATGTTGAATATTATAAGCATTTATACCCAAACTACCAGGAGGCCAGCTTAGTATTTGCGGGACTGGAATCATTACCGGTAAAGACTAATCTCCTGGTACTTAAGTATCAGGAGATTATAATCATGAGGAAGTATTACCGAGGCTGGAATCATGAGATGTAAAAAAAAGAGTACCCGGAGATTTTAGATTCTGATCTCCTGGTACTCCGTTAGTCTCTACCGCTTATGATTCTAGGCCCGCAAATACTTCTTCATGATTCTAGCTTCCAAGTAGTTTTACAATTTAAATTATAGTTTGTAAAGAACCTTGGTTCGATTGCCGGTCAAATGATTCCCAATTAATCCTACATCTTTCGTAATTAGCAGACATAATAGTAAAACAATTAGACAGACTCCTTAACAGGTGTCGCGACAGAGATACTCCTTTTTAGGGTTCCGTACCCAAAGGGTAAAAACGGGACCCTATTACTGAGACTTCACGATCCGTCTGTCTGTCTGTCTGTCTGTCTGTCTGTCTGTCCGTCTGTCACCAGGCTGTATCTCATGAACCGTGATAGCTAGACAGTTGAAATTTTCACAGATGATGTATTTCTATTGCCGCTATAACAACAAATACTAAAAACAGAATAAAATTAATATTTAAGGGGGGCTCCCATACAACAAACGTGATTATTTTGCTGTTTTTTGCTCGATATTAATAACGGCAACAGGTAGACGCTTGAAATATTCACAGAATATTTAGTTATATATTCACTTCAAAAAATAATAATTATTAAATTAAAATAAAATTAATTAAGGGGGGCTCCCATACAACAAACGTGATTTTTTGCCATTTTTTGCGATAATGGTGCGGAACCCTTCGTGCGCGAGTCCGACTCGCACTTGGCCAGTTTTTATCTATTAATTTTATTAAAACGTACTACCTGCAACAAGCTTGTTAATAATCCTCCTGACAATAATACGCGACCCTGAAACAGGTCAATCTCCTTTAGTATCGATTGAAAGGTTCAAGGGCGCCGTGCGATTGGGTGGCAACTTGGCAAACAGCTGACTATGTTTGTACAACCTGCCGTAGAATTGAAACGTCTGTATTAGTCGTGTTTGTAAATGTTTTGTAAGAACAGCAGCCTAATGTCGTAAGTGAATTCGGCAAGGCAAAGGGTTTGACTCCATGAAATAGTATGACAAAGTCTCTTTAAATAATTAGGTATTGCCATAAATTATTGGACGCTTTCATTGGTGAAGCTTATCGGAAGAGTCCAATAATTTGTTAGTATTATGTTTGTAAAAGTTTTGTAAGAAATCTTAGAACATGAGGACCATTGATTATATTTAAAAGAACTAGGTATACATTAGAAATATTTAAACAATAGCTATTACCATTATAATTATTTATTTTTTCATTTGATTACTGATCGTATCTGAAAAGCAATTACTACATGTGGGTAAAGCAAAAAAAGTTAATAAAATCAAAAAACCCGACTTCTTCAAAAGCCAACTAAAAAGATGTAAACAAGAAGAAAATCTTGCTGTGCAATCGGGTTTTTTAATTTTATTAACTTTTTTTATTTGCAACTTTTTAGTTAGTTTTTTTTTCAAATGACTTTAAACATGTAAGTGGTATATATTTATTTTCGTATTCACCTCTAAAAACTCTTCATTTTGATACCCTACACGATGGGTTTCGATGAAAAAAAAAATTGCAACCCCTACAATATGGCAACCAAAATCCGCCATGTTTCTTTTTTTTTAACGGCACTTATCTAATAACATTTGGGCGGCCAAGACCTATCTAATGATGTCTTAATTATAAAAATCCGTCAAGTGGTTTGAAAGATACGAGGTAATAAAGAATATTACATACATACAAACATACATACATACAAGATACGCGCGAAAAACATAACCCTTTCCTTGCAGCGGGGTAAAAAGGGTCCAGTTCTCGTTATTTAGTTGCCGAGATAATACACAGTTTTGTAAAGTTGGCCTCATACAAACACAGGTACAGTTTCAACTTCAATTTCAATCTGTGTTAGCAAATCCTGCAAGTATTAAATCTAAGTTTATTTATAAGGTTACCCTAAGTAGTCATAAGAAGTGTGTGTAACGAGGTTAATAATTAGATGCGGCTGACATAACAGCAGCAGCTGGAGCAGTGGTGGCCCAGTGGTATCGGCCGCGACTTACAAGTGGGTTCGAGCCCAGGTAGGCGCTTTAGTTTGTGTAAATTATTTCATCATCTCTGCTCTCAAAACGGTGAAGGAAAACATCGTGAGGAAACCGACATGTCCTAGAACAATAAATTCTAAGACATGTGACATACACCGTGTATAGTGCGGGTAGCACTGGGCCCGCGTGGTGGATTACGGCCCATTCCCTCTCACAGAGAGGAGGCCTGTGTCCCAGCAGTGGGAACATTAATAGGCTGATGACATAACCTCCTGTTAGTTACAAGCCATTAATAAATAAATAGAAAGAAAAAAGTCTGGTAAAAAAAAGGTTCCAGTAATTGCATATTTTTTAATCCTTATTATCAAATGACTATTCAAGATAACGAATATAGTCTTACCACCTATATAATACCTACTAGAGTCTGGCAAACGAAAGTAGACACTCGAATTATTTGCTAACTTTTTATATGGCAATGCTATACTAATGTCAACCCCAATTTTCCGTATGACGCTACTAAGTTAATACTTTGTTTTAATTCGTAATCACAATTTATCTTTTTGTAAAAACATTTTCTCTACTTAATAATTTAAAAAGTTTCATTATTAATGTAGAAAATAATGATTCCTGAGACTCTTATAAATCTTTTCACATGTATGTCTTAGGTACATTCAGATTTTGATTGATAGTGAATAAACCAAAATGTTTATAGAATACTGTTGCTTTTTTTTATTCAGATAAAGTATTTCCTACCTAAATGTATTTAGGTATGTATTATACTATTTTTATTCAGACGAAGTAATAATTCTAAAGTATAATTAATTAATAATTTTATACTTTAGAATAAATAATTCTAAAGTATCAAGTTAGGTTATTCCAGGTATTGCATACTTGTTTTTGGGGTTGCTATGCTGATATTTTTTAAATTTGCCGCCATTTTTCAGTCTCTACTTTCGTTTGCCAGACTCTATGGACCCTTTTTGTTTGGACGCCCACATATTACGTACTTGCGCAACACGTTGCTAACAAGTTTTAATTAGGTGCTTAAATTATTATAATCGCTTCATTAAGTAGGTATACCTCTAATTGTTTGTTTAAAGATAGAGATAGACAACAATCGAAGACGTTAGAAGAGGCCTATGCCAAGAGGCAAACTGATTTGAGAAGCATTCTGTAATCAATTACAATATTTTAGATAACACCTAAGAAGTTCAGGATAATTTGTATGATTGATTGTATGAATCTGCATAGCCTTTTTCCCAACTCTATTGGGGTCGGCTTCCAGTCTTACCGGATTCAGCTAAGTAGGTACCAGTGTTTTACACGGAGCGACTGCCTATCTGACCTTCACAACCCAGTAACTGGGTAACACGTTAACCCTTGGCAAGACTGGTGTCAGATCTCAAAGCTTCTGACTACCCGTAACGACTGTCAAAGATCTTCAAATTACAGCTGGGACCAACGGCTTAACATACTTGCCGAGGCACAGAGGAAACTCGGTATGTTGAAATGGTCACCCGGCATCCACGGACCGACCTCCTCAAGCGTTGCTTATCCTTGATGATCGACCAGTGCGGCTGTTATTATTTAGCCACGAGCTCCTCGAATTGTTTGTTATAAGTGCACTTAAAAAAATGATTTTAACTACAACAACTAAAAGAAGCGTCTAAGTATATCCATAACACAGCAAAAATAAGAAGATAAAGCTATATTTAGGGTCATCTCTGCATAACAAGGTCAAACTGACCAAAATAAAACTGAACCCCCGATTTATGAATTAATAATTAGAAGTTGAGTATTTGTCAAACTCAAAGTAAAGTTTGACACGTTATTAACTCCAAATACTCAATTCGGAAATCGACCTTTGGATAAAATAAGATATAGTTTTCACAATAATTGTCTACAAGCATCGTAATAAGTTGTGTGTCTGCATCCAATGCAATAGTTACCTAAATAAATATATATCAAATCATCAAATTGAAATGGTAGTTATAACATACAAAACAATAATAGAAATATCTAGTTAATTGCCAACTTGATGCAACTTTGCTCCCCTCTCGTTTGCCAGCGCATCACTGCTCCAATACCGTGGTGCCAAGGAATAATCGACCCTAATTATATCTCAATCCGTTCCACAATTACATTCTGCGACCGCGTGACTTTAAGTCGCTCTGAATACGCGTGTTATCTGACTAAAAATTTACTACAGAAACAAATTGAAAATCCCGACGCTAATCATATCTCCTCACTCGCGCAGTCGCCTTTCTGTGATGTGCGAGCAAGACAGTATGAATCGGCCGCCATTTTAAAATAGCGGTGTTGAACGGCGCGGTGAGCCGACGATCAATTTGACATACTTTTAGTTACGGCAACTACGTCGTATTTATTAGACGTCAAACGTATTTTAAAGTTTATTTCATTTGAATACCATTTAATGTAATAGTGAAATGTTATTTTAATAAAAAATGTCGTCAGAAATTCCCAGTGCTCAACTAGATACGGACCTATTAATTGAAGAAGTAAAATTACGTCCATGGTTATACGCAAAAGACCATGTCAAATACGCCGATGTGCATTACAAGAGGAAAGAATGGGAGATTGTTACGAAAACATTATTTGCAAATGTTTGGCCGGATTATGACGAAGATGAAAGAACTGAGAAAGGTTTGTTTTGTTGATTGATTTTGTTGTTTTAAGTTTTTTTAGGTTATGTTTATGTTTTGGTACGAGACACGTCAATGTCGGTTTTAGCGCGTCAAAAAATCTGTTACGGTGCGAAATAGAGATCTAGCGATATTAGAAAACAGCTTCCTCTATTGATAAGCAGTCTTATCACGATTGATGGTGAGTGATCGCGAGTGCGATTGTGTATTGTGGGATTCTGGGTTCGGTCCCTAGTTAGGGCATAGTTTCAATGGGTGTTTTGTTAGGAATTATAAGAAGCAGACGTACACGAACGTATAACTGGTTTATTATCTAAAATTATTCTTGCTTCCGTACTAATATCATGAATGCGAAATTATTTTAAAACCGCTGCCTGTATCTGTCTATTTGTTACTGCTAAACTGCTCTACCAATTTTTATGAATTTGAAATATTTTAATGGTATAGAGATAGTTTGAACCTTGGCAGAATTTTTGACTTTCACGTGGACGAAGCCTGTTGCATAAACTCAATGTATTTTTTTATTATATAACTGCACAGCACACGTTTACGTACTATGTACCAACTGTAAATCTACCATTTACTGTACCTATTATGTCTTTCGTTGACTTTTTTTTTTTTTTTTTTTTTCTATAAATAAACGTTGCCCCACACTAGGATTTTCTCCTGTATCGTGGGTGCGTTTACAAACATATAAACTCACATACACAAACACCCAGAGCCGGAACAAGTATTTGTAGATCATACAAATAATTGTTCCGTGCGGGAATCGAACCCGCGACACGCAGCGCAGCAGTCAATCGCTCAACCACTGCGCCAACCGTGCGCCCCAGATGTGCCCTTGAATGTGCCCTGGCAGTTATAGAGTGTTTCATGATCTCTCAAATGTCTCTCTGATGGTGGCACATGTGTTGGATCATTCGGTTCCCTTCATGACGGTTGAGCTGAGTGGTGCCAATCCCTGCGTCATGTTCGTGAACGGGCGCCATCAGTTGGGATGGATAATTACTTGGTTGGCTCTGCCTGTTTTAAATTAGTATTTTGAGCTTGTTTATTTTACTCTAGACGCTTTTATGTGCACGTCTTTTTACATCGTTTTCATATAATAATATAATATGTAATTTTCCAACAAGAGTGATGTAACCAAATACTTGTAATTAATACTTATTGATGGATAAGAGTGTCCGTGGAGTTTCTTGCACATTCTTCTCCATAGAGACCTACTGACGCTTGTAAATGTGCAACTAGCGTAATTTTTAGGGTTCCGTAGCCAAATGGCAAAAAACAGAACCCTTATGGATTCGTCATGTCTGTCTGTCTGTCCGTCCGTCCGTATGTCACAGCCACTTTTTTCGAAACTATAAGAACTATGCTGTTGAAACTTGGTAAGTAGATGTATTCTGTGAACCGCATTAAGATTTTCACACAAAAATAGAAAAATAGCAATAAATTTTGGGGGTTCCCCATACTTAGAACTGAAACTCAATTTTATTTTTTCATCATACCCATACGTGTGGGGTATCTATGGATAGGCGTTCAATAATGATATTGAGGTTTCTAATATTTTTTTTTCTAAACTGAATAGTTTGCGCGAGAGACACTTCCAAAGTAGTAAAATGTGTGTGTAATATGTAAAATAAGAGATTAATAATACAAAAAAATATATATGATCTACATTACCATGTAAACTTCCACCAGAAATTGATTTGAATGAGATCTAGTAAGTAGTTTTTTTTAATACGACATAAATCGTAAACCGCAATTTACCAAGTACAGAACCCTTCGTGCGCGAGTCCAACTCACACTTCGCCGGTTTTGATTTTGCAGTTATTATATAAAGGTTAAATTGTTTGTTTGTACCAATTTTTTTTTTTTTTTTTTTATTATCTATAGGCTTGCGCTTGACCACTATCTCACCTGATGGTAAGCGATGATGTGGTCGACGATAGAGCACGCTTGCCTAGAAGAAACCTATTCACTCTTCACCTATACTCAATTTGAGATAACATTAGACATTTAAATTATCCAATTTTACAGCCCGTTAGACCAATTTTGACTTCTATTGCGTTGGTGATATGACAAATGGCAGCTGTATATAATAGTTAGTTTTAGTAACAGGTTTATGCTTTTTATGCTATCCTTTTATTTATGGGATAAAACTCAAAATCGGGTGAACGGAATAAAAAAAGGATTGTAAAAATTTCGCATGTAATTTCAAATGGAGTACAGTCTAGTGTAAAATCTCTGGAAATGCTGATACAATAATCTCCAATTGCCATATGTTTTTATATCTAAAAAAGTAATTATTCCTGTTTATTAGGCCACGGTTCTATTAATAATTAAATTGTAATTAAGACGTTGTTCTCTTTTTCAGTGGAACTAGTACTAAAGAGATGGAAGAACCTCAGAGCTTGCTTCACCAGAGAAGTCAAACGTCAGAAGGATCCAAATTGGGTGTACGGAGTCGCTTACAAGAGACGCAAGTACATGTATTACAATGCATTATCATTCCTGATATCCGAGTGTGATGGCGCAGACGAAGATGCACCACTTGTCATTGATTTGCCAGAGAATACTGACGCTGACAATACAACTGTTAGTGTAGACACAAATATAGAAGAAATACATATCCCAGAACCAACGCCCATGCCAAAATCTAATGATAAGGCAAACATTCCAGTACCTGTACCATCGCCAAAATCTAAAGCTAGGACCATCAATATCAAAATTGATTACACTAAATCGGCGTCTAATTCTGACAACAATAAAATAACGTCAGATTCTGACAACACTAAAACCCCGTCAAATTCTGAAAACACAAAAAATCTGTTAAATACTGACAACACTAATACTTCCTCAAATTCTGACAACACTGAAACCCCGTTTAATTCTGACAACATAAATACAACGTCAAATGCTGACAACCTTAATACCCCGTCACATTTCGACAATTTCAATACTTCATCAAATGCAAACGTCGATCAAGATAGTACAAATTTCGCTTTGTCGTTGGTTCCAATGTTAAACATGATACCAATTGATGAAAGAGTTGACGCTCAAATCCAAATACTTTCAATTTTGCAACCGTTTTTGAAGAAATCTCGGGATAGAGGAGGAAGGGATGTCAGAAGGTGAAGAATGTCGTCTAGACAAAAGAATGGGCAGAGGATAGAGACTACAGTTTTTGTTGAGATTAAGGCAGAGAGTTAAGGGGAGAGTGAGGGTAAATTACTGTCTCTGGGAGTCTTAAGTTAAAAAAGGACAACATAAAATGATGTCTAATTTGTTGAAAATTGTCGTCTGAATTGTATCGTGGGGAATAAATCGATTTTAGTTGTATAAATATGATTCCTAACATTGTATCAACGTGTATTTGGTGAGATAAGCGAGCACTAGCAATTTAATCATTGTAGATAATAATCGCCAATCTGTGTACAATACCATGAATATGATACTACTATGTACCAACTGCCTCGTTAGTCTCGCGGTAGCAAGTGCGGCTGCTGACTGCTGAGCGAGATCCCGGGCTCGATTTCCAGCAGCCTAATTGCGTAAGTGAATTCGACAAAGGAAACGAGTCGATTCTTTCAAAGAATCAGAATCATTTCTTTCAACTTTTTCGGTATTGTGCAACGACAAATCCTAGGCGCCAAAAAATATTGGACATATCAATGACAGCGACGAAAGGGTTTTACGTTTATCAAATATACTTGACATTGGCATTACATAATACCAATAGTGAAGTTTTATCACAATTCTTCCGCTTTCGTTCATTCTTTACAATAAATTCTACGTCAAAATATTAAAGCATAACCTTTCCGTTTCAGAATGTAATAAGCAATACGTAAAGTCGTTTTTGGGAAAGAATCGACTTATTTGCTTTGCCGAATTAACTTACGCAATTAGGATGCAGGTCGCGCAGTGATATAGGGTTCCTCCATTAGAATTTCTCAGTAGAATCCCGGAGTTTGGCAATAGGGGCTGTGGCATCGACGTGCCTTGGAAAACACATTTAGCCGTTGGTCCTACTATACACATTGCCCATCAGACTATGAGAGTGAAAGAGACAATCAGTGCACTTGTGTTAGCACACACACCTGTGCACAATAATATCTCACGTGGCGATGGCTAGTCTCCAGTGAGATTGGCCGCCGAGGCCGAAATTGGGTCTGGAGGACTTTATTTAATTTATTTATTTATATATACTTAGTGTCACCAAGATAAAAACAATACACAAATAACCTTTAAACAAACATAAACAGGCGGCCTTATCGCGTTCCACGATTTCTTACTGGCAAGCAAGAGTGGAAAGAGATAGCCTGCCGGGTGGTTTTGCGCCCAAACTGTGATAAAAATGTGTGACTCAAGCCTGTTACAGTAGGCCGTGCTCACACAACTTGGCGTTGATTATAAATATGTACTAGATTCTGCACACCGCAAAAAAGACTGTTTGCGATTTCTTCATCTTTCATTTATATAAATCTCAAAGATTAAATTTCATAGTGCAAGCTTAGACCTAAGGGCGGTTACACACTACAAGTCCGTGTCCGTGATTTTAGTTCAGAGTTCATAATGTTCTGATTTATGACAGATTAACCACATCATCGCTTACCATCAGATGATATAGTGGTCAAGCGCAAGCCTATAGATAATAATAATAATAAAAAAGATTAAATAAAAAAATTCATGGACAGGGATCGGATGCGTAACCGCCCTAAGTTAGGAACACTGTAAGTATAGAAATAAACCCCCAGTTCTATATCAAACCAATGGCTTACTACCACGATTCCTTTTCTATTCCCCGCTAGATACACGCATCATTTATACCAATTGTTTTATTTTGTAAGTTGCCAGTTTTAATGGCCAAGAGAGCTACAGAGCCAGAGAGTAAAATAGCTTTTTTGAAATTTATGAACCTATTCATTTGGTGGGCCACTGTAAAGTTTTCTATTTTTCTAGTTTATTCCTCGAATAGGTAGCCATTTATAAGTCTGGACCGTTTTAACGCTACGAAGTGTGTTGTCAGGGTTGGCAGGCAGTTACTTAGGCTTTTAAATGTGTGTCCGGCCAAATTATATGATTTCCGAGCGGTCAGGTTTTGGTCATGTTTTTTATTGTAGGTCCGAGTCATTAATTCACTATATCTGTAGTGTAGTTATTTCAGTCCATACAAAGTTTCGCGATATCGCTGTCAGCGATGAGACCGCCATTGTAAGCATAGATATTTTTAAATAGTTATTATAGTGATTCTATTTTAGTTAATGCTTTATAGTGTTTTGATAATTTAATAATAGGGACACAATAATGCAAATATAATTTTATAACTAAGACATATTTCTCCTTCCCACCGTTCCGGTTTTATGTCCGTTCCGGTTTTATGTACCGGTTTTATGTCCAATTCATACGTTGTCTCAACAATAAAGCTCTGGAACGCGCTACCCTTTGGCATTAAAAAGGCTGAAAGCAAACTCACTTTTAAAAGAAAAGTTCGTGACCATTATTTTAAGTCAGACTAAATAGCTCTCAATGCTCTCATCTAGAGACAGAAGTCTAGTCGTAATAATTATTAATAGGTTTCTCTTTTATTATTGGTATTTATTAGTCTATTTTATTTGTATATGTGTATTATTATTATATATGTAAGTATATACATTTTCGTATACTAGTTGTTATTTTAAATATTATTTTGTACCCATTCACAATGTTGTCATTTTTAACCCAAAGGTTGACTGGTAGAGAATGCCTTGTGGCATTAAGTCCGCCTATGTACCACTATTGTACATGAAGTTTAAATAAATAAATAAAAATAATAATTAATTTACATTACGCTTCTGTAGAAAGTAGTGCTTGGTGCTATGGTGACCTAACACACCTTTCTTGTAATGATAGGATATGGTAAAAGTTAAAGTGTCGTATTATAAGGTAAACAACTATATTGAAACACTATATAACACTTAGATCCATGAAATGGTGAATTATGGTAAATTATAAACTATGTGGCTAAATTACTGGTAAAAAGTATGGTAAAAATGGTTATTGGTTTGGTTACGAGTACGTGGTGGCCCACATTTTGGTAACCGAGCGAATGTGCATACTTGCGTTTGATGCAATTATGCAGTTTCGCTGTGTGTTCGATTAAAACTCGAACACCTTCCTAATTTAAGAAACAGCTTTTTTATATCTTATTCAAAAGTCCGCCTAAACTGGCCAGCATGCAGCATTTTTGACGTTGGCAACCCTGTACATTATGTGTGTACGAAAAATATTTTTTTAAAGTAATGTTCTTTAAATGTAGTTAAAAGATCGAAGACCACCAGTTTTCTTTTGTTTTGGTTTTTGCTAATGTTTAGTTTTCTAATAGAAAATTGGCCTCAGTTTGGGTTTTTATTCAGACAGCCCATTTATGTAAATATGTGTACCACAGATTACTAAGTTTTGTAATCTGAGCTACCTACTGTGATTTTCTTTTAATTATCGATTTAAGTACCTATGTTATGTTTTAACAGTTAAAATAATTAGGTAAATAAACAATACTTAAATGTATTTATTTGTTGTTATTTGTTGATGTATCTATCTCTGAGTGCCATAGACTATAGATTCTTTTTATCCGTCTATGGCGAAGCCATAAGGTATGATAATGGTTAGGGTTATGATTTTAGCAGTATGCATGTATGTTTGTATTTACGTATGTTCCTCCGTAGCGTCTATACTATTCATCCGATATTGATGAATAAGGTGTCAATCGACTAGTTACTGTGGCTCAGGTAATATAGGCTAAAAATACGGCAGGCTTATTACGTATCTTTTGCGAGAGCAAAACGATAGCGATCAAACGCTTTAAAGATAAAGATAAAGATATATTTATTTGCTAAAACACGTGTATACATGCAAGAATAAATAATACGTGCATGCAGGATAACATTGAAAAAACAAAAGGTTCGGACATGTTTGCCACCTAATATGGCATGCAAATATTTTAAAAGTTATCATCAAAAACAGATTGAAAATGAAAACCCAAAATGAATTTAAACATATTAATTACAAAAATGTCAACAATAGGAAAAAAATAAAAATAATAATATTAATGTCAAAATATCAATCCAATGACAAATCAAAATGTATGTCAAATCTTTGTAAAATATCAATCAAATATAATAAGAAAAAACGACAATAAATTTAAACACAATAATTACTAAATGTCATAAAAGTCGGAATCACCAACAGTGTAGGTATGGTAGGTCCTACACAATCGTTTGCTAATCGCTCGCTGTTTGTCAAATGCAATAATTAAAAAAAACCGCCAACAACTCTAAAACTTCTGTATGGAAGAGCAATTATTGCCCAAAAATCGCTATCGTTTTGCTCTTGCAAAAGTTACGTAATAAGCCTGCCGGTCGTCTAGCGTCCATGTGTTGGTTTGGTCTCTGAGTTGGTCACAGCGTGCAACGTGTAATGGTGCGCCGGTGATGGAGGGGTGCTCCACGGAGGAGGGTCCGGTGACGGACAGCCGCGGCGGGTTCGCGGATGTATGCTTACGCCTGCCCGTGTGCCCGCTCTATGTGGCACAGGAGGACACCGTTTTAGTGGTTTGGCGTCCTACATAGTGGTAGCGCAGTATGCATGAGCATTTGTCCAAGCAATAAAATAATATAAAAACGGAGTGTGGGGATTGGCACACGAAAACAGAGGTCTTTACTCAGAAGTAGTCGAAGTCGGGCTGTGGATGATGAACATGATGATATTAAAATCATATAATTTGGCTGTTTTCCGTCATCTAAGCGAGAAGTAACGGGCAGAAATAATTTCAAACTAAACTAAAAAAACTTTTACAAAAAATAATCCGATTTCTAAAGCAAAACACAAAAATAAGCAAAAATAACTTTCGTTTCAGAAGTCGGTGTCTTTGGTACATCTTGTTTTTATGGTTTTTCAACACCGACTTCCAAAACTAAAGTTAGTTTTCCTTAGAAGTCGGTTTATGTTTTGGCGGCGATCCAGGTTGCCTGGAAGAGATCGCGGAATGCGATAAGGCCGCCCATTGTATGTTTTTAGTATTAAGTTTCTTTTTTTCTTGTTTATTATGGTGTACAATTAAGTGTATATAAATAAATAAATATGTTTTGGAATAGTTATTTATGCTACAAGTGCGCAAGGTAGGTGATTTCCGATGAGTGGTATTTAATATACACGGATAAATCTACACGAGTCGTAAATCATCTTACGTACGTGTATCATACAAGATTTTACTATGCACTGTGCGAGAAAATAAAAAACATCTGAACCAAGCAAGAAATTAATAAAATGGCGTGCCTATGGCTCAGCATATCCACAGATTAACTAATAGTTCCTCGGGCATATCTACTGCGCATGTGAAAATAGCTGTCACGTCGTAACGCAAAAAGGCACGAGCAAAATATTCATTCTGCCAAACGTATTTAATAAATATTTAAAATTAATTTACTGATCAAAATCTAAATCTAGAGTATTTAAAAACGCCTTTAATAAAGTAATAGTTTTATTTTACCTTTTATATGAATGAAAATTTTTAAACTTTTCTCAAACAATAAAAAATCTATGCGGCGGGCTGACGTTGGAGTTAAAAATTAAAAAAATACAGGAAAGTAAAAAGCATTAGTAAAAAAAAGTGACACTGTCCGCACAGTTTGGATGCTTGGAAAACGCTCTTTTCGAGGACATGCATTGTAAAAACAGTTTTTATTTCTCTCTCGTTTTACCTAAAGGAAGGATTGACAAAATATCCATACTAACTTTATTTACACGTTCGCGCTATTGTCACTAAGGAGTTCGGTTGTATGTTCCATATTTTGAAAACTGCTGAACCGATTTTGATGAAACTTTCACTGTTCCCTGAGTTGAGATATACCCAATCCAATAAAATTACCCGATAAGTAGTTTCGCAGAAATGCGTGGACAAACATATATACATACAAACATACATACACTTATAAAATTTTGCACACTTGTTTAGAATCCCATACAGAGTAACATATGTGAATATTGTGCAATTCCAACAATATTTCATACATACGTGTCGAATTGATTGCCTCCGTTTTTTTGAAGTCGGTAAAAGAAACTTAAACGTATAAGTATTTTAACTTCACGCCCCGCCAACTCCAGTCTACTTTAAATAATCCTATTAAAACTCACTTTTTATAGTCTGACTTTAATAAAGGTGGCGACGACCTTCTAAACTTTAATCTCTTGCTGCAAGTTCTGGTGACCTGCAGCGAACATTACTTTGCAAGTATAAGCTGACAAGTGATTATACCATAATGTGTAACTGTCCTTTTTTACAAGCATTTATTTGAAATGTACTAATTAATGCACTTGCAATGTATGTATGTAGGGGTAGTGTGTTCGGGTCACATCTTGCAACTGAATTTTAAAGCAGTTATCCTCCACCGATTAATATAAAATTTTGCATACACGTTTAGTTTAAAAAAATTAATCTAATATGGCGGACGGCCCAAGATGGCGGGCTAGTTATTTTTTCTGCACTGCCATGATATGGGTATCAAATGAATGGGTTTGCTGTGAAGAATACGAAAAAAGCTTGTTTTAAAAAATATTTTTAATTAATAATTTAATTTGTGGGTATATATTGTATTTATTTGTATTTTTTTTTTTGGACATTCCAATCATAGCCATTAATCGTTTTAGGAATATGATGGTATTTTTATTGTGCGTACAGCTAAGGAGTAGAATTCTCTGCCGAAGTCTGTGTGTTGCGATAGCTACAAGATAGGGGTCTTTAAGTCAAGAGTGAGGATACTTCTAAGTAAGCGTGCTTCATCATCGACCACATCATCGCTTACCATCAGGTGAGATAGTGGTCAAAACTGAGGCTATCAACAATGAAAAACATACATTATTACTATTTTATAACAAGCAACCCGTATTCTCCTACAAAACATTTCAAGTCAGGCCACATGTAAAATGTCGGACATCGCTCAACATCAGGATAAACTTTAATAAATACGTTTACCCCGGCTCCGCCTCGCTTGTAGCCGTTTTTATTCCCCTGGGCTATTTCTGTACGAATACTTGTTGTTTTATTTTTTCTTTTTGCGGACAAGTTGCAAATGTTACAAACAATATTATGTATTTATATATCTTGGCTTTTGTAGCTAAGTTTTTGTTATTGAACAAGGTAGTTGTTTATCAATCAATACATATAATAATAAATCTGTAGAAAAATCGTTTGTGTAAATCAATATATCTGTATATTAAATACTTAGTATAAAAAATGTATAGAAAAGTTTTTGTACATCAAAAATATTTCCAAACAAAAAAATTGCCAGGTTGTTAAAGGATAACCAACAGAACCCATTTCTAGCTTTATTGAAATTTTTGTCTGTTTAGTTGTGCACGCATCACGTAAAATGTTCGAAACCAATGAAGATAATTTAAAGTATTATTTGTTTCATCGCAATCGGTTCACTCTGTCAAAAGTTAGATGAATTTCAATTGTTCAAGAAGTAGTATATCACAACATACGCAATTCAGATACTCGGACAGTTGAACTCCATATTCGTTAGATGGCGTTGTGCATTTGAAGTCAATTTCTGAATGGTGGTGTTAAGATTCTTCGCGGAAGAATTACCCTAGAAAAAAAATGGTAGGTAGGTAGGGTAGGCAGTTGACAGGAGCGAAGCTGCGGGCACAGCTAGTAACCTAATAAAAGACTTTACCCACACACATCACATCATCAGCCTATTAATGTTCCCAATGCTGGGACACAGGCCTCCTCTCTGTGACAGGGAATGGGCCGTAATCCACCACGCGGGCCCAGTGCGGGTTGGTGGATGTCACATGTCTTCGAATTTTTGGTTCTAGGACATGCCGGTTTCTTCACGATGTTTTCCTTCACCGTTTTGAGAGCAGAGGTGATGAAATAATTTACACAAAGTGAAACGCCTGCCTGGACTCGAACCCACGACCTACAACTTGTTAGTCGCGGCCGATACCACTGGGCCACCACTGCTCTTTTACCCACACACGATGTTGAAACTTAAAGCAATTCTTCTATGGCACATCCGTTTGCTTTTTTTTTTCTAATTCTCGTCTGTTAGTCGGAAACTCGACTGTAGCTGTCCGTTCCCAAGCTTAGATTATTTAGAAGACTTTGGTAGCTATTGGTGGCAGGACGACCTGCGTTCGACAGCACGAGCAAAGCAAAGGATCGTGCACTGTGGAAGGGTCTGGGGGAGGCCAATGCTGAAAAGCAAAACGAAATGTTTACCGACCTGTTCAAAATATATGTAAAATAATTAGTGATAAGTTTTTATAAAGGCTATTTGAATTTGGTAGCTATTACAAGTCTTCAGAGGGCTTTAGTCCCAGCGCAGTCAAACCCGCTCCCAATTCGCTGTGACATAACATCGTGCCTATATTCACCGAAGTGCTAGGCAGAGGATACAGTTGTACCAAAACCAATTATGTATGTGTCTTTCCGTCAAGGTTAGGTTAGCTATTTTCGTATAGTTCCGTTTATGAGAAGAAATAATTAATAAATTGCAGATTAATCAGAAATTCCAATGGCATGCAAGATACTTGCACACTTATTTGCAAGATACAGGCATGTGTTTTTTTGCCTAAGGTTGAGACCAACTAAATTCCTTAGAATTTTCCTAAATCGGCGATGACCCCAGAGTTTTCTGATTTCTAATGAATCTGTTATATCATTTCCAAAAATCTAACTGTATGACGAAGGTCTATACACTTTGTTCAAGTGCACGATGATAGTTCTGTACACTTGAGATGATGGAAACCCGGGGATAATGAAATAAACCGCCCGTGTTGAGTGTGGTAAAATCACTGATTTATTTTACTTAGCAGGTGAACTAAAATGATCGCGCGTATGCAAACGCTGATGTAGCTTAACCTACTTAATATTATGAAATGTGCGGGTTCACCGTACATACTGCCAACTCTGAAGGAGAAGACTAGGGAATACGTTAAACCTAGATGAAACCTAGTGTGTCTAAATACAATAAAAATTATGACTTAGGATAGATGATACAATTTTTTGTTGAAAGCTGATACAAGGTGATTTCAACAATGTCTACTCTAAGTACTATGTATAACTAACACTAAATTGTCTGATTATGTTCTTGTTAATATTCCACCATAGGAGAGGACCCTTTATTTACACTTTTATTAATTTCACTAAACTCACTGATCACTGGCACGGTTTCACGCACGCACTCAGTAGATCCCGGTCCTGTGGGGCCAGGTTGCGCCTCCGCCCCCGGGGCTCGCTCGCCCTCCAGTACACGTACCTCCAACATCTCACGCTGCTGCGGCGCAGGTGCGGTGCGGCACTTACTTCTTATAATTAAGTATATGCATATGCCGCCTAAGATGAGAACCAAAACCAAGGTGACGTACACGACGGAATAATGGTGGATGTCATGGACGTTTAGTTGTGTAAAAGATTGTTCCTTTATATTGGTTATTTGGTCTCTCAGCTGATTCCACATATGGGTGTGGTTTTCCGGTACGTCGAAATCGTTGGGCAAGGTTGTGTTTATTAGAGAGTTCAGTATGGAAACCTCTGGGACTTCGATTTTTGATTGCATGTTTAAATAGCGTAAGTAATTGTTGTGGGTGTGAATACTGTACGAATCGGATTTCAGTGTGCATCCATAACCTAGGTCAATGGTACCACTGCCCCGTATAACTGTCGTTGTTGTATCAGCAATACAGGAAATACGGAGTTCGCATGACTCACAACAGGTGTAAAACCAGGCATTCAAGTTGTGTAACTTAACCCAATAATTATGGCACGTGGATACTTCTTGTTTACATGCGCTCCAATTACTTACAGTCTGGATATCGCATAACGACTGTTTTATTCCTAAATTGTAAACAGGTTTATCAATGGAGCACAGTAGGCGATTTTTACTTATTATATGGAAGCATGTTTGCAGGTCACTATCTGACAGGAGAAGAGCGAGGTCCTTTTGTATGTTGTAGGCAATATACGGTGAACTTGGGACAGTGCGAACGTGATTCGACCCCCTTTTCTGGGGAATAGGTATTATTCTATCTAACTCGAAGATATCGTTGCTCACTAGCGGAATTTTTATCTCTATAATAAGATAGCCTTCATACAGTGTTGCAGACGCCTTCATAATCTTGTACAGCTCAGATAGATTTGATGACTCTATTGGGGCCATTAGATTTCCCTGCAATTGTCCGGAAATAATATTGATCTGAGGAGCCAGCTGTTCGGGAGTCAAAAGGTACGGGTCGATGCGACCGTGCCTGATGTCTGTCACGGTGTTGATAAGTGTGTGTTGGATTCGCATTAAGTTTGACAATATGATACTCGCAGCTAGGGCGGATGATGTTACATAAATGCCGTTTCTATTGTCCAGACGCACCTTATTGATTTCGTCAGTGACGTTTTGCAAATGTTGTTTTAAAAATTTGAACTGTTTGTTCATGGTCTCCTCGCTGCGTCGCAGAATGTTATATTCCGATTCCAAGATCAAAGTTTGGTTCTTCAGTAACCTTTGAAGATGATTTTCATTATTTGATATTCTTTCTATGTCCTGCTTATACTGTTGAGCGAAGTTTTCATCTAGTACTCCGAGCAATGTGTTTGCCAGGTACCCTACACCGTTTATTAAACCACGTTTTTGCCTTCTTGCATTTGGGTTTTCTAGGAGTTTTTGATAATGCTCAAGTTCCTTTACTTCGTGCTCTAATTGTAGGATGACACTATCGTATTGCGAACCCATGCAATCGGCGGTTTGCTTCAAGTGCTTGACATAGTTTTTAATGTTCGATACTCCGTGATAGAACGTGGACATGTTATAAAACACGATGAGTTTCCAATCGTCCTTGATAACTTGGAGGTTGGACATCTTGTCGAAGTAAAGTCCTTGGTTTGCAGTAATTTGCGTAACATTGTACGTCACCTTCTGTTGTAGACTAGGAGAGGCAAATAAAAGCATTAGTAGAACACTTATGAAAAAGGCTTGCAATGTTTTTTGCTTTCGTGGTCGCGGAGACCGATTTTTGTCTTCAACTTGATCTGATGACGGAGTGGAAGATTCATCCACACATTGGTTCATTGGTTTAGATGGGGATACCTCCTCATTTACAGGCAAGTATACAAGCTTGTTGACTGGACGCTGTATGGTGTTATTGCTTGTCTTGACAGTCACTACTCTCACATACCCGTCTTTTCCGGGATGAAGTAGGTGTACTCGACCCATTGCCCATTTACCCGGAGGTACGTTCTCTTCACGAATGAGGACGAAGTCATCGACCTTAAGATTATGTCGTGCCTTTTGCCACTTGGTTCTGGTTTGTAGCTGTTGCAGATACTCCGATGACCACCGTTGCCAGATATTCTTTGTCATAGCTTGGACAAGTTGCCATCGCGCTGTAAGCGTTGATGATTCCGGTTCAGTTTGAGGCCGTGATAAAATCGGTGCTCCAGTCAGGAAGTGTCCCGGAGTAAGGCAGTCGTCGTCTGAATTTTCCGTGAGTTGACACAGTGGTCTGGAATTCAGACACGCCTCTATTTGGCAAAGTAACGTCGAAAACTCTTCGTACGTAAGGCGTTGATCGCCTATGACCCTTTTCAAGTGATATTTCAGGCTCTTTACAGCCGCTTCCCAAAGTCCACCAGCGTTAGGCCAGGCTGGTGCATTAAAGTGCCACTGGATGTTCATTTCACTGATTTTGTTAAAGAAATCCGGGTTGATATTCTGAATAATCTCCTTGTACTCCTTCTTCATGAGTCGATTAGCGCCTACAAAGTTAGTACCGTTGTCACTATACATGTGACCTGGTGATCCACGTCGGGAGCAGAATCGACGAAACGCTGCTAGAAAGGCGGCCGTACTCAGGTCTGAAACCAGTTCCAGATGGACCGCTTTGGTTGACAGGCAGACGAAGACTGCTACGTATCCTTTCGTCGTTTTGATCCCGCGTCCTTTATTGACTTTTAGCTCTACGTGACCTGTGAAATCGACACCAGCGTGACTGAATGGCCTTGACGGAGTGACTCTGGCACGTGGTAAGTCTGCCATAATTTGCTGTTGAACTTCGTTGTTAAATCGGCGACACTTAACGCACAGTCTTAACTGCCGTTTGACCGTCCTGATTCCGCTGATGATCCAGTATCTATCCCTTATGTAAGAAAGTGTTAATCGGGGACCACCGTGCAAAGTTGTTATGTGTGCCTGGCTAATGATAAGATCAGTAAGTCGACTGTGGCTTGGTAGGATGATGGGATGCTTCGCCAATGTACTTATACTGGCGTGTTTTAAACGTCCACCAACTCTTAATAAACCATTTTCATCTAGCCAAGGGTTTAGACAGCAAATCTTGCTTTTCGAGCTCACGTGTTGTTTACACTTAATATGTTGTAATTCTTGCTGAAATTCCTGTGATTGCACTTCTTTAATAATTAAATTGTAAGCGTTGTTTATTTCTGATGACTCCAGAAAATCATGTGTTGCAATCTGTTTGTTGCGAATTCGCTTGATGAAACGTGAAACCCAGCCAGTAATCCGCACAATTCGTGTCAACGAACTGTAATTTTGCAGTAATTCAGTAATGAATGTAACATTATTTTCCACTAAGGCTGTGTTCACACAAACCGCTTTTGTTTCTAATGTTGGGGACTGGTATGCGATCTTAACTGCATCTTTCCTCTCGCAACCTTTTAGCCATTCAGGCCCTTCCCACCACAAAGATTGGTTTAACAATTGATGAGACGTTATGCCTCGTGTAGCACAATCAGCTGCGTTTTCTTCTGAGCTGACATGACTCCAGAATTCTGCCGGAACTATGTTGGTTATCTGCTTCACCCGGTTAGCTACAAATGACTTCCATCTAGATGTATCTCCGTGTAGCCAGCCCAAAACTATCATAGAATCTGTCCATGCATGAAGAGTCATACATATATTTGGTAAGGACTCAATGACCTTCTTTACAAGTTGAGATAGAAGTAGCGCGCCGCAGAGTTCCAGTCTAGGAAGCGATGTTTTCTTTGCGACCGGTGCCAACTTTGTTTTTGCAGCAACAATTGTCGATGTGTACTCGCCCTTATTGTTCTTGGTGATGAGGTAAATAACGCAAGCGTAAGCTTTGTCTGATGCATCGCAAAATGCATGTAATTGACAGGTTTTTTCTGTGTTACCTAAGAATCTCGGTATGTGAAATTTGTCGATGCAGTTGATGTCTTCTTTTAATTTAAGCCAATATTCTTGCATGTCCTTTGGTAGTTCTTGATCCCAGTTGGTTTCAATGGACCACGTTTGTTGAAACAGAAGCTTCGCTCTGATTGTAAGCGGTGATAACCAACCAAGAGGATCGAAGAGCTTTGATACTTCGGACAACAATTTCCGCTTTGTAATTACGGCATTACTCTTAGGGATTACATGACTTTGGAACATGAATGTATCGGAAGA
The DNA here is from genome assembly GCA_948252205.1 of Orthosia incerta. Lineage (NCBI taxonomy): Eukaryota > Metazoa > Arthropoda > Insecta > Lepidoptera > Noctuidae > Orthosia > Orthosia incerta. The sequence goes on along the minus strand of OX411764.1, from coordinate 20,694,947 downwards.
TGGGTTCCATTTTAAGCCTAGAGTCTTTCTGGATTCGAGACACTTAAATTCGTACGGACTGTTCAATTGGTCGGTTGTTAAATGCTGCAGGAGTTCTGGAGCGTTACTTGACCATTTTCGCAGGTTCATACCAGCACCCTGGAGCATTTTGATAAGTTGTAGTTGTAGCTCTTTTGCTTGATCGGCGGTATTCTGTCCACTCAGCAAATCATCCATGTAAAAGGAGTTCTGTACAGCTGGTGCTGCTAGTGGATATTTTTCGGCGTCATCTGCCGCTAGTTGTTTTAGAGTCCGCATAGCCAAAAATGGAGCTGCCTTGGTCCCGTACGTTACAGTGGTTAATTGATATTGATTCAATTGATCATCCGTTAAATCTCTCCAAATGATCGTTTGTAGAGGCTGATCTTGCTCTCTTACGAGTATCTGACGAAACATTTTTTCAATATCCGCAGTGATTACATGTCATATTGGTATTGTCTCCAATTTATGATAAGTGCTAATAGGTCTTGTTGTAAGTTGGGTCCACTGTACATTAAGTCGTTTAGACTGTTACCCGATGTAGTCTTGGATGAGGCATTAAAAACTACTCTCAACTTTGTTGATGTGGAATCAAGTTTCCATACACCATGATGTGGTAAGTAATACGCTTGATCGGTTGTACTTTCGACCTGCCGCATGTGACCTAATTCTTGGTATTCGTTCATAAAATGTTTGTATTGACTTGAAAATGATGTATTTTTGGACATTTTCGACTCTAATTGTTTAAATTGCGCTATAGCCTTAAACTTTGATGATCCGAGTTGCAGTTCAAAGCCTGGCATCATGGGTATCCCAACTTCATACATGCCATTATCTAAACGTCTCGTGGTGGTTTTGTAGAAATCTTCACAAAATTGATCACCTATAGTCACGTTTGATGATGATGAGTCGTGAATATCCTCTAACTCCCAAAACTTGGCTATTCCTTCAATATTATTGATGGCAACATGACAGTTGAATCTTTTGACATTGCCTGATAAGATCCAACCCATTTTGGTTTGTTGAGCTATTGGGGCTTGCGCTGGGCCCTTGATAAGACCGCTTAATATAATTTCCGAATATACACTGGCATCCAGAAGAAGATCAATAGGTCTTGATACGTTGTACTCCGGGTCTGCTAACTGAAGATGTTGCAAGTGAGACCAGCGCTGTTTGCGGAATGACGAGTTTGGTAGGCTGCTTATGACTTTTGATACAACTAACGCCTGAGTCTTCAGGGTGTAATCTCCGTAGATGGACTTGCAGTCTAGTGTTACAATTCCTTTACTTTGTTTGGAGACTGGACCTACCCCTGAAATGGAGGCATGATATTGACGACGTTGCAAGCCTAACATTTGCGTCGCATTTTCTGAAATCAATGAAATTTGTGACCCCTGATCTAGAAGCGCTCGTAATGTGACATATGTACCATTTTCAGATAATACAGTTAACGACAATGTGGTTAGCAGTATTTCTTCATTATCGGCTGCGACGTGGTTGACGTTATGGTGTGCCGGTGGTGGCTGCACGGTAGCGCACGTCGTCGCTGCGGCTTGTTGATGTGGTACACACGCATCATGCAGAAGAGTGTTGTGTTCACTGTTACACTTTTTGCAACGTTTTGTGCTGTTGCACTCACTATCAGGATGATAATAAAGGCAATTTTTGCAATATTGACTCTTTGTTACCAAGGTCAATTTATCACCTGGGGTCATTTTTGTAAATTTCCAGCAACGAAATAAAGGGTGACGTATATTACAAATGGGACAGTCTGGCCCTTGAGTAGCGACGACTTGATAATGTTTCTTGTAGTGGTACCCATGATTTGCGGGTTTGTCACGCACTTGACCAGACTCCCGTTTAAAGGCAGGCTTCGTTGTTTCTCTCTCTCTTCGGTGTAAGGGTTCCAGGGCTGTGAATTTGTTTTCGAGGAACGTCATAAATTCCGTCAAGGATGGGAGCTCCCTGGGTGATGTACGCGCCTCTTTGTAGTCACAGTAAGTTTCCTGGTCCAGTTTTTTACTGAGAAGATGTACTAACAACGGATCCCATGTGTTAGTGTTCACACCAAGGTTGTGAATAGCGTGGATGCACTCCGTGGTGGTATCATATAACCGCTTTAACTCATAAGCTGTTTGTTTGGAGATAGCAGGCTGATTTAAAAATATCTCTATTTGATTTGTAAAGAGAACTTGAGCATTATTATATCGGTGATTAAGGATTTCCCAGGCTGTGTCATAATTTTCTGACGAAATGTGAAGATGCTGAATAAGGCGTTCGGCCTCTCCCTTGATCTTTCCTTTCAAGTGTTGCATCTTCTGAGCCTTGGTTATTGTGTTGTTGTCGTGAATAGCTTCTGTGAACAGGTCACAAAATGTTGGCCACTGCGTGTATTGCCCAGTAAAGGTAGGAATCTCGAGCTTCGGTGTTGCTTGTTGTACATGAACCATGGACGATATTTTCTTATTTAGCGCACGCTTCATAACTTTGTAGCTACGCTCGTACATGCTAAATTCGTTTTCGTACGAAATGTCTCCACCTTGAAGTATGTGGTCGATTCGCAGATGTAACGTATCGATAGTGTTCCACTTGGCTTGTATAGCCCTAAGCTCGTCTTCAAGTTCCCATTTTTCGGCTATTTCGTCTACGCTGATGCTCCTCACCGACCTGTTGAAAGCCCTAAAATTGGTTTTCTGTTGAGCCAACAGTTCAGTGGCTTCAGGGCTCGACTGCGTACCCTTTTCATCCGAACCAAAGGCAGTAAGTAAGCTTCGAGTAGACTGGTAGAGGCTCTTACCCTGTTGATAGAAGTTAGATGCGAAGTATTGAGGTTCCCTATCCGGAAACTCAGAGAGTTTCAAGTGATTTTGTTCGAACTCTCCCCAGAGGTTATCCAACGACTCTATTCTCTTTTGGATTTACTCCGGAGTTTTTCTTGATAACGGATCCTTACCGAAGTTGACCTTAATCCTATTGAGACCTTCTATTATATTTCCGATTGACGAGCGCTTAAAACGGCCATGGTGATTTAATATAAGGAACAATCTTACTTGGACACTGACGAATTGCGATACCAACTGTGGGCTGCCAACGCCGTGTGCAGTACTGATGTAGATTCAGCTCCACCGATGTCTTCTTGGAACGATTCACTGATGGTTCACTGAATGGACTGAGTTGAACTATTTTACGGAACTGTCGCGAAACACTCAACGAATATAATCAAGTGTGTGGCTGCGATTTCAACACACCTTGATCTATACACCCGATGGATTGATAAACGCGTGATCAGTTTCTCGAAGGACCAAAAAAAATGTATGACGAAGGTCTGTACACTTTGTTCAAGTGCACGATGATAGTTCTGTACACTTGAGATGATGGAAACCCGGGGATAATGAAATAAACCGCCCGTGTTGAGTGTGGTAAAATCACTGATTTATTTTACTTAGCAGGTGAACTAAAATGATCGCGCGTATGCAAACGCTGATGTAGCTTAACCTACTTAATATTATGAAATGTGCGGGTTCACCGTACACTAACGATTATTATACTGGAACTAAACCAATCAAATAACTAGGCAGTTTATTTCAAATTCACTTTAGATTGAATTAAATATATAAAATACTAACAGCGAACCCATCGTTGCCCCATCCTCATCACCAATGACTTAACCTCCCCATTTCCTTCCCCACAATCCGATGAACAAATAAATTAATGTAATATTCCTCCTCCCCAGCGGAAAACAGTCAAGTGATACACGGGAAATACGTGTTTAAATCATGGCCGCCATCGGAACAGGAAGTGGTTCCCTAATAAATATGGCGCTCGCTCGGCCGCGAATTTCTCCGTAAATATTACTTGGTTATCTGTGTATCTGGATGGTAGGTTTCGCTTGCTATGTGTTAGTGTAGATCTCTATATAGATATTTAGAGTGGCTTAAAATAAATTAAAGTAAGTGAGTACTTGGTGAGTTGCAATACCTACTTTTAAATTCTTATTCGTTGTCTTTATTTCTGAAGATTGTGCTCGTCTTGGAATGCTTTGTCGGAATCACTGACGAACTGCTTCCCCGCCAATCAATCTTCGGTTCTTCTCAAGACAATGGTCACCGCGAGTCCTGTAACCGCCTTTATCCTGGTTTGACCAACGCAACCAGTAGGTGAGTTATGAAACAAAGTGAATTGATCAGGCTCCAGTGGTCGTAAAAAAAAAGTATTAGCAAAATAACTAAATAGCCAGGAAGTACTGGAATATTGGGCAGGCTTAACATTTGTCATAGGTTGTAAGATGTACCTGCAGCAATATTAGAAATAAAGCAGCAAATCTTGATCCGCCCGCGTGGGGCTCCTATTTCTGCATACATTAGGGTTTAAAGACTTTAAGGAAACTTTGTTGGGTAGCCATTAGTTCTCGAGCTCGCTTCGCTCGCTCTTGGACTAATTAGTTGTGATGATTTGACAAATGTTATTGTTCTAAATGAGCGGAACCGCTTTCAAATTTTATTTTTGTGCAAACCAATTGTAAAATCCTGCTGTATAATTTTTTTTTATTTTTTTTTTATTTGTAATGGGTTTGCTCTTGACTCTAGTCTAGGTCATAGATGACAGAGACAGATGATTTGATTGATGATTGATGATTTTGTATTTAAGACTATTTATTTTGCAAACATATACCTACATTGATTATAAAGCTGGGGTATTCCTCGAAGCGTAACAACTTTGAACCGCACCAAATTAATGATTTCCTTAGCGCACTTGAATGGTGCGTTTTGAGGAATACTTTTGGGGCACTTCATTTGGTGCAGTTCAAAGTTGGTGCACAATGAGGAATAAAGCTGACCAAGTATCTAATTCATCATTATCATCTTCCTGGCCAGTCCTTGCTGCATGTTATCATCTCACCTCCCTCTCTATCCATTCCCATTTATATTCATAACTCCTTTAATAATAACATTATTAAAGGAGTTATCACATTCTTGATAGGTACCTACATAATATGTACTTTACTTACGAAGGTATACTTATGATTCCGTGTTTACTCGTAAAATGGAATCCAATAAAATGTTTGACACTTGCTAATCCGCATACAATTTATTTCCTGATTTCCTGTGTGCCAATGGTAACGGAATTGTCACAGACAATAGTTTATAGGTTGTTAGGAAGTACATTATTATGCCTCAATTTACTGATTTTCAATTAAATATGTAACAATAGGCACTATTTTGATTTATTTACAGATCAGTTCCGGTTTGCGGGGAGATAATATTGGCACGGTTGGCGAAGTGGCCTAGGGATTGGCTGCTGCGCTGCGAGTCGTGGGTTCGATTGCCCCAAGAAAAAATATTTGTATGGCCTACTGATAGTTCTTCTGGGTCTTGTTGTTTGTGTATGGAAGTTTCAATGTTCCTTAACGTACCCACGACACAGGAGAAATTTCTAGTGTAGGTCAACGTTTAATATATTTTTAGGTTTTTACCCAAAGGGTAAAAACGGGACCCTATTACTAAGACTCCACGAGCTGTCTGTCTGTCAGTCCGTCTGTCACCAGGCTGTATCTCATGAACCGTGACATCGAGACAGTTAAAATTTTCAGAAATGATGTATTTCTGTTGCCGCTATAGCAACAAATAGTAAAAACAGAATAAAATAATTATTTAAGTGGGGCTCCCATACAACAAACATGATTCTTTTGCCGTTTTTTGCGATAATGGTACGAACCCTTCGTGCGCGAGTCCGACTGGCACTTGGCAGTTTTTTTATTGTAAATAGGTATTTTCTATCTCATACTTACTAACTAACAAGGCAAGTAAAAACTTGTCAAAAAAACAGAAATGCCGGGTAACTATAATGAAATAGCTTTATTTTGGATTAATCATCATCATTTCCATCAGCCTTTTAATGTTCCCACTGCTGGGACACAAGTCTCCTCTCTGTATGAGGTAGTGGGCCGTAAACACACGCGGGCCTAGTGCGGTTTGGTGGTTATTTAGGATTGCTTCAACGGTCACTTTTCATGACTAAAATTCTGCCTCGAAAACGATATGTCGATCAAAGGCAACTTCAATGGAAAAAAACACAAAAACCACTCTTTCTTTTTGTGAGACTTGGTTAAGAGTAAACGGGGCAGAGAGTGTCGACTGAATTCCATTAGTAAGAAGTCATAATTCGAGGTTTGGCTCTCGTCTCTTTCCTCCTCCAATATTGGACCAATTTAAAAGATATTCCGTAAACTGAAAATTAAAGATATATACTATGTCCTTATGTTTTCCTTTTTGATGATACATTATCTTTAGAAGCACTAGAGCCCTCAAAAAATGCTCAAAATTGCTCTGTCAACAGAGGCTTAATATACAAATTTGACAAATATAAATAAAAAAAGGAAAACATAGGGACATAGGGGCATACTTTACCAGTTTAAGGAATATCTTTTAAATTGGTCCAATATTGGAGGAGGAAAGAGACGCGAGCCAAACCTCGAATTATGACTGTTTACTAAGGAAATTCAGTCGACGCTCTCTGCCCATATTTCCTCTTAATATTATGCAGTCGTCACGGGCAGTCAGATACCCGAAAATCTGACTATTATTTTTACCAAGGGTTATCGTGTTACATAGTACGAGTATCTTAATTGTGATGATCACATTAAGAAACTTGGTAAAGCGAGACATACTTTCAGATCATAATCGTCACTATAGTAATTTCAGCCAAAAGACGTCCACTGCTAAACATAGGCCTACCCCAAGCGTCGCCACACTGATCAGTCCTGTGCGTCACCCTCCGGGCATCCTCCGGTTGCCCGCAGTCTGGTCTTCGGTCTACCTAGAGGGAGACCTTACAACGCGGCAACGTTGCGTCTTCCAGTTCGCGGTCGCTCTAGAATTTTGCGGCCCCATCGACCATCCGTTCTGCTAGTAATGTGACCTGTCCAATGCCACTTCAGTTTGGCAATTCTTCGGGTTTCATCGGTGACCCTGGTTCAGATACCCGATCTATTTAAATCCAAAATCTAATCTAAAATAGTCTTCAGCATTGGCTACAACCATGTGATTTTTACTAACAGTCATCTGCTTTTGGTCCTCCTGGATAACGAGTGCTTAAAAAGACATGATAATGCTTATCAGCGGAACAAGTAGTACTTCAGGATTAGGAAAGTCGACCCCGGGAAATGGGCAGTGGCGAGGTAGAAGAAGAAGATTAAGAGTCTGCGTTTGATTTGTTCAGCAACCGCTACCAACGAACATCTGTATTTCTCTGTAAATAGTGTACCTAGTTCCTGCAGTAAAACCAGTTGAATTGAAGAAAGCATTCATGTGTGGATTAGAATCAGAACTCACCTTTTCAACTCCTGCACATCAGCCTTGCGCACCGTGGGCTCGGTCAACGTGCAAACAGCGAAGTATTTAATTCAGCAATTTACGCACAGTTCCACAGGTGCTGGTCACTCGCTTTTCTTACCCGGAGCACTAAAGAATCCTCGATGGGCGAGAGGAAACTAGGAATTTCACCTATTAGCCGTAAACCGTTCGGTAGACAGTCATTTCGCGCGCTAGTCCATTAGTTCAGTGAAAAAACACGCGCTTTCGTGGCGCTGCGGTGTTGTCCACCAATCGGATGGCTCGGCCAATGATGAAGAGCCAAAATGGCGGTTCCACTCAGATCCACTCAATTTTCAATAAATTAATACATAATTGATGAAATTATGGTCGTTGTGAGGTGAATAAAAGCCCAAAAAAATCCCTTGAAATGATTATGCTTATTTTCCTTACGAACCCACTAAAATAGAACAGTGTAAGTAGTATTCACACTTGAAACGAAGAACGGTACGGAACACCAGTTAGAAGAACAAATAAGTACGAGTATTTACCGTCACACAAAATTTATTTCATATAAGTACAGAGACTTGTCTGACGGAATCTTAAATGGTTCTGAAAGGTTTTGTACATTGGATAGCTATACAAATACAGGTAGATATCAGGGTCACTGCCATGAGCTCTTAGAGCAAGGTTATTTCCATTATGCGTAAGGGACAGATGTATACAAGTCAAGTACATCTATCCCTTGCACACAATGGGGTCTTAATCTGACGTGTCATAACTATCATGAAAAAATCAATTTTAATGGGATTACCTGTTTAGTGACTACATGATTATGATCAATAATTAAGTTAAATAAATTATGTAAATTTTATTTTATTATTTTATATTAGCACGTCGACATTAAAGGCAAAATAAGAGAACAATTTTGAATAAAAATGTACAAAATTGTTCTCTTATTTTGCCTTTAGATACAGAAGATTGGTAAAAACCAATCTTCTGTATCTTATTTAGAGTCCAAATAATTTATTTTTATTTGATTTGAAAGAACAGAGATTCGTGACCGTTGAGTGATGAAGCATGTGGGAGACGGCGCCAGGATGCAAGCTAATTGTGACTCTTCTTCTGCCCGGGTGCCTGACACCGGTATATGTACGTATCTGTTGGTGACGTATATTCACTCTCGAGACATTCCATGCCAACAGCACAAATGCACCTGAAAAAAAACGATTACTTTTCAGATTTTTATTTGTCAACAATGCGTAACAAGAGGAACTCGTGGCTAAATAACAGCCACAGGGATCAATAAAAAAAAAAAAAAAAATGTAATGGGTTTGCTCTTGACTCTAGTCTAGGTCATAGGTGACATTGGTGGAATGGCAACAAGGTAAGGATGATAACTTGCAGTGCGTCTAGATGTCCGATGGTAGAAGAGGGCTGGTGGGATGAGGTCGTGGAGTTCTTGAGCACACTCACCGAAGTACAGTCTGTAGAAGACCGACAAGCAGGCAACCTTACGGCAATGAGCCAAGCTGTGAAGCTTGGCGTCCTCCAGTTCAAAGTCGCCAATGAGCCTCTTGGCTCTGCGTTCCACTGAGTCAAGCGCGGCGAGCTGATACTTAGCTGAGCCATCCCAAAGGTGGCTGCAATACTCCATGCAGGATCGGATTTGCACTTTGTATAGGGTTAAAAGCTGTCCAGGCGTAAAGTATCGCTTCACTCTATTTAGGATGCCCAGTTTTTCGCCGCGATTTGGGCTTTGTACTCAATGGAGGAGCCGAAGTTGAGACTGGATGTCAACTCCATGCCTAGGAGCTCGAGCCGATCAGTCACAGGAACAGACGCACCCCGAAAAGTAGGCGTTTGATCGAACAGACTCCTTTTAGCGGTAAAAAGACACGCCTGTGTTTTGGTGGCGTTAAAAGAGACCAGATTGTCATCGTCAAGGCTTAAGGTCAAATCTGTCCGCTCCACCATAACCTCCCTCAAGGAACGAACTTCATCCACGCTGGTTTTTGCGCTGGGCAAGTATCTCTCTGAAACAGTACTGTCATCTGCGTACCCAACAATACCAGGCTGAAGTAGGTCATTGATGTGCAGCAGGAAAAGAGTTGTAGAGAGAACAGACCCCTGAGGAACTCCGACATCAATAGCCATAAGGTCTGAGGAGCAGCCGTCAATGACTACTCGGATCGACCGTTCGCTAAGGAAGTCTGATATCCAGCTACAAAAACCAGCGGGGATGCCATAAGCAGGAAGCTTACTGAGCAGACTCGCGTTCCAGACCCTGTCGAAGGCCTTCGAGATATCAAGCGATACAGCAAGTGCCTCGCCGTGTCTTTCGATGGCAGTGCGTGACATACACAAGAAGATCGCCAGTTGACCGTCCCCGGCGAAAGCCATATTGACGGTCACTGAGGAGATTATTGTCTTCAAGGTAGGTCAGCAACTTACTGTTCAGTACCCTTTCCATAACTTTGCACAGAATGGAGGTTATGGCGATCGGACGGTAATGGGCAGGGTCTGCACGGTTGCCTTTTTTGGGCACTGGTTGCACATTTGCAAGCTTCCAGGATTTTGGAACCATTCTTTTTACAAGAGAGAGGCGGAACAAGCGCATCAACACAGGAGACAGTTCAGGCGCACACAGCCTCAGCACTCGTGCTGGAATGCCGTCAGGCCCGCTGGCCTTGTTCACGTCTAGACTGCACAATACTCGCCGGACCTCTTTAGTGTGCACAGCGATCTCCGACATCGAAGAGTCGCAATGAGGTACAGTAGGTGGTTGCTTGGAACCAGCGTCTAGACGTGAATTGCTAGCGAAAAGAGATGCAAATAAATTTGCTTTGTCACTCGCAGAGTGAGCCAGCGACCCATCAGGTTTCAGCATTGGAGGTAAAGTGGGAAGACAGAAATTTGACTCAACCGCTTTAGACAGGGACCAGAACTGTTAACTACCCGGAGGGTGCGATGCTAGCTTGGCCCCAATACGTCCGATGTGGTCAAAACGTGCCCGACGCAAAACCCGCTTGCAGAACTTGGCAGCAGAATTAAAAGCTCTTTTCCTCGCACGAACCCTACGCGCTCTAACTTTTCGGTCGCGGGCCCCGACCCAGGCTTGGTAGGCAGACTCTTTTCGGGCCTCAGCGTGGGCGCATTCTGCATTATACCAAGGTCGGGATTTGTTACCGAGCGGAATGTCGGAGAATGGAATGAAATACTCCATGCCCTGCCGAATCACATCCGCAACCGCATCCGCACAGCTCGAGGGGTCACCCGAGGAAAAGCACACATGCCGCCAAGGATAAGACGCAAAAAAGTGCCGCATGTCATCCCAGTCTGCTGACTCGTATCACCATACTCGCCTCGTGCCTCTAAGACTCTCATCTGGAGGAGAGCAAGTCGACACGGATTTCACCAGACAGTGGTCAGACGTTCCCAGCGGGGCTGAGAGCGATACCGAATGACTGTCCGGATCGGTTGTCAGCAGAAGGTCTAAGCAATTGGGTGTATGGCCGTCTACATCCGGTACCCGCGTTGCCTCATTCACCAGCTGGGTTAGATCTAGCGATAGAGAAAACTTGCGCGCCTCTGACCCGGCATGGTCAGTTTTACGGTACGGGTATAACCACTCCTTATGATGGGCGTTAAAGTCCCCCAGAAAATTAAGCTTCGCTGTTGGGTACCGTTGCTGGGCCATGTCAGCCGACTCCACGAGGCAATTAAGCGCTGTCGTCTCCTGGTCACCAGCGTGCGATTTAAGTAATTTTTCGAGGTTAAGTAACGCTTGTTGAGGTCCGTCGGTGGATGGGTGACCATACATAACATATAGAGTGCCCTACGTGCCTCGGAACGCACTGGGGGGTGACCATAAGCTCTTATAGCGGTATCAATTTGAGATCGAGTAAGTGACAGATAAATCTTGGGTATCCAAAAATTAAAATTAATATCTGTTCTAGTCCATATTTTTATTATTATTTATCATACTTATTCCTACTGTTATAATTAAGTTTGTTCTATTAATCCAATTTTACCAAGTATTTTTATTTTTAATTGCAATTTTGATAATTTATTTTAATTGAATTATTGATAAATTTTATTTTATTAATTGAAATGTTATTAATCATTTTTGTTAATTGAGATTTTATTAAACATTTTTAATAATTGAAATTTTATTAACCATTTTTATTAATTGATTACATTTTTGTCAGTCATAAATTGATACCATATTAAATTGTTTGACATAATTGTTAAAATTAAATGTCACATTTTAGTGAAATTTATATTGTAATGTAGCTATAATAGTAAATTATTTATTCATCTATACTAATATTATAAAGAGGTAAAATTTGTAAGTTTGTAAGTTTGTAAGTTTGTATGTAGGGGGTAATCTCTGGAACTAATGATCCAATTCTAAAAATTTTTTCACTGGTAAAAAGCTACATTACTCCTGAGTGCTATCTATACTAATATTATAAAGAGGTAAAATTTGTAAGTTTGTAAGTTTGTATGTAGGGGGTAATCTCTGGAACTAATGATCCAATTCTAAAAATTTTTTCACTGGTAGAAAGCTACATTATTCCTGAATGCTATAGGCTATATAACATCACGCTACAACCAATAGGAGCGGAGCATTAATGAAAAATGTTGCAAAAACGGGCAAGAATATTACTTTTTGAGGGCTTCCGTTGCGTGCGCTACGTAAACAGTTTCAGTTATGCAATCATGTATGTAGGGTAGGTAGAGTAGGTAGGGTAGGTGTAGGGTAGGTGTAGGGTAGGTAAAAAAAATGAGGAGAAATTAAATAAGGGCCGCATGTTTCTTAACAAATGTATTTTTTTGCCGTGAAATTGTTGAATTTTCGATCACTCAGGAATCGACACTATTTTTATCTATACTAATATTATAAAGAGGTAAAATTTGTAAGTTTGTAAGTTTGTAAGTTTGTATGTAGGGGGTAATCTCTGGAACTAATGATCCAATTCTAAAAATTTTTTCACTGGTAAAAAGCTACATTACTCCTGAGTGCTATCTATACTAACATTATAAAGAGGTAAAATTTGTAAGTTTGTATGTAGGGGGTAATCTCTGGAACTAATGATCCAATTCTAAAAATTTTTTCACTGGTAGAAAGCTACATTATTCCAGAGTGCTATAGGCTATATAACATCACGCTACAACCAATAGGAGCGGCGCATTAATGAAAAATGTTGCAAAAACGGGCAAGAATATTACTTTTTGAGGGCTTCCGTTGCGTGCGCTACGTAAACAGTTTCAGTTATGCAATCATGTATGTAGGGTAGGTAGAGTAGGTAAGGTAGGTGTAGGGTAGGTAAAAAAAATGAGGAGAAATTAATTAAGGGCCGCATGTTTCTTAACAAATGTATTTTTTTGCCGTGAAATTGTTGAATTTTCGATCACTCAGGAATCGACACTATTTTTATCTATACTAATATTATAAAGAGGTAAAATTTGTAAGTTTGTAAGTTTGTATGTAGGGGGTAATCTCTGGAACTAATGATCCAATTCTAAAAATTTTTTCACTGGTAGAAAGCTACATTATTCCTGAATGTTATAGGCTATATAACATCACGCTACAACCAATAGGAGCGGAGCATTAATGAAAAATGTTGCAAAAACGGGCAAGAATATTACTTTTTGAGGGCTTCCGTTGCGTGCGCTACGTAAACAGTTTCAGTTATGCAATCATGTATGTAGGGTAGGTAGAGTAGGTAGGGTACCTACCCTACCTACTCTACCTCCACCTCCACCTCTACACCTGTAGGGTAGGTGTAGGGTAGGTGTAGGGTAGGTGTAGGGTAGGTGTAGGGTAGGTGTAGGGTAGGTGTAGGGTAGGTGTAGGGTAGGTGTAGGATAGGGTAGATACGTAGCCAGTTGACGGGAGCGAAGCCGCGTGGGACAGCTAGTAGTGTTATAATCAAATTTATTTTATTGAATTTTGCCAAATGTTTTATATTTATTGATTGACTAGCTGTCCCACGCGGCTTCGCTCCCGTCAACTGGCTACGTATCTACCCTATCCTACACCTACCCTACACCTACCCTACACCTACCCTACACCTACCCTACACCTACCCTACACCTACCCTACACCTACCCTACACCTACCCTACACCTACCCTACAGGTGTAGAGGTGGAGGTGGAGGTAGAGTAGGTAGGGTAGGTACCCTACCTACTCTACCTACCCTACATACATGATTGCATAACTGAAACTGTTTACGTAGCGCACGCAACGGAAGCCCTCAAAAAGTAATATTCTTGCCCGTTTTTGCAACATTTTTCATTAATGCTCCGCTCCTATTGGTTGTAGCGTGATGTTATATAGCCTATAACATTCAGGAATAATGTAGCTTTCTACCAGTGAAAAAATTTTTAGAATTGGATCATTAGTTCCAGAGATTACCCCCTACATACAAACTTACAAACTTACAAATTTTACCTCTTTATAATATTAGTATAGATAAAAATAGTGTCGATTCCTGAGTGATCGAAAATTCAACAATTTCACGGCAAAAAAATACATTTGTTAAGAAACATGCGGCCCTTAATTAATTTCTCCTCATTTTTTTTACCTACCCTACACCTACCTTACCTACTCTACCTACCCTACATACATGATTGCATAACTGAAACTGTTTACGTAGCGCACGCAACGGAAGCCCTCAAAAAGTAATATTCTTGCCCGTTTTTGCAACATTTTTCATTAATGCGCCGCTCCTATTGGTTGTAGCGTGATGTTATATAGCCTATAGCACTCTGGAATAATGTAGCTTTCTACCAGTGAAAAAATTTTTAGAATTGGATCATTAGTTCCAGAGATTACCCCCTACATACAAACTTACAAATTTTACCTCTTTATAATATTAGTATAGATAGCACTCAGGAGTAATGTAGCTTTTTACCAGTGAAAAAATTTTTAGAATTGGATCATTAGTTCCAGAGATTACCCCCTACATACAAACTTACAAACTTACAAATTTTACCTCTTTATAATATTAGTATAGATTACTGTATGGATCATAATTGTAGTCTATATTGAAATTATCTAACTGATTTAAATTGTTAGACATTTTGATGAACTCGACTAATTGAAATGCATATTGATGATGTTATTGTGAATTGTATTGTGGTTGCGGTGGTCTTGATGGCTTTTGACTGGGGAGTGGGAATGGCCATTTGACATATTTTCTATACCAGAGCTATTTCGGCCGCCATTTTTGTGCCCCGGTTGCGAGTTGTCGGAGTATTGGGAGATCGGGCCTTAGTTGTTTGTTTAAATTGATTGTGATATTTTGATGGAATCGATTGGATTGATTGTAATATAGATATAATGGAATCATAGGATCTATAGATCAAAAAAGACAATATAGAAAAAAAAATAAAAAAAATATCATTTAAAAAAGCAACATTGGTATAGTAGCACTTATCAGTAAGCATAGTGTTGAGAGACAAGCAGTAAGGATAGTCAGTATTCCAATAGTGTGACACCCGTCTTGCCTAGGGGCAAGTAGTCAGCTGATTTGGTTAGACGAGAAGCTGGCCCCGCCATACTTGGGAATAGACAGGCAGATTGTGGCAAAGACAAAGTGACATGACAAAGATGACAAAGTGTGGCAAAAATCTCAAAACTTGAAAAAGGTCGCCTCATTTTTTTTTTGTGAATTCAGGGCTGGTTCCGTAGTAAGAGTTGTTCATAATGATGAGTTTTTGGCTTCCGTATCAGGAAGGTCCAAACAGAGCCCTATTGCTAGTCACTTATGTGTCCGTCTGTCTGTCCGTCGTCTGTAACAAAACTTTGTTCCGGTGAATTTTTTAACTGCCCATTGACCTATGAAAATGAAACTTGGTGATAATATTTTACCAACAAATACCAATATATTCTTCATTTGATACGGTACCCTAAATGTGCGAAGTCCGACACGCACTTGGCCAGTTTTACAAGTATTGCGTTTATTCTGATACATGTTGTGTAGGGTGGTTAGTTTACCCTCGGACTTTCCGTCCGAATTTGCCCTGTTCTGTCCAAATTTGCCCTGTTATGTCCAAATTTGCCCTGTTATGTCCAAATTTGCCCTGATATGTCCGAATTTGCCCTGTTCTGTCCGAATTTGCCCTGTTCTGTCCAAATTTGCCCTGTTATGTCCGAATTTGCCCTGTTTTGTCCGAATTTGCCCTGTTCTATCCGAATTTGCCCTGTTCTGTCCAAATTTGCCCTGTTATGTCCACATTTGCCCTGTTATGTCCGAATTTGCCCTGTTCTGTCAAAATTTGCCCTGTTATGTCCGAATTTGCCCTGTTCTGTCCGAATTTGCCCTGTTCTGTCCAAATTTGCCCTGTTATGTCCGTTTTGTCTTATCATATGAGTCTAGCAGGACACAATATCTATGAAACGCTTCTTGCAGACTGGTAAACATACGATAGTTCTTCATTACTTTTTAGTAAATTATCAGGGGTTGGGTTATCTATATATATATCGGAGGAAGGTATATGATTAATAATCAGGTACAAAGAAATATCGCTTTTAAAATTTATTAATTCAGTTTTGTTTAATTGGCAACATTTAGTCTACGATTCAATCTCAGTTCGATTTTATTCGATTGACAATACTTTATTTTGCTTATGTCAAAATACTCGATTTTGATTGGATGTTAAAAGCTGTAAACTTTGCCGGAGGTGTTCTTAAACCAATGAAAGCGGGGTGGCCAATAATAATGGCTACCTGAGCGGCTTCTCCCACGAGAGGTGGATCGCTTGAAAAGGAACGCGCGGGCGCGCGTTTTGGAGTTGAAAATAGTGGTGAATTGGTGATGAAAAGAGTTGAGAAGTAGCCAAAAGTGGCGTGTATAAACTTGAAAAAGTGTCTTATGGAGATTCCCAGGTCCCATACGATACCGCGGCGGGAGAGGAGTGCCGGTATTGCGGTGCGCCGCTCTCCCTACCTTCCGTGGCCTAGACGGGGTCGCCACCGCCTGATGGCGGACGCGGTAGGGCTGCAGGGGAAGAGGAGTGTCGGTATTGCGTTAGCCGCTCTCCCTATCCCCTGCGGCCGCAAAATGGTAGGTGGCGGGGCCATTGACTTTGGCCCGTCACAGTGGGACCAAGGGTGCCATACACGGGGTCGTCTGGCAACTATGTGCTGATTTGGTCCCTGAGGTGGTCACGGCGTACAATGTGTTCTTGTGCACCGGTGATGGGGGTTACTCCCCCGAGGAGGGTCTGGTGACGGACAGCCGCGGCGGGTTCGCGGTGCGTGCTAACGCGTGCCCGTGTTCCCGCCATAAGCGGCACAGGAGGACAACGTGGAGTTTTAGTGGGTTAGAGTGTAATTTAATTTAATTAAAGTAAACTAGATCTCAATTTTGAAATTATCATGGAGTCCTGACTTCACAGGCAGCATTTTATACCAGTTCAACGTTTTCTTGGAATATTATAATGTTCCAAGAAAACGAAATCAGGATGGCAACCAACCGATTGACTTTCAAAGTGAAAGCTCGCGAGCATGTTCGTAAGAAGTTGGCAGTAGTATCGTCACAGCGATAATTTTCTCCAATTATCTGCTACCACTAATTGTTTAAGTATTATATATTGTGTATTTATTTATATGTTTGAGTATCTATTGTATGTATTTATAGTATGTATAGCTTTGTATTTGAATAAACCTACCTTAGGTATCATGAATCAGAATCATCATTTATTGCTAATAATGTAGGTATACATATGAGATGGTAATTTTTGTAGACAGTCCCGGTACATTTTACCTTACGACATGCAAAATTGTACGGTTGAATATATTAATTTTAAAAAATCAGCAATTAGTACAACAATAATTAAAAAACATCCGGAATTAAATATCACTATGTCAACAAAATAATAAATTAAATGCAATCATAGTCAATCATCAGGAATAAAATATAATCATGTCAGCAAACTAATAAATTAAAGACTATGATTGTCTCGTGTAAAAACATTAGGAATTAGAAATAATCATGTCAACAAAAGAAATAATTAAATACAATCATGGTCATGATAGTGTCATGTCAACAAATTGTATTAATAAAATTAAGTACAGTCGAAGTCAAAAACATCAGAAATTAAAACAAAAATGTTAACTTTAAATATTGCACCTACCACTATTGGTCTCTGCATCACCCAAAGGTCGACTGGTAGAAAATGCCTAAGGCATTAAGTCCGCCTCTGTACGTTACTGTGCATGAAGTATTAAATAAATAAATAAATATAATGTTTTTCATGAAGCCAAAGCCGCAGGCAGAAGCTAGTGAACAATATCCATGGACCCATGTGCCTTTGCTGACCACACCTACATTTGAGCGAAATGTGTGATAAATGATGATGATATAGTACATTACTGCAGCGGCCAGCAAAAGAGGCATTGATGGACGAACGTCTAAATGTGGGCCGAGGCGAAGCCGAGGCACACATACTTAAGTCCATCAATGCCTAGTTGTGGCCAAGGCTTGTATAGTACTTTTCTCAAATAATGCGCGGAAATTAAAACTAAATAGCACCTAGAACTCATTTTGTCCAATATAATTACTTTTAGAAATCAATGACGAATAACAATAATTATTCCCGTTTTAAAGTGTTATTTGCAAGCCAGTTCGAAATTTAAATAAAACCTTTGATAAGTTACCTCCTTGGTTGTCATGTTTCGGAGTAAAAGATCGTTCCATTTTTAAATTACACGACAGATGTGAGTTTACTATGTCATTGTAATTTATTTGGCAGCTAAACACGACAGATATGGATTTTCATACAACTTTTGCCGGCCGCTGCTGGCACGTATATGGCCAGCACAGCAATTGCGATTTATCTCGAAGAAGGTTGTCAAACTAATGCTCAAATTTCCAAGCATGTTTGAGAAAAATCTTTAAAGATGGATATTACTTACTTTTTGTTGGTAGTGAAGACCAACATTGGTGGGGATCTGGCAGATAATCTATACCTTCCCCAGCCGCAGGATGTGTCTTTACTACACAACTCAACATTGGACTTCCCTTGTTCTTCGGGTTTCACGCCACGCTGAAAGGAAACAAATGATTTGGTTATCATTATGTAAAGTGTATATTTCGTTAATTTAGTTTTCTGTCTTCCACTATCTCTGGCCAAGTCTCAGAACATCGCCGCAGTCAATCAGCATTTTGTTATTGCGTTACCATAGATTGTTTAGATAGGGTGCCCTAGCCAGTCATTATTTATTATTTATTTATATACACTTTATTGTACACCAAGACAGAAACAATATTACATACGGAAACCTTAAAATTTAAACAAACATACAACTGGCGGCCTTATAGCGTTCTGCGATCTCTTCCAGGCAACACAGAATGGAGAGAGATAGCCTGGACACGACGCGACATGGGGTTGCACTTGGTGCAAGTTTGAATAAAACAATAAGTAACAAACATAAAAAGCACTAAATATAAAATACTAAAATAGAGATCTTCATTTTTCGATACAATCGACGATTACTCCACTGTTTGATAGCGTACGTTCAAAACAACCACAAAAAATATATTAATTTGTCTCGTCCTTATTTAGCCCTGTATAGAAACAAAACAGTAAAAAAACATGGATTTCAAAGCTTAGAACGTCGAATATTCATCATGAAAATGCCAAAACAGTTCCTATACAGGGATAGATATTTGTGTAATTTAGTTTTGAATAGAGGCTCTAGACCAGGGGTCACCAAATGACGGACCGCGGTCCACATCCGGTCAGCCGACCTGTTTTTTGTAGACCATAAGTAAACAGTACAATATAATTTTCACACCATCTGCTCATCAATGTCCACATAATTATCATGCAATCTCAACGGAAACTAAAGCATTACCTCCTAACGCAGGTAAGGATTTGAATTTGGAACGTCAAATTCGTGTAGAAACTCATGGTAAACACTTAGTAAAAAAATTACCATGTGGCATTGTAAAGAGGTTTTCTCGTAAATCGAACTAGCCACCAAAAGAAGACTCAAAAATAAATTAAATAAAACCAGCCAAGTGCGAGTCGAGCTCGCGCACAAACCGCAACACCACCGCACCGCAACGCAACCGTACCATTATCGCAAAAACCGGCAAAAAACACGTTTGTTGTATGGGAGCCCCACTTAAATATTTATTTTATGCTGTTTGTTGTTATAGCAGCAACAGAAATACATAATCTGTGAAAATTTCAACTGTTTAGCTATCACGGTTCATGAGATACAGCCTGGTGACAGATGGACAGACCGACAGACAGACGAACAGACAGACAGATGGATCTTGATGTCTTAGTAATAGGGTCCCGTTTTTATTCTTTGGGTACGGAACCCTAAAAAGGCGTAATTTCAAAGAATTTGAAACAAAATACGATGTTTGGTGCTGTGATTTTCAGAAAATTATATTGCAATATTCTCGTTGACAAAAAATGACGAGCGATAGTGATTCTATTCCAGAGTTTATCAAAACAGGTGTATTAGTTTATCAAAACAGAGATTATTTATCTAGACACGCAGCAGCGTGTGAGCATAGCGAGTGATTCAAGTGTTAGAATCCTGAGCGACGCGAGTGATTCATGGCCCTCGATATAAATCCGTTTTATTCAAGAGTTGCATACTATATTTTATACCATGACTACGAGAAAAATAAAGATTTAAGCGAAAAGCACAAGGAATGATAATAAATAAATGGTTTATTACCTTGAAAATTTACAAATATGTAAAACCCTTAGGGTTTAAATTTTGAAGCTGGATTAGGTAACAGCACCTGTGTTTTAGAGGCCAATGACCACCTCTGTTACGTAATAATTAATTAAAAACCAATGCAATTAATATTAGAATTACAATCCAAATAAGTATTTAGTAAACATCCTAGACTAAAATCAAAATTGAAACCCTAAATATAAACAAACTGAAAATGAAATCGATGAAGGAGTTTGAAAATCGAATATTCTTTGCACAAGCAGTTTGTTGGAGTTTGAATCGAGTATTTTATGCGCAAAGAGGTTGTATAGCATTTAGATGGAAGAATATATATTGGTGCGTTCTAAATTCAAACACCAAAACAGTGAGTAAAAGTGCTTTTTATTCACTGTTTTCAGTGAATAAAATAAGCTTTTTAGAGGGGGAATGGTATAAACAATATAACACGGGCATTTAACGCGATGATTTCGATTTCGGCCTTGTTGCAACGACACAGCCAGTACACGGAGACAACAGTCTACCTGGGACTATGATCGGTGCAACACGGCTGAAACCTCGGGTTAAATAGGTAAATAAATAATCGAAATCATCGCGTTAAATGCCCTAGATATATTGTTTTTCATTTGGAACCACTTTTGTCATCTTAGTAACTCAAAATCTATTTAACATAAGACACATGAAATTTGGTTTATGTATTAAAATCTCTAAGATGACCTATAAATCAAAATTTCATAAATATAGCTCAAACGATTATTTAAATATTAACAACGACATTTCTATCACCGAATGACTATAGTCCAAACCTAGTTCCAGATGACCTAGAAAGTTCAAATTTATTAGTGTCATTTTACTTATCGAGTTATCTTAATTTTTCATTGAATTTATCCGTCAAATGTGATTTGTAATTTGTTTTTATTTGGTTTAATGTACCTACTAATATGTCTATGTTTTTCTATTTTTATGTCATGCCATGTCATGTACTACTATTACTGTCTATTTTTATTTACTTATTAATTTATACACCATAATTGAATTAACATTAGTATATTTGCAATTCATTGTTTATTTTTAATAAAATTATGAATGCATAATATGTCATATTTTGAGTTAATTGATTAATGACAATATTTTTAATTTTTATTGAATTTATCCGTGTAATTTCGTCAATTGTGTAATAGCTTTTATTAATAAAAATTGTTTCAATTTATTTATAAATGTATTGATTTTATTTACTTGTTTTATATTTTCCAGTAATTTATTGTATATTTTTATCGACATAGCATACGGACTAGAAGAGTGCAATTTAAGGCGGGAGGAGGGTAGATCTAGTCTGTTTCTGTGGCGCAATGAGTAATTTGTTTGCATGTCTTCCCGTGTGTTGTAAGACTGGGTATTTGCGGACTAGTTTACATAATTCAATAAAAAAACTTTTTTACAAAAAAATACTACCGACTCCCAAATAAGAATAAAGTTATTTTCACTTTGTAGTTTTCTTATTTGGAAGTCGGTAGTATTTTTTTGTAAAAAAGATTTTTTTATTTTTCACTTTTTAGTTGTACCTACCTAATAGGCAAGTTGTTTTGTAAGTTTTCTATAACGCCAGAATAGATTACCCGAGTATCATGAAAATTGACCAAAACCGAACAAATGAGAGATCTGCTTACCCTTAAGAGCGTACTGGCGTGATGTTATGTTATGAAAACAATAAACAGATATACGATTGCAGCAGTCCCGAGCGATTTGCCGTTATTTATTGAAGAGTTCTGTTGTATATCTTCGAAGTTCTTCATCAGATCTTCACTAAATTAAAATGGGATCAATTTTGGAACATACTCTTTCAAACAAAAAGAAGAAAGAATTTTCAAAATCGGTCCACAATTGACGGAGATATCGGTGAACATACCAAAAATAAAACATACAAGAAGTCGAACATAGAACCTCCTCCTTTTTCGAAAGTCAGTTAAAAATATAAATACTAGTTAAGGCAAGGATTTTGTGTTTCTGGAAGTAAGGCTTGCAACTGTCTGTTTGTTCGATGTTAGATATTATTCTTATCAGTTTTTTTTAGGATAAAAAGGGAGGGAGTGTCCGTGCTATTTCCCCATAAGATAATGTGATAGCTAACCCAAGCGTGGGCATACGCGTAATATATCACTAATGCGGTTTGCAGGCTGGTAGTTTTTTTTATTTCACGGAGGGCATATGAAAACTTTGACATTTTCGATTTAACTTTCTGTATGTGGGTTTTCCAGTTTATATGAGTGTCTATTGTCAATAATTCTATTAGGAACTATGTAATAATCAGCAATCAAAATTAACGACAGCTGGTCTTTATGTGGATTTTAAGGTCTTATTTATTTATTATTTATTTATTTAAACTTCATGTACAATGGTGATACATAGGCGGACTTACAAAATAAATTACCGAATGTACATGAAAAAACTGAATGATCATACGAGTAATGTACAAAGTAAAATGAATTATTTTAAAAACGCTTCCACACAGACATATTGTAACGATTTCACTATTGGTAGCGTCATCCCTGATCAAGTAAAGTTTGTAAACTCCACGACACAGACTGATGATGTTATACAACAGACACAACAGTCTAATTTTTTTCGTGAGTGACTTGGCCACTGCGGCATTACAAAAAAGCATAAGTCCGGTATCATCCAATCCTCAATATAAAGTGTGTATTTGTCATCAGAATGTGTGTGGAATCAACAATAAGAAAAATGAATTGCAAATTTATTTGGAAACGCTTGAAAAAAGAGCAGATTATGTGTGTATTAGTGAACATTTCTTAAATGAATAATAATCCTCAGGAAGTTGCTGACATTCTGGTAAACCAGTTCCACAACAAGTGTATTATGCCTGGTAACAATACCCAACAAGCTGTTGACTTTCTTCAACAAAGTACGGGAAGAGTGGAAAACGAAATGGTCATCTCGCTTACTACCCCGGAAGAAATTCTTAAAATTGTAAATAATATGCAAAATAAGAAATCTTGTGGCTTTGACGAAATACCAATATCGGTTATTAAGGATAACCTATCAGTATTATCTGGACCCCTCTCGACTTTTTGTAATAAATGCATTGCAGAAGGCATTTTTCCAGACCAACTAAAAATTGCGAAAATCGTCCCAAGGGCTCGAAAACAGATCCAAAAAACTATCGGCCCATTTCTTTATTACCCACCCTCGCAAAAATTTTGGAAAAAGTTTTATAAGATCGCTTAGGTAGACATCTTGGTTTAAATAAAGTAATACATCTAAGACAATTTGGATATCAGAGGAACGTCGGTACAGGAGATGCTATTTATACCTTACTAAATGATGTGGTTAATAAATTGAATAGTAAAATGAGAGTTGCTGGTATTTACATGGACCTAAGCTCAGCTTTCGACACTATTGATCATAACCTGCTCATCATAAAATTGTAACATTATGGTGTTAGAGGTAAAGCCTTACAACTCTTCTCATCATACTTAAAAAATAGAAAAATGTTTGTTGAAGTTGATTCGACCCACATGAATGGTTTAAAGAAGAACTACAGGTCATTTATGTTGAATATTGCAACTGGTGTGCTCCAAGGATCAATTTTGGGCCCATTATTGTTTGTCTTGTTTGTTAATGACCTCATCGATTTCATTCAAAATCTTTCACCTGACATTCAACTGGTAGTCTTTGCGGATGACACCAATGCTGTAGTAGCAGCTAACGACATCCAAGAGCTTACTGTTAAGGTGAATACAGTCCTGGCTGCCTTTCATTCTTGGTTTAGTGCAAATATGCTCAAAATAAATATCACTAAAACAAACGTAATGTTATTCAAAACAACTGCGCGTAACGATGATAAAATGATTATTGAACTGGATCGAGTTAAAATTGAGCTTGTTAAGGAAGTTAAGTTTCTTGGCATTTATATAGATGAACTTTTAAATTGGAAAAGAGAACTAGCGGCACTGGATTCATCATTGTCATCTGCTTGCTATGCTTTAAGAATCCTAAGGGACGAGGTTAGCGTTACACATCTTAAGATGGTGTATTATGCCCTGATCGAGTCCAAATTAAGGTATAGCATACAGTTTTGGGGCAACAGCTATCTCTATAACTGTCAGAGAGCATTTGTCTTACAAAAAAGGGCGATTCGTACTATTGTCCGCATTCCTCAATGGGAGAGCTGTAGACCATTATTTAAACAACTTGGCATTCTGACAGTCCCTAGCCTATACATATTAGTTCTATTAAACACCTTTAAAAAATACATATATAACTATGAAACAGACGAAAATAGGCAGATAAGGGAAAATACACGAAGGAAAGACTTTGGAAATAAAATAGTACCTCAATTTGGAATTGTTAAACATAGTCCACAATATCAGGCCGTTAAAGCGTTTAATAGATTACCTCATGACTTGAAAAGCATTTTGTACACAGGCTCTTTCAAAGCAAAGCTTAAGGCATTTCTTTTGGAAAAATGTTTATACTCAGTAGATGAATTATAGGTTTGTGTTGTTTTGTGATGTCAATTGCCAATTAATTAATTATAATCGTATTATTATTATACTTATGTTTGCATGTTATTTATTATGTTAATTGAATGTATTTAATTTAAGCTTAGTGTTTACTTTTAATGTTAATGTTATGTTTTATGATGTAAAAATTTCGAACACAATGTATATTGTATCTGAATAAATTGAATTGAATTGAACTTATTGCAGCAAGGCATTCTCTACCAGGCAACCTTTGGTTTAAAAAGAACACAAAAGTGGTAGGAGCACAAAAACAAAAAATATGAACGTCTTCACGTGAATATATAACCAGTGGAATACCACCCTTAATTTTTTTGATCCAAACATGTCAGTTTTGGTACATAAGTACCAAAACTGACATGACCAAAGTCGACTATACTCTTAGTTATAAAAATAAGAGTATAGTCGACTTTGGTATTCATTACGATTTCGTTATAAGGAATTAACTCTTAATATGAGGCAAAAAAACGACCAACTTTTAGGCGAAATGTTGAATCGTTTAAGAGGAAATATGGGCAGAGAGCGCCGACTGAATTTCCTAAGTAAAAAGTCATTATTCGAGGTTTGGTTCTCATCTATTTCCTCCTCCAATATTGGACCTGTTTAAATGAACTGATGATTCCATGAACTGGTAAAGGAAAGTACTATGTCCCTATGTTTTCCTTTTTTCATTTATATTTGTCAAATTTGTACACTAAGCCTCTGTTGACAGCGCAATTTTGAGCATTTTTTGAGGGCTCTAGTGCTTCTAAAGATGATATATCATCAAAAAAGAAAACATAGGGACATAGTATATATCTTTAATTTTCAGATTGTCGGTTGATATTAAATGCATTTTAACCCCGCGCACAAAATAGTTCGTGCCGTCGACTAGTGTACCCTTAAGGATGGGTGTAGTATCAGTCAAGACAGTTTCACTTTATCTAATCGACTCCTCAAATTAACCGCTAAAAATAAAACGTCCGGCTTAAGGATATCATATCTTATTTTAGACTGCTGTCCGATGATATAGTGTAAAATATGTGTAACCAGTTTGATACTGCAATGTTGGCAAGTATGGAGCAATCAAAAATTAAATTAAATTCGATAGACGAAATAGACTGTCCACGGTATTTAAAAAAAACCGGGTAAGTGCGAGTCGGACTCGCGCACGAAGGGTTCCGTACTATTATCGCAAAAAAGGCAAAAAAAACACGTTTGTTGTATGAGAGCCCCACTTAATTATTTATTTTATTCTGTTTTTAGTATTTTTCGTTATAGCGGCAACAGAAATACATCATCTGTGAAAATTTCAACAATCTACCTATCACGCTTCATGAAATACAGCCTGGTGAAAGACGGACAGACAGACAGACAGACGGACAGACAGACAGACAGACGGACAGACAGACAGACGGATCGCGGAGTCTTAGTAATAGGGTTCCGTTTTTACCCTTTGGGTACGTAACCCTAAAAATGAGGAAATTAAGTACTCAAAAAGAACAAGGATGATTAGTCGCTGACTGCTGGCCTAGAAAATATCATCACTATAATAATAGGTGCACGTGTAATGTTGCGAAGAAACATAGATGTCAGTAAGGGACTGGTAAACGGAACCATTGTAAAAATAGAGAAGATATATTGGGACGTCGAGAACAGCAATAGCGCATGTAAAATTACAATACAGTTTAAGTATAATTTAATTTACGGACAAGAACGAGTCAAGACCAAGTTTCAGATATTAAGTAATGTATATATATGTTCTCAGTGAATAATTCCCTATTTGCTTAACATATGCTATTACTATCCACAAATCACAAGGCCTTAGCCTTGACAGCGCTCTTATCGACATAGTCTCTTCTATAATATGTTTAGTAACGGACAGGCTTACGTTGGACTCTCCAGAGTTAAAACCATAGATGAAGTACATCTTATCAATTTAGATCAAATTCAAATCAATGCACAAGAGAGCTCTATTGTAGAGTAAAACCGCCTGCGCACGTTATACCGCCCCGACTTGGCCAAATTAAGTATAAACAGAAAACGCGTAAAAAAGAATCCGGGTACTGAATGGGCAATTCACCCGAACATTTCAAAGGTACAAGACAATATAGAAAATAACACAAAAAAGACAATTAAACCCCGTAAACGTAGTAAAATAGAGTAGAATAACAAAAACCATTTGGTATTAATTTTATTATGAATAAGTACCCACTAATAATTTATGTATAAAAAGTAATGATATCCCATGAAAAACATAAATGTGAAAAAGGGAGATTCAATACTAAGAATATGCACGGTTGTTGACTACGCCGACAAAAGAATAGAGATCTAAATGGGTGCCAAGTTCTGTATTCTGAAATTTATTTACAAGAACATTAAACATTTTCTAAAATAAAAATAAAAACTCAATTTCTTGCTATGCTGATGTTATGTAATGTAGTCTATACTAATATTATAAACAGGAAAGATTTTTATTTGAACCTTTTTTTTCCTGTTTTGATTAAATTGGTTCCTGTGGTGTGGTCCACGGGAGCGAAGCCGCGGGCAACAGCTAGTTATTTAATAAAAAAAAAACCACTCACTCTTTCTCTAGGCACCATGGCGATCGCCAAAGCACACAATGCGAGGAACACCAGTAGCTCTCGCTTCATGGTCACGAAACGTATATGACAGTAATTACAAAAAAAGTTTGGTTTGCGCGAAGACGGAGCGTCCTGGAGTGGTGACAATCGGGCAAGCGCGACGTTATAATTATGTACATCAGTCACGAGGCCATGGCTAAATATTTAAAAAAATGTGACCTTTTATCTACATTAACCATACTAATATTATAAATGCGAAAGTAACTCTGTCTGTCTGTCTGTGTGTCTGTTACCTTCTCACGCTTAAGTCGCGGAGCCGATTAAGATGAAATCTGGTATGGACACAGATAATATAATACTAGCACACAGATGTCTCATCCCATACAAAGAAAACGTGCCGACGTAACTAGCGTTTTTCGTCTGATTAAGATGATTATTTTTATAAGCACTTCGATCGCGTTTGGTTCCGTTCCATGGCTATAGATGGTGTTAGCAGCGATTTCAAGTAAAAGGGTTTTCTCGGTTCGTGACTATTTTGTTCTTTAAATACAGTGACGATTTGTTTTATAGTATTTTTGCACGTTTTTACAGTTCCATTGTACCAAAATGAGTAACAACACAAATTAAAAAAATCGGGTTGAATGCCTCAGAAATTTAAAACAGCGCCATCTATTGCAGTCAATTTTAAATGATCCGTTCAAATAATCTTTGAAATGTGAATTAAGATTCCAATATCCAATAATTGTGTGCTGAGGAGAGTTGATTAAACAAGAACATACAATGTTTATGATCAATTTTAGAAAATGTTAATTTTACACATAATTCAATAACAAATATATGCATATCGCGCCATCTAGTGACATTTATTTGAACCAAATTTTCTTTCTTAGCGCTGACCCCGTGGTTTGGAGATAGTTTAAGACCCTGACATAGATTTTGGTTGAAAAAAAAAACAAAATCAAATAGTAAGTTTATTTCAAATAAAACTTAGAGGTACTTTTGAATTGTCAAACAAAAAATAATTAGTGTTGGGTAGGTAGGGTAGGGTAGGATAGGTAGAGTAGGGTAGGATAGGTAGAGTAGGGTAGGGCAGGATACGTAGGATAAATAGGGTAGGGTAGATAGGGTAGTTAGGTGGGTAGGGTAGGTAGTGTAGGTTAGGTAGATTGATAGGTAGGGTAGGATTGGTAGTTAGAATAGGGTAGGGTAGGTAAGTAGGTAGGGTAGGGTAGGGTAGGGTAGGATAGGTAGAGTAGGGTAGGGCAGGATAGGTAGGGTAGGTAGGGTAGGGTAGATAGGGTAGTTAGGTGGGTAGGGTAGGTAGTGTAGGTTAGGTAGATTGATAGGTAGGGTAGGATAGGTAGTTAGAATAGGGTAGGGTATGTAAGTAGGTAGGGTAGGGTAGGATAGGTAGAGTAGGGTAGGGCAGGATAGGTAGGGTAGGTAGGGTAGGGTAGATAGGGTAGTTAAGTGGGTAGGGTAGGTAGTGTAGGTTAGGTAGATTGATAGGTAGGGTAGGATAGGTAGTTAGAATAGGGTAGGGTAGGTAAGTAGGTAGGGTAAGGTAGGGTAGGGTAAGTAGGTAGCCAGAAGACGGGAGCGAAGCTGCGGGTGACAACTAGTCATTTATATTTTTTTTGACATGGATAGTAGAGTCAATAGGTGACAGTGATAAGATAATGACGCGACAGAAAAAAATAGTTTATCTAGACTCAAAGCGTAACGTTCCAAATATGAATAATATTGTAATAAATTGTAGTTCTAAAAACTAAAAAACACGCTTAAGGTTACACTAGTCGAAATTTTTGCCATACAAACGTAGTCTAGGGATTATTCCACTGTTTGACGATGTACGTTCAAAATAAAAAGTGATATCAATTTGTCTCATCATTATCTCGCCCTGTATAGAAGCGAAAAAGTAAAAAAAAAAAATATTTGAAAGTTATAAGCGTCGAAAATTCCACATTTCTACACTAATTTTGTCGCATTTTTGGGCGCAAATAAATACCATAAGAAGACGGAAAATTGCAAAACGGCCTCCATACAGGGATAGATTAGTAGTTCAACAATGCATATAATTTTATTTTGAACAGATAGATTTAGTCGTTTTTTCATGATATCTAGACTGCCAAAGGTCTGTTTATAAAATTTCGGGCGCTCGGTTTCGTCCTAAATCATTATCCATTTCGCTACAAATTTGCAAAAGTGTGTATTCGTACGCGAACTAGCTTCCTACTGCTCATCACAGCTTCTATCTCTTCCGCACGTGTTGTTGGTTGATATAAAATGCATTTTAACCCCGCGCACAAAATAGTTCGTGCCGTCGACTAGTGTACCCTTAATGGTAAATTGAACTAAAAAGTCGCTAATCCTGAAGATCTTGGTAAGGCTATTGGGACAAACAATTTAAACGCGCACGGTAGAATCAACTTTGATTAGTTGTAAATTTTAATTTTTGTTTGACTTTCAAAAGTACTTTGACTTTGACTAAATTATTGCATTGTTATCGGTCCTTGATAGGTGTGCAGTTTCAAATCAATCCGACGTTTTGAAGAGGGTGAAAATCACGTACAAAGATTCCGTTACATTGATACATAGTTACATAGATACATACCAAGCTAATAAAAGCGTGTTAAAAACACGTACTTTGTGTCGTGGATAGGTAAAATTAAAAAAAAACCATTGTTATGCAACATTTTATTTCGCTTTTCAGACAACTGCATCATAAAGCCGTCCCAATAGCCTACTCCAAGAAAGTTAAAAACTTAGGTGTTTTCCTAGACTGCAACCTATCTTGGCAGGTGCACATTGCGGAAGTAAGCAGGAGGGTGTTTTGCTCGTTTCGGTCTCTGAAACGTCTCCAGAAGTTCCTGCCTTTCTCGACTAAAGTTACTCTTGCTCAGTCTCTCCTTCTTCCTCTTCTTGACTATGCTGATGTCTGCTTCCTTGATGCGACTGAGGAACTCCTTGATAAGCTCGAACGTTTGCAGAATTTGTCCCATTTGCCATTTGCATTTGCCCATTCATCAAGTCGCTACGGTGGATCATTTACTGTTCGTGCTGTCCGCCTTTGGAATACTCTTCCTCACTCTATACGGGATAGCCCTTCGTTAGAGGTTTTCAGGAGAAGAATAAGGTATCATTTCCTGTCAACATGTTGCGAAAATATTTATCTATGAACTTAAGATTTTGGTTGTATTATATAGTAATGTATGTATTAGTTTATACATTGTGTGTTGTACACGTATTTGTTTAAGTTTATTTAGTATGTAAGAATTTTTAATATTAATTTTGTTGTGCACTTGGACGTATTATCCACATATGCAAATTTCTTAATGCAACTGAGGTTTGAGAACACAGTTATGGGTTAAGCTCGCCTTTGTACATAAGCTTACCTATTGTATCTGTGTCTTTATGTTTTTGTGTACAATAAAGAATAAGAATAAAATAACTTTTTATTTTTATAGCACACTTTTACTTTTTAATTTGCTGACGCTGACTTAATGAAGAAAAAATATGTAATAATCTATGGATGCGCTAGACTCATGCGCAATGAGAATCTAAATTTCTCGCCATACCCCTTTGTATTCCGTTTCGCAACATCATCATCATCATATCAGCCGAAAGACGTCCACTGCTGGACATAGGCCTTCCCCAAGCGTCGCCACATTGACCGGTACCGTGCGTCCCGCAACCAGCGGATCCCCGCAACCTTCACCAGGTCATCGGTCCACCTGGTGGGAGGCCTTCCAACGCAACGTCTTCCGGTTCGCGGTCGCCGCTCCAGAACCTTTCTGCCCCATCGGCCATCCGTTCTGCGAGCAATGTGCCCTGCCCACTGCCACTTAAGTTTGGCAATTCTTCGGGCTATGTCGGTAACCCTGGTTCTCTTGCGGATCTCTACATCGATACTGGAAATATGAAATAACGTAAGGGGCATTTTGTCGAAAATGAGTTATATACATCGTTGCATTCGGAATTTCTTGCTCTATCGATTGGTATACTGATAATCTCGATATTTCAAAAAGAAAGTCCCTTACATCACATATTTTCCGTAGGGCTAGACCATTTTTTTCTAGAAACCAGCTGTATAAGACATTTCAAATTAAAATTTGTATAAAAACTAATGTAAGTCTCTTTAATCCCAGTATTTGGTACATTTTAACAAAATCGAGTACATTTTACAACAGGTTACATAAGTTATTTCATAATTTGAGATGTTTTAGTGTTGTCTTATACATAAGTGTTCCCTAAGAAGGTACAAATATCATGTCCCTTACTTTAAATTATGACTGAAATTATCATTATCATATTGACCCTTACGTTAATTTGTCAACATCGAAAATAAATTGACATGTCCTTTACATCACACTGGACTGCGTGATCCGTACAATTCATCAACACTTATCTAAACAATAGTATATTATGCAACTAGTGAATAAAGGACGGTTTTAAAGCGAGGGCCATAGATGAACCACGAGCAAGTAAAGGATTCTAACAACTGAATCACGACCGTAGGGAGTGATTCATGATGATTGAATCACGAGCATAGCGAGTGTTAGAATCCTGAGTGACGCGAGTGATTCATGGCCCTCGATATAAATCCGTTTTATTCAAGAGTTGCATACTATATTTTATACCATGACTACGAGAAAAAGAAAGATTTAAGCGAAAATCACAAGGAAAAATACTAAATAAAAGTTTTACTACCTTCAAAATTTTGAAAAAATGTGAAAACTCAGGGTTTCACATTTTTTCTAAATTAAAGCAGAGCTAGGTAACAGCAACTGTGTTTCAGGGGCCAGTGACCACCTCCGTTACGTTACATAATTATAATTAATTAACACCAATGCAATTAATATTACAATTACAATTCAAATAAGTATTCACTAAACATACCAGACTAAAAACAAAATCATTATTAAAATCCTAAACATTAACAAACTGAAAATCAAATCGATAAAGGAGTTTGAAAGTCGAATATTCTTTGCACAAGGACTTCGTATAGAGTATTTTATGCGCATGGAGGTTGTATTGCATTGAGATGGACGTCGAATATATATTGGTGTGTTCTAAATTCAAACACCAAAACAGTGAGTAAAAGTGCTTTTTATTCACTGTTTTCAGTGAATAAAATAAGCTTTTTAGAGGGGGAATGGTATAAATATTATTATGCGTCTCTGTCACACACGCAAAAAGGTACGACTTGTCTGTGCTAGACAGCAATACAGATTTTGTATGTGATTTTGCTTGATGCACGTGCGTCGATAACATTGTTTGCGTGCGTCTAAAAGTAACAGTAACATGGTTTGTGACACTAAAAATCTTCATTTAAGTAATAATAAATCATCGTTTTCATTGTTTAAGCTGCAAGTAGTGAAAGTTTTATCTGGATTCCAAACATGAGTGATGTTCAAAGTTCTGAATAAATAGTGTCATAGTGTCAATGATTAACAACTGAAGATCCAGCCGCCGGCGAGACGGGTCTAGTTTTACCAACGTCTTGCGTAGATTTGATGGCGCATGCTCGCGCTCCTTCCTTTTCTCTGACAAGGATGGTGCCGTTCTTGACCCACACGAACTTGAAGCTATGTTTGGCGGCTGCATTATGACATTCCCGAAACAACTGCTTATTTTTCAGGGTCAAATGCTCAAATACTGTCAAATATTAAATATGATAATGCATCATCTGATGAGAGTGACAGTGACATAAAGAGAGACAGGTTCAGAGATGATAATATGGCTACTTGGGCTATGGAGTATAACATTACGCTTTGCGCTGAGATTAAACGAAACCTTGATTTTGGATACATTTTTACTCTCTCCATATCACTGCAGTAAACAATTGGTGGCAATCATCTTTGTCAAGAAACTGTCCACATTTAATTCATTAGATATTGTCTTGGTTCAGTAAAATAAAAAAAGTCCAAAGTAATACAACTTTTTAAATAAAAATAATGGAGACTGAACCCTAAAATCTTTCAATATGGTTGAGCATATTGCATAAAAATATGGCATAAAACATATCCACAAAACTGCTTGCCCACATAAATAAAGTATAATAAACCACAAATGCGATGTGGCAAATGACTAGTAAGGCAGACATTTATTTTACTATCTATTTTATAAATAATGGAGGCGTTATAGATAATAATGAAGTAATCGTCGTTATTATTTCCTTTATTATACATATTTCGTCGACATTTATATTTTCACTCAATTAACTTAATTTCTCCACGAAAACGGCTCGCGTGTATTGTGCCTTGAAATTAAGCTTTATGTATATTATTCTTTTATTTTGGGATATGCAAAACACTCGATTTCTACATCTATACCCACTTGTTTTCTAATCCTATTAAACTCTTTTCCCTCTATTAAAATTATTTCTACTGCACTACTCAGCATCCGCAATAATTCCACGATTCTCGGTTGATCAGGCCGATAGTCTGTGTTGTTATTGGTGATTGGAGTGTCATTTTTGACTTTTACTTCTTCTTATTGCCTTTTCTGTGCTCTAGTCATTACATAGATTATTTTCTCATTAATACATTTTAATTCATCGGAATTTATTGGAATTCTAGACAATGCGGCTGCTACGGTGTTTTCTTTTCCTTATATGTATATAATATTATAATCGTATTCTTCTAATATTAACCGAAACTTTAATAACCTGCTTGGTGGATCTATCATTCCGAATAAATACAGCAATGGTTTGTGGTCTGTCATGATTGTAAATTTTTGCCTTGCCTAGACGATATGGCATAATAGTAGATTATTGCATCGAGCACAAAGTAATTTATTATTGCACCGAGTAGCGAGGGCTCTAATCTAACAGGCACGAGGGCAATATAAATTACTTAAGGCGAGGTGCATAATCTGCTTTTCTTTCAACTATTACCTATAGGAATAGTAGATAAAAGAAACTCATATCAAACAGTTAAAATAGAAGTTTAATTATTGAAATTAAAAGTTATACTTGAGCAATTATTAAACGTAAGGTTAAGTTTTGTTGGGCAAATTTATATTTGTTTGTTTAACTTGGGACTGAATAATATTATCAGACGAGTTAGATGGGCCTGGCTGATTTGTTACAATGAAGTCGTTATCACGGGAAGTAGATGGGCGCGGCCACGGGCGCGGCGATGTCGAAAATCACTTTTTTAAATTTCTTTCATTTTTAAATCAGAGTTAGCAGCAATCATTTTTTAAATTTGGAACAAGTAGGATAGAAACGAATAATACGTACGTAAAAAAAAAGTATTGATATCGGCTGGCTGAATAGAGCTAATCCATTGAGATTGGCACCTTTTGGTGCGATTAAAAAAATAAACTGTGCAATAATGAAATTTCATACATTTTTATTGCTCTAGAGCAATAAAGACTCGCTTTGTACTGAGTTTTTAGTGTGATTGTGATGAAATTAAAGCATAGTTGGAAGAAAAATATTTTATACCCCAAACTATCGCAAGATACTCCTTCTGTATAGTTGGGTAGTTTTTTTCAGCTTTAATTAGTGGTCGACTCACATATGCGATTGGATGCATGTCTTTATTACAAAGTACAGCTCCTACAGCAATACCTAAAGCATCTGTTTTTAAAATGAACCGTGATATTAATGCTTCTTTCAATAATTTAAACGAATTTTCGCATTGGTCAGACCATATAAAAGGAACACTTTTACGACGTAAGGTATTTAAAGGAATAGTTGTTTCTGCGATTTTTTTAATAAACTTTCTGTGATAGTTGCAAAATGCGACAAAGCGTTTTACTTCTTCTGTACTTTTTGTGTTGTGTAATTTTCAGTAAGTTTTATTTTAGCTTTATCTGGACTTATTCCTTCTGCTGAAACTATGTGTAACTGTGTGTGTCGTTTAATTTTAGGGTAACTTTTCTAAGTCTCTCGAAAACATCTATTAAGTTTTTATTGTGAACTTCAAAATGACGTCCAAAAATTACAAGATCATCAAGGTTTATGAAACACTTTTCATACGTTAAACCTGACATGGCAATATGCCCTTGAAAAAGAACTTCCTCTATTGAAATTATTATTTAACCTGTTATTATTATTATTATTTATTTATCTCAGATATGAAATCCATAGTTGTTAGTAAGTACAAATATTTATATACTATGTTAGTTACTTAAAATTAGATTCACATACAACACATACACATCATGTCAAAATTGAAGTACAAAAATCTAAAACGAATAATTAATTTATGTAATTATGATTTAAAATTAATGTCAATAAAATAAAATAAAATGTCTTGAAAAATCCAAAAAAATCAAAAGTACATTAAGATTTATTAAAAGTGTTGTAAAATTCATTATAATTTATAAAATAAAAGTCTGTGTTCAGTAGGGGTCAAATTGCAAATTTACTAAATGTATTACTTCTCGACATGTAATCGAACTCAATGCCACAATATTGGGTAATCTGTTCGGCCCGCTACAACGCTGAATATGCTGTTGTCACTGCCGCGGACACGACTTAGCAGCGAGGCGGCTCTTTTTCTAAGGATGGCATGAAAGCCATCGACATTTGCGTCTGCAAACATGCCCGATGCGCTACAGTACCGTGGCAGCCGCATCAGCATCCTAAAAGCGTTATTATACTGAACGCGCAGGGCGTTGAGTGTCCCCTGCGTATAGTTGACCCATAGACTGCACGTGTAAAAAGATTGGCAAAAAGCCCGAAACAATGTTACTTTTACTGCCTTGGTGCAGCGTGCAAATCTACGAGCCAACATATTGCATCGAACAGCCAACGCCCGGCGCTCCCTCTCAATGTCCTCGTGGTCTGAGAGGTCGTCCGAGACCCAGTGGCCCAGGTACTTGAATCTTGAAACTCTGGTTAACGGAATGCCATCTATGAAGACGGGTGGTACGTGCGTAACCTTGAAGGCAGTTGATTGAAACACCAAGACTTCACATTTCATCACATTATACCTGAGCCCATGAGCCCCGGCATAATCCACACATACAGCGAGCAGTTTTCGAATGGCGCTAGTGGAGGGACCCAGCAACACCATATCGTCCGCGTAACTGATGTTATTAATGAATTTTCCATCTATCGAACATCCGACATTGGTGCCGCTGAGCCTCTCGATCAGTCCGTTCACGTACAGATTGAAGAGACGAGGCGAGGTTAAACCGCCCTGCCTAACTCCACACCTCAATCTGTACGCCTCGGAGGTCACGCCTGCCCATCTTATTACATTAACCTGGTTGTTGTACCAATAATCAAAAATGTTAATTACCTCTTCAGGGAGGCTGGTTTCCGTCCTCATTTTGTGCCAAAGCAAATCATAGGACACCAAATCGAAAGCTTTAGAATGATCTAAAAAACAAGCATAGACAGGCGTTTTCCTGTCAGTGTAGTACCGGACAGTATGCTTGAGGCATAGAACAGCCGTTTCTGTCGACAGCCCCTGCCTAAAACCGAACTGAGCGTCGTTAAGCTTTATGTGGCTGCTCAAAATACGATCAAGCAGACTGTCTAGCACTTTCGCCACGGTTGTAGCTAACGAAATGGGCCTATAATTGCTGTTGTCTGAAGCATCACCAGTTTTATTTTTGTTTTTTCCTCATCATTTATCATAACGGATAAGTCAGTCAGAGAGCACGTTTTGTAGTTTTTTGGAAATGTGATTTTATTGTCTGTATCCATATCGCTGTAATAATTTAATTGTAGGAATTTGAAATTGAGGTTTGAGCGTTCTTTTGTAAGATAACATAGAACTTTGAATTCACAAAAAGAGGCGAGTTTCTGCGCTGTGGTTCGAACCGTCGAACAATCGATAAGTGACTAAGTGTCGCCATCTATGCCGCCGATCCAAGTTAACTTAAATTAAACAAGTCGAAATTATGCTTCTTGATAAGTTCCAGTATTTGAACAAAACAAAAACGGTTAAAATAACTCATGCGATTAGATTTTTTTTACTGTCAAACACTTTGGTCACTTGGTTTCAGTTTTGTAAAAACATGTTCAACAAGTCACTGCACTCGATTGTCACTGTTTGTCATTGTAATGTTTTGTTTTTATTTGATTATTGTAAGTTATTTATCTTTGCCTTTTATAATAGTTCTTAATCTTTATTGTTCGAGCTTACATTTGCTCTTATTAATGGTAAATAATCACAGAACAAAAAAAAAACGCCTTAAATCAATACATATAATAAATCTGTAGAAAAATATTTTTTGTACATCGAAAAAAAATCCAAAAAAAATAGCCAAGGTGTTAAAGGATAACCAACATAACCCATTTCTAGCATTTTTGGAATTTTTGTCTGTTTGTCTGTTTATCTGTTTGTCTATTTGTCTGTTTATTTGTGCACGCATCACGTGAAATGTACGAAACCAATGTAGATAACTTTTATACATAAAAATTGTGCGTATCTTGAAGAATTACTTAGTTTTTGTTTCATCGCAATCGGTTCACTCTATCAAAAGTTAGATGAATTTAAAGTGTTCAAGAAGTAAAATTATCACAGCTCACGCAATTCGGTTACTCGGACAGTTGAACTCGCTATTCGATAGATGGCGTTGTGCATTTAAAGTCATTATCTGAATCGCGGTGTTAAGATTTTACGCGAAAGAATGACCCTAGAAAAAAAAAATTGGTATGTAGTACGTATATTTTTTAACCGACTACCCAAAAAGGAGGAGGTTCTATGTTCGACATTATGTATGTTATTATTTTTTTTTTTGAGTATGTTCAGTGTTCACCGATATCTCCGTCAGTTGTGGACCGATTTCAAAAAATCTTTTTTTGTTTGATAGAGTATGTTCCGAAATTGGTCCCATTTTAATTTGG
Organism: Orthosia incerta; assembly: GCA_948252205.1. NCBI lineage: Eukaryota > Metazoa > Arthropoda > Insecta > Lepidoptera > Noctuidae > Orthosia > Orthosia incerta. The sequence continues at coordinate 20,656,985 of OX411764.1, read as the reverse complement.
TGTAGGACTGACGAAGCAATTCGAAGATATACAACAGAACTCTTCAATAAATAACGGCAAATCTCTCGGGATTGCTGCAATCGCATGTCTGTTTGTTGTTTATACCATTTCATAACATAACATCACGCCAGTACGCTCTTAAGGGGTACGCAGATCTGTCATTTCACCGGTTATGTTCAAGTTTCATGATATTAGGGTAATATATTCTGGCGTTATAGAGTAGGTAACTTACTAAACAACTTGCCTATTAGGTAGGTACAACTAAAAAGTGAAAAATAAAAAACTTTACAAAAAAATACTACCGACTTCCAAATAAAACTACAAAGTGAAAAATAACTTTATTTTTGGAAGTCGGTGTCCATAACGCAATAAATTGGTACCTACGAAAGACACCGACTTCCAAAAATAAAGTTATTTTTCACTTTGTAGTTTTATTTGGAAGTCGGTAGTATTTTTTTGTAAAAAGTTTTTTTGAGTATGTGGAGTAGGCAGGCAGGCTGGTAAGTATGGTAGGGTTGGCAGGCAGATGACGGGAGCGAAGCCGCGGGCACAGCTAGTAATAAATAAATTTAGCGAAAAAAAAAACAATAAAAAGTCACATTTACAATTTTTTTGGAAATTTATTCACGGAGCGGATTCGATCGTGTGACTCAACCGTAGTAGACCTTTCTCTCAAAAACTACTAACTAACTAAGCCTAAAACTAAACTAATCTAATATATGGCGTCGAAAAACTTCTCCACATCGTTGTTCACTAGTATTGTGCCCAAAAGACTGGCAGCATTGCCACGTTGTATGGCAATGCTTATCATCTCACCAAAGTTAAAGCCAGCCCTTGGGTCACGCGAAGTGTCAACTAGGCGTTTGGAAAGATCTTTAAACAAAGTGTGAGCACTCGGACCCCACGGACCAAGAGTTTCAACCCCAAACGAACGAACTACCGATGAGATTACTATATTGCCACCGCTTGAGGTTCACTGCAGCTGTAGCAGCAGTACCAGAATCCTTTTTTTACCCAGAAGACCGATCCATGCGGCTGTTATTATTTAACCATGAGCTCTTCCCAAGTATCATACACTTGACTTGAGGCAATAAAAATATATCATAGAAAACGGTGGCGATCTCATGTTTAAAGTTATGACCGAGCCAATAAAATCCTGCACTGTTTTATATGGCAAGTATTTATTACTTACTTGCTTGGCTATTTTGTTGTGTTTCTAGTGTAAGAGCAAACAAATGTTTTGATAAAGTAATAATAAACAATGTAAGTTATATAAAGTAAATTGTTAAATACTTTTTTTTTTCATTCTAAGACTACAACTTCATTAAGGTTGAAACTGTTTATTTGTGCACGCATCACGTAAAATGTACGAAATCAATGTAGATAACTTGTATACACAAAAATTGTGCGTAACTTGAAGTATTACTTAGTTTTTGTTTCATCGCAATCGGTTCACTCTATCAAAAGTTAGATGAATTTGAAGTGTTCAAGAATAGTACATTGTTATCCTAGGGGTGAAAGTAACTTATTTAGTCCCGAGACGGGGTTAGGCGCCCGGAACGAAGTGAGGGCGCCAATAGTTCGAGGGACTAAATAAGTCTTTAACCCGAGGTAAACACTGTGCTTTTCATTACAAATACAAGGAAATAAAAATAAAAATATGAATTAGCTAAAGAAAAAATGATTGCCGCTGTCCCGCCTATTCGGTTGAAAGCGATTCTCCCTAGGGATCAAAGTAATACTTTTCATCCCTAGGGAGAATCGCTTTCAACTGAACCTCAGGCAACTTCAGACTTACAGCTGTCAGTTGAAAGCGATTCTCCCTAGGGATGAAAAGTATTACTTTCATCCCGCTCCTCAGGCAACTTCAGACCTACTTTCAGAGTATGAGTAATGTAAATAAAATTATCACAACACACGCAATTCTGATACTCGGACAGTTGAACTCCATATTCGATAAATGGTTTTGTGCATTTGAAGTCATTTTCTGAATGGTGGTGTTAAGATTCTCCGCGAAGAATGACCCTAGACAAAAATTGGTAGGTAGGTAGGGTAGGCAGGAAGGTAAGTAGGGTAGGGTAGGTATGAAGGTAAGTAGGCAGTTGACGGGAGCGAAGCCGTGGGCACAGCTAGCAATTAATAAATTGTAATTAAGATTAATCAGAAGTTCCAATGGCATGCAAGCTACTTGCATACCGTTGGAACTTGCTACTTATATGCAAGATACAGGCGTGTGTGTTTTTGCCTAGGGTTGAGACCAACTACATTATTTTCGTTACGGTTTCGCTTGTTATGTGTTAGTGTAGATCTCTATAAAGATAATTAGAGTGGCTTGAAATAAATTAAAGTAAGTGATTACTTGGTGAGTTGCAATACCTACTTTTATATTCTTATTCGTTGTCTTTATTTCTGAAGATTGTTCTCGTCTTGGAATGCTTTGTTGGAATCACTGACGAGCTGCTTCCCCGCCACTCAGTCTTCGGTTCTTCTCAAAACAGTGGTCACCGCGGGTCCTGTAACCGCCTTTATCCTGGTTTGACCAACGCAACGAGTAGAGTAGGTGAGTTGTGAAACATAGTGAATTGATCAGGTTCCAGGAGTCGTAAAAAAAAACTAAAATGATTAGCAAAATAACTAAATAGCCAGGAAGTACTGGAATATAGGGCAGGCTTAAAATTTATCATAGGTCGTAAGATATACCTGCAGCAATATTAGAAATAGAGCAGCAAATCATGTTCCACACGCGTGGGGCTCCTATCACTGCATATATTGGGGTTTAAAGACTTTAAAGAAACCGTGTTGGGGTGCCATTAGTTCTCGAGCTCGCTTCGCTCGCTCTTGGACTAATTAGTTGTGAAGATAGGTCAAATATTATTGTTCTAAATGAGCGTAACCGCTTACAAATTTTATTTTTGTGCAAACCAATTGTATAATTCTGCTGAATAAATAATGATTTTGTATTCAAGACTATTTATTTTGCTAACATATACCTACATTAATTATAAAGCTGGGGTATTCCTCGAAGCGCACCAACTTTGAACCGCACCAAATTAATGATTTACTTAGCGCACTTGAATGGTGCGTTTCAAAGAATACTTTTGGGGCACTTCATTTGGTGCGGTTCAAATATGGTGCACTATAAGGAGTACCCCATAAAGCTGACCAAATATCTAATTCATCATCTTCCTGGTCAGCCCTTGCTCCATGTTATCATCTTACCCCTCCCTCTGTATCTATTCCCATTTATATTCATAACTGCTTTAATAATAACATTATATCTATCACATTCTTGATAGGTACCTACATGTGCACTTTACTTACGAAGGTAAACTTATGATTCCGTGTTTACTTGTAAAATGTAATCCAATAAAATGTTTGACACTTGCTAATCCGCATACAATTTATTTCCTGATTTCCTGTGTGCCAATCGTAACCGAATTGTAACAAACAATGATTTACAGGTAATTAGGAAATACATTATTTTGCCTCTTTTTATTGATTATCAATTAAATATGTATCAATAGGCACTATTTTGATTTATTTACAGATCAGTTCCGGTTTGCGGGGAGATAATGTTGGCACGGTTGGCGAAGTGGTCTAGGGATTGGCTGCTGCGCTGCGAGTCGTGGGTTCGATTGCCCCAAGAAAAAATATTTGTATGGCCTACTGATAGTTCTTCTGGGTCTTGTTGTTTGTGTATGGAAGTTTAAATGTTCGTTAACGTACCCACGACACAGGAGAAATTTCTAGTGTAGGTCAACGTTTAATATATTTTTAGGTTTTTACCCAAAGGGTAAAAACGGGACCCTATTACTAAGACTCCACGAGCTGTCTGTCTGTCAGTCCGTCTGTCACCAGGCTGTATCTCATGAACCGTGACATCGAGACAGTTAAAATTTTCAGAAATGATGTATTTCTATTGCCGCTATAGCAACAAATAGTAAAAACAGAATAAAATAATTATTTAAGTGGGGCTCCCATACAACAAACATGATTCTTTTTCCGTTTTTTGCGATAATGGTACGAACCCTTCGTGCGCGAGTCCGACTGGCACTTGGCAGTTTTTTTATTGTAAATAGGTATTTTCTATCTCATACTTACTAACTAACAAGGCAAGTAAAAGCTTGTCAAAAAAGCAGAAATGCCGGGTAACTATAATGAAATAGCTTTATTTTGGATTAATCATCATCATTTCCATCAGCCTTTTAATGTTTCCACTGCTGGGACACAAGTCTCCTCTCTGTATGAGGTAGTGGGCCGTAATCACACGCGGGCCTAGTGCGGTTTGGTGGTTATTTAGGATTGCTTCAACGGTCACTTTTCATGACTAAAATTCTGCCTCGAAAACGATATGTCGATCATAGGCAACTTCAATGGAAAAAAATCACAAAAACCACTCTTTCTTTTTGTGAGACTTGGTTAAGAGTAAACGGGGCAGAGAGTGTCGACTGAATTCCATTAGTAAGAAGTCATAATTCGAGGTTTGGCTCTCGTCTCTTTCCTCCTCCAATATTGGACCAATTTAAAAGATATTCCGTAAACTGAAAATTAAAGATATATACTATGTCCCTATGTTTTCCTTTTTGATGATACATTATCTTTAGAAGCACTAGAGCCCTCAAAAAATGCTCAAAATTGCTCTGTCAACAGAGGCTTAACATACAAATTTGACAAATATAAATAAAAAAAGGAAAACATAGGGACATAGGGGCATACTTTACCAGTTTAAGGAATATCTTTTAAATTGGTCCAATATTGGAGGAGGAAAGAGACGCGAGCCAAACCTCGAATTATGACTGTTTACTAAGGAAATTCAGTCGACGTTCTCTGCCCATATTTCCTCTTAATATTATGCAGTCGTCACGGGCAGTCAGATGCCCGAAAATCTGACTATTATTTTTACCAAGGGTTATCGTGTTACATAGTACGAGTATCTTAATCGTGATGATCACATCAAGAAACTTGGTAAAGCGAGACATACTTTCAGATCATAATCGTCACTATAGTAATTTCAGCCAAAAGACGTCCACTGCTAAACATAGGCCTACCCCAAACGTCGCCACACTGATCAGTCCTGTGCGTCACCCTCCGGGCATCCTCCGGTTGCCCGCAGTCTGGTCTTCGGTCTACCTAGAGGGAGACCTTACAACGCGGCAACGTTGCGTCTTCCAGTTCGCGGTCGCTGCTCTAGAATTTTGCGGCCCCATCGACCATCCGTTCTGCAAGTAATGTGCCCTGTCTAATGCCACTTCAGTTTGGCAATTCTTCGGGTTTCATCGGTGACCCTGGTTCAGATACCCGATCTATTTAAATCAAAAATCTAATCTAAAATAGTCTTCAGCATTGGCTACAACCATGTGATTTTTACTAACAGTCATCTGCTTTTGGTCCTCCTGGATAACGAGTGCTTAAAAAGACATGAGAATGCTTATCAGCGGAACAAGTAGTACTTCAGGATTAGGAAAGTCGACCCCGGGAAATGGGCAGTAGCGAGGTAGAAGAAGAAGATTAAGAGTCTGCGTTTGATTTGTTCAGCAACCGCTACCAACGAACATCTGTATTTCTCTGTAAATAGTGTACCTACTTCCTGCAGTAAAACCAGTTGAATTGAAGAAAGCATTCATGTGTGGATTAGAATCAGAACTCACCTTTTCAACTCCTGCACACCAGCCTTGCGCACCGTGGGCTCGGTCAACGTGCAAACAGCGAAGTATTTAATTCAGCAATTTACGCACAGTTCCACAGGTGCTGGTCACTCGCTTTTCTTACCCGGAGCACTAAAGAATCCTCGATGGGCGAGAGGAAACTAGGAATTTCACCTATTAGCCGTAAACCGTTCGGTAGACAGTCATTTCGCGCGCTAGTCCATTAGTTCAGTGAAAAAACACGCGCTTTCGTGGCGCTGCGGTGTTGTCCACCAATCGGATGGCTCGGCCAATGATGAAGAGCCAAAATGGCGGTTCCACTCAAATCCACTCAATGTTCAATAAATTAATACATAATTGATGAAATTATGGTCGTTGTGAGGTGAATAAAAGCCCAGAAAAATCCCTTGAAATTATTATGCTTATTTTCCTTACGAACCCACTAAAATAGAACAATGTAAGTAGTATTCACACTTGAAACGAAGAACGGTACGGAACACCAGTTAGAAGAACAAATAAGTACGAGTATTTACCGTCACACAAAATTTATTTCATATAAGTACAGAGACTTGTCTGACGGAATCTTAAATGGTTCTGAAAGGTTTTGTACATTGGATAGCTATAGAAATACAGGTAGATATCAGGGTCACTGCCATGAGCTCTTAGAGCAAGGTTATTTCCATTATGCGTAAGGGACAGATGTATACAAGTCAAGTACATCTATCCCTTGCACACAATGGGGCCTTAATCTGACGTGTCATAACTATCATGAAAAAATCAATTTTAATGGGATTACCTGTTTAGTGACTACATGATTATGATCAATAATTAAGTTAAATAAATTATGTAAATTTTATTTTATTATTTTATATTAGCACGTCGACATTAAAGGCAAAATAAGAGAACAATTTTGAATAAAAATGTACAAAATTGTTCTCTTATTTTGCCTTTAGATACAGAAGATTGGTAAAAACCAATCTTCTGTATCTTATTTAGAGTGCAAATAATTTATTTTTATTTGATTTGAAAGAACAGAGATTCGTGACCGTTGAGTGATGAAGCATGTGGGAGACGGCGCCAGGATGCAAGCTAATTGTGACTCTTCTTCTGCCCGGGTGCCTGACACCGGTATATGTACGTATCTGTTGGTGACGTATATTCATTCTCGAGACATTCCATGCCAACAGCACAAATGCACCTGAAAAAAAACGATTACTTTTCAGATTTTTATTTGTCAACAATGCGTAACAAGAGGAACTCGTGGCTAAATAACAGCCACAGGGATCAATAAAAAAAAAAAAAATGTAATGGGTTTGCTCTTGACTCTAGTCTAGGTCATAGGTGACATTGGTGGAATGGCAACAAGGTAAGGATGATAACATGCAGTGCGTCTAGATGTCCGATGGTAGAAGAGGGCTGGTGGGATGAGGTCGTGGAGTTCTTGAGCACACTCACCGAAGTACAGTCTGTAGAAGACCGACAAGCAGGCAACCTTACGGCAATGAGCCAAGCTGTGAAGTTTGGCGTCCTCCAGTTCAAAGTCGCCAATGAGCCTCTTGGCTCTGCGTTCCACTGAGTCAAGCGCGGCGAGCTGATACTTAGCTGAACCATCCCAAAGGTGGCTGCAATACTCCATGCAGGATCGGATTTGCACTTTGTATAGGGTTAAAAGCTGTCCAGGCGTAAAGTATCGCTTCACTCTATTTAGGATGCCCAGTTTTTTGCCGCGATTTGGGCTTTGTACTCAATGGAGGAGCCGAAGTTGAGACTGGATGTCAACTCCATGCCTAGGAGCTCGAGCCGATCAGTCACAGGAACAGACGCACCCCGAAAAGTAGGCGTTTGATCGAACAGACTCCTTTTAGCGGTAAAAAGACACGCCTGTGTTTTGGTGGCGTTAAAAGAGACCAGATTGTCATCGTCAAGGCTTAAGGTCAAATCTGTCCGCTCCACCATAACCTCCCTCAAGGAACGAACTTCATCCACGCTGGTTTTTGCGCTGGGCAAGTATCTCTCTGAAACAGTACTGTCATCTGCGTACCCAACAATACCAGGCTGAAGTAGGTCATTGATGTGCAGCAGGAAAAGAGTTGTAGAGAGAACAGACCCCTGAGGAACTCCGACATCAATAGCCATAAGGTCTGAGGAGCAGCCGTCAATGACTACTCGGATCGACCGTTCGCTAAGGAAGTCTGATATCCAGCTACAAAAACCAGCGGGGATGCCATAAGCAGGAAGCTTACTGAGCAGACTCGCGTGCCAGACCCTGTCGAAGGCCTTCGAGATATCAAGCGATACAGCAAGTGCCTCGCCGTGTCTTTCGATGGCAGTGCGTGACATACACAAGAAGATCGCCAGTTGACCGTCCCCGGCGAAAGCCATATTGACGGTCACTGAGGAGATTATTGTCTTCAAGGTAGGTCAGCAACTTACTGTTCAGTATCCTTTCCATAACTTTGCACAGAATGGAGGTTATGGCGATCGGACGGTAATGGGCAGGGTCTGCACGGTTGCCTTTTTTGGGCACTGGTTGCACATTTGCAAGCTTCCAGGATTTTGGAACCGTTCTTTTTACAAGAGAGAGGCGGAACAAGCGCATCAACACAGGAGACAGTTCAGGCGCACACAGCCTCAGCACTCGTGCTGGAATGCCGTCAGGCCCGCTGGCCTTGTTCACGTCTAGACTGCACAATACTCGCCGGACCTCTTTAGTGTGCACAGCGATCTCCGACATCGAAGAGTCGCAATGAGGTACAGTAGGTGGTTGCTTGGAACCAGCGTCTAGACGTGAATTGCTAGCGAAAAGAGATGCAAATAAATTTGCTTTGTCACTCGCAGAGTGAGCCAGCGACCCATCAGGTTTCAGCATTGGAGGTAAAGTGGGAAGACAGAAATTTGACTCAACCGCTTTAGACAGGGACCAGAACTGTTAACTACCCGGAGGGTGCGATGCTAGCTTGGCCCCAATACGTCCGATGTGGTCAAAACGTGCCCGACGCAAAACCCGCTTGCAGAACTTGGCAGCAGAATTAAAAGCTCTTTTCCTCGCACGAACCCTACGCGCTCTAACTTTTCGGTCGCGGGCCCCGACCCAGGCTTGGTAGGCAGACTCTTTTCGGGCCTCAGCGTGGGCGCATTCTGCATTATACCAAGGTCGGGATTTGTTACCGAGCGGAATGTCGGAGAATGGAATGAAATACTCCATGCCCTGCCGAATCACATCCGCAACCGCATCCGCACAGCTCGAGGGGTCACCCGAGGAAAAGCACACATGCCGCCAAGGATAAGACGCAAAAAAGTGCCGCATCTCATCCCAGTCTGCTGACTCGTATCACCATACTCGCCTCGTGCCTCTAAGACTCTCATCTGGAGGAGAGCAAGTCGACACGGATTTCACCAGACAGTGGTCAGACGTTCCCAGCGGGGCTGAGAGCGATACCGAATGACTGTCCGGATCGGTTGTCAGCAGAAGGTCTAAGCAATTGGGTGTATGGCCGTCTACATCCGGTACCCGCGTTGCCTCATTCACCAGCTGGGTTAGATCTAGCGATAGAGAAAACTTGCGCGCCTCTGACCCGGCATGGTCAGTTTTACGGTACGGGTATAACCACTCCTTATGATGGGCGTTAAAGTCCCCCAGAAAATTAAGCTTCGCTGTTGGGTACCGTTGCTGGGCCATGTCAGCCGACTCCACGAGGCAATTAAAGAGCGCTGTCGTCTCCTGGTCACCAGCGTGCGATTTAAGTAATTTTTCGAGGTTAGGTAACGCTTGTTGAGGTCCGTCGGTGGATGGGTGACCATACATAACATATAGAGTGCCCTACGTGCCTCGGAACGCACTGGGGGGTGACCATAAGCTCTTATAGCGGTATCAATTTGAGATCGAGTAAGTGACAGATAAATCTTGGGTATCCAAAAATTAAAATTAATATCTGTTCTAGTCCATATTTTTATTATTATTTATCATACTTATTCCTACTGTTATAATTAAGTTTGTTCTATTAATCCAATTTTACCAAGTATTTTTATTTTTAATTGCAATTTTGATAATTTATTTTAATTGAATTATTGATAAATTTTATTTTATTAATTGAAATGTTATTAATCATTTTTGTTAATTGAGATTTTATTAAACATTTTTAATAATTGAAATTTTATTAACCATTTTTATTAATTGATTACATTTTTGTCAGTCATAAATTGATACCATATTAAATTGTTTGACATAATTGTTAAAATTAAATGTCACATTTTAGTGAAATTTATATTGTAATGTAGCTATAATAGTAAATTATTTATTCATCTATAGGTACTAATATTATAAAGAGGTAAAATTTGTAAGTTTGTAAGTTTGTAAGTTTGTATGTAGGGGGTAATCTCTGGAACTAATGATCCAATTCTAAAAATTTTTTCATTGGTAAAAAGCTACATTACTCCTGAGTGCTATCTATACTAATATTATAAAGAGGTAAAATTTGTAAGTTTGTAAGTTTGTATGTAGGGGGTAATCTCTGGAACTAATGATCCAATTCTAAAAATTTTTTCACTGGTAGAAAGCTACATTATTCCTGAATGCTATAGGCTATATAACATCACGCTACAACCAATAGGAGCGGAGCATTAATGAAAAATGTTGCAAAAACGGGCAAGAATATTACTTTTTGAGGGCTTCCGTTGCGTGCGCTACGTAAACAGTTTCAGTTATGCAATCATGTATGTAGGGTAGGTAGAGTAGGTAGGGTAGGTGTAGGGTAGGTGTAGGGTAGGTAAAAAAAATGAGGAGAAATTAAATAAGGGCCGCATGTTTCTTAACAAATGTATTTTTTTGCCGTGAAATTGTTGAATTTTCGATCACTCAGGAATCGACACTATTTTTATCTATACTAATATTATAAAGAGGTAAAATTTGTAAGTTTGTAAGTTTGTATGTAGGGGGTAATCTCTGGAACTAATGATCCAATTCTAAAAATTTTTTCACTGGTAAAAAGCTACATTACTCCTGAGTGCTATCTATACTAATATTATAAAGAGGTAAAATTTGTAAGTTTGTAAGTTTGTATGTAGGGGGTAATCTCTGGAACTAATGATCCAATTCTAAAAATTTTTTCACTGGTAGAAAGCTACATTATTCCAGAGTGATATAGGCTATATAACATCACGCTACAACCAATAGGAGCGGAGCATTAATGAAAAATGTTGCAAAAACGGGCAAGAATATTACTTTTTGAGGGCTTCCGTTGCGTGCGCTACGTAAACAGTTTCAGTTATGCAATCATGTATGTAGGGTAGGTAGAGTAGGTAAGGTAGGTGTAGGGTAGGTAAAAAAAATGAGGAGAAATTAATTAAGGGCCGCATGTTTCTTAACAAATGTATTTTTTTGCCGTGAAATTGTTGAATTTTCGATCACTCAGGAATCGACACTATTTTTATCTATACTAATATTATAAAGAGGTAAAATTTGTAAGTTTGTAAGTTTGTATGTAGGGGGTAATCTCTGGAACTAATGATCCAATTCTAAAAATTTTTTCACTGGTAGAAAGCTACATTATTCCTGAATGCTATAGGCTATATAACATCACGCTACAACCAATAGGAGCGGAGCATTAATGAAAAATGTTGCAAAAACGGGCAAGAATATTACTTTTTGAGGGCTTCCGTTGCGTGCGCTACGTAAACAGTTTCAGTTATGCAATCATGTATGTAGGGTAGGTAGAGTAGGTAGGGTACCTACCCTACCTACTCTACCTCCACCTCCACCTCTACACCTGTAGGGTAGGTGTAGGGTAGGTGTAGGGTAGGTGTAGGGTAGGTGTAGGGTAGGTGTAGGGTAGGTGTAGGATAGGGTAGATACGTAGCCAGTTGACGGGAGCGAAGCCGCGTGGGACAGCTAGTAGTGTTATAATCAAATTTATTTTATTGAATTTTGCCAAATGTTTTATATTTATTGATTGATTACTGTATGGATCATAATTGTAGTCTATATTGAAATTATCTAACTGATTTAAATTGTTAGACATTTTGATGAACTCGACTAATTGAAATGCATATTGATGATGTTATTGTGAATTGTATTGTGGTTGCGGTGGTCTTGATGGCTTTTGACTGGGGAGTGGGAATGGCCATTTGACATATTTTCTATACCAGAGCTATTTCGGCCGCCATTTTTGTGCCCCGGTTGCGGGTTGTCGGAGTATTGGGAGATCGGGCCTTAGTTGTTTGTTTAAATTGATTGTGATATTTTGATGGAATCGATTGGATTGATTGTAATATAGATATAATGGAATCATAGGATCTATAGATCAAAAAAGACAATATAGAAAAAAAAAAAAAAAATATCATTTAAAAAAGCAACATTGGTATAGTAGCACTTATCAGTAAGCATAGTGTTGAGAGAAAAGCAGTAAGGATAGTCAGTATTCCAATAGTGTGACACCCGTCTTGCCTAGGGGCAAGTAGTCAGCTGATTTGGTTAGACGAGAAGCTGGCCCCGCCATACTTGGGAATAGACAGGCAGATTGTGGCAAAGACAAAGTGACATGACAAAGATGACAAAGTGTGGCAAAAATCTCAAAACTTGAAAAAGGTCGCCTCATTTTTTTTTTGTGAATTCAGGGCTGGTTCCGTAGTAAGAGTTGTTCATAATGATGAGTTTTTGGCTTCCGTATCAGGAAGGTCCAAACAGAGCCCTATTGCTAGTCACTTATGTGTCCGTCTGTCTGTCCGTCGTCTGTAACAAAACTTTGTTCCGGTGAATTTTTTAACTGCCCATTGACCTATGAAAATGAAACTTGGTGATAATATTTTACCAACAAATACCAATATATTCTTCATTTGATACGGTACCCTAAATGTGCGAAGTCCGACACGCACTTGGCCAGTTTTACAAGTATTGCGTTTATTCTGATACATGTTGTGTAGGGTGGTTAGTTTACCCTCGGACTTTCCGTCCGAATTTGCCCTGTTCTGTCCAAATTTGCCCTGTTATGTCCAAATTTGCCCTGTTATGTCCAAATTTGCCCTGATATGTCCGAATTTGCCCTGTTCTGTCCGAATTTGCCCTGTTCTGTCCAAATTTGCCCTGTTATGTCCGAATTTGCCCTGTTTTGTCCGAATTTGCCCTGTTCTATCCGAATTTGCCCTGTTCTGTCCAAATTTGCCCTGTTATGTCCACATTTGCCCTGTTATGTCCGAATTTGCCCTGTTCTGTCCAAATTTGCCCTGTTATGTCCGAATTTGCTCTGTTCTGTCCGAATTTGCCCTGTTCTGTCCAAATTTGCCCTGTTATGTCCGGCTTGTCTTATCATATGAGTCTAGCAGGACACAATATCTATGAAACGCTTCTTGCAGACTGGTAAACATACGATAGTTCTTCATTACTTTTTAGTAAATTATCAGGGGTTGGGTTATCTATATATATATCGGAGGAAGGTATATGATTAATAATCAGGTACAAAGAAATATCGCTTTTAAAATTTATTAATTCAGTTTTGTTTAATTGGCAACATTTAGTCTACGATTCAATCTCAGTTCGATTTTATTCGATTGACAATACTTTATTTTGCTTATGTCAAAATACTCGATTTTGATTGGATGTTAAAAGCTGTAAACTTTGCCGGAGGTGTTCTTAAACCAATGAAAGCGGGGTGGCCAATAATAATGGCTACCTGAGCGGCTTCTCCCACGAGAGGTGGATCGCTTGAAAAGGAACGCGCGGGCGCGCGTTTTAAGTTGAAAATAGTGGTGAATTGGTGATGAAAAGAGTTGAGAAGTAGCCAAAAGTGGCGTGTATAAACTTGAAAAAGTGTCTTATGGAGATTCCCAGGTCCCATACGATACCGCGGCGGGAGAGGAGTGCCGGTATTGCGGTGCGCCGCTCTCCCTACCTTCCGTGGCCTAGACGGGGTCGCCACCGTCTGATGGCGGACGCGGTAGGGCTGCAGGGGAAGAGGAGTGTCGGTATTGCGTTAGCCGCTCTCCCTATCCCCTGCGGCCGCAAAATGGTAGGTGGCGGGGCCATTGACTTTGGCCCGTCACAGTGGGACCAAGGGTGCCATACACGGGGTCGTCTGGCAACTATGTGCTGATTTGGTCCCTGAGGTGGTCACGGCGTACAATGTGTTCTTGTGCACCGGTGATGGGGGTTACTCCCCCGAGGAGGGTCTGGTGACGGACAGTCGCGGCGGGTTCGCGGTGCGTGCTAACGCGTGCCCGTGTTCCCGCCATAAGCGGCACAGGAGGACAACGTGGAGTTTTAGTGGGTTAGAGTGTAATTTAATTTAATTAAAGTAAACTAGATCTCAATTTTGAAATTATCATGGAGTCCTGACTTCACAGGCAGCATTTTATACCAGTTCAACGTTTTCTTGGAATATTATAATGTTCCAAGAAAACGAAATCAAGATGGCAACCAACCGATTGACTTTCAAAGTGAAAGCTCGCGAGCATGTTCGTAAGAAGTTGGCAGTAGTATCGTCACAGCGATAATTTTCTCCAATTATCTGCTACCACTAATTGTTTAAGTATTATATATTGTGTATTTATTTATATGTTTGAGTATCTATTGTATGTATTTATAGTATGTATAGCTTTGTATTTGAATAAACCTACCTTAGGTATCATGAATCAGAATCAGAATCATCATTTATTGCTAATAATGTAGGTATACATATGAGATGGTAATTTTTGTAGACAGTCCCGGTACATTTTACCTTACGACATGCAAAATTATACAGTTGAATATATTAATTTTAAAAAATCAGCAATTAGTACAACAATAATTAAAAAACATCCGGAATTAAATATCACTATGTCAACAAAATAATAAATTAAATGCAATCATAGTCAAAAAATAATATATAAAAAAGTTAGGCATAAATAATAATCACGTCAAACAAAATAATAAATTAAAAAAAACATAGTCAATCATCAGGAATAAAATATAATCATGTCAGCAAACTAATAAATTAAAGTCTATGATTGTCTCGTGTAAAAACATTAGGAATTAGAAATAATCATGTCAACAAAAGAAATAATTAAATACAATCATGGTCATGATAGTGTCATGTCGACAAATTGTATTAATAAAATTAAGTACAGTCGAAGTCAAAAACATCAGAAATTAAAACAAAAATGTTAACTTCAAATATTGCACCTACCACTATTGGTCTCTGCATCACCCAAAGGTCGACTGGTAGAAAATGCCTAAGGCATTAAGTGCGCCTCTGTACGATACTGTGCATGAAGTATTAAATAAATAAATAAATATAATGTTTTTCATGAAGCCAAAGCCGCAGGCAGAAGCTAGTGAACAATATCCATGGACCCATGTGCCTTTGCTGACCACACCTACATTTGAGCGAAATGTATTATGTATTTGAGAGCCTTGAACATCGGCGCCAAGTTGCCAGTCTGTCGGTTTTTTATCGGTTACATTTCGGGGAGTGTGCGTTGGAATTGCATGAATTAATTCCTCCTAGCCCTTTCCATTATCGGAATACAAGACGTACGGCGATGTGTCATCGGTACATGGTGGACATTCCACCCATACGCACCAAACGTTTTGGGAATACTTTCATTATGCGTACAGCAAGGGAGTGGAATTCCCTGCCGGGGTCTGTATTTCCTGAGAGCTACAACCTGGGAGTCTTTAAGTCAAGAGTGAATAGGTTTCTTCTAGGTAAGCGCGCTACATCGTCGACCACATCATCACTTACCATCAGGTGAGATAGTGGTCAAGCGCAAGCCTATCAATAATAAAAAAAAAAAAAAAAAAAAAAAAAATGTGTGATAAATGATGATGATATAGTACATTACTGCAGCGGCCAGCAAAAGAGGCATTGATGGACGAACGTGTAAATGTGGGCCGAGGCGAAGCCGAGGCACACATACGTAAGTCCATCAATGCCTAGTTGTGGCCAAGGCTTGTATAGTACTTTTCTCAAATAATGCGCGGAAATTAAAACTAAATAGCACCTAGAACTCATTTTGTCCAATATAATTACTTTTAGAAATCAATGACGAACAACAATAATTATTCCCGTTTTAAAGTGTTATTTGCGAGCCAGTTCGAAATTTAAATAAAACCTTTGATAAGTTACCTCCTTGGTTTTCATGTTTCGGGGTAAAAGATCGTTCCATTTTTAAATTACACGACAGATGTGAGTTTACTATGTCATTGTAATTTATTTGGCCGCTAAACACGACAGATATGGATTTTCATACAACTTTTGCCGGCCGCTGCTGTCACGTATATGGCCAGCACAGCAATTGCGATTTATCTCGAAGAAGGTTGTCAAACTAATGCTCAAATTTCCAAGCATGTTTGAGAAAAATCTTTAAAGATGGATATTACTTACTTTTTGTTGGTAGTGAAGACCAACATTGGTGGGGATCTGGCAGATAATCTATACCTTCCCCAGCCGCAGGATGTGTCTTTACTACACAACTCAACATTGGACTTCCCTTGTTCTTCGGGTTTCACGCCACGCTGAAAGGAAACAAATGATTTGGTTATCATTATGTAAAGTGTATATTTCGTTAATTTAGTTTTCTGTCTTCCACTATCTCTGGCCAAGTCTCAGAACATCGCCGCAGTCAATCAGCATTTTGTTCAATACCTAATTGCGTTACCATAGATTGTTTAGATAGGGTGCCCTAGCCAGTCATTATTTATTATTTATTTATATACACTTTATTGTACACCAAGACAGAAACAATATTACATACGGAAACCTTAAAATTAAAACAAACATACAACAGGCGGCCTTATAGCGTTCTGCGATCTCTTCCAGGCAACACAGAATGGAGAGAGATAGCCTGGACACGACGCGACATGGGGTTGCACTTGGTGCAAGTTTGAATAAAACAATAAGTAACAAACATAAAAAGCACTAAATATAAAATACTAAAATAGAGATCTTCATTTTTCGATACAAACGACGATTACTCCACTGTTTGATAGCGTACGTTCAAAACAACCACAAAAAAATATATTAATTTGTCTCGTCCTTATTTAGCCCTGTATAGAAACAAAACAGTAAAAAAACATGGATTTCAAAGCTTAGAACGTCGAATATTCATCATGAAAATGCCAAAACAGTTCCTATACAGGGATAGATATTTGTGTAATTTAGTTTTGAACAGAGGCTCTAGACCAGGGGTCACCAAATGACGGACCGCGGTCCACATCCGGTCAGCCGACCTGTTTTTTGTAGACCATAAGTAAACAGTACAATATAATTTTCACACCATCTGCTCGACAATGTCCACATAATTATCATGCAATCTCAACGTAAACTAAAGCATTACCTCCTAACCCAGGTAAAATTGTATGAAACTCCCAAGGGAGTAAAATGATTTGAATTTGGAACGTCAAATTCGTGTAGAAACTCATGGTAAACACTTAGTAAAAAAATTACCATGTGGCATTGTAAAGAGGTTTTTTCGTAAATCGAACTAGCCACCAAAAGAAGACTCAAAAATAAATGAAATAAATCCAGCCAAGTGCGAGTCGAGCTCGCGCACGAAGGGTTCCGTACCATTATAGCAAAAAACGGCAAAAAAACACGTTTGTTGTTTTAGTATTTGTTGTTATAGCAGCAACAGAAATACATCATCTGTGAAAATTTTAACTGTTTAGCTATCACGGTTCATGAGATACAGCCTGGTGACAGATGGACAGACAGACAGACAGACAGACAGACGGATCGCGGAGTCTCAGTAATAGGGTCCCGTTTTTACCCTTTGGGTACGGAACCCTAAAAAGGCAAAATTTCAAAGAACGTGAAACAAAATACGATGTTTGGTGCTGTGATTTTCAGAAAATTATATTGCAATATTCGTGTTGACAAAATCAAAACAGGTGATTTAGAGATTATTTATCTAGACACGCAGCAGCGTGTCAAGCCAAGTTCAAGCAAAAAAGAAACTGGCGACGCAGTAGCTGTGTTCAATATTACACGAACCATTTTGAGCCACTAAAACTTTCGCGTTTCATAATTGAAAAACAATATAACACAGGCATTTAACGCGATTATTTATTTACCTATTTAACCGACGTTTCGGCCGTGTTGCAACGACACAGCCAGTACACGGAGACAACTGTCTACCCGGGACTATGATCGTTGTAACACGGCTGAAACGTCGGGTTAAATAGGTAAATAAATAAGGCAAATTTTTAACCGAGGGAAAAATATACTGAATGGGCGACTATTATACTAAGTAAGCAACTATTTATCCGATTTGAGTAATACCTTTTAGGAGATTTTTGTGAGCTGCGGTAATAATATTGTTACATACTTTAATTGTATTTGGGTTTTTATTTTTTCTATTTTAGAATATTATTATTTTGAAAATAGCTGAACAACTATCGAGGCGACATCACTGTGCAGTGCGGGAGTTCGGGTTTATTCGTGTCCAAGAGCGAGCGAAGCGAGCTCGGGAACTTAGGGCAACCCGACACGGATAGGTTAGGTTCAAAGGGGATGACGGGAGCTGAAGTGAGCGAGCAAAGCGAGCGAACTTACCTCTCGTCATCTCCTTCATGTTAGGTTACTTTAGACCCTGCAGACAGAAAAAGGAGCCCTGTCGACAAACTTATATTTTCAAGTCGCTGTTTTAAACATTTGTATTCGCCCACTGTTTGTCGCCCACTTAGTATTTCAGTAAGCCATATTCAGTATTTTTACACCTTTAATTTGAATTTTTTTTCGCTCGTTTAAATACTAGCCAATAAATAATCGAAATCATCGCGTTAAATTCCCTAGATATATGGTTTACAAGAACATTAAACATTTTCTAAAATAAAAATAAAAACTCAATTTCTTGCTATGCTGATGTTATGTAATGTAGTCTATACTAATATTATAAACAGGAAAGATTTTTATTTGAACCTTTTTTTCTTCCTGTTTTGATTAAATTGGTTCCTGTGGGTGGTCCACGGGAGCGAAGCCGCGGGCAACAGCTAGATATTTAATAAAAATAAAACCACTCACCCTTTCTCTAGGCACCATGGCGATGACCAAAGCACACAATGCGAGGAACACCAGTAGCTCTCGCTTCATGGTCACGAAACGTATATGACAGTAATTACAAAAAAAAATTGGTTTGCGCGAAGACGGAGCGTTCTGGAGTGGTGACAATCGGGCAAGCGCGGCGTTATAATTATGTTCAACAGTCACGAGGCCATGCCTAAATATAAAAAAATGTGACCTTTTATCTACATTATCCATACTAATATTATAAATGCGAAAGTAACTCTGTCTGTCTGTCTGTGTGTCTGTTACCTTCTCACGCTTAAGTCGCGGAGCCGATTAAGATGAAATCTGGTATGGACACAGATAATATAATACTAGCACACAGATGTCTCATCCCATACAAAGAAAACGTGCCGACGTAACTAGCGTTTTTCGTCTGATTAAGATGATTATTTTTATACGCACTTCGATCGCGTTTGGTTCCGTTCCACGGCTATAGATGGTGTTAGCAGCGATTTCAAGTAAAAGGGTTTTCTCGGTTCGTGACTATTTTGTTCTTTAAATACAGTGACGATTTGTTTTATAGTACTTTTGCACGTTTTTACAGTTCCATTGTACCAAAATGAGTAACAACACAAATTAAAAAAATCGGGTTGAATGCCTCAGAAATTTAAAACAGCGCCATCTATTGCAGTCAATTTTAAATGATCCGTTCAAATAATCTTTGAAATGTGAATTAAGATTCCAATATCCAATAATTGTGTGCTGAGGAGAGTTGATTAAACAAGAACATACAATGTTTATAATCAATTTTTTTAAATGTTAATTTTACACATAATTCAATTACAAATATATGCATATCGCGCCATCTAGTGACATTTATTTGAACCAAATTTTCTTTCTTAGCGCTGACCCCGTGGTTTAGAGATAGTTTAAGACCCTGACATAGATTTTGGTTGTGTTATTTCAAATAAAACTTAGAGGTACTTTTGAATTGTCAAACAAAAAATAATTAGTGTTGGGTAGGCAGGGTAGGGTAGGATAGGTAGAGTAGGGTAGGGCAGGATAGGTAGGGTAGGTAGGGTAGGGTAGATAGGGTAGTTAGGTGGGTAGGGTAGGTAGTGTAGGTTAGGTAGATTGATAGGTAGGGTAGGATAGGTAGTTAGAATAGGGTAGGGTAGGTAAGAAGGTAGGGTAAGGTAGGGTAAGGTAGGGTAGGGTAGGTAGATAGCCAGTTGACGGGAGCGAAGCTGCGGGGGACAACTAGTCATTTATATTTTTTTTTGACATGGATAGTAGAGTCAATAGGTGACAGTGATAAGACAACGACGCGACAGAAAAAATAAGTTTATCTAGACTCAAAGCGTAACGTTCCAAATATGAATAATATTTGTAAAAACACGTACTTTGTGTCGTGGATAGATAAAAAAAAAAAAAAAAATGTTATGCAACATTTTATTTCGCTTTTCAGACAACTGCATCATAAAATAACTTTTTTTATTTTTATAGCACACTTTTACTTTTTAATTTGCTGACGCGTATGGGCTCATTGACTTAATGTAGAAAAAATGTGTAATAATCTATGGATGCGCTAGACTCATGCGCAATGAGAATCTAAATTTCTCGCCATACCCCTTTGTATTCCGTTTCTCAACATCATCACCATCATATCAGCCGAAAGACGTCCACTGCTGGACATAGGCCTTCCCCAAGCGTCGCCACATTGACCGGTACCGTGCGTCCCGCAACCAGCGGATCCCCGCAACCTTCACCAGGTCATCGGTCCACCTGGTGGGAGGCCTTCCAACGCAACGTCTTCCGGTTCGCGGTCGCCGCTCCAGAACCTTTCTGCCCCATCGGCCATCCGTTCTGCGAGCAATGTGCCCTGCCCACTGCCACTTAAGTTTGGCAATTCTTCGGGCTATGTCGGTAAACCTGGTTCTCTTGCGGATCTCTACATCGATACTGGAAATATGAAATAACGTAAGGGACATTTTGTCGAAAATGAGTTATATACATCGTTGCATTCGGAATTTCTTGCTCTATCGATTGGTATACAGAAAATCTCGATATTTCAAAAAGAAAGTCCCTTACATCACATATTTTCCGTAGGGCTAAAAAAACTAGCTGTATAAGACATTTCAAATTAAAATTTGTATAAAAACTAATGTAAGTCTCTTGAATCTCAGTATTTGGTATTTACATTTTAACAAAATCGAGTACATTTTACGAAATGTTTTAGTGTTGTCTTATACATAAGTGTTCCCTAAGAAGGTACAAATATCATGTCCCTTACTTTAAATTATGACTGAAATTATCATTATCATATTGACCCTTACGTTAATTTGTCAGCATCGAAAATAAATTGACATGTCCTTTACATCACACTGGACTGCGTGATCCGTACAATTCCTCAACACTTATCTAAACAATAGTATATTATGCAACTAGTGAATAAAGGACGGTTTTAAAGCGAGGGCCATAGATGAACCACGAGCAAGTAAAGGATTCTAACAACTGAATCACGACCGTAGGGAGTGATTCATGATGATTGAATCACGAGCATAGCGAGTGATTCAAGTGTTAGAATCTTGAGCGACGCGAGTGATTCATGGCCCTCGATATAAATCCGTTTTATTCAAGAGTTGCATACTATATTTTATACCATGACTACGAGAAAAAGAAAGATTTAAGCGAAAATCACAAGGAAAAATACTAAATAAAAGTTTTACTACCTTCAAAATTTTGAAAAAATGTGAAAACTCAGGGTTTCACATTTTTTCTAAATTAAAGCAGAGCTAGGTAACAGCAACTGTGTTTCAGGGGCCAGTGACCACCTCCGTTACGTTACATAATTATAATTAATTAACACCAATACAATTAATATTACAATTACAATCCAAATAAGTATTCACTAAACATACCAGACTAAAAACAAAATCATTATTAAAATCCTAAACATTAACAAACTGAAAATCAAATCGATAAAGGAGTTTGAAAGTCGAATATTCTTTGCACAAGGAGTTCGTATAGAGTATTTTATGCGCATGGAGGTTGTATAGCATTGAGATGGACGTCGAATATATATTGGTGTGTTCTAAATTCAAACACCAAAACAGTGAGTAAAAGTGCTTTTTATTCACTGTTTTCAGTGAATAAAATAAGCTTTTTAGAGGGGGAATGGTATAAATATTATTATGCGTCTCTGTCACACACGCAAAAAGGTACAACTTGTCTGAGCTAGACAGCAATACAGATTTTGTATGTGATTTTGCTTGATGCACGTGCGTCGATAACATTGTTTGCGTGCGTCTAAAAGTAACAGTAACATGGTTTCTGACACTAAAAATCTTCATTTAAGTAATAATAAATCATCGTTTTCATTGTTTAAGCTGCAAGTAGTGAAAGTTTTATCTGGATTCCAAACATGAGTGATGAAAAGTTATCTTCACTTCTAGCCCACAGGCATAGTTATTTATGCTACAAGTGCGGAAAGTAGGTGATTTCCGATGAGTGGATAAATCAACACGAGTCGGAAATCACCTTACGCACGTGTTTCATACAACATTTTACTATGCATTGTGCGAGGAAATAAGAAAATATATCTGAACCAAGCAAGAAATTAATAAAATGGCGCTTATTCAAGGGTCAGCATATCCACAGATTAACTAATAGTTCCTCGGGCATATCTACTGCGCATGTGAAAATAGCTGTCACGTCGTAACGCAAAAAGGCACGAGCAAAATATTCATTCTGCCAAACATATTTAATGAATTTATAAATTAATTTATTGATCAAAATCTAAATATAGAGTAATTAAAAACGTCTTAAATGAAGTATTAGTTTTGTTTAACCTTTTATATGAATGATAATCTGTACTTAACTAATTTTTTAAACTTTTCTCAAATAATAAAAACTCTATGCGGCGGGCTGACGCTGGAGTTAAAAATTAAAAAAAAGTACAGGAAAGTGAAAAGCACTAGTAAAAAAGTGACACTTTCCGCACAGTTTGGCTGCTTAGAAAACGCTCTATCTTAACCAACGAAAGCAAACGTCGTTACCCGAATAGTGATAATGAGATGTAAAAATTATATGGGATATGAAATTATAAATACGTCAACTCTTTCTCTATCTCGATCACATTCATTTTCCAAAGATAATCGTAACAGTTCTTTTTCTTCTGATGTAAAAAGATATATATCAAATAGTTCCACGTGTGTCGCTAAAATACCCTATTCATACAAATCAGATGTTAATACCATAATTGAAAAGGATCCTTTTAACGATAACACAATATTTGTAGCCAACATCACTGCCGATACTTTTTCAAATCCAATCATTCCAATTAGATACATCAACAGGATAAAGCAGATGTTATTGCCATTACCTCTTGCCTCACTTCCAATATCTTTGTACTTTACACGCTATGAATCTGCGTTCGTCTGACAATCTTCTCTTACTCTATCCTTCACAAACTTCTGATTTTATTCATTCTTCCTTTCATATTCAGTCCATTCTTCTCTGCATTTAAGCGGAAGTTGCGGCATTATTTACTACACCATTAAATTAGTCATCTCAATCACCTTTCTATTAATATATATGTCGCATCAAGGCTGGCCGATAGATGCAAACCATCTGGAAGTCAGGATGTATTCCCTTAGGTTAAGACATCGTGTGTGGGCAGGTCGGTGGGTACAATCGTGCAAATGAAATCACATAAGTTATTCGATACACTGGGTTTATTTAAATAGACACAAGTTACATTCTTGCTTACTAATATTGCAGATCGACACTGATTCTACGACGTCTTCACTCTAAGGCTGTCAGTAATCAACTGCTCTATTTCACACCACGCAAGTGCTTATAAAAGCTTGCCAATGCCTAGTTGCTCTTGATTGCCGCTAGGGGCGTGCTTGTGATTTGTTTTGACGTCCGTACTATTGACTAAACCCGACATATATGTATATATAAAGCTATTAATTATAGTAAATATATATGTATGTTTATTTTAACTATCATTTTCATGTTATTATTTAATTTAGAAGAACTATAGGCCCATTTCACTTCTTAGCCATGTCTACAAGTTGTTTTCAAGAGTCATCACGAATCGTCTCGCGCGCAGGTTTGACGATTTCCAGCCTCCCCAAGAAGCCGGATTCCGTAAAGGCGTCAGCACCGTAGACCACATATTTACGCTGTGGTAGGTTATACAGAAGACCGAAGAGTACAACCTGCCTCCCTGTTTAGCTTTTATGGACTACGAGGAAGCCTTCGATTCGATCGAGACTTGGGCTGTACTGCAGTCTCTCTAACGGTGTCAAATTTACTGCCGGTACATCGAAGTGTTGAAGTGTTTGTACAAAAGCGCCACCATGTCAGTTCGATTTAATAATTAGGCCTCGGAACCCATCATTCTGCAGCGAGATGTGAGACAAGGAAACATCATATCTCCAAAACTGTTCACCGCTGCACTGGAGGATGTCTTCAAGGTTCTGGACTGGAGAGCCGTCGATATAGTATTCATGGCTGAGACCATGGAGGACCTCAGTAAAATGCTCGATGACCTCTGTAGAGCTTCCGAAATATTGGGTGTTAGGATGAACATGGATCAAACCAAGGTCATGTTGAATGCCCATGTTACACCCACTCATATCAAAGTCGGAGACTCTACATTCGAAGTTGTGGACGATTATGTCTACCTGGGACAAACGATCCAGTTGGGTATGGCCAACTTCGAGAAAGAGGTCAACCGTCGAATCCGACTCGGCTGGGCAGCGTTCGGGAAGTTGCGTGGTATCTTTTTCTTCTCGTCCAACATACCATAGTGTCTCAAGACGAAATCTATGACCATCTAAGGCGTGGTCGCTCACAATGGGCCTCATTAGAAAGCTTACAGTCACCCAAAAAGCAATGGAGATAGCTATGTTCGGAGTTTCCTTGCGTGATCGAATCAGTGAAGAGATCCGCAAGAGAACCAGGGTTACCGACATAGCTCGAAGAATTGCCAAACTTAAGTGGCAGTGGGCAAGCCACATTGCTCGCAGAACGAATGGCCGATGAGGCAGAAAAGTTCTGGAGTGGCTACCGCGACCGGAAGACGTAGCGTTGGAAGCCCCCCACCAAGTGGACCGATGACCTGGTGAAGATTGTGGGGATCCGCTGGATGCGAGACGCACGGCATTGTTAAATGTGGCGACGCTTGGGGAGGCCTGTGTTCGGCAGTGGACGTTTTTCGGATGATGATTTAATTTTACTTCAAAAATTATTTAAATTTTTGATGCACTTGCCGTATTATTTCTCCACCACCCTTGGTTGACTGGTAGAGAATGCCTCAGGCATTAAGTCCACCTATGTATATTGCATGAAGTTTTAAATAAATAAATTATTGAAAAGGAACCTGACATCACTGCCGATACTTTTTCAAATCCAATAATTCCAAGTGATGTACAAAAACAGGATAAAGACGCGGCTCCTAATATAGCGTAGAAACTGATATCGCTTGAGAATCATATTCCATTTACACTACCATACAATACAAAAAACTCTGCAGTATCATTTCAAAGCAATGTGAATGAAATAGATAATAGCATGACTTAGAAGCCCCGGCAATAATCTGTTATGGCATAGGCATAGTAGGTCACGGATGTTTATAATTTGTTAACAGCGTAAGCAGTATATGGTACACCATTAGTAGACCTTTACTTTGAAAACCTCAAAATGTTTATTTCTTTTAATGTCCCATACATCAATGCTGTTCATTTACATCAAAAATTTTACTAACTTAGATCAGCCGTATTCATTATTATTTAACGTAAGGGACATGATATTTTTAAAACTATAAGCTTTATTGATTTGTTGCTATTTTAGTTTCAAAGAATGAAGAAATCTAAGAAACTTTGTCCTAGACACTTTTTACATAAAACATAAAGTTAGAAAATTATAGTCAGTTTTGCAAGAAAATATCTTATTTCTGCTCTCCTGAAAACCTTAGTTTTGTCCCTTACGTTATTTCATATTTCCGGTATCGACATTTCTGATTCGATCACGCAAGGAAACTCCGAGCATAGCCAAATTTCCATTGCCCTTTGAGTGACTGTAAGCTTTCTGATGAGGCCCATTGTAAGCGACCACGTCTCAGAGCTATATGTCATCACTGGCAACACACACTGGTCATTGACTTTCGTCTTGAGACACAGTGGTAAGTTGGACGAGAAGATACCGCGCCTACCTACCCAACTGGATCGTTTGTCCCAGGTAGACATAGTCGCCCAAAACTTCGAGTAGTAGAGTCTCAGACCTTGATAGGAGTGGGTGTAACATGGGCATTCAACATCACCTTGGTTTTGTCCGTGTTCATTCTAAAACCCACTCTTTTGGAAGCTCTACTGAGGTGATCGAGCATTGTAATGAGGTCATCCATGGTCTCAGCCATAACCATTATATCGTCGGCAAACCGAAGGTTGACTGATTGATTTACTTGCCATTGACGTTGATGCCTAGTCCTCTCCAGTCCAGAACCTTGAAGACATCCTCCAGTGCAGCGGTAAACAGCTTCGGAGATATGACATCTCCCTGTCTCACACCTCGCTGCAGAAGGACGGGTTCCGAGGTCTGATCCTGAAGTCGAACTGACTTGGTGGCGTTTTTGTATAAACACTTCAACACTTCGATGGTAGTCAATTTGGCACCGTTGGAGAGACTGCAGTACAGCCCAAGTTTCGATCGAATCGAAGGCTTTCTCGTAGTCCACAAACGCTAAATAGAGAGGCAGGTTGTACTCTTTGGTCTTCTGTATAACCTGCCGCACCGTTTGTATGTGGTCTATGGTGCTGAAGCCTTTACGGAATCCGGCTTGTTCGGGAGGCTGGAAATTGTCAAACCTGCGCGCCAGACGATTCGTGATGACTCTTGAAAACAGCTTGTAGATATGGCTAAGAAGTGTGATGGCCCTATAGTCCTTCAGTAGGGCATTGTCACCCTTCTTGAAGAAGAGTACCACCGCACCCCTGCACCATGCCTGTGGCGTTTTCCCTTCAAGTATGACGGAATCAAACAG
Source organism: Orthosia incerta (assembly GCA_948252205.1). NCBI lineage: Eukaryota > Metazoa > Arthropoda > Insecta > Lepidoptera > Noctuidae > Orthosia > Orthosia incerta. The sequence continues at coordinate 20,630,310 of OX411764.1, read as the reverse complement.
CTTCTGATGGGTCTTAAGTATTGGTTTTCCACCCGTCTTCAGGATTTTGGCCGTAATTCCATCGTCACCCGGCCTTGTTGTTCTTAAGCTGATTCAGAGCCATTCTAATCTCATACAGGCCGGTATGTCCGGAATGTCTTCGGTGTGGTGTCGGGTCAATCTAGCTCTAGGGTCATTCGCTAGATTCGCGACGGGTTTACTGGTTGACGTGTACAACTGCCCATAGAATCTCTCGATCTCCCTCTAAAGCTCCGGTTTGGCGGAAACGATCCTACCATCATTGGTCTTCAGTTTTGTGAACTGGCTCTGCCCAATATACAGATCCTTTACCCTCAGTATTAAAGCGGCGGAGGTCGCTTTTCAAGGACTTTGAGATCCGTCTATTTAGTTGCCGGTATTTCAACGAATCGAGTGATGACTGTAGGATGATCTCACGCCTCTCCTTCATGAGCTTGAGAGTAGAATCAGAGGTAGAACAAAAAGGTTCCTATCTGTACGGCGGGTCTTAAAAAACTTAGACCCGACCGTATGGACAGCTTCCACGAACCCATCGCTGTAATCGTCCACGGAGCTCCCTAGGCACTCGAAACGATTCTGGAGTTCGAGCTAAAAGTTCTCGGGGTTTTGGACCTGGGTCTGTGCTGAACTGAGCGTGAACTTCATCAGTCGAGACCTTTCAATCTTAACATTAATGTTCAATGTGCCTCTTACCATGCGGTGATCGCTCCCGGTTTTCACCGAATTGATCACAGAGACATCATTGAACATTTGCTTCTTGGTTGACATGATGAAGTCGATCTGGTTTTTAGTTTCACCATCGGGGCTTTGCCATGTCCACTTCCTGTGCTCACGCTTTCTGAAAAAAGGAGTCCATCATGTAGAAAACCTCCTTATTCATAAATCTGGCCAGTAGGTGACCCCGATGGCGCTGACATCCAACTCCAAATTGCCCCACTTGCAGCTCATCCTCGTCTCGTTTGCCCAGTTTTGCGTTGAAGTCCCCCATGACAACGGTGAAGTAAGTTTTGAAACCATGCATTGCTCTAGAGATATCCTCATACATGGCCTCTACCTCGTCGTCGGGCTGTGCCGAGGTCGGGGCGTAGACCTGTATGACCTTCAGCGAATATCTTGCGGATATTCTGAGTATAAGGTACGCCACCCTGGTCGACACACTCTCGATCTTTACAACGTTGTTCACAAGGGACTTGTGGACGATAAACCCGACACCACTCTGGGACTGTCGGTCACCCTATCGGAAATAGAGCAGGTTACAAATCCTCTCTTCGGACTTCAGATAACCCTATAATATTCCATCGCAACCTGCTCAATTCTTCCTCGAGTTCGGCTATCTTCTCGTCGGTCCGGAGTGTTCGCGTGTTATATGTTGCCAGGTCCAGTCGTCGGTGTTTATTGAGGTAGCTGGGTCCACTCCGGGGATTCTTTGCACCCCTTGCCACACCATCGCCTCGATTGCTACCGTAGCCAAGGGTAGCCAGGCTGCCGGGCACTCGGGGCCGTTTTATCCGTGTGCTTTATTTTGGTTTGGGGGGGTTTGCCATAATCGCCACGCTTGGCAGGCGGGTTGGCGATCAGCAGTTTGTTGTTAAAGTGCACAGAGAACGCTGCTGCCCATTCTCTGGTGTGTCCCTTAGTCGCCTCTTACGACACCCACGGGATGATATGGGATGGTGCAATTCTTTACGTACGTCACCATACGGTATTTCGTTTCTACTTTCGTTTAATTTCAACAGTGTGAGTGAAGATAAAATAGTGTGTGCAACGGCATATAATTAGGTATTAAAACACTATTGTGTTACATAAGATTGCTATTCCTTATTAATAAACTGTGAGATACTTAACTGATTAACACAATATTCCTTAGCAAGACTAGTGTCTGATTTCCTTTCCTCCGACTATCCTTAATGACGGGACCACAGAGTACATTATTTTGGGATCAACATCCTTTTTAACCGACTTCCCAAAAAGGAGAATGTTTCTCAATTCGACCGTATATATATTTTTTTTATGTGTATTCGCGGATAACTCCTTCGTTTATGAACCGATTTTGATGATTCATTTTTTGTTGGAAAGGAGATATCCCAAAGGTGGTACCATGATAAGGAAACCAGGATCTGATTATGACATCCCAGAGAAATCGAGGGAATTCCTCAAATATTATAGCGTACATATAGCGATCTTGGTATTTTTATCAACAATACAATCATTGACACTCAGAAAGTGTCACTTGGTGAAATGAAACTGATGAAGAAGACTACAAATGACCACTGGAATTCCATAATGCTAAGTAAGTCACGGGTATAAGATATATCGAAGAGCTCACCTACTTTGATGAAGCAAATACTAATAAATAAATGGTACTGATGAAAAAGGTACCATCGAACTGATCTGATTATGAAGCCGGAATATAGGCACTGGCACTCCGAAATAAATAAATGGATCCTAGTCGTGTTTGGGCTTATTGGAATCGTCATGAAATTTACTTTGGCTATAAATGATTTTCATAATGGCAAAATGATATAAATCAAATACATATTAACAAAAAAATCAAACAAAAAGGAAAAGAAAGTTATTTTTCGCTTTGTAGTGTTTTGTTTTGGCAGTCAGTTTGTTTTTTTTTGTTAAAAGATTTTATTTCTTTTTTTTGGTATGGCAAATCATCCAATGACTTCACCCTCTCTGGGTAAAGCGGGGCATGTCAGATTTTACTGACTTAAACCCACCCGTGTTCAGTTGCTTGTGCCAGGGCAGCGGTAACTCATTCAAATTTATCCGCGATTCTGACAGGCATCGTCAGTTTTGTTGACATATCTTTGAAGCGCGCGTGGAACTCTCTGCGCTCTTCTAATCTCGATATATTAAGATAGTCAGTCACCCATCCACGGATCAACCTCGTCAAGCGTTGCTTAACCTAGAAGATTTATTTTTGGTTTATTCCATTGACTTTATTTATGTAGATAAAAATATATACAGTGTATAAAATACTATTACTACATGCAAATACACTTAAAACAAAAACTACGAATTGACTAATGCTAAAACTAAACTAATCTGAAATATGGCGTCGAAAAACTCCTCTACATCATTGTTCACTGGTATTGTGTCCAAAAAACTGGCAGTATTGCTACGTTGTATGGCCTTATCTTCTCACCAAAGTAAAAGCCAGCCCCTGGATCACGCGAAGTGTCAACTAGGTGGTTGGAAAGGTCTTTAAACAAAGCGCGAGTACTTGGACTCCACGCACCAAGAGTTTTTCACCCAAACGGCTCGAAAATATAACTACCGATGAGGTTATTATATTGCCGCCGCTTGAGGTTCTCTGCAACCGCAGCGGCAGCGCCATAAACGAGTTTATTGATGAGCGTTATGTGGTGCATCGCTACGATCGTGACCGTATTGCCACCAATAAAAAGGACGGAGGCGGTGTTCTCGTGGCTGTACTGAAGAGTCTGCATTCAGTTAGATTGGCTCCGCAAATCGCAACCCATGCCAGCGTTGAGCACATCTTAGTGCAATTGCCAAGCTCAAGTGGAGGTAAGTGCCGAATTATTGCTGCAGTATATATACCACCAAAAACGCCAGAGTTTGCGTATGCTGAATATTTTGAACTTTTGCAAGCACTGCTTGGTGGCACAAACATTGATAATTTCTATGTGGTAGGAGACTTTAACCTTCCAGAAATCGACTGGATCACTTGTACAGATAGTACTTCATTATCGGCTCATGTTTGTAGAGGTAACTCCCCCGTTTGTGATCATATGCGTGCACTTTTGTCGTTCCTCGACGCTCATCAATACAATACAATACGCAATGCGGGTGGCAAGATATTGGATTTGGTTATTGGTAACGGTGAATGCAATGTTTCTAGAGCCACAGACTGTTTACTGCAGCTTGACAGCCACCATCCACCACTTAATGTTTTTATTTCTCTAAGTGTACCATACGATTCGATGGCCCGCAAGGTGATTAAAAAATATAATTATTACAAGGCAAATTATATGATGACATAAATGCGGATTTAAAAGACATTAATTGGGAGGAATCTTTAGGTAACCAAACCGTTGACGATACCTTGAACACGTTTTATGACGTTGTTTTCAGCATTATTAAGAAACACGTTCCATTCAATAACTGTAGATCGTTAAAGTTTCCGGTATGGTTCACAAAATCGCTTATTCATATTTACAAAAATAAAGCCAAAGCTTGGGTAAAATGGAAGATGTATCAAAATATCTCAGACTACGAACAGTTTTCCATTTACCGCTCCAGATTCCAAGTTGAGAGCAAAAATTGTTACAGAAAGTACATTGCCTCTGTAGAAGACGGCATCCGAATTAATGTTAAGCAATTTTGGACGTTCATTTCTTCCCGCAAATCCTCTACAAGCTTCCCCTCTATCATGCACTATAGTAATCATTCAGCCAACAACCCTGAAGACATCTGTAATTTGTTCTCAAGCTTTTTCAATTCGGTATATGAGCCATCCACTTCAAGTCACAGTGCTTCATCGCAGTACGGAGATTACTCGGAAACCTGTTCTCTCCTTAGTAGCATTCAGTTTACTGCCGATGAAATATTAAGTGCGCTAAAAGCATTAGATCCGTCAAAAGGTCCGGGACCAGATGGCTTACCAGTCGTGTTCATTAAAAAGACTGCTGTTAATCTGTGTGTGCCATTACAAATTATTTTTAATCTATCCATTTCAAAAGGAGTCTTTCCCCAAGCTTGGAAACTCGCAAATATAACTCCTGTTCACAAGTCGGGACCTAAACAGGACATCGAAAATTATCGACCTTTTTCGATATTATCGGTTTTTTCCAAGTTATTTGAGAGACTTGTTCATGATAAAGTTTATCCTTTACTGCATAATAGCATAATTCCACAACAACATGGATTTGTCAAAAAAAGATCAACTACCACTAACCTGATATCTTTTGTTGACTATTTATTTAATAGTATGGACTCTCGTATTCAAGTTGACACTATATACACGGACTTCCAAAAGGCGTTTGACAAAGTGGACCATCAACTGCTTTTGAGTAAAATTGCCTTTAATGGCATACGTGGCGACCTACTGAGATGGTTCTCTTCTTACGTTTTTAACAGATCTCAGAGAGTTGTGATAAACGGTTTTAATTCTGCGACCCTAAATGTTACTTCCGGTGTTCCTCAGGGCTCTATACTGGGTCCTCTTTTGTTTGTTATGTTTGTTAATGATATAAGTACGTGTTTTCTAAATTCTAAATTATTACTATATGCAGACGATTTAAAAAATTTTAGACCAATAACTAATTTACGCGACTGTTTATTGCTGCAGGAAGACTTAGATAGATTCTCTGCATATTGTGTAAAAAACAAGCTAAAATTGAGCATATCCAAATGCCATTGCATTAGTTTTACTAAAAATAAAAACTTAATAAAACATGCATATACCTTGCACAATACAGATCTAGCAAGAGAAACAGTGGTTCGTGACCTTGGTGTTTTGCTAGATGACAAACTCCATCTAGATGCTCACGTTACTAAAATTGTGAACAATGCTTTTCGTATGTACGGGTTTGTAATGAGATCGGCTCTGGAATTTAGGCGTCCTAGTACTTATTTATACCTATATAAAACTCTGGTCAGGTCTCAGTTGGAATACGGGGTCCCGGTGTGGAATCCCTTCTATGAAAAATATTCTAACATGATAGAAAGAGTACAACGTAAATTTTTAAAGGCCATGCATTACCGTTGTTTTCGCAAGTATGCATCTTATAGCGACTTGCTAAATAAATTTAAACTTCAAGATCTTAAATCTAGACGTATAATGTTGGAATCGATGTTTTTGTTTGATTTATGTAACAATAAATTTGATTGTATAGATATGAACAATAGAATTAGTTATGTAGTACCCAGAAAAACTATATGTCGGGGTGTGCGCGCGCGACCACTGTTTGCTGTAACCTCTTGTCGATCAAACGCGGGCTCGCGAGCACCCCTACGACGTCTTACCACTCAGTTCAATAAAATTTTCCAGGATATTGAGTTCTTTGCTGTCTCGTTTTTTTTTTTGCATGTATAACTTTCAGTTTAGTTTTATTTTAACATTTATTCATACTTTAAAGTCTACTTTACATCGCACGATGTTCATGTTAGTTTAATTTTTTTTTTGTATTATGTGGAAAATGTTGTTGGTTATACATTTATAATACCATTTTAGTTTTAAGTTCTTAACCATACTGTAATGTGTAACCGTTTATTTTCCCAAATAAAAAAAAAAAAAAAAAATAAAAAACCTTTTTTTTACCTAGAAGACCGACTCATGCAGCTGTTTTTATTTAACCATGAGCTCTTTCCAAGTACCATACACTTGAAGCAATAAAGATATATCATAGAAAACGGTGGTGATCTCATGTTTAAAGTTATGGCCGCGCCAATAAAATCCTCTACTGTTTTATATGTCCAGTATTTATTACCTACTTGCTTGGCTATTTTGTTGTGTTTATAATGTAAGAGAAAATAAACGTGAAGCTTAAGTAATAAGAAATAATGTAGGATAGATAAAGTAACTTGTTAATAGTTTTGATTGCATTCATAGATGAAAACTTTATTTTTTATTTAATACTTCATGCACTCAAACGTACAGAAGCGGACTACATGCCATTAAGTTTGAAAGCAATAAAAAAAAAAATTGTCTCGACGAAGACAGTGATATTCATTCAGCATTGTGGTTGTGGCCCAATGGCTTAGTCCTCGCCTCTCGTGCCTGAGGCCGTGGGATCAAATCCGGGCAAGTACCAATGTGACTTTTTCAAATTCAAATGAACTTTCTAAGTTTATCTTGGATATCACAGGCAATGGTGAAGGAAAACATAGTGAAGAAACCTCGACTAATGTAGTTATTGTAAACCTGAAATAGCCAAGTCAGAGGACTGCGGGGTTCTCAGAGGTGGCTTAATTAACTCTGACACCAGAGGTGGCCATACCTCACACGAAAAGACGAAGAAGCATTTACGATTGTGTAAATGTATGGGATTGATATAAATAGTAACACCAGTTTGTTACCGTCCCATTGCATGGAAAAGACCTCTTCACAAAAAAGGTACGAGCATTAGTGTTTGATCAAGGCGAGTTTGAGACTCCAGACTTGCACTATTAATTTCAGGTTTTCTCACGATGTTTTTCATAACTGATATTATGAATACCGATATTATGAGAGCAATGGTGGCCCTTTGGTATCGGCCGCGACTAACAAGCTGTAGGTCGTGTACTTTGTGTAAATTATTTCATTGCCACTGCTCTCAAAACGGTGAAGGAAAACATCGTAAGGAAACCGGCATGTCCTAGAACCAAAAATTCGAAGAGATGTGACATCCACCATCCCGCACCACCTCGCGTGGTGGATTACGGCCCATTCTCTCTCACAGAGAGGAGGCCTATGTCCCAAGAGTGGGAACATTAATAGGCTGAAGATGAATATGAGATGATTATGAGTACCAGTATTTTATATGGAGTGACTGCCTATCTGACCTACACAACCCAGTAACTGGGTAAAACGATACCCCTTGACAATACTGTAGTTAGATTTTCTGGATTCCGACTACCCATAACGATCTGTCTTAGTCTACGAATGGCAGTCATAACCAAAGGTTTAACGTGATTTCTGAGGCACGGCGGAGTCCTCGTCTTCGTTTTAGTGGCAAATAAACACTTCTTCTTTCTTTCTTGGTGTGTTCTAATTGGTGGCCCATCTACAAACTAACTTTGGCAAGCGTTGTTTATCCTTGAGGATTATTATTTTGCCATGAGCTTCTTCAAGCTGTCTTTACCATATCTATTCTATTACTGCTTAACATAATAAAAAAACTCTATCCGTTTATTAACCGAAATATAACATACTTACTAGCTACAACGAACCCAATTACTCTTTAAAAGTCAACAACGATTTCGTCTCAAGAACGAGACTTGGAAAAATCATAGAGCACGAGAATATTTTAAATCCCAAAAGATTTAAAAAGAAGTCGAGACGTTTGACTGAGGGGGATAGGTTGGCCATCTGTGCTGCGAGCGTTGGAGCGAAGCAACCGAAAAAGGGGACACGGAAAGGGATAATAGGGTGAGGCAATGGTGTAAGCGGGATAAGGAAAAGGCCTATATTTTAAGCTACATTGAAGGACCTGCAGTCGAATCTGTCGCCATGATAGCGGAAAAAACTCTCGAATACGAGTTATGTTAATAATTGACAGTTAAACTGTCAGTTTTATGTTTCAAGGTTCAGTTGAGTTGGACTCATGAAACTTGGAATATAAGTGTAAATAATAAGATTACCATACGGCAATCATCATGTTCGTGAACGGGCGCCATCAGTTGGGATTGGTCTTAACATAGCTGTTGCTGCTTGGCCTGTTATTGTATTTTTAAATTCTTGTTCCTCTAGACGCTTTTACGTGCGCATTAACATCGTTTTTACATATATGTCGCATCAAGGCCGGCCGATAGATGTAAACCATCGGGAAGTCAGGATGTATTCCCTTAGGTTAAGACATCGTGTGTGGGCAGGTCGTTGGGTAGAATCGTGAAATGAAATCACACAAGTTATTCGATACACTGAGTATATTCAAATAGACACAAGTAACGTTCTTGCTTACTAATATTACGGATCGACACTGGTTCTACGACGTCTTAGCTCTACGGCTGTCAGTACTCAACTGCCATATTCTGCCGTCCCCCGTCCCCACTAAGCAAGCGGTTAGAAAAAGCGCGCCAATGCGTAGTTGTTCTTGCTTTGCCGCCAGATGGCGTGCTTGCGATTTGTTTTAACGTCCGTACTATTGACTAAACCCGACATATATATGTATTTTTTCAACAAGAAAGATATACTTAACCAAATATTGTAATTAAAACTGATGAAAAAGAGTGTCCGTGGAGTTTCTTGAAAATTCTTCTCCATTGAGACTTACTGTTTCTCGCAGGCTTGCGAATTTGCAACGAGATACATAATTTTTTTTGGCAATTTAAATGTATCTCTAAGGTTTATTTGAAATAAACTATTTGATTTTGAATCATCAAGGTAAAGTTACGCTTGCCGCAGTTGACTCGTGGATATTTGTCCATTCATTCCATAGGTACTATCGAGACTCCTCCGTGTTGTTGTTGTTGGTCCCTGGAAAATATTTTTTATTTTATTTTAAGTACTAAATTAAAGTTGCGGGTATACTTACGTGAATTACTCTACGCATAACACTGTTACAATACCAACATATCACGTCTGCTTGGCGACCATTTGTCACTGCAGGGATCCAGCAGAATATCAGCGTCAGGTATATTTGCCTGACACGTGCTGAGCTGGACTCCCATTTGGTGCAACCTTGAGACGCACACCGCACTGTGTTTTGATTGTTAAAATTAATGTTACTGGTGTCACTTTGACTTTTATTTCGTAAGTATGGACATCCATGATTGTTGGACACATGCCTTTGCCAAAGTTTGCCATATAAACGCTTTCCCCAGAGGCCTTACTATAAGCTCTCAGGGCAAGTTTATTTCTATTTTGCGTAAGGGATAGATGTATTATGACTTGTAGGGCCCCACGTCATTGGTCCACATTGTGGAAGACCTTCGAACGTTATGCCCTTTGCTACATGGTCACCTTTGCAGTGGCCCCATCTGCTATCCGTGTTGCGCACTGCTACTTAAGGTTACACTAGTCGAAAATTCTCCCATACAAACGTTGTCTAGGGATTATTCCACTGTTTGACGATATACGTTCAAAATAAAAAGTGATATCAATTTGTCTCAGCATTATCTAGCCCTGTATGGAAGCAAAAAAAGTGAAAAAAAGAAAAATATGAAAGTGCCACGTTTCGACACTAATTTTAACGCATTTTTGGGCGCGAATAAATACCATAAGAAGATGGAAAATTGCAAAACGGCCTCCATAAAGGATATATTAGTAGTTCAACAACGCAAATAATTTTATTTTGAACAGATAGATTTAGTCGTTTTATCATGATATCTAGACTGCCAAAGGTCTATTTATATAATTTCGCGCGCTCGGTTTAGTCTTATATCATTATCCATTTCGCTACAAATTTGCGCAAAAGTGTGTATTCGTACGCGAACTAGCTTCCTACTGCTCATCACAGCATCTATCTCTTCCGCACGTGTTGTCGGTTGATATAAAATGTATTTTAACCCCGCGCACAAAATAGTTCGTGCCGTCGACTAGTGTACCCTTAAGTTTAGCAATTCTTCGAAATTATAAACCGTAAAACATGCCTTCAGATTGGTCCACTTTTAAACATCGTTAACCCTTTGCCCAAACCGAATACGAAGCCGACTCCTATCTACAATTTACGTGTAACCACAGCTTTGTTACCTCTGATGCGTCAAAGGTACTTTGTCTCTTGTGGACAAAAGAGGAACTAATACAAACGATTTAAGTTTGCGTTGAACTATAATCATTCTTATTTCTGCAACCCGAGGAATGGAGACACTGACTTAAATCTTTAGGTTTAACTTTTGCCGGATCATACGGTTCTGACTGACAAAGAAAACTGTCAACTGTCTGTTGCGTCTGTGTCGCCGGGAACTCTGTGACTTTTTTCACTTTTAGTTTCCTGGTAGACTCCTTTCCAATTGCAATTTAAATAACGTACTTAATTTTTAAGCAGTAACATTTTCTAATTTGTGTATCTTAAAACGGAGGGACGTTTTAACCCGTCAAAATCATTCACTCAATTTTTTAACACCTGACGGAAAAAGAGGGGAGTTATAAATTTGACGTGTAAACCCGTGTGTTTGTGTATTTGTGCCTATGTGTATTTGCGCCTATGTTTATTTGTGTATATGTGTATTTTTGTCTATGTGTATCACCTACTGGACACACCGGTGGTGAGAACTTCTTATAGACAAAACGCGTTCCTGGTTAGAGCGAGTCAGCGAGTCGTGCCTTTGATGCGGCCGGCCGGGAAGTTGACTAGGGACACGGTATTGAATACAAAGTATCAATACTGTACTCATGAGTTGCATAGAAAATAATAATATCGTACTCATAAAAGTATCGATGCTTTGTGGTATCGAGTACTTTTCTTAGGGACCCTAATGTGCATAGAGCATAGTTCAATATCAGTCAGTAAATAACGTCAGTTTAACTTCAGTAGGACATTAAAAAGCAAATGGTATTGATACAAAAAACTTTATACAATAAAAAAGACAACTGGTCAAGACAAAGCTCCAGAGCCTTGAACATCGTCGTCGAGTTGCCAGTTTGTCGGTTACACTTCGGCGAGTGTGCGATGGAATTGCATGATCTAATTCCACCTAGCTCGTTTCATCATCGGACTACCAGACGTACGGCGATGCGTCATCGGTACATGGTGGACATCCCACCCATACGCACCAAACGTTTTGGGAACACTTTTATTGTGCGTACAGCTAAGGAGTGGAATTCCCTGCCGGAGTCTGTGTTTCCCGACAGCTACAATCTAGGGGTCTTTAAGTCAAGAGTGAATAGGTTTTTTCTAGGCAAGCGTGATTCACCGTCGACCACATCATCGCTTACCATCAGGTGAGATAGTGGTCAAGCGCGAGCCTATAAGATATTAAAAAAAAGAACAACTACAAAAATTTAAAAAAATTGTAACAAAATTACATTTTTAGGCTAGAAATTTAACTGTGAATGGAAGGAACGATTTCTTATAGGATTTGTAATATTCTAGAAGGTTCAGAATGAGTGAACTAGATGGCGTTGCCATAACTATAAACATAAGCCGCAAGTTTTAAATGGTTCATTTCTAAGATTACCCATTTAAAACTTAATTTCTTATTCGATAAAAGTATCGAATGCAAAGCATCGAGTACTACTATATGCGATAAGTTTTTCGATTTTTTTTAAATCTCAAGGATTATCTGTTACTAGCTGTCCCAAACGGCTTCGCTCCCGTCAACTGGCTATCTACCTACCCTGCCCTACCTACCCTTCATACATGAATGTTGCGTAACTTTAACCGCTTTTGCAGCGCACGCAACGGAAGCTCTCAAAAAGTATGTTTTTCCCGTTTTTGCAACATTTTTTACTTATGCTCCGCTCCTATTGGTCATAGCATGATGTTATATAGCCTATAACCTTCCTCGATAAATGGTCTATCCAACTTTTCAATAAATCCAATTTTTCAATGCCAAACAGTAGTGCCTGAGATTAGCGCGTTCAAACAAACAAACTCTTCAGCTTTATAATATATGTTAGTATAGATTATAAGTTATAATGTGTTTTTTTTTGTGACCATTTTTGTTGTTAATAGCTGCGCTTATTATATAAAATTCTTAGTTTGTTTAAGGACCATTTGCCTGTAAAGTTTTTTTTTTTTTTACTAAAGGTGAAAACTTGTAACTGGCCTTATTTTTATTACAAAATCTAAGGATTTTTTTGTTAACAGCTGTAAGTTTTCCAAATAAAGTAAAATAAAATATGTATATTTGTTTAACTATCTGTAGCATCGTAGTTCCTAAACGGATGAACCGATTTTGATAAATTATGTACCTAGTTTAAAACATTAGAAATTAAAAAATTTGGCGGGGTTTTGGAAATTTTTAATTTAAATTTTTTAAACGGTGCTATGGCTACAAAATTTTCACCAGCATACAAATGCGAAAACCAACGCAACTCTTACCTGCAATTTACGTGGAACCACAGCTTCGTTACCTCTCATACGTCCACGGTGCTTTGTCGCTGGTGGTGGAGCCCTACTTGTGGGCAAAAGAGGAACAATTGAGCTGCGTTCGTTATTCGCGACGGGCGCGCAGTCACGTGATTACGCGCTCCGGTGGCCACTAGTGTTGGGATGTGTGTGTATTTTATCGATATTTTTTAGTTTTTGTATAACAATGTTGTTTGTCTAGCAGACATAAGGACATATATTTCTAAACAATAAGCAAAAGTTTTTAGTTTAAAAACCAATACTTATAATATTTTTTGCTGTATATAAACGATCTGCCTAAGAGGAGCTCGTGGCTAAATAATAACAGCCGCACGGGTCAATCATCAAGGTTAAGCAACGCTTGACGAGGTCGGTCCGTAGATGGGTGACCATTTCAACATACCGAGTTTCCGCCGTGCCTCGGAAAGCACGTTAAGCCGTTGGTCCCGGCTGTCATTTGAAGATCTTTGACAGTCGTTACGGGTAGTCAGAAGCTTGAGATCTGACACCAGTCTTGCCAAGAGGTATCGTGTTACCCAATTACTGGGTTGTGGAGGTCAGATAGGCAGTCGCTCCATGTAAAACACTGTTACTCAGCTGAATCCGGTTAGACTGGAAGCCGACCCCAATATAGTTGGGAAAAGGCTAGGCAGATTGATAAACGATCTGCCTAGTCAAATAAAGCATCCAATGGTTTTATTTGCCGATGACAGCAAAGCACTTGTAAAATGTACCGATATTACTCGCTATGCACAAGATATCAATGGCACTTAAAAAAATGTTATAAGTTGGCTTCATAAGTAAATATAAATTTACAAAATACTAATGTAAAGCACTTCCACCGACGTACAATTCCAACAAATGTAAAAGTACAATACAATGGCCAAGAGATGCATGTTCAGGTCACAACATTTTTAGGATTATTGATAGATGAAAATTAACTTGGAAAATACAAGCCGAAGAAGTGTGTAAAAAGCTGAACACTGCAGCATATGTGATTTGGAACTTAGCAAAAAAAATTGACATAAAAACCGCTTTAGTATCATACAACGGTTTGATCGCTTCGGTTTTGAGATTCGGAATATTTTTTTGGGGTAATTGTAGCCTAAGAGATAAGATAAACACCTTATCTAGCTGCAAGAGCGAACACGATGTGTAAGAGTGGTCTGAAGTCCAGAAAAAGTTTCTAATCTTTGTTAAAGTCTCTTAAAATTCTTCCCCTTCCATCATTGTATATTATGGAAATGTATTTTTTTGGAAATACTAATGCACCTGTATACTAAGGTCTCGGACACCAGAAAAGTCCCAGTTAGAAGTAAATATAAAAACTTTTGAATTTCGGTAGCTTTAAATAGCTCTATAAAAAAAAAAACCGGCCAAGTGCGAGTCAGACTCGCGCACGAAAGGTTCCGTAACATTATCGCAAAAAAGGCAAAAAAACACGTTTGTTGTGTGACACATTTCTTAATTATGTATGTTTCATATTTACGTATGTATGTTTGTTTGGATGTATGCTTGTATGTATTTTTGTCCACGCTTTTCTCCGATACTACTTATCAGATCGTGATTATTCTTTTTGTGTTGGATTGAATATCTCTCAACTTAGGGCATAGTGCAAGAATAATCAAGATCGGTCTAGCGGTTTTCAAGATATGGAGCATACCACCGAACTCCTTAGTGGCAAACAGCTTTAGTTACCGTTACATATAAATTGCTCAGTTTTAGTGATGGTTTACCAAAACTAAAAAGAGAAAATTTTAACTGAATCTGACGTTATAAATTTTTTGCACCTTATTTTATTAATTGTATAACAATGTGTATTATTATTTATTTAAATTTTGCATGTCAAATTTTCGGCAGATAGTATGGCTCAAATAAAAAAACAACCCAACGTCTTATTTTGTATACCTTCATTCTAGCAAATAAATGATTTGATTTGAATAGTAAAGATGTACCACAATAAATATTGCAAAAATATGTATGTCGTCGCAAGCGTTTTCAAGATGGCAACTTTATCAAAATATTACAACTCGTTGATTTTATAGTGTTTGTCAATCTGTAACTTTGTTCTCATTGTGTTGGGCGTAAACCCAACAAATAAATAGTAAAACACGTATGGTTAAATTATGGTATATTGGTTTGGTAAAATGGTAATGGTTAATGGTATGAGCAAACGCGGCTTGGTTGGTGACCGATCGTTAACTAACTTTATAATGATTTTAATACTAAAACTAAATATTTGGGTCAGCGTGGAACTGCTGACCGCGCGCGCGATTGACATCAATGAACTGTACTTTGTACATATTCCCGAGGGACTGGATGATGAGGGTGCATGGTGATACAAGGTGATAAAACAATAATATGGTGCAATAAACAAGATGATAGTAACATACAACTCTTAAAAATTCAATTTATTACAGTCTCTATTCCACTACACTAAAACTGAATGAGTTTGGGAATTTCACTTTATTCACTCGGGCATATAAATGTTCAGTCGCCCTCGTACAGGGATGGTTATTCACTCTATTGTATTCATCACTAACACTAAAACACTGATTAGTTTCACTCTGGCACTGGTGATCAGCTACGCGGCGGGTTCTCGGTTGCGGTTGGGGCGGTGGCAGCGTCCGGGACGTTGGCGTCGCTTCCGCGCGCCACTGCATTCGTGCGCGGATCCTCCGCACTCCGTACGCCAAACATGTTAATAGAATAGCTCCAGCTATTATGTAAATTGCGATGTAGTGGTGAACATCGTGGTAGTTTAAAGATGTTTCGTCTTCTAAATCTGTTTTGGTGTTATTTTTTACTTGATTAATTTTATCGCCGATCATTTTTAATTCCCAGCGGATGTCTGTTTGGTTAGTGTCTATCTCATAAACATGTAAGGGCATGGTCACATTTACAATATTGTTAATGGTAGGTATATCAATGTTTATGATATCTGGTTTCAACCTTAAGTCATTGTTCGACTGTCTGCGCGAAAGTAATGTGATCCCGTCGTCTTTGATGACGCATCCACTTGCTAATGCGAGTATCCCGACCTTGTCTAATCGCTCAATGGTAATTTGATCGTCACATATGACTTGTATGGAGCATTGCCCGCAACATGAATACAAGTAATTGTTTACCTTGTTTAATTGTACCCAGGTATTCTTGCACTTTCTACTTTCCGTCTTACAACTTAAGGACTCAATTTCTCTTGCACAATAAATTGGTTCTGTTTTGGTTATTGAAATAGGTATTTGATGGGCACAGAGCAAGATGTCTAAATCATAATGAACGCATTGTTGTAGTTGTAGACTAGATAGTGGTATTTGTAAGTCCTTTTGATAGTTGATGGCCAATAGATCAGATGCAATAATTATTTGTCGCATTTTGTCGCCGATTGCTATTGGAATTGGTGTCAATTTGTATATTTCAAAGGTGTCTCTGCCTACTAACGGTAATTTTATTTCGAATATCAAATTGTCCCCTGTAAATCTTGTTTTAACCGTTAATAAATGGTAAATTTTGGTTAAGTCAGTCTGAATGTTATCGATTGGTAGCGATAATTCCTTAGAGATGTGGGCTGAGATGATATGAAGTTCTTTGGTTAATTGTTCTGGTTGTAGTAGATGTATGTTGAATGTACCATGGAAGATGTCAGTGATTGTGTTTAATAACATTTGTTGTATATCCTTCAGATTCATAAGTATACCGTTGGCTGATATTGAAGACAAGGTAAATTCATTGATATATGCGTTTTCAGATATTTGTTTTTGCATACTATTAGTTAAGTTATCTATTTTATTAAGATGCTGGTTAAAATTCTTATGTTGTTGTCTTACGGTTTTTTCCATTCTCTTTATAACATTAAACTCTGACTCAATTATCGATGTTTGATTTTTCAGTAATTGGTTAAAATATTTCTGGTTGCCTCGAAGCTAGTCAAATCTTGCTGGTATTGTTGTGCGAAGTCATCGTCGAGTACTCCAAATAAACTGTGAGCTATAGACCCCACAGCATTGACTAAGCCACGACGACGAAGATGGTGCCGTTCTGGTAACTGTCCATGGTTGGTCAAAATTTCATTATAATGGTCTAATTCATCTTGACAATGGCGCAGATGTAACAGAACTAGTTGACAGTGAGATATGGTTTGTATTTTTTGACAACAATTATCTAAATGGTCTATATACTTTGTGGCTAATGATACGCCTTCCCAATAAGCAGTTATATCATAAAGTACTACTAGTTTCCATTCGTCTCTAATCAGTCTCATGTTACTGATTTTATCGAAGTAGATGGTTTGGTTATCTGGCAGCTTTTTTGTGTGGAGAGTACAATGTGATGGCGACACTAACAGCATAAGCACCATAAGTGCCATGGTTAAAATGCTACATTTCGTTGAAATGCTCGTTCTTCGACGTGGTGGTGTCTCATAGCATTTTTCGGGGTCCACTTCAGTTGTGGTTCTTTGTTGATTTATTTCGGTCGGTACATTTGGTTGGTTCTCCTCTTGGTGGATTGGAAGGATTGACAGTTTGGTGATTGGTCTTTTTAATATGCCTCCTTTGGTTTTGAGCGTGACTACTCTAACAAGACCGTCATCGCCAGGATGAATTTCTAAAATTCTTCCGAGGGCCCACCTCCCTGGAGACACGTGTACGTCTTGAATAATCACTATGTCATTGATTTTAACATTTTTATGAGAATGGTGCCACTTGGATCGCGTATTTAGTTGGGTTAAATACTCAGATTGCCAACGTTTCCAAATATCTTGGTTAATTTTCTGGACGAGTTGCCATCTGGTACGTTCGTCTTTCTCGGTCTCTATTATGGTTAATAATGGTCCACTGGCCAGAAAATGCGAAGGTGTCAAAAAATTTAGATCGTCTGGATCTTCAGAAATAGCACACAGAGGTCGTGTATTCAAGCAGCCTTCTAACTGTGACAATAGGGTCGAAAATTCTTCATAGGTTAGCCTTTGGTTACCTAGCACTCGACGTAGATGGTATTTAAGGCTTTTGACGGCGGCCTCCCACAGACCTCCTGCGCTTGGCTATGATGGTGCATTAAAATGCCACTCTATTTGCATTTCTGCCAGATGTTGATGAGCAATTTGGTCCATGGTTTGAGTCAAATTAAAATACTCCTTTTGTATGGTGTTGTTAGCTCCAACAAAATTGGTTCCGTTGTCGCTATATATGTGTCGAGGAGCTCCTCGTCGAGCTGACATTCTTCGAAGTGCAGCTATAAATGTTGATGACGTGAGGTCCGACACAAGCTCAAGATGAACTGCTTTTGTTGCTAAACATACAAAAACAGCTATATATCCTTTACTGCATTTTATGCCGCGGCCCTTGTTACTTTTTACTTCTACATAGCCGGTAAAATCAACGCCCGTATGAAAAAAGGGTCGTGTCTGATTTATCCGCGCAGCTGGTAAGTCTGCCATTAACTGGTTTTGGTTTTCAAATTTAGGTCGTCGGCATATCACACAGTTACGTAAACGCTTCTTTACGGCATTATTGCCACCTATGATCCAAAATTTCCTCCTCAACCAAGCTAACGTAAGTCGAGGTCCTCCATGGAATGTCATTTTATGTGCATGGTCAATAAGCATATCAGTAAGCTGATTATTGTGTGGTAATATCATCGGATGCTTCATGTCTTCACTGAGATTGGCATGTTTTATTCTCCCGCCAACTCGTAAAACATCTTCAGAGTCAATGTAAGGGTGTAATGGTAATAAACGACCTTTTGAACTCAAATTAGTCTGGGTTTTAAGATTGGTAATTTCTTCATAAAATTCTGTTCTTTGTACGTGCATTACTAATTGGTTAGCAGCTCTATTCAATTCTCCAATGGTTAGGTATGTTGGTTTGTTATTGTTATGTGAGAACGCGCGTAATATCCACGCGAGTACTCGACACGTTCGTAAATAAGTACTGTTGTTGGTTATCAAGTTACCTATGACGTCATTTTCATATGGTTTAGTGATGACATTGGTTTGGTATTGTTTTCTAGTTTCTTCGTGCGTGTAGTATTTTGGTTTCTTGGTACTAGGATTTGGTTTCGACGTTAGAAGCCAGTTAGGACCACTCCACCAAATGGGATGTTTTAACAGTTGCGCAGCGGTTATCCCTCGGCTTGCGCAATCGGCAGGATTTTCGTCTGATTTAACGTAACTCCAACGTTCAGGTGGTATACATTTGACGATTTGGTCAACTCTATTGGCTACGAATGGTTTCCAACGGTTTGGGTTACCGTTAATCCACCCTAGTACCGCTGTGGAGTCTGACCATCCGAATGTTTTAATATGGTGTTCTGTGAGACACAATTGCATCTTGTTCATTAACTTGGTCATTAATTGCGCAGCACATAATTCTAATCTCGGTAACGTCACATCTTTTGTCAACGGTACGAGCCGGGACTTTGCAGCTACGAGCACCACTGAATTATGCGCCTTACAGTAGATGACACAGGCGTAGGCCTTGGTTGAAGCGTCGCAAAATCCATGCAGCTCGATGTTATCGTTTTCATGGCATTGCAACCATCTTGGTATTCGTATGTCATTTAGCTGTTGTAGGTCTAGTTTATTTTGGTTCCATTCATTGTGTATATTTTCTGGTAAAATATCACTCCAGTTGAGGTTTAGTTGCCAAATTGACTGAAATAGGAGTTTTAATTTTGTGGTTACAGGGGAGAGCCATCCTAGAGGGTCGAATACTTTCGATATCTCTGAGAGAAGCTCTCTTTTGGTTATGCGTTCATCATGCACAAATGGTAACATTTTTATTTCAAAACTAAATTGGTCAGTGGATGGTGTCCATTTCAATCCTAGAGTCTTAGTTGATTCCTGCTGTTTGAACTGAAATGAGTTTTCATTATCGTTTGGAGTGGTTTCTAATAAGGCTGTTTCATTTGATTTCCATTTACGCAGATTAAACCCACCGGCCTTAAATAATTCGATTAATTGACCCTTAATCTTTTTGGCAGAGTCGAGGTTGTGTTGCCCATGTAAAACATCATCCATGTACAGGTTATTTTCCAGAACCTTCGTTGCTTCTGGATATTTGTGAGCTTCATCTTTCGCTAACTGCTTCATAGTCATAAGTGCTAAAAATGGTGCCGCTTTGGTTCCATAGGTAACAGTTGTTAATTGGTATTGACCTAATGGCTTACTCGGAGAATCTCTCCATATGATTTTCTGGTACTGTTGGTCATCTTCATTTACGATTATCTGGCGAAACATCTTCTCAGCATCTGCTACATAACCTACTTTGTACTGTCTCCATTTTATAATTACAGATAATAGGTCAAGTTGTAAGTTAGGTCCGCTGTACATGAGGTCATTCACACTATATCCAGTAGATGTTTTCGCTGACCCGTTGAATACAACTCGTATTGCAGACGTTGTTGATTCGCTTCGTATTACACAGTGGTGTGGTAAAAAGTACTCTATTGGTTGGTTATTACGACTTATTTTCATGTGACCAAGGTTAAAATATTCGTTCATGAATTGTTTGTAATCAGCTTCTATTTGGTTATTTTTTCTAAATTTTCTTTCTAATTGGTGAAATTGAGCTATGGCCTTTGACTTAGACTCCCCCAATAGTTCATTTACTTCTGGTTTCATTGGCAATCTTAAGACATAACGGCCATCTGGTTGACGTTTAGTTTCGGATTGATACTGTTGTATGCAGTATATATCTTCTCTAGATTGGTTATCGGGTTGGTCTGTCAAATCTTCTATTTCCCAAAACCTTTTTATATCGTCACAGTTGTTCAAGATCACATTACAGTAGTACGATTTCACGTTACCACATAAGATCCATCCTAGTTGCGTCTGTTGTGCGATGGGTTGTGATTGATCTTCCTTTATAATGCCGTGTAGGATAATTTCAGAATACACCTCTGCACCTAGTAATAGGTCGACAGAGCGGCTTTGGTTGAATTCAGGGTCTGCGAGCTGTATATTTTTGAGGTACTGCCAGGATGGTTTGGTGAAAGATTGGTTTGGTAGCTTTTTGATTAAGTTTTTCATTATTAATACATCATTATTCGTGGTAAACTCATTATGTTTTGATGCTATGGTAATTGTCATTACTCCCTTACAGTTACTTTCTTTCGCTCCAATCCCGAAGATGGAACCTTTACACCTTCGGCGAGGGATTCCAAGTTGTTGTGCTGCGTTTTCGGAAATAATGGATGTTTGAGACCCTTGGTCAATGAGGGCTCTCATAGTTTTGTAGGTTCCGTCAGCTCCTAAAACATTAACTTGAGCTGTTGCTAATAGAATGTCTGTCATTGGCTTGTCGTCTTTTGACACGTGTGACACACATTTTGATTGGTTATGCTGATTGGTATGAGTCTGGTTGGTAACAGGGTTAGTAATCACGTAGGCATTGTGCAATAGCGAATTATGCTTTTCGTGGCAATGGCGACATGTTTTTTGCGACGTACACTCTTTGCCGTTATGGTTAATTAGGCAATTTTTGCAAATGTTATTTTGCGCAATTTGTTTCCGTTTTTCTTGGTTATTTAGTTCACGGAATTTATTGCAAATAAACAGTGCATGATTTTCGTCACAAATTACACATTTTTGATATGGTTTGATAGCAGAATGATTAATAAATGGCTTGCATTCGTCATGTCTATTAGCATTATTGAATCCTGAATCTCTTGGGTTTTTACGTTGAGTACTGGTATTAAAATTTTGGTTAGAATGTTTTTGTTGGTTATGGAATGGTTGCGTATTCTTAATTGTCTCAGTTTTGCGACGAACTGTCTCTAAGGCAATAAATTTTCCTTCAAGATAAGCTAGAAAATCTTGCAGATGTGGCAGGTCTCGAGGGTCCGGCAATGAGTCAATATAATCTGTATACGTTTCGGCGTCCATTTTCTGGGTGATAAGGTATACGATTATCGGGTCCCAGGTAGATATGTCTATGCCTAGATTTTTTAATGCGTTGAGGCATTCATTAGTGGTATCATGAAGCTTTTTTATGTTGGAAGCTGTTTGTTGGTGCATTACTGGCAAAGACATGAGAACATTCATGTGTGAATTAAAAATTAGTTTTTTATTATTGTATCTTTGATTTAGGATGTCCCAACAGGTCTGGTAATTGCCGGAGCTTACACGAAGATGTTGTATCAGTTTCTCAGCTTCTCCACGTAGTTTCATTTTTAAAAACTGCATTTTTTGGGCCGGGGAAATAGAATTATTATTGTGGATAGATTCATTGAACAAGTCTTTGAAAGAAATCCATTGTTGGTAATTTCCGTTGAAAATTGGTATATCTATTTTTGGTGTAGAATTATCTCTGTGCTTAGCGTCCCACATTCTTTGGTTAATAGATTTTTTTATTTCACAATATTCATCCTCATACCTGTTAAACAGATCTTCATAGTTACTGTTTTCTCCTTGTAAGTTACAGTCGATTTCCCAATGTAAGGAATCAATTGCTGTCCAACGTGATTCAATATTCTTCAATACATCTTTAAACTCCCATTTTTCAGACAAAACATTAAGATTGATCTGAGAAATAGTTCGGGCTAATGCTTTGAAGTTACTCTGCTGTTTTCTCATCATTTCCTCGATTTTACTTGGTTCGTCGACGTCATGGAAAACGAATCGTGGTAGTGGTAAAACCTTTTTGGGTACTGTTCCGGTACTTGGAAACCCGTCATCTGATGTGCTAGGCTGTGGAACGGTCGTTGCATGCGATGGTGGTGCTGGTGGTTGGTTCTTTGGTGATGGAGACCGAGTAGTTGTTCCCTCAAGAACTCTTAATAAATGCCTCTTAACGTCGTCATAAAATGTTTTAGTTTTAGTGTACGAATCGTCACCGAAGTACTCATTATCTTCAGTTTCGTCACATAAATTCTCTAAATTGTCATGGTTACGCGAGAATTCTCTCCAGAAGGTCTCTAAAGATTGTAAACGACGTTTAATACTTACCGATGTTTTCCGCTCTTTACCTTCTTTTTTAAAGTTAATGTAAAGCTTATTCATATTTTCCATGATCTCCTTCTGAACGGCAAATAAATCGGCAATGGTAGACATTCTGGTAAGTAATAAAATGGAAAGATCTTACTTGATAATCTCCTGGTTGAAGGCGAACTGTGGTGGGTGGTGACTCGAAGAAGTATGTTGTTCCAATTTAACTTACTCACGACGATATCACTTAATGCACTGTTGTCTAAGGACTGGTTATAGAAAGATAGTTACTAACACGTCACGTACAATGTCCACAACGCGATAGATCCCACCTTTCCGAAGGCTCGAAGGACCAATTTGTTGGGCGTAAACCCAACAAATAAATAGTAAAACACGTATGGTTAAATTATGGTATATTGGTTTGGTAAAATAGTAATGGTTAATGGTATGAGCAAACGCGGCTTGGTTGGTGACCGATCGTTAA
The DNA here is from genome assembly GCA_948252205.1 of Orthosia incerta. Classification (NCBI taxonomy): domain Eukaryota; kingdom Metazoa; phylum Arthropoda; class Insecta; order Lepidoptera; family Noctuidae; genus Orthosia; species Orthosia incerta. The sequence goes on along the minus strand of OX411764.1, from coordinate 20,607,200 downwards.
CTAACTTTATAATGATTTTAATACTAAAACTAAATATTTGGGTCAGCGTGGAACTGCTGACCGCGCGCGCGATTGACATCAATGAACTGTACTTTGTACACATTGGTTGTTTGCTTAGTACGATGAATTCCGCTAGATGGTGCTTCAATTTGGCGCAAAAATGCGAGGATGAATCTAGAAGACTAGCATTAGGATGGCTGTGAAGCTGACGCCATATTGTGCAGATCATAAGATTAAAATCGTCAGTTCATCGTGCGAGCCTTTGTCCTTTGATTAATGATTTTAAATCACCAGATAAACGTGTCTGTGATTTGTGCTTCAACCTGAGTTTTACTGGTTTCCCGAGTGTACCCCTACATCATGGAACCTATATCAAGAAATGACGAAGATGGTCATGATCGCTACGCTAACGCTCTCGCCGTCAAGTATATTATGCCACATACCGTAACTGATGCTGATCAAAGAGATTCGTTAAACTAATTTAGAAAAGTATTTTTTTAGAAGTTGTCTTTGTGTTTTAATTATTATTTTTATTTCGGTTTAAGTTTGAATTGTTCCGTATGGTGCCGGACGTAAAGAATTTCACCATCCCATGTCTTCCCGTGGGTGTTGTAAGAGGCGACTAAGGGACAAACCAGAGAACGGGCAGCAGAGTTCTCTGTGCTTCTACAACAACCATACTGCGATCGCCAACCCGCCTGCCAAGCGTGGCGATTATGGCAAAAACCCCCCCATGAAAAGCACAAATAAAAAATGGCCCCTAGTGCCCGGCAGCCTGCCTACCCTCGACTACGGTAGCGGTCGAGGTTACGGCATGGCATGGGGTGCCAAGAATCTCCGGACGAGATCCGGCTACCCAAAGAATTACCGACGACTGTACCTGGCAACGTACAACACGCGCACACTTCGGACCGACGAGAAGATCACCGAACTCGAAGAGGAATTGAGCAGGTTGCGATGGAGTATTATAGGGTTATCTGAAGTCCGAAGAGAGGGGGAGGACTCGATAATCCTCAAATCCGGTAATCTGCTCTATTTCCGAGAGGGCGACCGGCAGTCCCAGGGTGGTGTCGGGTTTATCGTCCACAAGTCCCTTGTGAACAACGTGGTGAAGATCGAGAGTGTGTGTGTGTGTGTGTCGACCTGGGTGGCGTGCCTTATACTCAGAATATCCTCAAGATATTTGCTGAAGGTCATACAGGTCTACGCCCCAACCTCGGCACACCCCGACGACGAGGTAGAGACCATGTATGAGGATATCTCCAGAGCCATGCATGGTTTCAAAACTCACTTCACCGTTGTCATGGAGGACTTCAACGCGAAACTGGGCAAACGAGACGAGGATGAGCTGCAAGTGGGGCAATTTGGAGTTGGATGATGGAACCACTGGGGTCACCTACTGGCCAGTTTTATGGAGAAGGAGGGCCTCTTTATGATGAACTCCTTCTTCAAAAAGCGTGAACGCAGGAAGTGGACCTGGCAGAGCCCCGATGGTGCAACAAAAAATGAGATCGACTTCATCATGTCAACCGAGAAGCAAATGTTCAATGATGTCTCTGTGATCAATTCGGTAAAAACCGGGAGCGATCACCGCATGGTAAGAGGCACATTGAACATTAATATTAAGCTTGAAAGGTCTCGACTGATGAACTCCACGCTCCATCCAGCACAGATCCAGGTCCAAAACCCCGAGAGCTTTCAGCTCGAACTCCAGAATCGTTTCGAGTGCCTAGGGAGCTCCGTGGACGACTACGCCGACGGGTTCGTGGAAGCTGTCCATACGGTCGGGTCTAAGTTTTTCAAGACCCGTTGTACAGATAGAAAGAAAAAGCTCTCTGATCATACCCTCAAGCTTATGAAGGAGAGGCGTGAGATGATCCTGCAGTCTTCAGATGAGGCGTGCAAATACCGGCAGCTCAATAGACAGATCTCTAAATCCTTGAAAAGAGACGTCCGCCGCTTTAATACCGAGCGTATTAAAGACGCGATTGAGCAAAATAAAGGCTCCAAGGTTTTTTCAAGGGATCTGGCTATTGGGCAGAGCCAGTTCACGAAACTGAAGACCGACGATGGCAGGATCGTATCCGCCAAACCGGAGCTTCTGATGGAGATCGAGACATTCTATGGGCAGTTGTACACATCAATCAGCAAGTCCGTTGCGAGTCTAGCAAACGACCCAAGACATAGATTGACCCGGCACTATACCGAAGATATTCCGGACATCAGCCTGTACGAGATTAGGATGGCTCTGAAACAGCTTAAAAACAACAAGGCGCCGGCTGATGACGGAATCACGGCTGAACTCCTGAAGGCGGGTGGAAAACCGGTCCTTAAGGCCCTTCAGAAGCTGTTTCATTCCGTCATACTCGAGGGCAAAACGCCACAGGCATGGTGCAGAGGTGTGGTGGTACTCTTCTTCAAGAAGGGCCACAATGCCCGGCTGAAGAACTATAGGCACATCTCACTTCTTAGCCATGTCTACAAGTTGTTTTCAAGAGTCATCACGAATCGTCTCGCGCGCAGGTTTGACGATTTCCAGCCTCCCGAACAAGCCGGATTCCGAAAAGCCTTTAGCACCGTAGACCACATACATACGCTGCGGCAGGTTATACAGAAGACCGAAGAGTATAACCTGCCCCTCTGTTTAGCGTTTGTGGACTACGAGAAAGCCTTCGATTCGATCGAGACTTGGGCTGTACTGCAGTCTCTCCAACGGTGCCAGATCGACTACCGGTACATTGAAGTGTTGAAGTGTTTGTACAAGAACGCCACTATGTCAGTCCGTCTTCAGGATCAGACCTCGAAACCAATTCTTCTCCGGCGCGGCGTGAGACAGGGAGACGTCATTTCTCCGAAACTGTTCGCTGCTGCGCTGGAGGATGTCTTCAAGGTTCAGGATTGGAAAGGACTTGGCATCAACGTTAATGGCAAGTACATCACTCACCTTCGGTTTGCCGACGACATAGTGGTCATGGCTGAGACCATGAAGAGCCTCAGTAAAATGCTCGATGACCTCAGTAGAGCTTCTGAAAGAGTGGGTCTTAAAATGAACATGGACAAAACCAAGGTCATGGTGAATGCCCATGTTACACCCACTCCTATCAAGGTCGGAGACTCTACACTCGAAGTTGTGGGCGACTATGTCTATCTGGGACAAACGATACAATTGGGTAGGGCCAACTACGAGAAAGAGGTCAACCGTCGAATCCGACTCGGCTGGGCAGCGTTCGGGAAGTTGCGCGGTATCTTCTCGTCCAACTTACCACAGTGTCTCAAGACGAAAGTCTATGACCAGTGTGTGTTGCCAGTGATGACATATGGCTCTGAGACGTGGTCGCTTACAATGGGCCTTATCAGGAAGCTTACAGTCACTCAAAGGGCAATGGAGAGGGCTATGCTCGGAGTTTCCTTGCGTGATCGAATCAGAAATGTGGAGATCCGCAAGAGAACCAGGGTTACCGACAAAGCCCGAAGAATTGCCAAACTTAAGTGGCAGTGGGCAGGGCACATTGCTCGCAGAACGGATGGCCGATGGGGCCGAAAAGTTCTGGAATGGCGACCGCGAACCGTAAGACGATACGTTGGAAGGCCTCCCACTAGGTGGACCGATGACCTGGTTAAGGTTGCGGGAAGGCGCTGGATGCGAGACGCACGGGATCGGTCAATGTGGCGACGCCTGGGGGAGGCCTATGTCCAGCAGTGGACGTCTTTTGGCTGAAATGATGATGATGAAGTTTGAATTCTATATTCCAAGCTTTGCTCTCCCATATGACTTCACCTTTCGAATCTTGAGTCGAATGTTTTTTCTGTTATCATGGTAACTGAGTAGAGTGGAGGTCCTTCAGGATAGCCAGGACACTCCAGCAAGTGGGACATAGTCTGTACAGGGGCACCACTCTCGCACCGGGTGTTGGACGAGCCAATAATCCCCCACTTTGCCAAGTTATATTTGCAGCGGCCTCTCTTGCGGCAGAGTCTCTTGATGATTATCTTTCAAAGTTCAAACCGTAAAAATTAAAATCTATCGACATCGCATTGCCCATCCCTTCAAGTATTCTGCCAACTTTAAGTGAACATTTGGTCCAGCGCCGACCTCTCTAACGTCTACGACTTGGGATGGGATGTATGAATAAACATTTAGTTAAAAAATAACATATTGACTTGTAGGGCCTTGTTTATAAAAACGTGTTACGTATGTAACACGTGTGACAAATTTCTTAATTATGTATGTTTCATATTTACGTATGTATGTTTGTTTGGATGTATGCTTGTATGTATTTTCGTCCACGCTCTGATCCGAAACTCCTTATCGGATTGTGATTATTCTTTTTGTGTTGGATTGAGTATCTCTCAACTTAGGGAATAGTGCAAGAATAACGAAAATCGGTCTAGCAGTTTTCTAGATATGGAGCATACCATCGAACTCCTTAGTGGCAACAGCTTTAGGTACCGTTACATATAAATTGCTCAGTTTTAGTGATAGTTTACTAAAACTAAAAAGTCCTTGTATCTATTTCATTCATTAATATATCGGTAATTAATTGCAAAATTCCAAAAAGTCTTAAAACGTTAAAATATGCTCTTTATACAAAAGTCAATGAGCGTAATACATAACTACTTTCCGAAATCGTTTGTTCAAAGGGCACTGAAACATGATTGATAATAAATATTGTATGTATGGGCTAGCATGTAAAGAATGAATTGATATTTTAGTAATCTTGAGAAATAACAGATGTGTTCTATAAGTTTTTATAGCTCAATTGTAAGGGTGTAGCCAGATCAGCGCAATTTCGTTCGCATCAAGTCATTCAATCTCTTGCCCTTATTTGTCGTCCTCATTATTTTAGACAAAAGACGTTGACTGCTGGACATTTTTTTTTTTGTTTTTTATAGATAGGCTCGCGTTTGACCACTATCTCACTTGATGGTAAGCGATGATATGGTCGATGGTGTATCGGTATATAGGCCTCCCACAGGTCTTATCTTGCACTTATCCCAATTTATTTCTCGTCAGCGAACATGTCTTCTTCTTCCATACTATACTGCGGGCAGAACCGCGCTTGGCAACTTGTAGTCTCGTTGGTCTAGTGGCGTGAGCGCTACTGCTGAGCACGAAGTCTTGGGTTCGATACCCAGCTCGGGGATTATTATAAGTGTTATTGGGTTTTTCCTCTCTATCTCCATCTGGAATTTCTCAGTAGAATCCCGGAATATTGATTTGTTGTGATTTGTTGTATTGTGTATTGCAATATATGGGTGTACGATTTATCTCTACCAAACTATTCGGGGAATACAAACTTATATTATGTTATATAGAATACTAGCGGACGCCTCGCGGTTTCACCCAAGAAGTTCCCGTTCCCATGGGAATACAAGGAAAAAAGTAGCTTTTTGACACCAACAATTTTGTTAGTAATTTTGTTTTGATTCGGGATCATATGTTTCTTCCCAAAAATAGTCGACATTTATTAGCTACATTGTTAGCTTTTAATATACACGCAGTTATTGATGATTTAACTGAGACTAGGTTTAGTGATTTAACAGGTATTATCCAGTTTTTCTGATAATACTACTGTAGATTCTTTAAACGATTAGAGCCGACAAAAGAGAAGACGAATAGTAATATTTTACTATATCATCAAAATATAAATCGCTTCTCCGGCAAAATTTTAGACGTGAAATTGTTAGTAGATAAATACCACAAGAATATCTTATGTTTTTTGTGAAACTTGGTAAAAACCAGATAGGATGTTGTTTAATGTAAATAATTTTTCAGTTGCCAGCGCGTACAACAGATCCACAGTGGGTGGTGGTACCCTGATACTTTGTAATAGTCATCTCAAATATAAGGAAAGAAAGGATATCACTGCTTACTCTGTTGATCGCTTATGTGAGGTAGCATGTGCAGAGGTCGAGGGGCATACTATCTTGTGTGTTTACAGACCACCAGAATCAAACTTGTCATTGTTTTTAATTACAATGGAAGAATTATTATGTAAAATTTTCAGAGATAATAAATTAGTTTTTGTTTGTGGCGACTTAAATATAGATCTGTTAGTCAATTCAACTGAAAAATGTTAGCTCATTTCATTGTTCAAATCATTTAACTTAAAATATTTATTTAATGAACCGACAAGAATAACAGCAACTTCAGGTTCGTGCATAGATAATATATTCACTAATTGCAAAGTAAAAAAATCGTTTTTAATTAGTGGCGTTAGGTCAGACCATACTGGTCAACCAGTATCTTTTGAGTCAGATAAAAAAAATAACCTACCTAAATCAATTCGATTAAGACCTCTTACTAAAAATAAATTAAATTCCTTTAATAATAATGTTTCTAGCAACCTTTGCAACGCCAGTTTTGATTCAAAAGACCCCAATATAAATTACGGCACGTTGTTTTCTTAAATTTGCCAAGAATTCAATAAAATGTGTCCTATAAAAAATAATATATACAATTGAATATTTCTAATCTTATGACTAATAACAAAACAAACTTACATACAAAGGGGAGAGGAAAAGGGGCTCATTGCGCATCAAAAATTCATCCACATCGATGTCAATGGGAAACGTGCCCAGAACGCTGGCAGCATTGCCACGTTGAATGGCAATGCTGATTCTCTGGCTGAAGAAAAGGCCAGCCCTCTGGTCACGCGAACAGTCGACTAACCGTTTACTAATGTCTCGAAACACTCGATGAGCACTCGGACCCCATGGACCTAATGTCTCAACCCCAAACGGCTCAAACATATAACTGCCAATAAGGTTGTTATATTTGCGCCGTTTGAGGTTTTCTGCACCAGCAGCAGCTGCCCCAGCACAGCCCGCCGTGCTAAGAAGATGGGATGGCGCAAGGGTATCGACACATGTTGCATCCCACACCAAAGGCCTACCCAACTTCCAGGGCATTATGGTCATCCCTTCCGGTCTCTTCCCATCGTCGCGTGCCAACCCATTGGGTTCTAAAACAGCTGGCACCCCGGCGGTGACAAGAGCTCAACGTATGATGTCATTAATGCTGGCGTGCCGTGCTATCCGACCAGCGCTCCTACTGCAGGATAGGCCATGGTGTCCGAGGCGGTCGACTGCTTCACCACATTGACAACGGTGTGGAGCTCCGCTGGCAGTACCAAGGCGCAGACATGTAGCGATCCGGAAGGTAGTGTCACTCAACATTGTACCTATGTTGGGTGACGGTAATGCCTGTAGCCGGAGGCCCGACTCCCACTCACCCACAGCCAGTAGGCGAGCACGCTCAGCAGTATTGGTGGACGTATTTATGAGTTTATTCCGTTCCAATCTGCAGAGCGGCTCATCCCACTGTCTTTGAGAAGATGGGTTTTCGGGCAACGCCGTATTCGGGCAAGCCACTTTCCAGGCGCACACTGCGTCGGTCGAACACGGCACTTCACTGTTAACCACTGACAGGGATAAAATATTAGTGGTTAACGTTTCAGTGCTGTGGACCGAAGACAGGAACGCCGGTAGGCTTATACTAGAAATTTTGCGGATGCCGAGCCCACCAAAGCGAATGGGTAGCGTGGCTTGCGTCCAGGCTCGGTCATCTAAGGCCACATTTAAGATAGATGTCAGAGTGCATCGAATAATTTCGTCAATTTTTTCCAGGAGAGGTGGCTGCTTCCATAAAGGGGAAGAGCGGAGAAAATACATAAAATTTGGTCCAAAACAGCAATACCTAATAAGAGTAAAAGCCGAATGAAGGTTAATTTTGGAGAGTCTATCCGAAATATCATTAAAATGGTTAATTTTGCTATCAATGAATGAAGAAAAACTGTCTTCCAAAATTGGGGAACCTAGGAGGTGCAGTGAACTTTTATCTAAAATTTTGATCTCTGGGGCTATTGCATAGAATTTCTGTAGCGTCGGTTGTCTGTCGGTACTGTCACAAAGAAAAATTTCACATTTGGAGTGGTTGAGGTCTAGGCCGATGGATTTGAACTGCTCTTTCAGGAATTGGAAATCTGATAAAACGGTGTCTACGTCGCCTCCTAGTGATCCATCATCCAAAAAAAAAAAAAAAAAACAGTTACAGTCAACAATTCCAAATCGAAATTTAGTGAATGGGCCACTGTGGGCATAAGAAAAAGCCTAGCTAAAAAAGCCCTAGGACGGTAAGTAATTATAAAAAACACTTCTTTCTTAAATGCTGAATGATCAACATGCCGCCAACATCATCTTCATCATCATATTAGCCGAAAGACGTCACTTAGTCCAAGCATCAAGCATCGCCATTTGACCGGTCCCGTGCGTCTCGCAACCAGCGGATCCCCGCAACCTTCACCAGGTCATCGGTCCACCTGGTGGGAGGCCTTCCAACGCAACATCTTCCGGTTCGCGGTCGCCACTCTAGTACCTATCTGCCCCATCGGCCATCCGTTCTGGGAGCAATGTGAAACATACGAAAAAGTTCGCGTACATCTAAACATCATACTGGCAATAGACATCATGCATTCAGCCCAATGACTAAAGAGGTCGCTTTGCTATTCAGCCTTGTCTTCGTGTGAGTATAATAGTCATCAATTTTATTCTTGTAATGCCGGTTTTTTACTACTTACCTCACAATCGAGATGTAAAGCAGAATAGTTAGCTCGGGTGTAAGCACCAATTGCACCCTCGCCCTCGCTGCGCTCGTGCGCCTAAATATATCGGGCTGCAATTGATGCCTTACAGCCCTTGGCTTAGTATTTTTCGTAATATAATAGTAGATTAGTATCTACTATTATATTACGAAAAATCTTTGACTTCCGATCAAGTTTTCCACACATATGTTAGAAACTATTCCAAAATATTCAAAAGAGTCTGCGCTCAAGCAAAATCTCAAATAATAATTAACAAAATTGGTGTTTCTAATAATAAAATAAAAACTGTGTGGCAAGTAATTAATAGAGAAACTGGAAAGATACAACAACGCGATCAGAATGAGTTGTCTTTGAAAATATCTAATCAAACCATTTCTGATAAGCAAGAAGTTGCTGAGACATTAGAAAATTTCTTTACCAACATTCCGTTAGAGGTTACGAAGTCACTTTTCTCCTCATCTAAATTAGCTGCAGCTCTTCTTAAAGAATTATTAATTTACTAAAGACATACCAACCTTTAAATTTAAGCCAATATGTATTGATACAATTAAAAACACTGAAGACTAGTGGGGGATATCCGTTAGGGTTCTTGGAGATATTATTGACTCAATTGCTCCCGTCCTAACAGGCATATTCAATCAATGTTTGGACATTGGAACGTTTCCTGACTTAATGAAACACAGTAAAGTAGTACCAATTTTCAAATCAGGCTGTAAGAGCGATCCCTCTAATTATAGACCTATATCCGTGCTACCAGCATTAAGTAAAATCTATGAAAAAATTGTGCTGGACCAGATGTTGTCTCACTTCAATTCAAATGGGACCTGCATAGTCAGCAGTTTGCTTTCACGAAAGGTAGGTCGACAACGGACGCGGGAGTAAAACTCATCAGCCACATCTTGAAATCTTGGGAGAAGTCCCAGGATGCCATTGGCATTTTCTGTGATCTGTCAAAAGCGTTCGACTGAGTCGACCACAACACACTGATTACAGATCATTACAACACTACGGAATTCGAGGACAAGCTGCTGATCTTGTGCTTTCCTATTTATCAAACAGACAGCAAAAAGTAAATGTTAATGGGGCGACATCCTCCGGGTCTCTAGTCAAAATGGGCGTGCCCCAAGGTTCAATTCTCGGCCCTTTTCTTTTTCTTGTTTACATTAATGATCTCCCTTTTATGATGGCCAAATTTTCGGATATAATTCTATTTGCTGATGATACTTCACTAATTTTTAAAATAGATAGGAAAGATACGGTCAACGAAAGTCAAATTGATCTCTCAGAATGGTTCGCAGCTAACAATCTTTTACTGAATGCGAAAAAAACAAAATGTCTAAAGTTCTCTGTACCAAATGTACCTCAACGCGACCTAAATCTAAATCGTGACGGCAAAAATCTTGAAATTATAACGGAAACTGTATTCTTGGAGATTACTATCGATTCAAAATTGCAGTGGGGCGCGCACATTAGAACTCTTTCGGGTAGGTTAAGTTCGGCTGCCTATGCAGTAAGGAAGATAAGGCAGTTAACCGATGTAGCCACAGCTAGACTAGTATACTATGCTTAGTTCCACAGTATTATGTCTTATGGCATTCTGCTGTGGGGATCAGCAGCAGACTTTGACTCAATTTTTATCTTACAAAAGAGAGCAATCCGCGCGATCTACAAAATGGGTTCTCGCAAGTCCTTCAGAGAAAATTTAAAGAGATGTACTGACTCTACCTTCACTTTATATTTTGGAATGTATTTTGTATGTCCGCAAAAATCGAAGGCTTTTCAAAACTAGAAGTGACTTCCATAATTTAAATACACGCAGTAAGCACGAAATTATAATACCCAAATTCAGATTAACAAAAACTAGCAAGTCTTTTCTTATAAACAGTATAAGCTTTTATAACAAGTTGCCAAAGTCAGTTATAGAACTGACCGATGGAAAGTTCAAAAGCTACATCAAACGTGTCCTTATTAAAAAAGCATATTATAAAATCAAGGACTACGTTGAAGATAAAAAAATTGGGTTTAGCTCCTTCTGCGCATGCGGCCTAACTATTCTGAATCTCATTTTTTTTCTCTTTTAATTAGACTTTTTACAATGTTTTCCAATCATCTTTATAGCACTTTGCTAAGAATAGTTACAGCACTGATAACAACATTTGTGCCACATGTTAAATTTAGTGTTGTTAGACATTTTTTTTTTCTTTTTTTTTTTTACCTTTGTATAGATTCTTTTACCGATTGTTTTGTGAATGTGTGAACATTGTAGGCCTTCTAGATTTCTAGATGAGTGTTAACATTTGTAAGCTTTTTATTTCGTTTTACATTTCTTTTTGTTTGTTTTTTTTAATTTCGTACGACTTAATGTTGGGCCTACGTTGTCCCCCCATATCCAAGTACTAATGCTGTAACATGGAAATATTGTAAACACAAACAAATTTTTAAAAGAGTAACCATGGAGTTTCTTGCCGGTTCTTCTCCATAGGAAACGACTAACCCGAACCGTGCACCTTTTGTCGACGTTTTGTAAGTGCCCATGTAGGCCTATGTAAAATAAAAAAAATGATTTTGATTTTGAGCTTATGTCACGCGGGTTTAGTGTAGCTTCTCAACGGTGAAATAATTTTTGAGATCGATCCAGTAGTTTTTAAGTTTATTCGTTACATACAAAAATATAAATCTTTCCTCTTTATAATATTATTACTAGCTGACCCGCGGGGCTTCGCTCCCGTCATCTGGCTACCCAGCCTACCCTGACTACCCTGCCTACCTTCCCTACCCAGCCTACCCTGACTACCCTGCCTACCCAGCCTACCCTGCCTACACTGCCTACCCTGCCTACCCTGCCTACCCTGCCTACTCTGCCTACTCTGCCTACCCTGCCTACACTGCCTACGCTGCTTGCCCTGCCAACCCCGCCTACCCTGCCTACCCTGCCTGACCTGCCTACCCTGCATACCCTGCCTACACTGCCTACCCTGCCCATCCTGCCTACCCTGCCTACACTGCCTACCCTGCCTATCCTTCCTAACCTGCCTACCCTGCCTACCCTGCCTAACCTGCCTACCCTGCCTACCCTGCCTACACTGCCTACCCTGCCTACCCTGCCTACTCTGCCTACCCTGCCTACACTGCCTACCCTGCCTACACTGCCTACACTGCCTACCCTGCCTATCCTGCCTAACCTGCCTACCCTGCCTACCCTGCCTACCCTGCCTAACCTGCCTACCCTGCCTACCCTGCCTACACTGCCTACCCTGCCTACCCAGCCTACCCTGCCGACCCTGCCTACCCTGCCTACCCTGCCTAACCTACCTACGTACCTAATAATTTTTATCTATCATCAATAGTTTTCTCAGAACACGCCAAAGAATGAATTTTATCGGCAACATGTTGCTACCTTGGCTTACATTATTAAAATTTTCATAAGGATTTCTAATTTTTTTTGAAAATATATTATAGCCTAAGACACTCAGGAATAATGTAGCTTTCTACTGGTGAAAGAATTTTTCAAAATCGGTTCAGTAGATCCAGAGATTACCCCTTACAACGTCACAAACTCACATACTTTACCTCTTTATAATATTATATAGTATAGAGTATAGATTCTTATATAGAAGTGTAGATATACTTTATGCGCCGCCAAATTTGATGGTTACCGAAATAATATAGGTAATTGTGTCTCTCGTGGATCCACGTGAGTCCACGAGACGAAAGGTTAATCTTGCCGCAGTCTGAATACTGACAGTAAGCAGTGGTGGCCCAGTGGTAACGGCTGCAACTTACAAGTGGTTGGTTGTGGGTTCGATCTTAGGCAGATGCTTTACTGTAAGTAAATTATTTCATGATCACTGCTCCCAGAACAGTAAAGGAAACAATCGAGAGGAAACCGACATGTTCTAGAACCAAAAAAATTAAGATGTGTGACTTCCACCGACCTGCACTAGGCCCGCGTAGTGGATTACGGCCCACTCCCTCTCACATAGAAGTGGCATGTGTCCCAGCATTGCCAACATTATAGTACGCTTATTATACTTATGCAGTCTGAATACAGCCTTAGATTTCTTTAAAAAATTCAACTTATTTTAAGTTATTTTTTGTGAAGAAATCACCAAAAGTTTTCAATTAGCTATGTTCGAAGTGATTCATTGAACTTTGATTCCAGACTTTTGAAATATTTTTATTGCTCAAACGTGGAATGAATAGAAATAGAATAAAAATATATATTCGATAAAATTGAATAAATTGGAATCACTGATTTATTATTTCGTTCTAATTTTTTTCAATGACAATGGAGGTTTTTTTAATATTATAGATATTCGTGGCGTAGCTATTTTAAACCTAATAAACTAAACAAACACATACACCGGGATAGAAATAAAAACCATAATACTATTAAAAATATACCCGAATCGAAAATCGAACCCAGGAACACAACCTCAGCAACAGTCGTGCTTGCGATAACAACAACAAAACCACAACAGACATAACAACAACTGCAACTAACTGCACTGCAGTTCAAAATATCAAACCAACCAAAAAAAAATAGGCTAGATTGTTGCATTTTTCAGGCAGCCTCTGTTTCATGAGAAAGTTGTGTTCCCTCTAAACGGGTGTAACAATTAAAATATGTATACATGAATAAACACAACAAGATCTTGCTTCCACTGCGTCCTCCAGTCTCCGCTAATTCAACAAAACAGACGGCTCCTACCTCTAGAATACTCTAGAGACTACAGTGTCTTGAAACTACTAAGTCATTGTCGGAGTTAACTGTATCATGGACTAAGAAAATCGTATAGAACTGACGCTCATGTTAGGTGGATGCTCATATTGAGGAAAACTACAGCAATATCTTACACTAAAATCGACAAAAAAAAAAAATAAAAAAAAAAAATAAAAAAAAAAATAAAAAAAAAAAAAATTATGTATGTCGTTTTTGTGGTGAATAAAAACTTTTTATTTCTTTTCTTTTCTTTCTTTTCTTTCTTTTCTTTCTTTTCTTTCTTTTCTTTCTTTTCTTTCTTTTCTTTCTTTTCTTTCTTTTCTTTCTTTTCTTTCTTTTCTTTCTTTTCTTTCTTTTCTTTCTTTTCTTTCTTTTCTTTCTTTTCTTTCTTTTCTTTCTTTTCTTTCTTTTCTTTCTTTTCTATCTTTTCTTTCTTTTCTTTCTTTTCTTTCTTTTCTTTCTTTTCTTTCAATGAGACTGAGAGTAGAATACGAACGTAAAAATACAGGAATCGACCTTCTGCTGGATAAGTAATTATCATTTCACTGAAACGGGTTGAACATAATTATGTTAGATTCAGAAAACTGTAGGCATTAAGACTGTTCATTGAAAAAGTGACTGCTCTACAAATTTCTATTCTTTGACTATGTTTTTGTTTTTAGAGACAGCACACATTTACATCGAATGTAGGAGCGTAACTTTGTGCTAGACCGACTTGAGAGTGCCATAAGTCTTCTTTGGTGTTTTAGAACTGTTTTACTGTATGTGTGAATCATGTGCATATTTCACTTGTACTAATTACTGTAAGTGCTCGTTCACACAGAACATCTGTATTTCCAGGATCGTTTTAACGGATCCGTCGCTACGGGATGTTCTCACCGCATTTATAGTACTGCATGAGTGCATCCGTCGCTACTACGGGTAATGTTCACACCACTTTTTCACTACCGTTTTAACGGATCCGTCGCTACTGGGTGTAATGGCACTCCTCGCTTGGCTTCAATCCAATAAAACGGGTCAGTATTTTAATACTGTGTGTGTGATCTCGCTCATACAACTACCTACGCCATTGCCGAATAAAAGATATACGATAAAGCGGAAAAAGATAAAGCATTTCGATCCGGTTTTTAAACAAATTTGGCCCTCACAATATATATTAATATGGCACACAAAATCTGCCATTTTTCTATTTTCGCAAGATTGTGACGATTCAATTGATGTAAGAATCATCAAAATCGGCCAATGCGTTTAGTCTCTAGAACGCCACATAGGTACAAACATACATACATAGACTGATAAACACATTACCCTCCTTCGGCATTCGGGTAAAATGTAATGTTGTTGGACCTGCTGAAGACTGTATGAATATATTTGTATTGTATAAACTCAATTTCCTTATTATTATATAACTCACAGCACGTGTGTGATTACTATGTACCCAACTGTAAATCTACCATTTGCTGTACCTGTGTGTCGTTCATGACTTGTGCGTGCCCTGGCAGTTGAGTGTGTCATGCTCTCTCAAATGTCTCTCTGATGGTGGCGCGTGTATTGGATCATCCGGTTCCCATCATGATGGTTGACCTGGGTGGGATTGGTCATAACTTAGCTGCTTCGGATGTTAATGTTTTTCTAGTATCTATATCTATTATATAACTGCACTGTACATGTGTGAGTGCTTTTATTACTTTATACCTGTACATAGTACAGTTTGTAGTGCTATTCTGAGTGCATTGTCCTCACATATATGAATTTATTAATGTACTTATATACCTAAATATTGTAAATTTTTTTTTTTTTTAAAGAGTCAGTATGGAGTTTCTTGTGCATTCATCTCCATAACAAGCTACTTTCCGAATGCACGGTAGAATCAACTTTGATTACTTGTCAACTCTAATGTATCATTCAAAAGTGCCGCTTGTTGGTCTACTTGAAATAAAAAATAAAATATCTTTGTCTTTATATACTTAGCTTATGACTCTCGGCCATAGAGTATTTACTATCGGTGACAGAATTCTGTTAGAAGCTATTAACGAGTCCAGTTAGTAACTATTTCTAGACAATATACAAACATATAAATAAAAAATGTTACCTTTAATTGGTAGTCTAACAAATCAATCTGCCTAGCCTTTTCCCATCTATATTGGGCTCGGCTTCCAATCTTACCAGATTCAGCTGAGTACCAGTGTTTTACATGGAGCGATTGCCTATCTGACCTCCACAACCCAGTAACTGGGTAACACGGTACCCCTTGGCAAGACTGGTGTCAGATCTCAAGCTTCTTATTACCCGAAACGACTGTCAAAGATCTTCAAATGACAGCCGGGACCAACGGCTTATCGTGCTTGCCGAGGCACGGAGGAAAATCGGTATGTTGAAATGGTCACCCATCCACGGCCGACCGACCTCGTCAAGCGTTGCTTAACCTTGATGATCAACCAGTGCGGCTGTTACTAATTAGCCGCGAGCTCCTCGGTTGGTAGTCTTATTTTTTTTGGAAGTTTAACAAATGGTCAAATAAAAACTCGCCGACTTATTTGACCGCATGGGAGGCAAACAACTGAAGAAAAACTGTGTTGTACCGAAATTTGCAACCATAGGTTAGAATATTTAACCAATGTTTGAGTTAACAGCGGATCAATTAACTGGGCCTTAGATGTTGTTTGATTTTCAAAGTACAAAATCAGGAATACGAACAAAATTGCTGGCTCTAATCTTAAAATTATTTGCCATTTTCCAAAAAGCTCGACTTAATAGACTGTCACCTACGCGTGAAATAGTCACGCGTAGGTGACAGTCTTATTTCTGAAACTCGATTTGCCATATTTATACCCGAGTACTGTAATTGAGAACTTTTCCTCCAATTATTGCTTCCGAAAAAAGGTGCTCAAATTATTGTATTATAAATAAAATCCGTTTAGTAGGGCGATGCCATATTTCGAGATATCTTCTTTTTGGGTGTTGCCATGGTTACTGTAACAGCTTGAGAGCTGTTACAATTTACAATTTGAAGGTACACCCTCTCGATCTGAGGATCGAGAGGGTGTACCTTCAAATTACAAATTAGACATATGAACAAAATGGCTGGCTCTAATCTTAACGCAAAACCTGAAAAGAAATAAGTACTCCTTTTCTGGTTTTGCGTTTATATTGCGACATCTTGTATTAAACTTACAATATATGTATTTCTCTTAATTTTAGGATTTGAAATTTCGTCCTTCAAGCCGGTTTATGCGAATACGTAATGTTTTATGTATTCCAACTAAACCTTTCTTTAGTGGCAAATAAAACATTGTAAACGTGGGTTTTAAAATGGGTCCTTCGAGCCGGATTACCGGAAGTTGTTTCCGAATTACCATTTATTGATCTCTGAATATTTCTGTAGTGCAAAGTAAACATAGATGGTGTCTGTAGCAAATGTAGCAATGATCATCATTTGTCATCGATTCACATAATTCTGAAAACAATAGTTATTGCATTCTCTCGAACGCAAATTGCAATTACAAATTTTTATCAATAAAACTAGTCTCTATCCTATCCTAATATATTATAAAACACAAAAAAAATGTTCCTACCTATGTTCAACTAAGTCTTTTATAGACTTTTAAACAATCCAACCGATGTGTCCCAAACCGGTTTCAATAGAATATCCGAAGATGAATCTAGACCAAAAAATATAAAAACATTACAACACCCTAACCTATTTACCAAAGTACCTTTTTTTTTTTTTTTTATCTTATATAGGCTCGCGCCTGACCACCATCTCACCTGATGGTAAGCGATGATGTGGTCGATGATGGAGCTCGCTTGCCTAGAAGTAACCTATTCACTCTTGACTTAAAGACCCCCAGGTAGGGTAGTTTGGTAAATAGGTTAGGGTAGGTAGGGTAGGGTAGGTAGGGTAGGAGAATAGGGCAACGCCCGGTGTCACCACTGAGGCACGTCGCGTCTCGTCGCGTCTCCCGCAGAGGCGGGCCTCGACCGGCACTAGCTGGGTGTTGCGGAAGTATCGTTGTTACCGCGATCCACAGCGTAGGTGTGAGATGGAACACCGGGGTGGTTTTTAGTCAGTACGAGTCTGACAGACCTCTCCGCCCCCCCAGGGTGGAGGACATCCAATAAATCCTCATTGGATCGTCCTCCTGTTTTTTATTGTTTTTTCTTAAAAATAGGAGGATAGGGCCAGTTAGCACAGATTACTTCCCAAATCTGTGGTAGGTAGGTAGCCAGTTGACGGGAGCAAAGCCGTGGGGGACAGCTAATATAAAATATGACTGCTACGTTGGTGACTACACTCGCGACCAACAGGTCGCGAGTGTAGTCGTAGTCTGGATCTTATACTGCTACTGCTGAGTATAAGATCCTGGGTTTAATTCCATGGCCAGGCAAAGTGACATTGGGTTTTTCAGCAGGATTTTTTCAATTGCAGCGCAAAGTCTGAATGCATATTCATTGCTAAATATGCTCACCCCTTATTTATACTTATGGAACTTAAACATAACTGCCGTGATGTAGTTGTACTATAAGTACACCTCTGCAGAACCCCTCGAGGTATTTAAGCGGTATGTTTGAATGTATACAAAATATCTTTTTATCGCTTTATATCTCTCACAAACGCCACACAACAATACTGCGCGTTCATCTCGTTATTGGTGACGGTTGCCGTGACAACCGACACTGAGCAATCGCCTTCAGAGTCTTGTTAACAAACACGGGGCGTCATTTCCTTGTAACGATGCATAGCGGGCTCAGACGGGATGAGTTGGGATAAAGCTTGGCTCAGATTGCACTAGTTTTTGAGATATTATACCTAAGACAAAAATCTCAGTAGGTATAGAAAATAACTGATTAAAAAAACGATTTTGAGAATATGTTTTAAATGTTAAAATACAGTAGATCAAAAGATAAGCAGTTTAGTTTGTAGAAAACGCAACTGTGTTGTCAGTGTTATTTATTGCAGATGAATAGCAGTGGCCACTTGCTATCAGGTGAGCATAGCAAGCATGCTTGTTTGCCACTTAAAACTGAAATAGTTATTTATGCTACAAGTGCGGAAGGTAGGTGATTTCCGATGAGTGGTATTTTATTCACGAGCGAGCGAAGCGAGTGAGTGGATAAATCGACACGAGTCGGAAATCATCTTACGCACGTGTATCATACAACTTTTTTTAATTTTTTTATTTATTTATTGATAGGAATTTTACTATGCATTGTGCGAGGAAATAAAAACATATATCTGAACCAAGCAAGAAATTAATAAAATGGCGGGCTTATTCAGGGCGCTCAGCATATCCACAGACTAACTTTTACTGCGCATGTGCAAATAGCTGTCACGTCGTAACGCAAAAAGGCACGAGCAAAATATTCATTCTGCCAAATATATTTAATGAATATTTAAAATTAATTTATTGATCAAAATCTAGAGTAATTAAAAACGCCTTAAATGAAGTATTAGTTTTGTTTTACCTTTTATATGAATGATAATCTGTACTTAACTAATTTTTTAAACTTTTCTCAAATAATATAAACTCTATGCGGTGAGCTGACGTTGGAGTTAAAATTAAAAAAATACAGGATAGTAAAAAGTACTAGTAAAAAAAGTGACACTTTCCGCACAGATTGGCTGCTTCGAAAACGCTCTTTTCGAGGACATTCATTGTAAAAAATATTGTTGTCCTGCATGCAGCAGTGATATCAAAATACAGTATGATAACTAATCATCATCATCTGCCTAGCCTTTTCCCAACTATATTGGGGTCGGCTTCGAGTCTTACAGGATATGTCTCACAGTATGATAACTAATATTGTGTTAAATTCAATCTACATGACTAAATGCTAAAATGCATTCACTAACGCACAAAAATTCATCTTATCCTATTGGGGTTAAAAAGAGGATGAAATTTTGCATTGCAAATTGTTAACTTAGGCGATGGGAAATTCCATGGGATTCAAGACTTTTCGTGTGGGAATTAAACCGATAGTAGACTTTCAAATAATTATTGCTAATTTTACAAAACTTCACTAGGTGGTTGCAATAATCCTTAACACGCATGTGCTACTGAAGGTATAGAAAGAAGTGTAAAACATGCTTTTCGCCATTTAGGCTATTGTTATATATCAGGCATGAATTCAGAGTGAAACCTGCTCAAGCGCAATATCATGGCCTTACTGTAGTGACTCTATTTTCCACACATAGACTCTCATTCGTTCCATTTTGCGTACTGGCTAACATAGCCAACGTCTGAGTCCAATTTTTTCTAGTTTTCTTTTTCCAACTATGTTAAGACTGGATTTCAGTCTTACCGGATGCAACTAAATGCCAGTATCTTTTATGCCCACTGCCCAACCCATTGTCTGGTTTATAAAATAAGAACAGTGGTCAGCCTTTATGACGACTGATACAAATGATATCCCTTAGCAAGACTGCTGTCAGATTTTATTACCAGAACAAGTTATTATTATTGAAACCAGCCCCCCTAGCCAAGTTACAAACATTTCTTATAGAATCTCTTTCTACAATCGTTAACGCCTTCTATTTGTATGGTCTGGCCACGTGACTGAAGTTGTGTTAAGTTACTTTTTTATATTTTCTTTATCAACGTTCAGATGTTCATCCTCGTACATTGATTCGTTTTCTACTAACGTCAACGTCTACTAACGTCGATCGTAGATTGTCAACTTGGCTACAGGTGCAGAATAGTTAGTTTATTTTTTTTATTTTTTTTTTGAAGTACAAGTTTATACGATCTTAGCATAAGAACTATGCCCCACAAAACCGTATTCACGGTTTGTCTGTGGGAACGGAACAAAGAGTATTAAAAACTAAAGCTTATAAGTGCGGACACTTAATGAAATTATAACAAAGAGATCATTTACAATCACCTTAAAAAGAACTGCTTTAATGACTTGGCAAATTTACTTTTTATTTCCTGACTTCTTATATCAGCAGGCAACTGGTTGAGATTAGTTGTCTACTCGTTACGACTGGGTTTACCTGCTTTCCGAAGTAAGGAGGGATCTCGATATGCAAATAATTGTTACCCATCCACGGACAGCTATCGACAAACTTTACTTTTAATCGACCCATGTGACTTTTATTAATAAACTACGAGTTTCCAAATATTACCCACTATCCAAGTTCTTAAATCGACTCACCCCCAATCTGTACTCCACAAGTCTAAACCCACCATTTGCTTAGTTACCAGTTACTAGCCCCATTTATCAAGATCATACGCTTTGAGCCAGGCTCGGTGTATGCAATTTTAGCACAAATTGGGCCCGATCGGCCTCGATACATAAGCGAGGAATTTCATAGGCATCTGATAAGCTTGGCTGGATTACATTTTCTTGTATGATCTAATATTGACGGGGAAATTTTGATGAGAAAGTCGGGTAGGGAATTTTGTTTAAGGCTGTCAAAGGAGTTTTAAAGTAGGCACTGGGTGGAATTAGCTAGGAAACACCGGCCTCAAAAAAAAAAACGAAGGAGTACAATGGCGGACTGTAGCAGTCAACCAAGGATGGTGAAGAGACAACATGAAAGGTGCATTGTTTAAAACGTCGAAAGTAAAAAATAAATTTAAAAAATAAAATAAGAAGCTGCTTAAAATACACATACATGCGGGATTTTCTTCTGGGATAAAAACTATTCTCATTCTACCATCGTGCCATGTTTTATCTAAATCCTATAAGACGTGAAAAGGTGAAAATCAACAGAGTTACTAATTTGCCTCCATACTAATATTCTGTTTATTATCGTGGCATAATGTTTGACTGTCATGCTGGCTCAGCTTCTGGTAAAAGCCAGTAAGTAAAAGAATTTTTTACTTCATGAATTTGCATTAATCTCGTTACCACTCATCACCATTTCTGAGAATATCAAGTTACCTATCTGTTTATTAAAGTTAATTATAGCCCCAATATTTTCCTGGAATACTCCTTATTCCATAATCAATTTTAAAATTAAAGCCATATTCTTTTCATCCGTAAAATTAATTACTGTACATACAATTTCGGAAATGATTACATAATGTAAACTTTTTGACCATTTTGATATAACATCATCCAAGTCTTTAAGGGTCAGGTCATACCGAGACACAAAGCGAGGCGACGCTGGGACTGGAGTCTAGACAAAGTGGCATTCGATGTCAATGACGAGGATTGTTGAAATAACAACGTGTAAAGGATTGATCATGTGATATTTCTGTATAGCACTTGGAATTCCCATTCATTTTTGACTTTTTTTATCACAATCGCCGTGATGAAGCTTTCGTTGACTGAAAGTCACTTGTCTAGAGCACATTTTTTAAGATAGCAATACAATACAGAACTTTATACACAACACAAAAAGGCACACAATATGTCAGTGAGAGAATTCAAATATACCTGCGCAATTTAAAATTCGAATGTATTCAAATTCCTTCACTGATATGTGTAGCTAGGTACTTTTTGTGTTTAAAATAAAGTTCTATCAGAGGGAGACGAAGACTAAATATGTATGGATTGCGTGAGGAGTGATATGAAACAAAAGTAATTCAGTAATAGCGTGACAGTTGACAGGATGGAATGGAAGAAGTTACGCCGACCCCGAGTAACACGGGACAGGGCCAGACTGATGATGAATTCAGCGCTATCCTAAAAAATCTCGCACGACGCGTTTTGGTGTGAGATCACCCTAATAATTGGATTATCTTCTGAGAAAATGGAGTAAATTACGTTGACATCTTTTTTTATAAGCAATATTTAAACGTATTTCAGGTGAAATTTTTATGACTATCTTTGTAAATGGGAAATATCGTATTTTCTTCAATAAATTATTTTGGAGTTGATCATATTTATATCATTATCTATCTTACGATATCGTTTTATTTTCTTACGTGCTTTTACCAGCGCCTTCACCCTGAACATCTGCCTTGTTTCTTTATAAACTACTAAGAAATAAAATCGACTGCCCTAATCTGCTAAGTCTTTTAAAGTTTTGTGCCCCTTCCCGATATCCGCGAAACCCCATCACTCCGTTGCACCCACCTTCACGCAGAACGGTTCTGGGTGCAAACTCTCCAATTCCACGCCTGTGTAAAATGCTTAATAGTTGCAGTGATCTAATAGATATACACCACGACAAATTGAGCAAATTTTACAAAATAATCAGAGAGTACTATACTAGTATTCAATGATGACTGAATATTGATATGAGATATTAATTAGGAATGTGATATTAAGAATGTGATATTTTGTCATCCAATCCAATAGAATTTAATTATATTACTTGCTTTTATTATTATTGTTTTTATTTGATTTAAGTTATAATCAAATACATTAATGATGTGTTGTGACGTACTTAATTTAATTTATCAATTTATTAATATTATTTCAATTGTTTTAATTTTAATGGAATGCTTTTAATTGGATATTGTTTTATAATTTAATATCTGGTATTGTTTTAATTTTAATTTAAAAAACTGTATTTTTTTATTTCTGTTGTCAAATTGTTCTTAAATTTTAAGTAAGAATAATATAATAATGTGTATAACCACAATGTGTGCATGTGGTGTTAGCCTATAATTAATTGTTACACTTATAAATGAAGGTACAAAGAAACTGTAAACGTATTGTGTAAACAATTGTTGGTTAACCAAATAAATAAATAAAATAAACATATTCCGGGATTAAAGATATCGTATATCTTTCTCCAATTTCCCAAAATTGTTTCAACGGTTTGGGAGTAACTCCGTCTGTTTGATTGTTAGGTGTTCTAACAATGAAACAGACGGAGTTACTCTCGCATTTATATATAATGTTAGTACAGATTATGGATGAGCCCGCTCTTGGCTTCGATCTCACATGATGGAAAGCGAAAGATGGAATCTACGATGGAGCGAGTGAGCAAGACCCGTCAGGGTCAAAGCTGATACGGAACACAGATGTCGGCGAATTATTCCACACTTTCTTGATAAAAGTGGAGGAAGAGCGCTTAGAAGGATTAGTCAGTATATACACGTAGGGCTGCAGATGGTCTTCAGTGATGAATATGTGAAATTAGTCCAAAACAAACTTTTTACTAAGAGATTTATCTTCCGACTGCACAGCACGATAATTCTTCTTATTTACGTCTTTTTAGTTCGCTTTTTAAGACGACGACTAACGCCAACAACCTTGAGAGAACAAAACGCGCACTCGTTTCACACCCGCGCGACCCAAAAATTTAGTAGTTTTTTGTACTTTCCTTATTATTCCATGACTTAAAAAAAAAAATCAGATCAAAATGTAGATAATTAAATTGTCTTTGAGATGGTGTCGATTTCATTAAAATATGCCCAGCGGTTTTGGTGTGATTGTCATGTTTTTGTCCGTTTTCGACATAAATATACAAATTAATTACACTATATTATACGAATAAAACTCATTTTTTTTTTAGATCAAATTGTTTAGAAAATTGTCTAATTAGACATGTATTTTTTCCAAAAAATTACAACTAGCCGTTTAGACGTGATTCTTAGTTTTAAAATCAGCTACTCAAGGGAATCGGCGCCTTAAGCAGTCGGGCTTTTTGAATTATGTTTTTTTTATTTATAAATTTTTAGTTAACAATTATTTTTCCGAATTATATACATTTAAACATATAAGTGTTTTATATTTTTGAAATCAACTCTCAAAATCCTTTATTTTGATACCCAACACGATGGGATTGGAAGAAAAAAAATCAAACCTCACAATATGGCGCCAAAAATCCGCCATGATTCTATTTTTTTCATTTTAATGTAGCCAGTCACACTTGCGAGGTTAAGGCGAATCTCGAATTCGATTCAATCGAAAAATCAGCCCACGCGTTTGGTCTCTGGAACGCCACATAGGAACAAACATACATAATCATCATTTCAGCCGAAAGACGTTCACTGCTGGACATAGGCCTCCTCCAGGAGTCGCCACATTAACCGATCCTGTGCGTCTCGCATCCAGCGCCTTCCCGCAACCTTAACCAGGTGATCGGTCCACATAGTGGGAGGCCTTCCAACGTATCGTCTTCCGGTTCGCGGTCGCCATCCCAGAACTTTTCGGCCCCATCGGCCATCCGTTCTGCGAGCAATGTGCCCTGCCCACTGTCACTTAAGTTTGGCAATTCTTCGGGCTATGTCGGTAACCCTGGTTCTCTTGCGGATCTCCACATTTCTGATTCGATCACGCAAGGAAACTCCGAGCATAGCCCTCTCCATTGCCCTTTGAGTGACTGTAGGCTTCCTGATAAGGCCCATTGTAAGCGACCACGTCTCAGAGCCATATGTCATCACTGGCAACACACACTGGTCGTAGACTTTCGTCTTGAGACACTGTGGTAAGTTGGACGAGAAGATACCGCGCAACGTCCCGAACGCTGCTCAGCCGAGTCGGATTCGACGGTTGACCTCTTTCTCGTTGGCCCTACCCAATTGGATCGTTTGTCCCAGGTAGACATAGTCGCCCACAACTTAGAGTGTAGAGTCTCCGACCTTGATAGGAGTGGGTGTAACATGGGCATTCACCATGACCTTGGTTTTGTCCATGTTCATTTTAAGACCCACTTTTTCGAAAGCTCTACTGAGGTCATCGAGCATTTTACTGAGGCTCTCCATGGTCTCAGCCATGACCACTATGTCGTCGGCAAATCGAAGGTGAGTGCTGTACTCGCCATTAACGTTGATGCCAAGCCCTCTCCAATCCAGAACCTTGAAGACATCCTCCAGCGCAGCAGTGAACAGTTTCGGAGAAATGACGTCTCCCTGTCTCACGCCGCGCTTGAGAAGGATTGGTTTCGAGGTCTGAGTCTGAAGACGGATAGACATAGTGGCAATCTTGTACAAACACTTCAACTTCAATGTATCGGTAGTCGATCTGGCACCGTTGGAGAGACTGTAGTACAGCCCAAGTCTCGATCGAATCGAAGGCTTTCTCGTAGTCCACAAACGCTAAGAGGAGAGGCAGGTTATACTCTTCGGTCTTCTGTATAACCTGCCGCAGCGTATGTATGTGGTGTACGGTGCTAAAGCCTTTTCGGAATCCGGCTTGTTCGGGAGGCTGGAAATCGTCAAACCTGCGCGCGAGACGATTCGTGATGACTCTAGAAAACAACTTGTAGACATGGCTAAGAAGTGAGATGGGCCTATAATTCTTCAGCCGGGCATTGTCGCCCTTCTTGAAGAAGAGTACCACCACACCCCTGCACCATGCCTGTGGCGTTTTGCCCTTGAGTATGAGGGAATCAAACAGCTTCTGAAGGGCCTTAAGGACCGATTTTCCACCCACCTTCAGGAGTTGAGCCGTGATTCCGTCATCACCCGGCGCCCTGTAGTTTTTAAGCTGTTTCAGAGCCATCCTAATCTCGTACAAGATCTGCCCAATAATCAGATCCCTTGAAAAAAGCTTGGAAAAAAGCCTTTATTTCGCTCGATCGCGTCTTTAATACGCTCGGTATTAAAGCGGCGGAGGTCTCTTTTCAAGGATTTAGAGATCTGTCTATTGAGCCGCCGGTATTTGCACGCCTCATCTGAAGACTGCAGGATCATCTCACGAATCTCCTTCATAAGCTTGATGGTAGTATCAGAGAGCTTTTTCTTTCTATCTGTACGACGGGTCTTGAAAAATTTAGACCCGACCGTATGGACAGCTTCCACGAACCCGACGGCGTAGTCGTCCACGGAGCTCCCTAGGCACTCGAAACGATTCTGGAGTTCGAGCTGAAAGCTCTCGGGTTTTTGGACCTGGATCTGTGCTGGACGGAGCGTGGACTTCATCAGTCGAGACCTTTCAAGCTTAATATTAATGTTCAATGTGCCTCTTACCATGCGGTTATCGCTCCCGGATTTTACCGAATTGATCACAGAGACATCATTGAACATTTGCTTCTTGGTTGACATGATGAAGTCGATCTCATTTTTTGTTGCACCATCGGGGCTCTGCCAGGTCCACTTCCTGTGTTCACGCTTTTTGAAGAAGGAGTTCATCATAAAGAGGCCCTCCTTCTCCATAAAACTGGCCAGTAGGTGACCTCGGTGGTTCCGTCGTCATACTCCAAATTGCCCCACTTGCAGCTCATCCTCGTCTCGTCTGCCCAGTTTCGCGTTGAAGTCCCTCATGACAACGGTGAAGTGAGTTTTGAAACCAAGCATGGCTCTGGAGATATCCTCATACATGGTCTCTACCTCGTCGTCGGGGAGTGCCGAGGTTGGGGCGTAGACCTGTATGACCTTCAGCAAATATCTTGAGGATATTCTGAGTATAAGGCACGCCACCCTGGTCGACACACACACACACACTCTCGATCTTCACTACGTTGTTCACAAGGGACTTGTGGACGATAAACCCGACACCACCCTGGGACTGCCGGTCGCCCTCTTGGAAATAGAGCAGATTATCGGATTTGAGGATTATCGAGTCCTCCCCCTCTCTTCGGACTTCAGATAACCCTATAAGACTCCATCGCAACCTGCTCAATTCCTCTTCGAGTTCAGTGATCTTCTCGTCGGTCCGAAGAGTGCGCGTGTTGTACGTTGCCAGGTACAGTCGTCGGTTATTGTTTAGGTAGCCGGATCTCGTTCGGAGATTCTTGGCACCCCTTGCCATGCCGTAACCTCGACCGCTACCGTAGTCGAGGGTAGGCAGGCTGCCGGGCACTAGGGGCCATTTTTTATTTGTGCTATTCATGGGAGGGTTTTTGCCATAATCGCCAAGCTTGGCAGGCGGGTTGGCGATCGCAGTATTGTTGTTGTAGAAGCACAGAGAACGCTGCTGCCCATTCTCTGGTTTGTCCCTTAGTCACCTCTTACGACACCCACGGGAAGACATGGGATGGTGAAATTCTTTACGTCCGGCACCATACGGAACCATACATAAATAGACTGATAAACAGATTACCCTCCTTCGTCACTCGGGTAAAAAACGGTGAATGATAAATTAATAGTAATCAGTGCGTTCCCAAATCAGGTAAAATTCAAGATACAGCTGGGGAATTACTTATTATCTAAACGATAAGCCTAGATAAGCAACATAACTGTCTTAATTGTCTTCGGCATTAGTTTGTTGACATTCTCTTGTTTTTTTGATCAGTTTAATTGATTGCGATTTTTTGGGCATATTTGTTTTTCTGCTTAGTAAGGAAATGGACAAGTTATTGTTTCTCTTTGTGATTGTTTTTTGTGGTGAGCATTTTTTTGTTATTCCTTCTAATATGGATGGCACAAAGTGGATCCGTATCTGAGGGACATCCCACCTAAACGCATTAAACTTTTTGGGCATACCTTCATTGTGCGTACAGTGTTAGGGAGTGGAATACCCAGCCGTAGTTTGTATTTTGTGATAGCCACAACAAAAACGCTTAAAGTCAAGAGTGAATTGGTAACTTTTAAGCAAATGCGCGTCATCGCCGACCACATCATCGCTTACCATGAGGTGACATTGTCGTCAAAAGCGAACGTCAATAATAATCATCTGAATATGTCATGTAAGGGTTAATATAAAAAACCGGCCAAGTGCGAGTCGGACTCACACACGAAGGGTTCCGTACCATTATCGCAAAAAACGGCAAAAAAAACACGTTTGTTGTATGGGAGCCCAACTTAAATATTAATTTTATTCTTTTTTTTAATATTTTTTGTTATAGCGGCAACAGAAATACATCATCTGAGAAAATTTCAGCTGTCTAGCTATCACGGTTCATGAGATACAGCCTGGTGACAGACAGACAGTCTTAAGTAATAGGGTCCCGTTTTTACCCTTTGGGTACGGAACCCTAAAAAAGCTATTTAAAAAAAAATGGAAAAGTCGGTTCACGTTTGCAATTTTTCTTATGACTTTTTACACAGTTCCTTGGAGATTTTTATCAAAACTTTCAAAATAAATTTACATAACCTTGATTTACAGAAACAAAACCAAGCTCTTTATATGCTGAAGGACAAAACATAATAAGTAACGGAGAGCCTGCACATGAAAACCAATTCCCATATATGGTAACTATTAGATATATTTATATACATATAAGAGTTTAGGGAAGCTAGAGGAGCTCGTGGCTAAATAATAACAGCCGCACGGGTCGATCATCAAGGTTAAGCAACGCTTGACGAGGTCGGTCCGTGGATGGGTGACCATTTCAACGTACCGAGTTTCCTCCGTGCCTCGGAAAGCACGTTAAGCCGTTGGTCCCGGCTGTTATTTGAAGATCTTTGACAGTCGTTACGGGTAGTCAGAAGCTTGAGATCTGACACCAGTCTTGCCAAGGGGTACCGTGTTACCCAGTTACTGGGTTGTGGAGGTCAGATAGGCAGTCGCTCCATGTAAAACACTGGTACTTAGCTGAATCCGGTAAGACTGGAAGCCGACCCCAATATAGTTGGGAAAAGGCTAGGCTATGATGATGATGATGATAAGAGTTTAGGAAAAGAAAACTATAGATAGTTTGTGTGAATCAGCGTTAAGTTTGGTTAAATCTTATTTGAATGATAGACAGCAATTAGTTCAAATAAACGGTGTGAATTCGTCCGGGTTAAACGTTAAAATGGGTGTACCCCAGGGCTCAATTTTAGGTCCTTTCTTATTTTTAGTGTACATTAACGATTTACCCCGTTTATTGGAAAACAAACTTAACATGGTGTTATTTGCTGATGACACATCTTTAATTTTTAAAATAAATAGACGTACTTGTCAGGTTGACGACGTAAATAACGCGCTACGGCAGGTTCAGGATTGGTTCACTGCCAATAATTTAGTTTTAAATGGTAAAAAAACCAAGTGCGTAAAATTTTCCTTGCCGAATGTCAAAAGTACTGATTGTGACATTATATTAAACAAGGAGAAGCTAGAATTCGTCGATAAAACGGTTTTCCTGGGGATCGCGCTGGACTCGGGGTTGCAATGGGGTCCTCATTTGGTATCCCTTGCGGGGCGGCTGAGTTCGGCGGCTTATGCTGTTGGAAAGATTCGTCGGTTGACGGATGTGGGTACCGCCAGGCTGGTCTATTTTAGTTATTTTCATAGTATAATGTCTTACGGTATCTTACTATGGGGAAGGGCTGCAGACATTGAGTCAATTTTTATTCTGCAAAAACGAGCCATCAGAGCGATATACAATCTTCGCCGGCGCGATTCTCTAAGGGAACTGTTTAAGGACATTAACATCATGACGGTTCCTTGTCAATATATTTATGAAAACATCATGTACGTGAGAAAGAATTTACATCTTTTTAGTAAAAACGGCGACAGACATGATTATGTTACTAGAAATAGGGACCAATTAGTTCAACCAGGTTTCAGACTGGCTAAAGTAGCCTCATCTTTCATGGGGTACTGTACAAAATGTTACAATAAAATTCCTCCTCACATTCTTGAACTGAATGAGACGAAATTTAAAACTTGCATAAAACGCACACTATGCAGGCTGGCATATTATAAGTTGGGGGATTACATCACTGATAAAAATGCTTGGCTAAATGCTAGTCCAGCTCCACAGCCACTAGGCCGCAAAAACAAGTGATATGCGGAACATTATTGTTTTGAATTATTGTTGGACCTTCTGAAGACTGTATAAGTATATTTGTAATTGTATAAACTCAATTTCATTCATCAAGGTATGTACTTATGTACCTAAATATTGTATTTTTTTTTTTTTAAAAGAGTAAGTATGGAGTTTCTTGTGCATTCTTCTCCATTACAAGCTACTTTCCGAATGCACGGTAGAATCAATTATTATTATTTTAACGTTCAAAAGTGCCGCTTGGTGGCCTACTTGAAATAAAATATCTTTGTCTTTGTCTTTGTCTTTGTCTTTGTCTTTGAAAGAAGAAAAAAAAAAGTTTGTAGAAAGGAGGTCACTACTGCGATGACGAATTTTTTAAAAGTATGAAAGAGGAAGACGTGTAGTTTCGAGTTTAACCCGGCGAGCGACAGGTTCAAATTTGTAAGATCGGGTTATTTTCACCCGATTTTTTTCTTAGACCAACTTTTTTATTTTATTGTTTTACAATACCTAATTTTATAGTATATTTACTTTAGATATTTTTCAAGCACTGATGATTAAAAACTAGTAATAAAATTGTCATGTTTCATATAATTACCATCTTTGTAAACTAAAATTTTTCGCAGTAAATTTAACGTAAAACTCTCCATTATTAAACGAAATAAAATACATTTTTATTACTAAATAAATATTCTTTAGCGTTTAAATTTAAACAAAACAAATTATAATAGTTTCAATTTTATCTGATTAACCTTCATTTTTAATAGTACCAACACAAAGCGCTAGGTGGGTAAAACTCACCCGTCGACCACTTTGACGTCATCTAAGTAGCTCGCCGAGCAATGGATAACCAAATTCTGTTACTCATAGCTTCCTTTTAATGCCCCGCGCAAAAAACTGAAGAGTACAGAGTTATTTAGTGCCACAAATAAAAATTATCAAGCATAAGAAATTGTCTTGGGTGAAATTCACACAACCTGACGCTCACCAGGTTAAATAAATTAAGAAAAGGCAAGATAATGACGATAATTCATTGTGTGCTAATCGACCCCTAATTCTTAAGTTCAGTTTGGACCAAAGGAGTAATAATTGCATATTCTATATCCTCTCCATCATTTTGTTTTTGTGTGAGCATTATTTTGTTGGTCTATCCAAATAAATATAACAAGAACATCAAAAAATTAATGGGTTTCTAAGCCCTTTTAGAGGAAACTTTCTCGACTCCACTCGAGCCACCTAGACAACAAACAAAAATCTCTCGATTAATGACAATAAATAACAAGCTGGCCAGGACGTGGCTGGAGGTGGATCACTGTGTTGCCCAATTTCTCACGGGGTATGGTAACACAAAACCATGTGTCGATAAAAATGGCTTTCTCCGAGTGGGAGGCCGTTTAAGGAATGCGGTTATAAACGATGAAATGAAACATCCGAAGATAATTCCTAACAAGAGTCGGTTGGCCGAACTGCTCATAGAAGAAGCACATCAGTTATCATTCCATGGGGGTCCTCGACTAACATTAGCTACTCTCAGACAACAATACTGGATCACAAGCGGATACACTACGACCAAGAAACAGCTAAGAAATTGTGTAACTTGCCGGAAATATGAAGCAAGGAAGCAACATCAATTAATGGGTGACCTTCCCGCAGCTAGAACTAACCCCGCTCCTCCATTCTATCATACTGGAGTGGACTACACAGGTTTTGTAAAAATCAAGGCAAACAAGGGAAGAGGGGTGAGAACACTGAAAGGCTACGTGGCTGTATTCATATGCATGGTCACGAAAGCCGTTCATTTGGAATTGGTGTCTGACCTCACCAGTTTCGCATTCTTGGCTGCATTAAGGAGAATGACAGCCCGAAGAGGAGCACCACATCACTTATATAGTGACCAAGGAACAAATTTTATCGGAGCTAACAGGTTACTACAAGAGGAGTACAAACAATTACAACAAGTTTTAGGGGATAGTTGCCTAGCAGAGATCGCTGAAATGAATATACAATGGCATTTCAACGCTCCATCTTGGCCGAGCGCTGGAGGGCTGTGGGAAAGAGCTGTCCGCAGTCTGAAGTTCCACCTAAAAAGAGTGGTTGGTGAACAAAGACTAACGTTTGAAGAGTTCACCACTGTATTGACACAACTGGAGGCGTGTCTGAACTCGAGACCGTTATGTTCGCTTACAGAAAACATTGAAGATTTGGATTATTTATCACCAGCACAATTTTTAACAGGAAGATCCGACTTAACAGTGATCGAGACAAAGGAGGACGCGAGAACAAGATGGCACTTAACAACTAACATTTTTAAACAGATTTGGAGAAAATGGAAGAGTGAATATTTAAGTCAATTAACAGCAAGAGAAAAGTGGTCTAAACCTCAACAAAACTTGAAAATAGGTAACATGGTGGTAGTGCATGAAGATAACATTCCATCTGGACGATGGTTTATGGGCCGAGTGATAGATCTGCATCCCGGTAACGATGGCTATGTCAGAGTGGTGTCACTGAAGACGAAAAATGGCATCATAAAGCGACCAGTAGTCAAACTATCTTTATTACCAGTAGAAATAGAGACAAATAAACAAAACAATTCAACTGAAACTGATAAGTCAGCGGAACAGGGCTCTGGAACCCGGAATAACAATAAACGACCTAGAAAGGTGACACCAGGTGCATTATCGTATGTCGCCATGGCATTGACTTTCTTTATGACACTCTGCAGCGTTGCAAACTGCAGCTACAACATAACATCAATAAATAACAACCAATCTTTTTACTTTGACCCGATATCTAAAATCAGTCTCGTAAAAGACAGCTGGGTCCTAGTCGTGTTTTATAACATGTCTCCGTATTGGGAAGGTATGCAGGCATTTGAAAAAGTAACAACATATCTGGACAAAACATGCAAAACAACAGGCAGCGAACAGTGTAACATGATAGTCCCTCAGCTGATCCATGAGTGTAATGAACTGAAATACTACAATGAACTTCTGATGACGCAACACGTAAGCGGACACTCCAGACGGCGGCGGGGACTTATCAATGCAGTTGGCAACATAGCAAATTCCCTATTCGGCGTATTGGACGAACAATTCGCGGAAAAGTACAGTCGAGACATCAACATGATACAACAAAACGAAAAACATTTAGCCGGCTTATGGAAGAATCAGACGTCGATTGTCGAATCAGAGTACAATTTGTTGAAAAGAACGGAAGAAATTATGGCTAAACAACACAAAATTATCAACAAACACCTGATTACGCTAGACAACATCTCAAATAAGTTACAAAAAGAAATTAACAACATATCCTTATTGCAAGAATTTACTATGACAGCGTTAACTGGCAGTAATTTGTTACGTAACTTGAAAAGAACTCAAGACATCTTACTGGATATACTTACCAATGTCCACCATGGACAGGTTAACATTCATCTGCTCACGCCAGAACAGCTCCAAAAAGAACTTAACATTATCTCTGGACATTTATCAGAAGATCTAACATTACCTATTGAACCCCACGATATCCGAAAGTTATATTCACTGATAAGCATTAAAGCACGGATAACTGAGGAATACTTCCTCTTCCAAATAACACTCCCACTTATCAGTAGAGACCGATATAAAGTGTTCAAAATCCATCCGATACCACATCAGATGAATAACACCATGATAGAGTTCATCCCGTCGTCGGAATACGTCGCGACGGATCTAAAAAGAGACGCATACCTAACGATTGCGCCAGAAGAATTATCCCTTTGCAAACAAGAAGGTGATATATTTCTGTGCGATTGGAAGAAACCAATATACCACCTAAACAACGAGAACAACTTCTGTGACCGCGACCGAGACACAAACAAATGTAAGGTACGAAAGTCCAGATGTGAAAACAAGTTGACATCTCTAACCAACCCGTCACTTTTCTTATACCATTGCTGCAATATTTATGTCGTCAAATTAATCTGCGGGGAACATGTAATCAAAATACAGCTCAGCAAGGCGGGTGTAATTTACTTAGAGCCAGGTTGCCTGCTGAAGGGTCACGATTTTACCCTGAACATTCAGAGGCAAAAGAAAAATGAAATTGAGATGAGTCCGGACATTTTTATACCTGAGAAGATGGATCAATTAAACTTCATAATTAACAGCACTATGCCTTTAGAAAACTATGAAGACGAAACAGACTCAGGCGAGATGAAGTTCGCATTAGAAAAACTTCACAAACGCATCGATCATATGAAAAACAGCCAAGTGGAAGTGGGAGATGTATTATCCACCCATGATATCCATCAGTATGCTGTAAGCTACATCCTGGTCGTCGTGCTGACGCTGGTGGCGGCAGCGCTGCTGTACAGGTGGCTGCGGCGGCGAGCGCGCCGTGCTCACATCACGTCGGACATGGAGCTTCAACCTACCCGAAGTGTTAGTGATGTGAATGTGAATAGAGTTAGTCTCAGTGCGCGTCAAAACATGGACCAAGCCAGTGAAACTCATACGTATGAAAAATTAAACAGTACAGTGGTGAATAGAGCGTGTCCTAGCGTACCTAGGAATCCTTTAGGGACAATAAGATCGTGATTTGATATTGTATAAACTTTACTTTATGTCAACTAACATTTCAAGTTTGATTGTTTTCACCTTGTAAACATACTCGTAATAACCGTGATCATTTCATTATATTACTAACATAACATTGTATCATCTCAGCAACCGTATCTTTCGTGCCCCGGAATATGTTCGGTATTTTCACCGAACAGCTTACCTTGCAATATCGGCCTGACGCGTTAACCTAATTTCATTATATTATAATCAGTGCACTTTTGTCTACCGCGTTAGCCGGGTGTATTCAAACATTCCTTAACATTTTGTAACATTTTAGTCATTAAGAACATTTGAGTTTAGAAATAAATAGTGTTTAATGGAAACCTTGTTTCACCTCGAAAACACCGACACCTCGCTAAGTACCCCGACAGTAACTTTAAAAGAAAATTATTTTCCTTCAAGCTCGTTGCCTCGCCTTTATGTCAGTGTTCTACATCTAACTGCGAATATGTACAATCTGCACATCATATGTTATGGGAGTGTATTCTTTGGCAGAATGAACGCAATGTTATGTTGAATAATGTACAGGCTGCATCAGTTGTTTAAAGGTCGACTGGTAGAAAATGCCTAAGGCATTAAGTCCGCCTCTGTACATTTGTGTGCTTGAAGTATTAAATAAATAAATATACGGACCTTGTGGAAACTAGAACTAATTTCCGTGCGTTCAAGCGTTTTGCCATACCTATTATTGGAATCAAATATAACAGCTCACAATGTTAGGACCCATTAATATTATTGCTAATTTTTATCCGTGGTGCTAGGCAACTGGGCTTATCCCAGTTGTAAACGACCCTTTGTGCCTATTGGCCTTTTTTGTTTTGTCTCCTGCTTGTATGGAGGGAAGTGGAAATTTATATTATTTTTCCTACTCCTCCGTTATTCTTCTCTGATTAATTTCGTTGCGGGATCCAAGACAGTTAAATTCTTTCTCCGGGACTTCGTCAAGCTTCATTGCCTCGGCTCTTCTGGTGGTCGCCACTGTTGATTTTGGCTTTCAGGAGTTGCAGTGGTTTGGGAATAGTACGGTGGGATTGTCCCAAATAAAAAAAATAACAAACTGTAACTGTCACCTTGATTCGAGTGTAAGAAATGAATTAAAATAAAGGGATAAACCAACCGTGCGTTTAAAACACAAGCCTACATTATGCTGATGCTTATCAATCAGTCATTAAATGGCGCATCAGTTCGGAGTTTTCCTAACATGACAAGTAAATTTTAGATTTTACATTAACATTTATTTCTCCTTCCAGGTTTCATTGCAACGATTAAGTCACGTACACAATGACACTAGAGGTCATGGCTGCGGGGGTGTGTTGATTACGCTACAGCATGCGGTGACGGCTGCAGCTTGCACGATAGCCGCAGTCAGTGGAGGAAATATGTCAGTTTTCTTTTCAAGTCAATGGTTAAACTTCTTAAATAGTTAGAACCCAGTCACGTTAATTGCAGCGTCGCCGTCGGTGGCTTTTGTTAAGTTCTCTAGAAGTCAGCAATATGGGCACTCGCCATAGTGTGGTTCAAGTTTGGGACAGGCTGCAGTTACATTGGTAATCCAACGGGTCCGTAAAACTATATTTTGCCATATTGTGTATGCTGCCGCCTACTTGGGTGCGCAACCAATTGAGTAGCTTCCATAATCATAAGTCAGTAACGTTAATTATGGGTAATATTTCATGCATAAGTAGACGTCAGAGGATTATAAGAAACCCAGGTTAATGCAACTTCCCGCTATTTTTAGTGGAATGTGTCACTTTAATGATGAGAATGTTGAGTTGGACGTGCGGAACGGTACAAAGAATGGATAGATAGTATGGGCAATAGGCCTACCATACAAATTTTTATAACTTATCTTACCATACCTTTTTTTATTTTGTATAGTAATGAAATGCATTTTGGTGAAATCCTTATAATCTCTAGATTACAGTGGTAATATCAGCAAAACTTTCGGAATACTGTGAAAAAGAACAATCAAAACATGACTTATAAATAACCTATTAAAAAATCAAAATCAAAATAGCTTTTGGTCTGTTTATTGTAATAAAATGGTTATATTGTATGTGTAATATGATTAATATACATTATCATTTACTAGTGAGCCCAATAAAAATGTCTCCTTTCAATAATTTATTTTTTAGTTTCGTTTTTTTTTATTTGAGCTAATCAATAAAAGTTAAAAACTATTTTGCAGAATACCAATCAACCGGGATGAATTCAGAGTGTTCGCTGGATCAGTGCTGCTCACCAACGATACTTCTGCCGAACGCGTTCGTCGTATAGCTAACACAGTCATACACCCGGAGTTTAATTTAACGACTAGCCGGTTTCTTAATGATATTGGTGTTATTACTGTAAAAGTTCCTCCGGTGCTCGATAGAAGCAGACGTGTGCTAAAAGTATTATAATTTTAATAAAAGCTCAGCAACGTGAAGTGAGCCTTATAAGTGCATTGTTTAAGTCAAATTAACATTGAAGCTGTCTAGTCACTAAAGACATTGTGCCCTCACGCGAAACTTCGTCGAAAAGAGAGCGTCCGATATTTTCTTGTCTCGTCGCACGCACTCGTAACACAACAACATGAGCATGCAGAAATCACCGCCCAAGACTACACTGATAAGCGGCAGCGAGAGCGGTAGCGGATCGGCCCCAAACTTATCCACTCTCAGCGATGAGGATCTGCGTGCTAACATTACTTCAAGAAAGCGGAAGGAGCGTACAGATGAAAGTGATTATAAAAGGGACTTCAGGGATTTCCGCATGGAAATGATGGACTTCCTAACCAATTTTGGCAAAACACAAACTGAAAACCTAAACCAAATTAAAGAACAAATATCGGATCTAAAGAACGAAATTGAGGCAGTAAAGTTAACGACTGGAAATTTTTCGCGACAGCTCGAACATACTATTACTGAAATAGAAAGTATTAAAGCTAAAACAACGGCCACAGAGGACAAAATCAAAAATATAGAAACGGAAATATCCCAGATAAAAAATGAACAACAGACAAAATGTTCCGTACTAAAATCGCCCGTCGAGTGTCACGAAAACCTCATCCTAAAACTTAAAGACCGATGTGATCGCGAGAAGAATATTGTGATTGTGGGTATATCGGAAATAAATGACAAAAACTGGAAATCGAGACAACATCACGACAATCAGGAAGTTATGAAATTAATTACAACGCTCGTTAAAGACTGCCCTAAACCGATTAAATCTCAGCGACTAGGAAAATATGTGCAAAACAAGAACCGACCCATAAAAGTTCACTTTGAAAATTCCGAGACTGCAAAATACCTGCTAAAAAATAGATCTAAACTACCGGAAAATATGCAGATTTTTTCTGATCAAACCCCAAAGCAAAAACAATACTTAGAATCTTTGAAAGAAGAGCTAAATAAGCGTACACAGGACGGCGAAGAAAACCTCACTATTAAATATGTGAAAGGAACACCTACAATAGTTGTTGTATACCAAAAAACCAGTGAGTACCCCATTACAAAATACAAAACCGACGAATAGTTCTAAGAAACCATCTCATCAAAAAGTAAATAAATATTCCATTGCACCCGTCTTCACTTAGATTCCTTTATGCGAACTTACGCAGTATTCGCACGCCTGGGAAGTTCGACGAAATAAAATGTATTTTAAAAGCCATAAAAATGACTACTCATCTTTTGATTTTCACCGAGACGTGGATCAACTCAGAGTCTGATGCGAAACTATACCAATTACCTAACTATAATCATATCTATAACTATAGACAGAGTTGTAAAGGCGGAGGTGTTTCCATTTATGTGCATGATAGTATCAAATATGACATAACGGATGAGCTATGCGAGAACGGAAATCACTATTTATGGATATATATAAACAAACTATCACTAAATATTGGAGCGATTTATAAACCGGGGGATACCAACGTAAGCAACTTTTTAGAAATATATTCATCCCAACTGGAGCGACGAAGAAGGTCAATCGCTTTTGGAGACTTCAATATAGATTTGCTTAGTTCAAACAGTAATGTATCGAAATACCAACATAAAATCCAAGAAGCCGGCTATAGAATAATAAATAAAATCAGCAAATCATACAGCACACGTGACACGGCTACAACAAATACAATACTGGACCATGTATGTACTAACATAGACAACCACTCTCTCAACGTCTCGATAATTGAATCAAGTCTTTCTGATCATAAACAGATATATCTTCAAATAGGAAGTCTGCCTCTTCAGAAAAACAAAAAAAAACATTATAAAGCACTAGATTATGAAAATTTGTACAACAACACACTAGAAACAAAATACAGCAACGACGACCACGACTACAACCACCTAGAGACATTTATCTTAGAACAGATAGACAAGAACAAAATAGATAAGATTAAAATTCTAAACCCTCCGCAGAAAGACTGGATTAATCAGACCATTATAAACGCAATTAACTCACGAAACAGTTTATGGCAACAAACAAAATCAGACCCAGATAACGACGACTTATGGGAAGAGTTCCAGAGAGGAAAACAAAAAGTGAAAATGCTTACAAACACGCATAAGAAGAACTACTACTATAATCTATTTCAAAACTGCAGCAATCAACCAAAGAAAATGTGGGAACTGATTAATAACTTAGGATTAAATAAAATTAAAGACAGCTCTGCTCCTCCCAAACTAATGTCAAATGCTGGACTACTAACAGAAGGTAACTCAATATGTGACTTGTTTAATTCTTTTTTCTCATCTATAGGCGCAGACTTAGCAAGAAAGATACCAGACACATATCACACAAATACGGGCAACACACTAATGTATGATGACAACTACACTCATGACATAACACTAAGCGATCTGACGCCGTGCACCACGGAGGAAATAATTAGAATCATTGATGGCCTCGATAGTCTGGTGTTACACTGGTCTGGATGGTGTTAGTACCAAGGCAATAAAATGTTTAAAAAATATAATTGTTGAGCAGCTAACTAACTGTATAAATGCCTGTTTACTACAAGGTACTTTTCCAGATACCCTCAAGGTGGCTAGGGTCAGTCCTATTTACAAATCTGGAAATAGAACTGACCCAAGCAACTACAGACCAGTGTCAGTGCTACCTGTAATGTCCAAAATATTTGAACGCGTATTATATAGCCGCCTAAATAACTATTTGACACTTAAAACATTTCTAATAGACGAACAGTACGGATTTCGTTCTAAATCAAGCACTCTTTCGGCAGCAACGGATCTAATAACCAAAATTAAAACCTCTGTAGATCAAGGGAGCTATGCCTTAGGTATATTCATTGATTTAAAAAAAGCGTTCGACACTGTGAGTCATCAAAAACTACTACAGAAGCTAGATAACATAGGCATTACAGGTACAGCGCACAAAATATTCAAATCCTATTTGGAGAACAGGCGTCAGGTAGTGAAAATAGGAGATTCGCACACTAGCTCGGTCCAAATTATCTCATACGGCTGCCCTCAAGGTTCAATACTCAGTACGCTACTTTTTCTAATTTATATAAACAACATTAATAAAATAGGGTTAACAGGACACCTAACACTATATGCAGACGACACCTGTCTTTTTTACTTTGGCAAATCAATTCATAGCATTATAAAGGACGCTCAACACGACCTTGATCTATTAAATGAGTGGTTAAAATACAACCTTCTTACAATTAATACGTCGAAAACCTCATTCATGATCTTTACCACAAAAAATAAGCGCATACCCGACTTCCCGCCTCTTAAAATTAACAACGAAACACTAAACCGATCAACCAACGAAAAATATCTTGGATTAAGGGTAGATGAAAAACTAACTTGGAAATTACACATCGACCATCTCAGAAGTAAACTAACATCGCTATTGGGAGCATTACGGAAAGTAGCAAACTGTATTACTAAGAAAGTTCGCACTATGATTTATAACTCTTTAGTGAAATCGTATCTAGAATATTTAATTGAGATATGGGGATCCGCAGCAGTAACTAATTTAAATTCCCTTCAAAGAGTTCAAAATAAAATAATTAAAACTCTGTTCCATTATCAATACCTCACACCAACAAAGACCGTATACGAAAAAACAAAACTATTAAACATTAGACAACTATACATTTACTACACCTGCATTCTTATTAAAAACATAACTACTAACTCAATACAAACTAACTTACAAATAAAGAAAAAAACAATGTTATATAACCTTAGGAATAGATATAAAAACAAACTTGAAGTCATTAGTGTACGCACTAATTACGGTAGAAAGACTTTATTATGTGAAGGAGCACAGCTGTACAATGGATTGCCGGACGAGATAAAAGATTGCGATAACGTGAATGCATTTAAAAATAAGCTTAAGAAACATGTATTATCACTATAGCTTCTAATACTCTAGAGGAAATTGTACTTGTACTGTATTATTATCATACTTTGTATCTCATTATAAGTGGACTGTAAGTTCTTATGAGAAATAAATTTCTTTAAACCGAAGTTATAAATAATGACGATTGGAATAGAACATTGAATAGTACAGTTGTTATAATTGTAAAACCACAAATAAGGTAATTTCATGAGTAAAAATTTTCAAATATAAACCATCCTTAAAATATTTGTATCTCACAAACTAATATTGATCATTGATGATAACAGTGTATAGAAAAACTATGTTTTATTTTAGAATTTTGTTTAGATTTCTTGGGAACATATGTTCAACTTTGTGGAGAGAATCTTTCCGGTGTAGGTAATTTATAAGATTTTTTTTTTTAATTTTACCGATGTGGATAGTGCGTATACCTAGCTCACTAATGTATAAGAGAAAGAGAGGCGGACCTATTACGGCTCCTTGTGGTACACCATAGTTGTCGTTGCGCTTTTTGCTGAAAAAACATTTGTTGCTGAAAATGCTTTATACACTTGCTACGCTGTTTGTCTGTTGTTGTTTTAAGCTGTTGCCATACTGTTT
Source organism: Orthosia incerta (assembly GCA_948252205.1). NCBI lineage: Eukaryota > Metazoa > Arthropoda > Insecta > Lepidoptera > Noctuidae > Orthosia > Orthosia incerta. The sequence goes on along the minus strand of OX411764.1, from coordinate 20,565,827 downwards.
CCAGCTTCTGTAATAAAATAGGTATAAACACCATGTCGAAAGCTTCGGTAAGGTCTAGACACCTACCTAAGACAAAAAAAAAACTAAAGTAAAAGAAATCTTTTCGCCATTCATGTGTTTGAGTATAATCTGTGATCATTTTTTTGGATCAATTTCTTTCAGCTTGGCACACCGTTTTCAAGCAACACTGTGGCATCACTTACAGTGAGAGATATTGGCACTGCAGATCATGTGCGATGTACTACTATAGGCTGGGGCGTAAGTAACGCTTTTCTTATTTTGCAATTATAATACGCTACGCAAACAACTTGTAAAGTTACGTTGGTTTTACGAGTAACCTCATTTTACTCGATATATTTCATGTGGAGGGAAGTGGTGGCCCAGAGGTATTGGCGGCGACTTACAAGTTGCGGGTCTTGGGTTTGAACGCAGGCAGGTGCTTTACTTATTGTAAATTATTTCATCACCACTCCTTGAAATCGGTGAAGAAAAACATCATGAGGCAACAAAGAAGAACATGTGATCATGTCCGAAACTCAAAAATTCGAAGACATATGACATCCACCAACCCACACTGGGCCCGCGTGGTGGATTACGCTCTCTCACAGATAGGAACGCCCTTATGGGAACAAAACGCGCACTCGTTTCACACCCGCGCAACCTAAAATTCAGTAGTTTTTTGTACTTTCCTTATTATTCCATGACTTTAAAAAAGCCTTAGATCAAATAAAATTACGAGAAGCTGTTTAGACGTGATTCTACGTATCTATACTTTATACACTTAATAATATTATAAATAGGAAAGATTTTTTGTTTGTTTATTTGTTTGTACCGAATAGGCTCCGAAACTACTGGACCGATTTAAAAAATTCTTTCACAAATATAAAGCTACGCTATGCCTGAGTGACATAGGTTATTTTTTAATCCCGAAAACGGGTCCTGTGGGGTGATCCACGGGAGCGAAACTGCGGGGAATAGCCAGTATTTAATGTTTTTATAATTCATACTATGTAGGTTCACCTTTTGACGCAATCAGACTTTTATTTTGTGTTTTAATATGTAATGGTTTTACGTGTTGGTTTTTATTACTAGTACCCTTATTGACTCGTTTTACATTATTTTGTGGTTGATTTTAGAGGGGTACACAGTTGATGCACTCAAGAATTACAGCGCCCAATGTTACAATGTGCAGTATACTTCTACAAATATTACCAAACACGATGTGCGGATTGCCATTCAGCGATCTCGGATGTCCGGTAAGATTTTGTTGTACTAGTTTCTATCTGCAGCTTCGCCCACGATAAACGTGTTTTAATGTACTAAAATAACGTATTTTAACCCGGTATTCCACACAAGTTATGTGCCTGGTTTCATCAAAATCTGTTCAGCGATTTAGCCGTGAAACTAATTAGCCAGACACAATCTATACAGGCTCTATACAATTAATACTCTATCAAAGAAACCGTCGCAAAAGCAATTTGTAAAATGACAAAGCTGAATGGGATTTTTAATCGCTTTCGAAATGTTACGTGATCAATCCCTTACATTATGGTGAAATTTAGACCATCGCCATCGCTGATATCGAATTAAACTTGTCTAGATCCATAAGTCAGGTTGGGTCTAGCGAATGATTTTAAGAGACTTTCCAAAACGGAGGTGGTTCTATATTCAACTTTACGTGTGTTTTTTTTGTATGTTCAACGATATCTCCGTCAATTAGGGACCAATTTAGAAAGATCTTTTTTTTGCTTGAAAGAGTATGTGCCGAAATTGGTCCCATTTTAATTTGGGGAAGATCTGATGAAGAAATTCAAAGATATACAACAGAATTCTTCAATAAATAACGGCAAATCTCTCGGGACTGCTGCAATTGCATGTCTGTTTATTGTTTATGCCAGTACGCTCTTAAGGGGTAAGCAGATCTCTCATTTGATCGGTTTTGTTCAAGTTTCATGATATTCGGGTAATCTATTCTGGCGTTATAGGAAACTTACTAAACAACTTGCCTATTAGGTAGGTACAACTAAAGAGTGAAAAATAAAACAAACTTTTTTACAAAAAAATACTACCGAGTTCCAAATAAGAAAACTATACACAAAAAAAAATGTAACTACGAAAGATACCGACTTCCAAAAATAAAGTTATTTTGCACTTTATAGTTTTCTTATTTGGAACTCGGTAGTATTTTTTTTGTAAAAAAGTTTTTTTTAAAAGATTTTTTGATTTAGTTTCGTACTTTTAATTTGTTGTGGTTTTTTGATTGATTTAATTTTTTGTTTTCAGGGCGATCCAGGCAGCCCGCTAGTCTGTTACGATAACCTCGTCGGTGTTCTTATCAACACGAACGGCTGTTCAGCTAACGCACCAGTTCCTCAACTATTTATCCGTGTCTCCGGCTACACTACATGGATCAATGGTGTCGTTGCCCTGCCTATACCTGAGATTGGACCTGAGCCTTCAACGGTGCCTCCACCGGTGACTACAATTACGTCTGCTCCTGGCACAGCATCTTCGTTCCAACCTGGAATGGTTTTGCTAGCAGTGATTGCTGTAGCTCAAATTATGACCGCCAATGTTCTAATGTGAAGTGTGTGTGTTTTTTTTTTTTAAATATTTAACCTAGTTATTTTAATAGTTGTATTTTTTGTTTATTTTTGTTTCTCTACTAGTACATAAGTGCAACTGGATTCCCGAAGCGGAGAAAGCGGTATCGGGTTTTTCCAACTGGAATTTCAGTTGCAGCTTTGAGTTTGGACTTATGGCGGTTGATGACAAAATAAAATATATAGTTTTTTAGGGTTCCGTACCCAAAGGGTAAAAACGGGATCCTATTACTAAGACTCCGCGATCCGTCTGTCTGTCTGTCTGTCTGTCTGTCTCTCTGTCCGTCTGTCACCAGGCTGTATCTCATGAATCGTGATAGCTAGCTGAAATTTTCACAGATGATGTATTTTTGTTGCCGCTATAACAACAAATACTAAAATCAGAATAAACTAATTATTTAAGTGGGTCTCCCATACAACAAACGTGTTTTGTTGCCGTTTTTTGCGATAATTGTACGGAACCCTTCGTGCGCGAGTTCAACTCGCACTTGGTGCCGGTCCGGTTTTTAATTTATATATTGATTTCAAATACAATCATTATTTCTGTAAAGTTTCATCTAAATCAGTTCAGTAGTTTTTGCGTGAAAGAGTTACAAAGATCCATTTATCCTTACAAATACGAAAGGTATTTATGACAATACTACCATCTGCCAGCGGCTTCGCTCGCGTGTTGTCGAAATTTATCCCAAAGGAACACTTCCCGGGAAAAAAAGTATCATATGTGCTATTTCAGACTATAATCTACCTCTGCGCCAAATTGCATCTAGATCTGTCCTGCCGTTTGAGCATACAAAGTAACAAACATACAAACACACACACACACATACTTTCGCCTTTATAATATTAGTAATGATGATGATTGGACTCTGGCAGCGGCATCGCCCGCGTCAATGTCGAAAATTATCCCGAGGGAACATAATTATTCCTGGGATGAAATATATCCTATGTGTTAATCCAGGATGTTTGCTACCTTCATACTAAATTTCATCAAAATTGGTCTAGCTGTATGAGCGTGAAGAAGTAACAAACATACAAACACACACACACACACACTCACAAACTTTCACCTATAATAAATATATATATATGTGATAGTGCCATTAGTATGATGTGATCATAGTAGGATTTCTTTTTTATTTTCATTTCTTTCATTAACGAGTACGAATATAACAAGTAATATTTAATCGCTAATGGACAAAAACTTATCGCTACATGATCATCATCATATCTAACGACAGACGTCTACTGCTGAACATAGGCCGCCCCCAAGCGTCGCTACATGACCGATCCCTTGCGTCTTGCATCCAGTGGATTCCCAGGTCTTCAGTTCACCTAGTGGGAGGCCTTCCAAGGCATCGTCTTCCGGTTCGCGGTCGCCACTCCAGAACTACGTGATACGGAATTCAAATTCTAAATCGTGCAGATGTAAAAAACATGCTAAGTGCAGTTTTAATCAGATTTAATCAAGATAAAGGTAATTACCAATAATCTAAAATTCTAAACTAAATGATACAAAAATAACCATGACAAGCAAAATAACTCGAGTTTAATGCACCAGTTTGTGGCATATTTTGTTTAACATTTGGACGTATTTGGACGTGTTTTTCTGCTTTTTAATAAAAATGGACAAGTTTTTGGTTCTTTTTGTGCTGAAAAAGCTGTTATTTTGACATACTAAACACGATAACACTTCAATTTTATTTATTGGTGTAGACTTGTAAAGATGTGTAGATAAGTTAATTTAAATCAAATATTATTGTGATTGACAGTTACGAAAGCGACCTGTTTTAATGCTGACGGACCAAACATAACACGTAACCTGGCTGCTAAAGAAAACCAGTTCCCGTACATGGTAATTATGCTATTTTTATATTCTTAGTAGGGAAAGACCACAGAAACGACGAATGGCACGATTTGTGAAAGACGGTAAGGGATGTGTAAAATTAATTTGGATAAAGTCAAGTGATTGATTACTATATTTATAAACACTGTGTTTTACGGATACTATATTCTTAGTGAATAAATCTATGATGTACCCATGAAGTTCTAGTAAAAATATAGCGACAACTATTCAACCACATCAAAAATAATTTAGACGTGTCATCACACAAATCCTATAAGGATCAGTCAAAGTTCGCTGCGGAATTAGAACATATACAACAGCTCGACTACAACCATCGGGCAGTTATCATCTGAAATAATATCTGTCTGGTTGGGATATACTGCCTTTTCAATGTAGGTTGCGGAACTTTCCACTATGTTTCACGAACCTCTATAAAAGTACAAAATTTGCGAGTCTCACAGAATTTCTACTACTCTAATTTCTCACAGGACATGGCAACTTTAAAAGTAAATTATTTTCCTTCAAGCTTGTTGCTTCGCCTTTATGTCAATGTTCTACATCTGACTGCGAATATGTGCAATCTGCACATCAAATCTTATGGCAGTGGTTTCTTTGGCAGAATGAACGCAATATCGTGTTGGATAATATATAGGCTGCATCCGGAGTTATTTATTATACGGACCTTGTGAAAACTAGAACAAATTTCCGCGCATTCAAGCGTTTTTGCTTAATGTTAATTTTTATCCATGATGCTAATCAACTGGACTTATTCCAGTTGTAAACGACCCTTTGTCCCTATTGGCCTAGTTTGTTTTGTATCCTGCCTTATATGTAGGGAAGTGAAAATATTATGTTTTTGTTTTCTTACTCCTCCTTTATTCTTTTCTGATTAATTTCTTTGCGGGATCCAAAACAGTTAAATTGATTCTCCGGGGTTTCGTCGAGCTTCATTGCCTAGGCGCTTTTCTGATGGTCGCCACTGTTGTTTCTGGCTTCAGGAGTTGCAGTAGTTTTAGAATAGTGCGGTGGATAAAATGTCTACTACTAAAATTCGTAATTCTTATGTTTTACCAGCAAATGTTAAAATTCACGAATCTACCGTAACAATTGTATCCTTTCAGGTTTCGTTGCAAGAATTAAGTGGAATACACAGTAACACTAGAGGACACATATGCGCAGGAGTATTGGTTACGCTACAGCATGAAAGAAAGAAAGAAAGAAAGAAAATATATTTATTTGTGACCCGCACAGGAGACACGAGATAAGCAAAACACAAACAACAATAAAATGTAAAAAACCCCGTGCGAGACCAAAAAGGCTCCTATCTCAGCATGTGCAACGATATTAAAAAGAAAATATCACTGCGCTGATATTCTGATACATGCATGCATGGACAGCTGCTGTTTGCATTCTTGAGTATGACTCTGACGTTAGACAATTGTGAGTAACGTTAATTTTATTCAATGTTACAAGTATCTTAAATACACTGACCTTGAAAATTTAATAAAACACTTTTAAAATTGCAATTTATATATATAGAAGTCAGAATTTTGAAATAAGAATTTAAAAGAATGAGGTAGACTTCGCAAAATATTTTGACTGCATCAAACACAGCGCAATAATATTAGCCCTGCGTAGTCAAGGTATAGAGAGAACCTACCTGGAACTACTACTGTAAAGCGTATACAACAATACCATGGCTAATATTAAACTAGGCTTCACATCACATCACATCTTCAGCCTATTAATGTTCCCACTGCTGGGACACAGGCCTCCTCTCTGCGAGAGGGAATGGGCCATTATCCACCACGCGGGCCCAGTGCGGGTTGGTGGATGTCACATGTCTTCGAATTTTTGGTTCTAGGACATGCCGGTTTCCTCACGATGTTTTCCTTCACCGTTTTGAGAGCAGTGATGATGAAATTATTTACACAAAGGAAATCGCCTGCCTGGGCTCGAACCCACGACCTACAACTTGTAAGTCGCGGCCGATACCACTGGGCCACCACTGCTCTCAAACTAGGCTTGTTGGAAGCGAAATTCAAAATGAGCAAAGGGGTGAAGCAAGGGGACTCGCTTTATCCTATACTGTTAACAAGCACACTGTAGGTGATTTTCAAGACATTGGCGGATTCATGAACTGGGAAAGGTGTACGAGTCGGAAGAAAAATGTTATCAAATCGCCGTTTTGCAAATAATGTAGTCCTTCTTGCACCTATGGCAGAGCAACTGCAAGAAATGCTCCAAGAACTGAGAATTACAAGCGTTAAGGTTGGACTGACGATGAATTGGTCAAAGACAAAGGTCATGAGCAATGCCATCATATATAGGGTTGAAGTATATTGGCAGAAAATATAATATATCCACGAATATATATACTTGGCCGTCATGTTTCCTTCCACAACAGACAAGACAAAGAAATCGTCAAGTCGAAAATGCCTGGAGGAGCTACTGGTTCATGAAGGCGCTCATGAACCTTCCAATTTCATTAAAGCGCAAGCTCGTCGACATGTGTATCCTATCTATTCTAAACTATGGCGCTCAGGCTTGGTCTTTGAGAGAGGCTCAGAAGTCCAAACTTAAGGTATGCCAAAGAGCGATGAAGCTTGGAATACTGAAAATTAAACTGATCGACCAAATCCGGAAGACAATTATACGCTCCAAGACGGGCATCGCTGCTCTTAGAGACAGGCTAAAATGGAGTTGAGTGGGTCACATTTGCAGGATGCAGGGGACAGATGGGCCACGATCGCCACGCACTGTGTACCTGAATACGGACGTCGTAGCCGAGGCAGGAATAAAAACCCCGGGCGTGACGATCTGGACTCGTTCCTGCCAGATTGGCCAGAGAAGGCAGGAGACAAAGTAGGCTGGAAGAATGTGGAGTTGGGGAGGCCTTTGCCCAGCAGTGGGACAAAGGTTCTGTACACAGGGTAACAAGTAGCCTTGTACTCAAAGGAGAACCAAAATTAACTACATAGCCCGAAGAATTGCCAAACTTAAATGGCAGTAGACAGGGCACATTGCTCGCAGAGCGGATGGTCGTTGGGCGACACAGCGTACCGGGAGACATTGCATTAGAAGTTCTCCCAATATGTGGACCGATGACCTGGTTAGAGTTACGGGAATCCAGTGGATGCAAGACGCACAGGACTGGTCGAAATCTTTTGGTTGAAATAATGATGATAATGAATTACGAATCAATAATATAATGCGAACTAAAAAGCTGGTATACTAGCATACTGAAAAACGGATTGAAAATAACTTAAAGATATAAACGGGTTTTATGTCAGAGGCTACGTATTTATATATGTCAGTCAGTGTGCGATTTTTGGTATGATTTTTGTCTTAGTTGGGTTTTTCTTGTACAGTTTGGTTTTGTTTGTTACAGAGGAGTACGCAATTGATGTACGCAGCTATGATAGCGCCTGATGTAACACTGTGCAGTAGGCTGGTGAATTTATTGCCAAACACGATGTGTGGTTTTCCAAATCTCAATGTCGGATGTCCGGTAAGAACTTGTCGTACTAGTTTCTGTCCGCAGTTTCACTCGCATGAAACGCGTTTTAGTGTCCCAAAATAACGTATTTTAACTTTGTATTATAATTCATGTTATGGGTCTACCCATGAGCCAAGTTTCACCAAAAATAGTTCAGTGGTAAAAATGTAATATGCAGACACACGAAATTCACATTTATAATGTTAGTATGTATTCTATTCAATTAAGTTCTCAATTGGACATGTATATTTTTCTTATACCACGCATTAATTTTTAAAGAGTGGTCAGATTTAAAAAACGAAAAAATTGTTTTGGAAATAGTATACCTCGGAATTGGTCCTATTTGAATATGGAAAATAAAATCCACCCTTAAGGGTATGAATAAAAAAATTGGTTCATAATTTTCCTACTGAACAGATTCTGTTGAAATTAAGCAAGCATTATGTAGTTCTAATATCACTACAATATAACAGGGATCTAGAGATGAAAACCAGTCTCTGAAAAGCGAATACTAAAAACTATATACAAAGAAATCGACGACAAAATGAACTGAAAAGCAAAAAATAAAAAAACTAAACACTACATTAAAGTAAGAAATACATTTTGGGGTGGTACCAAACAAACAATCAACAAACCTAGTTACAATCATTCTACGCTATACATAATTAATTTGCATGTCTGTTTGTTTTTCGTCGACTCGTTGTTTTTTTTTACTTTAACTGTTCTTTTTTGTCGGTAATTTGTTTTATTAAAAAGGTTTTATTTGGAAGCCGGTTGTATTTTTTGACTATTCTTTTTTTCAGGGCGACCAATTCAGCCTGTTAGTGTGTTACGATAGCCTCGTCGGTATCCTTGTCAGCGTCAACAGCTGCTCAATGCCTCAACTGTTAATCCGTGTCTCCAGCTACACTACATGGATCAATAGTGTCGTTGCCCTGCCTATACCTGAGCTTGGACCTGAGCCTTCAACAGTGCCTCCACCGACGACGACGACCACGACTACACCTGCACCTGGCGAAGCATCTTCGTTCCAACCTGGAATGGCTTTGCTAGCAGTGATTGCTGTTGTTCAATTTATGCCCGTCAATGTCTTAAATTAAGAATTTGTAGAACTAAAATGTCTACAAATCTGCCGAAAGACGTACACTGCTGGACATAGAACAAGCGTCGCCACATTGCCCAGCCTCGTATCCAGAGAACTAAAATATGTGAAGTCATAATTATGCAGTTTATTTTATTGAATGTTTTCGCAGTATTTTACCTCATTTTTTGCTACTGTTTCTCTACGCAACGTAAGGTGGTCGCAATCGCAACTGCTGAACAGGATTCAGGGTTCGATTCACAGTACGGGCTAAGCGTAATTTTTTATTTATTTGAATTAATCATAGCCCCATCACATACATTACACATTAACAAAACAATCTTAATACCTATGTGTTTTTCCAATTAGAATTGCTAAGTAGCAGCTATTCATTAACAGGATATCCATTGACTTTTTCCACTCCTGGTGTGTCGTCGGGAGTGTCAGACTTTTACTGACTAAAATCCGCCCAAGCAACTGAAGCAACACGGGTGTGTTCCTTCAGTTGCTTGGGCCAGGGCTGCCGTAACTTTCTTTCAAATTTATCCGCGACCCAGACAGGCATCGGCCCTAGCGGACCCCGTCAGTTTTTGCTGAGATCTCTTTAAGGCGCGCGTGGAACATTACGCGCCATCGACTCGGGCCTGGTCCTTATCGCACGGCGAGCTACCCATTACTCGCCGTCTGCAAGCCCGTGCCTACGGTGGCCGGGAATCGGCTTGCGACTCCCGACGAAAAAAATTCTCAATATGAATGTTTCCTGGGTAGAATAAGATAATTCTATTTAGTCCGTCAGTGAGATTATCGAATAATATTGGACCCGTATTTTTTCTTTATCAAATAAATAAAAATTTAGAAAGATAAAGCTCATCAAATTTCATTAGTGGGAGTTTGTGAAGTCACTTTGTTAGTATAAAATGTAGCACACCGTGACGTCACATATTTCAACGCACTGCATCGTCGTAATTTTTGACGTGACAACGTCTAATAAATCGATGAACGCCGGCTGCACGCTCGAAAAAGGATGACTCAATGTAACGTTACGCTCATTGTAACGTTATAATCGTAACGTTACAATGACGTTAATTGTATCGTTATGTATGTGACGTTGTCACGTTAAACTATCGTCCGTAAACCGACTTTACAGACAACCATTTTTTTAAAGAAAAATACGTGTTCAATATTTTAGGTTACCTAACTAACGGACTTCTTAGATATTTTTGTCAACTACCATAATATTATTACTACGACCAAATATCCCAATATTTTTTCCATTCATCCTTCAAAAGCTCAAAGTTCCAAGACGTTAAATAATGGTTACTTTCCACAGAGCAGCGCTCTGGTGGCCATGCTAGAGATGGCATTTTCAAAGCTTTCCATACAAACCAAGTGTTTCATTAAGTATCACCGTTTACTCGTAGAAATTAACGGTCCGTGCCAATTTTAACCATAGTCACAAAAATGGAAAAAGGCCTGAGCAATACTTTTCACAAAATTGACCAATTTATAGAGCCATTATGCGGCCAATACCTATTTCTTTTCACATTTCTTATAAAATAAAAAAATAAACATTTATTGCAGACTAATTACATGTCCATAGTTGTTAGTAACAAAAGTCTTAAAACTATGTTAGTCAACTTATTGTAATAGTGTCATCTCGTCACGTGAAGCTGGATGACAATCCCCAGCACCTCAGAGTCAGGCCTCTCAGAAAACATCCTTAGGATTCCGTTATCGCTCCCCCAAATCCGAAGCATCAGAGAAGCTGTTTTCTTGCGCATAATAGCATAAAATTCATCAACTCTTGCGTCAGCAAACATGCCCGACACGCTGCAGAATCGGAGGAGCCTCAACAGAATCCTAAAGGCGTTATTGTATTGTACACGAAGAGCACTGGGCGCTGGGTGTAGTTGAACCATAAAGCGCTGGCGTAAAAGTTTTGGCAGTAGGCTTTGAACAGTGTCACTTTTACGTCTAATGAACACCTTGCGTATCTATGAACCAACATGTTAGCACGCACCGACGGCGCTCTTCGTTCTCGCTCAACATCCGCATCATCTTTCAAGGTCTCTGTCACAAAGTGCCCTAGGTACTTAATCTGAGCGACACGTTCTAAAGGTACTCCGTTCAGATAGACAGGTGGTACATGCTCCGGTTGTTTATTGCTACCTTTAATGACCATACACACACTCTTCACATTTTTTGCTCGTCGCGTCTATGTGCAGATCTCATCCGCTCCTGCAAACTTGTGACGTGGTCTAATGAGAATTCTAGAAAAACCGATTTATCTATGAACTTGATCGTTTTATATCTCTCACACTATTAGGTGCAAAAAAATCTTTCATACAAACCTTGTCCTGGAGTTTACGGACAACAGAAAAATGCTTACCCATCCACAAGTAATCATCTTTCATACGGCTTTGCACGAGACAAATTATTATATTTACTTAGCAAAAACCTTCTTCGTTTATTGCCCTTTGTACTAGTAAAATCCGTGTCGAAATCTGTAGCGTAGCTTAAGGGTACACTAGTCAACGGCACGAACTATTTTATGCGCGAGGTTAAAATGCATTTTATATCAACCGACAACACGTGCGGAAGAGATAGATGCTGTGATGAGCAGTAGGAAGCTAGTTCGCGTACGTATACACACCTTTGCAAATTTGTAGCGAAATGGATAATGATTTAGGACGAAGCCGAGCGTGCGAAATTTTATAAACAGACCTTTGGCAGTCTAGATATCATGAAAAAATTACTAAATCTATCTGTTCAAAATAAAATTATATGCATTGTTGAACTACTAATCTATCCCTGCATGGAGGCCGTTTTGCAATTTTCCGTCTTCTTATAGTATTTATTTGCGCCCAAAAATGCGTTAAAATTAGTGTCGAAATGTGGAATTTTCGACACTCATAACTTTCAAATATTTTAATTTTTTACTTTTTCGCTTCCATACAGGGCTAGATAATGATGAGACAAATTGATATTACTTTTTATTTTGAACGCACATCGTCAAACAGTGGAATAATCCCTAGACTACGTTTGTATGAAAAAAAAATCGACTAGTCTAACCTTAAAAGAAGTAAGCGAAACAGACAAAGGCAGACAGTGACTTTGTTTACTATACAATTTAGAGAATATAGAACGTCTTTTGGAGCGATTCCAAGCTCTATTTTACCTACAGAGTCTCCATCCCGTCGTGTCAGCGCGCTCATTTATATAACCTTTCACCTAAAAATTGAGTGTAAGTCGGTAAGTAACTAGCTTTATTACCGGTTGAAATATTAGGTTTGTAGGACACTGGGAAATGTGGGTAAAGTTTGTGTTGGTTTCAGGTTATTAGGTCGTTGTTCGTGTAATTAATATCATTAGTTCATTATATCTATATCTTTTCTATGACTATCCGAGTCTGCTAGTACGCTCATAATTTGCTTGTCCACTATTTAAGCGAAGACTGCCTCCTAAGATACAGGATCATCCTAGTTTAGGAGTCAGGGCTCAAATTTTTGCATTGACTGTACTTCGCACACTACTTTGGTTATTAATTTCTCTGTATCCTAGTTAAATTTATGTGTGTCAAAATATTTGTGTCAAAATTGTATTTTTTGCTAATAAATATTATATGATATTATATTTCTTGAAATGGTTGAAAGCTACACTATTGCTAAGCGTTTTAGGCTATCTACTTTTTATCCCAGTATAATTAGTTAATTTTAGTTTAAAATTGCCAACCCGCATTAAGCAAGCGTGGTGATTACTGCTCGTGCCTTCTCAAACAATGCAATTACAGGCTGGTATTATTATTATTTTTTGACGTGGTGGCCCAGTGGCCAAGATCTCGCCTCTCGTGCTTGAGGTCGTGGGTTCGAATCCGGGCAAGTATCAATGTGACTTTTTCAATTCATATGTACTTTCTAAGTTTATCTTGGATATCGCTGACAACGGTGAAGGAAAACATCGCGAGGAAACCTGGACTTGTAGTGAGTTTATTATAAGATTGTGCTCCATTGGTGTAATTGCTGCAAGGCGTTCCAGTGCGAGGATAAACGAATAAAAAAAAAAAAAAAAATTATGCCATCCTAATATCCTATAATAGTATAGGATATTAGGATGACATAAAATAATAAATTAAATAAAACAAAACAAAATAATAATTAATAATAATAATAACGAAGTTATGATGACAAACAACTACAGGAAATGTATTGTGAAGGATGGCACGGTTGACATTATTCGGACATGTCACCGTTCTGGGGAATCAATCCGACACGTTATCTCCGGTTGTTCTAGTCTGGCTAACGGAGACTATTTGCATTGACACAACTTTGTAGCCAGGATTATCCACCAGCAACTTGCTCTTAAATACAATCTTGTGGAATCGTAAGTGCCTTACTATAAGTGTGTGCCTGACCCAGTTCTCGAAAATGGCAATGTCACGTTGTATTGGGATTGGTCTATCATCACTGACAGGGCTGTTGTTGCTAATAAGCCTGACTTAGTGATGATAGACCGACTAGAGCGTCGCGCTTGACTCGGTGGAACGCAGAGCCAAGAGGCTCATCGGCGACGTTGAGCTGGCGGATGCCAAGCTTCACAGCTTGGCTCATCGCCGCAAAGTTGCCTGCTGGTCGGTCTTCTACAGACTGTACTTCGGTGAGTGTGCTTAAGAACTCCACGACCTCATCCCGCCAGCCCCCTTCTACCATCGGACATCTTGACGCACTGCAAGTTATCATCCTTACCTTTTTGCCATTCCACCAATTCGCACCAAGCGCTTCCAAACATCCTTCATAATGCGCACAGCGAATGAATCGAACTCACTACCTGCGTCTGTGTTTCCGAACGCATTCAACCCGAATCTCTTCAAAGTTATAGTGAACAGACTTCTTCTGGTTAAGCTCGCTCCATCGTTGACTCTGTCTCTGACACCTCTGACCTAGACTAGAGTCAAGAGCAAACCCATCACAAATAATAAAAAAAATTGCATACATAAGCCATAAACTTTTTTCCCATGGGGGTAGGCAGAAACAACAGAATGCCACCTGCTACGATCCTTACATACTTCTTTTGCTTCACTCACGTTCGTACAAGATGTATATACTTATATCGATACGAAAACGGCTCTAACGATTTCGATAAAATTTTCAATAACTACAGGGGTTTTAGGTAAAAATCGATCTAGCTAGGTCTCTTATCAACCCCCCCGGTGGGTTCCCGCATTGTCGATGCGGGGGGGCTCAGTAACCGTGGCTTGGTTACCCACGGTGAAGCGAAGAGGAACCCGAGGAGGGGCCGCTCGTCAGGGCTTTTGCCGATTAAGCCGACGACATAGCGGCCAACTAGTAGGTTACGGTGCCGCTTGGCAACAGGTGACATCGCAACTGAGGCGGGCCACGATGTCTTATGGAGATTTCCAGGTCCCATACGATATCGCGGCTGGGGGTTTGAGGCCGCGGCGGGAGAGGAGTGCCGGTATTGCGGTGCACCGCTCTCCCTACCTTCGGCGGCCTAGACGGGGTCGCCACCGTCTGATGGCGGATGCGGTGGGGCCGCAGGGGAAGAGGACTGTCGGTATAGCGTTAGCCGCTCTCCCTATCCCCTGCGGCCGCAAAATGGTAGGTGGCGGGGCCATTGACCTTGACCCGTCACAATGGGACCAAGGGTGCCATACACGGGGTCTGGCACCCATGTGCTGATTTGGTCTCTGGGGTGGTCATGGCGTACAGTGTGTTCTTGTGCGCCGGTGATGGGGGGTACTCCCCCGAGGAGGGTCTGGTGACGGACAGCCGCGGCGGGTTCGCGGTGAGTGCTAACGCGTGCCCGTGTTCCCGCCATAAGCGGCACTGGAGGACACCGTGGAGTTTTAGTGGGTTAGAGTCCCACATAACTGCAATATCTCCCCGTGGTAGTGCAGTATGCATGAGCATTTCTCCACGCAAAAAAAAGAAAAAAAAAGTTCTCTTTTCAAGGAAAAATCAATATCACAAAAAAAACTCTATTTTCACCCGAGCAGAGCTTGGTCGCCCAGGTACTATATACTTTGTAAACAAATTCTCTCTCAACTCGCACTGGTTTCTTTCAATCAATCTCACACCTACCGTATATTCACTTACATTTGTTTACATTTACCCAGAAATGGACTAAAAACAATTAATTATTGACAATATCCTGCTTGTCGGATGAAGCGTACCCCTCCATATATCACTGACGTTACGAAGGGTCGCTGATTTATTTATTTAGCGAAAAACATGGCGCCACAATGGATAGAGGATGGAGTACTATTTAACTAATTAATTATGTTGATATAGCTGAAGTATTGTGGACCAGGAATGTAATGACACAAATAATAACAATGTAAATAAGGCAATAATGAAAGATGTGAGAGATAAGAAAAGTAAGTAGCTTGATCTGGCTCGCGAGGTTGTCGACATGTGGGATGTGAATACAGCAGTCATTGTGCTAATAGTCGTGACGGCCAATGACATAATAGCCAAGAGCCTCGACGAACATCTGATGTGGCTCTCGTTGGGCAGCCGGTTCAAGATCTTGATCCTTGACACGGCGCGTATCTTTATGAGGTTCATCTCTCAGGAGCCCTGACCACCGGTAGCTTGGACCCTGTTCCCGATACCAGTGGGCTACTATTTTTGTATTTTTAAATGTTTTTATTTTATGTTATTTTTTTTTTAGAATAATTTTATTTTTAATACTGGATTTATGTACTAGAATGTAGATACTAAATGTAATATTATTTGTATTGACAAGTAATATTACTATTATAAGTAGTATAAAGAATAAGAAATATTAAGTAACATTATTATTATTTTTTTGGGCTCATTGGAAGTCAATACACATATTGATGTGTTTGAGCCTTCAATGAGCCCAAAAACGCTGGAGCTATTTTGTCTGTTTAAGGAGTTGCCATGGCCATCTTTCTTCTCCATCATGAGACCAGCTCCACAGTATCATATTGTTACAATGTTTCTATAGTTTCACAAGTACGTCAAGTTCCAGCTTAATTGAATGCCAGAAAGTGCTTAAAAAATGGAATTTTAGTTGCCGGACACTTACGAAAGCAAGGTAATAAAGCTTATAATAATAAAGTCGAACATAGAACCGCCTCCTTTTTGGTAAGTCGGTTATTAAAAACAAAGAACTTTGGGTTAGCTCATACCGAGAAGCAAAGCATCACGACGATGCTTGAAGAACAATCCAATATTCAGTCGCATCAAAACTTGCCAGACATCACAAGATCGCTCTACAATCACACACACAAATACACTCGCTCACACACACAAACTCACTCGCGCCTGACTTTGCTTTTTATTTTATTTTTAGTTTGAATTTTTACTTTAGTTTTAATTTTTATAATAATAAATTGTAATTCCTCGCCGGAAGAGGGCACTGGCTCCTGTAACACAGGTCAACCACCTAGCACAGGAGTCAGGGAATCCATGTATTTGAATGTTTTGTTATGTAAATAAAA
This sequence comes from Orthosia incerta, assembly GCA_948252205.1. NCBI lineage: Eukaryota > Metazoa > Arthropoda > Insecta > Lepidoptera > Noctuidae > Orthosia > Orthosia incerta. Next base: position 20,549,315 of record OX411764.1, on the reverse strand, counting down.
CTTATCATTATATATATTATGTTATTATTTTACGAAAATCCAACATTGGCTCCAATGCTCCGTTACTTCGAGTGTGTAGAACGTGTAAGCGACCTTCCTGATGGATCGACACGAATTCGATTTACCTATATCACACTTGTTAGCGATTTTTAACCAACTTTCGAAAAAGGAGGAGGTTCTATGTTCGACTTCTTGTATGTTTTTTTTTATGTGTTTTCACCGATATCTCGTGAACCGATTTTGAAAATTCTTTTTTTGCTTGAAAGAGTATGGTTCGGAATTGGTCCGATTTTAATTTGGTGAAGATCTGATGAAGAACTTCGAAGATATACAACAGAACTCTTCAATAAATAACGGCAAATCTCTCAGGACTGCTGAAATCGCATGTCTGTTTATTGTTACCATTTCATAACATAACATCACGCCAGTATGCTCTTAAGGGGTAAGCAGATCTCTCATTTGATCGGTTTTGTTCAAGTTTCATGATATTCGGGTAATCTTTTCTGGCGTTATAGGAAACTTACTAAACAAGTTACAACTAAAAAGTGAAAAATAAAAAAACTTTTTTACAAAAAAATACTACCGACTTCCAAATAAGAAAACTACAAAGTGAAAAATAACTTTATTTTTGGAAGTCGGTGACCATAACGCAAAAAATGGTACCTACGAAAGACACCGACTTCCAAAAATAAAGTTATTTTTCACTTTGTAGTTTTCTTATTTGGAAGTCGGTAGTATTTTTTTGTAAAAAAGTTTTTTACTTTACGAAATTGAAAGTAAGTTCACACGGATGCAAAGCAATGCAGTTCGACCGACGTGCACTTGAAATTTCTTTAGAAAATGCGTCACCTGTATCGCGTATCGACGGCATTAAAATTGCATCGTTCCAACAAAGGTCTAACAGTTTTTGTATATTCACACTAGACACCAATTTCCACGGTATCTATCTTTTTTATTATTATTATTATCTATTGGCTCGCGTTTGACCACTATAGCATTGATGTGGTCTACGGTGAAGCAGGCTTGCCTAGAAGTAACCTATTCACTCTTGACCTAAATACCCCAAGGTTGTAGCTATCAGGAAACAAAGACTCCGGCAGGGAATTCCACTCCTTAGCTGTGCGCACAATGAAAATATTAGCAAATCGCTTTGTGCGTATGGGTGGAATATCCACCATGAACCGATGACGCAATTTTCACGGTTTACCTACATTCAAGCCTATCTATCCTTGCTGAATATAGGTATAGTTGTTCTATCTCACGATGGCTGATGAATCGTAGCAAAATGAATCTTATTTCGTCGTCATAAAAGTCACGTAACCCGTCATCGTGAGATAGAACAACCTTATATTGAAACCTTGGTATGTTAATGCATATTTATTTCTCCCAATTGCTAATATGTCATTTATGATTTGCTGAATTTGAATCTCTAGGGAACTGCTCCTCCCTGCCCCTCCCCCCTTGGCGACGCCCTTGCCGGTAGGTAATCTTGTACATCAAAGGGAAGTCTTTCAGGCTACGAGAGCGAGGCCAGGGGCAAGAGCTAGTTAAGGCGCCGATTCCCTTGAGTAGCTGATTTTAAATTGAGAATCACGTCTAAATAGCTAGTCGTAATTTTTTGAAAAAAATATATGTTATATAAGACTACTTTTTTAATAATTTGATCTGAGCAAATTTTCACTTTTCTTCGTATAACATAGTGTAATTAATTTGTAAAGTTATGTCTAAAACGGACAAAAACTCGACAATCACACCAAAACCGCTGGGCCTATTTTAATTAAATCGACACCATCTCAAAGACAATTTAATTATCTATATTTTGATCGGAGCCTTTTTTTTTTAAAGTCATAAGGAAAGTACAAAAAACTACTAAATTTTGGGTCGCGTGGGTGTGGCGTTTTGTTCCCTCAAGGTCGTTGGCGTTAGTCGTCGTCTTAATAGTTAGTAATTGGACTTTGAAATTACCGAAAATATGTTGCTGTACCTTCTATATATCACCTCATCTACCCCTTTAAAGATTATAGTCGTAAAGTTATGCCGTCCTGTACACAACTTACACAGGTACCTTATTAAAACTATTCTGCCTCAAAACGTTGACCCAAAATTCTCTGAGTCTCAAACTATGCCTTTCTCAGGAAAGAGCCTTGAACTTCGTCAAGTTTTGGCGCTAACACGCATATTAAGATGTAAAACTAGGGTTACCAGACGTCAGGTTAGGTTATATAGTTTAGTGGGAATAGGTATGTATCCACTGACTGCAGAGTATGTTTTTCTTCTTGTTTACATATTTTTAGCTCGCTTCTGCAGTCGGGTTTTTTTTAAACGTTTTATTTATAATTTCTTTTTAGGGTTCCGTACCCAAAGGGTAAAAACGGGACCCTATTACTAAGACTCCGCGATCCGTTTGTCTGTCTGTCTGTCCGTCTGTCACCAGGCTGTATCTCATGAACGGTGATAGCTAGACAATTGAAATTTTCACAGATGATGTATTTCTGTTGCCGCTATAACAACAAATACTAAAAACAGAATTAAATAAATATTTAAGTGGGGCTACCATAAAATAAACGTGATTTTCTTGCCGTTTTTTGCGATAATGGTACGGAACCCTTCGTGCGCGAGTCCGACTCGCACTTAGCCGGTTTTTTCGAATTACCTACGGTTACACATGTAAGTGGTTTATATTTTTGTAATCACCTCTTAAAACCCTTTGATACCCCACTCGATGGGTTTGGAAGAAAACAAGATTGCGTACCTCACAATTCAGTATCTGGTAACCCTATGGAAGACTCAACTTAGTTTGTATTTGTGAGGCTGTGTCGTTAATCTTCATCTCAGAATGATGCGTGTCATGCTCTTTTCAAATGTGGGGAAGAGTTTTTACGGTATAGGTTTAAAGTATTAGTTATGTTGGGTTATGTTATTTTGGTGTGAAGATTTTTATAAGTAGTTCCATCACCCACCCATATGCACTAAACATTTTGCGAATTAAAACTTTCATTGTACGTACAGCTAAGGAGTGGAATTCTCTACCGGAGTCTGTGTTTCCTAACCTACAACCTCGGGGTCTTTAAGTCAAGAGTGAATAGGATACTTCTAGGCATGCGTGCTTCACCGTCGTCCACATCATCGCTTATCGTCACGGGATATGGTAGTCAAACGCGAGCCTATCAAAAGTTTAGGCTTCATAACTGTCAATAGACAACTCATTTGTAATTTTTTTATCTGTAGTTTCGAGCAACGATCTAAAGAATGAAGATAAAATAAAAATAATAAGATAAACAAAATATAAAATGAAAATGAAGATATGGCACAAAGGCTAGAAAGCCATGCCAATAAAATTGTTAAAAAAAAAAATCTAACATCCATAAAATCAAAATATTTTTTAATAAACTAAACCTTATATAGGTACTTTTGAGTTGTCACACAAAATATGAATCTAGTTGCAAATTCGCACGAAACTCCACGGACACTCTTTTCCATCAGTTTTGATTACAATTATTTGGTTACATCATTCTTGTTGGAAAAATACATGTATGTGAGAACTGTGTAAAAAGACGTGCAATTAAAAGAATCTAGAGTAAAACAAACAATTCAAAAATAAACTAAGTACGTAATTAAAAGCAGTCCGAAGCGAGTTATGACCAATCCCAACTGATGGCACCCGTTCACGAACATGACGCATGGATTGGCACCACTCAGCTCAACCATCATGAAGGGAACCGAATGATCCAAAACATGTGCCACTATCTGAGAGACATTAGAGAGACTAGACTGTAATTAGACTGTAAATCTCATTACCTCATCTTTTTCATAGCCGGGTAAGAAAGTTGAGATATTGGTTTGTAGAGAATCAATTAAGTGCTTTCTATTATACAAATCACAATCCTAGCGTTTTCACAAAAATGTTGGGATCGACTTGCCTGGTTGTTGCTGGTCTGATCGGATGCAGTATAGTAATAATAGTAACATAGAGCCGAGCCGTCTTTACTTCACAACCTTCTAACTATACATTAGCCACTTAGAAGATACAAAGTTTGCCAACAAATGAAAACAGCAGATTTTTATGTGGTATCACCATGAAATTGTTATGTTCTTACTAATTAGAATGATTTTACCTCATCACCATCTGCCTAGCCTTTTTCACAATTATTGTAGGTGTTGGCTTCCAGTCTTAACGGATTCAGCGAAGGTCGGTCCGTGGATGGGTGACGATTTCAACATACCGAGTTTCCTCCGTGCCTCGAAAAGCACGTTAAGCCGTTGGTCCCGGCTGTTATTTCAAGATCTTTGACAGTCGTTACGGATAGTCAGAAGCTTGAGATCTGACACCAGTCTTGCCAAGGGGTACCGTGTTACTGGGTTGTGGAGGTCAGATAGGCAGTCGCTCCATGTAAAACACTGGTACTCAGCTGAATCCGGTAAGACTGGAAGCCGACCCCAATATAGTTGGGAAAAGGCAAGGCAGATGATAAGTTTTTTTATTGAATAGGGTGTATCGTTCCAAATCACACTGCATGTTGCTTATCAGTAACCTGGCCGAATATCTCTCCCTCTACTCAACAACAAATGTTTTAATGAAAGAAAAACAAATTTGATATATAATGATGCGTTTGTTGTACATCGACCTAACCGAGTTAGTACAGATGAAAAATAGTTTGAGAACATATAATATCCCAGGACATAGTACTAGAAGATTAGATTAGATCAAACTTAAAAATTAAAATGTTTTTCATCCCTGCTGTCAGTTGATTGAGATTTCAGGAGCTGTCAATGGTTTGTTAGTAAACATTGTATGATATTGGCCCATGTATATGTCACAGCCATATCGTATAACACGCCCTATTACAAAAAGGCGAGGCCAATTGGAAAACGTCGCTGTTTTGTAATGCGGCTATTTTCGTTCAGCCGGATTTCAATTCAGCTGAAATAAAGTACACCGCATTGTATGAGCACTTCGCGTTCGTCAAAGCGGATTAATAACGTGGCGCCCATACAAACGGGCGCATCTTCGACACGCCGCTTTGAAATCTGACACGCGCTGCATGATCATAACAACAAAAAAATGGCGTCGCAATCGACAACGGTGTCACAACAATGTGAAAATAATATTGAATTTAGAAGTGCAAACGTTGGTTCGAAATTGTACTTAACTTTTTTAGTTTGGATAGTATTTAACATCCATTCGAACGTAACCTATCCGTGTCGGGGTGCCCTAAGTTCCCGAGCTCGCTTCGCTCGCTCTCAGACTAATTCGTTGTTCATAAATTGATGGTCACCCTACATTGCTTCTTGCTGAAAATAAAACTAAACGTTGAACGCCGCTTTGTAGAACGTATCGCCACCACAATCCGGCTGAACGAAAGGTAGCCGCATTTAACTATAGCGGCTTTTTTCAATCGGGCGCGCCTATATGTAATACGGCGTGTTATACGATATGGCTGCGACATATAGATAGCATCACCTTCGTACTACCCGTAACTACTTTCTAATATCTACAAGTGACAGCTGGAAACAACGGCTCTACGCTTTCCGAAACACGGAGGACTCTCAGTATGCAACGTATGGTCACCCATCCACAGACTGACCTCAGCAAGCATTGCTTAACCTCGAAGATCAAACCGTGCGGCTGTTATAATTTAGCCACGAGCTCCTCTATATGAACATTTTTCGCTTCGTAATTCACCTACTGTGTTTATTTTTACTATTTTGTTATTATATTTCTTGTTATATTTTTATTCCTTAAATATGATCCGTTTCCGTGAATGTGTCCGTGGCATCAACAGTGGGCCCTATCAGAATATCAGCGCAGCATTATTTTCTTTTTAATATCGTTGCACATGCTGAGAAAGGAGCCTTTTTGGTCTCGCACGGGGTTATTTATTTTTATTTTTTATTATTGTTTGTGTTTTTTTTTATTTGAGATGAGTTTGCTCTTGACTCTAGTCTAGGTCAGAGGTGACAGAGACAAAGTCGACGATGGAGTGAGCTTACCCAGAAGTAGCCTGTTCACTCTAACTTTGAAGAGATTCGGGTTGTATGCGTTCGGAAACACAGACGCAGGCAGTGAGTTCCACTCTTTTGCTGTGCGCATTATGAAGGATGTGTTCTTATCTCGTGTCTCCTGTGCGGGTCACAAGTAAATATTTTTCTTTCTTTCTTTCTAGCTAAATCCCTACAAGGGCTCATGATAATGATGTTTAAAATATAGCTGGTCGCGACCCTTTCCTTTTGGTTACAACTTGGGTCAATATTAGAAAACTGTTAGGAACAGCCATATTTTACGTTGGCGCCCCGTAGTGCCCGGTTTCATAATAACCTGTTAACGAAAACCTATTTATTTACTGGATATTAAAAGGGTAAAGTTGTGTGTGTGTGTGTGTGTAAAAGTATGTTATGAGGCCGGGTACTAACACGTGTAAGGGGGGTATTACACTGTCATATATCTAGGATCATAGATCTATGAGACATATTTATAAGTGTAATATATATACTATATAATATTATATTATCAAGCTGAAGAGTTTGTTTGTTTGTTTGAACACGCTAATCTCAAGAACTACTGGTTGGAATTGAAAAATTATTTTTGTGTTGCATAGTCCATTTATCGAGGAAGGCTATAGGCTATATAACATCACGCTACGACCAATAGGAGCGGAGCATAAGTGATAAATGTAGCATAAACGGGAGAAAAGATTCCTTTTTGAGAGCTTCCGTTGCGTGCGCTGCGTAAACGGTTTAAGTTACGCAAATATCATGTATCATGGAATTGTTCTTCGTTAAAAGTTTAAAAAAAAAGTCCGCGACAGCATATGTCTATCTTTTAATATTGACTCACAATAGCAGCTTTTACGTTCTAAATTTTAATTAGATCGCCGCCGCCGGTAAAAACAAAAGTTTACAGGTTACATTCGTATAGTAGTAAGGGTAGGTAGGTAGGGTAGGGTAGGGTAGGTAGGGTAGGTAGGGTAGGTAGGGTAGGTAGGGTAGGTAGGGTAGGTAGGGTAGGTAGGGTAGGTAGGGTAGGTAGGGTAGGTAGGGTAGGGTAGATAGGGTAGGGTAGGTAGAGTAGAGTAGGAAGGGTAGATAGGGTAGGTGGGTAGGGTAGTTATGGGAAATAAAAAAAATAGGGTAGGTAGGTAGGAGGTAGGTAAGTAGGTAGCCATTTGACGGGAGCGAAGCCGCGAGGGTCAGCTAGTAATATTATTAAATTATTATTAATATATCATAAAATTATTTTTAAATTATTGGAATACGAATAAATTATTATTGAATGATTATTACATTATTGTAAAATGTTTATAAAATTAATAAATTATTTTTATGAGGTGTGGAGCTCGTAATGGTGTGGTGTGGAGGTCGTTATTTTGTGGTATGGAGGTCGTTATGATGTAGTATAGAGGTCGTTATGGTGTGGCGTGGAGGTCGTTATAGTGAGGTGAAGAGGTCATTGTGGTATGGGATGAATGCCATTATTTTATGGTTTGGAGGAAATTGAGGTGTGTGGCGTGGAGGTCGTTATTGTGTGGTGTAGAGGTAGTTATGATGTGGTGTGGATGTCGTTATAGTGATTGTGTGGGGGACGTAATATAGTAGGTATAGTGGCTGACTGATGACAACATCGTCCTTGCACGCTTAGTAGATTTTCTGTCCTGTCGTAATCGTGGCTCAAAAAGTACGTGATAAGAATTTGCTTAGGTACACTTGGCTTTTGTAAGAGAGTATATTTTTAGGGAAGAATTGATTTTATTATATAAATAATTACCAAGGAAGCAGTAGCTACGATGTGAGAGACTACTTTTGCACCGATTTGTTGAGCACACATTGGCTTTGATTCTTTTACGAGAGTACAAAGATGGGTCGTACTTTAATTCAGTATGTTTGCGTAATATTGTCTGTATGATGAAAAGTTGTCGAACAGTGAAAGCCTTGCACTTATCATAGAGTTCAGTGGTAGGGTAAAAGAATGGTAAAGCAAGTGCAACCTTAAGTATTGCTCTTTGTGCTCGCTCGACTTTCAACATATATGATTTGGGGGCACCACCCCAAACAGTTATGCAGTAGTTTAATATGCACTGACATAGTGCAAAGTAGACATTTTTGAGGACTTACGCATCAGCTACATTTCGTAGACTTTTAAAAATGAAGATGAGCTTTCTAACTCTCTTGGATAACACATCTATGTGGGTATTAAAGTTCAAGTTTTTGTCTATGATCACACCAAGATACCTAATCGAGTCCACTTTTTGGAATTTAGGACATGAACATGAGTTGGAAGTGTCATTATTGCACGAGTGGGCTGTTATGTTCAATAAAGGGTTACTTATTGGGTTTGGATTGTTTGATAGTGTAAATGTTATGTACTTAGTCTTGTCTGTATTTAGTATGAGTAAGTTACTTTGTAACCAGTTCATTACTAACGAAAAACCCGTCTGGGCAAAGTGGAAAACTTCCTCCCAGGTATCCCCGTAGAAAAGAAGAGCTGTGTCATCTGCAAAGGTAATAATCTTACCATGTTTTAGTTTTAGCTGGCAGAGGTCATTTATGAATATTAGGAATAGGGTGGGCCCTAAAATACTTCCTTGTGGTATTCCGATATTGACGTCACAGTCATCACTCAACCACTCATCGACCACAACACGTTGGGCTCTGCCTTTCAGATAGCTTTCAAATAATTCTAACTGCTCGCCAGGGACCCCAACACATTCCAGCTTCTTTAGCAAGAAATCTACTGTTAACGCTTTTTACTATTTTATTTTTATTTTATTTATTAGGTCTGCCAACAATTGTTTACAGTAATCTACAGACAAAATTAAATCATGCATGTAAACTCTACACAGTGCAACAATTACTTAAAAGTAAAAAACAAATGAACAAAAAAATTACAATAATAAGTAATTATGTTGACTGTAATTACAAGCATATTTTACAAGTAAACTTAGTAAATTAGTATAACTATATATTATTTACGCGAAATATTAAACGCATAATTTCCTAAAAAAGTTACGTATACCATATTAACCTATTCAACTATAACGTACTTGAAATTTCAATGAGTTTAGCAGATGATTCTTCAGCTTGACAATTATTTATTTACTAGCTGACCCGGCAAATGTTGTTTTGCCAGAGAAACACCAAACATTTATCCTACCCTATCTACTCTACTTACTCTACCTACCTAGGGGTTAAAAAAATAGTTTACGACCGATTCTCATACCTACCAAATATGTACAAAAAATTTCATAACAATCGGTCAAGCCGTTTCGGAGAAGTTTGCAGACAAACAACACTGTGACACGAGAATTTTATATATAGGACTATTTAATCATTAATTATTATAACACCATTACAGAGACCACATATAAAATGTTACAATAAAATACATCAAGCGTTACAAGACATTCCAATACCTTAATCATTATTTAAATAGTCAGACCTTTTTCAATAAAGACATAAACTAACTTAAATCAAGCACAGATCAGCAGGTAAAGACAAAGGCTTGCAATGTAGACAAATCTTTAGGACAAATTGTGTAAAAGTAATGGCATCTAGGCATTACAATAATCTCTTTGTAAGACTTGATTCAATTATATTTACTCCTATTTTCTTTAATAAGACGGATTTAGTTCTAAATAGAATTACTTAGACTGGAATTATTTTGGTCTTTGGTATAAAAATAGAAAAAAGGAAAGAAAAACGTTATTACCCGTGACAGGAGACACGAGAGTTTAGCACAAACAAAAAAAAAATAACAAAAATTAAAAAAAAAAACCCTTGCGAGACCAAAAAGGCTCCTATCTCAGCAAATGCAGCGATATCCAAAACAAATAACCCTGCGCTGGTATTCTGATAAGGTCCACTGTTGATGCCGCGGACACACTCACGGAAACGGAACATACCTACATAGAATGAAATAGTATAAACACGTAATGGTGAGTAAAAACATGTATAATTATGTGTAAGTATAAAACAAATATATAAATAACTAGCAGTTCCCCGCGGCTTCGCTCCCGTGGACGGTGGTCCCGAAAACGGGTCCTGTGGGGTGCCACAGGACCCGTTTTCGGGTTTAAAAAATAGCCTATGTCACTCAGGAATAATGTAGATTTCTATTGGTTAAAGAATTTTTTAAATCGGTCCAGTAGTTTCGGAGCCTATTCGGTACAAACAAACAAACATACATACAAACAAACAAAAAAATCTTTCCTCTTTATAATATTGGTATAGAACTGGCCAAGTGCGAGTCAGACTCACGCACGAAGGGTTCCATACCTTTATCGCAAACATCATGAAACCTAAACTTTATAGTTAATGTAAGTCTGAAATAGCCAAATCAGAGGTGTGTGGGGTTCCCAGAGGCGGCTTAATTAACTCTGACACCAGAGGTGGCCACATCCTCGTACGAAAAGAAGAAAATGCCAAAACCGCTGAACTAATTTTGATGACCTTTGGTGTACAGATAGATAAAACCTTGGAGGAGAACAGATTTTACTTTTTAGGGTTCTGTACTCAAAGGGTATAAAAGGGATCCTTTTACTAAGACTCCGCGGTCCGTCTCTCTGTCTGTCACCAGGCTGTATCTCATTAACCGTGATAGCTAGAAAGTTGAAATTTTCACAGATAATGTATTTCTGTTGCCACTATAACAACTAATACTAAAAACAGAATAAAATAAATAGTTAAGTGGGACTCGCGCTCGAAGGGTTCCGCACCATTATCGCAAAAAACGGCACAAAAATCACGTTTGTTGTATGGGAGCCCCCCTTAATTTATTTTATTTTAATTTAATAATTATTATTTTTTGAAGTGAATATACAACTAAGTATTCTGTGAATATTTCAAGCGTCTACATGTTGCCGTTATTAACATCGAGCAAAAAACGGCAAAAAAATCACGTTTGTTGTATGGGAGCCCCCCTCAAATATTAATTTTATTCTGTTTTTAGTTTTTGTTGTTATAGCGGCAATAGAAATACATCATCTGTGAAAATTTCAACTGTCTAGCTATCACGGTTCATGAGATAAAGCCTGGTGACAGACGGACAGACAGACAGACAGACAGACGGATCGTGAAGTCTCAGTAATAGGGTCCCGTTTTTACCCTTTGGGTACGGAACCCTAAAAATTGGAAACCACCAACCCGCCTTGAGCAAGCACGGTGATTAAATTGCTCGTGCCTTCTCTGTATAAGAAGTGTAGCCAACATGCGGGCGTACAGGTCCTCTCTACCTACCCTCTCCGAAACTTAATCGTGATGTATAATGGCAGAATATCATAGAAAACTGACCCCATAATTATATGGGTCAATGATATTCAAATGGATGCAAAGTGCGTCGTGATGCCCTTCATTTTATTATGAGAGCTACTGGTTCTATGTGGAATGTAATATTTTTAATATAATTTGACAGAAAAATGGTACCCAGCTTATATAACGTATGTTCCTTCACAATAAATATGCCATTTACACCAAAATATGTATTTTCACCCGACTGCCGAAGGACGGTAATGTGTTTATCAGTCTATGTATGTATATTTGTTTCTATGCGGCGTTCTAGAGGACAAACGCGTTGGCTGATTTTGATGATTCTTACGTCAAACGATTTGTCTTAAACCATAGATTTAGCAGGCGTTCAGGCGTGGTGATCAAATGTTCTTTCCATGTCTGAAAATAGAACAACATAGGAACCACAAAACATAAAAAAACAATCGAAAAAATCTTTTTATCAAAAAAACACTAAACCGACTTCCAAAACAAAACACTACAAAGCGAAAAATAACTTTTTTGCCGGAAGTCGGTCTTTCGTCTCTATTTTTTTCGTTTTTAACATAGAACATAGGTTCGTGTTCCTATTTTTGTTTCTTCGTTTTATAACACCGATTTCCGAAATTAATGTTATTTTTCACTTTGTAGTGTTTTTTGGAAGCCGGTTGTATTTTTTTTGTTGAAACTTGAACATAGCCGGTGGAATGAGAGTTTACCAGGGTGGACTGTGTACATCTGCGTACCCCTTTCGAGCGTACCAGCGTGATGTTATGTAATAAAAGGGGCTATATACGCCCCAATATTAACGCAGTACTAGCCGTACGCCCGCTCGATGACAAAATATCAATATTGAACCTCCTTTTGATCAATTTTGTTCGCAAAATATTATTTGATTTACATATGCTATGTTGGTTATGAAGAAATTCCAGCCATCAAATTTTCTATGTAAAAATATTTTTAAACATTCAAGTCATTTTGGAGGAGTTTCCAAAAGTTGCGAAAAACTATCGTGATGTTAATTATTTTTTAAAGCAAAACTATTAGTTACACGTTAAAAACTATGTTCAAAATTATGTACATGAATCAATAATAAATATATATTTTTTCAAACCTTTTAACCAAGCCGTAACTAAGGAATATGATTCAGAAAGTTACCGTTTTACGGCACTAAAACGTATGTAGGCCCTTAATGGTGTAAACCATAAACAGACTTGCGATTGCAGCAATCCCGAGATATTGGCCGTCATTTATTAAAGATTCCTGTTGTATAACTCCGAAGTTCTTCATCAGATCTTCACCAAATTTTAATGGGACTAATTTGGAAACATTCCTCATTCACAATCTGAATTCACTCTTTCAAGCAAAAATAAAGAATTTTCTCAATCAGTCCACAATTGACGGATAGTCCGTCGGTAGATCGGTGAAAAAGTAAAAAAAAACATACATTCCACCATCATCATACCATAACCTCCTATTTGGAAATTCGGTTAAAAATTGAGTCAGCATCGAAACTCAAATTCGCTGCTCTGTAAGTATTGGTCCGGCTACGTAACGCTGAGCGACAGTGGAGGGGATGTGTCTGCGCACGGGTACAGTCGCGTTCTAAAGTACTAGGCTACTGTTGTATTATATGAGAGTAATTGTTTTATCGTAGAATCATAATAGATACTTTTGCAAGAGACTGGAATTAAAAATATATTATGTTTACTTGAGCATTATTTTTTATGTCGATCTTATTTTTCTTTGTGCAAAATCTTTTTTTTATTTTTATTATTATTGTACACACAGAAAATAAAAACAGAAAACACATCATGTCAAAGGTGTACAAAGGTACTGCTTATTTCTTAAGAAATTTCTACCAGCAGACCTGCGAAAAGGAGAAATGAAGAAGAAATGTAGACAAATACGAGTAGTGTGAGAGAACAGGAAGAGAATAAAAGTGAACGACTAACCTAAGATATAAATACATACATATATAGTGTAAGTGATATATACTTAAATAAATACATAACTCTAAAATATAGAGACACTAAATATATATACATATGCTTATAAAGATCAGATCTTATCATTATAAATAACTTAAATATATAAATTATTAACAACTCTTTTTAAAATCACCGTCGTGCAAAAAAAGTTGTGTGTGTGGTTTTATTTTGGGGGCAAACGAAGCGTAATCTCGGCGCGAGAAGCATGGGTCAACTGACCAACCAATAGCGTGCGCGCACATAAATACTGACGTATCTTTCCCCCGTCGCGCCCCCTTCATACCACCAATTTGATCGATAAATCGATCAGTGCACAGGTTCAAGGCCAGCGTTATTTTATGTGTCGGGCCCTTGTAAACCTATACATATTTGTGTAACAAAAAAAAAGAGCACATTTCGAAATCCTAAGTTTTTCAGCAGCATCCCTAAACTTCCACTAAACCCCTCAACACTACAAACAAAAAAACGAACACTACATAGAAAAGAGCAACGGGAAACAAAAGCCTTATAAATCGTCCCCCCGCTCTCCCCCTCTTCCTTCCTTTTATCTCCAGTATAATGACGGCACTCTAATAGTGGGAAGTCTAATTGAATAATTCGGTACATCCTAAGGTGGCTAATAAATCTGGCGTCTGTGAAATACCAACCGCGGATTAGCGCGGGCGCTAAAACTTGGATTAATTGGGGGCCTGTCACACCGTAGTGGGTCTTCTTCTTCTTTTCGTTTCGATGGCACATTTAATTAGATTGTCCGGGACCAGTAGGTGGCCACGCTTATTGCAGCATCAGAAGCACTGTACAGGTCTTCCAGGGTGCAAGTGAATGGACAGCCAGGACACTCCAGCAAGTGAGACATAGTCTGTATAAGTGCATCACACTCGCACCGGGTGTTGAACGAATCAATAATCCCCTATAGTGGCCGTAGTGGGTTAAATCAAATCTTTGTTTAATGTTTTTCATATTTTGTTGACTGCCATTGTTGGTGGCAATACGCAAGCGCTACTATAGAGCATGACGTCAGAAAATATTCAGTGGCTGCCTGGCGTTGGCGGCAGTTGGCGTTATGGAACCCCCGTGCCTCGAAAAGCACGATAAGCCGGTCCTACCTCTGATCCCTCTCCGGTCAAATCAAAAATCATTCTATCACCGATAAAAGTTGCCAAACTTTGGGCTTTACCACGTGAAATAAAATAGAACAGAATACTCTTTACTGTGCACGCCATATAAGTTACATAAAAGTATAGACGAAGAAAACATTACATTGGGTGAAACAAAAAAAAAAAAAATGAAATTTCGTAAGTGTAATTTTGTACCCTATATATTTAATACTTTTTGACAAAAAATATTGCTGCTAGAGTGTCACTTTGTCTCACAATCAGCAACGCACTGAATCAATTTATTTCTTTATGGCTTCGCTCGCGTGAAAAGTGTTATAATATCGAACATTATACCGGAATGAGAACTCCTATGTCCTAAATCAGGTTTTGGTCTATCCATATGCCAAGTTTCAACCAAATCCGGTGCAAAAGCGTCACAAGCAAACAAACTATTATATTCTGGCTTCTGCCAGCGGCTTCGCCCGCGTGAAAAGTGTTTTAGCACCCAAAGGAACTTTATACTGGAATAAAAAGTAGCCTATGTGACCACCTAGACTATAATCTATCTCTGTACCAAATATCATCCAGATCCTATCAGCCGTTCTGGCGTGATTGAGTTACAAATATACATCCACACATCAAAACTTTTGTTTCTGTAATATAACTAAGTTATGAAAGACAATGGACAGGGTAGTCAATACCTTTTTTTATATTATTATCAATAGGCTTGCGCTTGACCATTATTTCACCTGATGTTAAGCGATGGTGTGGTCGACAGTAAAGCATGCTTGCCTAGAAAAAACCCACTCTTGACTTAAAGACCCCTAGATTGTAGCTATCGGTAAACATACACTCCGGTAGGGAATTACACTCCTTAGCTGTACGCATAATAAAAGTGTCCCTAAACGTTTTGTGCGTATGGGTGGGATGTCCACCATGTACCGATGACGCATTGCCGTACGTCTGGTAGTCTACGTACGTATATACCTCTACATATAGACTTTCCATAGCATGTCAAGAGTACAGTCAAGTAACTCACACACAAGTTACAATGTGCCAAGTTTGTGTGCAGTTAGATCGCTTTAACTTGTCCCACTGGGACTTCAAGATTACTCAGTAACGTGTAGAAAGTTTCAAGTATTCGTATAGCGGGGAGCTGGCAGGGTTTTGTGGGCAAGCATATTCAGGGCGAAAAGTTGATTGATGAGTATGTAAGATTTGCTGAGATAATAGCGCTGAGATAAAAAATAAAATAGCCTTTATTTTCTGTGAACTTTCATAAAAATAGATTTTAAGATCAAAATTAATATCGTATATCTTGTTTATGATACTTAAATTAAACATACTAAACATGTTATAGATGTCAAAATTTGAGGTATAACTATAACAGTCAGGTTTTCTTATGACACAGGCCTCTATTTCCCTCCAGTTGTTTCAGTCCAGTGCTAGTCTTCTCCACTCATTGGCAAGACGTCTTCTCATCTTTTATCTGTCTTCCTCTATATCTCTTTCCATTTGTTGGGTACCATTCTGTAACACTTTCGCTCTGGATATGCTTGCTAAAAACGCCGGCTAGCTCCCTCTCTAGTTCGCTTGTAGAAAGGACTATTCTCTTGGTTCTCAGAGTGGACTGCATTACCATAATTGGTGAGAGTTGTGAATGCTCTGTAGAAGTGGTCTGTGTTACCTGATTGTGGTGCTAAGTAGCTTTGTTGTGCTCAAATTTGAAGGAAATTGGTGTACGCGAAAAGTTGATAGCTGAGTAGGTGCGGTTTGCTGAGATAGTAAAGAATCGATAAAAATAATAAAATAATTTTCACAAAAAAATAAACAGAGTTCAAAAGCAAAATACTAATGAAGTCGGTAAAAAGTGCAAAATAACTTTCATTTCGGAAGTCGGACGTGTCTTTGGTACCTCTTGTTTTTAACCGAGTTACCAAAAAGGAGGAGGTTCTATGTTTGTTTTCTTTTGTGTATGACCGATATCTCCGTCAATTGTAGACCGTATTTGAAAAAGGTGAAAATCTGATGAAGAACTACGGCAATATACAACAGAACTCTTCAAAAAATGACGGCAAATCTCTTGCGATTGCTGCAATCGCATTTCTGTTCATTGTTTATACCATTTCATAACATAACATCACGCCAGTACGCACTTAAGGGTTACGCAGATGTGTACAGTTCACCTTGATACACTCTCATTTCACCGGTTACGTTCAGTTTCATGATATTCAGGTAATCTTTTCTGGTACCTTACTAAACTACTTTCCTATTAGGTAGGTACAACTAAAAAGTGAAAAATAGAAAAGCTTTTTAAAAAAAAACACTACCAAATAAGAAAACTACAAAGTGAAAAGCAACTTTATTTTTGGAAGTCGGTGTCCATTACCCAAAAATTTGGTGCTTAGTCGACTTCAAAAGCAAGACACTTTTTAGTGTTTTGCTTTTGAAGTCAGTTTCTTTTTTGTGAAAAAGTTTTCATTTCTCTCTTTTCAGTTTTAGTACACCATCTCTAAAAATGAGCAAGTAAAGAACTTAGTAAGGTACCTAAAGGATTGACAAAATACCCGTAATAACTCAATTTACACATTCGTTCTGTTTATCGTTAAGAAGTTCGGTTGTATGCTCCATATCTTGAAAACTACTAGACTGATTTTGATGAAGCACTATTCCCTAAGTTGAGCGGTACTCAATCATAAACAAAGAATATTCATGATCCAATAAGTAGTTTCGGAGAAATGCGTGGACAAACATACATACATACAAACAAACATACAAACAATAAACTTATGAAATTTGGCACACGTATTTAGAAGCCTACATAGAGAAGCATATGTGAATATTGTGCAGTTCCAATCATTTTACCTACATACGTACCTGTCGAATTGATTACCTCCTTTTTAAAGTCGGTAGAAATAGCCTTTATTTCCTGTAACCTTTGTTAGCTCGTGGATGAAGATAGTGGACTGTATTAAAAGGCGGTTGGTTCTAAAGCCGTTATATTTGAACTACAAGTAAACTGTCCCGGACAAAACATTTAGTTTAGGAAGAGAGAGGTGTCGACTGTCGCGGTGGAGTCCGTGGTAGTGAGTGTTCGCCGAGCCGCGCCGCGTCGCCGCCGCGCTGTGCACACACACACACAGATGCCGTGTGAGTCACGCTAATGTGTGTGCAGCGTAGAAGGCGCGCTCCGGCCGCCCGAAGTGTTGGGTAGAATTCCCAACACCTTTTATTACAATACATTTCACGATTGAAATTAAAATCTTATTTCTAGTTTACTTAAAATATAGATACTAAACTTATTACAATAGATATCAAAGTTTCAGGTTTAACTAACAATCAGTTAACGGTCAGGTTGTCTTATGATATAGGCCTCCTGTATTTCCCTTTTAAAGTTTGAGATTAACATAGATTTAAAAAGCAAAGATATGGCAGTCCAAACGGTTGCATAGACGCGTTCATCATACAAGCAACACGGCTTTTTTAATGACTTGCGCACATGACTGCTTACGAAGAGATAGCGTTGCGTGTTCACTTCGCAGCTTCGGTTTATTGTAACCAATAGCAAGTTGCCAACCTTAGAAAAAATTATAAAATATCTCATTAGCGCATAGGGAGTTGAATAAGGATCTATTGATTTATAATTATGGCAACAGCGTTTTTATGACGCTACAATTGATCATTATACTAGAACAAATACTCCAAGACCGTGTGTACCTATGTGTCGTTCGCGGTTAGTGTCGCATTCAGGTCCCCCATGACGATGACGATGTCTTGCTTCTGTATACTCCTAAGGGTGGCGTTGAGGGCGTTGTAGAAGTCGTCTTTGGTACTCTCAGGTGATGCATTGGTTGGAGCGTAGCACAGTACAATGGAGATCTTCAGTGCTCTTGATTTAAAATGGGCGTACATGATCCGGTCTGAGATCGGTTGCCAGTCTTAGCTGTATTAGAAATAAGGAGTCCCACGCCATACTCCCGCACATCGTCCTCACTTTCTTTACCCGAATACAACAAAGTCAAGCCTCCGGTCGTTCTCAGCTCACCAAATTAATTCAATTTTAGTATTATATAACTGCACAGTATATGTACTGTGAATACTATATACCATTCACTGTACCTATTTTTCGTTCGTTGACTTCTGTGTGCCCTGGCAGTTGATTGTGTCATGCTCTCTCTAATTTCTCTCTGATGGTGGTACATGTGTTGGATCATTCGGTTCCCTTTATGATGGTTGAGCTGAATGGTGCCGATCCATGCGTCATGTTCGTGAACGGGCACCATCAGTTGGTCATAACTGAGCTGCCTCGGCCTGTTATTGTATTTTTTTTAATTGTTTGTTACTCTAGATGCTTTTACGTGCACGTCTTTTAACATCGTTCTCACATATATACATTTTTTCAACAAGAATGATTTAGCTAAAAACTTGACATTAAATCTGATGGAAAAGAGTATCCGTAGAGTTTCTTGCAAATTCTTATCCATTGAAACCTACTGACGCTTGCGAATTTGCAACTAGAGTCATCTTTTTTTTTTGTTTGAAAATTCAATAGTACCACTAAGGTTTGTATGAAATAAATTATTTGATTTTATTTTTTCTTTTGAAAACCTTTTTTGCAAAAAAAATAAACTGACTTCCAAATAAAAACACCACAAAATGAAAAAAAAAATTATTTCGGCAGTCGGCGTCAAAAAACCAAGAAAAGAAAACAGTAACACCGACTTCCGAAAAATATCTTATATTCCACTTTTTAGTCTTTTAAGTCGGTTGTATTTTTTTGTGTTTATTATTTGTTGTTGCTAGTCTTTCACTATATTTATAAATCTATGCATTTTCCACAAACACACTTCGGTGTAACAGCCAGCCCCATATAAGCTTACCAGCGTTTTACCACTTGAGTTATTGAAGCCTTTACAGGTGACGTAATGTACCGGAAAGCCGGGGTTTGTCTGCCTTCCTATTTATTAACGTAAACAGTCTAATATATTATTGTGCCGTGTTCCTGATTTTAAAGGGCTTAGCTGTGCTATAGGGATTAAGTTGTCATGTGTAATTGAGTTAAGGATACGGTTGCACCGCAAAATCTTGTAATTTATTACAAGGTTTTATTAAGTTTCACCTGTACCGGAGTCTGTGTAATCAAAGCTTGCAAGCTTCTGATTCACTTCCCGGTTCGGTTCTCTCTTCCCGGTATCTTGAGGCAATGTAATGTTTACTAAAAAAGCATATTTTTAGGGTTCCGTACCTCGATAGGAAAAAACGGAACCCTTATAGGATCACTTTGTTGTCCGTCCGTCCGCCCGCCTTTCTGTCTGTCAAGATCCTTTTTCTCAGAAACGCGTAAAGGTATCAAGCTGAAATTTATATCAAATACTCCAATCTACTGTCCCTTAAAGCTGTGAAAAAATCAAACTTCTAAGTCAACGCAATCAAAAGATACAGCCGTTTATGCCGCAAATTGCCGCAAATTTTCGACACTCGTAAGGGAATCAAAACCTACAGGGTACTTCCCGTGAACTCGAAATCTTGTTATTTGATACGAAGCAACATCTTAGGGCACAGATAAAGGAAAAATTGCGAAAACCGTATTTTTTTTGTTACATCATATGATAAAAATATTTTTACAATGCATGTCCTCGAAAAGAGCGTTTTCCAAGCAGCCAAACTGTGCGCAAAGTGTCACTTTTTTTTACTAGTGCTTTTTACTTTCCTGAACTTTTTTAATTTTTAACTCCAACGTCAGCCCGCCGCATAGAGTTTTTATTATTTGAGAAAAGTTTTAAAATTAGTTAAGTACAGATTATCATTCATATAAAAAGTAAAACAAAACTAATACGTCATTTAAGGCGTTTTTAATTACTCTAGATTTAGATTTTGATCAATAAATTAATTTTAATTATTCATTAAATATGTTTGGCAGAATTAATATTTTGCTCGTGCCTTTTTGCGTTATGACGTGACAGCTATTGCACATGCGCAGTAGAACTATGAACTATTAGTTAATCTGTGGTTATGCTGAGCGCCCTTGAATAAGCGCCATTTTATTAATTTCTTGCTTGGTTAAGATATATTTTTTTATTTCCTCGCACAATGCATAGTAAAATGTTGTATGATACACGTGCGTAAGATGATTTCCGACTCGTGTCGATTTATCCACTCACTCGCTTCGCTCGCTCGTGAATAAAAATGCCACTCATCGGGAATCACCTACTTCCCGCACTTGTAGCATAAATAACTATTAATCACTTTAAACTTACTACCCCTTTCCTCATGAACGCGTAGAGATATTAAATTGAAATTCATATAAAATAATCAGGTATATAATACCTTTAGGCTGGGGTTTGTACGGAACCCTTGGTGCGCGAGTCCGACTCGCACTTGGCCGGTTTTTTATAATAATTTGCAAAATTTAATTACGTACACGCTTGGACAGGTAAAACGAAATAAAAACTTGTAAAGAGTATTTTAAGAGAGAGTATGAGATCATACTTAAATGGCAATGGTCAGGACATATCCAGTGACTGAAACCACAACGCTGGGGACAGATCATAACAAACTGGACCCTCTGAACTGGTAAAAGGAGAAGAGGCAGGCCTTTCAAAAGAAGGAAAGACGATGTAGTCAAAACGATTGGGAATCTTTAGCCCAGAACAGCCAGACTTCGGGACGCATTTGGAGTTTACCGCTTTGGCGATTCTTACATAGAAATCACAGACAACGCAAATACCAACACACAACACTAACGAATATAAAGTTAAGTTTTTCATTTAATTTTGTAACATACTAATTTAATGTAAACCGAATGATTGTCTAAACATGATGTAATCGTAAACCCTTAAAACCGACAGACCGCGGCGGCGGCGGCGGGTTATCGTAAAACTGCATATGATCAAGAGTATTAAATATTCCTTTCAGATCTAGCAGACATACTTAATTAATCACATCAAATCATCAGCCTATTAATGTTCCCACTGCTGGGACACAGGCCTCCTCCTTGGGAGAGGGGATGCGCCGTAACGTTAAAGAAATAAAATAAAATTAATTAATGAAATTAATTTTATTATCAATTAAGTAGTTTTATTATTATTGTGGTGACCCAGTGGTATCGGCCGCGACTTACAAGTAGTAGGTCGTAGGTTCGAACCCAGGCAGGCGCTTTACTTAGTGTACATTTTTGCATCACCACTGCTCTCCAAACGGTGAAGGGAATCATTGTGAGGAAATCGGCATGTCCTACAACCAATAATTCGAAGACATGTGACATCCACCAACCCGCCCTGCGCCCGCGTGGTGGATTACGGCACAATCCCTTTCACGGATAGGAGGCCTGTGTCCCAGGAGTGAGAACATTAAAAGGCCGATGATGATAATTGCCGATCAGAATTGCACAACCCAGTAATTGGAAAACTTATCGTTAAGTTTTAGACAAAGTGTCGTTTGATGTTTGCGATAGCGATGGTCGAAATACTTATAAATGACTAGCAGTTCCCCGCGGCTTCGCTCCCGTGGACCACCCCACAGGACCCGTTTTCGTCATTAAAAATAGCCTATGTTACTCAAGAATAATGTAGCTTTCTATTGGTGAAAGATTTTTTTTAATCGTTCCAGTAGTTTCGGAGCCTATTCGGTACAAACAAACAAACAAATAAAAAAATCTTTCCTCTTTATAATATTAGTATAGATTTACATTTCGATAGCACCCGACAATCCTATACCTATACATTTGTAACATTTTTCCAATCGCAATTGTGACGGTTTCGTTGATAAAATGTCACCTGTCAAGAAGTCCCGTTGTTTTTAAAATTATTATAATAAAAACTTTTTCAACCAACCGACTTCTAAACCAAAACACATAAAAAAGCCAATATATAATAACCAAATAGTTAATAGCAATAGTAATAGTTTTCTTTTGAAGTCGGTTTGTTTTTTGTGATATTGTTGTTATTTATTTCTTTTTAGTTTTCGTACCCTACTACTAAAAATTCGGCAAGTTCTTTAGTAAGGTACCTAAAGGATTGCCAATTTTTTTTTCTGTTTGTCGCTAAGGAGTTCGGTTGTATGTTCCATATCTTGAAAACTGCTGAACCGATTTAAATGAAACTTTCACTGTGCCCTAAGTTGAGAGATACATAATCCAATAAAAAAGAATGATCACGATCCGATAAGCAGTTTCGGAGATATGCGTGGACAAACATACAAACATATCCTCATGAAATTTGGCACACGTGTTTAGAAGCCCATACAAAGTAACATATTATGTGAATATTGTGCAACTCCAACAATTTCACATAAATACGTGTCAAATTGATTACCTCCTTTTTTACGAAGACGGTTTAGAGTCCCTACAAGTTTCACGAGCCAAAAACAGAAAGCAGCTTTAGAAATTTGCGCTGAAAAAGTAGCTGTTTTTTGTTGTTAGCTCGTGAAACTTGTAGGAACTCTTAAAATAAATTATGGACTACGACTCGCAAACCTAAAAGTCTGTACTACCCTGATACCCAACCGGAAAAAGGAATACAGCTATATTAGCAATTCAGTACCACAATTTCATTGATAGAATTACTAAATACCGTAGAAATATCTTCCTAAAGTTCCTTGTAGAAACAAGAACGTTTAAAATTACAAAAACCGTAAAACCTTAACATTTTAAAGAAGATCCTGAGGGTTACAAGACTTAACCGTAGCCTGACGGGGAAAACCGCCCGGAAAATAACCGGCACTTTTAAAATGTACGTATTATATAAGTATTTTGCACCTTCTACTTTTGTAAGGATGGGAACGTAAGTTTCGATAGTATTTATGCCGGTATTTAAAAAAATGTGAAAAGTATTTTTTGTGTTAAGTACTAAAATGCCTGAATCGCCTAAATTTTAGCCTAAAGTTTTAGTACCTATTGAAGTTTTGTTATTAAATTTGTTAAAACAATTTTTTTCATATTTCTCTTAGCAAAAAAGAACTGTTCCGCCATATCATAACAAAGAATTGATCCGCCATCTCTGGGAGTCCGCCATATTGGATTTAGAATTATGTGTCACTGTTAGTGATGACTTAACTGACCGTGTCATTCAAAAACCAAACGTGTATGTAAAATTCTACCACAATCGGTTGAGGATAACTATTTTTAAATTAAGTAGTATGATTTGAACCAAACATACTAACTTAATAATAAAGACTAAATAATAAAGGTTAAATAATAGCTAGTAAAATTCAAAGAGTATTTTTATTTTTAATATTTTTGATAGGCTCGCGTTTGGCCACTGTCACACCTGATGGTAAGCATTGATGTGGTCGACTTCATCGTCGCACGCTTACCTAGAAGTAACCTATACACGCTTGACTTGAAGACTTCCAGGTTGTAGCTGGAAACACAGACTCCAGGAGGGAACAGCTGTACACAATGATTCATAAAAATTATATGACATGTAAAGAAAGAAAGAAAAGAAAGAAAGAAAAAGTATTTATTTGTGACTCGCACAGGAGACACGAGTAATCAGCTTAAAATTAAACAAAATTAAAAATAAAAACCCCGTGCGAGACCAAAAAGGCTCCTATCTCAGCATGTGCAGCGATATCCAAAAAAAGGAAATAACGCTGCGCTGATATTCTGATAAGACCAACTGTTGATGCCACGGACACACTTACGGAAACGGAAAATACTTAAATAATACAATAAAATAGAATATATAAATAACAAACAAAGTAAAATAAACACAGAAGGTGGGTCAGAGTATGTGTAAGTATTATACAAATATAAAACATATTAAAATGTGGGTAGACCTATGTAGACCGACGTCCGCGATGCTCAATAATTATTTGTCGAAACCATAGACAAACAATAGAGCGCACGGACCAAAGAGTAATTTATTAAATACGGAAGAAATCTATGGTCGGCTGTCAAAAGAAAAATGTTGTTACGTTATGAAATAGTGTAAATAAACCTCATAGATATAGTATGTACAAGATACACAGAGTCAGATGGAAAACGAAACCAAAAATATAAAATCTATGTGTGAGGGAATTTGTCCATGTGTTAGTTAAAAAAGTGTTGATAAAAAGTCCATGTTCAATATCGATATCGATACTTGGTGAACACCTTAAGAAACACGATTGCTGGGCAAAAACCATGCTTTGCTTTAATTAAAATACAAATTACAAAATAATATCTCGCATGTATTTAAAATACGAAATACAAAATATTTTTAAGTCGTGTATTTAAAATGTAAAATACAGTATTTTAACTATTTTTATTTAAAATACAAATAACAAAATACAGTCGGTCATCCATCGTGACATTCGTACTAATAAACTTAATCAATACACAGAAGTTCGGTGAAAATAACCGTTTGAAATGAAAATGACAATTTACAAGGTACTTGACAATTTGACGTACGTGGTCGCCATTTTGCTTATGAAAGCTATCAAGCGCTATTTTCTGCTGAACGCATCTATTAATAAAATCGCTAAATGTATTTTGAAGCCACAAGTATTTGAAGTACTAATAAGAAAATACCGCAGCGTCAGGTATTTGAAATTGACGACACGATTGGCGTAGTGGTTGAGCGATCGGCTGCTGCGCTGCGTGTCGCGAGTTCGATTACCGCACGGAACAATTTTTATGGCCTGCAGATAGTTCAATGATAAATGATATTATTTCTGTAAGTTGGTTTGTACAAACACGTTTACATATTTTATAAAAGTAGATGAGGTCGGCGTTTCCTATCTGACTACTCCGAGAAGAAAGGCCGAAACAAACTCAGAGGTCACAGTCTCTTTTAAATTCTAGACAAAATGTTGGTTAGATCATGTGAAGACCATGTAGACTGATATCTGAAATGGTCTTTTGAGGAAAGAACCAGCCAGATTGAGTGGACCTGTCCAGTCAGTGCACGGATTTGTCAATAACCGTGCAGCTCTACTCAGAATTTAAGGAGTTCAACGATTCGACGAACAATACCAAAGAAAGGACATTCGGGTAGGCCGCATAAACTACTCAAATTGCCAGACCATGAAAGGTTTTCATAAATATACTGAGAAGCACAGTATACACATAAATATACAGTCATTACATTAATCTCCTTAAATTTCTCTCTGAGAGAGTGTCTTGCGCTTAATTTATAAATTGATCGAACAGCTCTTTTCTGTAAAACAAAGATAGTCTGGATGTCGGCGGCATTTCCCCACAACAGAATACCGTACGACATTACACTAATTACGAATTTTTCTAACAGCATATGCTGCGGAGCTTAGCTTTTTTGACAATTTATCTATATGTGGGCCCCATTGTAGCTTAGCATCCAAAGTTAAGCCTAAGAATACTGTTGATAAGGCCTGGAATATAGTTGTTCCGGATCTGGGTGTCTTGTGTATGTGAGTTGAAATGTTTGTAAACGCACCCACGATACAGGAAGAAATTTCTAGTGTGGGAAAAGTCTAATGAAAAAATAAGTTTACCAATTGTTTCAATCGAGGTAAGCACACATTCCCACACATTATGAAGTTCTCAAAATAATATGTTTTCATTTAAAAATAATTTTATTTTTTGTGAAAAATAAAATTATTAATTAAAAAAAAAACAAATTACTGTCCTCTAAATAGTACAGCCTTATTTAATTGAGTTCTTAAAGTTTGTCTATTAAACTTCAAAAATTCAACTTCTATACAACTTCTTCTTTTACTTCGAAGAATATAATGACATTCCTAAACCTACTCAAAGTAACAAAACATCAAAACTCTCTGATTTTTTTTGAAAAATAAAGGCTAATATAATAAAAATGCAACTTTAAGTACAGTTTCGATAAAAACATCTTCTCAATCGTAACTTAAATCTATTTTAACAAAACCTGACTAAATAAGTTTGTATTCATGTCATGATGTCACTAAAAACGATTAAGTTTTTATCGATACTCATGACGTCACCGCTTTGTCAAGGCCTAGCGTAAACAAACAATTTACTCTTTTACATAATATTTTCGCCAATTTTGTTTATATATACGAAATATACTTATATAAAACATTGGAAATCAATATACTATTGTAAGACTCTTTTTCTGAGCCGATTACTAGCAGAAATTCGTCAAAATATGGATCAAAACAATCCAAGGACAAAATTGTATTTACCTGTGAAACGTGTATTTATTGGGGTTATTTCGTCTTGTAACGTCACATTCACTCACAGAACAAGTCACCATAATTGTATAATTAATATTATCAATTTAAATCTAAAGATTATTATTTAAATGCAAGAAATTCACCGCGGCGTAAAACAGATGGGCCGCTAGGTTTACTTATTCGAGAAAAAAATGACATATCGGTACGTCATTCACTCTCTCTTTTTCTCTTGGGCGGTTTGTACTTGATTAGGATTTCTCGCTCGCACGCTTCGTGTATCTTTTTGCGTAGCAAAAAAAAATTCTAAATCTATGATAAACCTGGTGAAAAGAATGCATAGAAAAGTATTATGCTAGTATTGGATAAAACGGAGTGGTGTGAATGTTATTGGTATGTCGTACAGAGCATCTTATTGCATTGTAGACCCCGGAAAATTCTTAGAAGTAGTAAATATTACAAAACCATCTACATATTTTTCAAGAATAACAAAACTTCCCAGTCAATAAACACCGCTACATCCCTAAAACTCTACGGAAGGATATCCGTTAAATCCCCTAGGGGTCTGATAAATTGTGTTTCGCCAGCTCAGTGCAGATATTAATAATATTTTAGTATACCATTAACATTTTGAATAATATTAATAAAGTTTCTATGGTATAATGAAAAGATTTTTAAATTTGTTTAGTGTCTTGTGTTACGAGAGTTTGTGCTTAAGGAAAATTGTTCAGGCTTGCGTTTTCATAACGAGTTGGGGACGGTTTTTACCTGACTATTGCCCAAAACGAAGGGCATTTTAGCAGTATATGTATCTATATATGTTCCTCCGCAGCGCCTAAACTATATTGGTATCAATCGATTCGTTATTATATTTCGGGCAACACAGGCTACAAAAAATTTTGTACTTAGCTTACAGTTTTGAAACTTTTTGCTTGTTAAAAGGTCGTAAGAAGTGCGTGAAAAGACGGTTGTTAGAAATATAGTTATATTTTTCGACTAGTTATAGTGAACTGTAATCTTCTTTGGTATGGGAAAATACAGTGAAGAGTTATCCTTGCCGGTCCTGTTAGACGAACAGACCGATCTAATGCTGGGAAGTTTTTGAGCTTATTCTGCTTCTCGTCTAAAAGACTAGGAGCAGGTGACAGGCGGGCGTTTTGGCGGACTGTCTTTATGTAGAACTTTGACGTTCAAAAAGTGCTGGCTCACTCCTGTATTTCCAGACTCGATTGGCAGAGACTTTAAAAGCTTTGCCAGTTATGTTTGAATCACATACAAGTACTAGTTGCTCATCAAATGGGGACGAATTCAGATTCCAAGCTCCTATGCCATAATTCAATCAATGTACCAACTCTGCCTACTTACCGCAATCCTCTGCTGAAAAAATTATTCTCCAAAGCTTCAGTCTTTTCGGTTTTTTCAGCAACCTTTTTTAGTAGGGGTTACTCCATAAGAAATGACGAGTGCGGCGCGGATATGTGCGACGTAGCATACGATTTCATATAAAAATTTATAAAATGCGATGAATGCGGTGTGTGCGGCTCCTGCGGCGCGTCTAGGGGCGCGATCACTTTATTTCAGCACTTTGCCCAACCTCAAGATTTAAAGAAAAACATACTCAGTGATCACACAGTATACTAAAATTACCACCACTAGAGGCAATTTCAAAAAGTATATTTATTTAAGCTCAATTAAAAATCATTGTTCATTTTGTAATTAGTATCTTAAACCTCTTTCATACTGCCATTAAATAATTAAGAATATCCTTCATTACTCTTAATTGGCAAAAAATTGATCAAATTACAATTTCGCGTTCCCTTTGTGGATCAATCCGGTAATTAATGGGAAGATCCCATTAATTCAATTAATAGCGACTTCGCAACTTCAATTAAATTGACGCCTTATGTTCAATTCAATTACTGAGTAATCTTATGGACAATGGGCTTCAGATATTTGTGTTTAATTACGTTTATTTGATTAGAGTTCCGTTTTGTCGTTGATTAAGGTCTTCCAAAGTTTATTTTTGGAATCGAGTTACAAATTAACTGCCAAATAACTAGCTTTTACTCTCGGCTTCAACTACGTGAATATATCACCATTTTTTCGGGTTAATAGAATATTCGTTATCGGTATTTCAGAGATAAACGAGCATACCGGGTCATATTAAATTAATTAGTAAGTTCAGCAAACATATAGGGAAAATGTCTAATGAAAAAAAAGATAAAAAACTTTTTACAAAAAAATACCACCGACTTCCAAATAAGAAAACTACAAAGTGAAAAATAACTTTATTTTTGGAAGTCGGTGTCTTTCGAAGGTCTGTACTATTTTTTTTGCGTTATGGACACCGACTTCCAAAAATAAAGTTATTTTTCACTTTTTTGTTTTCTTATTTGGAAGTCGGTGGTATTTTTTTGTAAAAAGTATTTTTATTTTTCACTTTTTAGTTGTACCTACTTAATAGGCAAGTTGTTTAGTAAGTTTCCTATAACGCCAGAATAGATTACCCGAATATCATGAAACTTGAACAAAACCGATCAAATGAGAGATCTGCTTACCCCTTAAGACCGTACTGGCGTGATGTTATGTTATGAAATGGTATAAACAATAAACAGACATGCGATTGCAGCAGCCCCGAAAGATTTGCCGTTATTTATTGAAGAGTTCTGTTGTATATCTTCGAAGTTCTTCATCAGATCTCCACCAAATCAAAATGGGACCAATTTCGCAACATATTCTTTCAAACAAAAACAGAATTTTCAAAATCGGTCCACAATTGACGGAGATATCGGTGAACATACATAAAAAAACATACAAGAAGTCGAACATAGAACTTCCTCCGTGTCGGGGTGCCCTAAGTTCCCGAGCTCGCTTCGCTCGCTCTTGGACTAATTCATAAAGACCACATGGAAAGTGGGTGCTCTATATATCTCTAAATATGGAAAATTTGCTGTACAGTTAGTATTTCTGCTATGTATGTAGTATTTTTGTACAAAAATAAATTTAACTGTATTGCATTATGAGGAAAAAAGTAATGTCATATTGATGTATAATTTCGAATTATCTGCAGTTTGAGTTTTGCTAAACATTTAGTAAGTTATTTGATGTAAAAAAGAATATAAATGATGAGTATGTATTGATAGACGATTATTTTATTTGATATGCAATTTATAATATCCCTTTTTCCTTTTTAACCGACTTTCGAAAAAGGAGGAGGTTCTATGTTCGACTTCTTGTATGTTTTTTTTTTTTTTTTTTTTTTGTGTGTGTTCACCGATATCTCCGTCAATTGTGGACCGATTTTGAAAATTCTTTTTATGTTTGAAAGAGTATGTTCCGAAATTGGTCCCATTTTAATTTGGTGAAGATCTGATGAAAAACTTCGAAGATATACAACAGAACTCTTCAATAAATAACGGCAAATCTCTCGGGACTGCTGAAATCGCATGTCTGTTTATTGTTTATACCATTTCATAACATAACATCACGCCAGTATGCTCTTAAGGGGTAAGCAGATCTCTCATTTGATCGGTTTTGTTCAAGTTTCATGATATTCGGGTAATCTATTCTGGCGTTATAGGAAACTTACTAAACAACTTGCCTATTAGGTAGGTAGGTTGGGGTGGGTATGGGATCTACCTCCTAGCGGTCTACCCCGGGCAACGGCACCACAGGCTTGCCTGTGGTACGGCTGAACGATCCCACTTAAGCGGTGGTAGGCTCCGCAAGGGGCCGCCTGGCTCGCGACCACCATCCCACCGGAATCCGGCGCCAAGCAGCTTGCTGTGTTCCGTCGGTGTGTGGGACTGCCAGTGCCTTTGGGGGAGAAGGAGGATGTTAGTTGCGCTGTTCAGAACCGGTCTTGGTCTCTGGGCAAAACTGGCCGGGTAACTCATTTTGGAGGGTAGCGGGATCCGAAGCACGGTGCCAGCCGTTGGCCGACCGCAGTCAGTAGGGGGCCCAAGTAGCACGCCAGCCACGTGCCAAAGGCTGCCCCGCCAACTCGCGAAAAATCCTGGTATGCTCCACCGTGGCAGCTGGCGACTGGAAGGGAGGACCCGGTGGCCATATCCGGGGGGGTTCGGGCGTCCCCGCAGTCTCCAAATGAGTTCCCCATAGGTTGGGTTAGCTCCAGTGTTCCACTTGGTTCACTGAGCAGCGCCTCGACAGTTCGACTTCTTCCCCAAAAACTCTAACACAAAATGAGCAACAAAAAGAAGAATAAGGTGAAACAACGGCTGCACTTCCTCCCACTAAAAGTGCACCTCACTAACATCAGGGGGCTGCACTCTAATCTCGATCCGGTCCACCACCACCTCGAGACCGAGAAGCCGCACCTGTTTTTCCTAACGGAGACGAAGATAACAACCCCGTCGGACGTGGCGTACCTCAACTACCCGGGTTACTCTCTTGAACACAAGTTCAAGAAGCAAGCTGGGGTCTGTGTGTGTGTCCGCGATGACATTTGTTGTCGTCGTCTCCGTTGCTTTGAGAGATCGGGCTTTTCTGCCATATGGCTACTTGTGGACACTGGCGTGGAGAAGTCTCTCTACATCGGCGTCTACCGATCGCACTCCGGTGACCAGGAGACGACAGCGCTTTTTAATTGCCTCGTGGAATCGGCTGACATAGCCCAGCAACGGTACCCAACAGCGAAGCTCAATTTTCTGGGGGACTTTAACGCCCATCATAAAGAGTGGTTGTACCCATACCGGAAAACTGACCATGCCGGGTTGGAGGCGCGCAAGTTTTCTCTTTCGCTAGATCTAACCCAGCTGGTGAATGTGGCAACGCGGGTACCGGACGTTGACGGCCATACACCCAATTGCCTAGATCTTCTCCTGACAACTGATCCGGACAGTCATTCGGTGTCGGTCTCAGCCCCGCTGGGAACGTCTGACCACTGTCTAGTGAAATCCGTTTCGACTTGCTCTCCTCCAGATGAGAGCCCTAGAGGCACGAGGCGAGTATGGCGATACGAGTCAGCAGACTGGGACGAGATGCGGCTCTTTTTTGCGTCTTATCCTTGGCGGCATGTGTGTTTCTCCTCGGGTGACCCCTCGAGCTGTGCGGACGCGGTTGCGGATGTGATTCGGCAGGGAATGGAATATTTCATTCCATTCTCCGACATTCCGCTCGGTCCCAAATCCCGACCTTGGTATAATGCTGAATGCGCCCTCGCTGAGGCCCGAAAAGAGTTTGCCTACCAAGCCTGGGTCGGAGCCCGCGACCGCAAAGTTAGAGCACGTAGGGTTCGCGCGAAAAAAAGAGCCTTTAATTCTGCCGCCAAGTTCTGCAAGCGGGTTCTGCGTCGGGCACGTTTTGACCATATTGGACGTATTGGGGCCAAGCTGGCATCGCACCCTCCGGGTAGTAAACAGTTTTGGTCCCTGTCTAAAGCGGTCGAAACGAATTTCTGTCGGCCCACTTTACCTCCGATGCTGAAACCTGATGGGTCGCTGGCTCACTCTGCGAGAGACAAAGCAAATTTGTTTGCATCTCTTTTTGCTGGCAATTCACGTCTGGACGCTGGCTCCAAGCAACCACCTACTGTACCTCACTGTGACTCTTCCATGCCGGAGATCGCTGTGCACGCTAAAGAGGTCCGGAGAGTATTGTGCAGTCTAGACGTGAACAAAGCCAGCGGGCCTGACGGCATCCCAGCGAGAGTGCTGAGGCAGTGTGCGCCAGAACTGTCTCCTGTGTTGACTCGTTTGTTCCGCCTCTCTCTTGTAAAAAGAACGGTACCGAAATCCTGGAAGCTTGCAAATGTGCAACCAGTGCCCAAAAAAGGCAACCGTGCAGACCCTGCCAATTACCGTCCGATCGCCATTACCTCCATTTTGTCCAAAGTTATGGAAAGGGTACTGAACAGTAAGTTGCTGACCTACCTTGAAGACAACAATCTCCTCAGTGACCGTCAATATGGCTTTCGCCGGGGACGGTCAACTGGCGATCTTCTTGTGTATGTCACGCACTGCTGGGGCGAAGCCATCGAGAGACACGGCGAAGCACTTGCTGTTTCGCTTGATATCTCGAAGGCCTTTGATAGGGTCTGGCACGCGAGTCTACTCAGTAAGCTTCCTGCTTATGGCATCCCCGCTGGTTTTTGTAGCTGGATATCAGACTTCCTCAATGAACGGTCGACCCGAGTGGTCATTGACGGCTGCTCCTCTGACTTCATGGCTATTGATGCCGGAGTACCTCAGGGGTCTGTTCTCTCTGCAACTCTTTTCCTGCTACACATCAATGACCTACTTCAGCCTGGTATTATTGGGTACGCAGATGACAGTTCTGTTGCAGAGAGATACGTGTCCAGCGCAAGAACCAGCGTGGATGAAGTTCGTTCCTTGAGAGAGGCTATGGTTGAAAGGACAGATTTGACCTTAAGCCTTGTCTCCCAGTGGGGTGATGACAATCTGGTCTCCTTTAACGCCACCAATACACAGGCGTGTCTTTTTACCGCAAAAAGGAGTATCTTCGATCAAACTCCTACTTTTCGGGGTGCGTCTGTTCCTGTGACTGATCGGCTCGAGCTCCTGGGCATGGAGTTGACATCCAGCCTCAGCTTCGGCGCCTCCATTGAGTACAAAGCTCAAATTGCGGCCAAAAAGCTGGGCATCCTAAATAGAGTGAAGCGATACTTTACGCCTGGACAGCTTTTAACCCTTTACAAAGCGCAAGTCCGATCCTGCATGGAGTATTGCAGCCACCTTTGGGATGGCTCAGCTAAGTATCAGCTTGCCGCGCTTGACTCGGTGGAACGCAGAGCCAAGAGGCTCATTGGCGACGTTGAGCTGGCGGATGCCAAGCTACACAGCTTGGCTCATCGCCGCAAGGTTGCCTGCTTGTCGGTCTTTTACAGACTGTACTTCGGTGAGTGTGCTCAAGAACTCCACGACCTCATCCCACCAGCCCCCTTCTACCATCGGACATCTAGACGCACTGCAAGTTACCATCCTTACCTTGTTGCCATTCCACCAATACGCACCAAGCGCTTCCAAACATCCTTCATAATGCGCACAGCGAATGAGTGGAACTCACTACCTGCGTCTGTGTTTCCGAACGCATTCAACCCGAATCTCTTCAAAGTTAGAGTGAACAGGCTTCTTCTGGGTAAGCTCGCTCCATCGTCGACTCTGTCTCTGTCACCTTTGACCTAGACTAGAGTCAAGAGCAAACCCATCACAAATAAAAAAAAAAAAAAAAAAAAAAAGGTACAACTAAAAAGTGAAAAATAAAAAAACTTTTTTACAAAAAAATACTACCGACTTCCAAATAAGAAAACTACAAAGTGAAAAATAACTTTATTTTTGGAAGTCGGTGTCCATAACGAAAAAAATGGTACCTACGAAAGACACCGACTTCCAAAAATAAAGTAATTTTTACTTTGTAGTTTTCTTATTTGGAAGTCGGTTATATTTTTTAGTAAAAAAGTTTTTTTGACATTTTGCAATACTCGTATATATTATTTGTTTTGTGTTTTTGTTTTAAGAATCTATTGCAATCCATCAATGTAATTATTACATCAATTTTAATATCGGAGTTTTGGCGGGAACGTGATGGCGTCTATGTTGCTTCTCTGTTTTATTTTCCTAAAATTGTGTTAAATTGATTATTAATATTGTAAAAAATGTGGTTTTTTATTCTAATAATGTAAGTGAACGTGCACGAGTGGGGGCAAGTAAAACACAGCGGTAGAATATGAGTTTGTACATGTTGTCGACAAAACTCCGTAGAAGCTTCCAATAAAGTTACCGCCATTTTATTGGGTCCTAAATAAGAAATTGGACTAAAATCTAAAGAAACTAGAATTCTATTCTAAACGTGACACTGGCTAAATTCACAAACCGTGCGAAGACAAAACATAAAAAAAAATGTATATATCAATGTAATCCATGAATATTTGTTCGCCTTCTGGCATAACATAGCACGCTTGTACCTATGTTAACAAATGAGTTATGAATGAGCTATAATATGCCATGTTACTGTTTCACTGCAAGGCAGATGCCTCTTCTCATACAGAGAAGACACGTGCATTGATCACCGCGCTTGCTCGAGGCGGGTTAGCGATTTCAAATTTTTATTGACTTAATAAGTCCAGATGTCCTCACGGTGTTCAAAAAACTTAGAAAATAAATGTTAGTTAAAAAGGTCTCAAGCATTTTTGTCATTGTTACCTAATAGAGTTATCACAGCCTTACGACTCTTCAATATCCAGTTATCTACTGTATAAAAATCTTCATTTCATATTTATGTTAACGCTATTAGCTAAGCGCTTTAAGTTAGTTGAAAGCTTACTCATTTTCGATTATAAAGCCTTCTGCTTTCATCATCATCATCATCAGCCTATTAATGTTCCCACAGCTGGGACACAGGCCTCCTCTCGTGAGAGGGAATGGGCCGGAATCCACCACGCGGGCCCAGTGCGGTTTGGTGGATGTCACACGTCTTCGAATTTTTGGTTCTAGGACATGCCGGTTTCCTCACGATGTTTTCCTTCACCGTTTTGAGAGCAGTGGTGATGAAATAATTTACACAAAGTAAAGCGCCTGCCTGGGCTCGAACCCACGACCTACAAATTGTAAGTCGCGGACGATACCACTGGGCCACCACTGCTTTTGCTTTAAAAAAACAAAATAGACCTCAAATATTCAGCTACTGAATAAGAGCTTATGATTGAAGTGCAATACAGCTTGAAGAGAACAGAACATAGGATGTATATGACTTGTATACATCTGTCACCTACTCGATCTCAAATTGATACTGCTCTAAGAGCTTTGGTCACCCCCCTGTTCATGACCAATATTAAGCTTCAAAAACTAAATCAGTCTTATAAAGACTGTATTAAGCCGAAAGAGTAATAATAGTCGAAAAACCATTAAATACAGCATATGTCTGTCCCGTAAGCTTTAATAACTATGTAATAAATCTTTTCAACACACTTGCTCATAAAGTGGCTCTAATTTCACCGCAATTAGGCACATAATGATACCTGTTATCAAACTGTGACTTTTTCATTGCTATTATTCACTAGTGAGTTATAGAGTTTTTTTTTAATTTATTGGTTGAGTTGCTTTGTTCTTAAAAAAGTTTCTAAAGAAAAAAGATCGTGCTCAATAGTACAAATAAATTAATGTACCTATTGCTTGCTCATTTCATGCAACTTCGTATTTAATTAGATAATTTCAACTTGTACGTGCTTAATAAATAAAACTTTCACTCAAATATAAATTAATTTGCTCTGTAATTAAGAAAATTGAAATTCACTATTTTGTACGTAGCTAAAACACTATCCACGAAAAGCCAAAAAAAGAAGAAACCTCATTATTTTGTCTATGGCCGATCGCCATTGTTAAATGCGCGCGCATAGGAAAACTAATTAATAATGCCCGCCATTGTGAAAAATATTTCACAACTCGTTTTTACTGTTGAAAATTATTTTTTTAGTATTATTTTCTTCACAAGTGTGTTGAAAAACGTCGTATGATACACGTGTGTATTGATGATTACCGTCCTCGGCTCTCTTAAGACCCTCACCTACGGCTCGGGTCTCAATGGCGCCTCAGCGGTAATCACCAACATTGCACACTTGTACCATAATGTACTAATAAACTGCTTATTAGTACACTTTTACTATGTAATCTGGCTTATGTGTTGCTTGGGGAGTGGCGTGGTCTTAGCCACTGGGCCACCACGGCTATTATATAAGGGCCACTAGGCTTGCGCGTTACTAGATTATAACTAAATAACTCGGTGTTAACAGCTAGCTCAGGGTAACACAATTTCAGGGGACACTCAATTTTGCCCCATACATTGAAGCAAAGGCTCAACTGGCTGCCAAAAAGTTGGGGATCCTTGCGAAGGTGGGACGGTACTTCATGCCAGAACAGCTGCTTAAGTTGTATCAGGCGCAAGTTCGATCTTGCATGGAGTACTGTTCTCATCTCTGGGACGGATCTGCCAAATATCAGCTTCATGCATTAGAGTCGATCGAAAAAAGGGCCAAGAGGCTCATTGGCAATGAAGCAGCCGAGTTGCCAGCTTGTCGGTCTTTTATCGGTTGCATTTCGGGGAATGTGCGATGGAAATGCATGATCTAATTCCGCCAAGCCCGTTTCTTCATCGGACTATAAGACGTACGGCGATGCGCCAACGGTACATGGTAGACATCCCACCCATACGCACTAAACGTTTTGGAAATACTTTCATAATGCGTACGGCTAAGGAGTGGAATTCCTTGCCGGAGTCTGTTTTTTCCGATAGCTACAATCTAGGGTTCTTTAAGTCAAGAGTGAATAAACTATTCTAGGCAAGCGTGCTACACCTTCGACCACATCATCGCTTACCATCAGGTGAGATAGTGGTCAAGCGCAAGCCTATCTACGATACTAAAAAAAAAACTGATGGTCGCGGATAAATTTGAAAAAGTGTTACCGGGCCGTGGCATAAGTAACTGAAGGAACACGGGTGGGTTTTAGTCAGTAAAAGTCTGACACGCCCTCCCGTTTCACTCAGAGCGGGAGAAGTCATTGGATGATTTCCCACCCCAAAAAAAAGATATTATCAACTCAATCATCTTGCGCCACCAAGATTTAGAGGTAAATCTAGAGTTTAACCCACCAATGTGGACGAGTTAAGTCGCTAAGTCCTGGGTTAGTACAAGAATTGTCAAAATAAATTACGTAACTTGATAACATGATTTTTTTGTTTATATTTTAACTAGCTGTTCCCCGCGGCTTCGCTCCCGTGGACCACCCCAGAGGAGCCGTTTTCGGGATAAAAAAATAGCCTATGTCACTCAGGAATAATGTAGCTTTCTATTGGTGAAAGAATTTTTTAAATCGGTTCAGTAGTTTCGGAGCCTATTCGGTACAAACAAACAAACAAACAAATCTTGCCTCTTTATAATATTGGTATAGATAATTTTGAGAGGATTAAACATAGAACAATTTTATTCGTTTAAATAAGGTAAATCGGTCCACGCGTTTACGAGATATTCTTTAATCAGTTTAAGTTTAGTTTTTTAACGTTGTTTTCTGATGATGAAGGAAAATTTTCCATGACATGTCTTTGGGGGTAGGTGAAACAGGGTGTAATGTCACACAAACCTCCATAGAAAAGGGAGGATCCTCCGACCAGACGGGTGTTGTGTCTGGCCCGGGCAACTGCCCAACGGTTGTTGTCGGACTGTTGTATGTGTTCTAATCGCGCCGAAAACTTTTCTTACGCGATGCAGGATTTGTGTGACGTCATGTCTTTACTTCGTAAGTGGCGGTGTTGGTGCCGCTACATAACTCCCCTCCGGAGACCGGAGGTCGATAGCAGATTTGAGTCGTCCGTACATCTTGTGATGCGTGCCTGGCCAGTGGAAGGTTGGTTCCCGTGAGTCGGAACCGGAAGTCGCAGAGTTCGCGGTGAGTCGGAACTGTATGCGGTTGTGCCCCAGTGAGTCGGGGTGATGATATCCCAGTGAGTCGGGATAGTGTTGCTGGCTCCAGTGGGTCGGAGCTGTGATGAAAGAAGCTGGGGGTGATGACCAGGAATGCGCGTCCGCTGCATGCTGGTGGTCAGGGTACCCCCGTAGATGCCGTGGGTACTGGCTGGCTGTGTGACTCACTGCTCGAAAGCTTGAGGAAGTGATGCTGACGTCACGACGAAGTTGTTCTGCACGAAGGCTGCGCTGACGTTCATGTTCGAGGGTCACCAGTTTGGGGGTAGGTGAAACAGGGTGTAAAGTCCCACAAACCTCCATAGGAAAGGGAGGATCCTCCGACCAGACGGGTGTTGTGTCTGGTCCGGGCAACTGCCCAACGGTTGTTGTCGGACTGTTGTATGTGTTCTAATCGCGCCGAAAACTTTTCTTGCGCGATGCAGGATTTGTGTGACGTCATGTCTTTACTTCGTAAGTGGCGGTGTTGGTGCCACTACATGTCTATATTTTGTGACTACATCACACAGAAGTAAAATATAACCCCATGTGAAATTAGGAGCATGGAAACGCGATTTCTTTCCTGTTTTGAACAAAAAAACTTAAATTTACCTCAACAATAATTAAATCGTGGTGGCCACGGATAATGTAATACTAGCATACAGATACATCATCCCATACAAAAATACGGTGCTAACGTTACAGCGTTTTGCGTCTGATTAAGATGTTTATTTTTACAAGTACTTCGATCGGGTTCGGTTCCGTCCCACGGCTATAGATAGTGCTAGCAATAACTTAAAAGTAAAAGGGTTTTCTCGATTCGTGACTATTTTTTTCTTTAAATACAGTATTTTTATTTAGTTGTTGAGCGTTTTGTATTTTTTGCACGTTTTTACAGTTTAATTGTAACAAAATGTGTTTCAATACAAATTTAAAAAATCGAGTGGCATGCCTCAGAAATTTAAAACTGCGTCATCTATTGAAATCAATTTTAAATGATCCGTTAAAATAATCTTTGAAATGTGAATTAAGAGCCCAATATTCCATAATTTTGTACTTACGAGAGTTGATTAAAAAAGAACATACAATTTTTGTGATAAATTTTACAAAAAGGTAAATTTTACACACAATTCAACAATTAACAATTTGATGCATATTGCGCCATCTAGTGACATTTATTTGAACCAAATTTTCATTGTTAGCGCTGAGACCCCGTGCTAAGGCTTAGCACGCGCTGCGGTTTTTATTCGCGTGATTTTTTACCGCCTATTCTGCGACATATGTAATTGTATAAAGCCGCACGCAATTGTGATAAAAAACCGCACAAATCAAAATCACAGTGCGGCCGCCTAATGGCGGTGGTGAACGAATGATGAAATTACAATATGATTAAAATGAAATGTCATCTTAAAAAATAGAATACAAAAAAGTAACACGAATCGTAATAATCATCATCATCATCATCAATCATTAATTAATATTAATTAATTAATTAATACATATAATAAATTTTTAGAAAAGTAATTTTTGTACATCGAAAATATTTCCAAAAAAAATAGCCAGGGTGTTAAGGGATAACCAACAGAACCCATTTCCAGCATTTTTGGAATTTTTGTCTGTTTGTCTGTTTATTTGTGCACGCATCACGTGAAATGAACGAAACCAATGTAGATAACTTTTATACATAAACATTGTGCGTAACTTAAAGTATTACTTAGTTTTTGTTTCATCGCAAACGGTTCACTCTATCAAAAGTTAGATGAATTTAAAGTGTTCAAGAAGTAAAATTATCACAACACACGCAATTCAGATACTCGGACAGTTGAAGTCGATATTCGATAGATGGCGTTGTGCATTTGAAGTCATTTTCTGAATGGCGGTGTTAAGATTCTCCGCGAAAGAATGCTGACCCTAGAAAAAATATGGTAGGTAAGTAGGATAGGCAGGAAGGTAAGTAGGGTAGGGTTGGCAGACAGATGACGGGAGCGAAGCCGCGGGCACAGCTAGTCTATACTAATATTATAAAGAGGTAAAATTTGTAAGTTTGTAAGTTTGTAAGTTTGTATGTAGGGGGTAATCTCTAGAACTAATGATCCAATTCTAAAAATTTTTTCACTGGTAGAAAGCTACATTATTCCTGAGTGCTATAGGCTATATAACATCACGCTACAACCAATAGGAGCGGAGCATTAATGAAACATTTTGCAAAAACGGGCAAGAATATTACTTTTTGAGGGCTTCCGTTGTGTGCGCTACGTAAACAGTTTCAGTTATGCAATCATGTATGTAGGGTAGGTAGAGTAGGTAGGGTAGGTGTAGGGTAGGTGTAGGGTAGGTGTAGGTGTAGGGTAGGTGTAGGGTAGGTGTAGGGTAGGTGTAGGGTAGGTGTAGGGTAGGTGTAGGGTAGGTGTAAGGTAGGTGTAGGGTAGGTGTAGGATAGGGTAGATACGTAGCCAGTTGACGGGAGCGAAGCCGCGTGGGACAGCTAGTATAGTATAAAAGGTACAACATTCAGTTACTTTTGGTTGGATTACATTTCAGAGCACAGACATTGAAAAATGTCAGGTTAAATACCAGATTAGTAAACCCGACATTACTCTTTAATTGTGCAACGCATATCATGAGTTAAAATGAATATGACATAATTCCGAGTTTACAAACTCTACATTTATTTATTTAACCCGACTAAACGTGCAAGTGGTCCATGAGTTAATTTTTTGTCGTGGTTTTTGTCTTCATTACTTATACCCATAACCTTTGCGAAGTTAGCCAACTAATTTTATTTTACCTTGCATAATATTACCGATAAATTCCGCTACTTTGACCCAAACACACAACGATACTTTTCAATCCGGCAGCAAAGGTCAACGATACGGATAAACCTTGGAATCTATTTGATCGGTAGAACACGATAGAAGGAATTTATCGATACGGCCGCCCCTTATGGCCGGTGTAGGGAAATAAGTGGTGCCTTAGTATCGGCTGAATTTTGCTAGGCGGGTAAAATGTAATGGTGGGTGAGTTCGAGTGATGTATGAGGTACATTTGAACGTCTTTTTTTGGATTAACTAGTCGAAAATGCAACGAACGCAAATAATAATAAGTTGCCTGAAAGAATAAAGAATGATTAGGCAGTTCTATCAGGTCTTAAATCTAGATTAAACAATTGAGAACTATCCGCAAAGCTGAGCTCAGATGGCGCCACAGGAATCAGAGTAAACAAATCAAACTATCAAAGTCGAGGGACCAATTTTCGCAATCTATGCATACAAAATATAAAACTAATAGTGAAAGAAAAATGGAGCTAACTAAGAATTGAGGAAATCAGACCATACTGCAGCTAAAAACCAGGCTTCGGCTTCATTTATGTAACTCGTATAATTACTTCGCAGTGTTACCGTCTTGCAAACGGTCACATTATAATGGTGGACAGCAGTCCAATGTACTATTTATGCCAAAATCGTTGCCAAAGCCTAAATACTGACTCTTCCTTACCACACTAAAAAAAAACTATAATATTATTATTTGGTTTTTGATCGCTAATTATTCATAAAAACTATAAAGTTCGGTAACCACAAACAGTAGTAGTCGCCAAGTTGTTATTTTTACTTCACTCCGTCAAGCGCCATCTGGCGGTAACAATTGGCAGTAATGTTCCCTATTTTTAGTTGGTACAGTTCGATTCAAACTTAGTGGTGGCTCGAAACTTAAATTCACGTGACAGCGGAGGTGAAGGGTAGGATACTGCGCAGCATAACGCTCACTTCAAAGCCGTCACTAAGTTTCCACCGAGCTGTACATGTTATTTTCAAAACTACATCAGCATGCCGTTTTAATAAAGACATAGTTCCCTTATACATTGTTTTATCCATCTTCTGTGACCCACTTTTGTAAAATAACCCGGAATTTTTACCCGATTTTATAGAATTATCCACCATAAAAGAGAAGTGTGTGTGCACACTACTCTATAAACGCAAAGTTTACGCAAAATAAGCAATATGGTGTTGTTTCTGTATACAGGGTGCTTTTATATGTGGTATGCTGAGGTTACGTTGTAAGATGCACTGTCAAGTAAAATTTTAAAAAACACCAACATATTTTTATTTCATGCTACATAATTTATCTAGTAGTAGACACGCTTCGATCGACAATCTATTGAACACGTAATTATGACACGATATCTTGCGAAAACAACCCGATTCAAACAGGAAAACGCCCATAACTTTTGAACGTGTGTACCGATTTTCATCAAACAT
This sequence comes from Orthosia incerta, assembly GCA_948252205.1. NCBI lineage: Eukaryota > Metazoa > Arthropoda > Insecta > Lepidoptera > Noctuidae > Orthosia > Orthosia incerta. The sequence goes on along the minus strand of OX411764.1, from coordinate 20,507,179 downwards.
AACTAAGAACTCTCTCGATAAAGTCACCATTCAAACAAAACATCGGTTTACCAGTTTAGGAGCTATGATGCCACAGACAGTTACACAAATACAAATACAAAACACACACGTCAAACTTATAATACCCCTCTTTTTTCCGTGGGGGGTTAAAATAAAGGGCAATCGTTGAGTTTATTTTTATTTTAATAATTTATTCTCTTTGTCACTTCGTATTCTTCATTTCTGTTTCTTTTCTGTTTTCTTTTCCTTTGGTTTTTAGGGTTCCGTACCCAAAGGGTAAAAACGGGACCCTATTACTAAGACTCCGCGATCCGTCTGTCTGTCCGTCTGTCACCAGGCTGTATCTCGTGAACCGTGATAGCTAGACAGTTGAAATTTTCAGAGATGATGTATTTCTGTTGCCGCTATAACAACAAATACTAAAAACAAGAAGAAAATACATATTTAAGGGGGCTCGCATACAGCAAACGTGATTATTTTGCCGTTTTTTGCTCGATATTAATAACGGCAACAGGTAGACGCTTGAAATATTCGCGGAATGTTTAGTTGTATATTCACTTCAAAAGATAGTTATAATTAAATTAAAATGAAATGAATTAAGGGGGGCTCCCATACAACAAACGTGATTTTTTTGCCGTTTTTTGCGATAATGGTACGGAACCCATCGTGCGCGAGTCCGACTCGCACTTGGCAGGGTTTTTTTGTTTTATTCGGACAGCCAAGCTGTGTGACATTCACTTATTTAAAAGACATGGTTTTAATCAATATTTCACAACTAGCTTCTGCCAGCGGCTTAGCCTGCCTGAAAAGTGTATTCTTATCCCAATTGAACATTAAACCGGGATGAAAAGTAACCTATGTGCCATTCTAGACTATAATCTATGTATGTGCCAAGTTTCATCCAGCTTCTAACGTGATTGAGTAACAAAGATACATCCACACACATCCATCCATACTTTCACATTTATAATATTAGTGAGATTGTTTTATTTCCCTATAAAAATAATTTATTTACATTGAAGTATAAATAGTGTATAAAATACTTAATAAACTAAGAGTACAGAGGCCTCCCATACGGATGGGAAGGGTATTGAGACCAAGCTCGGCCGTCCATGTTCACATTTAAAAATAATATTGGATTGGCCGAAAAAAATGGAATTTGTAGGAAAAGATTATAAAAGAAACTGCCTCTGTGATACTTAATATTAAGGCCGTAATATTGTCAGTAATTATGAATTAAAATCACCAAACTGTTTAGTAAGTACCTACAGAGCAACTATGACCAGTGTATGTTGCCAGTGATGACATATGGCTCTGAGACGTGGTCTCTTACAATGGGCCTCATCAGAAAGCTTACAGTCACCCAAAGGGCAATGGAGAGGGCTATGCTCGGCGTTTCCTTGCGTGATTCAATCAGTAATGCAGAGCTCCGCAAGAGAACCAGGGTTACCGACATAGCCCGAAGAATTGCCAAATTTAAGTGGCAGTGTGCAGGACACATGCCGATGGGGCAGAAAATCTCTGGAGTGGCGACCGCGAACCGGAAGACGTTGCGTTGGAAGGCCTCCCACCAGGTGGGCCGATGACCTGGTGAAGGTTGCGGGGATCCGCTGGTTGCGAGACGCACGGGACCGGTCAATGTGGCGACGTCTTTCGGCTGATATGATGATGATGAAGCAACTGATATGCAAAATACTCTGACAATTTGAATTAAGAACCTGCCTAATATCAATTAAACTGTTCAAAGATTTTTAAGAATATAAGGTTGTGTGTTTGAGGTCCGTTCCATTCATTAATTTAACAAGTATTTTAGTAAGTATTCATATCCGTCGCAGGCAAAAACCACGAAAACTAGTCTAAACTTTTTTTCTATCCGTTCAAAAACATGGTGTCTCTTGTGTCTGCTTAGTCACTTTATGTAAATAAAACAAAATAAATAAAACTGTCACGTAACGCAAGCTAGGAGTGAACTCATTGTCATATATACACGAGCTATTCTCAAGAACGCTGTAGTTCCGGAAACTGGGGCAAGCAAAACAAAAGAAATGGTGTTTTTCTTCACACATATACAATACATATTCAGTGGATGTATTTGTTGTAGCTATACAACTTTTACACCCTACTATAGCTATGTAGTATGGTATTGTGTCTGGTTTAAATGATTTTTATGGTTAATACATGTAGTTAAGAATGCTAACGACTTCAATATACAATCATAATGCATTGAATTAAAATAATTAATTTATACTATCTATACTAATATATAATTATATAATATTATAATTATAGTAAAGGAGGAGCTCGTGGCTAAATAATAACAGCTAGGCAGATGATATTTATACCGTGTATACATAAATTATTAAATATTTAAATATATCATCGTCATCCTCTTATAGTAGCAGTCGACATAGGTCATACAATAAGCAAGCTGAAGTGGCTAATATAAGCCTTAGAATCGATAACAAAACAGAGGCTAGTAAGGTAATAATATATAAAAATATATGCAGATTTTCCTCTTGTTTACATATTTTAAGTTCGCTTTTGAAGCAGTCGGGTTTTTTGATAATAATATCTTTTTATTTACAACTTTTAAGTAATACTTTTTTTTTCGAATGGCTTTAAATATATAAGTGGTATATATTTTCGTAATCACATCTAAAAACCCTTCATTTTAATATCCCACTTGATGAAAAATTTGATTGAAAAATTGCAACCCCTACAATATGGCGCCCAAAATCCGCCATGTTTATTTTTTTTCAACGGCACTTTTCTAAGAACACTTGGGCGGCCAAGACCTATCTAACGATGTCTTAATTATAAAAATCCTTCAAGTGGTTTGAAGGATACGAGGTAATAAAGAATATAACATACAAACATACAAGATACGCGCGAAAAACATAACCGTATCCTTGCAGCCGGGTAAAAATAAACTTTAGGTACCTATATTTTAATTTGTTCTCCAGTGTCATCTTTTTCATTAATTTCATTGGTGGTTAATATAACCTCAAATAATATTCGATTTACTACTAATTCAGTTCAAATCCAGACAATATTCCAAATTCAAATGGCAATCTGACCGCACAGTAACACAACTTATACCACAAATTGCTAGACTTCTCTTGAACTAAGACATCTGTCATTTATTCTATAATACATGCCAATTTCAACTCTATCACAAAAGCCTCAAGGGTTTTTTCAACCGCATGACATTACAACTGAAGACATCTTTCAGTGTTACTTAAGTTATGCAAAATTGAACTTTATGGCTGCGGAATAAAGGATTTTTGCCCGCATAACATAACTCAGGGTGGCCAGAAAATTACTTTAAAAGAAGATTGTTTTCCCTAAGTTCGTATTTCCTCTCGTTTCGAACCTAAAATATACAAGTTTTAATTAATGTAGACAAATTGTGTTCTAGTGTTTTCTTTAGGAATTGTTCGGAGTGATTACATTTTGTTGGTCTTCAGAGGTCTAGTACAGACTGAACGCATGGTCTAGGGCGGTAGCGAGCGCGGTGGAGGGCAAGGTTGCATCATCATCGTCATTTCAGCTGAAAGACGTCCACTTCTGGACGTCCTTCGGCTCCTCTTGTGGGTGTCGTTCGGCGGCCTCCTGCAAATGTAGCCGCCTCGATCGGTCCTGTACGTCTCGCATCCAGCGGTATTTCTTTTTTTCGCCTAATTTTCTTTTTTCTAATATACTTTGGCATAACTGTTCTGTCATAATTTTAATTCGCATAATGTTACTAACCCTAATGACTATTAGCACAATAGTATTAATGCATAAAAATAATAGGAATTTGAGTTATTGGCAACAAATATGAGTTATTTTTACGTATTTTATTTTTTTGTGACGGAAATGAATCGCTGCAAAACCGACTCCACGTAGTCTTGTCTGCCCTACCCCAAGAGTGTTATTTAAAATAGCGTAGGCGCGGAGGGGCGAAGAACAGGTGGTTTTGAAGCTCGCCGCCGTGGCTGAGTCGAAACTGAGGTGGTGAGCGTTAAACACATCTGCGACGAGCAGCTCGCGTGGGATCGCCGGAGCCCCGCAGCGCCGGAGCCGTGACAGAAACCACTCCTGCTGCATGTTGCATGCTGCATGCTTGCTGCATGTTTGCATGGTGTATGCTTGCTGCATGCTTGCTCCATGCATGGTGTATGCTTGTTTTCATGTTTGCATGCTGCATGCATAGTGTATGCTTGTTTGCATGCTTCTTACAGAAAAAAAACCCAAAAACAATAAAGGATTTAACTATCATGCGTATTTGTTATACTTGAAAAATATATTTTAATATCATTATGCGGAAACAGATTTATGCTTTAGAATGTTATGCTTAAACATTATTATAATTAGAGTAGTTATGCCAAAAAAATATGCCTAAGCTGTTATGCGAAAATAATGTTATGCGTAAATATAATTGGGATAAACAAAAGTATGCCATGTTATTATATTATTATGTCTAAAGTTTTTATGCAAATGGATAGGGAACCGTTTCCCGCAGTTTTGACCAGGTCATTGCTCCACCTAGAGGGCTTTACCTCGGTTCGATAAGTACCTGAATAAGATTGGGCGAGAGGCCACTTCAAAGTGCCACTATTGCGGCAGTGGTCTTGATTTCATTCTGCATAGCACACGCTCGAGGAGTGTTCTGCGCGGCGTGTCCTGGTCACCAGGATCGGAAGAGGCCTGTCTCCGACAGCAGTAGTGGGTATGCCAGTGGAGAGAGAAAACTGGTGGGAAATGGCCTCCTTCTGTGAGCCCATGATGGTACAGAAGGAGGCCGCCGAGCGGGATCGTAAGAGGGCCGATCACACTTGGAGATAAGGCGTCGTAGAGACTTCGCGCCTGCTTTAGCACCCGCGCAAGTTCCTCACCCTGGTCGGATCCTTAAAATATCATTTTAGAAGTTTTTGTAGAGATTCTGGCTGTAGTCATCGTGCCGGAAGCCAATATTTAAAGATAAATTTATTGTTTGATTTTATTATAAGTTTGATGTTGGTAATACTAAGAATCCCTAAAGAAAAGCCTCTTTAAATGCCTTAAATCAGATTTATTTTATCATTGATAATAATGTAGATAATAAAGTGGTCCACATGTTTCTTTCTCGTTTCGATGGTACATTTGATCAAACTATTTGGGTCCGGAGGTGGGTACGTGTATTGCAGCGTTAAAGGCATTATACAGGTCATCTAAGGTGCAACTGAATGGACAGTCGAGACACTCCAGCAAGTGTCCACTATGGTCCACTGAATTCCCAAAATATTTTTTTTATAAGTCAATATGGTAGTTTTTATTTTTGATGTCTATTTTACTGGTATAGCCTTTTGGTGTCTATTCAACCAGTCTAGCCTTTTGATGTATATAAACCGGTCTAGTTTTTTTACGTCTATTCAAACGGTCTAGCCTTTTCCCAATTATGTTGGGGTCCGCTTCCAGTCTAACCGCATGCAGTTGGATACTATTGCTTGGCAAATTCGTACGTGAAACTCCTATTGTCCACGCGGGTGTCGGAGGACGTTACAACCCAATGGCGTGAAAGCGAGATGACGCGACGACGCTCCGGTCAGGTGACGCCCGTCCCGTGCGCAAGCTTTACCACCTCAGCTGCCTTACGTCCCACGCGCCCGGGAGACACTCCCATGGACCGCGGGCGCAAGGGACGAATTTGCCAAGCTACAGTATTTGAGATGGAATGACTGCCTGTCAGTCGCGCACAGCTAAGGAGTGGAATTCCCTGCCGGAGTCTGTGTTTCCCGTTAGATACAACCTCGGGGTCTTTAAGAATAGGTTACTTCTAGGCAAGCGAGCTACACCGTCGACCGCTTACCATCAGGTGAGATAGTGGTCAAGCGCGAGCCTATCTTACTTAATATTATAATTGTGAAAGTTTGGAGAGCAGTGGTGGCCCAGTGGTATCGGTCGCCACTTACAAGTTATAGGTCGTGGGTTCGAGCCCAGGCAGGCGCTTTACTTTATGTAAATTATTTCATCACCACTACTCTCAAAACGGTGAAGGTAAACATCGTGAGGAAACCGGCATGTCCTAGAACCAAAAATTCGAAGACATGTGACGTCCACCAACTCGCACGGGGCTCACGTGGTGGATTACGGCACATTCCCACTCACAGAGAGGAGGTCTGTGTCCCAGAAGTGGGAACATTAATGCGGGTTGGTGGATGTCACATGTCTTCGAACTTTTGGTTCTAGGACATGCCGGTTTCCTCACGATGTTTTCCTTCACCGTTTTGAGAGCAGTGGTGTTGAAATAATTTACACAAAGTAAAGCGCCTGCCTGGGCTCGAACCCACGACCTACAACTTGTAAGTCGCGGCCGATACCACTGGGCCACCACTGCTCTCAAAATCAAATGATCCACCAGCTATTAATTTTAATAATGTACTAATTAGACGATAGAAAAAATTAAAAAAAAAATCCATTAGGCAATATGTTACTGCCGCTATATCAACCACTAAAACATGGGTGCGCAATTTTTAACCAACTTCCCAAAAAGGAGGAGGTTCTCAATTCGGATGTTTTTTTTAATGTATGTTCAGGAATAACTCCGTCATATATAAACGGATTTGCAAAATATATTTTTTTGTTTTAAAGAAGTTTATTCCGAAATGGTCCCATTTAAATTTGGTAGAGATCTGATGAAGAACTTTGTAGATATACATTAGAACTCTTCAATAAATGACGGCAAATCTCTCGGGATTGCTGCAATCGTATGTCTGTTTATTGTTAACACCATTTCATAACATGCCATCACGCCAGTATGCTCTAAATGGGTAAGCAGATGTACAGTTCACACTGGTACACTCTCATTCCACCGGTTATGTTCAACTTACATGTTATTTGGGTAACCTATTCTGGCATCACTGTGGGCGATTTAGGTACCTTGCTATAGAACTTGTCCATTATGTACCTCTAAAAAGTGAAAAATAAAAAACTTTTTAACAAAAAAATAAAAACAAAACAAGCAAAACACTAAAAAACGAAAAATAACTTTTTCCCGAAGTCGGTGTCTAAACAAACGAAAAACAGTAGGTATAGTCCTCGCCAAACTTCTTGGCCGCCCTGAAGTTGGCTACAATGGCTGCGCAATAGAAAATCTCATACAAAAACAGCACCGTTTCGTACCTCGCGCATCCGGTAAACCAACTTCAGGGCGGCCAAGAAGTTTGGCGAGGACTATACCAAAGACACCGACTTTAGTGTTTTGCTTTAGAAGTAAGTTTTATTTTTTGTTAAAAAGTTTTTGTAATGCCTCCTAAACCTCATTATTATAGCCGCAATTTATTACATTGTTGTTATTTATACTGGATTTTTTTTTACTTTTTCAACATAATTTAAAAACTACTAACACTATCGTTAAGGGTTTAGTTTTCAAAATCTTACATCAATCTGTTCTTGTTCTTGTAATGTAATTTTTGAATGTCGTTTTGTGGCAATTAAATACATATCCTTTCTTTCTTTTCTTTTCAATTCCACGCTATTCTCCTTAGTAAAAAAAAACATAAATGGTGTTTATTCATCTTAACACAACCATCCCTGTCCAAAAAACCGCGAATACAGCTTTACCTACTTATTCCATTCAACACGAACAACGAAAAAATAACTATAAACCCAAAAAACCGCGTCAAACACAGCCCAACCTATAAAATGGCCCAGAACCCACTATTGAACTTATCTCACCAGTAATACCTAACCAATAAGCTGTTCTACATTATTTTTGTTTGTAACTGGTCTGTTAAATGATCCTAACATATTCCTTTTGCTTCGTATACGTTCAAACATGCGTACCTGGCCTTTCTGAAAAATATCACCAATAAGATCCATGTATGTCCTTCTTGGGCGGTACCACACACGTGTGCCTTGTTTGTCGCCTTTCATTCATCCTCACAACATGACCAAACCCTTCTAAACATAGTCTTGTCTCTTCAAAGTAAGGCTTAGCACGCACTGCGATTTTTATTCGCACGATTTTTTTCCGCACATTCTGTGACCTATGGAAATGTATGAAGCTGCACGCACTGCGGAAAAATAAAGCGCGCCCAAATTGTACTAAAAAATTCACGCGACTTTTTATTCGCGCGAATAAAAATCGCAGTGCGTGTTAAGCCTAAGAGTGATCAGGCTTCTTCTAGGTAAGCTCACTCCATCGTCGACTTTGTCTCTGTCACCTCTGACCTAGACTAGAGTCAAGAGCAAACACAAGCTAAAAAAGAAACACTTATATTATAAAGGCGTGTGTGTGTTTGTTACTTAACGCTAAAACGGCTGCACGGATCTGGATGAAATTTAGCACAGTCAAAGACAAATATATTTATTCAACTGGCCAATAAGCGGCACTTTTGAACGTCAAACAAAAATTAAAATTTACAAGTAATAAAAGTTGATTCTACCGTGCATTCAGAAAAGTAGCTTGTTATTGGAGAAGAATGCACAAGAAACTCCATACTTACTCATTTTAAAATAATAGGTGTATTACCATATTTACATAAGTATATAGGTACATTAATAAATTCATACATGTGAGGACGATGCACCCAGAATAGCACTACACACTATAACTATGTACAGGTATAAAGTATTAAAAGCATTAACAATAGGAACATGGTTCTCACATACTTACAAATACTGCAAACATAGGTAAAAATTCAACAACAACGGAACAGTGTGTGAGTCTATTTATAAAAAAAAAAAATACAATAACTATGAATATAAATGAACAAATTTGATGTTGTCTTTTTTTATTATCCATAGGCTTGCGCTTGACCACTATCTCACCTGATGGTAAGCAATGATGTGGTCGACGGTGAAACACGCTTGTTTATAAAAAACCCATTCACTCTGGTCTGAAAGACCCCTAGATTGTAGCTATAGGGAAACACAGACTCCGGCAGGGAATTACACTCCTTTCTACACTAAAGATTGCCCTATGGAGCAGGCCCAGCATGTTTCCAAGCATTCTTATCTTGAATTTAATCATCTAATTTATAATATGCTTGTTTACAAAGTGTGTTTTTTACTAAAGTTTTAAATTTAACTTATTTAGTTTTAATATATTACAAGGTATTTTGTTATAGAATTTAACACAGTACCCCATGAATGATGAGTGTATTTTAGCTAGTCTATAAGATTAGACAGAGATAGATTATAGTCACGAATAGCACATAGGATACTTTTCATCCCGGAAATATGTTCCTTTGGGATAATTAAAAAAAAAAAAAAAAAAAAAAATATCGACATTCACGCGGGCGAAGTCGCTGGCAAAGTCAAATTATATTCCTCAATCTATCATTCAAAGTCACAACACAGACATTCCACAAACAACGCATTTCTATAGCATAAATATTCTACTTTCATGTGTTTTTTGGTTTTACCCGAATGCCGAAGGAGCTTATACATAAGTATAAGCACCATCACACTATTGTGAAAGCCCTGAACACAAAAAACGGCCTAAATACAGCCCAACCTATAAAATGGCCAAACAGCCACTATCGAACCTATCTCACCACTTCTAATAGCCTATAAGCCGTAATAAAGATCCTATCACACTAGTGCCGACTTTCAAAGCCTCAAAGAAACTTTGAAAGTCGGTTAGCCTGTAAGGGTCCGCCGGAAGTACACGGGGACACGTCACTTCCTGTGATTAACGACGGTAACCCAATTTCCTTTAAACTTGGAAGAAAATATTCGTACGGTGTAAGTTAGAAGTTGAAGCGGTTACGTTGTAAAAGATAGTGTTTTTCTACTTCTCTTATTTCAGCATGTTATCTTATACCAAAACTAGCTGATGCCTGCGGCTTCGCTCCCGTGGACCAGCCCACGGGATCCACTTTCGGGATTTAAAAATAGCCTTTGTCACTCAGAATTTGAAACACACAATTTTATTTTTTAAAAGAGTAACCATGAAGTTTCTTGCCGGTTCTTCTCCATAGGAAACGAATAACCCGAACCGTGCACCTTTTGTCGACGTTTTATAAGTGCCCGTGTAGGCCTATGTAAAATAAATAAAATATGATTTTGAATGAAAACAATAATGTAGCTTTCTATTGGTTAAATAATTTTTCAAATCGGTCCAGTAGTTTCGGAGCCTATTCCGACAAACTACTAACACTATCGTTAAGGGTTTAGTTTTCAAAATCTTACATCAATCTGTTCTTGTTCTTGTAATTACATTACAAGAACAAGAACAGAGGTAGTCTCTGTTCTTGTTCTTGTAATGTAATTTTTGAATGTCGTTTTGTGGCAATTAAATACATATCCTTTCTTTCTTTTCTTTTCAATTCCACGCTATTCTCCTTAGTAAAAAAAAACATAAATGGTGTTTATTCATCTTAACACAACCATCCCTGTCCAAAAAACCGCGAATACAGCTTTACCTACTTATTCCATTCAACACGAACAACGAAAAAATAACTATAAACCCAAAAAACCGCGTCAAACACAGCCCAACCTATAAAATGGCCCAGAACCCACTATTGAACTTATCTCACCAGTAATACCTAACCAATAAGCTGTTCTACATTATTTTTGTTTGTAACTGGTCTGTTAAATGATCCTAACATATTCCTTTTGCTTCGTATACGTTCAAACATGCGTACCTGGCCTTTCTGAAAAATATCACCAATAAGATCCATGTATGTCCTTCTTGGGCGGTACCACACACGTGTGCCTTGTTTGTCGCCTTTCATTCATCCTCACAACATGACCAAACCCTTCTAAACATAGTCTTGTCTCTTCAAAGTAAGGCTTAGCACGCACTGCGATTTTTATTCGCACGAATTTTTTCCGCACATTCTGTGACCTATGGAAATGTATGAAGCTGCACGCACTGCGGAAAAATAAAGCGCGCCCAAATTGTACTAAAAAATTCACGCGACATTTTATTCGCGCGAATAAAAATCGCAGTGCGTGTTAAGCCTAAGAGTGATCAGGCTTCTTCTAGGTAAGCTCACTCCATCGTCGACTTTGTCTCTGTCACCTCTGACCTAGACTAGAGTCAAGAGCAAACACAAGCTAAAAAAGAAACACTTATATTATAAAGGCGTGTGTGTGTTTGTTACTTAACGCTAAAACGGCTGCACGGATCTGGATGAAATTTAGCACAGTCAAAGACAAATATATTTATTCAACTGGCCAATAAGCGGCACTTTTGAACGTCAAACAAAAATTAAAATTTACAAGTAATAAAAGTTGATTCTACCGTGCATTCAGAAAAGTAGCTTGTTATTGGAGAAGAATGCACAAGAAACTCCATACTTACTCATTTTAAAATAATAGGTGTATTACCATATTTACATAAGTATATAGGTACATTAATAAATTCATACATGTGAGGACGATGCACCCAGAATAGCACTACACACTATAACTACGTACAGGTATAAAGTATTAAAAGCATTAACAATAGGAACATGGTTCTCACATACTTACAAATACTGCAAACATAGGTAAAAATTCAACAACAACGGAACAGTGTGTGAGTCTATTTATAAAAAAAAAAAATACAATAACTATGAATATAAATGAACAAATTTGATGTTGTCTTTTTTTATTATCCATAGGCTTGCGCTTGACCACTATCTCACCTGATGGTAAGCAATGATGTGGTCGACGGTGAAACACGCTTGTTTATAAAAAACCCATTCACTCTGGTCTGAAAGACCCCTAGATTGTAGCTATAGGGAAACACAGACTCCGGCAGGGAATTACACTCCTTTCTACACTAAAGATTGCCCTATGGAGCAGGCCCAGCATGTTTCCAAGCATTCTTATCTTGAATTTAATCATCTAATTTATAATATGCTTGTTTACAAAGTGTGTTTTTTACTAAAGTTTTAAATTTAACTTATTTAGTTTTAATATATTACAAGGTATTTTGTTATAGAATTTAACACAGTACCCCATGAATGATGAGTGTATTTTAGCTAGTCTATAAGATTAGACAGAGATAGATTATAGTCACGAATAGCACATAGGATACTTTTCATCCCGGAAATATGTTCCTTTGGGATAATTAAAAAAAAAAAAAAAAAAAAAATATCGACATTCACGCGGGCGAAGTCGCTGGCAAAGTCAAATTATATTCCTCAATCTATCATTCAAAGTCACAACACAGACATTCCACAAACAACGCATTTCTATAGCATAAATATTCTACTTTCATGTGTTTTTTGGTTTTACCCGAATGCCGAAGGAGCTTATACATAAGTATAAGCACCATCACACTATTGTGAAAGCCCTGAACACAAAAAACGGCCTAAATACAGCCCAACCTATAAAATGGCCAAACAGCCACTATCGAACCTATCTCACCACTTCTAATAGCCTATAAGCCGTAATAAAGATCCTATCACACTAGTGCCGACTTTCAAAGCCTCAAAGAAACTTTGAAAGTCGGTTAGCCTGTAAGGGTCCGCCGGAAGTACACGGGGACACGTCACTTCCTGTGATTAACGACGGTAACCCAATTTCCTTTAAACTTGGAAGAAAATATTCGTACGGTGTAAGTTAGAAGTTGAAGCGGTTACGTTGTAAAAGATAGTGTTTTTCTACTTCTCTTATTTCAGCATGTTATCTTATACCAAAACTAGCTGATGCCTGCGGCTTCGCTCCCGTGGACCAGCCCACGGGATCCACTTTCGGGATTTAAAAATAGCCTTTGTCACTCAGAATTTGAAACACACAATTTTATTTTTTAAAAGAGTAACCATGAAGTTTCTTGCCGGTTCTTCTCCATAGGAAACGAATAACCCGAACCGTGCACCTTTTGTCGACGTTTTATAAGTGCCCGTGTAGGCCTATGTAAAATAAATAAAATATGATTTTGAATGAAAACAATAATGTAGCTTTCTATTGGTTAAATAATTTTTCAAATCGGTCCAGTAGTTTCGGAGCCTATTCCGACAAACTACTAACACTATCGTTAAGGGTTTAGTTTTCAAAATCTTACATCAATCTGTTCTTGTTCTTGTAATTACATTACAAGAACAAGAACAGAGGTAGTCTCTGTTCTTGTTCTTGTAATGTAATTTTTGAATGTCGTTTTGTGGCAATTAAATACATATCCTTTCTTTCTTTTCTTTTCAATTCCACGCTATTCTCCTTAGTAAAAAAAAACATAAATGGTGTTTATTCATCTTAACACAACCATCCCTGTCCAAAAAACCGCGAATACAGCTTTACCTACTTATTCCATTCAACACGAACAACGAAAAAATAACTATAAACCCAAAAAACCGCGTCAAACACAGCCCAACCTATAAAATGGCCCAGAACCCACTATTGAACTTATCTCACCAGTAATACCTAACCAATAAGCTGTTCTACATTATTTTTGTTTGTAACTGGTCTGTTAAATGATCCTAACATATTCCTTTTGCTTCGTATACGTTCAAACATGCGTACCTGGCCTTTCTGAAAAATATCACCAATAAGATCCATGTATGTCCTTCTTGGGCGGTACCACACACGTGTGCCTTGTTTGTCGCCTTTCATTCATCCTCACAACATGACCAAACCCTTCTAAACATAGTCTTGTCTCTTCAAAGTAAGGCTTAGCACGCACTGCGATTTTTATTCGCACGAATTTTTTCCGCACATTCTGTGACCTATGGAAATGTATGAAGCTGCACGCACTGCGGAAAAATAAAGCGCGCCCAAATTGTACTAAAAAATTCACGCGACTTTTTATTCGCGCGAATAAAAATCGCAGTGCGTGTTAAGCCTAAGAGTGATCAGGCTTCTTCTAGGTAAGCTCACTCCATCGTCGACTTTGTCTCTGTCACCTCTGACCTAGACTAGAGTCAAGAGCAAACACAAGCTAAAAAAGAAACACTTATATTATAAAGGCGTGTGTGTGTTTGTTACTTAACGCTAAAACGGCTGCACGGATCTGGATGAAATTTAGCACAGTCAAAGACAAATATATTTATTCAACTGGCCAATAAGCGGCACTTTTGAACGTCAAACAAAAATTAAAATTTACAAGTAATAAAAGTTGATTCTACCGTGCATTCAGAAAAGTAGCTTGTTATTGGAGAAGAATGCACAAGAAACTCCATACTTACTCATTTTAAAATAATAGGTGTATTACCATATTTACATAAGTATATAGGTACATTAATAAATTCATACATGTGAGGACGATGCACCCAGAATAGCACTACACACTATAACTACGTACAGGTATAAAGTATTAAAAGCATTAACAATAGGAACATGGTTCTCACATACTTACAAATACTGCAAACATAGGTAAAAATTCAACAACAACGGAACAGTGTGTGAGTCTATTTATAAAAAAAAAAAATACAATAACTATGAATATAAATGAACAAATTTGATGTTGTCTTTTTTTATTATCCATAGGCTTGCGCTTGACCACTATCTCACCTGATGGTAAGCAATGATGTGGTCGACGGTGAAACACGCTTGTTTATAAAAAACCCATTCACTCTGGTCTGAAAGACCCCTAGATTGTAGCTATAGGGAAACACAGACTCCGGCAGGGAATTACACTCCTTTCTACACTAAAGATTGCCCTATGGAGCAGGCCCAGCATGTTTCCAAGCATTCTTATCTTGAATTTAATCATCTAATTTATAATATGCTTGTTTACAAAGTGTGTTTTTTACTAAAGTTTTAAATTTAACTTATTTAGTTTTAATATATTACAAGGTATTTTGTTATAGAATTTAACACAGTACCCCATGAATGATGAGTGTATTTTAGCTAGTCTATAAGATTAGACAGAGATAGATTATAGTCACGAATAGCACATAGGATACTTTTCATCCCGGAAATATGTTCCTTTGGGATAATTAAAAAAAAAAAAAAAAAAAAATATCGACATTCACGCGGGCGAAGTCGCTGGCAAAGTCAAATTATATTCCTCAATCTATCATTCAAAGTCACAACACAGACATTCCACAAACAACGCATTTCTATAGCATAAATATTCTACTTTCATGTGTTTTTTGGTTTTACCCGAATGCCGAAGGAGCTTATACATAAGTATAAGCACCATCACACTATTGTGAAAGCCCTGAACACAAAAAACGGCCTAAATACAGCCCAACCTATAAAATGGCCAAACAGCCACTATCGAACCTATCTCACCACTTCTAATAGCCTATAAGCCGTAATAAAGATCCTATCACACTAGTGCCGACTTTCAAAGCCTCAAAGAAACTTTGAAAGTCGGTTAGCCTGTAAGGGTCCGCCGGAAGTACACGGGGACACGTCACTTCCTGTGATTAACGACGGTAACCCAATTTCCTTTAAACTTGGAAGAAAATATTCGTACGGTGTAAGTTAGAAGTTGAAGCGGTTACGTTGTAAAAGATAGTGTTTTTCTACTTCTCTTATTTCAGCATGTTATCTTATACCAAAACTAGCTGATGCCTGCGGCTTCGCTCCCGTGGACCAGCCCACGGGATCCACTTTCGGGATTTAAAAATAGCCTTTGTCACTCAGAATTTGAAACACACAATTTTATTTTTTAAAAGAGTAACCATGAAGTTTCTTGCCGGTTCTTCTCCATAGGAAACGAATAACCCGAACCGTGCACCTTTTGTCGACGTTTTATAAGTGCCCGTGTAGGCCTATGTAAAATAAATAAAATATGATTTTGAATGAAAACAATAATGTAGCTTTCTATTGGTTAAATAATTTTTCAAATCGGTCCAGTAGTTTCGGAGCCTATTCCGACAAACTACTAACACTATCGTTAAGGGTTTAGTTTTCAAAATCTTACATCAATCTGTTCTTGTTCTTGTAATTACATTACAAGAACAAGAACAGAGGTAGTCTCTGTTCTTGTTCTTGTAATGTAATTTTTGAATGTCGTTTTGTGGCAATTAAATACATATCCTTTCTTTCTTTTCTTTTCAATTCCACGCTATTCTCCTTAGTAAAAAAAAACATAAATGGTGTTTATTCATCTTAACACAACCATCCCTGTCCAAAAAACCGCGAATACAGCTTTACCTACTTATTCCATTCAACACGAACAACGAAAAAATAACTATAAACCCAAAAAACCGCGTCAAACACAGCCCAACCTATAAAATGGCCCAGAACCCACTATTGAACTTATCTCACCAGTAATACCTAACCAATAAGCTGTTCTACATTATTTTTGTTTGTAACTGGTCTGTTAAATGATCCTAACATATTCCTTTTGCTTCGTATACGTTCAAACATGCGTACCTGGCCTTTCTGAAAAATATCACCAATAAGATCCATGTATGTCCTTCTTGGGCGGTACCACACACGTGTGCCTTGTTTGTCGCCTTTCATTCATCCTCACAACATGACCAAACCCTTCTAAACATAGTCTTGTCTCTTCAAAGTAAGGCTTAGCACGCACTGCGATTTTTATTCGCACGAATTTTTTCCGCACATTCTGTGACCTATGGAAATGTATGAAGCTGCACGCACTGCGGAAAAATAAAGCGCGCCCAAATTGTACTAAAAAATTCACGCGACTTTTTATTCGCGCGAATAAAAATCGCAGTGCGTGTTAAGCCTAAGAGTGATCAGGCTTCTTCTAGGTAAGCTCACTCCATCGTCGACTTTGTCTCTGTCACCTCTGACCTAGACTAGAGTCAAGAGCAAACACAAGCTAAAAAAGAAACACTTATATTATAAAGGCGTGTGTGTGTTTGTTACTTAACGCTAAAACGGCTGCACGGATCTGGATGAAATTTAGCACAGTCAAAGACAAATATATTTATTCAACTGGCCAATAAGCGGCACTTTTGAACGTCAAACAAAAATTAAAATTTACAAGTAATAAAAGTTGATTCTACCGTGCATTCAGAAAAGTAGCTTGTTATTGGAGAAGAATGCACAAGAAACTCCATACTTACTCATTTTAAAATAATAGGTGTATTACCATATTTACATAAGTATATAGGTACATTAATAAATTCATACATGTGAGGACGATGCACCCAGAATAGCACTACACACTATAACTACGTACAGGTATAAAGTATTAAAAGCATTAACAATAGGAACATGGTTCTCACATACTTACAAATACTGCAAACATAGGTAAAAATTCAACAACAACGGAACAGTGTGTGAGTCTATTTATAAAAAAAAAAAATACAATAACTATGAATATAAATGAACAAATTTGATGTTGTCTTTTTTTATTATCCATAGGCTTGCGCTTGACCACTATCTCACCTGATGGTAAGCAATGATGTGGTCGACGGTGAAACACGCTTGTTTATAAAAAACCCATTCACTCTGGTCTGAAAGACCCCTAGATTGTAGCTATAGGGAAACACAGACTCCGGCAGGGAATTACACTCCTTTCTACACTAAAGATTGCCCTATGGAGCAGGCCCAGCATGTTTCCAAGCATTCTTATCTTGAATTTAATCATCTAATTTATAATATGCTTGTTTACAAAGTGTGTTTTTTACTAAAGTTTTAAATTTAACTTGTTTAGTTTTAATATATTACAAGGTATTTTGTTATAGAATTTAACACAGTACCCCATGAATGATGAGTGTATTTTAGCTAGTCTATAAGATTAGACAGAGATAGATTATAGTCACGAATAGCACATAGGATACTTTTCATCCCGGAAATATGTTCCTTTGGGATAATTAAAAAAAAAAAAAAAAAAAAAATATCGACATTCACGCGGGCGAAGTCGCTGGCAAAGTCAAATTATATTCCTCAATCTATCATTCAAAGTCACAACACAGACATTCCACAAACAACGCATTTCTATAGCATAAATATTCTACTTTCATGTGTTTTTTGGTTTTACCCGAATGCCGAAGGAGCTTATACATAAGTATAAGCACCATCACACTATTGTGAAAGCCCTGAACACAAAAAACGGCCTAAATACAGCCCAACCTATAAAATGGCCAAACAGCCACTATCGAACCTATCTCACCACTTCTAATAGCCTATAAGCCGTAATAAAGATCCTATCACACTAGTGCCGACTTTCAAAGCCTCAAAGAAACTTTGAAAGTCGGTTAGCCTGTAAGGGTCCGCCGGAAGTACACGGGGACACGTCACTTCCTGTGATTAACGACGGTAACCCAATTTCCTTTAAACTTGGAAGAAAATATTCGTACGGTGTAAGTTAGAAGTTGAAGCGGTTACGTTGTAAAAGATAGTGTTTTTCTACTTCTCTTATTTCAGCATGTTATCTTATACCAAAACTAGCTGATGCCTGCGGCTTCGCTCCCGTGGACCAGCCCACGGGATCCACTTTCGGGATTTAAAAATAGCCTTTGTCACTCAGAATTTGAAACACACAATTTTATTTTTTAAAAGAGTAACCATGAAGTTTCTTGCCGGTTCTTCTCCATAGGAAACGAATAACCCGAACCGTGCACCTTTTGTCGACGTTTTATAAGTGCCCGTGTAGGCCTATGTAAAATAAATAAAATATGATTTTGAATGAAAACAATAATGTAGCTTTCTATTGGTTAAATAATTTTTCAAATCGGTCCAGTAGTTTCGGAGCCTATTCCGACAAACAAACAAAAAAATCTTTCCTCTTTATAATATTATTAGTATAGATAAGAAACGAAAAAGCTAAGCTGGTTGTAGTAAAAATATTATTCTGTCATTAATTAAAACATTTTAGCTGAAAGATTTCCACCAACTTTGCAGCACATTAACCAGTCCTGTGCGTCCGCGGCTAGCTTTTCAGCAAAGTATTAGTGGATTTGACTGCCCAGAGTATTTAGGTGTTTACGTTTATCGATTCGTTATTTTAACAACTCCAAAGGGTGTTTTATATGTGTCGGTATCTTACATAGGGTAATTGTTCGTTTGGGACACATAGCTGTGATCTCTGTTTATTCTTTTAATAATTTCTGGTGGAAAATAAACAATCAGTGGTTTCACCGATTTGGTATAAAAGTCTCAACCAAGACATGCGACTATGCGTCAGCCAATAGATTTTCATAGAAATTGTTCTGATATGTAGGCTAACATCGCATCGCTGTCACATCATTTAAAAAGTAATTTCTCATAGAGAGAAAGAAAGAAAGAAAAAGTATTTATTTGTGACCCGCACAGGAGACACGAGAAATCAGCTTAAAATTAAACAAAATTAAAAATAAAAACCCCGTGCGAGACCAAAAAGGCTCCTATCTCAGCATGTGCAGCGATATCCAAAAAAAATATGAAATAACGCTGCGCTGATATTCTGATAAGACCAACTGTTGATGCCACGGACACACTTACGGAAACGGAAAATACTTAAATGATACAATAAAATAGAATATATAAATAACAAACAAAATAAAATAAACACAGAAGGTGGAACAGAGTATGTGTTAGTATTATACAAATATGAAACATATTAAAATATGGGTAGACCTATTTATACCGACGTCCGCGATGCTCAATAATTATTTGTCGAAACCATAGACAAACAATAGAGCGCACAGACCAAAGAGTAATTTATTAAATACGGAAGAAAACTATGGTCGGCTGTCAAAAGAAAAATGTTGTTATGTTATGAAATAGTGTAAATAAACTTGGTGAAAAGAATACATAGAATAGTATTATGCTAGTATTGGATAAAACGGAGTGGTGTGAATGTTATTGGTATGTGGTGTGGTGTTCGCAAGAAAGTTCAAAACAAAGAAAATGGATTAATGGCAGTAATACTAACTGCGTGCAAACCCCGGGTAAGCTTATCTTCCGGTTTCCTTCTGCTTAAGTAATAAGTACTGCTTGAATTTAGTACTAAATGTTCCAATCGTTTTTATAGCTCGAAACGGTGGAGGAAGATCATTCCAGATACGAGAGGCAGCGAATTTGAAACTTCCACGGAATGCAGCAGTTCTGTGTGGCGCCAACAACAGGTAGGCAGAAGCTCTCGTTTTGACTTTATTTACATCACGCGACCAGGACAATTTACTGAACAGATAGTCCGGTTTTTTTGTGAGAATTGTGCCAAAGAGCAGGGTCGCCAGATGCAGCTTTCTACGATCTGACATTCTCATCAAATTACCCTTATTTAAAAAAGGGGTTACGTGAGATCTAGGAGGGATGGAAAAACAAAATCTCGCACCTCATAGATACCTAATCACAACAGACCACGTGAAATTCGATAGTAGATTAAATGACCATAGGCTACATTGACCTTTCAGAATCTGGATGTTAGTTTAGTTGGTACAAATGTCTTGTGATCAGTGTATTTAGTGAGTTCAACCAATCTGCTAGTCTCTCGCAACTTGCACCAATCGCATGAATCAGTACACCATGTCTTTTCAATAGATTATGATTTATAACGTCTGCCAATGATTCGCCGAAGATATTCAGCTTCTTATGCTATTTGGCACCGATATCGCTTCTAGGAAATGTGGTATCCACCATCCAACTAGCCATATTTGAAGGCGTTTTAAGATTTGGCTTGCCACGGGGATTTAAGCAATGTAATTTTCTTTCAGGGATAACGATGCCAAATGTCCAAAAATGTTGGGATTGTACAAGTGTCATTAAGGGAGCGCATGTTAATTCCATTATGTTTTTACTTTTCACCAATCGTTATCAATTAAATTTCAATTAAAATACGGCCTCATCCCACCGGCTCCCTTCTACCATCGGACATCTAGACGCACTGCAAGTTCCCATCCTTACCTGGTTGCCATTCCAACAATTCGCTCCAAGCGCTTCCAAACATCCTTCATAATGCGCACAGCGAATGAGTGGAACTCTATATAACAATATTAAAAATTTTAAAAATGAATACAGAAAAATAAATGAAGAAAAATAAAATAATATTTTTTTATATGTTACGGGATTTGAACCAGGGTCATACTGGTTTATTGTGGTTTATCTAGCAGTGTTAACTACTAGGCCAGACGGACACTTATGTTAAGCATTGAAATTAAACACACATCACATCACATCATCAGCCTATTAATGTTCCCACTGCTGGGACACAGGCCTCTCTGTGTGAGAGGGAATGGGCCGTTATCCACCACGCGGGCCCAGTGCGGGTTAGTTAATGTCACATGTCTTCGAATTTTTGGTTCTAGGATATGCCGGTTTCCTCACGATGTTTTCCTTCACCGTTTTGAGAGCAGTGGTGATGAAATAATTTAAACAAAGTAAAACGCCTGTCTGGGCTCGAACCCACGACTTACAACTTGTAAGTCGCGGCCGATACCACTGGGCCACCACTGCTCTCTCTTGAAATTAAACATCTCATTCTAATCAAACTAACTTAAAGGTAAATGATTAGCTACCGCGCTGTTTCTGATTCTTGATGAATAGCAATATACTGGAGTAAGTGCGATGGATGTTCGCGACATAACGCGTGGGTATTGTGTTTGAATTCTACCCACAATGTTATTTATTTATTTATTTATTGGCCTATCTACAATTGTTACACTAAAAATAACCTTATATGTAATACAAGCAATAATATAAATTAAGTGTACAATATGATGCGATAGACACAGCATGCAAAAACAAAATAATAACAGACAGTAATTACAATAATAGTGCTGCAATAACACTCATAAACAGTAAGACTAGAAATCAATACACTCGAAAATATTTTTTTTATGTAGGTAGATACAAAAAAAAAAAAGAAAAAAAAAACAGTATGGTGATTAATTAATTTTTGTGGACTTGACGCTTGAGTTTTTGAAGTGACGTACAACAAATATCAATTCCTTCATCGCAATCATTGCATGCAAAGTCTGGGGATGGGGGAATTGGATCCAGATACAGTTTTGCGGAATGGGGGACGTAATAGTTTGATAGGGTGACACGGATAGTTGTAGGGTAGGTTGAAATTAAACTTACTTAACAAATGTGGGCAGTCTATTTTACTGTGAAGTATTTTAAACAAAAATATTAAATCAATACCCTCTCTTCGTTTTTCAAGTGAAGTCAAGCTAAAATTTTTAAGACGTTTTGCGTAGCTCCGAAGTTTTTTGGCTAATCCCGCAGAATAGGCAAGATGGTTTAAAAACCTTTTCTGTATCCGCTCTAACCTAAGACTATGTGTCGCATAGTGGGGACGCCACGCAACCACGCAGTATTCCAATATGGTACGGACGAGACAGTTGAAAAGGTAAATTTTAGTTTTGGGCTTGCGAAAACATTTGGCATTCCGCAATACAAATCCGAGTGTTTTGGAGGCTTTTTTTATAATTTTGTCCATGTTAGGAATGAATGTTAGCTTGCGATCTAGAAGGACTCCCAAGTCTCTGATAACTTCGACTTTATCAAGACCACCATACCATTTACCATTCATACTATAATTGAAATCTATAAAATTTGATTTCCGAGTAAATGTTATTTGGGAACACTTTTCAACGTTTAGCTGCATGTTATTATCCCTACACCAGTTCAAGAGTCTGTTCATGTCATCTTGAAGTAATGTTGAGTCGGCTTGAGAGTCTATAACGCGAATTATTTTCAGGTCATCGGCGAATAGGAATGGGGTAGAGTTAATGAAGCAATGGGGAAGATCGTTAACAAAGATAATAAATATAACTGGACCTAGGTGGGAACCCTGTGGCTCACCGGAGGTTATGATCAGGGTTTCGGATTTAAAACCATTGGCCACGACATAAAAGGATCTATCCGTTAAATAAGAGTGAAGCCATTTAAGAAGGGAACCAGCAAATCCGTACGCAGCAAGTTTTTGAACTAACACTCCGTGGGAAACTTTGTCAAAAGCCTTGCTAAAATCAGTGTATACGGCGTCGACTTGTTGATTCGAGTCAAGTGAAGCTGCGATATTATCAACAAAAGTGACTAGATTACTGCAGGTGGATCTTGCAGCAGTAAAGCCATGCTGGTGGTCAGACAGATACTTTTTAAAATAGTTTTGAATGTCTGGGCTTACTATTGCTTCAAAGACCTTGGCAAATGTCGGAAGGATAGAGATAGGACGATAGTTCCCAACCAGATCCTCAGCGCCCGCTTTATATATGGGAACCACTTTGGCCAGCTTCCATTTCTTGGGGAATATACCAACGCTGAGTGACATGTTAAAAATCAAGCATAGAGGGGTTGCTAGTTGGTCAGCGCAAGTTGCGATAAAGTTAGGGGGAATTTCATCGCTGCCGGAACCTTTGGATATGTCTAGTCCTTTGAGATGCTTTGCTATTTTATCCTTTGGAATTTGTATCAAGGAAAAGCTGTCAGAGTTGTTAATCAGGTTTTCAAAGAATGGCGAGGTGTGAACTACGTTAGAGGGTAGGTTAGCTGGGCTATATACGGAAGAAAATTATGTACCAAACATGTTGCAAATCTCATTACCATTACAAGTTTTACTGGCGCCATTTGACATTGAAGCTGGATAAGCATTAGCCACACCCCGTTTAGATTTAATGAAGGACCAGAAAAACTTGGGATTAGATGTAATTTTCTGTTCTATGCTGCTTATATAGGAGTTGTAACATTCTCTTGCCAATTTGTCACAGCGCTTACTACACCAACGAAGGGATATCTTATCCATAGGGTTTTTGTAAGTACAGTACCTCCTTCTTAAATTTTTCACGTAGCAATCTTTCTAGTTTTTTTGTGTACCATGGTGGTCGCGAATAATTTTTAAATAAGGTCGATGGGACAAACCGCTCTATGATCTGATAGAGTAATGTATAAAACCGTTCCAACATTATACTGGGGTCGTCGGTATTCGAGAGTAATGCATACCAGTCGGTATAATCTAGTTCTGATTTAATAGCAGAGTAGTTGGCTTTTTTGAAGTTTAATCTAATGTTAGGTACTGGTTTTAAATTATTTTTGACTTTAAGGTGTAGAGAAATTTCAAGAGGAGGGTGATATGGATCGATCTTTGTCAGACTATCAAGAGCTTTAGTCACCTTACATTCGAGTAGATCTACAAGAACCAAGTCCAGGATTCTATGTTTAACATTACATACGTTGTTACATTGTTTGAGATTATTTACGTCGATAAAGTCTAGAAGTGCCTCATTTAGCTTAGAACTAGTCCTTGAGAAAGTGGGGTAGGTCTGAGTATCGCTGCTGCTATTTATATGATTCCAATTTATATTGCTCAAATTGAAGTCACCGATAAGAATAGTACTGTAATTATTCTTTTCTGCTACAGTATTATAACCATCCAGGAAATGTTCCAAAATTGAATAATGTACAGGTGGGGGCAAGTAAAGAGCACAGATAGCTATATTAAAGCCTGGTGCAACACTCACAGTGACCCACAAGTCCTCGCACCCACTCTCCCAAGAACATTGTCTGTTGGCAGCGTACTTTCTTGATACAGCAACCAAGACACCTCTTTTTTAGCATGGAAACCCGAAGTTTCTCTGTCACATCTGAAAACTATGTATCTATTATCGAAAAGTTCACTGCTAAGAATACAATTATTGAGCCAGGTTTCTGTTAATACCAGTGCGTCAAAATTCGAAGACACTAAATTACAATAAAAGTCCTGAGTTTTAGATCGTAATCCACGAGTGTTTTGGTAATATATGTTAAAAGTAGCGAATTTAACTTAGAATAAACCTTAATAACAGCTTAGTTGGAAACTGTACATTATACCATTGAGTGTAGCGACTCCATGTCTTTCATTATCTTGGCATCGGAATTATCCGACTTCCTAACATAAATACGTCCTCCTCTGACCCAAACATAACGATATCCCTTTTCTTTGGCTCTGAGACGCGTAGCAGTGTGCAGTGCCTTATTAGCCGGGCTCAGATGTTCCGTCACGAAGATCGCAGATTTCGCACCAT
The DNA here is from genome assembly GCA_948252205.1 of Orthosia incerta. Classification (NCBI taxonomy): domain Eukaryota; kingdom Metazoa; phylum Arthropoda; class Insecta; order Lepidoptera; family Noctuidae; genus Orthosia; species Orthosia incerta. Next base: position 20,482,427 of record OX411764.1, on the reverse strand, counting down.
CAAGCCCGAGATGGGTGGTGTTCAGCTTCTCACTAACTGGCTTTGATTTGTTAAAATTTATAGAAGCTGCTAGGAAAGTGTCTCGTAATCTGGGTGTGCTAAATTGTACAACAATTGATTTGGGATTTATAAAGTTTAGGTGAACGTTTATATTATATTACTAGCTGTGCCCGCGGCTTCGCTCCAGTCATTTGCCTGCCAAGCCAACCCTATCCTACTTACCTTCCTGCCTACCCTACATACCTACATACCAATTTTTTTTCTAGGGTCATTCTTTCGCGTATAATCTTAACACCGCCATTCAGAAAATGACTTCAAATGCACAACGCCATCTATCGAATATCGAGTTCAACTGTCCGAGTAACTAAATTGCGTGTGTTGTTATAATTTTACTTCTTGAACACTTTAAATTCATCTAACTTTTGATAGAGAGAGCCGATTGCGATGAAACAAAAACTAAGTGATTCTTCACAATTTTTATGTATAAAAGTTACATACATTGGTTTCGTACATTTCACGTGATGCGTGCACAAATAAACAGACAAACAGACAAAAATTCCAAAAATGCTGGAAATGGGTTCTGTTGGTTATCCTTTAACACCCTGGCTATTTTTTTTGGAAATTTTTTCGATGTACAAAAAATATTTTTATACAGATTTATTATATGTATTGATGATGATAATATCTACAGATGAGGATGGCTTTGAAGCACCGCCACCCACATGTTTTGTGATTTTAATAAATAGTATGACGTTGCGGCCATGTCGCGTTCTCATTGGTTCATTATGTTTATAGTAGAAGGTCGTAAGTGCAACTGGTTGGATATGCTATAAATTCGTGGCATTGTGACTGCACTTCACAACCTGATAGTACATAATGTGCAAGTTACCTATAAAGTTAACTATAGTAAGGTACCTATAATGCCTACAGTGATGCCAGAATAGATTACCCAAATAACATGTAACTTGAACATAACCGGTGGTATGAAAGTGTACCAGGGTGAACTGTACATATCTGCGTACCCGTTTAGAGCATATTGGCGTAATGTTATGTTATGAATTGGTGTAAACCATAAACAGACATACGATTTCAAGTAATCCCGAGAGATTTGCCGTCATTGATTGAAGAGTTCTGTTGTATATCTCCGAAGTTCTTCGTCAAATCTTTACCAAATTTAAATGGGACCATTTTGGAGTACACTTCTTTCAAACAAAAAATAATTTTGCAAATCATGACGGAATTATACCCGAACATACATAAAATATATATATATAAAATTCGAACTGAGAACCTCCTCCTTTTTGGGAAGTTGGTTACTAAAAAAATACTATTTATTTAACAATTTTTTGAGTACATGAATATCCTTAATACTACCACATAAATAAAGCAGGTGAATGAGGCGCGCTGCAGCAGAGGGCAGAGCAAGACCCAGTCCCACGCTAGGAACTAACCTGTGTTACAGGCACTGGGCACCTACACCACCGTCACACTTGTAACCTCAGATCAAATAAATAATCAAGATGGAACGTTGCAAACAACAAAATGAAGCCGGTTCAAACTATGCCTTGCCGTATAAATACACAATTACACGCGCACACGTACAATGAAACTACGCCTTAGCTTGTCAGTTGAGCTTTATTATTTGATCTGTGAGCTCGAATGACAAGCTAAGGCGTAATTTCGTTGTAATTACACAATTTTGTATTTGTACGGCAAGGCTTAGTTTGAACCGGCGTCACTTTGTTGTTTGCAACGTTCCATCTTGACTTTTTATTTGATCTGAGCTTGCAACACACAAACATCGAAGTAGCATAGAGGAATTAAGACTCGCTGATTTCCCAGCTTAGACAAGCCTGTACGTAGGGAATCAGCATACTAATACTAAAGCAATTTAAACTTACACGATCAGCTAAGTTATAGTTGATAGAACGCACTTCCTCTGTAAGGCCTCCTGAAAGATTCAGAACTTTTAAAATACTTTATGTTGTGATTTTCAACAAAATGTACAACCACGCCTGTCTTCCTTTTGAGGGTTCATAGTTACACCCACGTTTCGCTTGCTATATGCTTTAAAACTTTAAATTTCAAGTGTCAGAGGCGGAGACTGTAAAAAAAAACAGGCACAACTCCAGACTCTGGACTGCTGCTGAGGAAATCCTGATTGAAACCCCACTGACACTGCTCCTGGCCTTAAGGCACAGGCCACACACGGCATGTCGTTGCTCGGACGTGGCTATGACGACATACGGTGTGTCCTAAATTGCACTTTATTTCTATGCATTTTCTTTTAAATTGGTATGGAATAGGAAGCCGCCCGTGCCATGCCCGCGCCCGACGCCATTTCTATGTGGCCTGCGCCTAAATCAAACTAGACACAAAATTAAAGCTAAAATCTTACCCTAAAAGAAATCAGCGGTATCATTTTCTCATTTAATAGAAAAATAACTTATCATCTCCATTAATTTATGTGTCATAGTGTAATTTTATCCACCCAAGAGAAGCAGAAAATTGCTTGAAGAGAAACCCAGCCAACTGTGACCACTTCATTTCGTTTGAAAACAAAAGACGCCAGTCAAATAATTTCGTGAAAAATTAATGAAAACATCCCGACATTGACACTCTCCACACATCTTTGGGAGCTGTTGAAAACAATTTATTTTCAAGTAGAAAGCATTTGACGGACAGCTTTTCATTACTGAATACAATTTATTTAGAAACGCGGGGAAAAGCAAGTAATATGTTGACGTGCAAAATGTATGGTAAATTTTCAAAGTTGATAATTTGGATTTCTAGAGGCTTATAGCACTGTAATAACAGCTACAGTATCGATCTTAAAGGAGAAGCAATGTTTGAATCGATACGTGGATGGATGAACATTCATAATACTGAGAAACTTTCATGTCTTGTGGAGATAAGGACGCTTGTTTTAAAATGCTAGCTTTTCCTTCGCTCCCGTGGCCCACCCTCACAAGACCAGTTTTCGGGATGCAAAGAAATAGCCTATGTCACTCAGGAATAATGTAGCTTTCTACTGGCGAAAGAATTTTCAAAATTGGTTGAGTTGTTTTTGAGTTTATTCATACAAACAAACTTACAAACTAATTTTTCCTCTTTATAATATTACTAGTTTCTGCCAGCGTTTTCGCCCGCGTGAAAATCAAAAATTAACCAGTAGGAACATATTCCCAAGATAAAAATTAACTTTTTTGTGCCATTCCAGACTATAATCTATCTCTGTGCCAAATTTCATCCAGATCCGTCCAGCCGTTTGAGCGTGAAGAAGTAACAAACATATACACACACAAACTTTCCTCTTTATAATATTATATATTGTAGGCTGGTATTGTAGTTGCATTCTGTAAGATATTACTTTAACCTCAGGAATGATGTAGCTTTCTACTGGTGAAAGAATTTACAAAATCGGTTAAGTCGTTTTTGAGTTTATCCATTACAAACAAACTTCCAAACAAATATTTCTGGCCTTCAACTGACAAGACTCGTGTCAAATTTCGTGGTTTCTCACTCCTCGTTACGATTGTTAAAGATCTACAAGCCTAATGTGCTTTCCGAGGCAATGAAGAATCTCCATGTGTAAAAATGGACCCAACCTCGAGCCAAGCAATATGTGACTAAATAACATGATAAAAGATCTGTAACTGACAACGCCGAAATGAGCGAGTCTATCTAACATCTAGAAAACAATTTATTTTCAAGTGCTTTGTTGATGGATGGGATTTCATTACGAGCAGACAACTTATTTACGAGGACCGACGGAAAACAATTGAATGTCGGGGTGTTGATTTTCAATTAATATTTCAGGTTTGACTAGAAGCCTGGCAATTGCCAACATTATTGGTTTTTGTTGTCAATCGTTATTATTAAGTCTGAACTTGAACTGATTTAAGCATTAGTTACCACTAAATGAGTATTATATGGCCTAACGGCCCATTCCCTATCACAGAGAGGAGGCCTGTGTCCCAGCAGTGGGAACATTAATAGGCTGATGATGTGATGTGTGATGTGAAATGAGTATTTAATTTGTATTTTTAATAATCTATAGCGCTCGCGTTTAAATTCTATATCGCCTGATGGTAAGCGATGATGTGGTCTACGACGAAGCACGCTTGCCTAAAAGTAACCTATGCACTCTTGACTTAAAGACCCCAAGGTTGTAGCTATCAGGGAACAAAGACTCCGGCAGGGAATGCCATTCCTTAACTGTGCGCACAATGAAAGTATAAGCAAAACGCGTCGTGCTCATGCGTATAGATAGGATGTCCATCATGTTGTATGTATTTGGTTCGCAATCTTCCCAATTAATCGTGCTTTCGTCGACCAATTTATAATGACAATGAATGAGAAACTTTTTGTTACAATAGTTTATTTGTTTGAGGCAATTACCCCCGTATCATGACGTGACGAAAATATCATGGTTCGACTGTGAAAAAGGTACAGATGTGTACATCTGTCCTTTACGCGCACTAAAACTCACCTTGCTCTAAGAGCTTATGGTTACCATCCCCTTGGCAGTGCCAACGTACTGTACTAGTTCTACTGATTATTTTTTGTACATGGATCGCGTTCGGTTCCGTTCGACCGATATAGATGGAGATCTATCTATCGGAACCGAACGCGTTCGATTTACAAAAAATAATCGGTATAATCAGATGAAAAACGCTAGTTACGTCGGCACGGTTTCTTTGTATGGGATGAGGCATCTGTATGCTAGTATTATATTATCTGTGCCCCTGGTAACTTTTTCTGTCTGGTGAGACGTTTGCTGGAGCCATTTTGTTCAGTTATATTGGCTTGAGCTGAGTTATTTATCTTCATGTGGACTTAAGTACCCAAATTCAGCAAGACTTGGCACACAGGCTAAACATATCGATGGTTCGACGTGTTTAACCCATGTTAAAAGCATATTCAGCAAAAAAACCGGCCAAGTGCGAGTTGGACTCGCGCACGAAGGGTTCCGTACCATTATCGCAAAAAACGCCAAAAAAACACGTTTGTGTATGGGAGCCCTTCTTAAATATTTATTTTATTCTGTTTTTAGTATTTGTTGTTATAGCTACAACAGAAATACATCATCTGTGAAAATCTCAACTGTCTAGCTATCACGGTTCATGAGATATAGCCTGGTGACAGACAGACAGACGGACCGCGGAGTCTTAGTAATAGGGTCCCGTTTTTACCCTTTGGGTACGGAATCCTAAAAACTACAATCAATAGTATCTTCTCTTCAAAAAATCTGTCTACTATCCAAGGTATAAGGAATCGCGGTACTTACTGGCTTTTCATTGGCCCATACATCGTGAGGAAACCTGGACTTATATAGTTAATGTAAGTCTGAAATAGCCAAGTCAGAGGCCTGTGGGGTTCCCAGAGGCGGCTTAATTAACTCTGACACCAGAAGTGGCCACATCTCACACGAAAAGAAGAAGATTGGCCCCGCCAATTGATTGCCAGGACAGCCAGGAATAGACAAACCCACATCTACTCTAGGTTTGCTATAAATAATTATAAATTTACTACACATAGTAAACTCGTTTGCAGACGCAGTAATGAAAGATCCCGTTGTGAACCTTTTCAAACATTGAAAGAAAAAGGTTCTCTTAATCTTCACAAATCCCCACACAACATACCCCGATACAAAGTTAATAACACCCCCATTATTTGCCGACTACCCCACAATTTTACGCCGCTTTCACGAACAACCCTACGACCACTGACTAAACAAAAGTGTATTAATCACTAAAACAAAGGGAGATTAATGAGTTCGCTTCCTTTCATTAACTGACAACCATTTTCTCTTGACATCTCATAGCGGCGCCACTGGTAAAGAAAGCTGTCAAGTAAATGTCAAATTCATTACATTTGAATTTAATTCGGCTTTTCAACGCGGTTCAAGTTGTGTTGGTTAGTCTTTTATGTGTGAGTAAAATATGTGTTAAAAGGAATATTTTTGAAAGTGTTGTGGGATGTTTAATTTTTGTTTTTATTTGTCTTTTGGATGGTGTTCCTGGGAATGTATAAGTAACTCCGTATGCTTGAGAATAGCGTCTTCAGAATTATGCCATAAGCTTAGATGAGCTTCTAGGAAAAGTTGCCCATGCTAACTTTTTACAGCGTTTCTGTAGCAATGCAATCCCAAAAAGATTACGATATAGTCGCGATGCTGTTGCTGGTCCTATACCTTCGCCGACGCAACTACGATTCTGCATCGCAACTATTGCGATTCTGCAAGTTTGTGTCTTCAATAGCCACACCGAGTCAGATCATCCCCTTATCCAGTGTCGCCCGAAATGATAGCGAGTTGGAAGCGATGATGAAGCAATGCTAATTGAATACTATACAATTGTAGTGATGATGCAGAGGCGCGTTGGCGAAACAAGCGGCTAAATCGATGTATTAAGTCGTCGTGGGTGACCTCCCTAAGTGCGTTTTTCCACGGCCACTGTCTCCGGAACGTCAACGAGAACGTGATGACGGCCCGATGTAGCAACACTTAGGCGGTTTACACATGGTACCGCGTACCGCCGCGGTAGGCGGTGAAGCGGACCTCATGTCGCATTGGCCTCTAAAGCCGTGTCTTCACTAGGGGGCATGTGTTCAGCGACTCTGTCACTCGACATGAAATTCACGAGACACGCGCGACCTTCGTGTCCCTCGACAGTCGCCGGACAGGCTTTGAGTAGTGCGAACGTGTCGCTTTGTGTTCTGAAAATGGCAGAACAACACTACCTCCTCGGGCGACATACTGATCACGACTGGCCAATGTGAACAAGTCATATGTCGCGGGATATTGTCCCACAACTATTGCAGAGACAACTACGTAAATGTCGAGCAATAAGTATCTGCGACATGATCCGTTGATGCCTAACACACGTACACCGCCTCGACACGTACACCGCCCGACCGCGCGGGTCTAGCGGTGCTCTCCTCTCCGCGTCCGCGGCGGTGCGCGGTGCCGTGTGTAAACCATCATACATTTACTATAGCCGCTTGTCGACCGTAAGCCCGTCACCCGAGCGCCATCTTCCCGGCCGCCGTCACTTCGAGTAAATCGGCGTGACCCGTGACCACTATAAAACCCAGGAGTGTTTTTTTTCCGCTAAAAAGAGCCAATTTCACCCGGCTCCAACTTTCCGTGATGTAACCGTGCCAATAACGGACTATCTTGAGCTTCTTGGCGTTACGTTGACATCGACTCTCAGTTTTGGGCCATACATTGAGGCAAAGGCTCAGCTGGCTGCCAAAAAGTTGGGGATCCTTGCGAAGGTGAGAAGGTACTTCACGCCGGAACAGCTGCTCAACTTTCATCAAGCGCAAGTTCGATCGTGCATGGAGTACTGTTCTCATCTCTGGGACGGATCTGCCAAATACCAGCTTGATGCACTAGAGTCGATCGAAAAGCGGGCCAAAAAACTCATCGGCAATGAGGCACTGGTCAAGTCAAAGCTCCAAAGCCTTGAACATCGTCGCCGAGTTGCCAGTTTGTCGGTTTTTTATCGATTACATTTCGGGGAGTGTGCGATGGAATTACATGATTTAATTCCGCCCAGCCCGTTCCATCATCGGACTACCAGACGTACGGCGATGCGTCATCGGTACATGGTGGACATCCCACCCATACGCACAAAACGTGTTGGGGACACTTTTATTATGCGTACAGCTAAAGAGAAATATTCCCCGCCGGAATCTGTGTTTCCCAATAGCTACAATCTAGGGGTCTTTAAGTTAAGAGTGAATGGGTTTCTTCTAGGCAAGCGTGCTTCACCGTCGACCACATCATCGCTAACCATCAGGTGAGATAGTGGTCAAGCGCAAGCCTTAGAAAAAAAAAAAAAAAAAAACAACCCGGGCCGGGATTGTGTTAGGTCAATTTACCGGCAATACAAAATGCGTTTAAGCTTATCCACCACACCGGCGGCGGCGACGTGATGTCGCACCGCACCGATTTTTGTTTTCAAGATATAGTACTTTGTGTACCACCGAGATCGTTGCGGTGAACAAACGATCGCCGTCACGTCACCGTGATCTCGGGCAGAAAAAAACTCGTTCTCGTTGACGTCCCGGTGACGGTAGCGGTGAACAAACCCACTAAGGGTTTGAATATTGTTAATATGTCATATTTTTAACTAATAGTGTATATCTGTTTGCGACTATATGGTGATTATGATTGTTCAATGTGACGCCTCAGAGTGCGTTTTTGTGTAAATGAGTTTGTATTTGTGTAATGCAAGCAGTGGTATCGGCCGCAACTTACAAGTTGTAGGTCGTAGGTTCGAGCCCAGGCAGGCGCTTTACTTTATGTAAATTATTTCATCACCACTGCTCTCAAAACGGTGAAGGAAAACATCGTGAGGAAATCGGCATGTCCTAGAAACAGTAATTCGAAGACATGTGACATCCACCAACCCGCACTGGGCCCGCATGGTGGATAACGGCCCATGCCCTCTCACAGAGAGGAGGCCTGTGTCCCAGCAGTGGGAACATTAATAGGCTGATGATGTGAGTTTGTTCTATAGAATGCCCAGAGTACGGTATAGCTGAGTCACCTTATAATCGTGTTATGCTTTTGTTCTTAATATACAGAATGTACTTTAGGTGAACCTCTGCCTAACGCTTCGGAAAATACAGGCGTGATGTTATGTGTGTGTGTGTGATTGTTTATGTATTTTTGTTACTCAATCATGCCAGAACGGCTGAACGGATCTGGATGAAATTTGGCACAGATAAAGATTATAGTTAGGAATAACATATAGGGGGGAATATTCACGAAGGCGAAGCCGCTGGTAGAGACTGGTTTTTTAATAAAATATTCCTTTAATTAAACCCTTCGACCGAAAAACAGGAACATAAAGCTCAAACACAAGCTTAATTACACAAAAAATCGCTAATCAGTTCTCGGACTACCCTAATTTTTATAACAAATAGGGCCTCGGGAGTTCTGCCTACCCTTTTCTAAATTAAGGCGTTATTCACAAGTTTTAATGTAGATTTAGAGCCTTATCCTGAGGGAGGGTGCCATAAATTTAAGAGATATACTTTGGATAATATTTCGCGTAGATGCTTGTCTGGTTTTTGGGTCAGTTATTATTAAGATAAGTTAACATAAGCATTATAATCAGCCTCTCATGTTCCCACTGCTGGGTTACAGGTCTAATCTTTGCGAGTGAGACTGGGTCGGTATCCACCAAGTGGACCCAGTGCAGTTGGTTAATAAGATAATTTGTGTGGGATACTTTATGCCAATGAAAAATAATAAATGGTGGAGCTCATGGCTAAGTAAGAACTGCCGTGATGGCCGATTTTCAAGGGTAAGCAAGACTTTGTTGTTGACGTTGACATCGACCCTCAACTTCAGTCCATTCATAGAGGTGAAAGCTCAGTTAGCTGCAACAATGTTGGGGATTCTTGCAAAGGTGAGACGGTATTTCACGCCTGAACAGCTGCTCAACTTGTATAAAGCGCAAGTTCGGTCATGCATGGAGTACTGCTCTCACTGGATGGATCTACCAAATATCAGCTTGATGCATTTGAGTCGATTGACAGACGGACCAAGAGGTTTATTGGCAATGATAGAGAGGTCACGTCAAAACTACAAAGCCTCAAACATCGACGCCGAGTTGCCAGCCTGTCGGTTTTTTATCGGTTACATTTCGGGGAATGTGCGAAGGAACTCCACAATGTGATGCCGCCTAGCCCTTTCCATCATAGGACTACAAGACGTACGGTCATGCGCCATCAGTACATGGTGGACATCTCTCCCATACGCACAAAGCGTTTTGCTAATACTTTCATTGTGCTTACAGCTAAGGAGTGGAATTCCCTGCCGGAGTCTTTGTTCCATGATAGCTACAACCTTGGGGTCTTTAAGTCAAGAGTGAATAGGTAAGGTACTTCTAGGCAAGCGTGCTTCACCGTAGACCACATCATCGCTTACCATCAGGCGAGATAGTGGTCAAACGCGAGCCTACAGATTATTAAAAAAAAGACTTGCTGAGGTCGATCCGTGACTATCCATTACACACATCAAGACACGTTAAGCTATTAGTCCCGGCTTTCATTTGAAGATGTTAAACAGTCGATACTTGCCAAAGGGTATAGTGTTATAGAGGGTTTTTTTTTTGGATGACTGACTTTTTTCTTTGGGGCGTCTCGTAGCTCGGTCATAGTGACTGGTAGCTACTTAACCGGACTTTCCTATGGAGACTAAGCTATATAGCATCCAGCCAAAATAATTTCTAAACCTAAGCGACAACGCTGAGGGCTACCCCAGTTGGGGTCGAACCTCGGCTCAGGGCGTCGCTGGGGGGACTAGCAATGCTGGATCTTGATAAGCGATTTTACCATCCGTTCGGCATCTACCTACGTGGAGAAGAACGGACAAGAAACTCCTTTTAATGTCTAATATTTTAACTAGTGCTCAGCTTCGCGGGCTGGCGGGATTTTACTGAAAGAGTACGCGACGGGCCTCGGCGGCGAGGACAGAACGAATCGGTTTGTATTATACGTTTGTTCCTAGGCTTAAGAGCCTAGGAACAAACGTAGAATACAAACCGATTCGTCGGAGCAGAGTGAAAATCATGGGGGTCGGGGGTGAGCCACTGAGAAGCAGTCACTACCTGTCAGTTAATATACACTACATGCGGGAAGACTAGACTAGGCAGAATGCTTTTGACATACTTTCACTGCTTAAACGAAACATTATATATACATCATCATAATTAAAAGGGTTCTTTTGAATCCCACTTCCACGATCAAGATATATTCAAATATCTTAAAGAACAGTTCTGTATTTCAAAATACTGTTCAATTAATTTATTATGACAGAATAACCCTTCAACTTTGCTAATCGAATTTTGTGAAGATTGGAACATTTATAAGACCGAGGCCTTAGTGATAAGAGGACCGGACAATGTGAGAGGCTAAAGCGGAGATCCCGTTAAGAGACATTCTTCTTCTCGTGTCGCTGGCACGACAAAACAAATGAACAACTCATTTTTTGGTCCAAAACTTAGCCATTTCTACGACGTCTTCGGTGGCAGCGCAGATAGTTTACCCTGGTTGTACGTTATGGGGCATAGAGGATTGTCTTTAATATGAATATTTGCACACCTTATTAGGTAATGATACAGTGTAATTTATATCTATTTGTAACATCTGTTTGAACCTACCTGTATTAAGCAAATAAACAATTTGATTTGATTTGAGAGGACAGGACAGGAGGTGGAGAACTAAGCAGTAGCAAAGAAATATTTTATAGTTCAAAAAGAACAATAAAATAGCTCTTTGCTATTTCAATTAACAACAGTTATTTACTAGTTTAGAAGTAGCGCAAACTTGTTATTGAATACAGTCCTTCGGATCCAAAAGCCAAGAGGCAAACACTGGGGCCCATAGCAAAGCTGCGACTCTTGGATCCTACCATATCTATACCCACGAAACTGCGAGCTGCAGTGGTAAGCTAGGGATTTGTTCCTTAGAGATAGTGGTTCCTGTCAGACAGGTGGAAATTGATATAAAGGGTACACAAATTATAACTATTACTCATATTGATTCCCGCGGTGGGCTCCTGGGCTCGTGAACAAGCCCGTGTCCGGTGGAGGGTTATAGGGAAAATACGTAGAATAAAGGGAATAAGGGACGTGGTCTGGGGCGAGATTCCCTGCAGACACCTAGACACGCTCCCGCTAAAATTCCCTCGCTGCGTGCTAAATATACACAAAAACAAATGCACGGGTGGAGCACAATACCACTCGCGGATGGCGACCGTAATTTCGAATACGATGGGTTGATTATCTAGCGATAACAGAGAAATCAAAGGAATACCACGTCGTATTACGTCTAGCTATTTCGATCACATTCTTACGAGTCATCTGTCAACGTCAAACTCAATCAAAAGCTGTCAAATCGATGACAGCGAGCTGGCACACTGTTGCAACAAAATAATTAAAGAAGGAACAGAACGTTTTGATTCGAAACACTTGTTAATCGCTCTCAATGAGACCGCGCCCTCAGGTCGGATGTTGTGGCGGAAGCGGTAGCGAGTACGGAAACTTGGGACCCAAGAAACAGGAAAACTAAAAAATTATGCGATCGCGTTTTGAATGCCGTCCAAGGTAATACTGAAAGTGTTGGAGATTATTTTTGTTTGAATTAAGGAATAAAACTATATAATAATTCCAGGCCTAATGAAATAGCGTGAGCGTGATTGTCATTTATTTCGTTACAGGAATATCTTTTTGCAAAGTATGTGTGGTGTAACTTTAAATGATAGATTGAAGAATGATGTATTAAGACAACGTTGTGTTTTAAAAGAAGATATAGTGACAAAAGTTGAAAAGAGTATGCTAAGATGGTTTGGCTATGTTGAGAGGATGGATGAAAGGTGACTAACAATAGTATTTTAAGCAATGGTCATATATTAGGGGTTATTAAATCTTCACACATATATTTGAAATAAAACAAAAGTGGAAACGGAAAAAATATGGATATTTAGATTATCATTGCGCATGACTACGCAGCGCGCGCCTGCATAGACAATGACACTACTTTTTTCTACATTAAGTCAATAAATTAAAAAGTAAAAGTGTGCTATAAAATTGAAAAGTTGTTTTATGATGCAGTTTTTTGAAAATCTAAGGAAAATGTTGCACTGTAATGTTTTTTTTTTATTTTATCTATGCACTAATATAAATTAAGTACGTGTTTATACAATATTTTTTGAATTCATATTTGGAACATTACGTTGTGAGTGTAGATAATAGTATTTTATACAACTAGTGAATAAAGGACGGATTTAAAGCGAGGGCCATAGATGAATCACGAGCATAGCGTGTGATTCAAGTGTTAGAATCCTGAGCGACGCGAGTGATTCATGGCCCTCGATATAAATCCGTTTTATTCAAGAATTGCATATTATATTTTATACCATGTCTACGAGAAAAAGAAAGATTTAAGCAAAAAGCACAAGGAATAATAATAAATAAATCAATAAATGGTTTATAACCTTGAAAATTTACAAAAATGCGAAACCTCAGGGTTTAAATTTTGAAGCTAAGTTAGGTAACAGCATCTGTGTTTCAGGGGCCAGTGACCACCTCTGTTACGTTTAATTACAATCCAAATAAGTATTCAGTAAATATCTTAGACTAAAATTAAAATACTAAATATAAACAAACTCAAAATTAAAATCGATGAAGAAGTTTGAAAATCGAATATTCTTTACACAAGGAGTTTGTTGGAGTTTGTATCGAGTATTTAATGCGCAAGGAGGTTGTATAGCATTGAGATGGAGGAATATATATTGGTGTTCTAACTTCAAACACCAAAACAGTGAGTAAAAGTGTTTTTATTCACTGTTTTCAGTGAATAAAATAAGCTTTTTAGAGGGGGAATGGTATAAGAGGTATTTACAAGGCAGACGTGAATTGAAACGACAGGAGGGGACGCCTGGAAAGACATACATAAACCTTATTGGTGATGTTTTCAGAAAGGCCAGGTGCGAAGTACTCATAACCGGCGTGTGTGTATGACTAGATGTATGAACGTGAGTGAAACAAAAGAAGTATGTAAGGATCGTAGCAGATGCCGTGCTGTAGTTTCTGCCTACCTCCATGGGAAAAAGGCGTCAGTTTTGTGTATGTAATTTTTCCGTTACCATAGATTGTGTCCACATGCTGGGCAAAAGCCTCTCCTTTCTACTTTCAACCGTCTCTGTCTTGGACGATCCCTGCCCGAGTTTGCCCCGCAAACATGATGAGATTGGCGACGACGTTTAGTGAGTGATGATCTTCAAAAATCTCTCCGGACAGTCATTTAACTCAAAATAATGTTCTAATGATAAGCTGAACCTGACACAATATAGAATCCGTCTTTGAAATACTTACTAGCAAATGATGTCTATAGTTAATGCAGCCACCGCCGTTGCTCACGTTGTACCGGTGAGCAATCAGCTTTATAAGATTAGACTGGCATTTAAGCCTATTATATAGTTAGGTTAGGTTTTAGAGGAGCTCGTGGCTAAATAATAACAGCCGCACGGGTCGATCATCAAGGTTAAGCAACGCTTGACGTGGTCGGTCCGTGGATGGGTGACCATTTCAACATACCGAGTTTCCTCCGTGCCTCGGAAAGCACGTTAAGCCGTTGGTCCCGGCTGCCATTTGAAGATCTTTGACAGTCGTTACGAGTAAGCTTGAGATCTGACACCAGTCTTGCCAAGGGGTACCGTGTTACCCAGTTACTGGGTTGTGGAGGTCAGATAGGCAGTCGCTCCATGTAAAACACTGGTACTTAGCTGAATCCGGTAAGACTGGAAGCCGACCCCAATATAGTTGGGAAAAGGCTATGCAGATGATGAAATAGTTAGGTTAAGGTTGAAGACATCCGCAAAAGAACCAGGGTTACCGACAAAGCCTGAAGAATTGCCAAACTTAAGTGGCAGTGGACAGAGCACAATCCTCGCAGAACAGAGGGTCGATCAGGCCGAAACGTTCTTGAGTGGCGACCGCGTACCGGCAGACATTGCGTGGGAAGGCCGCTCTATAGGTGGACCGATGACCTGGTTAAGGTTGCGGGAAGGCGCTGGATGCGAGACGCACGAGATCGGTCAATGTGGCGACGCCTGGGGGAGGCCTATGTCCAGCTGTGGACGTCTTTCGGCTGAAATGATGATGATGAATTCTGCTGGACAAGTGAGGAGGAGGAGCTCGTGGCTAAATAATAACAGTCTCACGGGTCGATTTTCAAGGTTAAGCAACGCTTGACGAGGACGGTTCGTGGATGGGTGACATTTCAACATACGAAGATTCCTCCGTGCCTCGGCAAGCACGTTAAGCCGTTAGTCCCGGCTGTCATTTGAAAATATTTGACAGTCATTACCGGTAGTCAGAAGCCTGAGATCTGACACCAGTCTAGCTAAGAGATATCGTGTTACCCAGTTACTGGGTTGAGGAGGTCAGGTAGGCAGTCGCTCCATGTGAAACACTGGTACTCAGCTGAATCCGTTTAGACTGGAAGCCGACCCCAACAACAATTGTGAAAAGGCTAGGCAGATTGATTAATTCTGCTGGACAAAGCTGACAGTGTTATTGAAGTGAAGAAGACAACAAGGGGTTCTCAACACCCCAAACGTTATTTCTTTTTCGTGTGAGGATGTGAACACCTGGTGTGAGAGTTAATTAAGCCGCCTCTGGGAACCCCACAGACCTCTGACTTGGCTATTTCATAAAATCAAAATCATTTATTTTTATTTTACATCGGCCTACATGGGCACTTATAAACGTCGAAAAAAGGTGCACGGTTTGGGTTAGTCGTTTCCTATGGAGAAGAACCGGCAAGAATTTTCATGGTTACTCTTTTAAAAATGATTTGGTTTTACAATATTTCCATGTTACAGCATTAGTACTTGGATATGGGGGGACAATGTAGGCCCGACAATAAGTCGTAAGAAATTAAAAAAACAAAAAGAAAACTAAAACGAAATAAAATGTTAACAATCATGTAGAAATCTAGAAGGCCTACAATGTTCACACATAATTACATTAACTATTTAAGTCCAGATTTCATCACGATCTTTTCGTTCACCGTTGCCTGCGATGTCCAAGATAAACTTAGAAAGTATATATGAATTTGAAAAAGTCACATTGGTCACAGGGCAAGTGCCCTGATTTGAACTCACGACGAGAGGTGAGATCTTAGCCGCTGGGCCACGACACCGCAAACTGAATGGGACCTAATACAATATGATACAACACTATATCAACAATAAAATACAATTTTCTAAAGAGCCCTGTGTATTCAAAAGATATTAAAGTATCTTTGAGATTTTTCAAGGTATTGTTAAGGTAGATTTGTGTATCGTGTTTTTGTAGGGATGAAAATATGAATAAGCTGGGATGAAAAGAAGGCTTTTGATTTTTACATCTTTTTATAAAATATTTTCTGTTCCTTCTTAGCTTTGAGCAAGATAGGTATTGTTTGCTTAAATTTAACAATTTGTGGGGTTAAACGCAATGTTCAGTCTATGGATTCACGCCGACTAAGTGATAAAATGAAAAAAAGTTTTTTTTTTTTACTATACCTGTACACGAAAAGTGGGGTGGTTTGTTAGATTCAAGTGTCCACCCACTTTTGTTTTTTTTTAATTTGAAATCATCCAATGACTTCTCCTGCTCGGGGTGAAGCGGGAGGTCGTGTCAACTTTTCTGACTAAAACCCATCCGTGTTCCTTCAGTTACTTGAGCCAGGGCCGCGGTAACTCTTTTTCAAATTTATCCGCGACCCAGACAGGCATTAGCCCTAGCGGACCCCCTCTGTTTTGCTGGCATCTCTTGGAAGCGCGCGTGGAACACAACGAGTCGTCGACTCGGACCTGGTCCTTATCGGACGGCGAGCTTTCCGCTACTCGCCTCCTCCTTCACGAGCATTACTGCTTCGCAGAAGGAGGTGAGAGCTTCCCATGCCCACTCGCTCCGTACTACGGCCTGAACAGGGCCGGACGCCACAAGTCGCCACCGCCGCAATCTCTTCCTTTCCTCTCCTGCCAGCTTAATTGATGCTTTTCGATATCAGAAAAAATCATGGCAGTAGTGAAACGTAATTAAAAGGAAAACTATCACAGCTTTACAAATTCACGATTAATGGTCGACCAACTTAGAATATGTACTTGGAAAAGTAAAAAAAATGTATATTGATGTATGGGGACAACAGTTTTCGAACGGCAAAGTTAATTTTGTCCCTTCAGTAGAGCAATGTTCGGTGCTTTCATTGTTTATGAACGGTCACCCATCCTCGGCAAGCATTGCCTAACCTTGACGAAGAACCCGTGCAACTGTAAATATTTAGTCTCGTCGTAACTAGGCCATTAAATTGTTTAATCCCACCGCACTATTCCCAAACCACTGCAACTCCTGAAAGCCAGAATAAACAGTGGCGACCACCAGAAAAGCGCCGAGGCAATGAAGGTCGAAAAATCATCATCATCATCATTTCAGCCGAAAGACGTCCACTGCTGGACATAAGCCTCCCCCAGGCGTCGCCACATTGACCGATCCCGTGCGTCTCGCATCCAGCGCCTTCCTGCAACGTTAACCAGGTCATCGGTCTACCTAGTGGGAGGTCTTCCAACGTATCGTCTTCCGGTTCGCGGTAGCGATTCCAGAACTTTTCGGCCCCATCGGCCATCCGTTCTGCGAGCAATGCGCCCTGTCCACTGCCACTTAAGTTTCGCAATTCTTCGGGCTATGTCGGTAACTTTGGTTCTCCTGCGGAAATCCTCATTTCTGACATGATCACGCAAGGAAACGCCGAGCATAGCCCTCTCCATTGCTTTTTTTATTTTTTTATTGTCTATAGGCTTGCGCTTGACCACTATCTCACCTGACGGTAAGCGATGATGTGGTCGACGGTGAAGCACGCTTGCCTAGAAGAAACCCATTCACTCTTGACTTGAAGACCCCTAGATTGTAGCTTTTTTTTTTTTTTTTTTTTATTATCTATAGGCTTGCGCTTGACCACTATCTCACCTGATGGTAAGCGATGATGTGGTCGACGATAGAGCACGCTTGCCTAGAAGAAACCTATTCACTCTTGACTTAAAGACCCCTAGATTGTAGCTATCGGGAAACACAGATTCCGGTAGGGAATTCCACTCTTTAGCTGTACGCATAATAAAAGTGTCCCCAAAACGTTTTGTGCGTATGGGTGGGATGTCCACCATGTACCGATGACGCAACGCCGTACGTCTGGTAGTCCGATGATGGAACGGGCTGGGCGGAATTAAATCATGTAATTCCATCGCACACTCCCCGAAATGTAACCGATAAAATACCGACAAACTGGCAACTCGGCGACGATGTTCAAGGCTCTGGAGCTTTGACTTGACCAGTGCCTCACTACCGATGAGTTTCTTGGCCCGCTTTTCGATCGACTCTAGTGCATCAAGCTGGTATTTAGCAGATCCATCCCAGAGATGAGAACAGTACTCCATGCACGATCGAACTTGCGCTTGATACAAGTTGAGCAGCTGTTCCGGCGTGAAGTACCTTCTCACCTTCGCAAGGATCCCCAACTTTTTGGCAGCCAGCTGAGCCTTTGCCTCAATGTATGGCCCAAAATTGAGAGTCGATGTCAACGAAACGCCAAGAAGCTCAAGATGGTTCGTTATTGGCACGGTTACATCACGGAAAGTAGGAGCCGGGTGGAATTGGCTCCTTTTAGCGGAAAAAAGACACGCCTGGGTTTTAGCAGCATTAAACCTGACCAGATTGGCATCGCCCCATTCGGAAACTGCCTGCAAGGACAAGTTCAAGCGCTCCACCATGGCCTCCCGGAGAGACCGGACCTGAGGCCCGGTAGCACGCGCGTTGGACAAGTATCTCTCAGCAACAGTGCTGTCGTCTGCATACCCAAAGGTGCCGGGCTTCAGCAGATCGTTAATGTGCAACAAGAACAATGTTGCTGAGAGTACGGACCCCTGAGGGACCCCGGCATTAATATCCAATTGGTCCGACGAGCAGCCATCGATAACCACTCGAATGGACCGATCTCTCAGGAAGTCTGCAATCCAATCGCACAGACCACCGGGCAAACCGAATGAAGGAAGCTTACCAATAAGGCTTTCGTGCCAGACCCTATCGAAAGCCTTCGAGATGTCGAGGGAGACGGCAAGCGCTTCCCCATGCCTCTCGATGGCCTCACTCCATATGTGAATGGCATACGCTAGAAGATCCCCAGTAGACCGATTTCGGCGAAAGCCGTATTGGCGGTCGCTAAGGATATCGTTAGTTTCTAGGTATGCCAGGAGCTTAGTGTTGAGTACACGCTCCATACTCTTACAGAGTATGGACGTTACAGAGATGGGTCTGTAGTTGGCCGGGTCAGCTCTACTGCCCTTCTTGGGCACGGGCTGTACGTTGGCTTGCTTCCAAGCATTCGGCACTGTTCCAGTCTCATATGAAAGGCGGAATAAGCGTGTCAAGATCGGAGACAGTTCAGGCGCACAGGTTCTAAGAACTATAGCTGGTATGCCGTCAGGGCCGCTAGCCTTGTTCACGTCGAGGTTGCGCAGCACCCTACGGACGTCCTTTTGATGGATGCGAATGTCCGACATACTCGTCTCGCACCCATCAGGAGAAGGAGGGGGCCGCGAATCACCAGGATTCAGACGCGAAGATTCCGCAAAAAGGGAGGCAAACAAATTTGCCTTCTCCTCAGCGGTGTGAGCCAGTGACCCATCGGGTTTCAGCAGTGGTGGTAGTGAGGGACGGCAGAAGTTCGACTCGACCGACTTAGCCAGGGACCAGAACGCTTTACTACCTGCTGGGTAAGAAGCAAGTTTGGCCCCCATTCGGCCAATGTGGTCGAATCGAGCCCCACGCAACACCTTCTTGCAGGACTTGGCAGCCCTGTTGTAGGCTTTCTTCTTCTGACCCAAGTCACTCGCTTTACGCGATCGAGCGTCGACCCATGCCAGGTACGCCTCATGTTTAAGCGCGTCGGCGCGACGACATTCGGCGCCAAACCATGGCCGGTCAACGCTGGAAATCGTTATGTCAGAGAACGGAATGTAGTACTCCATTCCCTGACGCAACACATCAGTAACGGCGTCCGCGCACGACGAAGGATCAGCCGAAGAAAAGCAAGTAGGCTGCCAAGGATAGCAAGCGAAGAAAGAACGCATGCCATCCCAATCTGCTGACCTGTACCGCCAAACCCGCCGGGTGCCTCTTGGGCTGGGATCGGGCGGGGAATAGACGGACACAGACTTCACCAGACAGTGGTCGGAACTACCCAGGGGTGAACTTATCGACACAGAGTATCTGTCTGGATCTGTTGTCAGCAGAAGGTCCAAGCAATTCGCTGTGTGCGAATCAACATCCGGTACCCTCGTTGCCCCCTGGACCAGCTGGGTGAGGTTTAGCGTTAGCGAAAGCTTACGCATCTCCCGTCCAGCATGGTCAGTGCACTGGTATGGGAAGAGCCACTCCTGATGGTGGGCGTTAAAGTCCCCCAGTAACACTAATTGGGCGGAAGGGTACCGTTGCTGTGCCGCATCAGCCGCCTCACTGAGGTACTCTGCGAGCCTGGATGTCTCCTGATCTCCGCTGTGCGAGCGGTAGACACAGGCGTAGATAATTTTATCCAGACCTGTGTCCACTAGAGCCCACAGCGTTGAAAATTTTGAGTCCTCAAGGTTACGGAGACGCCGATAGCAAGTGTCATCACGGGCGTACATACACACACCCGCGCGCGGTTTATAATTGTGCTCCAGGGTAAACCCTGGGTAAGATAGGTACGACGCGTCCGACGGACTCGCTATCTGCGTCTCCGTAAGAAATAACAGCGCTGGTTTCTCAGTCTCCAGGTGGTAGTGGACTGCAGAGAGATTTGAGTGCAGACCTCGAATGTTGGTGAGGTGCACTTTGAGGGGGAGGGAGTGCAGCCGCTGTTCAAATTTATTATTTCTTTTCCTTGGTAATGCCATATGATGATAAGAGTGAATGGAGGAGAGGAGTTGGAAGTGAGACGAGGTTCCACGCTGCTAACCTTCAGACCCGCACTGAAAGGACAGCATCATTGGGGCACTAGTCCGGAGACTGCGGGGACGCCCGAGCCCCCCCGGAATGTCCATCGGGCCCTCCCCATCTGGTCGCCAACCAGCACGATGGCGCATCCCGGGATTTTTCGACAGTTGGCGGGGCAGCCTTTCATGTGTGGCTGGCACACTACTTGGGCCCCCAACTACCTGCGGTCGGCCAGCGGCGCACCGTGCCTCGGATCCCGCTACCCTCCGCGACCAGTCTCCCGATACGTCCATACCAGCGCGTGTCAGGCTGGTCAGTCTGCAGTGGAACAGCTATCTCGACCCAACTCCTCTTGTGGCTACACCGAGCATCGTACCGGAACACGGCTAAGCCGCTTGGCGGTACGTCTTTGCCCGGTGGGTGGTCGCAAGCCTTCGGCCGAAGCCTACCACCAGTTAGTGTCACCTGATTTGCACCACCCGGGGACCACGTGTAGGGTAACGGAATGGGGTACACTCCTACGGACGTGGGTGACTCAGCCCCCCGTGGGTGACTCAGCCCCCAGCTATCGGGAAACACAGATTCCGGCAGAGAATTCCCACTCTTTGAGTGAGAAAAGCCCGTACGTTCAGAGGTCGGCAAATGCCCGTTTCCAATTCCCTTCATACCAAGCTGAAAACAAAATAAACAAGGCCAATAGGCAGAAATAGTTAGGATAAGCCCAGTAGCCTATAGCCTAAGAGACGTGGAAGATCAACCTTCACCATCAGATAACTGGATGAGACATATGTTTTCATCATCATCATTTCAGCCGAAAGACGTCCACTGCTGGACATAGGCCTCCCCCAGGCGTCACCACATTGACCGATACCGTGCATCTCGCATCCAGCGCCTTCCCGCAACCTTAACCAGGTCATCGGTCCACCTAGTGGGAGGCGATACATACATACATACAGACTTAAATTTTTGTGTTAAAAACTATCAGTTGAGATGAAATTCATTCGGTTATCAAAAGAGTGAAGGTGATGAAAGAAAATTGAAAAAAAAAAACAATTAAAAATAGCTATGAAAACTTTTCGATAGGTATGTTATCATAAGCGTGTTTTTTAATAAATTATACTTGAATAAAAAATATGTCTCATCCGGTTATCTGATGGGTGAAGGTCGATCTTCCACGTCTCCTCTACTACTCATTTTACTTATTTTGCTGAACTAGTCCTATTTGGCGCAGCCGTGGGACACACAATGTAATTTTTATATTGTTTGATTGTAGTTTTTTTTATATTGTTGTTGTTTAGTCTAAGTTTTTCTTTTTTTATATTTGTGCTGTGTGCTCTGGCTTGTGTCAAATAAATGTGTTTTCTTTTCTTTCTTTACTAACACTACTGAAAAAAATTTAAATTAATATTAATGGGTCCTAACATTGTGAGCTGTTAAATTTGATTTCAATAATATGATATGTAAAAATAATTTTACGCACGTAAATTTGTTCTAGTTTCGACAAGGTTAACATTTACATTATATTGTTAAGGAACTAATACCATCCTATCAGTTTATGCTAAGTTTCTGATATATAATGCTGATGATACACATATCTCAAAAGATAACTGCGAACCCCATAAGCTCAGCGATTGAAGATAAACACGCGCAAGTGTTTATGTCTAAATTAGCTCTCGTTAAGATACCGACAGCGTTAGCTTAGTGCAGAACGTAGGCTTAGGTTACGTTGGGTGATGACGTAAGGACTAAAATTCATATTCATATTCTTTATTGTACATAATACAAACATATACAAATACATTAGGTAGTGGTAGTGGTAGGGACTCCCTTTTCCGCACTTAGACTCCCATTTTAATTTTAATATTTTTTAGGGTTCTTACGGAACCCTAAAAAATATTACCAAATGGTAATACCAAAGGTCTGGTCCCGTTTTTACCTTTGGTTATACCAAAGGGTAAAAACGGGACCCTATTACTGAGACTTCACGATCCGTCTGTCTGTCTGTCTGTCTGTCCGTCGGTCACCTGGCTGTATCTCATGAACCGTGATAGCTAGACAGTTAAAATTTTCACAGATGATGTATTTCTATTGCCGCTATACTAACAAATACTAAAAGCAGAATAAAATTAATACTTAAGGGGGGCTCCCATACAACAAACGTGATTTTATTGCCGTTTTTTTCTCGATATTAATAACAGCAACAGGTAGACGCTTGAAATATTTACAGAATATTTAGTTGTATATTCACTTCAAAAAATAATTACTATTAAATTAAAATAAAATAAATTAAGGGGGGCTCCCATACAACAAACGTGATTTCTTTGCCGTTTTTTTCTTCGCGTTGACATGCCACAGCCTCGCATTCCAGAATTACGTGGGCGGCTGATCCTTCGGCGTTAAGACAGCCCCTGCAAATTGGGCTGTCCATGGCGCCTATGTTGAATAAATGTTTGTTAAGAAGGGTGTGGCCCGTTATTCAATTTCTAAATACATTAGGATTCTAACAGCAAAACTCAGTGGCACTAGAAAAAAAAAAAAACCGACATATTTTCTTTTCATGCTACATAACTTCTAGTAGTAGACACACTTCGATCGACAAACTATTGAACACGTAATTATGACATGATATCTTGCGAAAACCACCCGATTCAAACGATAAAACGCCCATAACTTTTGAACGGCTGAACCGATTTTCATCAAAAATAGCAGAAAAACACTCTCAATAAAATTGCCAAAAAAAATCGGTTCATCCGTATAGGAAGTATGATGTCACAGACAGATACGATAGTGGCCAAAAAGTAAATACATATACCTACATGTCAATGCTGTTTATTTTGATATTAGATTAATCCTGCTTAGTGCTTATTTCTACCATCACATACTGATATTGGTAATTGGCAATTGCACCTACACAGTATAAAGATTTTCTTAACAAACAACGAATAAGTTAACCCGGCCATCTACATACTTATCTCTGTAACTTCCATGTAAGGGTATAGAGCGTGTACATAAAACGAAGCTTCTGGAATACCTAGAAACTAATGAGATCCTTAGTGACCGCCAAAACGGCTTCCACCGAAATCGGTCTACTGGGAATCTTCTAGCGTATGCCATTCACATATGGAGTGAGGCCAATGAGAACCACGGGGAAGCGCTTGCCGTCTCTCTCGACATTTCGAAGGCTTTCGATAGGGTCTGGCATGAAAGCCTTATTAGTAAGTTTCCTCCTTTCGGTCTGCCCAGTGGTCTATGTAATTGGATTGCAGACTTCCTGAGGGATCGATCCATTCGAGTAGACATCGATGGCTGCTTATCGGACCAATTGTTTATGAATGGGTTAAAACCTCAGGGGTAGGTACTCTCAGCAACATTATTCTTTATGCACCTTTGGGTATGCAGACGACAGCACTGTTGCTGAGAGATACTTGTCCAACGCACGGGCTACCGGGCCGCAGATCCGGTCTCTCCGTGAGGACATGGTGGAGCGTTTGGACCTGTCCTTGCAGGCAGTCTCCGAATGGGGCGATGCCAATCTGGTCAGGTTTAATGCTGCTTAAACCCAGGCGTGTCTTTTTTTGCTAAAAAGAGCCAATTTGAACCGGCTTTAACTTGCCGGGATGTGACTGTGCCAATAACGGACCACCTTGAGCTTCTTGGCGTTACGTTGACATCGACTATCAATTTTGGCCCATACATTAAGGCAAAGGCTCAGCTGGCTGCCAAAAAGTTGGGGATCCTTGCAAAGGTGAGAAGGTACTTCACGCCAGAACAGCTTCTCAATTTGTATCAAGCGCAAGTTCGATCATGCATGGAGTACTGTTCTCATCTATGGGATGGATCTGCCAAATACCAGCTTGACGCACTGGAGTCGATCGAAAAGCGGGCTAATCGGGCTTTCTCTTCGCCATCTCATCTTTTTCTCAGGTCAATTCAAAGCTCCAGAGCTTTGAACACCGTCGCCGAATTGCCAGCTTGTCGGTTTTTTATCGGTTACATTTCGGGGAGTGTGCGTTGGAATTGCATGATCTAATTCCACCTAGCCCGTTTCATCATCGGACTACCAGACGTACGGCGATACGCCATCGGTACATGGTGGACATCCAACCCATACGCATAAAACGTTTTGGAAACACTTTTATTATGCGTACAGCTAAGGAGTGTCATTCCCTGCCGGAGTCTGTGTTTCCCGACAGCTACAATCTAGGAGTCTTTAAGTCAAGAGTGAATAGGTTATTTCTAGGCAAGCGTGTATCACCGTCGACAACATCAGCGCTTACCAACAGGTGTAATAATCTCATTATCATCATTTCAGCCGTCTACTGATGGATATAGGCTTCCCTTAGACGTCGCCACATTTACCGATCCCTTGCGGCCTTCCAACGGTCTTTCAACAGTCGCCATTCCAGAACTTTTCAGCCCCATCGACAATCTGTTCTGCGAGCAATGTGCCCTGCCCACTGCTACTTATGTTTCGCCATTCTTCAAGATAATGACAGCTTATATTAAACAAAAAAAAAACAAAATTGAGTGCTTCGAAAAGAAAGCATACAATTACTTTAATCACGCACTCGTCCGAGTAACCTTGGAGTTATGGTAATTATAAGCTTCACACTGTTATTTTCGACATGACCGGACGTGTAAATTATGCCGTGAACACTTATTTAATGCTATTAATATTATAAATTCACCATAACACCTTTGGGCTAGCATTAGTTGTGGCCACGGTAAAAGGAAAAAAGAAAAGTCTTATTTCTTTTTTCAGCGACATATAAAAAACGAAAAGATAAATAACTGAATCTGGACAAGGCTGACACTAGAACGTGGGCATTATTTATTTAATTGTAACAAGAAAAAATCCTGTTCAAAAAAATACAAACGACTTCCAAATAAAAAAAAATACTAAGTGAAAATAACTTATTTTTCGGAAGTCGGTGTACCTGTTTTCGTTTCTTCGTTTTTTGACACCAACTTCCAAAATTGAAGTTATTTTTCACTTTGTAGTGTTTTTATTTGGAAGACTGTTGTATTTTTTTGTGAAAACATATTTTATTTTCACTTTTTAGTTGTGGCACATAATGGGTAAGACCTACAGTAGGGTACTTATAATGCCCAGAGTGATGTCAGAAAAGATTACCTGAATAACATGAATCTTGAACATAATCGATGAAATAAGAGTGTACCAGGGTGAACTGTACACATTTGTGTACCCATTTACAGGGTACTGGCGTGATGTTATGTTATGAAATGGTGTAAGCAATAAACAGATTGTGCGATTGCAACAATCCCAAAAGATTTGCCGTCATTTGTTTGTGACGCTCTTTAGAGCATTCTGTACCACCTTCTACACTTGCAGCCCGTCCTTCGTGTGCAGTATAATAACGCGTTCAGGAAACTGATGCAGTTTCCTTGGCATTGTAGTGCGTCAGGGATGTTTGGGGCGGCGCGTGTTGGTTGTTTTACGCGATAATGCGCAAGCGCGCAACATCAATGGTGGCCCGAGTTATGTACAGCCCCAACAGGGTTCTGAAAATGATTGCTGACAGAGTGGACTGTCCGTATATAGTTCACTGCTGTCAGTTACATGTGCCACCGTATCGTGTTATTTACTAATACTTAGTTTTAATGCATATTGTTACTAACCCTATATGAGTCTTCGCTCGAAATAAAGTTTTAGAATTTGAATTTATTGAAGAGTTCTGTTGTATATCGCCGAAGTTCTTCATCAGATCATCACCAAATTTAAATGGAACCTAATCGAGACAAAAAAAAGAATTTTCCTAATCGGTCCACAATTGACGGAGAAATCGGTTAACATACACAAAAACAAAAGCAAACTTAAATAGCCGAACTAAGAACCTCCTCCTTTTTGGAAAGTCTTTTAAAAACATATCTCTATGCTTAGCAGTGGGCGAAGTCTGGTTGTGAATGATGACGAACTTTACTCTCTCAATCTCATAGTCCCAAGTACACTCACCATCAGCATGTTTGTATGGTAATATATCTTGCTATTTCCTCCATGAAACTGAAGGAGGTCCAGCATAATATCCGGAGTAACCTCCAGTACCAATTCGGCAGACTTTATGCCTGATCTATTTTCTAATATTTCTTTTTCGTGTGTTTTTCGTATGTGGCCTCCTAAAGTCAGAGTTAATTAAGCTGCCTCTGGGCACCCCACAGGCCTCTGACTTGGCTATTTCAGACTTACATTAACAATGTAAGTCAAGGTTTCCTCACGATGTTTTCCTTCAGCGTTGCCGGTGATGTCCAAGATCAACTTAGAAAGTACGTATGAATTTGAAAAAATCACATTGGTACTTGCCCAGATTTGAACCGACGACTTCATGCACGAGAGGTGAGGTCTTAGCCACTGGGCCATAACGAGGATAATGGGCTACCGTGAGGAAATTTTATAATAGCTCATAGGTACTGAAACGTTTTAACTAGGACATTTATTTATTTATATACACTTTATTGTACACCAAGCCAAAAACAATATTACATACGTAAACCTTAAAATTAAAACAAACATACAACAGGCGACCTTATCGCGTTCTGCGATCTCTTCCAGGCAACCCAGAATGGAGAGAGATAGCCTGGATACGACATGGGGTTGCACTTGGTGCAAGTTTGAATAAAACAATAAGTTCAAACATAAAAAGCACTAAATATAAAATACTAAAATAGATACGTACATACATATAAATATACAGTCAAGAAAACAATACAGCTGCAACAAGAAGAAGATTTTTCCACTTTTAGACCAGTTCTTTTAGCGGACAAATTATTTTTGGATATCAGTTTTGCTATGTCATTAATCAACAAAAGTCTACTGCACAAACAGCTCATTTTCGAACCATTTCTATCTTTGGTAACCCCACGAAACAAATCTTATACCCACTCACACCTACAACCAATAAAAAACTGAAACACAGCAATAAAATAACCGCTTAATACCGCCACATAGCCGTTATAAATAGCCGCTAAATAACCGTTATTCGTGTAAGCATTACACGCACTTGACGTCTGTGTAGTGGCGTTAGCTGAATATATCGTGGGTTTAGTCTTGCATCATTAATATACCATTTTGCTAAATCCCTGTTACATACATAGGATAACCTTGGAGTGTTTAACGTGTATTCTCCTTTTGTTTAGGGTGCTATTTTCGAGTTAGATTGAGATTTTATTTTTGAGTGGTTGTAGGCTGTAGACCAGGGGTTCCCAATTTTTTCTTGTCTCGCGTCCCTATTGCCTAAAAGGAAAATGCCCACGCCCCCCTTTTGTATTGGTAAATTAACTAACTGCTAACCTAACATTAACAATAATTTACAAAAATATTTAAGTTAAAGAAGTCGGTGCCAAAAAATTATGAAACGAAAACAGGCACACTGACTTCCGAAATTAAAGTGATTTTTAAATTTGTAGTGTTTTTATTTGGAAGTCAGTATTTTTTCTAATTTTTTTTTTAAATTTCAAAACTTTGCTCTGGGCAGCGCGATGTGCGCGAGTGACGAAGTACCTACTATCTACTCGCCATTCGGATTCAGGCCCCCTTTATATGTTGTCACGCCAAACTAAGGGGGTCCGCGTCCTCCAGTTTGAAAATCACTGCTCTAGATAAAGTGTCATAATGTTTTTCGCTATCAAAGTTTCGGATTTGGCCATCCACGCCCACGTGGAAAACTCTCTGTACAGGAGTACCTTGATAACTAAATCGTGTTCTCGTTTGTCCTACACAAAGCCAATGCAAATATGTGAAGCGCATTCGCCAACAGAAACTTTGTAGTTGGATTACAAGACTACTGTAGTAACTTAGATCGAAATCTATTGTTCTAACATCACTTTCAAGTTCATCTTGGTTCACGAAGGTGGTAATTTTGAAGTTTACCTTTCGAGATTGTCTGTATTGTGCCTTGTGCTGTCATTTGAGTGGGGTTCTAAATAAATAAAGTTTAATTTTTTGCCAAATAATTTGGGATCTGCTTCTAGTCTGTCGAAATTCCGATTCAGAGTGTTTATAGGTGGAACTCAATACCAGAATTTTCTCTTTACTATCAAAAAAAACGTGGACCCACACTAAAAATTTCTTCCTGTACCGTGGGTGCATTTACAAACATTTAAACACATACACAAGAAACCAAGATCCGGAACAACTATCTGTAAGCCATACAAATATTGGTCCCGTACCACTACGCCAGCGAGCGATTGCTAATTAGTTAAAAACGATATCTTTTTGGAAGACTGTTTGTAAGAGTTTAGGATTTCTGCCTACCCGGAATGATCGTCGAGGGTCTAAGTAAAAGAGAGAGAGAGAGTAGAGGGCCCGAGCCGAAATCATCGGCCTTACGTGCTTTCCGAGACGCAATGGGGTCTCTGTCTGAAAATAATGGGTTTCTAGTTCTACTTTCAGATGTTTTTAATTGACAGACTCGCGTTTGAACACTATCTTACCTTGTAGTAAGCTATGATGTGATCGACAATGGAGATCACTTGTCTAAAATTTATCTATTACTTTCGCCTTAAAGACTTCCGCAGGCTTATAACGTATCTTTTGCAAGAGCAAAACGATAGCGATTTTTGCGTAATAATTGCTCTTCAATACAGAAGTTTTAGAGTTGTTGGCGATTTTTTTTTAAATACGTGCATTTGAAAAGCAGCGATCGATTAGCAAACGATTGTGCTACACTGCAGGTAATTCCGACTTTTATGACATAAAACGTTTGATCGGTATCGTTTTGCTCTTGCAAAAGATACGTAATAAGCCTGCCGGTTATAGCTGCCGGCCAGTATTCGGAAGAAATGTCTCAAAAATTTTCATAAATAGTTTTCTAGGCAGTGGGCTCAAACAACCTAAAAACTTTACCCATTGACTTTTCTTTTTAATATCGTTGCACATGCTGAGATAGGAGCCTTTTTGGTCTCGCACGGGCTTATTTATTTTTATTTTTTATTATTGTTTGTGTTTTGCTTCCTGTGCGGGTCAGAAATAAATGTTTTTTCCATCTTTCTTTCTATCAAAAACGAAGAATCCATCATGCGAAAATACAATTCCCCTTTAAACACTCAAGAAATGATCTCACTACTCAACTAAAATAATATGCAAAGTTGACCATTACAGGCGGCCCTCTCTAAGGCATATTACACAACAGTGAAAATTCCCTTCTCCCGCCTCATTTACATCTGAATGTAGCCCTGCCCTTTGTTTATTCACGCTGTACATTTAGCTGTTAGGGGTAAGCACAGTTTGATGTATGTAAGGTAAGGGTGGGTTCTTCATTTGCATATTCTGTAAAGGATGGGTTCGTAAGTTTATTGTTTTAAAATCTGATAAAGAGTTTTTGAAATTATGGTCTGTAATTTTTGTATATCATCATGGCTTTGAATAGAATTACTTATTTAGGACTATTTTATCCAGAGTGATATTATTACAAGTTTTATCTGATGAATAAATATGGTGGTTTGACAAATTTCATTCAACGTATCGTCTTCCGGTTCGCGTTCGCCATTCCAGAACTTTTCGGCCCCATCGGCCATCCGTTCTGCGAGCAATATGCCCTGTCCACTGCCACTTAAGTTTGGAAATTCTTCGGGCTATGTTGGTAACTTTGGTTCTCCTGCGGATATCCTCATTTCTGACATGATCACGAAACGAAACGCCGAGCATAGCCCTCTCCATTGCTCTTTGGGTGACCACCAAAACCTAACCCCCACCAAACCATTAAAAAGTGTTCCTCGACGTCCTTAATTGAAAAACGACGCAGTCTAATGCCGCTATAGACCGCGTCATTTTAAATGGACTTTAAAATATTAAAAAAA
The DNA here is from genome assembly GCA_948252205.1 of Orthosia incerta. NCBI lineage: Eukaryota > Metazoa > Arthropoda > Insecta > Lepidoptera > Noctuidae > Orthosia > Orthosia incerta. Next base: position 20,452,077 of record OX411764.1, on the reverse strand, counting down.
ACCTAAACGCCTAGTTAACACTTCGCGTAACCCAAAGGCTGCATGACACAAGCGATTTCGTTTACCTTGGTCCAAGGATAAGCAATGCCATTCAACGTGGCAATGTTGCTAGTCTTTTGGGCACAATACCGGTGGACAGCGATGTGGAGGTGTTTTTCGACGCCATATTTTGGACATGTATGTTTTTAGGCTAAGTAAGTTAGTAGTTTTTAATTGTTAAAGTTTAGTTAAGTAAATGTAGTTATTAAGTATGTTTTACTTTGCTTAAAAAATACCTCCAACGTACAGACAAAATTTAATCCAATTTTATATTACTAGGTAGGTACGATCTCACATCATAGGTTACCCGTAATTACCTGCCAACAACACAAAGTAACGCGTTCTGCCTCCAATTAATATCCGCTGCCTCGTCAAGATGGCTGACGGTCCTGTCAAGTGGCTACCGAAATTGATGGGCTTGTTAAATTAAAGGGTAGGTTCGGGTCATGGAGTAGGGAGTGGATGGAGTGTTTGTTTGAGGACGGCGGTCAGCAACAGGAGTAGTGGTGGGGGAAAAGTAAGGTACCTAAATGAGAATTTCTGTGCAAATTTTTAAATAAAACTTTTTTAGCATAGAGACTAGGCAGTTGAAAACTCGTTGAAAAGGTCTCATTTTAGGAGATTTAATCGCGATCGCTTTCATAATGTAAGTGCAGAAAACATTCCGCGAAGAAACCATTTCACAATGAATTTGAAGATTGATGTAGCAACAAGCAAAAGAACAACAACTAATTTTAAGTGATTGCAAGTGTGACTTAGGGAGCTTCCTAATGGCGCGACGCAATTTTTATTTCGTCGATAGGCGTGCGTGATAACGCACGTATATTCTAAGAAAATTTCTTGTGCAAATTGGACGAATTACATTTTTTTTTTTAAATAAAACGTTGCCCCACACTAGGAATTTCTCCTGTATCGTGGGAGCGTTTACAAATATATAAACTCACATACACAAACACCCAGAGCCGGAACAACTATTTGTAGATCATACAAATAAGTGTTCCGTGCGGGAATCGAACCCGCGACACGCAGCGCAGCAGTCAATCGCTCAACCACTGCGCCAACCGTGCGCCCAAACATTGCAATACGTCGATGTTAACGTACTTAAAATTTCGCTTAGTTAACATAGCTTGTCAGTGTGATATAAATCGAATCGAGCGTCGAGCCATTAGGAAGGTCGCTTACTATATTTCATTACGAGTTGACACTCCATTTCGTCATTGCTCAGGGGATTCTCAACAAGGGATTGATGTAAAGCTCTCTGTATTTTGTGTGGTTTACAATGAGTAACCATGTAGGTAGTATGTGACTGAAGGTACTTTGAACATTCACATTGGTAGCAGGATCACTTGACTGGATTGTTCTATGGATCGGAATTTGAGTAAGCCACCTTTTTTTTTTTGGGAAATCATCCAATGACTTTTACTGACTAAAACCCACCCGTGTTCCTTCAGATGGGCCAGGGCCGCGGTAAATCTTTTTCAAATTTATCCGCGACCCAGACAGGCATCGGCCCTGGTGGATCCAGTTTTTGCTGACATCTCTTTGAGGCGCGCGTGGAACACTAAGCACCGTAGACTCGGGCCTAGTCCTTATCTGGCTCTATGGCGAGGTGAAGTGAGTCACCTGGAACTCTTACAACAATTGGTTTGTTACTAATATGGCTAGAAAAACGAAAATTATCACTGAGTGCCATAACATGCTAATTTTATCCCCGGAACACATCATCGCTTAACATCAGGCGAGATAGTGTTCAAACGCGAGTTTTTATTTTTATAATCTGTAGGGATTATAAAAAGAAAAAAATATTTTTTACAAAAAATCAAACCGACTTCCAAAACAAAACACTTCAAAGCGAAAAATAACTTTCTTTTCCGAAGTCGGTGTCGAATAACGGAAAACAATGAGTATAAAAGACACCAACTTCGAAAAAGATTTTTTGTAAAAATGATTTTTATTTTCCTCTTTTTAGTTTTGGTAGGTACCTCAAATTAACATGAAAAGACGATTCCAATAAGCCCAAACACGACTAGGATACATTGTTTTATTTCGGAGTTGCAGTGGCCATTGTGGGAAGACCACAATGGCCACTGCAACTCCGATCATCAGTTCCACTTCACCAAATGATACTTTTTGATTGCAAATGATTGCATCATTGATGGAAATACCAAAATCGCTATATGTATGCCTATAATATTTGAGGAGAACCCTCGATTTCTCTGGGATCCTTATCATGGTACCACCGTTGGAATATATCCTTTCCAACAAAAAAAGAATCATCAAAATCGGTTTATAAATGACGACATTTTCCGCGAACACATAAAAAAGAAACATTATACGGTCGAATTGAGAAACCTTCTCCTTTTTTGGGAAGTCGGTTAAAAAGAGAAATTAAATATTATTTTGGTAGGTATAGGCACGGGAGTGCAACCGCAGGCACAAGCTAGTAAACTATAAACGTAATCACAATTCAAGTAAAGTTAAACATGGAAAAACAGACATACCACAGTTTTATTTGAAACAAAAACTACCCTCACCATTCACATTTACACCATAAACCTACTTACATTACAACCTAATCTACTACCCCCATATCCCGTAGTTCCACTAAAAACGGCCATAGAATATCACACGAGATACAACTAGCGGTGACATCACAAAAAGGACTAAATGGGGCCCAAATCTGATATCCTTATAGACTTAATGAAACTTGATGTGTACAAAAAGTGTTTACAGCGACCAGTTGGTCTTGATCCTTGATTGCGGCGTCCTAGCTTTGATGGCAAGTACCATTGTCGTTTGTTTGTTTGTCGGCTTATTTATTCTTTGTGGAGGTTCCCACTAGATAAACCTGCAACCTCGTTAAGACTGTGGGAATGCGCTGTATGTGATGCACAGAACCGGACGCCGTAGCCACTTGGGGGATACCTATTTTCAGCAGTGATAGATAGCAATGCAAAGCAATAAACTATTTACAATGCATGTCCTCGAAAAGAGCGTTTTCCAAGCTGCCAATCTGTGCGGAAAGTGTCACTTTTTTTACTAGTGCTTTTTACTTTTCTGTACTTTTTTTTGATTTTTAACTCCAACGTCAGCCGCCACATAGAGTTTTTATTATTTGAGAAAAGTTTTAAAAATTAGTTAAGTACAGATTATCATTCATATAAAAGGTAAAATAAAACTAATACTACATTATGCGTTTTTAATTACTCTAGATTTAGATTATGATCAATAAATTAATTTTACAATGCATGTCCTCAAAAAGAGCGTTTTCCAAGCAGCCAAACTGTGCGGAAAGTGTCACTTTTTTTACTAGTGCTTTTTACTTTCCTGTACTTTTTTAATTTTTAACTCCAACGTCAGCCCGCCGCATAGAGTTTTTATTATTTGAGAAAAGTTTTAAAAATTAGTTAAGTATAGATTATCATTCATATAAAAGGTAAAACAAAACTAATACTTTACTTAAAGCATTTTTAATTACTCTAGATTTAGATTTTGATCAATAAATTAATTTTAAATATTCATTAAATATGTTTGGCAGAATGAATATTTTGCTCGTGCCTTTTTGCGTTACGACGTGACAGCTATTTGCACATGCGCAGTAGATATGCCCTAGGAACTATGAACTATTAGTTAATCTGTGGACAGTGGATATGCTGAGCGCCTTCGAATAAACGCCATTTTATTAATTTCTTGTTTGGTTCAGATATATTTTTTTATTTCCTCGCACAATGCATAGTTAAATTTTGTATGATACACGTGCGTAAGATGATTTCCGACTCGTGTCGATTTATCCACTCATCGGAAATCACCTACTTGCCGCACTTGTAGCATAAATAACTATTAAATATTCAATAAATTTGTTTGGCAGAATGCATATTTTGCTCGTGCCTTTTTGCGGTACGACGTGACAGCTATTTGAACATGCGCAGTAGATATGCCCGAGGAACTATTAGTTAATCTGTGGATATGCTGAGCGCGCTTGAATAAGCCCGCAATTTTATTATTTCCTCGCACAATGCATAGTAAAATGTTGTATGATACACGTACGTAAGATGATTCTCGACTCGTGTTTATTTATCCAATCATCGGAAATCACCTACCTTTCGCACTTGTAGCATAAATAACTGTCAGTGCACACAAAAGACAGAATTACACACACAATCACAAATTAATTATTTTAATTAAAAAAAAGTTAATTAAAAAAACAAAAAACCCGTAAACAAGAAGAAAATCATGCTATACTATCCCCCGACTGCACAGCATGATTTTCTTTTTGTTTACGTCTTTTTAGTTCGCTTCATAAACAGTTCGGTTTTTTGTTTTTTTGAATTAACTTTTGTTATTTATAACTTTTTAGTTATTTTTTTATGTTTTTGTGTTATGTACATTTAAACATAAAAGTGTTATATGTTTTTAAAATCTCCTCTTAAATTAAGATACCCCACACGATGGGTTTGGAAGAAAAAACATACATACATAGACTGATAAACACAATATCCTTCTCATGCAGTCGGATAAAAAGAAAACTGGCCAAGTGCGAGTCGGACTTGCGCACGAAGGGTTCCGTACCATTATCGCAAAAAACGGCAAAAAAATCACGTTTGTTGTATGGGAGCCCCCCTTAATTTATTTTATTTTAATTTAATAACAATTATTTTTTGAAGTGAATATACAACTTAATATTCTGTGAATATTTCAAGCGTCTACCTGTTGCCGTTATTGATATCGAGCAAAAAACGGCAAAAAAATCACGTTTGTTGTATGGGAGCCCCCCTTAAATATTAATTTTATTCTGTTTTTAGTATTTGTTGTTATAACAACAAATACTAAAAACAGAATAAAATTACTTATTATTATTATTATTATTTTGGTATCGACTTACAAGTTGTTGTAAGTCGATACCAGAACACAGTTCGAACTCAGTCAGGCGCTTTACTTTGTGTGAATTATTTCATCACCAGTGCTCTCAAAACGGCGAAGGAAAACATTGTGAGGAAACTGGCATGTCTTAGAACCAAAAATTCAAAGATATGTGCCATGCATCAACCCGCACTTGGCCCGCGCTCGTGGTGGTTTATGGCCCATTCCCTCTCACAGACAGGAGGCCAGCACGCACAACGGACCAAATCGTAGTCTCAGAGCGGCAATGGACCCCCCATCTATCCTATTCTATACTGGTACTCAACAACCCGTTACTCTGGAAGTCGACCTAAACATGTTTAGTTGGTTAATTTCTTCTTTGCAGTATGAACGCGAGGTGGTATTGGTTCTGGCTGGAGTTCGTAGCTCTGCCGTAGGTACTGGCTACCACACATTTGTGGGATTATCTTGATATTGACTGCACCATAACGTTGTAGCAGTGATGGTGGTTTTTGTCGCAGTTATAATATTCACAACGGATCTTTATGTCTCTGAATTGGCTGCAAGACCCTGCGCAGTAACTTTTTTTTCCCAACTGCTGAAGGAGGGTAATGTGTTTATCAGTCTATGTATGTATGTATGTTTGTTCCTATGTGGCGTTCTAGAGACCAAACGCGTTGGCCGATTTTGATGGTTCATACGTCAATCGATTCGTCTTAACCCCGCAAGTGTCATTGGCTACATTAAAATTGGAAAATAGAAAATGGCGGCTTTTGTATGTTTAAATGTACCGAAATCTTTAAAAAAATTACTCTAAAGTTATAAATAAAAAAAGTTAATTAAAATAATCAAAAAACGCGACTGCTTAAAAAGCGAACTAAAAACCCGTAAACAAGAAGAAAATCGATACATCTGGTTTTGGTCAGCCAGCTCGCCAATACGTATCCTCCGACTGCACAGGATGATTTTCTTCTTGTTTAAAAAGCAAACCCGACGGTTTTTTTTTTTCATTAACTTTTTTTATTGTGTCAATATTGAAAGTGAAGATAGCGTTGTATAACTGTCTCTTTCACTCGCTTACGTTTGTCGCATCATCCTATCTCGTTTACTCTATGCAGTATATTCTATGACAAACTGTTTCTTGCGCAATGGATGACAGAGCCAACTTCAGAGACACAAAGATCCGCTGTGAATATTATACTGACGTGTGATTGTGCAAAGCTTAGTAAAGGGAATTATTAATTATTAAAAACTCAGATTAATAAAGGGAAATTATTAACCAGGTGAAAAATGTACTGAATGGGCGACTATTATACTAAGTTAGTAACTATTTAGCCAGTTTGAGTAATATCTTTTAGGAGGTTTTTGTAATATGCGGTTATAATATTGAAACATACTTTAATTGTATTTAATTTGGGGTTCTATTTTTCTATTTTAGCATATTATTCTTTCAAAAATAGCAGAATAACCAACGAGGCGACATCGCTGTGCGAGACTTCGCGTGTATTCGTGTTTTCAACGAAATAGTCCAAGAGCGAGCGAAGCGAGCTCGGGAACTTAGGGCACCCCGTCACGGATAGGTTAGGTTCGAAGGGGATGACGGGAGCTGAAGTGAGCGAACGAAGCGTGCGAACTTAGCTCCGTCATCTCCTTCATGTTGATTACTTCAGACCCTGCTTACAGAAAAAGTCGCTATTTTAAGTCGCTTTTTTAAACATTTGCATTCGCCTACTGGTTGTCGCTTACTTATTATTTCAGTAAGTCATATTCAGTATTTTTTACACCTTTAATTTGAATTTATTTTCGCTCATTTAAATACTATCCTTTAATAATTAATAAAAATTGAAGGCGGAGGACTTGGTGCCGATCCAGGAGCTCATAATTGAGAAACTGGAAGTGGCGCCGGATCCTCTGCCTGTCCTAGCGGTTGCTCCCGGAGTCGTCGCAGGTGCAATTCATGTATCCTGCGACGACTCTGATGCAGCCAACTGGTTTCGGGGTGCCATCCACAATGTGGAACTTGGTGCCCTGAAACTCAAGGTTGTTGACGCCAGGGACCTTCCAAAGCCAGTCAAAATGGCATGGAAGAGTCGCAACTTGGCGTTGCAAGACTCTGCCCGGGCCATTCGATTGCTCCAGCGACTCAACCCTACCTTGAGGACGAACGACTGGAAGGTCGTGAATACGCTCACTGAGCAGACCGGCATCCGTCGTATCGTCCTCATGGACGGGGTGTCCGCTGGGGTCATCAAGGCCGCGGGCTACTCTCTTCCAGGAGGGATTGAACGATACTCGTTCAAGCTCCTGGAAGAAGACAAGGGAGAGGCGCCTGCTGCGGAAGCAGAAGTGGAGCCCTCCGAGGATGGACCACCACAACATGGGGAGGCCATTGAAGAAATCTCTGCTGACGGCGCAGCGCAGGCAACAGAGATTGGGACCAGAGCGTCGGAGACAGACCACGAGGATGACATCCTCGGGGACTTCGACAACCTGGGAATCGAGTCGCCGACTGCTCTCGAGGAGAGCCAGGCGATGGAGGAGGGGCCTCAAGACTAAGGCCCTCCCATATCAACACAGACCCATCAAAATCATCCAAGAGGGAGGGACTAAGGTGTGTACAAATTAATTTGCATCATTGCAGAGCCGCTACTGCCCTTCTGGCTCGGCAACTGAAGCTTAACACATACGACGTTGCCTTGATACAGGAACCTTATCTGTATAAGGGGACTATAAAAGGCTTAGGTGGGACAGGAGGCATGGTGCTCTATGACTGTCCAACTAATGACGCGAGGACTTGCATCTATATCAGGGGCGGTGTAGAGGCAATGCCCTTACGTACTTTCTGTTACAGGGATCTCACAACAACCTTGATCCAAGTGGGGACGGGAACAGAGAAAAGGAGAATCATCCTTGCCTCTGCCTATCTCCCATATGAACAAAAAGAACCAGTAACACCACTAATCAGAAGACTGGTTGATTACGGCAACCAAAAGAACCTTGACCTGATACTTGGTTGCGATGCGAACGCACACCACGTCGTTTGGGGCAGCTCGGATGTCAACAAACGAGGGGAGGATTTGTTGGACTTTGTGGTAAGCTCTTCTTTACAAATCCTTAACGTAGGCAATAAACCTACTTTTAGAACTTCTGCGAGGACTGAAGTTATTGACCTTACGCTGGCCTCAAACAGGGCCAGCGCTCATATTGAAAATTGGCATGTATCGGACGAAATCTCTTTGTCTGACCATAATTATATATGCTTTAGGTTTAGGACGGCGGGAGAAGCCGAAACTAGACGAAGGAGAAACCCAAGGTATACAAATTGGGACTCATACAGGAGGGACCTCAAAGTAAATCTGGGGAGCCCTAAAGGTAAGCTCAATTCCATACTGGATATAGAATTTGAAGCGGACAGAATCAAGGCAGGCATCATCGGTGCATGGGAAGATAACTGCCCAGAGAAGAAGGCCTTTGGCAAAAAGGTACCATGGTGGACTCCTGAAATAGCCAAAATACGTCAGGAAACACGACAGGCCTTTAATGATGCAAAAGCCAGGAAGGATTTTTCCGGCTATCATAGCATGCTAACAAGGTATAACACGGCGGTACGCAAGGCCAGAAGAACTAATTGGCGGCAGCATTGCACTTCCATCGAAACTCTGCCAAATGGGATGAGGTTGTGCAAGGCAATGTCCATGACCAAGACAAACCCACTAGCATCTGTAAGGGATGAGAATGGGCAACTCACGGAAACTGGACAGGACACTCTGGGCGTGATGTTTAGGACCCACTTCCCAGAATGTATACTGCGCGATAGCGATGAAGAGGAACCAGTCACAAGGGACGAGCTTACAAGGCACACGTCCAAAAATAACTGGCTCACGGCAAAGAAAGTGGTAGATGAAAATAAACTGAAGCTGGCCATAGCGGGCTTCCAGCCACTCAAATCCCCTGGTCCAGATGGCATCTACCCAATACTATTGCAAGAAGGGGCATCTGTTTTGATACCCCATTTGAGTAAGCTCTACAGAGCCTGCATAGCCTTTGGGTACGTACCCAAAGCATGGAGGGAGGTCAAAGTCACCTTTATACCGAAGGTGGGTAGACCGACTTACGAAGAAGCTAAAGCTTACAGGCCCATTAGTCTATCATCCTTTCTCTTGAAAACTCTGGAGAAACTGGTAGACAGGTACTTAAGAGAGGGTCCTCTGAAGGTATTCCCCCTACATAAACTACAATGCGCCTACAGCCCCGGCAAATCTACGGAAACGGCATTGCACTATGTTGCGAGTCGAGCCGAGGCTGCGCTAGAGGGACAAGAAATATGTGTCGGGGCTTTCCTCGACATAGAGGGAGCCTTTGACAAGACAACATTTGAGTCCATACGCACTGCTGCAAAGGAACATGGCATCAATGATACCACGTGCAACTGGATTGACTATATGCTGAGAAGCAGAACAGTCAGATCGGAACTAATGGGAGACAGACTTAGTGCAAAAACAACAAGAGGTTGTCCGCAAGGCGGAGTGCTGTCACCATTATTGTGGTGCTTGGTAGTAGACTCGCTACTAACCAAACTCAATACCGGACCATTCTACACAGTAGGCTATGCGGATGACATAGCTATAATGGTCAATGGTAAATTCCCGAACATAGTGTCTGGATTATTACAACAGGCATTGAGGATGACAGAGGAATGGTGTACAGTGAACCACCTCTCTATCAACCCAAGCAAAGCAGTCATTATTCCCTTCACGAGGAAGAGACAACTAGGAAACCTAGGAGAGCTCTCCCTCAATGGAATAAAACTGCCCTGGTCCACCGAAGTTAAATATCTGGGTGTAACGCTGGATAAAGAACTCAGGTGGAAAACTCATGTGGAAAATATTACGACAAAGGCCTTACGAGTGTTCGGCATGTGTCGTTCTACCTACGGTAAAACTTGGGGGCTAAAGCCCAAAGTGATACGATGGCTGTACCGGACAATGATAATACCTATTATCACATACGGCAGCATAGTGTGGTGGCCAAGAACAAAGCTTGCCTCGTGCAAAGCGCCACTCACCAGGTTACAAAGAACAGTGTGTCTCGGCATCACGGGTGCTTTCAGGACAACACCTACGGCAGCGATTGAGAGATACCTCAATATCCCTCCTCTGCATATGATGGTTGAATTCGAGGCAAGGAAGACATTACATCGTCTCGCTGTCGCTGGACTATGGGATGCCTCTAAGCCAAAGACTAACCATACAAAGTTCGATGAGAATGAAGACCTGGATCGGGTAGCAAGCATGTTATCCGATAAAATGCAAACTATGTTTGTGTTTGAGAGGTCTTTCAAGGTCCAAATCCCTACAATAGAGGACTGGACGAAGGGACTTGATCCACCAGAACAAGATAGTCTGGTGTGGTACACTGATGGATCCAAAATGGAATCAGGTACAGGAGCGGGAATATACGCAAAAGGCTACAAATGTAGCAAAAGCTTAGGGAAGATGGCAACTGTATTCCAAGCGGAAACATATGCCATTATAACCTGCGCTCAAGAGAATATAGATAGAGGGACTAAAGGTAAATCCATATATATTCTTAGTGACAGTCAGGCTGCAATCAAAGCCATGGCATCCTACAAAGTGGACTCCGGACTTATTCTGGATGCTATCCAAACCCTAAACAGGCTTGGGAAGCACAACAGGGTAAAACTGATGTGGGTCCCTGGGCACAAAGGATTCCATGGTAACGAAGTGGCTGATGAACTGGCAAGGGAGGGCTCAGCGAATTATTTTGTGGGTCCAGAACCATGTGTAGGCATCTCGACGTGTCTCGTAAAAGCCGCATTTAGGGAGTTTGCAGATCACAGACAACGAACTTGTTGGCTGTCTACTACCGGTCTACAACACTCCAAGAGATTCCTGGGCTCCACTTTCAAAGCCCGGGATTGCATTTGGAACATGAGCAGGGGGCAAATCCGCTACCTGCTTGGGGCCTTTACTGGGCACTTTGGAACCAACGACATGCTCATGAAGATGGGTCTAACCGCGACACCCATGTGCAGGTTGTGTGGGGAACATACGGAACGCATGGAGCACCTACTGTGCACATGCGATGCACTGGCTGGTAAGCGAATGAGTCTCCTAGGGGTTGGATACCCAAAACCAGAAGATTATAGGCTCATATCTCCTAGTCTCGTTGTAAGACTCATGAAAACGGTTTTCAACGAGAATGAGGAGGAGTAAGTTATCTAGGGGACCACAAAAGATCCCAATGGGTCGAAGTGTCCGAGGTATTTCTCGGCCCCTCCATAAGATAAGATAAGATCCTTTAATAAATAAATACGCGCTAACTTTTTTGCGTAAACAGGTATGAATAATACTGAAAAGCCCTACCCTAAGTACATTAAGTATAGGGATTTATTCAACAGAAACAGAATAAATAAAAATAATTGGTTACGACGACTGATGATTTTAATTTGTTTTTTGATTCTTTTACCGATTGTGAATGTGTGAACATTGTAGGCTTTCTAGATTTCTAGATGATTGTTAACATTTGTTAACTTTTTATTTTGTTTTTTTTTTTTTAATTTCTTACGACTTATTGTCGGGCCTACGTTGTCCCCTCATATCCAAGTACTAATGCTGTAACATGGAAATATTGTAAACACAAAATTTTTAAAAGAGTAACCATGGAGTTTCTTGCCGGTTCTTCTCCATAGGAAACGACTAAACCGAACCGTGCACCTTTTGTCGACGTTTTATAAGTGCCCATGTAGGCCTACGTAAAATAAAATAAAAAATGATTTTGATTTTTGATTTTGATGGTAAATGAGGATAAATTTCATTCATATGAAAATTATTTTCCAGTTGAGTTGAGAAGCTTTTATAATCAAAAAGTATTTTTTTGAAACTACCTCTTATATTATTCTTCATCGTATCGATGATTCCACAAAAACATTCGTATTGACCAGAATTCAGTTTTCATTTGCCTCACAAAGGTCCTTCAGGGTGCAGGTGTTGTTGCACAGAGAGTACGATAGGAGGTGAGGCATTCTGTAGGACAACGGACTATCTAACTAAGTTGTGTCTGCAGCGATTCACTTGGCTTCGGCGTCGGTTTAATGATTTCCAAGTGGGCCATGGATGTTGGTAGCCTACATCAGCTTTTCTGCTGGCTCATCATATTCAGTCGGAGAAATACAAGTGCCACATCACACATCACATCATCAGCCTATTAATGTTCCCACTGCTGGGACACAGGCCTCCTCTCTGTGAGTGGGAATGGGCCGTAATCCACCACGCGGGCCCAGTGCGGGTTGGTGGATGTCACATGTCTTCGAATTTTTGGTTCTAGGACATGCCGGTTTCCTCACGATGTTTTCCTTCGCCGTTTTGAGAGCAGTGGTGATGAAATAATTTACACAAAGTAAAGCGCCTGCCTGGGCTCGAACCCACAACCTACAACTTGTAAGTCGCGGCTGATACCACTGGGCCACCACTGCTCTCTAAATACAAGTGTATTCACAGTCAATCACCGGGAATTGGGCCAACTTGCAAGCTTTGTCAGGGAGTGGTGAAACTAAATAAATGCTTAAGATCAGACCGCCTTTGTACCCACAAAATTAAGTTTTTGTAAATGACATGTGCAATTTTTTGGTGTACATAAATTATGTTTTATCCTATTCTAAGAAAAGGTTTCGTTAGGTTCGAAAATAAGGTTTAGTTGATATAGAACCTATTCGTAAAAAGGCTTACGGCGAAAAATAGGACTTCTCGGAGTGGCTTATTCTTCAAAAGACTTGCTCTAATAATACCTCATTCTGGAAAAGACTCATTCGTATATAATATTCGTGTACTGACCATTTTCAGAATGAAGCATATCGCGAATAATTCCACAAACGACTACAGGTCATTGCGCGAATAAGTCCAATGTCAACTAAGCCGAATAAAATGGGTAAATTTTATTCCAGTTAGTCAGGATCTGAAAGCAGCATTAAATATTTTAGGATCTGAACATTAATAACCCAAGGAATTAACTATAAAAACTTGAGAGGTGTCAAGGGACACCCGGATGTAACGAAGTTCCTTTAGTATATATATAAATATATATATACTCTCTCGACTTCGTAAACACAACAGCGTATAGGTTAGAAACACGCGCACGCCGCACGGCTTACAACTATAGCAAAAAGTGTCGTTACAACTTTTCGTCTTAATTCTTTCCGTCTAGCCCCCTTTCGCAACGCGCGATAAGGAACTTCGTTCCAATAAATTTATTCATCAAAATTATTTTTTAAAACAAACTTTTATCGTATTCTTCTCAGCAAACCCTTTCATTTGATACCTATATCATGCCACTAGCTGTCCCACGCGGCTTTGCTCCCGTCAACTGGCTACGTATCTACCCTATCCTACACCTACCCTACACCTACCCTACACCTACCCTACACCTACCCTACACCTACCCTACACCTACCCTACACCTACCCTACACCTACCCTACACCTACCCTACACCTACCCTACACCTACCCTACACCTACCCTACACCTACCCTACACCTACCCTACACCTACCCTACACCTACCCTACACCTACCCTACACCTACCCTACACCTACCCTACACCTACCCTACACCTACCCTACACCTACCCTACACCTACCCTACACCTACCCTACACCTACCCTACACCTACCCTACACCTACCCTACACCTACCCTACACCTACCCTACACCTACCCTACACCTACCCTACACCTACCCTACACCTACCCTACACCTACCCTACACCTACCCTACACCTACCCTACACCTACCCTACACCTACCCTACACCTACCCTACACCTACCCTACACCTACCCTACACCTACCCTACACCTACCCTACACCTACCCTACACCTACCCTACACCTACCCTACACCTACCCTACACCTACCCTACACCTACCCTACACCTACCCTACACCTACCCTACACCTACCCTACACCTACCCTACACCTACCCTACACCTACCCTACACCTACCCTACACCTACCCTACACCTACCCTACACCTACCCTACACCTACCCTACACCTACCCTACACCTACCCTACACCTACCCTACACCTACCCTACACCTACCCTACACCTACCCTACACCTACCCTACACCTACCCTACACCTACCCTACACCTACCCTACACCTACCCTACACCTACCCTACACCTACCCTACACCTACCCTACACCTACCCTACACCTACCCTACACCTACCCTACACCTACCCTACACCTACCCTACACCTACCCTACACCTACCCTACACCTACCCTACACCTACCCTACACCTACCCTACACCTACCCTACACCTACCCTACACCTACCCTACACCTACCCTACACCTACCCTACACCTACCCTACACCTACCCTACACCTACCCTACACCTACCCTACACCTACCCTACACCTACCCTACACCTACCCTACACCTACCCTACACCTACCCTACACCTACCCTACACCTACCCTACACCTACCCTACACCTACCCTACACCTACCCTACACCTACCCTACACCTACCCTACACCTACCCTACACCTACCCTACACCTACCCTACACCTACCCTACACCTACCCTACACCTACCCTACACCTACCCTACACCTACCCTACAGGTGTAGAGGTGGAGGTGGAGGTAGAGTAGGTAGGGTAGGTACCCTACCTACTCTACCTACCCTACATACATGATTGCATAACTGAAACTGTTTACGTAGCGCACGCAACGGAAGCCCTCAAAAAGTAATATTCTTGCCCGTTTTTGCAACATTTTTCATTAATGCTCCGCTCCTATTGGTTGTAGCGTGATGTTATATAGCCTATAGCAATCAGGAATAATGTAGCTTTCTACCAGTGAAAAAATTTTTAGAATTGGATCATTAGTTCCAGAGATTACCCCCTACATACAAACTTACAAACTTACAAATTTTACCTCTTTATAATATTAGTATAGATAAAAATAGTGTCGATTCCTGAGTGATCGAAAATTCAACAATTTCACGGCAAAAAAATACATTTGTTAAGAAACATGCGGCCCTTATTTAATTTCTCCTCATTTTTTTTACCTACCCTACACCTACCCTACCTACTCTACCTACCCTACATACATGATTGCATAACTGAAACTGTTTACGTAGCGCACGCAACGGAAGCCCTCAAAAAGTAATATTCTTGCCCGTTTTTGCAACATTTTTCATTAATGCTCCGCTTCTATTGGTTGTATCGTGATGTTATATAGCCTATAGCACTCAGGAATAATGTAGCTTTCTACAAGTGAAATTTTTTTTTGAATTGGATCATTAGTTCCAGAGATTACCCCCTACATACAAACTTACAAACTTACAAATTTTACCTCTTTATAATATTATATCAAATCAAATCAAATCAAATCATTTATTTGCGAAATATGGGTAGTTTTTACGGTGACATTTATTTATAGGTTCTTTAGACCATATCCTACCATGAGAGGTGTGCAAAATATTACAATAAAATTAATAAAAATTACAAAATTAATTAACAATTGCATCATCTATACATTATATAATCATATTATTGAAACAATTACTCAACTTAATTATAACATTATTTTCTCATTTAAATAATCATTTACAGAATAATAAGCCTTTTGAATTAAATACTTTTTTAATTGGTTTTTATATAAATTGAAATTATTAGATTCTTTTATGTACTTAGGTAGTTTATTATATATTCTAGGGCCCATACAAAATGCACTCTTATCAAACATAGCTGTCCTATGGCTTATTCCACTGAGTGTACTGGCAAGTCTGGCACTTTTTAAAGTTTCATACTTATTTAAGTTTGTTCTTATGTCCAATGCTAGTTCATAGATGTACAATGATGGGAAAGTCAATATTTTTAAATTAATAAAGTGCGGTTTACATGTTTCAGTCGATTTTAATGCACAAATCGCTCGGATACATTTCTTTTGAGCTTTAAAGATGGTTTCTCTCTCAGTGGCATTTCCCCAGAACATTATACCATATCTAAGTGTCGAACCAACATATGCATGATAAGCGGACAGAAGAGCACTTTGATTTACAACTTTTCGAAGCATATAAATGGCATATGAATAACGACTTAGTTTTGTGCATACTTGTTCAATATGTGTCCTCCATGTCATGTCTGAGTCTATGTGTAGTCCTAGAAATTTTGTAGTGTTAATATTGTGTATTTTTATTTGTTCGTAATTTATATTTAAAGTGCTATGTTTTGAAATTCTATTTTTAAATGTCATTATGTATGTTTTAGTTAAATTTATTTTGAGATCATTTAGATTTAACCAGTTAACAATAGATGATAGCGTACAGTTTATTTCATGTTCATGTGTCTTAGGGTCTTCAGATACAAATATAGCAGTACTATCATCAGCATACAGAACCATGGGTGGTTTGATTGATTTAGGGAGATCATTAATGTATATAATAAATAGCAAGGGACCCAGAATGCTCCCTTGTGGTACGCCTTTACAGACTCTTATTGGTGTTGACAAATGTTTGTTTTCTACTTTTGAGATATGCGAAATGCTAGATATTTCAGTTTGTTGTTCTCTGCCACTTAAGTATGATTTTATGAGATCTCTAGCATTGCCTCGTATTCCGTACGTTTCCAATTTATTCAACAACACATCATGATTGACGCAGTCGAAGGCTTTTGTCATATCCATATAGAGTGCAGTGACTTCTTTTTTATTATCTATACCTTTTAGTACCATTTTCAAAAAAGTGTATAATGCATTGTTAATCGATTTATTTTTCCTGAAGCCCATTTGTTCTTCCGACAGAATGTTGTGTTTTTCAAAATAATTATATAGATTGCTATAAATAACTTTTTCAAAAACTTTCGATAAGACAGGTATTAGCGATATAGGTCTATAACAATTCATATTTTCTCTATCCTCTTTTTTAAATATTGGAATGACTATGGTCAATTTTAATTTAGATGGAAAGACCCCTTCTTCGATACATTTATTAATTATATGAGAGAGTGCTGGTGCTATTAATTCTGCCACTACCTTAAGCATTTTAGTAGTAATTCCATCATATCCTGTGCTATCGGTGTTTTTAAGGGATTTTATTATTTGGGCGATATTTTTAGGGGTACACGGGCTCATAAAGAGTGAATTTGAATTATTAAATTTAATTCTACAATGCTGATTATTATTAATAGATTGGTTATTTGGTATTTGAGTCGTGAAAAAATGGTTGAACTCGTTAGCTATAGTAGTTGGATCTGTGATTGGTACATTTTTTACATTTATTTTGTCAATTTTCTTGATCTCGTGAACATTTGTTTTATAATTATTAATAACCTTCCATGTAGCTTTAGCTTTATTAACTGACGTTTTAATATAGTAATCGTTTTGAGATTTTGAGTTAATTTAATTATCGTTTTTAATCTTCTATTGTATACTTTGTAAGAATCTTTATGTTGTAGATTTGGTGATTTTCTATATTTCCATAGTAATTGTCGTTTACGATTAGAACAGACTCTTATACCTTTTGATATCCACTTTGGTCGCTTGTGTATAGGGATTTTGACTTTAATTAAAGGAAAACAGAGGTCAAAGAATAATTTAAATAAATCATGGAATTTGCTGAATGCATCATCCGCTGTTTCAGCATTGTAAACATCCCAAAAGGTGAGATTTTGGATACATTTAACGAACTTATCCGTATTAGACGAGCTATAGTCTCGTTTATATTTGTAAAAATGTGTGATGTTACAACTTTCTTTCACTGGGTATTGCATCAGTTGAGCAGTGTGATCTGACAGTGCGAATTCTAATATTTCGTACCTGGAGCCTTTTTTATTACAAATGAAGTTATCAATACATGTTTTACTACTTAGACGCGTGGGCTCATCAATCATTAGTTTAAGATTATAGCTAGCTAGTAGTTGCTCAAATTCTATTACTATTTTTTCCCTTTTTAGCCTATTTATATTAAAATC
Source organism: Orthosia incerta (assembly GCA_948252205.1). Lineage (NCBI taxonomy): Eukaryota > Metazoa > Arthropoda > Insecta > Lepidoptera > Noctuidae > Orthosia > Orthosia incerta. The sequence continues at coordinate 20,434,173 of OX411764.1, read as the reverse complement.
ACCACATACGATTATCTTCTTATTTTTTAAACACGTTTTGTTCAGTATTTCGGTAAGTTTAGAAAAAAAATATGTTAACCTTTTCTAGTTTATTGGTAGGAGGTCTGTATATGTTGACAATAATTACATTGTGTTCTACAAGTTCAATGGCACTGCATTCCACAATATTTCTCATGGTATGTTCCTTAATATCATAACTTTTTGCCTTTTGATTATTGTGCACTAAAATGCATGCTCCTCCATTTCTATTGTGCCTAACGTAAGAAGAAATTAACGAGTAATTGGGAATTTTAAGCGAATAGGTATCCTCGTTTAGCATATTATGTTCAGTGATACAAAGAACGTCAACATGTTTATTGTTGCGGGCTAACTCGTCTAAGTACAGTGAAAGTTCATCAGATTTACTGATAAGACCATTGATATTCTGATGCAAGATATTAATGTGGTTATTGACGAAAAAAATTGTTGGATTTTGGTGACACCGATGAATTACGATATACAGGTATATTTTTCAAGATTTCGTTTTCCCCCTGTTCATGTTTGCAACTATTTGCGGTATTCTGAATATTACTGTAGTTACTGAAGTCTGTTTGTGTGGCACTATCCACCATAGTTGTATGTGTGTTAGTTATTCCTATGTCACCATATGCATCAAATTTTAATTTATAATTTATACGCAATATTTCTCTTAGCCAAGACCTGCACAAATTAAGACAGAAGTTTATGCCTCTCGGCAGATGTTTTTCAAAATCCAACTGCAAGTATTGTACATTGCTAAATTTACTACATAAAAATTTTAGCTCATAATTAAGTTTATTTACATTTAAAAATCTATTATACGGTATTTCAGTGAAAATCACGTTTGTATTTGGTACAGATTCAAGCCATTTTGTTGTGTTAACTTGAAAATCACGCGGGTTTACATCATTAGTTCCGCCAGCTACAACTATGTAATCATCCTTAGATAATGTCAATATTTCACTTTTAAAGCTGTTCAGCACATCACTTATTTTTGCACCTTGTTTCCACATACATGTTACGTAATAATCATCACCAACCAAGCGTTGTAGTAAACTCTGGACCATTCTTCCTTGGTGATCCGCCATGATAATAATATTTTTACGTCTTTTCAGAGATGTTTCTGGCACGTTCAGTATGTTACTGGTAGGTTTCGTATTTATTTTATGTGACGGTTTTTTGTGAATGTCTGCTTCTTTTTCTTCCTCACGATCAGCTACTTTTGGTAGTTCAGGCAGAGTTATCGGTAACTGATGTTTTTCTGTTTGTAGATTACTTATGTTTTTAGATAGTAATTTAGGAGTACTCATGTTGAAGGTATTATGTGTTTCTATATTTGTTCTTTTCTTTCTCAAGTTTGGTGTTCGTAGTATAGGGCTATCTGATATTCCTACTTTTTTATAAACATCTATTAGTTTCTTGTATTTATCTAATTCCTTTTTTAGAACAGTATTTTCCTGGTTTAAGTTTTCTATTTCTTGATTTGCAGTTTGTAATTCATCTTTTAACTGGTTTATTTTAAATTCCTTTTCGTTAATACTTTGGCTCTCAATTGAGGTATCGGGTAAACTGCGAATTGTGGACTCAAATATCGACTGTGATAATGTCATATTACTGCTGTCACTTAATGAGCTTGAACGTTGTCGTCTCCGAATTGTAATATGTTCTGTTGAAGTGCTCATTTTTCGAGATTCGTTTTTATTTTGCAGAAAGATAAACCAATTAAAATTTTATAAATCTCAAAAAGTCAAACTGTATGGGCTCGGATTCGAACCTGCGGCAGGTAGATCGATGCGATAGATAGCTACGCCTCCACGCCACAGTGACATGCGTGAGTGAGGTTGAATTAGTGGATCCGTAATTAAATCTAATATTTATTTTTTATGATAGGTGCGGGTGGATTTGAATTTTAAATCAGTCCTATTTTTGCTAATGGTCTTGTTTAGCGTATATACACTTGTATATTAGTATAGATTACACAAAAATAACTAGTCCACCATCTTGGGGCGTCCGCCATATTGGATTTGGAATGACGTCACTTAACTAAATATGCATTGTCATCCAAACTAAACGTGTATGCAAAATTTCATCTTAATCGGTTGAGGATAACTGCTATAAAATTTCGTTGCAAGATTTGACCCGAACATACATACGTACATACATACGTTTCAAGTTAAATGAAAGCTTGTAAAAATCTTATTAATGACATTCTTCAGAAAACATTACTGCGGAGTACTCATAAACGGCCTGCGTGACTAGATGTAAGAACCTTATTAAGCAAAATATAAAGAGTATTAGCAGGTGAGGTTCTGTTGTTTCTGCTTATTCCCATGATAAAAAAACGTGAGTTTAAGTATATTTGTAAATATAAAAATCTTTTTTACACAAAAAAACTACCGACTTCCAAATAAGAAAACTACAAAGTGAAAAATAACTTTACTTTTGTAAGTCGGTGTCTTTCGTAGGTACCATTTTTTTGCGTTATGGACACCGACTTACAAAAGTAAAGTTATTTTTCACTTTGTAGTTTTCTTATTTGGAAGTCGGTAGTATTTTTTTGTAAAAAAGTTTTTTTTATTTTTCACTTTTTAGTTGTACCTACCTAATAGTTTCCTATAACGCCAGAATAGATAACCCGAATATCATGAAACTTGAACAAAACCGATCAAATGAGAGATCTGCTTACCCCTTAAGAGCGTATTGGCGTGATGTTATGTTATGAAATGGTATAAACAATAAACAGACATGCGATTGCAGCAGTCCCGAGAGATTTACCGTTATTTATTGAAGAGTTATGTTGTATATGTTCGAAGTTCTTCATTAGATCTTCACCAAATTAAAATGGGACCAATTTCGAAACATACTCTTTCAAACAAAAAAAGAATTTTCAAAATCGGTCCACAATTGACGGAGATATCGGTGAAGATACAAAAAAAAAACATACAAGAAGTCGAACATAGAACCTCCTCCTTTTTCGAAAGTCGGTTAAAAAGTAGCCGGATACTACATGACAAATTAAACTGAAAATATGCATACACTGAAAGCACAGCATTTCGATTTTACCGGTTTTTAAAAGCTGGTACAACTTCTAGACAACCAACTCTAAAGAAAAACAGTTTCAAACAACTTAAAAAAACACTTTTCGTATCTTTTGCCAAAGAAAAATCTCTTATTGTCAATACAAAAATTTTGCCTAGAAAACTTGGTCGTACACATTACTGTTAAAGTTTCGACGAAATATTGGTTCAGCGCTGCGTTAGCTGGTCATAAAGTTGTGTGGTTTAGTGTTCTTCGTGCACTTTGAAATGGGGAGCACCGTTCGAATAGTTTTAGTAGTTCCGTATTAAATAAAATGTTCGTTTCTGTGGGTATCATACTATGTTACGTGTTGATATTATAGTTTTTGAACTAATAAATATTTAGAGAGTACTTAGATATTATTACAACTGCTAAAGTAAATGCCTCTTCATTATGATTTTGATCCCAAAACAAGCTGGGTTTTCACTGTTTACCAGAATCTCGTTTGCAAGAAAACTTGAAAATGTTTTTCATAAATAAAATAATAAGGTTTTATATTTCCAATGAAAATGCAATAGACGAGAGATAAATAGTATATTTGTCCCGTCACCTGCAACATAAAAATAAAACGATTATTTTTATTTTTTTATAAAAAAAACTCACAAATCGTTCGAGGACTTCAAAGGGCTTTTCTGTGAATTAACTGCTTCATAAAGTAGATGTAAAAAATATCATTTTCAAATTTATATTTTCTTTTGAGGATTTGAACTTTAGGAGATAAAAGTTTTATATTTTTTTAATGTACAGTCGAATGAATGTATTTCTTAGGCATTTGCCTAAGAAATACCAATGGAATTAGCCCATTTTCAGGAATTAGGTTAAATGTAATTTACACGCTTTTTTTTTTTTATATATTAGCTTGGTATGTATGTATCTATGTATCAATGTAACGGAATCTTTGAACGTGATTTTCACCCCCTTGAAAACGTCGGATTAATTTGAAACTTTGCACACTTAACAAGGACCGATGACAATGCAATAATTTAAATAGTGTTTTTTTTTATATTAAAACTTTGGTTAGTAAATTGTCTTTAAAAAAACTAAAAAAACACCTTTAATCGTAAATTAAATTGAAAAGAAAAAAATACATAATAGTTTAAAAAAAAACAAAAAAAAAACGCTTTAACGGAAACCAAAGTAAAAATAATTTTAATTGAATTTTAATTAAGAATAGTGTTATGTAAATGTAAAAAAGCGTGGGGTGCTTGATGTTAATTGTTTTAGTATTTTATTGACAGATCAAGTTAAGATCAGATCTGATTAAGTATTCATTTTGGAAATGACTTAAAAAGCAAACACTTGCTGAGTTATCTTTTGATTTTTCTACATGTACCTTTTGGTAAATAACTCTTTTAAATTACTATCTTAAGTTTTCATTTTAAATATTTTAAGTCAGATAAAACCATTATTTATAACATTTATCGATAACACGAGGAATCGGCTGATAAACTGAAACGTTATTCTTAGAAATACAGGTAGTTACATTAACAGACGTTTTTTTTTTTATGAAGACGTAGTATTCTCGAGAAGTGGTTATCATGTTATCGATTTTCTGGGGGGTGACCGTATGGGTACACTAGTCAACGGCACGAACTATTTTGTGCGCGGGGTTAAAATGCATTTTATATCAACCGACAACACGTGCGGAAGAGATAGATGCTGTGTTGACCAGTAGGAAGCTAGTTCGCGTACGAATACACACTTTTGAAAATTTGTAGCGAAATGGTTAATGATTTAGGACGAAACAGAGCGCGCGAAATTTTATAAATAGACCTTTGGCAGTCTAGATATAATAAAAAAACGACTAAATTTATCTGTTCAAAATAAAATTACATGCATTGTTGAACTACTAATCTATCCCTGTATGGAGGCCGTTTTGCAATTTTTCGTCTTCTTATGGTATTTATTTGCGCCCAAAAATGCGTTAAAATTAGTGTCAAAATGTGGAAATTTCGCTCATAACTTTCAAACATTTTGTTTTTTTACTTTTTCGCTTCCATACAGGGCTAGATAATGATGAGACAAATTGATATCACTTTTTATTTTGAACGTATATCGTCAAACAGTGGAATAATCCCTAGACTACGTTTGTATTGAATTTTTTTCGACTAGTGTAACCTTAAGCTCTTAGAGCGGTATCAATTTGAGTTCCAATAAGGAACAGATGTATCTGACTTGTATACATCTGTCACTTACTCGATATCAAATTGAAACCGCTCTAAGAGCTTATGGTCACCCCCCTGTTCTCTTTTTGCCCTCTGTTTTATTCTAGTATCGTGTGTCCAATAAATACAGCCCGAAACAGTCGGGCGAAAATCCTTTATATCATAACCGCAAAATCAAAACTGTCAGTAAATCGCCACTAGCCTGCTGGTTTATGTAAAAATGAGGCTTGGTCGAGTGCCTTTGACGTAAACACTACACGCAAGCTTTTATGCCAGATTTTATCCGCCATACTGATTTTATTGTGCGCCCCACTATTGTTTCTGAACGATAAAAAGCAAGGGAATTGTTTGACAAGTTGAAAAAGTAATGCTTTTTTTATGTGGTTTTTCTAATCTTGTTTGCCAGTGACTTTTGGCTAAGAATTCGTTAAAAAAGCAGTTTGCCATTGGAACTCACATCAGTCGCTCGCTGCCACTACACAAATGCTATTATAAAATACATCATAGTTGTTGTTTGAACTAGACAACAATGATAGTTCTAATGAGATGAAATATAAAGGAAATAGTGCTTAATCTTTTTAACAAACGATTATTTTACAAGAACACGTCTATGACAGAACAGAGAAAAAAGCCATCGTTTTGTTTTAGAAAAAGACAGACAATATAAACTTCTTACTTCTCTCTCAATCACACCTTATTTCATTGAAACTTTAAATCTATTTTACAACATAATGATTGTTCTAAATTCATAACATGTTAGCCAGCACTCAGATCCGCACTGAAGGCAGAAATGACCGCTGGTTGATCTCTCGGCGTGAGTTTTAACCGCTAAGCGAGCACCGCTGAGCTAGTATTATCTTTGGTCGTTCTAATCTGGAAGTCTGCCTTTATAACTCCGGTGCACAAAAAAGGGCACAAAAACGAAATAGTTAATTACAGACAGATTCCCAAATTGAGCATATTAGGCAAAGTTATCGAGAGGGTGGTCTACAACCAAGTTTACGAAGCGCTGAGTCAGTCCTTTAGCCCTTCACAGCACGGATTTCTTAAGGGCCGTTCAACAGTATCTAATCTGGCTTTGCTCAAATGACTTTCTAACGGACAATATTTAAAATGGGGCACAGGTCGATGTCGTTTACACCGATTAAAGTAAGGCCTTCGATAGAATCGACCATAATATTCTTATATCAAAACTTTTTAACAACGGTATTAGAGGTGATCTTCTTCGTTAGTTCATTTCATGAAAACAGATCTCAAGCTGTTGTTATCAGTAACTACATGTCGAGCTGGGTTTCAGTTCCCAGTGGTGTTCCCCAAGGTTCCTTGATGGCTCCGTTACTTTTTATCATTTATGTAAGCGACATCGACTCGTGTTTTCACAACTCAAGTTTACTCTGTTTTGCTGATGATATGAAGATATTTTCTTCAATATCATCAGTTGACGATATGAATGCTCTCCAATCTGACCTGGCGCGACTGGATGATAATTTCTTGATTAACAAACTCGATTTGAATCCTGTTAGTTGCTCAGTTATCTCCTTTGGCAGAAAACGGGTCCCACTCCCTACAACTTATAATCTTAAAGGGCAGCTATTGCAGAGATTTTTTATTTATTTATTTATTTATTTATTGGCCTATCTACAATTGTTACACTAAAAATAACCTTATATCTAATACAAGCAATAATATATACTAAGTGTACAATATGATGCGATAGACACAGCATGCAAAAACAAAATAATAACAGACAGTAATTACAATAATAGTGCTGAAATAACACTCATAAACAGTAAGTCTTTAGAAATCAATACACTCGAAAATAATTTTTTTATGTAGGTAGATACAAAAAGAAAAGAAAAAAAAAACAGTATGGTGATTAATTATTTTTTGTGGACTTGACGCTTGAGTTTTTGAAGTGACGTGCAACAAATATTAATTCCTTCATCGCAATCATTAAGAAGTCTGCAAAGTCTGGGGATGGGGGAGTTGGATCCAGATACAGTTTTGCGGAATGGGGGACGTAATAGTTTGATAGGGTGACGCGGATAGTTGTAGGGTAGGTTGAAATTAAACTTACTTAACAAATGCGGGCAGTCTATTTTACTGTGAAGTATTTTATACAAAAATATTAAATCAATACCCTCTCTTCGTTTTTCAAGTGAAGTCAAGCTAAAATTTTTAAGACGTTTTGCGTAGCTCCGAAGTTTTTTGGCTAATCCCGCAGAATAGGCAAGATGGTTTAAAAACCTTTTCTGTATCCGCTCCAACCTAAGACTATGTGTCGCATAGTGGGGACGCCACGCAACCACGCAGTATTCCAATATGGTACGGACGAGACAGTTGCAAAGGTAAATTTTAGTTTTGGGCTTGCGAAAACATTTGGCATTCCGCAATACAAAGCCGAGTGTTTTGGAGGCTTTTTTTATAATATTGTCCATGTGAGGAATGAATGTTAGCTTGCGATCTAGAAGGACTCCCAAGTCTCTGATAACTTCGACTTTACCAAGGTACGTACCATTCATATTATAATTGAAATCTATAAAATTTGATTTCCGAGTAAATGTTATTTGGGAACACTTTTCAACGTTTAGCTGCATGTTATTATCCCTACACCAGTTCAAGAGTCTGTTCAAGTCATCTTGAAGTAATGTTGAGTCGGCTTGAGAGTCTATAACGCGAATTATTTTCAGGTCATCGGCGAATAGGAATGGGGTAGAGTTAATGAAGCAATGGGGAAGATCGTTAACAAAGATAATAAATATAACTGGACCTGCGGTGAAGATGCGATGGTGGAGATGCGATGGTGTACGCGACCTAGGTGTATATCATGATTCCAAACTTTTATTCAACGTGCACATTGAGCAAATAGTAGCCAAAGCTTCGAGGTCACTGGGTTTCGTTATGAGACTCGCAGGGCGTTAAGTGATCCTAAGTTTTCTGCAATTTTTTCTGTTTTATCCGTAAGAACCTGTAATTGGCTTTATGTCTCATATACAATTGTTATCCATCTGTTATAGCTGTTGGTTCTCCTAGTATTCAATAAATAAATAAATATTCGCTGCGAAAAACTAGTGGTGAGAGAGTTCTTGCCAGCAGTGTGAACAGCCAGCGATCAACTAATAATTTATGTGTCTCTTTCTTTTATAAAAATCTTTTGTCCGTTTCTTCAGCGAGAAGATAGTCGATAGCTAATCGCTTCCTCGTCAGCAGTGGTACAAGTGCCATCGTAGTCTTCTTACTATTTTTTTCAGCTTAATAAGTATAACAAGTAGAAAGAAAGTAACGGAGCTACCCAAGGTACACGCCAGACGCCACTCGAGAAGGCTATTCCCGTCTACTCGTTAAAAAATCCGTCAGTTCTCTCCTTTGGTCACAAGAACTCAAAAAATAACAAAACACTACCGTACCTTTGTATCACTAACCAGCATTCTCGAGCATTATTATTTTATTCCACAGCTGTTGTTGTAGAAATCAAAAAGAGTGTGTTTGTTACCTGGTAGTCCACACAAAGCGAAGTGATCGTTAGCGCCGCGATTGTGAGGTGTCTCTTCAAAACGGGGGGTACTATGAGTTAAACTCACGTTTTCTTGGTTTTTCGAGATTTTGGATTAAGTGTCTCGTTGATTTTTAAGTTGAAAGTGTGGCTGAAAAGAGTGTTATAATTGGGGCAAAGTATTTAAGGTTTCTACACGATAAAGGAAAACAAATTTAATTAGCACAAACTTAGAAGCATACAACAAGTATTCTGAAATTCTAGGAAGCATTTTAGAAAATTAGAGATGAATTAAAATAATGATGGATGAAAGGGAAGCTCAAAGAAAATGGTGGACGAATTTTGAGAAAGATAATAATGAATGATAAGGTGATGGCTTCCAGACAAGAATAAAAAAAAACCGGGCAAGTGCGAGTCGGACTCGCGCACGAAGGTTTTCGTACCATTATAGCAAAATCGGCAAAAAAAACAACGATTGTTGTATGGGAGCCCCACTTAAATATTTATTTTATTCTGATTTTAGTATTTGTTGTTATAGCGGCAACAGAAATACATCATCTGTAAAAATTTCAACTGACTAGGTATCACGGTTCATGAGATACAGCCTGGTGACAGACGGACAGACAGACAGACAGACGGATCGTGAAGTCTTAGTAATAGGGTCCCGTTTTTACCCTTTGGGTACGGAACCCTAAAAACAGAGTCGGCAGAAGAATGGAAATAAGCATTCTCGCTATTAAACAAAACAGGCAGTATATGGATGGATGCTAGAGCAAAGTCAATGTTACTCTCTTAGTTAACTTAGAACTTAAGTAACCAATAATATGCCCACTGCTAAGATACATGCCTCCTCTCTGTGAGAAGAAATGGGCCATAATTCACCTTTTGCGCCAAGTTTTTGATTCTAAGAAATCCCGTTTTCTTCACGAAGTCTGGTATAAAGCAATTGGGACCTGGAAACAGAACAGAAAACTATAACGTAAAAAATAATCCGTAACAAATAATGAAAAAGTGAGTTTGCTACCACTAGTACGCCAACCGTCAAACGTATCTCGTTACGTTCGGAAAGAGCAAGACTCTGAACTATTGTACCCTCAAGAGTTTATTATTATAGTGACCTTTCTAGTCTATTGTTCTATCGTTTAATTTGTTTAAGTGGTCTGCTTTGTAATGAGAATTAACGTGTAGTTTTATTTTATTTTCCGCTGGAAAATAATGGAAGTTATTTTTTGAATGTGCAAATTAATCATCAAAAGTATATACTTACTAGATCACAGACATTTTTAGACCTTAAGGGTACACTAGTCGACGGTACGAACTATTTTTGCGCGGGGTTGAAATGCATTTTATATCAACCGACAACACGGAAGCGATAGATGCTGTGATAACCAGTAGGAAGCTAGTTTCCGTACGAATACACATTTTTGCAAATTTGTAGCGAAATGGATAATGATTTAGGACGAATCCGAGTGCGAGTAATTTTACAAACTTTTCGAGGCTGGATATCATGAAAAAACGACTAAACGTATCTATTCAAAATAAAATTATTTGCATTGTTGAACTAATAATCTATACCTATGGCAAACAATGGATCAACACGCAAATCATTATAATGCTTATTAACAACTTCAACCTTACCCATATCATAATATCTATTTAACTCTATATTACCAATAATATACTCAATCTTATTTACTATCATCATTCCATACTGATTCTGAAGATAAAGACCAACATTCTTATTGCCCATAGCAAACAACGTAAACAAAGGCATTTCACCATACTTAATATCATAATTTTGGAGACCAAACTTCCATGCCTTTCTTTTCCATGTCTTTTTAGTGTCGAAATGTGGAACTTTTGACGCTCATAACTTTCAAATATATATATTTTTATATATATAATTTTTTAATTTGAACGTACATCGTCAAACAGTGGAGTAATCCCTAGACTACGTTTGTATGGAAGAATTATCGACTAGTGTAACCCTTGAAAATGCTAGTCCCTCAGTGAGATTATTAAATAATATTGGACCCGTACTTTTTGCTTTATCAAATAAATAAAAATTGACAAAGATAAAGCGCATAAAAGTTCAGTAGTGGGGGCTTGTGACGTCACTTTGTCAGTATAAAATGTAGCACACCGTGATGTCACACGATATTTCAACGCACTGTATCGTGGTATGTTTTTGTTGACGTGACAAAAGAAAAAATACGTGTACATATTTTTAGGTTATCTAACTAATTGACTAAATTTATGTTTTTTGTCAACTACCCTATTACTCACAACCGGCGGTGGCTTGCGTGTATAACCAGATGAAGCAAAAGGAGTATGTTAAGATTATAGCAGATGGCGTTCTGTTAGTTAAGTCCAATTGCACGCCATTTAGTTCGTTTTTCGGCAACTGTCATCCAGCTGCTACCAGCCACCCTGCGAAGGTCATCGCTCCACCTAGCCTGAGGGTGTCGTACGTTTACCAGTTCGCGTTCAAAAGTATTTTATAAAAACAAAAATTGGATTTTTATTGTATTTTTAATTTTGATTCTAATTCTGATTTTTTTTTTTTTTTTATTGTGATTTTCACTATAGATTGTGTATTTATATTTAATTTAACTTTAATTTTTATTTTTATTGTGAATTAGATTATGATTTTGAGTGTGATTTTAATTTTACTTTGGGCTTTTTATTGTTTATTGTATAATTTAAATTGTTATTCGTATATTTATTGGATTTGTTTTTTTTATTTAATTTAGTAAATTAGATTGGTCTATTGTGAATTATGTATGAAATGTAACGAAAGAGTCACTGGCGCCTGAAACACAGGTACTATTACCTAGCTCAGGGGGGTGACCATAAGCTCTTAGAGTAAGGTTATTTTGAGATCGCGTAAGTGACAGATATATACAAGTCATATACATCTGTCCCTTACACACACTCAAAATAACCTTACTCTAAGAGCTTATGGGCACCCCCCTGAGCGAAAAAATAATTTATTAAAGTCGAAAATGATCCTAAAAGTAGGTAGTACGTCACTGCGGCGACAAAATGTATAGAATAGTTTCTTAACTTATTGGTTTTGGTTTATTATAAAGTGTTTTCATAGCTACTATTCAGAATAACCTTTGACATGCTAAAGCATACATTGAAATCTAATGAATACATCCATTCATGTATTTAAACTCGACTCATACAGAAATTAACACATAGTTAAACTAATTAAAATAAACTAATTTAGTTGACGCATACATTTATATACTAATTCAAACGTTTTAATTGACTAAACCGCTTTCAAAATAATGTTCATACTATTTATTTAGAGCTAAATTTTGTCGCAAGTTTAGCCAGTTTCGAAATTGAATTAATAAAATGATTTAGGGCTAATTTTTTACCACAAACTAGCCAGACGCCTCGCGGTTTCGACCGCATAGTTCCCGTTCCCGTAAGAATACAGAGATAAAAAGTAGCCTATGTTTCCTAGGGATAGTGTAGCTTCCTAACGGTGAAAGAATTTTTGAAATCGGTCCAGTAGTTTTTATGTTTATTCGTTTCATACAAAAAAACAAATCTTTCCTCTTTATAATATTAGTATAGATGTAGAGAAGGACAGGCTTGTTAGAATGAACTTTATTAATGGCAATGGGTATTGAGAGTGGTCAAGGATTGTGCTCAGTTCTTCTGTTTTTAATTGAAAGAAGAAGTTCTGCAACGTGTCCAACTGTAGGGTAGTGTATGATTTTAATAGTAAGCGACCATCCTTAAGACTTGACGCGATTCGATTTATATCACAACGATAAGGGATTTTTACCAAGCAAAATTGCAACGTTGTGTGTTAACATAAAAGATTAATTTTCACATTCATAAAATAAAATTCCATGAAAAAAATCATGGACAACCACTTTGAAACATCATAGAACAGGAGGAGTAAAGAATGCGTTTAAAGAACTGGACTGAAATAAAAAAATGATTGAATAAAAAATGTGAAGGATAAACTGGGAAAACTTACTAGCAAAAGAACTGACATATTAAACATTGCTACGGAATACTATAAGGATCTGTACAAAAGTCAAAAATTAAACCTAACTACGACGTAAATCGATGACACGCAGGAATTTGAGCCCATACCACCTATTCTCAAAGAAGATATAGAAAAAGCAATTAATTCACAGAAGCTAGAAAAAGCACCAGGTTCTGATCAGCTCACAAATAAACTCCTAAAAGTTTCAATGCCAATGATTGTCCCCTAATTAACAATTATATTAACATAAGAATATAAAGGAGACAAAAGACACATTGGCAACTATAGGCCGATAAGTTTAATGTCTAATATAAATTAAATCTTTTCCAAAGTTATATTATTTAGACTAACTAACACCCTAGAAGAAATGCAGCAGAAAGAGCAAGCAGGATTCAGCAGTAAATTCTCGACCATAGACCATATCCACGTTATACGACAGTTGTTGGATAAATACAAAGAATATAATAGAATGTATTATTTGGATTTCGTGGACTTCAACAAGGCGTTCGACTCTCTAGAACATTACACAACATATTAACACATTGAACATTAGAGCGGCAATGAATTCATAAAAAGTACATATATAATATTATAAAACATTTACGGTAAAAGTACAGCTCAAATAAAACTGGAAACGTCTGGTGATGAATTTCCAATAGAAAGGGGAGTCCGTTAAGGTGACCCTATCTCACCTAAGATATTCACAGCAGTTTTGTAGTTGATCTTTACGAAATTAGAATGGGATGATTTCGGCCTTAACATAAACGGATTTAGATTAAGTCATGTGAGGTTTACCGACGATTTAATACTGTTCTCGGAATACCCTAAGATCTTGGAGAAAATGCTTTCACCAAGATCTTAGGGTGAAAGTGAAAGTGAAATGGCCGCTAAAAGAAAGTGGAAATGCAGGTCTCTCACAGTTGAACATAACTACAACAAAAATAATTCGTAATTCTTCACGACAAGGTGGTATCAAAGTAAGTAATGTAAAATTAGAATACGTAAATGAGTATTTGGAGGTATGCGTAACAGGGTGGAGAATCCCACAAACCTCCATAGAAAAGGGAGGATCCTCCGACCAGACCGGTGTTGTGTCTGGTCCGGGCAACTGCCCGACGGTTATTGTCGGACTGTTGTATGTGTTCTAATCGCGCCGAAAACTTTACTTGCGCGATGCAGGATTTGTGTGACGTCATGTCATTAGTTCGTAAGAGGCGGCGCTGGTGCCGCTACAAGTACATTCATTTAGGTCAATTGGTATCACCAACCTAATACCTGGAAGAAATTTTGGTCACTGAACGAAGTCATCATTATCAACATCAGCCTATTAATGTTCCCACTGCTGGGACACAGGCCTCCTCTCTGTGAGAGGGAACTAATGAACGAATTAATGAAGAGTAAAGAGATGGCCATGTCGGAAAAAAACGGAAAGTCTTTAATACCTGCATTTTGCCTTGCCTAACATACGAATGCCAAAAATGGGCCCTAACAGAACCATAGCAAAATGAAATAAAGATTTATCAGAATGGAATAGAGAGAAGCGTATTAGCTGTAAGATGGAGAGACAGAGTACAGTTAATGAAGATAAAAGGAAAAAAAAAATTGAAATGTTCATGTTGCATGGAAAAATTGAAATGGCGTTGGACAGGACATATGATGAGAGAAAGGAAAGAAAGTGGACAAAAATAATTACAGAATGATACCCGAGAGGAAGTAGAGGAAGACAGGTAAAGCGATGGGAAGATGATATGAAGAATGTGACAGGTCCAGAATGGTTCCAGCTAGCTAGGGACAGAGTCAAGAGGGCCTTGGAGAAGGCTTTTGACGAAATACAAGCTGGTGCGAGGGAAAATAACCTGGTGCCGAGGAAAATAAATAAATAATTATAAAAACAGTGTAAATACGTTATAATCTCATTAAAAAACAAGTATAGCATATTGTTAATAATAGGTTAAGGCAATAAAGGCTTATTTTATTTTATGTTCAAATGGACGCAAAGCAATGCAATTCGACTGATTTGCACTTTAATTTTTATTAGAAATTACGTGTTCGTTGTCGCCTATCGACGCTATTTAATTTGTTTCGCACAATCAGTAAAGTCCCTTAAACTTTAAAATAGTACAAAATAAAGTGCGCTTATTTCTTCTAAACCACTCTACCAATTTTGATAGTGTTTACACTAAATTTAAATCATATCTTCTGGCATGTTTTTAAGCTAAAAGCTAAAACCTAGCCCTAAATAAAAGTTAACAAAATATTGAATGGCTTTTGCAAGTCGGTAATCGTATTGAAGTATGCTCACAGGCTAGCTAAAGTGAACTTTGCAAGATGGTTGCTAATGGATTTTGAGTGTGGTCAAGGATTGAACTCAGTTGCATGCGATTTGAGTCTGAAAAATATGTCTGGAAACTGGACCGCAAAACGTGCAGCTTGAGAGAAATAAATTGTAGTTCTAAAAACTAAAAAACACGCTTTATTGGTAAGGATAATGGGACAAACTGTTTAAATTATTGCATTGTCATCGGTCCTTGATAAGTGTGCAAAGTTTCCAAACAATCCAACGTTTTGAAGTGGGTGAAAATCACGTTCAAAGATTCCGTTACATTGATACATTGTTACATTGATACATAGATACATACATACCAAGCTAATAAAAGCGTGTTAAAAAATATTGGATCAAGTTTAGTTTTAGAAAACAAAAATCCGGCCAAGTGCGAGTCGGACTTGCGCATGAAGGGTTCCGTACTTGGTAAATTGCGGTTTCTGATTTACGAAGTATTAAAAAAGAACTACTTACTAGATCTCGTTCAAACCAATTTTCGGTGGAAGTTTACTTACGTACATCATATATTTTTTTTTTAGTTTTATCATTCTCTTATTTTAGAAGTTACAGGAGCACATACCACTTTGCAAGATTAGTGTCTCTCGCGAAAAGTATTCAGTTTAGAAAAAAATGCTATTAAAAACCTCAATATCATTTTTGAAGATCTATCCATACATACACGCATGGGTTTGATGAAAAAAAATGTTGAGTTTCAGTTATAAGTATGGGGAACCCCCAAAATTTATTGTTTTTTTTCTATTTTTGTGTGAAAATCTTAATGCAGTTCACAGAATACATCTAATTACCTAGTTACAACAGCATAGTTCTTATAGTTTCGGCAAAAAGTGGCTGTTGCATACGGATGGACAGACAGACAGACATGATCACATGACTAATCCATAAGGGTTCTATTTTTTGCCATTTGGCTACGGAACCCTATAAAGAAATATTGTTAAATTTGTACAAATCACAATTGCTATGTATATGTCGCAGGGCAATGAGGATACCAGAGATTTTACGAAATCCCTAGGGATACCACGAAATCACGGTAGATATCAAATATTCTTGTTTATTACGGCTTCTTACTAAATATTTTTAATGATATGACAAAATGTCGGTGACATATCAATTCCCTATATACTTTAGCAAATTGATAACGTTAATAATTAAACAATAACAAAATAGTTATTATAAATTATAAAACTTACTAGGGCTTTCAGTCTCGACGTAGATAGTTTTACGACAAAAATAGGTCGGTTATTTTTTTTATCGATTTTTTTGCGAATGTTTTTGTCAGTTGCTAGGATCGTTAGCATTGGTTTGTAGAGGTTACAAAAGCATAAAATGAATAATAATTATATGTTACTCTTTAGAATCGTCACTAAATAATTTTTGCCCATTGTATGAGCATGTTATTTCGATGGGTGACTTTAATACATGCCTAATTAAAAATGACTCTCGTTCATTAAAACTCCGTTCCCTCTTATCTTCTTTTACTCTTTCTGCGACACATAACTTTCCCAACTGCACGCCTTCTCTGCTTGACCTTATGATTGTTTCTTCCCCTCACAATGTTGCTGAGTTTGGACAACTTACTGCAACCTTTTCTTCTTACCATGACCTCATCTATCTCTCTTATCGTATCCGGCCGCGGCCTCCTAAACGCAAACCTCAACCCTGTTATTTGCGTAACTATAATGGTATTGATCTAATGGCGTTGAAGCGTGATGCAGGTGATATCTACTGGTCTCTCGTCTTCGAAAGCACCAGTGTCGATGATAAAGTGAACTGCTTCAATTCCAAACTGCTGAGCTTATACGACAAGCATGCACCGCTTCGGCGAATTAAAGTTAAAGATGATCCTGCTCCGTGGATGAGTACTCACATTAAAGTCGCTTTGCTCGTAAGGACAAGGCGAAAAGCAGGTACAAGCGTAGACCCATGGATCAGAATCTTGCTAAATTCAAAGCATGGATTTAGAGGATGGCCAATTTCTTTACCTTTACCGAATAAACAAGGACATGTTGCATGAGCTCGTTGGTAAACTTCACCCATACTATTCAAAGACGACGAAATTGTTATTTATTTATAAATTAATTATGTTTAACATACTTATTTTCCTTATTTTTTTATTGTATATTTTTTTTTAATTTTTAAATATAATTAATTATTTGAGAATATCTGGTCTTTTTGGAAGGTCTGGAAGGATTTTTTTAACAGCCAATATTGAAAATAAAAGTGAAAATTCTTTGGATTCAAAGGATGGCCAATTTCTTTACCTTTACCTTATAAACAAGGACATGACGTTGCATGGACGCGATGGTGAACTTCGTCCATCTATACAATGAGGAACTTTTTTTTTTTTTTTTACTTCTTATCTGATCAGAAAATTCTGTAACTTATAGCAACCTAGTGTAGGTTGCTTTGTGTAGATTTTGTTGATTAATCAATTTCATTAATTTTAATTTATATTAATTTACTTCTTAAAAAAAAAAAAAATTGAGTATATCTTGTCCACCAATTTGCCCTATAGTACAAGATTTATTTTTAACTGCTTTTAATTTACAATGATCACCGCACCATGAATACGATTTTCGTTAGCGTACTTCACAAAGTCAAGATAGTGACGTGACCATTTTGCTCACTAACTCGGCTGCCGAGACTTACATTTATCGTTATCGTCGTTACGGCAATCTAATTTTATTGCTAATATTTAGCGATCGGTAGTTTGCGATGGCATCGCTTTCTTTATCGAGGCCCAGGGGCTGCTTGCAGAAGACACAGGAGCGGAATATTTTGAGTACCTACTCATATGACTCTTGCACACGAGTCAAGTTCCTTAATATTACTCGTGTGCAAGATTCGATATCAACATTTTTGTTTGTCCCCAGATCAGCATACAAATGACTTTTCATGTCACTGTACCAGTTCTTATCCAATTACATCTATTTTTCCCAAGAACAAACAGTCGAACGAAGATATATTAGTTTCTGATTCGAGTTTTCTTCCGTAAAGCATTGAGTTACGTTTGATATTGCTTTTGTTTCGGTAACAACGGAAAATTTCCCAGATTTTTTGGAGTTGTTTTCCTTGAAATCATGTTTTTGTTATGTCTGGACATTTTTGGGTGTGTGTATCATTGCTTGTTTGTCTATTTGAATAATGACAAAACTGTATGGGATTTTTTAAGCACTTTTGTTATGTTACGTGATCAATCTCTTACATTTTGGTGGCATTTTGACCATGGCCATGGCTGAAATCGAATTACACTTGTCTAGATCCAGCCACCGCACTGTGGAGCGCGAAACCGCCCGAAGTCCTTAAACTGTGGGGGGTCATTCGGCCCGTATTTACGGGCGCCAATTGAGCGGCCTTTATTAATTTATCACGAAAGTTTTGTATGGGAGCCATACATGAAACTTATGTTGTTGTAATGTCAATGAACTAAGCTATCAGATTTCAAATGGATTTTTCATGTTTGGATTTGTTATGTATTTGCAAAAATTGTGTAAAGTCAGCGAAAGGGAATATTTTGCACAGTTTTTGTACAGAGGTAGTTAGAAATAAAAAAATAAAAAATTATTTCAATAAGTTTTTTTTTTATTTACATAAGAATACCCTATTTCACATAAATCAATCAATAAATAAACCCCCCCCACACATATTTTTCGAAAAAAAAATTTTTCAAAATACATGACCCGACCGCCTAAAAAAAAATGGTGGATTTTTTGTTTGTTATTGTTTTTGTTTTCGACTTCATTCAAAGAACCGGCGTTAGCACTTCAATTAGTGGCTTTAGTGGCGTTGTTAATTAACCTACTAATGTAAATAACGACAGTTTGATAAGAATAATGCAAAATTAGATGTCGAAAAAGGACTTACGGCAAAACGGTCGTCATGGCCGGAACAATAGAGGACTTTGTTCGTTGAAATACGTATTTCTGCTGGAATTCACGACACATACACAATCACGCTAGTAAAAACACTTCATCACTTATTATTCCATGATATTTTAACACCCACAGCACTAAATTCACCATAAACTCGAAAATATAACCATCGCCGACCGGCCGACAGGCGGTCGCAACGCGCTTTGACAGGTCCGAAGCAAAAAAAAATCATCAACAAGCGAGATCCGGGGTTGCCGGTGATTTGAATGCATTTATATCATCCTTGTCTATGGCCACGCCGCGGAAAGACACTCCCATGTGACGAGAATATCATTCCACAGAAAATAACCGACAACACTGAAGCGCGGGAACATCGGCTTGTGCAGCCGCCTTGACAGATAAGGACCAATGTGTACTCGGCTGCAACAGCCGAGTTCACAGTGCAGTGGGTCAGGTTGAGTCTAGCGCATTTTTTTTATATTTTTTTATTTATCGATAGGCTCGCGTTTGACCACTATCTCGCCTGATGGTAAGCGATGATGTGGTCGGTTACTTCTAGACAAGTGAAGCACGCTTGTCTAGAAGTAACCTATTCACTCTTGACTTGTAGACCCCAAGGTTGTAGCTATCAGGAAACAAAGACTCCGGCAGGGAATTCCACTCCTTAGCTGTGCGTTCAATGAAAGTATTCGCAAAACGCTTAGTACATAAACGCTTAGTACCGGTACATGGTGGGATGTCCACCATGTACCGGTGGTGCATTGCCGTACGTCTTATTGTTCGGTGATGGAAAGGGCTAGGCGGAATCAAATTGTGCAGTTCCATCGCATACTTCCCGAAATGTAACCGATAAAAAACCGACAGACTGGCCACTTGGCGTCGATGTTCAAGGCTCTGGAGCTTTGAGGCGACCAGTGCGTCGTGGCCGATAAGCCTCTTGGCCCGTTTGTCAATAGACTCAAGTGCATCAAGTTGATATTTGGCAGATCCGTCCCAAAGGTGAGAGCAGTACTCCATGCATGACCGAACATGCGCTTTATACAAATTGAGCAGCTGTTCAGGCGTGAAGTATCGTCTCACCTTAGCAAGAATCCCTAACTTTTTTGTAGCCAAGTGAGCCTTTGCCTCAATGAATGGACCAAAATTGAGGGTCGATGTTAAAGTAATGTGTGTAGTAAAATTACTTATTAATAACTGTAGCCCACGGTTTCATCCGCGAGAATGTCAAAAATCATCCCGTAGTAACTTAATACAACGATAAAACGGTTTCCTATCCATTTGCATAAACAACTTTAGACATAATATAACATAGCATACTTTTGTTTATCCTAATTATATTTACGCATAACAATATTTTCGCATAACAGCTTACGCTTATTTTTTTTACCAATATTATTCTAATCATACTATTGTTTAAGATATTAAAAAAACATATTTTATTAAGCATGACAAATACGTATAATAATTTAGGGTTTTTTTCCTGTAAGAAGTATGCAAACATGCATGCAGCAAGCATACAGCATGCAAACATGTAAAAAAGTATACACCATGCATGGAGCAAGTATGCAGCATGCAAACATGTAAACAAGCATACACCACGCAGGCAGCATGCAAGCAAGCATGCAGCATGCAAACATTTAAACAAACATACACCATGCATGCAGCATGCAAGCAAACATGCAGTTGCATGCTGCATGTTTGCTTGCATTTAAACAAGCATACACCATGCATGCAGCAGGCATGCAGCAGGCATGCAGCTTGCAAGCAAGCATGCAGCAGCCATGGTTTCCATCACGGTTCCGGCGATCCCACGCGAGCTGATCGTCACAGATGTGTTTAACACTCACCACCTGCTCCTCAGCTCGCGGTCCGCCTCGCCCCTCCGCGCCTACGCGATTTCAAATAATACTCTAGGAGTAGGGCAGACAAGACTACGTGGAGTCGGTTTTGCAGCGATTCGTTTCTGTCACTAAAAATTAAATACGTAAAAATAACTCAAATTTGTTTCTGTTATTCCTATTAATTTTTATGCCTTAATACTATTATGCTAATAGTCATTGGGGCTAGTAACATGATGCGAATTAAAATTATGCCAAAACAAATTAGCCTTCAATCTAATTATGCCAAAATAAATTGTATGCCAAAACAAAAATATAGCGTAGAATTCTTACGGCAAAAAAAAAATTATGCCGAAACAGTTATGCCAAAGTATGTTAAGAAAAAGAACATTATGCAAAAAAAGGGATCCCCGGTAAAACGTATTATAATGTATCGATTCCGGTTATGAACTGAATCTTTTTGCCAAATAAAAAAAAAAAAAAATAGTAATAAAAGTTTAGTACGATATAGTAGGAAGTAGTGTCTGACGTCCACAGCCCAGTAACTGGGTAAAACTATAACTCTTGGCAAGAAAGGTGTCAGATTTTTCTGGGTCTGAAGTAAGGCTTGTAAAACTCCAAAACCATAAAGCAGTGGACCCATCCTCTAACTTTCCCAGCAAGAGTCACCAGTCAATAGATTACCCAGTTTATATTTAGCCTCAAGCGACGCTAACAACCCTATTATCTGCTTATATCCGGAGCAGAGTGAGCTTGAGAGTTCGACATAATTTGCTGCATACTTCCCGACTATCTTGTTTGCATCCCTACTTAGAGTTTGCACTTAAGCTGTGCGGCAGAGAAGTGGCAGAAGTTTTGGTTTGATCCGTATTTTGTTTTTATTTTTGTAATAGTCTCATCACTTCGATTTCGCTTAATGGAAAACGATGGGTGAGAACGAGTGAGCCCAAAGGATGCCTGTTCACTCTCGCTTTAAAAGCTAAGGCACAGATTCTGGCTGAAACATCATCATGGTTATGAGTTTTTGAGGTTCTCATTCATTTTACTAGTTCTCCGTAGCAATAAGTTTGTTAGTTCTCTCAATACGGGAAACATAACGAGGAAACCAACATGTAATAGAAAAATCGTGCCTTTATAACATCCACCAACCCGACTGGAGTCCACGCTGTGATTTACATCCTACTCCCTCTCACTGAGACAAGGCTTGTACACCAGGAGTAGGAACGTAATACGGACCTGTAGTTACTACAATAATTGCATGCTATGCCACAAAACTAAAATGGCAGAACATTTTTATCACCAGATTACAACTTTACCTTCTGTCCATCCACTTCCGTTTTAAAACTCGCCAAAGCTTAGCTTTATCCTCCCGATATCTGTTTACTGGGCAGCTTACGAATCCCATAAGTTAACTTTACGAGTATTAGAGGAAAGAAAAATATGTTCGGGATAACCACAAGGACAGCAACGCGGCCGTTCTATAACTAGAGTATCACTATCTGATATTTTGCCGTTTTTAATTCATTAATACTTTCGTAATCAGCAAAAAAATATCTATCAATCTCTTTATACAGTATTTTCTACTATCAGTTGCTTAGAATAAGCCTCTCATGCTTGAAGGCGTGTGTTCGAATCCGGGCAACCAATGTGACTTTTTCAAAATCATATTATGTACTTTTTAAGTTTATTTTGGACATCACAGATAACGGTGAAGGAAAACATCGTGAGAAATCCTGGACTTATAGTCAATATAAGGTTGAAATCGCCAACCTGTCTTGAAAACGCTTGTGCCTTCTCTATGTGAGAAGAGGCACACCTTTACAGGCTGATATTAATAGATTCCGGATAAAAAATAAAACCACCCTAAAATTGCTATGTAATTGTTGTGTATTTTTTATAAGATCTAGTCATCATCATCATCAGCCTTTTTAATTTTCCCACTGCTGGGACACAGGCCTCCTCTCTGTGAGTGAGGGTCTGGGCTTTAATCCACCACGCGGGCCCAGTGTGGGTTGGTGGATGTTACATGTCTTCGAATTTTTAGTTCTCGGATATGCCGGTTTCCTCACGATATTTTCCTTCACCGTTTTTAGATGTACCTATTGATTAAAACTAATAATGGGCCTGTTCGAATTTTCGCAATTATATCTATTTTTGACAACTGCAAGTCACATAAATGACTTTATAGTTGTTGAACAGGCTTTAGGATGAATTCCCTAGTCCCTTCCTTTCCTTTATCTTTAAATTTCGAATTCGCCGCCAAAACGCATTCTCACATATGCAAGTGCGGCAAAGACTATATACCTCCACTGCGCCATCTGACGGCGGGCGGAAAACAAATGAGTTCGAACTCAAAATCAATGCCGGCCGGCTCAAATTCACGTGCGCGAAGGAAACTATCGTGAAAGAAGTCTAAATGGACAAGTGTGGTGATCACCCAACTCCATGCAGTGTTCCAAGTATCTTGTAAGTACCTTAATACCTCATTATGTCCTTCAGCCTGTTTTTGTAGGAAAATAATTATCTCAAGCCACGTCCTTGGTTAGACTTACGTCTAACCAAGGACGTGGCTTGAGATAATTATTCATATTTTTGGTCCTTCGAGCCGGATACCTGTAGATTACAGTTTTTTCAGGCATTCTCAGGTTCAATTTCAATAAAAAACTCTGAGATTTGCTAGATATTTGCATTTTGCAAGTATAATCCTACAAAAATTACGTTGGTCATACTTTCCATGTAACCTATACGGATTCAGAGGTCACCTTAATTTTATCCGTATTATATTGCAATACTTTATGTATTTTACGTAATTTATTGTAAGTAATCTTTTTATATACAACTATTTGAGGTATTTATTAACTTATACACATTATTTCACAATCATTTCACCTAAACCTACTATCTAAAGGTATCGAAAAACACCTAGTAAAATCTCAACTTAGGTTCGTATTTTCATACCTATTTATCACACACAGAACAAAATGGAGGAAGGCAAACTTAAACTTCTTCAATCTCAACGCGAATATGTTTACCGTGATATCCAAATCCTTTATGACTTATCAAAAACTATGATTCAAGATCGTTCAAAGGTATCGTCGTTCAAGGCGAGATATACTCGAATACATTCAATTCGCGAAGAATTTGTTTTGATATGTGGTAAAATACAGACTTTGGAGTTAGCCATGAAACCCGATGCCTGGGTGTGCCAAGAGTCTTTGAGTTCGTTTGATGATTTGTACTATGCCGTAATCAGTGCAGCGGCTGATTTGCAGATTACTGATAAGAGCGGAAATGTTTCCGGGGCATCGCAGTGGTCGGCGCCGCCCGCGCATGCGGGGGCTTACGACTCCGCACAAACGGGACGTAACGCACGGCTTCCTAAACTTGAGTTACCTAAATTTGATAGTAAAATTGAAAATTGGCAAACGTTTTATGATATTTACTAGCTGTCCCACGCGGCTTCGCTCCCGTCAACTGGCTACGTATCTACCCTATCCTACACCTACCCTACACCTACCCTACACCTACCCTGCACCTACCCTACACCTACCCTACACCTACCCTACACCTACCCTACACCTACCCTACACCTACCCTACACCTACCCTACACCTACCCTACACCTACCCTACACCTACCCTACACCTACCCTACACCTACCCTACACCTACCCTACACCTACCCTACACCTACCCTACACCTACCCTACACCTACCCTACACCTACCCTACACCTACCCTACACCTACCCTACACCTACCCTACACCTACCCTACACCTACCCTACACCTACCCTACACCTACCCTACACCTACCCTACACCTACCCTACACCTACCCTACACCTACCCTACACCTACCCTACAGGTGTAGAGGTGGAGGTGGAGGTGGAGGTAGAGTAGGTAGGGTAGGTACCCTACCTACTCTACCTACCCTACATACATGATTGCATAACTGAAACTGTTTACGTAGCGCACGCAACGGAAGCCCTCAAAAAGTAATATTCTTGCCCGTTTTTGCAACATTTTTCATTAATGCTCCGCTCCTATTGGTTGTAGCGTGATGTTATATAGCCTATAGCACTCAGGAATAATGTAGCTTTCTACCAGTGAAAAAATTTTTAGAATTGGATCATTAGTTCCAGAGATTACCCCTACATACAAACTTACAAACTTACAAATTTTACCTCTTTATAATATTAGTATAGATAAAAATAGTGTCGATTCCTGAGTGATCGAAAATTCAACAATTTCACGGCAAAAAAATACATTTGTTAAGAAACATGCGGCCCTTATTTAATTTCTCCTCATTTTTTTACCTACCCTACACCTACCCTACACCTACCCTACCTACTCTACCTACCCTACATACATGATTGCATAACTGAAACTGTTTACGTAGCGCACGCAACGGAAGCCCTCAAAAAGTAATATTCTTGCCCGTTTTTGCAACATTTTTCATTAATGCTCCGCTTCTATTGGTTGTAGCGTGATGTTATATAGCCTATAGCACTCAGGAATAATGTAGCTTTCTACCAGTGAAAAAATTTTTAGAATTGGATCATTAGTTCCAGAGAGTACCCCCTACATACAAACTTACAAATTTTACCTCTTTATAATATTAGTATAGATTAGTATAAATAGATAAAAATAGTGTCGATTCCTGAGTGATCGAAAATTCAACAATTTCACGGCATAAATTACATTTGTTAAGAAACATGCGGCCCTTATTTAATTTCTCCTCATTTTTTTTACCTACCCTACACCTACCCTACCTACTCTACCTACCCTACATACATGATTGCATAACTGAAACTGTTTACGTAGCGCACGCAACGGAAGCCCTCAAAAAGTAATATTCTTGCCCGTTTTTGCATCATTTTTCATGAATGCTCCGCTCCTATTAGTTGTAGCGTGATGTTATATAGCCTATAGCACTCAGGAATAATGTAGCTTTCTACGAGTGAAAAAATTTTTAGAATTTGATCATTAGTTCCAGAGATTACCCCCTACATACAAACTTACAAACTTACAAATTTTACCTCTTTATAATATTACTAGCTGTCCCACGCGGCTTCGCTCCCGTCAACTGGCTACGTATCTACCCTATCCTACACCTACCCTACACCTACCCTACACCTACCCTACACCTACCCTACACCTACCCTACACCTACCCTACACCTACCCTACACCTACCCTACACCTACCCTACACCTACCCTACACCTACCCTACACCTACCCTACACCTACCCTACACCTACCCTACACCTACCCTACACCTACCCTACACCTACCCTACACCTACCCTACACCTACCCTACACCTACCCTACACCTACCCTACACCTACCCTACACCTACCCTACACCTACCCTACACCTACCCTACACCTACCCTACACCTACCCTACACCTACCCTACACCTACCCTACACCTACCCTACACCTACCCTACACCTACCCTACACCTACCCTACACCTACCCTACACCTACCCTACACCTACCCTACACCTACCCTACACCTACCCTACACCTACCCTACACCTACCCTACACCTACCCTACACCTACCCTACACCTACCCTACACCTACCCTACACCTACCCTACACCTACCCTACACCTACCCTACACCTACCCTACACCTACCCTACACCTACCCTACACCTACCCTACACCTACCCTACACCTACCCTACACCTACCCTACACCTACCCTACACCTACCCTACACCTACCCTACACCTACCCTACACCTACCCTACACCTACCCTACACCTACCCTACACCTACCCTACACCTACCCTACACCTACCCTACACCTACCCTACACCTACCCTACACCTACCCTACACCTACCCTACACCTACCCTACACCTACCCTACACCTACCCTACACCTACCCTACACCTACCCTACACCTACCCTACACCTACCCTACACCTACCCTACACCTACCCTACACCTACCCTATACCTACCCTACACCTACCCTACACCTACCCTACACCTACCCTACACCTACCCTACACCTACCCTACACCTACCCTACACCTACCCTACACCTACCCTACACCTACCCTACACCTACCCTACACCTACCCTACACCTACCCTACACCTACCCTACACCTACCCTACACCTACCCTACACCTACCCTACACCTACCCTACACCTACCCTACACCTACCCTACACCTACCCTACACCTACCCTACACCTACCCTACACCTACCCTACACCTACCCTACACCTACCCTACACCTACCCTACACCTACCCTACACCTACCCTACACCTACCCTACACCTACCCTACACCTACCCTACACCTACCCTACACCTACCCTACACCTACCCTACACCTACCCTACACCTACCCTACACCTACCCTACACCTACCCTACACCTACCCTACACCTACCCTACACCTACCCTACACCTACCCTACACCTACCCTACACCTACCCTACACCTACCCTACACCTACCCTACACCTACCCTACACCTACCCTACACCTACCCTACACCTACCCTACACCTACCCTACACCTACCCTACACCTACCCTACACCTACCCTACACCTACCCTACACCTACCCTACACCTACCCTACACCTACCCTACACCTACCCTACACCTACCCTACACCTACCCTACACCTACCCTACACCTACCCTACACCTACCCTACACCTACCCTACACCTACCCTACACCTACCCTACACCTACCCTACACCTACCCTACACCTACCCTACACCTACCCTACACCTACCCTACACCTACCCTACAGGTGTAGAGGTGGAGGTGGAGGTAGAGTAGGTAGGGTAGGTACCCTACCTACTCTACCTACCCTACATACATGATTGCATAACTGAAACTGTTTACGTAGCGCACGCAACGGAAGCCCTCAAAAAGTAATATTCTTGCCCGTTTTTGCAACATTTTTCATTAATGCTCCGCTCCTATTGGTTGTAGCGTGATGTTATATAGCCTATAGCACTCAGGAATAATGTAGCTTTCTACCAGTGAAAAAATTTTTAGAATTGGATCATTAGTTCCAGAGATTACCCCCTACATACAAACTTACAAATTTTACCTCTTTATAATATTAGTATAGATTAGTATAGATAGATAAAAATAGTGTCGATTCCTGAGTGATCGAAAATTCAACAATTTCACGGCATAAATTACATTTGTTAAGAAACATGCGGCCCTTATTTAATTTCTCCTCATTTTTTTTACCTACCCTACACCTACCCTACCTACTCTACCTACCCTACATACATGATTGCATAACTGAAACTGTTTACGTAGCGCACGCAACGGAAGCCCTCAAAAAGTAATATTCTTGCCCGTTTTTGCAACATTTTTCATGAATGCTCCGCTCCTATTGGTTGTAGCGTGATGTTATATAGCCTATAGCACTCAGGAATAATGTAGCTTTCTACCAGTGAAAAAATTTTTAGAATTGGATCATTAGTTCCAGAGATTACCCCCTACATACAAACTTACAAACTTACAAATTTTACCTCTTTATAATATTATAGTATAGTATATATAGTATAGATAAAAATAGTGTCGATTCCTGAGTGATCGAAAATTCAACAATTTCACGGCAAAAAAATACATTTGTTAAGAAACATGCGGCCCTTATTTAATTTCTCCTCATTTTTTTTACCTTCCCTAAACCTACCCTACCTACTCTACCTACCCTACATACATGATTGCATAACTGAAACTGTTTACGTAGCGCACGCAACGGAAGCCCTCAAAAAGTAATATTCTTGCCCGTTTTTGCAACATTTTTAATTAATGCTCCGCTCCTATTGGTTGTAGCTTGATGTTATATAGCCTATAGCACTCAGGAATAATGTAGCTTTCTACCAGTGAAAAAATTTTTAGAATTGGATCATTAGTTCCAGAGATTACCCCCTACATACAAACTTACAAACTTACAAATTTTACCTCTTTATAATATTAGTATAGATTATAGTAAAATAGTAAATAGTAATAGTATAGATAAAACCTTTATTCATGATAACAATTCGATTTCTCAAATAGAAAAATATCACTATTTAGCGTCTTGTTTACAAGGCCCGGCTTTGTCTATTGTCAAAGGGGTCCCGATGAACTCCAAACTATGAGGCATACCATGCACTCCAAACGTTGAACATTGAAAATTTAGGTGATTTTATTTTATTTTGTTTAACTTCGCGCATGCTCGACTCGGACACGCGTAATCGGTTCGAATCTCAAAACATTTCACAAATACCCACTTTTTGTGAATTGTTAAAGTTTCTTCAAGACTACGTAAAAGTCTTAGAAACTAGTCAGTTATCTTCTAAATCTAATATCAGGCATAATATGCCTAACCCTCGTAACCTTGAGGGGAAAAAATCTCCGCCTGCGATTAGTAGGCAAAATAGCAGCGGATCAAAACGCTCATCTTATCTCGCAAAATCAAATCCACCTGCAAATGTGACTTGTACTCATTGCAGTGATGCGCACTTGATTTATCGGTGCCCTACCTTTCAATCCTTAGATTCTCGTGCTAGACTCGCGTTAGTACAAGGTAAAAATAATATGTGTACAAATTGTTTGCGTACAAATCACGTCATAGATAAATGCCTATCTAAAATGGCTTGCACGTTATGTGGATTACGTCACCATACCCTATTGCATATTGACCCAGCGCCATCAAGCGCCAGCGCAACCACTGGAGCGAACGTTACTGCTCATGCCCACGCCGCCGTTCCCCACTGCGATATGGTACTACTAGGGACATGTCAGGCGCGCGCGTTCAACACTGCCGCCGGCACTCAATGTACCGTCCGTGCACTCGTAGACAGTGGGGCGCAGGATTGTTTTATCACATCGGCGTGCGCGCGATCGCTCGGGTTAAAAATCCGCCGGTGTAAACTTAGTATAGCCGGACTAGGACAAAACTCAGTCACTCAAGTAAGGGGGGTGACGGAATGCACTATACGACCCGTACACGGTGAAGCTCCGCATTTTAATATAAAGGCTGTCGTATTAGATAACATCACTGCTCTAATACCTAGCGCTAAAGTACCATCAGTCGTTCGAGAATGTTGCAACCATCTAGTGTTAGCTGATCGCGACTACGATGTACCCGCGAAAATCGATTTATTAATAGGGGCGGAGTTATTCCCCGAAATCTATGACGGTCAACGTATCAATCTGGGGCCCGGTTTACCTACCGCTCTGCGCAGCGTTTTCGGATGGATTCTCACCAGGACAGTAAACGCATACTCTGTGCCTTTAAACACCGCGTGCTCTTTAGTGGCCACCACATTCACATTAGATGAGCAAATTAAAAACATTTGGGAAGTGGAAGAACCACCGCGCGTGGACATCACTGTCCCTGAGAATGATATCTGCGAACGCATGTACACTGATTTAACCTATCGTGAACCTAACGGACGATACGTCGTACCTATCCTCTTAAAGGATAGCGATCGTTCTTTGGGTGAATCTTATAATAGTACTTTGTCGCGTTTGTCTCATCTTGAAAAAAAACTTAATCGTCAGACTGAACTTAAATCCGATTATATTAATTTTATGCGTGAGTACGAGAATTTAAATCACATGTACACCGTACCTAACTGCGTCGTACCTACTCTCAATCGTTATCTTATCCCTCACAGTTGCGTCGTTCGCCCGGAGAGCACGACCACTAAATTGAGAGTGGTATTCGATGCCAGTTCTAAAACCACTAACGGTCTATCGTTAAACAATATTGTATTTACTGGCCCTAAGCTTCAAGTGGATATTGTGGATATTATAACCGGCTTCAGACTACACAAAGTAGTTCTAACGTGTGATAGCTCAAAAATGTATAGAGGAATCTTGATTAGACCGGAGGATCGGAGCTTTCAACATATTCTATGGCGAGAATCCCCTAGTGATCCAGTTAAAGAGTACGAACTTGCGACTGTCACCTACGGAGTTAGTAGCTCACCTTATCTGGCTATCCGCACCCTCCACCAATTGGCTGCTGATCATGGTGCCGCGTATCCACGCGCAGCCGAAGCGCTTCTTCACGAGACATGTTTCGACGGCATAACGACAGGCACGCCCTCTGTACGCCAAGTCATGGAGCTAAAAGATCAACTTATTCATTTGTTAGGTTGTGCTCAACTTGAGCTCCGAAAATGGAGTAGCAACTCACAATCTTTTCTTAAAACCTTGCCAGTAGATCATTGTCAAACCATTCAACTTTTCTCCGAAGAAAATGATAAATCAACGTTAAATATCTTAGGAGTCCAATATGATCCTGTGAGTGACAATCTCAGTTACTCACAGTCCCCAATCGAGGACGATGAATTTACCAAGCGTTCCATCTTATCCAGCATCGCTCGTATCTTCGACCTTCTTGGGTGGCTTACACCTTGTATCTTAAAAGCCAAATTGCTCCTTCAAGATTTATGGCGTTTTTATCCTATAATTGCTAAGTCCAAGGTAGCACCTCTAAAAGTGACAGTTAACCTTTTAGAGCGTTGCAATGCTGTATTACGATCCAAAGTAATAAATCGCATTCACTCCTTGCTTAGTTCAAAACTTATCTTAAATAAATCTATCTTATTCACGGGCAGCTTGACTGTTATGTCGTGGTTGAACATTGAGCCACAAACACTTATGACCTTTGTTGTGCACAGAGTGTTCCTCATTAGCGACAGTTTTGTGCCCACTGAGTGGCGACACGTGTCCACCCATGTCAATCCAGCCAACATAGTATATGTCGTATACTATAGTCGTGACTTATCTTGCTTATCTTTATCTTCTTCCGAAACCTTGTGGTTTGGTCCTCAGTGGTTGTCTAACAAGCTCTTCAACTGGCCTGTTTCAGCAGTAGAAGTGTCAGATAACGTTCACGAATTCAAGCCAACATCACGCGCGTGTCATGCTAGTGTGACACCCGAAGCTGACGTGCTTGATTCCCTCATGAAACGCCACTCCTCTCTTTTACCAGGGAAAAGAGTGGTTGCATGGATCTCCCGTTTCATTCAAAACGCGAAAGCTAAACGTTCTGAGCGTAACTTAATACCTTACCCGACAGCCACTGAATCAAGCCAATATTTAAATCATTTAACAAAATATGTTCAACATCAAAATTTTAATGATGTCATATCAATACATATAATAAATCTGTAGAAAAATATTTTTTGTACATCGAAAAAAATTCCAAAAAAAATAGCCAGGGTGTTAAAGGATAACCAACAGAACCCATTTCTAGCATTTTTGGAATTTTTGTCTGTTTGTCTGTTTGTCTGTTTATCTGTTTGTCTGTTTGTCTGTTTGTCTGTTTATTTGTGCACGCATCACGTGAAATGTACGAAACCAATGTAGATAACTTTTATACATAAAAATTGTGCGAATCTTTAAGAATTACTTAGTTTTTGTTTCATCGCAATCGGTTCACTCTATCAAAAGTTAGATGAATTTAAAGTGTTCAAGAAGTAAAATTATCACAGCTCACGCAATTCAGATACTCGAACAGTTGAACTCGCTATTCGATAGATGGCGTTGTGCATTTAAAGTCATTTTCTGAATCGCGGTGTTAAGATTTTACGCGAAAGAATGACCCTAGAAAAAAAAATGTATGTAGTATGTATATTTTTTAACCGACTTCCCAAAAAGGAGGAGGTTACATGTTCGACATTATGTATGTTTTTTTTTTTTTTTGTGTATGTTCACCGATATCTCCGACAATTGTAGACCGATTTCAAAAAATCTTTTGTTTGAAAGAGTATGTTCCGAAATTGGTCCCATTTTAATTTGGTGTAGGACTGACGAAGCAATTCGAAGATATACAACAGAACTCTTCAATAAATAACGGCATATCTCTCGGCATTGCTGCAATCGCATGTCTGTTTGTTGTTTATACCATTTCATAACATAACATCACGCCAGTACGCTCTTAAGGGGTACGCAGATCTGTCATTTCACCGGTTATGTTCAAGTTTCATGATATTTGGGTAATATATTCTGGCGTTATACGAGTAGGTAACTTACTAAACAACTTGCCTATTAGGTAGGTACAATACGCAAAATACGCGCTTAGTCGTGGAGTTGCGGAAAACAGCCCGTTTTAACCTAACCTAACCTAACCTAGGTAGGTACATCTAAAAAGTGAAAAATAAAAAAACTTTTTACAAAAAAATACTACCGACTTCCAAATAAAACTACTAAGTTAAATATAACTTTATTTTTGGAATTCGGTGTCCATAACGCAATAAATTGGTACCTACGAAAGACACCGACTTCCAAAAATAAAGTAATTTTTCACTTTGTAGTTTTATTTGGAAGACGGTAGTATTTTTTTGTAAAAAGTTTTTTTGAGTATGTGGAGTAGGCAGGCAGGCTGGTAAGTATGGTAGGGTTGGCAGGCAGATGACGGGAGCGAAGCCGCGGGCACAGCTAGTCTTTAATAAATTCCACTAAACCTTTACCCAAACATTTATCTAAGCTCTCCCCTTATCTTGACACTCGCGGAATCTTGCGAGTGAGGGGACGTCTTAAGCACGCATCGTCACCAGGTCGCGTCAAACATTCATACCTCTTACCTAAGACTTCTCGATCGAGTACTCTTCTCATTGATCACTTATACACAACTTATCTTCAATGTAGGCCTCGCCTACTCCAATCTTTAATTATGCGTCGATATTGGATACTCAGCGTTAGAAGTCTTATCAGATCGCGGTTATTGAAAGGCGTGACCTGTTTCAAAACTAAACCTATTCCACTAAACCCTGTACAAGGTGACCTTCCACCTTCCCATATACAACTGGGTCATTGTTTTCAAACAATCGGAATCGATTTTGGAGGTCCTTTTATCATAAAGGAAAGTAGACGTCGTAACGCTAAAACTTACAAAGCTTATCTTTGCCACATAGTTTACTACTCCATAGTCACAGATGGTGTCACTAACTTCGTGGGTGCCAAGCGTTATTTGTCAGAAGTTAGCGAAATGCTCAACCGCAAAAGCGATAGTATTTTCAGACAGCTCGCTTCTCGAGGTGTCACGCTTCCGCGTAATCCTCCTTCCGGTCCTCACTTCGGAGGCATCTTCGAAAGCGGTATAAAATCAACAAAATACCATCTCAAGCGTGTCATCATATCGCAGATTCTTACTTTTGAAGAATTTTATACTATTCTAACAAAGGTGGAAGCCATGTTAAACTCTAGACCGTTAGTGGAACTATCTTCTGATCCCGGCGAGGTTGATGCTCTTACAGCTGGTCACTTCCTCATCGGTCGACCTTTAATCTCCCTACCTGAACCGGTTTTTGCTGAAAACGAGACTTTACGTACTCGTTGGCAGCTATTACAGCGCCTATCACAAAGCTTCTGGCGCACCTGGCAAAGGGACTATTTGCACACATTGCAACAGCGAATGAAGTGGTTTAAACACTGCAACCGTCAGCCAAAACTGAACGATCTTGTAACCATTTTTGAACCTAACTTACCAGCTAACGAATGGAGACTAGGTCGCGTTGTACAGCTCCATCCGGGTAAAGATAATATTACTCGTGTGGTGACAGTCAAAACATCTAAAGGCTTACTTGTTAGACCTGCCGTCAAAGTTTGTCCACTTCCCATCGAACTAAATAATTAATTATCTACGTATATTCTAACATTTATATATATTACACTTCACATTTATAAATATATTACATTAGCAATCTTATTTAGTTCTTAATTCCTTAACTTAAACTTAATTTCAGAATCTATTTTATCAGCATAGTGACTTATGAATCCGCATAGGCTTGTAAGTCTAGAACTTTATCTATTTTATCTTATGAAATCCCTGGTTGATTTCAAAAGGGGGGATATGAACAGGCTTTAGGATGAATTCCCTAGTCCCTTCCTTTCCTTTATCTTTAAATTTCGAATTCGCCGCCAAAACGCATTCTCACATATGCAAGTGCGGCAAAGACTATATACCTCCACTGCGCCATCTGACGGCGGGCGGAAAACAAATGAGTCCGAACTCAAAATCAATGCCGGCCGGCTCAAATTCACGTGCGCGAAGGAAACTATCGTGAAAGAAGTCTAAATGGACAAGTGTGGTGATCACCCAACTCCATGCAGTGTTCCAAGTATCTTGTAAGTACCTTAATACCTCATTATGTCCTTCAGCCTGTTTTTGTAGGAAAATAATTATCTCAAGCCACGTCCTTGGTTAGACGTAAGCACATTCAGTTGTGATACAACATCGATTTTTATTATTTCACGGTTTTATGTTTTATGTCTATAACTCAAAATTTATGATTTTGTCAGTTAGCGACACCCTAGCTACAGGACGGCAGCTCGGACCTATTTCGTAAAGTTCCATTATTAGGACTTATACTTTAAGCCAGATTTCGGGGTATTACTTCTTAGTTTCGAGTTAGATGGCTTATTGGATATTCTGGAACGTAAGTTGGATATACGTAATCATAATACGTATTGCGAGTGTGGAAGTCTGTCTGTATGTTTGTTTTATAAAAAAAACACTGTGGGCATTATAGGTACCTTACTATAGAACTTGTCCATTATGTACCACAAAAAAGGAGAAAAATAAAAAAATCTTTTTTACAAAAAAAATACAATAAACAGACATACGATTGCAGCAATCCCGAGAGATTTGCCGTCATCTACTGAAGAGTTCTGTTGTATATCTCCGAAGTTCTTCATCAGATCTTTACCAAATTTAAATGGAACCATTTCGAAACAAACATCTTTCGAAAAAAAACATATATTATATAATAATATATAATGGAGATATACCCAAACAAATATAAAACAAGTAAAAATTTTAAATTTCCAAAATCCCCGGACATTTTTTTTATTACATACTTTTTAAACTACATAATTTATCTAGAAGTTCTAGTAGACACGCTTCGATCAACAATCTATCGAAGACGTAATTTATGACACGCCCATAACTTTTGAACGGCTTAACCGATTTTCACCAAACATTGTTAAGAACACTTTCGACAAAGTAACCTTTCAAACAAAAATCTAAATCAAAATCGGTTCATCCGTTTAGGTGCTATGATGCCACAGACAGACACACAGATACACAGAAACTCACGTCAAACTTACATCCGAATTGAGCAACTGTGTGTTTCTGCCTTTTTGGGAAATCGGTTAAAACAGGCAGGCTCGTGTTTGACCAATATATAAGCGATGATGTAGTCGACGATAGAGAACGCTCGCCTATTCCATCTTGATTTAAAGATGTAGAGGTCGAGTTTGAATCATCGTGGTAAAAGTATTAGTCAGCTAGACTCTACGTTACTGAGTGCTAGCTATCCAGGGAGAATTTGGTATCGCAATACGACATATTTAACACCACCCAGAAAGGTTTTTTTGGGGGTATGCGGAAAAGGGTGGAGAGTCCCACAAACCTCCATAGAAAAGGGAGGATCCTCCGACCAGACGGGTGTTGTGTCTGGTCCGGGCAACAGCCCAACGGTTATTGTCGGACTGTTGTATGTGTTCAAATTGCGCCAAAAACTTTGCTTGCGCTATGCAGGATTTGTGTGACGTCATTAGTTCGTAAGTGGCGGCATCGGTACCGCTACATCACTCCCCTCCGGAGACCGGAGGTCGATAGCAGGTTGAGTCGTCCGTACATGTTGGGATGCGTGCCTGGCCAGTGGAAGGTTGGTTCCCGTGAGTCGGAACCGGAAGTTGCAGAGTTCACGGTGAGTCGGCACTGTATGCGGTTGTACCCCAGTGAGTCGGGGTGATGATATCCCAGTGAGTCGGGACAGTATTGCTGGCTCCAGTGGTTCGGAGCGGTGATGATGCCCCAGTGAATCGGGACAGTGCTTCCGGCTCCAGAAGGTCGGAGCGGTGATGATAGAAGCTGAGGGTGATGACCAGGAATGCGCGTCAACTGCAAGCTGGTGATCAGCATACCCCCGTAGATGCCGTGGGTACTAGCTGTCTGTATGACCCGCTGCTCGAAAGCTTAAGGAAGTGATGATGACGTCACGACGAAGTTGCTCTGCACGAAGGCTGCGCTGACGTTCATACTCGAGGGTCACCAGTTTGGGGGTATGCGGAACAGGGTGGAGAGTCCCACAAACCACCAAAGAAAAGGGAGGATCCTCCGACCAGATGGGTGTGTAGTCCGGGCAACTGCCCAACGGTTATTGTTGGACTGTTGTATGTGTTCAAATTGCACCGAAAACTTTGCTTGTGGATGCAGGATTTGTGTGACGTCATTAGTTCGTAAGTGGCAGCGTCGGTGCCGCTACAGTTTCCTTATAGCTATCAGTAAACGAAGACACGGCAGTGAATTTTATTTGTTTGCATGTTTAATAGTAACTTTATCTATTACGACTCTCGGCTGAACGATTTTGAATAAAATTTGTAAGATGAGTTTAGATTATATTTAGAGGGATATTAAAGACAAAAAGGTTAATTCAAAAACCTGCTTCAGAAGCGCACTACAAAGACGTACACTAGAAGAAAATCATGTTTTGCAGTCGGAGGATACATGTTCGCGAGCTGTTTAACCAAAACCAGATGTATCCTTTTTTCTAATTGATAACTTTTTAGAAAAAAAAAATAGTAATATTTAAACATATAAGTTTATATTTTTGAAATCACCTCTTTAAACAATTTATTTTGATAACCCACACGGTGGGTTTGGAAGTAAAAAAATTAGGCCCTCACAATATGGCACCCAAAATCCACCACTTATCTTTTTTCCAATTTTAATGAAACCAGTGACACTCGCAAGGTTAAGACGAATCGATTTACGGCCAAGGCGCTTGGTCTCTAGAACGGCACATAGGAACAAACATACATACATTGATAAACACTTTACCCGCCTTCGGCAGTCGGGTAAAAAGGGATACAGTGAAAGCGTAACGGTTGATATGACGGAAAGGAAGAAAACGTGTTGCGCCGACCCAAAGTAACATAATTGTGTCATCGGCAGGAGAACGATGTCGTTCCTTGTGAACCAAAAATATACATTCACGCGGGTGGAGCCACGGGCAGATTCTAGTTTTGATATAAGTTATTTTCTATGTAGGTCTAAGTTTTCTGTTTAGTTTATTTTCTATGTAGGTCTTACTTCAAGTAAGTTTGGAGTTGTGACCATTCCCGGGAGATAGAAAATCGGATTAGGTCGTTATTCTTTTGTTTTGTTAGTTTTCGATTTTGATGAGACTGACACCTTTTTCTTTTTTGTTAGATACGGCACTGGATGAAAGTTAGATGACACTGTTTTTTTTGACCTCGTTAGTTTTAGTCAGAGGGCTGAGGAATTCCCAGAGGGGCTTTATTTACTCTGACACCAGAGGTGGCCACATCCGCACACAAAAAGAAGAAGACGTTTTAGTATGACAGAACACAAAAACCGGCCAAGTGCGAGTCGGACTCGCGCACGAAGGGTTCCGTACCATTATCGCAAAAAACGGCAAAAATATCACGTTTGTTGTATGGGAGCCCCACTTAAATATTTATTTTATTCTATTTGTTGTTATAGCGGCAACAAAAATACATCATCTGTGAAAATTTCAACCGTCTAGCTATCACGGTTCATGAGATACAGCCTGGTGACAGACGGACAGACAGACAGACAGACGGATGGATCGCGGAGTCTTAGTAATAAGGTCCCGTTTTGAAGAGTTTTGGAACCCTAAAAATGGGACTTGCTGAGACGAACTTATGTTCGACATCAAACTTGAATCGATATTGGGACGATCGTACGTTATTAAAAACAAGTATAACATGAAAAAAAAAACAGTTTTTGCTCATTAAGTAAACATTTTTTACTACAATCCGTAAGGCACCAACTCTCAAGAATATACTTGTACAATTGACTGGCCGGGAGAGACTGCCTGAGTGTGCCTGTCGAAAAACAGTAGGCCAAACCCCAGTTGTAAAAAACTACTGGTAAGCTGGCCTTGTATTCTATTGAAACTCCGTATAACGCAAGTCCAGCTCTAGATAATAGTGTTACCAATGAATGAGTGGTCTACGTATCTACTATATGAGAAAAAGCTGGTACGTAGCTCTATCATTAACTCAAACGTATATATAAAAACAGAACGATTCACGTCACACAGTTTCAAACAGCAGAAAACCAATTTTGAAACACCAAAAGCAGTTTGTTGAAACCAATATGGCAAAGAGAACGACGGAAAAAGAAAAGAACACAACTCTTTCTGCAAAACAACCGGTTTTTCGCTCGTTTCGGAGATTAAGCGGACAACATCGACTGGAGTGAAACTTTCTCATTTCTGAAAGCGAAAGTTGGAAACTACAAATACTTGTGTACTTTATTGGTTAGGAAGAGGGTATTGCAGAAGGTACAATACTAACAAATTAATGTTAAATATGGGTAGACGACAGAGCAGTAGTAACGGCCGCGACTTACAAGTAGAGATGTAAACTGAAAAAAAAACGAAATGTTTTTTTTCACAATCTTGAAAAAAAACTTGGCACCGTCGTCTTTTTCTAAATTTGTTTTTTTTTCAGAAAAAGTGAAACACTGAATTTGGTTGTTTTGCTTTTAATAAAGGTCAAATTATGTTTAAATCAATGGGTACCTATTTATTATGAACTTAGAAAATACTTAATTTGTTACATTCAGAATCATCTTTTTTTTCTAATTAGGAAAAGCCCCGTCCGTAAAGGTAAATTTTAGTGACTGTTGCCAATTACTTTAATACATTTATGTAATAATTAACAAGAAACAAATGTTATTTTATTATTAAACTAAAAAAAATATCGACTCATATAATATATGATAACCGCCTTACCATATTTTTATTTTCATACTCTTAAAAAAAAACCTACTCCTGTTTTTTTAAACGTTTTTTATCGTCTCGGAAAAAAAACCGTTTTTTTACAAGTCTACTTACAGGTTATCGTGTGTTTGAATCCAGGCAGGCGCGTTACTTTGTTTACGTTATTGCATCACCACTGCTCTCTGGTAAAGGAAAACATCGTGAGGAAACTGGCATGTCTAAGAACCAGAAATTCGAAGATATGTGACGTCTACCAACACGCACTGGGCCCGCGTGCGAGGTGGTTTACGGCTGATTCGCTCTCACAAAGAGAAGGCTGCACATCTAACGGACCAAATGGGAAAAGGGGGTCTAAATGCTGAAAAGGGGGTCCCTCTATCCTGTCCTATAAGCAGACGATAAGTAAAACCTGGATGAGGCTGGCACAGGAATATGGGAATTGGGACTTTAAGAAAGATAGATAGATAGATAGATAAATCATTTATTAAAGAAGCTGAAAAGAGGAGCTGTTTAAAGAGGCTGTGCTTTGCTCAGCAGCGGGAAAATTCGGGCTGTGGATGATTTTTATGTGATACTAGCTTCTGCTCGCGGCTTCGTCCGTGTAGTAAAAATCAAAGCGACTTCCAAAACAAAACACTACAAAGCGAAAAATAATTTTCGTTTCCGAAGTCAGTGTCGGTGTGTGATACCTATTTTTTCAGTTTTTCGACACTGACTTCGGCAAATAAAGTTGTTTTTCGTATTGTATTGTTTTATTTTGGAAGTCAGTTTGTTTTTTTTGTTAAAACGTTTTTTTATTTATCTCTTTTTAGTTTGGGTAGGTACCTCCAGTTACCATGAAAATCATTTATAGCCAAAGTAAATCTCACAATGATTTCAATAAGCCCAGTCACGGCTAGGGTACATTGTTTTATTTCGGAGTTCCAGTGCCTACCTTCCGGTTTCATCATCAGATCTGTTCGAAAGTACCATTTTCATCAGTACTATTTATTTATAAGTATTTTTTTCATCCTAGTAAGTTAACTATTCGATATATCGTATACCCGTGACATAGCATTAAGTAAGTAAGTAAGTAAGTAAATCATTTATTTGCGTAAAACATGGTATACATTGATGTTAATATTATTACAGTAGCTCAACATGTTTCGCTAAGATATAACATAGCATGCAAAAATTTATATTTTAACAAAAGGAATCAACATCTCACATCCATAAAATCTTTTAAACTGTAAAAATTACATTCAATAAGCCACTTGTGTAATTCTATCTTAAACTTTCTCGAGTTCAATATTTTAAAGCGACTTGGTATTTTGTTATAAATACGTACGCACATTGCAAGGCAGCTTTTGTTGTATTTCGCAAGTCTTGGCAAATCACTTAATACCAGTTCATGAGGATCTCGTCTGCTTCTGGGATTTACATCATTTGCTAATTTAAATAAATGTTTGTTGTTAACTACAAATATACATACCTCATTTATATACAGACATGGTAGAGGTAGCACACCAAACCTCTTGAACATTGGTCTACATGAGTCATCAGGTTTAATACCACTTATTGCTCTGATGCACTTTTTTTGTGCGATAAATGCTCTATTCATATTGGTACCATTACCCCACATTACGAGACCATATCGCAGTATCGACTCAACATAAGCGTAGTATGACATAATTGCTGTTTTTATGTTAGTTACGTTTTTAACTTGCTTCAGTGCGTATACAAATTTATTGATTCGAGTGCTTACATTATCTACATGTTCTTTCCAGTTAAAATCTTTGTCTATTATTACGCCTAAAAACCTTGTATGGGTTGCCTCTTCGATTTTATTAATATTAAGTTTTATATTGTTTTTATTATTATTTGATTGATTAAATTGAATGTAAACTGATTTATCTAAATTTATTTTTAAATTATTCATGTCAAGCCAAAGCAGTAATTTGTCTATTGTATTATTTATGTCGAACTCATGGTCAGTCTTGTTTTTCTTTTTATCTGATGTCACTATGATTGATATATCGTCGGCAAATAAAATGCATTTATGTTTGGTTATTTTTATGATGTCATTAATATATAAAAGAAATAATATTGGACCAAGCACACTTCCTTGCGGAACGCCACATTTATTTTGCTTATATTCTGATGAGTATGGTATCATATCTCTATTACTGTTAATTTTACTAATAATGACACGTTGCTGTCTATTGCCTAAATAGGATGATATCCATTCAAGTGCAGGTCCTCTAATCCCAATAGTCTCTAGTTTATCCAACAATATGCTGTGCGACACAAAATCGAAGGCTTTTGATAAATCAAAAAATAGTCCCGTAGTCAGATGATTATTATTAATATTTGAAAGTACTGCCTTCGTAAGAGAGTAAATAGCTAATGATGTAGATTTCTTTTTTTGAAATCCATACTGTTCAGTACTTATTATTTGGAATTTATTGCAAAATTCTATTAGCCTTTTAAACATACATTTCTCATAAATTTTTGAAAAAATAGGTATCAATGTAGGAGGAGTTCCAGTGGCCATCTGTGGTCTTCTTCATCAGTTCCACTTCTTCCACTTCACCAAATGATACTTTCTGAGTGCAAATGATTGCATTGTTGATGAAAATACTAAAATTGCTAAATATATGCCTATAATATATTTTTTATTTATTTATAATGGGTTTGCTCTTGACTCTAGTCTAGGTCATAGGTGAGGTGTTCCCTCGATTTCTCCAGGATCCCATCATTAGATCATAACCTGATGAACATGGGACCACCTGGGAGGCGTATTTAAGTAAACAGGGAACATACATAAAAAAAAGAAAAATGTTTCCGACGAATTGAGAACCTCCTCTTTTTTTGAAGTCGGTTGGAAAATAGCAGCCGGGACCAAATGCTTATCTTGCTTTTCGAGGTACGGAGGAGTTACCGGTCTCTGCAAGCGTTAACTAATCTTGAAGATCGAAGAGTCTTCGAGCTTCCACAATGGACTATCTTAAAGTACCTAGGTAATCTTGCAGGAAACTCATCATTATCATTTCGGCCGAAGGACGTCCACTGCTGGTCATAGGCTCCCAAGTGTCGCCACATCGATCGGTCCTGTCCATCTCCATCCAGTGAATTCCTGCAGCCGTAATAGTACATTTCGTGTCGAGTGATGTAGCCAATTTCGACGTGAGCCGAAGGCGAACGCTAAGCTACATGCAAGACACGAACGATTCTTTTTCCACTTGAGCTTCCTTAATTATATGCAAATAAGTTCTAACATTAATTTATTAGAAACGTTCAGACTAAAAACTACATACTATATACACACAATTAACGCGCGCTTTTTTGAGAGGTAACAGGTTCAGTATCATCCTGCCAGTTATATAATGATCCATACAAAAGTCATTTTGTAACTGTTATTATGTAATTTTGTTTTTTTTACCGACTTACCGAAAAGGAGGAGGTTCTATTTTCGATATTATGTATGCTTTGTGTATGTTCACCGATATCTCAGTCAATTGTGGACCGATTTTAAAAAATCTTTTTTTGTTTGAAAGAGTATGTTCCGAAATTGGTCCCATTTTAATTTGGTGAAGATCTAATGAAGAACTTCGGAGATATACAACAGAACTCTTCAATAAATGTCGGCAAATCTTTCGGGATTGCTGCAATCGCATGTCTGTTCATTGTTTATACCATTTCATAACATAACATCACGGCAGTACGCTCTTAAGGGGTACGCAGATCTCTCATTTCACCGGTTATGTTCAAGTTTCATGGTATTTGGGTTATCTATTCTGGCGTTATAGGAAACTTACAAAACAACTTGCCTATTAGAAAGTTTTTTTAATACGTACAACTAAAAAGTAAAAAATAAAAAAACTTTTTT
The DNA here is from genome assembly GCA_948252205.1 of Orthosia incerta. Classification (NCBI taxonomy): domain Eukaryota; kingdom Metazoa; phylum Arthropoda; class Insecta; order Lepidoptera; family Noctuidae; genus Orthosia; species Orthosia incerta. Next base: position 20,390,707 of record OX411764.1, on the reverse strand, counting down.
ACATAAAAATACTACCGACTTCCAAATAAGAAAACTACAAAGTGAAAAATAACTTTATTTTTGGAAGACGGTGTCTTTCGTAGGTACCATTTTTTATGTTTTTTTTTGTTTAAAGTGAACCTTCGAACCTCGTCTCCTCTGTGACCACTAGTCACAATAAGTTTTAATTCTGTTGCAAACAATAGCATCTTATTTGTGAACAAACTTCCTACTTGTAGCCCGGAACAAAATGGGGGAACTGAAGCTCACTTTAACTTGGCAGGTGTTCATAAAACATGGACTTTTGGATTGTGATAATGGATAACGTTTTTTATGGAATGTTTTTCTTCTTATTTAAACATTATGCATGTCTGTTTTCCCTAAGGGGTAAGGCAGAGGTTCACCTATGTACCTATGGAACCTTCTTATTTTATTGGTTCGCAAATAAGCTTAAGAGCAAATATGGGCAGAGAGCGCCGACTGAATTTCCTTAGTAAAAAGTCATAATTCGAAGTTTGGCTCTCGTCTCTTTTCTCCTCCAATATTAGACCAATTTAAAAGATATTCCATATACTGGTAAGTCCCTATGTTTTCCTTTTTTCATTTATATTTGTTAAATTTGTACACTAAGACTCTGTTGAAAGCGCCATTTTAAGCATTTTTTGAGGGCTCTAGTGCTTCTAAAGATAATGTATCAGCAAAAAAGAAAACATAGGGACATAGTATATATCTTAAATTTTCAGTTTACGGAATACCTTTTAAATTGGTCCAATATTGGAGGAGGAAAGAGACGAGAGCCAAACCTCGAATTATGACTTTTTACTAAGGAAATTCAGTCGGCGCTCTCTGCCCCCTTTTCCTCTTAAGGCTAGAGGGTTCAATTAGGGGTTGATATAAAAAAATCTCAGGAAAATTATTCTTATGTCAAATTGAACCTTAACATAATAGGTATTTAAAGTTCAAGTTCCGTATTTTTTTTTTTTTTTTTTTTTTTTTATTCGAGATGGGTTTGCTCTTGACTCTAGTCTAGGTCAGAGGTGACAGAGACAAAGTCGACGATGGAGTGAGCTTACCCAGAAGAAGCCTGTATTTTTTTCAAATCAAATCAAATCATTTTTATTTGCTCAAACATGAGTACCATACATACATAACAAATTGTCTGTATGAAGAGATGGTAGAATACAAAATGCTTGAACGTCGTGTTTGCCTTGGAAAATGGCATGAAAATATTAATAAAGAATACAAATAAAAGTAATTGATAGAATGTCATATTTAATAATAATAAGAATAAAAATAAATGTCGTGCAAATATCAACAAAATAATACAAGTCAAAATTATGATTCTAGAATGTCAGAGTAAAATAAAAAAAAAAATAAAGATAGATATTAAAATAATAAATCAATTCAAAATAATCATTCTAGAATGTCAAAGCAATATTATTAAAAAATATTAAAATAATACAAATCAAGGATGTGATTCTAGAAGGTCAGAGAAACATAAAAAAGTAAAGGTATTTTATTTTTTATCTTATATAGGCTCGAGCTTGACCACTATCTCACGTGATGGTAAGCGATGATGTGGTCGATGATGGAGCACGCTTGCCTAGAAGTAACATATTCACTCTTGACTTAAAGACTCCTAGATTGTAGCTATCGAGAAACACAGACTCCGGCAGGGAGTTCCACTCCTTAGCTGTACGCATAATAAAAGTATTCTCAAAACGTTTAGTGCGTATGGGTGGGATGTCCACCATGTACCGGTGGCGCATCACCGTACGTCTGTCTGGTAGTCCAATGATGAAACGGGCTAGGCGGAATTAGATCACCAATTCCATCGCACACTCCCTGAAATATAATCAATAAAAAACCGACAAGCTGGCAACTCGGCGATGATGTTCAAGGCTCTGGAGTTTTGACTTAACCAGAGCCTCATCGCCGATGAGCTTCTTTGCCTGCTTTTCGATCGACTCTAGTGCATCAAGCTGGTATTTGGCAGATCCGACCCAGAGATGAGAACAGTACTCCAGACATGATCGAACTTGCGCTAGATACAAGCTGAGCAACTGTTCTGGCGTGAAGTACCTTTCCACCTTTGCAAGGATTCCCAGCTTTTTGTGCAGCCAGCTGAGCCTTTGCCTCAAGCCAAAATTGAGAGTCGATGTCAACGTAACGCCAAGAAGCTCAAGATGGTCAGTTATTGACACGGTCACATCTCGAAAAGTATATTAAAATAATAACTCAAAACAAAATAATCAATAATCATAATTCATAGTTGTATTTAATGCCTATAACACGAAAAATTGAAGTGCATAGTTAATTTGATAAACAATTACTTTCCTTGAATGTGTACACGCAATTGACGCGCCTGGCATATTGAACAATTTGTACATTCGCCATCGCTACGGGGTGTCAAGTGGTGTGTGAGGAGCGTGTGAAAAGGGACTCAATCTTCATAAATAGTAGATTTAGTAAAATGGAAGTGTTTATTTTCCATTATTTTTTAGGTAGGCGGTAGGATACTGAGCAAAAACATCAAATTAGAATATTATGTAATTATTTTTGCATTATTTCAAACGGGCTTAGTTCGCTCTCAAGATTGCTAGCATTATACGCTAAAGAAATAAATTTAAAAAAATATCATAGCATCATGGCTAAGCACAAAAAAACTTTCATTTTCTCAAGATGAAAATATCTATGGCATTCAGTGTGTGATAGTGATTTTGTTATCCAATCAATACATCCAGATATTATTGTTAGCAATCTTAATATTTAACTATCTTCGCTCCCGTCAACTGGCTACCTACCTACCCTACCTATTGTATCTATCATCAATAGTTTTCTCAGCGCACGCCAAAGAATGAATTTTATAGGCAACATTTTGCTACCTTGGGTTACATTATTGCATAAGGATCTTGATTTTTTTTGGAAATATATTATAGTTTATGACACTCTGGAATAATGTAGCTTTCTACTGGTGCAAGAATTTTCAAAATCGGTTCAGTAGATCCAGAGATTACCCCTTACAACGTCACAAACTTTACCTCTTTATAATATTAAGTATAGATTGAGCACACCAAGTGATTTTTCTGTGTGGCCAATAATAAATTTGATATTTTAACACTGGCAACAAGAATGGACTACTAATCTTCAAAGCGCGGTAAATCACAGTGGTCTATTGTAATTTGCCGCCCTTTTTACGTTTATAAATAGCTTGTCTCATGCCATCAAAGTGTGCCTGGCTGGAGGCTATAGTTTAGTCTCAACAGGATCGCCCAGTTAAGCAGTAGCCAATCACTTGGATTGACCTGCGAGACGCCCAACATAAAAAAAAAACCGGCCAAGTGCGAGTCGGACTCGCGCACGAAGGGTTTCGTACCATTATCGCAAAAAACGGCAAAAAAATCACGTGTATTGTATGGTCGCCCCACTTAAATATTTATTTTATTCTGTTTTTTGTATTTATTGTTATAGCGGCAATAGAAATACATCATCTGTGAAAATTTCAACTGTCTAGATATCACGGTTCATGAGATACAGCCTGGTGACAGACAGAGGGACCGCTGAGTCTTAGTAATAGGGCGTTTTTACCCTTTGGATAGGAAACCCTAAAAAAAAACGCCTTCATAGTCAGTCCAGTTTCGAGTGCGAGATAATAAACATCTGTTCGGGTAACTGCTGCTATTCTATAAACTATGTTCTATAAACTATCTATAACAATATTATAAAGAGGAAAGATTTTTTTGTTTGTTTGTGAGTTTGTTTGTACCAAAAAGGCTCCGAAACTCCTGGATCGATTTCAAAAATTCTTTCACCTATGGAAAGCTCCATTATTTCAGAGTAACAGAGGCTACAAATTGTTCTCAAAAAAATTAGAGATCCTTATGAAAATTGCAATAATGTATCCCAAAGTAGCAACATTTTGACTATAAAATTCGTTATTTGGCGTGCGCTGAGAAAACTATTGATGATACATTAAAATGATGTACTACATGATTAAAGTACTCATCATTACCTACAAAAAAAGTAGTGTAGATAGGTAGGTGGTAGGTAGGTAGATAGCCAGTTGTCGAGAGCGAAGCCGCGGGGGTAATCTATACTAATATTATAAAGAGGAAAGATTTTTTTGGTTGTTTGTTTGTACCGAATAGGCTCCGAAACTACTGAACCGATTTAAAAAATTCTTTCACCCATAGAAAGCTATATTGTTCCTGAGTGACATAGGCTATTTTTTAATCCCGTAAACCGGTCCTGTAGGGTTGTCCACGGGAGCGAAGCCGCGGGCACAAGCTAGTGTTTTATAAAATGTGTTCTATAATTGCTTTTTGTGTAACTGTGTGTTTTGTGGCCGCTGGTGATGAAGAATAAAAGATGAACATGAAGAATATATAGGACTGTATTTAATTAACGTCTACATAGTAAGACGGCTCGATGACAAGTGAAAAATGTACCAAAATACACATCTACCTTATTTAGAAATAAAATCTATGAGAGATTCGAACAGTGTATTCGATATGAAAATACACGCAGGTGAATGTACCCCCTTTCTAAGCATTATTATTTAAATCACTATGACCGCTAAATACCGACACAAGGTTTTTTTTTTTATTTTACTTTAAAGACTAATTTATCTTCCAAATGTTAGCGATCTTTATATTTAATTGAGCACACTAAGTGAGTTTTCTATGTTGGCAATAATTTGTTTGATATTTTTATGCTTGCAACAAAGATGGACTTTTTTTTGTCAGGTTGGTAAACGACAAGCTTGCACTTCTCGTTTCCCGCCCATTTCGAGAATATAAATATTGTAGCTCTTGCCAACAAAGGCAGTCTATTTTTGATCGAGGCTACATTAATAAGTATTAGGGTAAGTGCTTTATAAACTGTATTCTATAAACTGTGTTCTATAAACTATGTTCTATAAACCATGTTCTATAAATTATTTTCCATAAACTGTGTTCTGTGTGACTGTGTATTTGATATGAGAATACACTGGGTGAGTAAACCCTTTCTAAGCATTTTTATTTACATCGCCATCCCTGCCAAAATACCCATACAAGATTTTAGTCTTTTAAGTAAAAGCCGACACAAACAACCAATTTATCCTCTTTACAATATAAGTCTAGATTTTCTATTGCCCTAGTTAGTACTATCCAGAAACTGCTAAATGTCGACGATTTAAAACAACAAGTGTCATTATCGGTTCTGCTCGTGATTGCGCGAGTTATCCTTGTGCCACAACTATTTATGTAGACCGGGAGACGGTATACTAAATATAATCACTGCTTGCTTAGATAGGATATATATTAGATTATTATATTAGGAGGAGCTCGTGGCTAAATAATAACAGCCGCACGGGTCGATCATCAAGGTTAAGCAACGCTTGACGAGGTCGGTCCGTGGATGGGTGACCATTTCAACATACCGAGTTTCCTCCGTGCCTCGGAAAGCACGTTAAGCCGTTGGTCCCGGCTGTCATTTGAAGATATTTGGCAGTCGTTACGGGTAGTCAGAAGCTTGAGATCTGACACCAGTCTTGCCAAGAGGTACCGTGTTACCCAGTTACTGGGTTGTGGAGGCCAGATAGGCAGTCGCTCCATGTAAAACACTGGTACTTAGCTGAATCCGGTAAGACTGGAAGCCAACCCCAATATAGTTGGGAAAAGGCTAGGCAGATGATGCTTAGATAGGATATATTAGGAGAGATGGACCCCTTTTTCCGTTCACTTAAGACTCTCATTTGGCCCATTGTGCCTGCATGCCTCCTCTCTGTAAGAGGGTATAGGCCGTAATCCACCACGCGGGCTCAGTGCGGGTTGGTGGATGTCACATGTCTTCAAATATTTGGTTCTAAGACGCTGCGCGCTGGTTTCCTCACGATGTTTACTTTCACCGTTTATATAACTATTCTTGCTTGATAGACTGTTGTTTTTTAACTTTGGTTAAAATTAATTGTTTAACACATACAAATACGTGTATACACTGAGGCCTTTTTCCCTGGGAATAAAACAGAAACTATAGAACTCCACCGGCTTTGATTCCTTCATAAACCTTTTGCTTCGAAACTTCGCCGTTTGATAGATTTAGTCATTGGAAATGGGCATACATATCTTTTAATGTCCAGGCTGCTCGTCTGTGGAATGCATTGCCTGACTCAATAAAACGTGCTCAGTCGTTGCCTGTATTTAAAAATGTCATCAAAGAACATTACCTATTGCTGTGATTGTGCTCTTGGTTTTTAGGGTTCCGTACCCAAAGGGTAAAAACGGGACCCTATTACTAAGACTCCGCGATCCGTCTGTCTGTCTGTCCGGATAGCGTACCAGGCTGTATCTCATGAACCGTGATAGCTAGGCAGTTGAAATTTTCACAGATGATGTATTTATGTTGCCGCTATAACAAAAAATAAACAGAATAAAATAAATATTTAAGTGGGGCTCCCATACAACAAACGTGTTTTTTTTGCCGTTTTTGCGATAATGGTACGGAACCCTACGTGCGTGAGTCCGACTCGCACTTGGCCGGTTTTTTTGACATAATGTGCTATGATTGTCGTACATCATTTATTTTCATTGCTTATATATTTAAGTATGTATGTATTTATGGATCTATTATTTAGCATATATATGTTTATTTATTTCTAGTATTATTGTATATATATTATGTTCATTGTTGGTATTGTCGCACCACTGACAACCCCATGTCATGTCCAGGTAATCTATGTCCATTCCAGGTTGCCTGGAAGAGATCGCGGAATACGATAAGGCCGCCCATTGTATTTTTTTTGTATTAAATTTATTTTTATTGTTTTCTATGGTGTACAATAAAGTGTATATAAATAAAATAAATAAATACACCTACCAAAAACATTTTCATGTAAATTGTTGCCAAGACGAGACCATACGGTTCTCCCTGTCAAAAAGTTATCAGATCTCATTTAGAGCCAAACTTATAATTATACACGCCCTGACTCAGCAAGCCCTAACTATACTAGTAGTCACTTGCCTTGTTACTAGGAGTCTCCACTTAAAGGTTTTACGTATTGACGGTAGCGAAACGGCCAAGCCACATATTTTGACTAAGGTGTAGAGTTTGTGAAGTTAGGGCGTGTACAGTTAGAATCTTGGCTCTACATGAGTTCTAATAACTCGTCAGATTGCTTTATTTACAGGGTAACTTTTTTTTTTTAAACTTTGCCCCACACTAGGAATTTCTTCCTGTATCGTGGGTGCGTTTACAAACATATAAACTCACATACACAACACCCAGAACCGGAACAACTATCTGTAGGTCATACAAATATTTGTTTCGTGCGGGAATCGAACCCGCGACACGCAGCGCAGCAGTCAATCGCTCAACCACTTTTTTTTTTTTTTTTTTTTTTTTTCCGGGGTGGAAAATCCTCATTGGATGTCCTCCGCCCTGGGGTGGCGGAGGGGTCTGTCAGACTCCTACTGACTAAAAACCACCCCGGTGTTCCATCTCACACCTACGCTGGGGGTCACGGGAACAACGATACTTCCGCAACCCCCGGCTAGTGCCGGCCCGACTTTGCGGGCCTCGATCTCGAGTTGGGGGGGAGTGAGGTGTTAGACCTCCCCCGCGACGTCTAAGAGGGGCGCGCGTGGAACACTACGCGCCGCCACCTCGGGTCCTGATGTGTGTTGGGGGCAGCGGACGTCCCCGAGTCCGTCACCCCTGGACCCATTTAGGGGGGCTGGAAGAGGGCGTTGTCCGCCCTCCGCCGACGCCCGGCGCGTCTGCTGCGGATCGGGTGAGTGGATGAAAACTCCCTCTCCCTCTCCGCAGCCTCCTTCTGCGAGACGACTGTTTCGCAGAAGGATACCACCGCATTCCAGGACTCCTCGCTGCCGACCATAGACTCGACTACGGCCGGCAGCGATAGGTCACTGCCTACTTCTGAGATGAGGGCACGGCGTGGCTCCTGCCAAGCGGCACACTCTGCCAGCGTATGCCGCGCCGTGTCTTCCCGGCAGTCGACGCAGTGGTGACACCGGGCGTCCGGCTCCCTGTTTATGCGACACAGGTACTTCCCGAAGCAACCATGCCCTGAGAGCACCTGCGTCACCCGAAACGACAGGGAGCCGTGCCTCCTCCCGAGCCAGCGCTCGAGCACTGGCCGGACCGCCTCGATGGTGACGAGGCCGGCGGTAGGGCGTAAGAGCCTGTGCCGCCATTCCGCCACCAGGACCTCGCGGAGCTGAGACCGACGCAACTCCATATGTCGCTGCATCGGCCCTTCGCCCAGCGCCCGCGCTTCCTCGCGCCACCGATACAGTGACGCGAGTACCTTCGCCTCCAGGTCCCAGGGCGGGGATCCGGCCAGTACGCAAGCCGCCTCGTAGGAGATCGTGCGATACCCCCTGATGACTCTGACGGCCATCGCTCTCTGCGGCTTCCGCAGAACAGCGATGCTACCGGTCGTCAGGTCAGCCGCCCAAATCGGGGCCCCATACAGGGCCATCGATCGCACGATCCCTACGTAGAGCCGCCTACAGGCGTCGCTCGGGCCCCCCAGATTGGGAAGCAGCGTTGACAGCGCCCCAGCCGCGCCCAACAACTTGGGAATCGCTCAACCACTGCGCCAACCGTGCGCCCAACTAATACCATAACAGGTAAATAAGCGTAATAGTATACCCACCTATTGATGGTTAATTTTATATCGCATGGAATTAGAGGTGAGCTTTTTGCCAACTACCAGATTGCGAAACTACGACAGAAAAATAAATTAATACCTAACACATCCAATTCCGGATTTGTAAAATGTGGAAATTTGGAAAACGCATTTTTACTCTCTTGCACAACATCATAGCTTTTTGCTGAGTGCCTTAATCAAAAATGTGGCCACCGAAACCGTGTGAAACCGTGATTAGATCTGTCGTTCTGTATGGATCGGAATGTTAGGCTGTGAAAAAGATGTATGAAAAGAAATTGCATTTAACAGAGATGAGAATGTTGAGATGGATATACGAAGTGATGAGAATGGATAAAGTGAGAAATGAGTATATTAGAGGAAGTATGAAATTGTCGCCAGTGACATACGTGTGTCACTAGCGGGGTGCCAACTGAAAATCAGTGCTGGGTGTCTGACGCCCAGCAAATGCTGAGTTGGTAACCCTTTCGGTGTGGGCACACCCGGCGCAATCATTCTTAAACCTTGTTTGTACTTTTTTACTATTCTTCTCTGTTACTTTGTGATTGTTGATGTTGTGTTGTGTCTATGTCGAATAACGTTAAAAAAAATTTAAAAAATGTTTTTCTTTTTTTTTTATGTATTTTTTTAATGTTTATGTTTTTTTTTTTAAATAATGTTTTCTATTCTATAAATCTATAAAAGTTGAAAGAAAACCGTTTTGTTCTGGTATGGTTATGTGATGAAAAGGGTTGAAACGTATGTTACTAAAAGAGTAATGAATATAAATATGAATGGATGGAGAGGGAGGGGAAGGCTAAAGAAAAGATGGATGGATTGTGTGAGGAGTGACATGAAATAAAAGGCAGTCAGTGATAGCGTGACGAGAGACAGGACGGTATGGAAGAAGAAAACGTTTTGCGCCGACCCCAAGTAACATGGGATAAGGGAAGGATGTTTAAAACATCAAACTTAACACACAAAACAAACCCACTAATACAATTATCCCCTAACATACCAACATTACAAACCCCCACGAAAAACTGCCCATAAACAATTTTAACAAAATTGACATAAACATCACCACAAGCTGCCTGACTCCTAGACTATAATATAGAGTCGTATTACACACACGCATCACGTACGGCTCTTGGAGTATAGAGTATTGAATTTTGGTCACGTAATATCTTTGTATTTTCTCCTTCTTGTGTCTCTTGGTTAGGGTTCCGTGAACTTTTGTGGAGCAGGAATTGAGGCCATTGTTTAAAAAGTAACTGCCACATCATAAAATCACTATTGTCTAACAAACTTTTAATTACAATCTGAAGGGTTGTGAAGGAAATTCCTATTATTCCTAATCTATAAAGTTAATTTAATCAGTTTTAATGCAATCAATGTTCTTGAACTGTTAAAATGAATGGCAACACCGACGTTAAGCGTGTTACGTCATCGTCATTATCATCATATCAGCCAAAAGACGTCCACTGCTGGATATAGGCCTCCCCCAAGCGTTGCCACACTGATCGGTTCTGTGCGTCTCACAACCACCGGACTCCCGCAGCATTGACCAGGTCACCGCTCCACCTAGTGGGAGGCCTTCCAACGCAACGTCTTACGTAATATTTAATTTAATTTATTAAATTTTGATAACATTTATATATATTATCAAAAAAAAAAACTAGGAATGTCTCCTGTATCGTGGGTGCGTTTACCTTACAAGTTTATTGATTGTTGGCTAATTTTGGTCTCCGTTCGAAAAGGCCATAGAAAGGACCTAAATGCGATTATAACTACGTTCATGTTATATTTGCAGCGTGTTTTTTTCCGCTGCAGATCAAAGGCCTGCCTTTGTTATTTCCACTGCTTCAAATTACTAAAATAGAATACTAATGAAAGAGATATAACAATTTAAAGAAAAATCTGTCCCTCTCTTCGAAAACGCCGTTTTCTATGGCAGCTGTATTGGGCGTCGAGCCATCTGACGTCATGTGGCACGCTGGACTTCTCTTTCTAAATCTCAACTTTGACGCTTTATAACTTCGTTTCTCATCGAGATATTTTAGAAAATCTTTCAGATTTGTTTACTATGAGTAATAAGTATTTCATTTAGCAAATAATAAAATTACGTGCATATTCCATATTGTGGACCTATTCTACTGATAGGTATCAAGCTCGTCTAACCATCTTCGCCCGAGTCAACCGTGATATTAAGGACTTAACATACTCGTAGTTACGTTTATTATTTAACAGTTCCTGCTGTTACTGATCCAAAAGCGTAAAGCGCAATGTCCCAACTGCAGCGAATCTGGGGAAACCGTAACATATCTCGCAAGACAAAGATGAAGCTGGTGAATTCTCTTGTGTTCTCCATCTTTAGTTACGGCTCGGAGACTTGGACGCTAAGGAAGGCTGATCGTGATCGCATTGACGCTTTCGAGATGTGGTGTTGGCAAAGGATGCTTCAAGTTCCATTGACTGCGTTCCGCACAAACGAGTTTATCGTTCGACAACTGAACGTCAAGGCCAGGCTCTCCACCACCTGCATGCGAAAAATCCTGGAGCTCTTTGGTCACATTGCCCGTAAGGATGGTCACAACCTCGAACAGCTGATAATCACAGGCAAGGTCGAAGGCAAGAGGCCGAGGGGCCGTAGCCCGATCAGATGGTCTGACCAAATACGTGCAACGCTGAACACCAAGCTGCACGATGCCAAGGACAGACACAGATGGAGAATCATCGTCAGAGAAAAGTTGATCTCCTGTCGGGGGAATCACGACCCTCAGTCATGAGGAACACGGCGCGAGGAGTAGGCTGTTACTGATTATATTACTTTGCTAATTTAAGATTCACTAGGTTTATTGCCAGTGGTGGACGACTATTGTCTGAGATAAATGAAGATTAACTTTACAATTTACTGTTGTAGTCTAAAAAGTAAAAAATCTACTACGGAACCCACTACCACAAACATCATTCACTCTTACCGTACGTTTACTTATCATAGTTAGCAGTTTCAAGGGTCGCGGTAATAGAGATCCATATACAAAATTAGGTATAGAAAAACCTTTAGTATACATCATACTGTTAGGAATAAATAGGTTTTTCGTTTGTTCCCGGATTAGAATAATCCATTCCCTTTCTACTGGACGTAACAGCCAACTAAGAGATTTCTTTTATGGGATGGACAGTAATATTCTTTGTACTTACTACTTGAAAGCCCGATTTTTAACATAGATTATGAATCACTGTAATGGTGGCTATAATTTTTGACCTAAATATTTTGATCGTTGGACCTAGGGTGCCCCAGTATGCTTAATGAATCATCATCATCATCTGCCTAGCCTTTTCCCAACTATATTGGGTTCAGCTTCCAGTCTTGCCGGATTCAGCTAAGTACCGTTTTACATGGAGCGACTGCCTATCTGACCTCCACAACCCAGTAACTGGGTAACACGATACCTCTTGGCTAGACTGGTGTCAGATCTCAAGCTTCTGACTACCCGTAACGACTGTCAAAGATCTTTAAATGACAGCCGGGACCAACGGCTTAGCGTGCTTTCCGAGACACCGACGAAACTCGGTATGTTGAAATGGTCACCCATCCACGGACCGACCTCGTCAAGAGTTGCTTAACCTTGATGATTGACCCGTGCAGCTGTTATTATTTAGCCACGACAGTATGCTTAATAAATGATTATGATAAATAATTCAATTTAAGCAGTAGGTAAATATTACTAATATGATAAATGCGAAAGTTTGGATGGATGTGTGTATGTTTATTACTCAATCACGCTAAAACGGCTGAACGGATCTGGACGAAATTTGGCGCAGAGATGGATTATAGTCTGGAATAGCACATTGGCTACTTTTCCGTTTTCTGATCCCTTGGGATAAGAAAACACGTTAGATTTATGTCTTTGATCATAAATAACAATTTTAGACGTCGGTTTTTGCGGAGATCTTTGCCACATTTTCATAATGTGGTCATCGACTACATTATAAAAATGTGCCTCACCATGACGACACAAAAGAAAAAGAGAGGTAGACCACACGCTGACATCTTTGATGACGAGTGTTCAGAAGCTCCGAGTAACGGGAACCGGCGAGGTGGAAAAAGAGAAGAGATGTTTTTAAAACAAGATTAGAACTGTCGATTTATCCGTCTCTATCAAATTGATGTTTTAGAACATTCAAGCGTTTAGCCTTCATTCCTTTTCCAAACTTTGTTGGTGTCGGTTTCCAGTCCAACTGGATTCAGCGGAGTATTTTACATGGAGCGACTGCCTACCTGACCTCCACAACACAGTAACTGGGTAGCACGATACTCCTTGAATAGACTGGTGTCAGATGTCAAGCTTCTAGACTACCCGTAACGACTGTCAAATATCTCCAAATGACAGCCGGGACCAACGGCGTAACGTGCTTTGCAAGGCACGGAAAAAACTCGCTATGTAATGATTGTCACCCATCCACGGACCGACCTCGGCAAGCTTTGCTTAACCTTGAAGATCGACCCGTACGGCTATTAATATTTAGCCACCACGAGCTGTCACATGTCTTCGAATTTTTGGTTCTAAGACATGCCTCACGATGTTTTCCTTCAACGTATTGATAGCTGTGGTAATTAAATAATTTACACAAAATAAAGCGCCAGCCTGGGTTCGAACCCACGACCTACAACTTGTAAGTCGTGGCTGTTACCACTGTGCCAACACTGCTCTCTGCTCTCTGTTTTAAAAGAGGACATTAATAATTTAATATACATGACGTAGAAGTTAGTAACCAACTAGGTTACTACAACCTATGTTACCTATTTAATTAAATACAAAGGACAGAAGTCATCTCTTATTACTTCGGAATTCCTATCTTCATCGGCCTGGTAGAGAATTTAACACCAGTCTAGGTACTCCAAAATTGTATATATTCTTGTACGCTCAAGTTTTAAACTGATCTCAATAAATTGATGAACATGAAACACTAATCGACGGCAATATCCACTTAAGGGCTTACATACGCTTTAGTGCCGTAAAACGGCAACTTTCTAAAGCATACTCCTTAGTAACCGCTAGGTAAAAAGGTTTGAGAAAAATATATATTTATTACTGATTCATGTACATAGTTTTGAACACAAGGTTTTTACGTGTAACTAATAGCTTTGCTTTAAAAAAAAAAATTACAACACGATAATTTTCGCAACTTTTGGAAACTCCTCCAAAACGACTTGGATGTTTATAAATATTTTTACACAGAAAAATTGATGGCTGGTATTTCTTCATAACTAACATAGCATACGTAAATCAAATAATATTTTGCAAACAAAACTGTTCAAAAGGAGGTTCAATTTTGATATTTTGGCATCGAGCGGGCGCACGGCCAGTACTGCGTTAGCATTGGGGTGTATATATCGCCTTAAGCTCCTTTAAGCAAAAAAGGCTCATGTTGTACCTAAATATATTTCATACTAAACTAGGCATGTTACCAACTAGCCAGATACATTTGTGCCTCTGGTATAAATTCCGTTGGCCCGAAAATATCGGTGGTATTTTCGAAGCGAAAAATTGGAACGTACGCGAATTTGAAGAGGGCTCGATCGGAATTTGTTTTGTATTTATTTTAAAGTTAGCGTTTTGTCACTCACTATAAATGCTCTGGGACTCTCACTCATGGATTATCTAGAACCAGATATAGTGTGGCTACTTAGGATAGCGTCTTGGGTTTGATGCCCAGGTCGGGCGAATTGATAAAACCTCGAAAAGCACAGCTGTTGGAGATTTTTATCACGTGTTACGGGTACTTAGAAGCCCAGAACTATGATAACCGTTCTTACCATAGGGTATTGCGTTACCCAATAAGTAGGTTGTAAATATCAGGCACGAAGACGTTGCGTTGGAGGGCCCACCAAGTGGACCGATGACCTGGTGAAAGGTGGGGATCCGCTGGATGCGAGAAACACGGGACCGGTCAATGTGGCGACCCTTGGGAGAGGCCTATGTCCAGCAGTGGACGTCTTTTGGCTGATATGATGATGAAATATCATGCAGGTAGTCACTTCTAGTAAAATATTGGTATTCAGCTACACTGGAATCTAACACCAACATAACTGAAAAACGGTTGTGCAGATAATGGACTTAGAGTCTGACTTTGTCTCTGCCTTTGCTCTGCAGAATGTGGGCTAGCTCCAACTTCATCCTGAAAACCATAACAGGGAGGTACGACCCTTCGTTATTATGGGATGCTGTTCTGAAATGCATTCGGAATAACAACCACGTTACTAAGATTTTTTAGATATTAATGATAACAGTACTGAAGTCTCTCGTTAAGTGCTTGATTCAGAAAGCAGTACTTCTGGACACGGAGCCCGGTAGTTTGGACCCTGTGTCCGATACCGGTGGGCCTCTATTTTTAATTTTTTTTTTAAGTTGTTTATTAAGAATATTTAAAAATGTACAAAATAAGAAAACTATTAAGTAAAGGTATAAGTTTTCTCGTTCACTAACCCATATGGATGTTGCTTGTCGGAAATAAAGATAATTTTATTTATTAAAAAAGTAAAATAATGTGAGTATCTTATTACTTTAAACTCCATTAACTCTATTCACATACTCCTCTACAAAAAGTATAAATACCGCTTACCCTACAACCTGCCTGACGCATCCAGACGTAAACTCATTACCTCCCGTTTCATCAATCGGCTCAAAAGAGCTCGTAGTATATTTTATCATGGGTGGTGTGTTCTCAGTTCGGGAGCATCTCGTTTGTCTATGCTCGGGCGGCCACTTTTAGCTGTTGATCCGACGCGGTCAAACGGGACGTGTGGCTTCGGTTGGTGTGTTACTAGTTCGGGAGTTTTTTGGTAGGGACTCAAATAAAAGTGCCTTTTTCAGCGGATAAAAAGCTTAGACATGTTTTGTCAATACAGATATTCAGTTTTATTCAGTAAGACTGCAAGCAATCCCCAGTGTAGTTTTCCTAAAGTAATATTTTCTAGAACTAAATGGGAATTAGAGAAATAAGGGTAAAATATTTGTTGAAAAAAAAGTTACTTTAGATATCAAAAACCCAACTGCTTAAGAAGCGAACTAAAAAGCTGTAAACAATAAAAAAACATGCTGTGCAGTCGGAGGATACATATTCGCAAACTGGCTGACCCCCTGATCCTCCGACTGCACAGCATTTTGTTTTCTTATTTATAGCTTTTTAGTTCGCTTCTTATTTACAACATTTTAGTTCATATTTTTCTTCCGAATTACTTTTAAACATATAAGTGGTACATATTATAGTAATAACCCTTCATTTTGATACCCCACTCGAAGGGTTTGGAAGAAAACAAAAATTTGGACCCACACAATATGACGCCCAAAATCCGCACTGTTTTTTTTTTTAACTTCACCTATCTAAGAACACTTGGGCGGTCAAGACGTATCTAACGATGTCTTAATTATATAAATCCATCTAGTGGTTGGCAGGATTTGAGGCATAAAGATTATTACGTAACATACAAACATATATACATACAAGCTACGCGCGAAGAACTTAACCCTTTCCTTGTAATCGGATAAAAAGGAGCAAAGATCACGACCTATCACCCATTTTTCTCTAAAATCTAGTTTTAATTAGTGAAATAATTTAATAAATAAATAGGTCTTAAGGGTACACTAGTCAACGGCACGAACTATTTTGTGCGCGGGGTTAAAATGCATTTTATATCAACCGACAACACGTGCGGTAGAGATAGATGCTGTGATGAGAAGTAGGAAACTAGTTCGCGTACGAATACACACTTTTGCAAATTTGTAGCGAAATGGATAATGATTTAGGACGAAACCGAGCGCGCAAAATTTTATGAACAGACCTTTGGCAGTCTAGATATCATGAAAAAACGACTAAATATATCTGTTCAAAATAAAATTATATGCATTGTTGAACTACTAATCTGTCCCTGTATGGAGGCCGTTTTGCAATTTACCGTCTTCTTATGGTATTTATTTGCGCCCAAAAATGCGTTAAAATTAGTGTCGAAATGTGGAACTTTAGCCGCTCATAACTTTCAAATATTTTCTTTTTTGCTTCCATACAGGGCTAGATAATGATGAGACAAATTGATATCACTTTTTATTTTGAACGTACATTGTCAAACAGTGGAATTATCCCTAGACTACGTTTGTATGGAAAAAAAATCGACTAGTGTAACCTTAAGGGAATTTGTAATTTAATGAATAAAGGTAATTGATACAAACTATAAAGCTCGGCTGGGCAGCTTTCGTGAAGTTGCGCGGTATCTTCTCGTCCAACTTACCACAGTGTCTCAAGACGAAAGTCTATGACCAGTGTGTGTTGCCAGTGATGAAATATGGCTCTGAGACGTGGTCGCTTACAATGGGCCTTATCAGAAAGCTTACAGTCACTCAAAGGGCAATGGAGAGGGATATTCTAAGCGTTTCCTTGCGTGAACGTATCAGAAATGTAGAGATCCGTAAGAGAACCAGGGTTAACGATATAGCCCGAAGAATTGCCAAACTTAAGTGGCAGTGAGCAGGGCACATTGCTCGCAGAACGGATGGCCGATGGGCAGAAAAGTTCTGGAGTGGCAACCGTGAACCGGAAGACGTTGCGTTGGAAGGCCTTCCAACAGGTGGACCGATGACTTGGTTAAGGTTGCGGGGATCCGCTGGTTGCGAGACGCACGAGACCGGTCAATGTGGCGACGGTTGGGGGATGCCTATGTCCAGTAGTGGACGTCTTTCGGCTGATATGATTATGATGACATTTCTAAGATTCAACGAATTTATAGTTTTTTCAGTAATTAACATGAAATTGGTTATAATAGTTTTTAAGAAATTACTTACAGTAACTTGGGAATTAATTTATGAGGTTCTTTTCTTTTTAGAACAAAATAATGAAGTACTTTGGGAATGACCCTCTATAAGTATCCGGTATAGCTCCTTGTGAAGAAGTTCGCCTGGTAAACAGCGTTATAGTGGTACTGGTAGTACCCACTATAACAAATGTATGCCTCCAAACAGATTATGTTTAAGTTTGATGGCAATATACAAGCACATGAGGTATTATAGCTTTGTTTCTGAGATAGCAACGCATCTGCGATGTCTGGTGATGCCATGATGTGGTAGATCATCATTAGCTTTCTAGCCACCCAATTGACTAACTGGCATTAAGTCTGCCACAGAGGCACGTTTGTGTGCTTAAAGTAATAAATAAATTAAGAAGAACAACTTCAAGCTGTTGACAATATTTAATATATTACAAGCAATGTGCCCGATAAGGTTTTCCATCGGAAAAAATGTATATTACCCTATCTATCTCATTTAGGGGATGATATTTATTTACATATGTACATTATTATTTACAAACTAATATTAGAACTAAAATAAGAATAAACATATGTACAATAACGGAGCGTCAAAAAATTCGTCCACATCGCTGTCAACAGGAAAAGTGCCTAGAAGGCTGGCAGCATTGCCACGTTGGATGGCAATGCTGATTTAGGGGATGAATAAAATAATTGTCAAGAATACATAATAAATTTTGAACTTGTAGATATAACGGTTTAAGCTGTGCTTTTTCTGACAGTGAATTACCCCGTCCACATGTATTCATCAGAAAAAAATCGAGGTTAAGAGCATGCCCATTTAGGTATTTACTCGTAAAAAGAAACAAAACCAAACAGCTTTTTTCAAGCCACTGAATAAAACTATGTTGACAGTCCAACAGGGCTTAATAATCCCTGTTTTCCGCAACTCAGCCTCGCTTGTCAGAAGTAATAAAGATTCGGTTTTATTTTGCTTCTAAGGCACTTGTCCCATCGCCGACGATCAGCGAGTAGCGAGTAAAGCTAGAAACTAAAAACGAGTTGGTGAGCAGCGAGAAGCGAATGTGTAGTTCTGATAGTTTTGTCGCACGGCTATTAGCGAGTGTTATTGTGGGACACGCGCTCGGGGCAGCCGCACTGTATGAAGAAATGTCCGCTGGTTGGTCTCTTGGCGTGAGTTCTGACCACCGAGCGAGCAAGCGAGAATTGCTGAGCAAGTATAACATTAATAGCTCTTGTCGCTGCGACAAACTTTTGGTGTCTCAGTACTCTCTACTCGCCGGCAGCGTGAACAGACAGTGATCAACTATTACTATATGTGTCTATTTTTTTTAACAGGCGATATTATATCTTTTGTACGTTTCTTTAGCGAGAAAATAGTCGATATCTAATCGCTTGCTCGTCAGCGGTGGGGCAAGTGCCTTAGTCGGTCGGTTTCAACTTTCATATTGGGTTTGTCTTGACCTAAGCTAGGGTTGGTGTAGGAGGAAACTATGTTTGAAAAGCGAAATTGCGAATTGAAAAGCGGGCCAAGAAACTCATCGGCAATGAGGCACTGGTCAAGTCAAAGCTCCAGAGCCAAGAACATCGTTGCCGAGTTGCCAGCTTGTCAGTTTTTTATCGGTTACATTTCGGGAAGTGTGCGATGGAATTGCATGATTTAATTCCGCCCAGCCCGTTCCATCATCGGACTACCAGACGTACAGAGATGCGTCATCGGTACATGGTGGACATCCCTCCCATACGCACAAAACGTTTTGGGGACACTTTTAATATGCGTACAGCTAAGGAGTGGAAATCCCTGCCAGAGTCTGTGTTTCCCGATAGCTACAATCTAGGGGTCTTTAAGTCAAGAGTGATGGGTATCTTCTAAGCTAGCGTGCTTCACCGTCGACCACATCATCGCTTATCATCAGGTGAAATAATGTTCAAGCGCAAGCCCAAAGTTAATAAAAAAAAAAAAAAAAAATGGTTTCTTTTTTAAAGTATGTTGATGGTTTTTTTTCTTTTTAATTAATTAGTGAATTTTACAATGTTTGTTTAAAATCTTGGAATGTTCATAGTGTAAAGTTGATGAGGTTTAAAAACGGTCGGAAAAGTAAAGGAAAACTTTTTCTTCAATAAATGTACTTTTTAGGGTTCTGTACCTGATGGGTCCAAACTGAGCCTTATTGCTGTCACTCACGTGTCCGTCTGTCCGTCATCTGTCACAAATTTTTGTTAATACAAGCCTATGACACTCAATGAATATACTATGTAACCGACACTTTTAGAAATTAAAAAAAACATGAAAAACCGGCCAAATGCGTGGTTCCGTACCAAATGTAGAATATATTGGTATTTGTTAATTAAATATACGTAATAATAAACATTATCCCTGAATTTAAATTTCATAGGACATTATCATCTGCCTAGCCTTTTCCCAACTATATTGGGGTCAGCTTCCAGTCTTACCGGATTCAGCTAAGTACCAGTGTTTTACATGGAGCGACTGCCTATCTGACCTCCACAACCCAGTAACTGGGTAACACGGTACCCCTTGGCAAGACTGGTGTCAGATCTCAAGCTTCTGACTACCCGTAACGACTGTCAAAGATCTTCAAATAACAGCCGGGACCGGCTTAACGTGCTTTCCGAGGCAAGGAGGAAACTCGGTATGTCACCCATCCACTGACCGACCTCGTCAACCGTTGCTTAACTTTGATGATCGACCCGAGCGGCAGACAATTGGAAGTAAAAAATGAATCGAATTTAAATTTTGTGACAAACGAAGACGGACAGACAGACTGACATACGGACACATGACATCAATAGGGTTCCGTTTGGACTCTTCGGGTACGGAACCCTAAAACTAACGATGATATTTTACTTCTTCATTGTTCTAGATTACAAATCTAATATCTTTAAACGAGCAATTCTTGTATATATGTAGGTATATATATAATCTGAATCTCGGTAGCAGCTCCAACGATTTTCATGAAATTTTGTATCTATCTAGCTAGGTTAAATTTTTAGAAAACGTCGTTTTCTCTATTTTCACCCGAGTAGAGCTCGTTCGCCCAGGTACTATATATCTTCTCTTCTTCTTCTTCCTCGTTTCCTCATGACTGAGGATCGTGGCCACATGAGGTCGTTGCCTTCTCCACCAACGCTCTCCATGCTGAGCGGTTTTCGGCCATGCGGACAGATGCCTGAAAATTCCCCCCACAGACATCTTTGACCACATCTGTCCATCGGGTTGGTGATCTTCCACGGCCCCTTTTTCCTTCCACGTTACCAGCCACAATACGCTTTTCCAAGCTACCAGGCTCCCTCCTGGCCACGTGTCCGAAGTACTGTAGGAGTCGTTTCATGCAGATGGTCGATAGGCGAGATTTAACTTTCAGTTCGTTCAGAATTGTATGACGAAAACCACAATTCACACATAATTCAAAATCAAGGTCAGGTTTATTTAGAATGATGTGAATGTCAAAACCACGTAAACAATCGAACCCCTTTATATGTTGACAATAAATATTCATCGAATCTGACATCGCCTGACTTTGCCCTTGACGTGTCGAAGTCTCAAGGTCAGGCGACGTCACTTTTGTAGTTTTCGCGATAGGCAAATGTTTTTTTTTCCACCGTGAACAGCTTGGAAGATTGATGGTTTGAAGGTCAGGGTCGTGTGACGAAATTATAATTTATGGTTATGATTTTCTGTGTTTTGTGGTTTCTGTGTTGGACTAAGGCTTATACAGGGAAAAATAAGCCTATGAGAATATTAACCCAAGTCTCTAGAAAATATTTTCCTGGTGGTTGATTCTCGCTTTCAAGAATTGTAGTGGTTGGGTGTTGTATTGCAGGTTTATGACACATAAAAAATGTTTCTTATTTAAGGCACTATATCTTCGATTAGGTAATCTTTAATGATGAAAATGTCAAAGTTACATACATAGATCCATTAACAAAAGCGAGCGATAAACCGATCTAGCTAGGTTTCATTTTTAGAAAACATCGTTTTTCTATTTTCACCCGAGCAGAGCTCGGTCGCCCAGGTACTTATCATGATTTAACTAAAAAGATGTCCACAGCTAGGCATAATTATTATGTGGTCTTCTAAGCATAGCCACGTTGACTTATCCTTTTCATATTTAGCAGATTTGCAGCAATTTTAGAGCCTAGAATCTTTCATCCCCGTCTATCATTTGTTCTTCGAGAAATGTGCCCTGCTACTGAAGTTTAGCAATTATTTGAGCTATGTCTGTATTCTTGGGCATCAGTTGAAATTGGCAAAATCCAAGCTGGTAATGCCCGAAATAATGTTCAAAAGTAGATTTCATTTTCTAGGAAAATATTGAAATACGTTTATTTCTAAAATTCAATACAAAGCAATAATCAAATTATTAATAGCCCTACGGACCTCTAAACACAAACTCGAACTAAACTAATGAACAAAGAGAATTTGCATTCGAAGTTGGTAGTCTATTTCTTATTAAATTATCACTGAATTTGAGATTATTCAAAGCTTAATCAAGGAATAAGGAGTTTTAGGCACATTACACACGGAGCAACTTAAGTTTTGGTACATAACTACTAACTGTCGAAAGTTTCAATCAACGGTTGCCAGGAAAACCTTATAAGGGGATAATATAGGAAGGCGAATAAAAGATAGAAATCTGGTAATTTCTAGCAACACCGAAAGGAAAAGAACTGGTCTGCTGAACTGCGAGGCTGGTCGTCAACATGATGGTCTGACCAAGTGAAAGAAGCGACGTCCTCAAACGAATTAAAGTAGGTGGTAATGGCAACTTTGGATTTGAATCAATTAAAGCAGATTACCAGTGATCACTATCCTTAGCAATGAGGAACCGTGTTATAGCGGCTTGAGAAACCTCATCATCCTTGCGTCTGTTATAAAAAGTGGACTGTATTTGAAGAGTTCTGGCAACAGTGCGTTGAAATAAGCGGGCAAATATTCACGGATCAATTCGGGCGATCTAGTATGGGTATAAGGGAAGTAGTACGCCTTAATTCCCCGAACCCTCCCCTCCCCCCTCCGATTGAAAAATATTTTATTAATAATATTTTTTTTGAAAATAAAATTATAATACACTCAAAATTAAAATTAAATTAATTCAAAATTACATAAAATTAGATTAAAATCCATTTTTTTTACGTTCTTAAGACTTTGTGTGGTCTGCGAGTGTGCGTGTGTGTGTGTTGGTGTTTGTGTGTTAGGTTGGAAATAGGTAATTATCTAAATAACCACAAAATAGTAGGAAAAGGCTAGACACACCACCCATCGCCAGACCAACCTCGGAAACCGTTGTTTTACCTTGAACATCAACCCGTGTAGCTGTTATTATTCAGTCAAGAGTCCTCCACAGTTTAATAAGAAAGCTTTATTAATTTAATTCCAAAATTTACTTCTCATATTCCCTTGAGTATCTCGATTACCAAAAGCCAGACTCAAAGTTCTAAGCAGCGGTCACGGCAGACTTAGACTATAACAAAGAGCACAGAATCGCTGCAAACTAGAGACGCCAATCAAATCAATATTTCTAGCCTTTGCACATGCATAAACACATGTGTGAGTACTATGTACCAACTGTAAATCTACCATTTACTGTACCTATGTGTCGTTCGTTGACTTGTGTGAGCCCTGGCAGTTGGAAGTGTCATGCTATCTCTAATGTCTCTCTGATGGTGACACATGTGTTGGATCATTCGGTTCCCTTCATGATGGTTGAGCTAGGAGTGGTGCCAATTTATGCGTCATGTTCGTGAACGGGCGCCATATCAGTTTGGATTGGTCATAACTTAACTGCTTCGGCCTGCTTTTAATTACGTACTTATTTTATTTTTGAATTGTCCCAGCCCGTTCCATCATCGGACTACCAGACGTACGGCGATGCGTCATCGGTAGGTCGGTGGTGGACATCCCACCCATACGCACAAAACGTTTTGGGGACACTTTTATTATGTTTACAGCTAAGGAGTGGAATTCCCTGCCGGAGTTTGTGTTTCCCGATAGCTACAATCTAGGGGTCTTTAAGTCAAGAGTGAATGGGTTTCTTCTAGGCAAGCGTGCTTCACCGTCGACCACATCATCGCTTACCATCAGGTGAGATAGTGATCAAGCGCAAGCATACGGAAAACATTCTTCTCCATAGAGACCTACTGACGCTTGCGAATGTACAACTATATTATGTTTTTCAATTCAAAAGTATACATAGGTACGAGTATATATGATTTAGTTGAATTAAACATTTTTTGATTGTGATATGTTGTTGCTCCAGTCTTACCGAATGTAGCTGAATACCAGTATTTTACATGGAGCGACTACCTATCTGACCTCCACAATCGTGTAACTGGGTATAGTTGTTTTATCTCACGAGTGCAATATCTTACTCGTGCGTGTGATTTATTTATTGAAATAGAACGGCCGAGGCCAATTACACTATAACTTTTTTTTTGTGACATATATAGAAAAGAACAGAAATATCAAAATCATACATCATCATCTGCCTTCCCTTTTTCCCAACTATATTGGGGTCGGCTTCCAGTCTTACCGGATTCAGCTGAGTACCAGTGTTGTACATGGAGTAACTGCCTATCTGACTTCCACAACCCAGTAACTTGGTAACACAGTACCCCTTGGCAAGACTGGTGTCAGATGTCAAGCTTCTGACTACCCGTAACGACTATCAAAGGTCTTCAAATGACAGCCGGGACCAACGGCTTAACGTGCTTTCCGAGTCGCGGAGGAAACTCAGTATGTTGAAATGGTTACCCATCCACGGACCGACCTCGTCAAGCGTTGCTTAACCTTGATGATCAACCCGTGCGGCTGTTATTATTTAGCCACGAGCTACTCCTTGAAATATCAAAATCATACATTACGACAAAATAAAATTTGATAAAAGCAACATAAAATAAATAAATAAATAGACAGACGTTTTCTGCTCAAGACATAAAAAAAAGAAAATAGAACATAAAATAAAAAAGGCTCATTTTCTGCTCAAGACTTTCACACACACAGTCTCACATTCATCTCACAAAACTTCATACATACATCTTCAATCATTCCGCATAAAAATCAAAATCAGTGTTTTGGGCCAG
This sequence comes from Orthosia incerta, assembly GCA_948252205.1. Lineage (NCBI taxonomy): Eukaryota > Metazoa > Arthropoda > Insecta > Lepidoptera > Noctuidae > Orthosia > Orthosia incerta. The sequence goes on along the minus strand of OX411764.1, from coordinate 20,366,150 downwards.
GAGAGCATTAAGAGCAGCGAGTGTCCGTGGTATGGGTGATTTGGACCACGCAACCGTACGACATGAGGGAACTGCCATAAGCTGGTGTTTCCTACCACGACTGTAGTTGTCCAGAACAAATAAGTGATGCACATGCACATTTTTTCTGTGTGCGTAAGCCTGAACGCCTGAACACTTCCAATCTTGCCCCTTGGCAAGATTGGCTTTCAGATTTTCAAGCTTCTGAACTATTGTACATTTCTAGGCAACCAGGGGTCTCGGTATACGGATGGTCATTCATCAATTTATCGACCTTGGCAAGCATTGCTCAAATTTAAAGATTGACCCGTGCCGTTGTAATTATTTAGCCATAAGCTCCTTTAAAATTAGAGATGCTACTACTACTAACTCCCCATTCGCAGTCGCGCTGAGTACAAGTTTCGACTGTTCCATAGTCAGAATTGTCATGCTGCTTCCACACGCTTGCCGAACAATGGCGAACAGCAAACAACGAACAAGAACGTGTGGATAGGTGTTTGATTGTGTTTGCCTGTTTTGTTTGTGTTTGCCCGTGTTCGGCATCGGTGTCGGTTTTTATGCACAAATCAAAGTGTGTTCGACAAACGTGTTTGCGATGTATCCACACGCTTGTTCAGTTCAGTAGTAAGTGCGAGCTTGCGGGCAGCGGACGGAGTTAATAGTGGTGGTCAAAGTTATGAAACGTGACATTTTGTGTATCCTAATCTAAATTGTAAGTAAAAATGTAAGAGTTTAACCCGAAAGTAATCGCTGCCATAACAAACTCGTCGTCCGCCAAGTTTGCCAATCCGGAATAGACTAGCATGTTCACCAAGCGTGCGGATGCCGTGTTTGTGTTGGGTGATTGTGGTCAGTGTTCGGCACGTGTTTGCTGTTTGCCCTGTTTGTGGCAAATAGCATGCGTGTGGAGGCGGCATCATTGAGTGTTACCGTTTGCTTGTAGAAATTGACGGGCACCGCCCATAAGCTCGCGCGTACTACTAAACTGAACAAGCGTGTGGATACATCGAAAAACAAACAAACAAAAACAGGCGATCACAATCAAACACCCATCCACACGTTCGCGTTTGTTGTTTGCTGTTCGCTATTGTTCGCCAAGCGTGTGGAGACGGCATGACACTTGGTTTGTATGGAAAGTTTTGACAATACCATCTCTAGCGGTGACCAACGAGGCGTCTTGGTGGTCTGTGGACGTAGATGAAACTAAACTTAACTAAGTGAATGGTCAGAATTTGTGTTCCAAGTTTACCTTTAATTTGCCAGTCAATATTGAAGTTTTAGTTTGAATGGGACGCTTGAATAGACGCCAATAAGCAAGCAGTGCGGTTTAAGGTGAAATAACTGGGCTTATATGACTAATATTTGTTTCATCATCATCAGCCTTTCTAATGTTCCTACTGCTGGGACACAGGCCTCCTCTCTGTGAGAGGGAATGGGCCGTAATTCACCACGCGGGCCCAATACAGGTTGGTGGATGTCACATGTATTCGAATTTTTGTTTCTAGGAGATGCTGTATTCTTCACGATGTTTATGCCATAATCCTCACGATGTTTATGCCTGTTTCTTCACGATGAATAGTTCTTTATATATATTTAATATAATTCTAATATTTACAAAGAATTCGTGATTCCAAGTTACTGGATCGTGAAGGTCAGGTGGGCAGTTGCTTCATGTGCAATGTATATCAAGCAAGCAAACCCCCTTGAGGTGGTCGATTTACGAGTTGTAGGTCGTGGGTTCAATACCAGACAAGCGCTTTACTTTGTGTAAATTTGTCACTGCTCTCAAAACGGTGAAAGAAACAATGCGAGGAAACCAGCATGTCTTAAAACCAAAAAAAAAAATCGAAGAAGTGTGACATTTACTAACCCGCACTGGGCCCGCGTAGTGGATTATAGCCTATTCCCTCTCTATGAGAGGAGGCCTGTGTCCCAGTAGTGGGCACATTAAAAGGCTGATGATGATGAAGCAAACCCCAAAACCCGATATGCTCGAATTTGGGAAAAAAGTTACGCTGATGATGATTCCTTTATATGATACCTAGCTTTTGCCAGCGGATTCACCGGCGTTATTGTTGGTAATTATGTCAAAGTAACATAACCCCAGGATAAAAAACCCTAATCCAGGACATGATCTACTCGTGAGCCAAACCGCATGGATAGAGTTTATTTAATTTCAATACGCACATAGTACGCAGTAGCACATTTTGGTACGGTAAAAAATGCGGTTCCCTTCATGATGGTTGAGCTGATTGGTGCCGATCTACTTGTCATGCTTTGGGCGCACGGTTGGCGCAGTGGTTGAGCGATTGACTGCTGCGCTGCGTGTCGCGGGTTCGCGTCCCGCACGGAACAAATATTTTTATGACCTACAGATAGGTGTTCCGGTTGTTCCGGTGAGTTTATATGTTTGTAAACGCTCCCACGATACAGATACGAAAGATATTACACGATAAGAAATTCCTAGTGTGGGGCAAAGTTTTTTTTAAATAAAAATGTTCGTGAATGGGCGCCATCAGTTGGGATTGGTCATAACTTAGCTGTCTCGGCCTGTTTTTAATTACCTATGTATTGTTATTTTTTAACTGTTTGTTTAACTCTAGACGCTTTTACGTGCACGTCTTTTTACATAATTTCTTGTGGGCAAAATACATATAAGTGAATATATGTATTTTGCCCACAAGAAATGATGTAACCAAATACTTGTAAAACACTTTTTATTTTAAAAGAGTAAGTGTGGCGTTTCTTGTCCATTCTTCTCCATAACAAGCTACATTTCCGAATGGACGGTAGAATCAATTATTGTTACATTTAATAAAAAAAATTGACGTTCAAAAGTGCCGCTTAGTGGCTTAATTGAATAAATAAATTTTGATTTTGATTTTGAATAGAAATCAGTCCAATCAGAATAATTTCATACTTTTTCCGAAGACTAGTTATACACTCCCAAGCAAAAACTATTTAAACAAAAATTTGGAACAAACAAAAGACTACCGAGTCAGTAGCAACCTTAAACAGACCTCTGCCGATCATGTGCTCGAGCGGGCCGATGCACGTACCGTACGCTAGTGATGTGCTGTGATAATTGCGTAATATATCGATTAGGGAATTAATACTGTCAATATCGAGTTGACTATGCTTCAGTGAGGAGTTAAGAGGGTATTGTGTTACTTGAAGTGGTGTGTTGGAGTGGAGATAGTGATTGAGTGATTAATGATGTGCACACGTTTGTAGCAAGTTAGTGGTAAGCTAATTGATTAGCGGTCTATGCAAGTGTGCAAGCTACTTTGTTTTAGTGTGTGGTAAAATTGTTTATGCTCATTCGAATAACTAATAAAAAACTTTTTTACAAAAAAATACTACCGACTTCCAAATAAGAAATAGTTTTCTTATTTGGAAGTCGGTAGTATTTTTTTGTGTCTTTCGTAGGTACCATTATTTTGCGTTACGGACACCGACTTCCAAAAATAAAGTTATTTTTCACTTTGTAGTTTTCTTATTTGGAAGTCGGTATTAGTTTTTTGTAAAAAGTTTTTTATTTTTCACTTTTTAGTTGTACCTACCTAATAGGCAAGATGTTTAGTAAGTTTCCTATAACGCCAGAATAGATTACCCGAATAACATGAAACTTGAACAAAACCGCAAATGAGAGATCTGCTTACCCCTTAAGAGCGTACTGACGTGATGTTATGTTATGAAATGGTATAAACAATAAAATTACATGTGATTGCAGCAGTCCCGAGAGATTTTCCGTTATTTATTGAAGAGTTCTGTTGTATATCTTCGAAGTTCTTCATCAGATCTTCACCAAATTAAAATGGGACCAATTTCGGAACATACTCTTTCAAACAAAAAAAGAATTTTCAAAATCGGTCCGCAATTGACGGAGATATCGGTGAACAAACACAAAAAAAAAAAAAAAAAAAACATACAAGAAGTCGAACATAGAACCTCCTCCTTTTTCGAAAGTCGGTTAAAAATAGACGGTGTTTTATGTTTAAAATTACCTTTTTTTTAAGGTGATACCTTACTTACGTTTCTCGTGTTGCATTTACAATCTACATTCAGCGGGGCGAGCACGGCCTACTGTGACAGGCTTGAGTCACAGATTTTTATCACAGTTTGGGAGAAAAACCGTGATAAAATGCGTGACTCAAGCCTATCACAGAGGCCGTGCTCGCACGGCTGATCATTTAAAGGCACTAAACAAATTTTAGTCGAAATTTAGTGAAACTACATCAAAACGTAAAAGCTAATCACCATTTCAAGAACCATTATTTTTAATTATAATACATAAAATCATAAAGTATTTAAAGTTGAGTAACTATTAGTCAATCGCTTCTTAAGCCAGAAAACCTGTAAAAATTTGCCATTTTAGGTTACACTAGTCGAAAATTCCATACAAACGTAGTCTAGGGATTATTACACTGTTTGACAATGTACGTTCAAAATAAAAAGTGATATCAATTTGTCTCATCATTATCTAACAAAAAAGTTGAGCGTTGAAAGTTCCACATTTCGACACTAATTTGAACGCATTTTTGGGCGCAAACAAATGCCATAAGAAGACGGATAATTGAAAAACGGCCTCCATACAGGGATAGATTAGTAGTTCAACAATGCAAAAAATTTAATTTTGAGCTGATAAGTTTAGTCGTTTTTTCATGATATTCAGACTCCCATAGGTCTGATTATAAAATTTCGCGCGCTCGGTTTCGTCCTAAATCTATATCCATTTCGCTACAAATTTGAAAAATTGTGTATTCGTACGCGAACTAGCTTCCTACTGCTCATCACAGCATCTATCTCTTCCGCACGTGCTGTCGGTTGATGTAAAATGCATTTTAACCCCGTGCACAAAATAGTTCGTGCCTTCGACTAGTGTAACCTTATGTATGGTTTGACACGTTTTTAAAACCAAATACTCAATTCAGAAATCTGCCATAATACTATTTTTAGTAACGCGAAAGTAGCAGACAGTGCAGACTGTAACAGACAGTACCCCTCGGCCGTCAAAATCACCGAATCGGTGAAATTCTAATTGTTTTTCTATTACCTTTGTAATTAGATGCTCAATGTTCACGTTGTTTGTTAGGTTTTCACGCCTAACCTGCTTACATGTATACCAATTTTGATGAATTTGGAATAAAGATAGGGTGAACCTTACAGAAGGACATAAGATACTTTCTATCCCGAAAATACATTTACCCGGGATAACAGCTAGCACCGTCATCATCTGCCTAGCCTTTTCCCAACTATATTGGGGTCGGCTGCCAGTCTTACCGGATTCAGCTAAGTACCAGTGTTTTACATGGAACGACTGCTGCTCCAGTAACTGGGTAACACGGTACCCTTGGCAAGACTGGGGTCAAATCTCAAGCTTCTGACTACCCGTAACGACTGTCACAGATCTTCAAATGACAGCCGGGACTAACGGCTTAACGTGCTTTCCGAGTACACCAAATAAAAAATAAGTTCAAAAACTAAAACCCGACTACTAAAAAAAAATACGCGCTAAAAAGTAAGTAACAAGTAAATATTCTCATCTGAAATTGTTATGTGCAAACTATACCGTAGAGGATAACCGTGGTCATATGCCACCTACCGTAACTAAACAATACATTCTGCTATGTGGCACAGCGGACAAGTAAGACGCTTCCAACGATACCTAATTTGTCAAAATACATACATACATACACATATACCGGTCAAAAACATAACCCTCCCTTTTGCTTCGCCGTAGTCGGGTAAAAATAACGTATTATCGACAACGTTCACCATCACATCCCCTCACTAATCAACCGAAGCGCACACACATATCACTCTTCACTACTTCCACGAGGGGGCAGTGAGACGCAAACGATTACGTTCTGATGTCGTTTACAAATCGTCGACCCATCGTTACGTTTTCACTAAATAGTTTACTAGCCCGTTCCTGATAAATTTGATAGCCTTTTGCTTGTGTGGATGAGTTTACTGAAAGGCATTATCGTGCACGTGTAGACAAGAAAACGAGCGTTGAACACGGTGGGAAGACTCTCACTGACGCGCGTTGCAACGATGCGATAACCAATTTTTTAATCAATTGTTCTACTGATTTACTGTCCGTAAAATTTCTATGTAAAAAGGTTGGTGTTTACCGTGTGCTATTTTAGACTATCAAGGATTTCAAGCAATTTTTAGGGTTCTGTTCCTCAAAAGAAAAAAAGGAACCCTTATAGGAACACTTTGTTGTCTGTCTATATGTCCGTCTGTCTGTCCGTCTGTCCGTCCATCTTTCTATCCGTCTGTCGGTCCGTCTGTCTGTCCGTCTGTCTGTCTGTCCGTCTGTTTGCCCGTCTGTCTGTCCGTCTGTCTGTCCGTCTGTCTGTCCGTCTGTCTGTCCGTCTGTCTGTCCGTCTGTCTGTCCGTCTGTCTGTCCGTCTGTCTGTCCGTCTGTCTGTCCGTCTGTCTGTCCGTCTGTCTGTCCGTCTGTCTGTCCGTCTGTCTGTCCATCTGTCTGTCCGTCTGTCTGTCCGTCTGTCTGTCCGTCTGTCTGTCCGTCTGTCTGTCCGTCTGTCTGTCCGTCTGTCTGTCCTTCTGTCTGTCCGTCTGTCTGTCCGTCTGTCTGTCCGTCTGTCTGTCCGTCTGTCTGTCCGTCTGTCTGTCCGTCTGTCTGTCCGTCTGTCTGTCCGTCAATTTGTACGTCTGTCTGTCCGTCTGTCTGTCCGTCTGTCTGTCCGTCTATCAGTCCGTTTGTCTGTCTGTCTGTCTGTCCTTCTGTTTGTCCGTCTGTCTGTCCGTACTTATAAAAATCAAAGTGGTTTATGACGACTAAGTTGCGTCGCCTATTTTTTTAATCTTACTTTTCATTACTAATTTAATTTAAGTAGGTACTTACTAAGACTATCGAATAAACACTTTTTCTTTCTTTACCAAAGTGAAACAACAAAAAATTCTGAAGTTTTGCGATCAGTATAACACTATTTTTCAAGAATCTTTACTGTCTAAACAAGCTATTCAAGTAACATTTTCCAAAGTAAGCAACAATCACTCTAATGACAAAAACCAACATTACACCGGAAAACGTAAACACAACTTAAGCAAGTCAAAAATAAAATCAAGTTGAAGTTCAAAGGCTGTAGACGCGTTAACACGTAACCGAGTTTGAGTGATCGTAACGAGAAGAGCATGTAATGATATCAAAGCAATTCACTTTAAAATGGAAGGCCGTGTTCGTTGGACGGGCAAGTTAGGTTGGGAATGCAGTGGGATAAGTTTTTTCTTGATTTTTATCATAATTATACCAGCCTGTAACTGTAGCAATGTAGGGCAAATAACTCTTCTAAAGCATTGATCACCACGCTTGCTCAAGATGAGTTGGCGATTTCTAACTTATATTAACGAGAAGGCATGGGAAGTTTGCATGGATGACATGGGTTTGAAAAGCATGAGGGAGACGCAACGGAGACGCTCTCACGCACTTAGCCACCTCAGGAGACGCCCTGGGCGTCAAGAGACGCAAGCTGATTCCCGGCCACCGTAGGGGCCGACTTGCGGACGCCGAGTGTTGGGTAGCTCGCCGATAAAGACCAGACCCGAGTGTTCCTCATGCGCCTCAAAGAGATATCAGCAAAAATTTACAGGGTCCACAAGGGCCGATGCCTGTCTGGGTCGCGGATAAATTTGAAAGAGAGTTACTGCAGCCCTGGCGCAAGGAACTGGGTAACTTGCCTGCCTCGGCCTGTTTTTAATTACATATACAAATGCAGATTCGCCAATTCTCTAAACCATGTTGATCAAGTGAAACAAATCGTAAAAAAAGTACCATACTGCAATTTACAAATCATCAATAGACGAGGGCCACTTTTAAATTTTACTTACAACATTATCTTTTAGTAGTGGTAATTTTGGTCGATTGTTGACCCAACATGACACTTAGGTCGTTTGATAGCAAATTCATTGGTCAGACCTTCAAATACTTAGAATTGATTGAGGTGATTTTTTGATGCGAAAACCTTTTAAATTACATTTTCAATAGAATGGCTATCAACACTACACAAGACCGCTTTTCTATAAAAGATCAAAAGTTAATCTTTTTATTTTCGTCCATTATTTTTTATATAAAAGAGCTACTTAGAAACTGATACGAAAATCCAATAGCCACTCAATAGCCACCTACACAGTCTAGGATAAAAATAACTTAGCCACAAAGTAACAAAAAGTATTTACAAACAGACGTAAGTGGAAACGACGGGAGGTGACGCCCTAGAAGGACATACAGGATCTTATTAGTGATGTTTTTCGAAATGGCCAGTAACAATAATTAATGAAGATCGACCCGTTTGGCAATTATTTTTTGCTACAACTTATGTTCTGCTTAATAGTTTCATCATTTCAGCCGAAAGACGTCCACTGCTGGACATAGGCCTCCCCCAGGCGTCGCCACATCCAGCGCCTTCCCGCAACCTTAACCAGGTCATCGGTCCACCTAGTGGGAGGCCTTCCAACGTATCGTCTTCCGGTTCGCGGTCGCCATTCCAGAACTTTTCGGTCCCATCGGCCATCCGTTCTGCGAGCAATGTGCCCTGCCCACTGCCACTTAAGTTTGGCAATTCTTCGGGCTATGTCGGTAACCCTGGTTCTCTTGCGGATCTCCACATCTTAATAGTTTACGTTAGAAATAATAGTACCAGACTATAGTACCAGGCAAAGGCCTCTTACAGAGAAGGCACGAACATTAACCACTACACTTGCTGAAGGTGGATTGGTGATAGGAGCCTTTTTGGTCTCGCACGGGGTTTTTATTTTTAATTTTGTTTAATTTTAAGCTGATTTCTCGGGTCTCCTGTGCGGGTCACAAATAAATACTTTTTCTTTCTTTCTTTCTTTTATTACAATCTTGTCATCATCATAAAATAAATCTGTAGATTTAATTGCCAGGGTGTTAGGTAGTGGTAGTGGTAGGGACTCCCTTTTCCGCACTTAGACTCCCATTTGGTCCGTTGTGTGTGGGGGCTGTACTGGCTAACATAGCCAGCCTAGCTCCGTCCAAAAGCACAGAAGCTTCCTGGGAGCTTCACAGGCTTCTCGGACCTCACTGTTCCGAGGATTTCTTCGCGTTGAGATGCCACGGCCTCGCATTCCAGGATTACGTAGGCTTGCCAGGGTGTTAAAGAATAACCCATTCCCAGCATTATTGGAATTTTTGTCTGTTTAGTTGTGCACTCATCACGTGAAATTTACGAAACCAATGTAGATAACTTTTATACATAAAAATTGTGCGTAACTTGAAGAATTACTTAGTTTTTGTTTCATCGCAATCGGTTCACTCTACCAAAAGTTAGATGAATTTAAAGTGTTCAAGAAGTAAAATTATCACAGCTCACGCAATTCAGTTACTCGGACAGTTGAACTCGCTATTCGATAGATGGCGTTGTGCATTTAAAGTCATTTTCTGAATCACGGTGTAAAAATTCTCCGCAAAAGAAAGACCCTAGAAAAAGTTAAAATAGGAAGGTAGGTAGGGTGGAGTAGGAAGATGACGGATGCGAAGCCGCGGGCACCGTTAGTTTTAACTATAAGTTCAGGTTACCTCACAATGTTTTCGTCACCGATTTCAGCGATGTCTAAGATAAACTTGGATCATCATCATCATCATTTTTGCCAAAAGGCGTCTACTGCTGGACATAGGCCCAAGCGTCGCCACACTGATCGGTTCTGTGCGTTTCGCATCCAAACTTAGATAGTTTACATGAATTGAAAAAGTCACTTTGGTACTGGCCCGGATTTGACCCCACGACCTCAAGAAGCCAGGTCTTAGTCACTGGGCCACCACAACATGTTAATCTGGGGGCTGAGTCACCCGCGTCCGTAGGAGAGTTACCCCTATTTTTGTTACCCTACACGTGGTCCCCGGGTGGTGCTAATCAGGTGACACTAACTGGTGGTAGGCTTCGGCCGAAGGCTTGCGACCACCCACCGGACAAAGACGTACCGCCAAGCGGCCTAGCCGTGTTCCGGTACGATGCTCGGTGCAGCCAACTAGAGGAGTTGGGTCGAGATAGCTGTTCCACTGCAGGCAGACCGGCCTGATGCGCGCTGTTAGGGATGTATCGAGAGACTGGTCGCAGAGGGTAGCGGGATCCGAGGCACGGTGCGCCACTGGCCGACCGCAGGTAGTTGGGGGCCCAAGTAGTGTGCCAGCCACACACGAAAGGCTGCCCCGCCAACTGACTGACTGACTGGTTGGCGACCAGAAGACAGTGCCCGATGGACATTTCCGGGGGGGCTCGGGCGTCCCCGCAGTCTCCAGACCAGTCCCTTAATGATGGCGTCCTGCCGGCGCGTGTCTGTGGGATGCCAGCGTGGAACCTCATCTCACTTCCTTCTCCTCTCCTATCCTCTCAACTATGACAATTAGGAACAAAAGAAAAAAAGCTGTACAGCGGCAGCACTCACTGTCTCATAAGGTTCACCTCTGTAACATCAGAGGTATACACTCTAACCTTGATGCAGTCCACTATCATCTGGAGACTGATAAACCAGCGCTTTTGTTCCTTTCGGAGACGCAGATCGGATGTCCGTCAGACGTGGCGTATCTTTCTTACCCAGGGTTTACCCTGGAGCACAGGTTCAAGCCACGCGCGGGTGTATGCATGTACGCCCGTGACGACATCTGTTATCGGCGTCTCCGAAACCTTGAAGATTCCCGATACTCAGTGCTTTGGGTCCTGGTGGACACAGGTCTGGATAAAATTATCTATGTCTGTGTCTACAGGTCGCACAACGGAGATCTGGAGACAACCGGGCTTACACAATACCTTAGTGAGGCGGCTGACGAGGCTCAGCAGCGGTACCCGTCCGCCCAACTGGTGATACTGGGGGACTTTAATGCCCACCACCAGGAGTGGCTCTTCCCGTACCAGTACACTGACCATGCTGGGCGAGAGACGCGAAAGCTTGCGCTAGCGTTAAATCTCGCTCAGCTGGTCCAGGGGGCAACGAGGGTGCCGGATGTTGATTCGCATACGGCTAATTGCTTGGACCTTCTGCTGACCACAGATCCAGACCGTTACTCGGTGTCGGTATCTCCACCTTTGGGTAGTTCCGACCACTGTCTGGTGAAGTCTGTATCCGTCTACTCCCCACCCGATCCCAGCCCAAGAGGCACCCGGCGGGTATGGCGGTACAAGTCAGCAGCTATCCTTGGCAGCCTACTTGCTTTTCTTCATCAGATCCTACGTCGTGCGCGGACGCCGTGACGGATTTGTTGCGTCGAGGAATGGAGTACTACATTCCGTTCTCTGACGTAACAATGTCTAGCCAAGACCGACCTTGGTTTGGCGCCGAGTGTAACCGCGCCGATGCGCGTAAACATGAAGCGTACCATGCCTGGGTCGACGCTCGAACGCGCAAGGCGAGTGACGTTGGTCAGAGGAAGAAAGCCTACAACAGGGCTGCCAAGTCCTGCAAGAAAGTGTTGCGAAGGGCGCGGTTCGACCACATAAGCCGGATAGGGATAAAACTTGCTTCCTACCCAGCAGGTAGTAAGGCGTTCTGGTCCCTGGCTAAATCGGTTGAATCGAACTTCTGCCGACCCTCACTAGCACCACTGCTGAAACCCGATGGGTCGCTGGCCCACTCCGCTGAGGAGAAAGCAAACTTGTTTGCCTCTCTTTTTGCGGAATCTTCGCGTCTGAATCCTGGTGGCGCACGCCCCCCTCCTTCTCCTGATGGATGCGGAACGAGTATGTCGGACATTCGCATCCATCAAAAGGACGTACGTAGGGTGCTGCGCAACCTCGATGTGAATAAGGCTAGCGGACCCGACGGTATACCAGCAATTGTTCTCAGAACCTGTGCGCCTGAATTGTCTCCGATCTTGACACGCCTGTTTCGCCTTTCTTATCAGACTGGAAAAGTGCCGAATGCATGGAAGCAAGCCAACGTACAGCCCGTGCCCAAAAAGGGCAGTCGTGCTGACCCGGCCAACTACAGACCCATCTCTGTAACGTCCATACTCTGTAAGAGTATGGAACGCGTACTTAATAGTAAGCTCCTGGCATACCTAGAAGCCAACGACATCCTTAGCGACCGCCAATACGGCTTCCGCCGAAATCGGTCCACTGGGGATCTTCTAGCGTATGCCATTCACATCTGGAGTGAGGCCATCGAGAGACATGGGGAAGCGCTTGCCGTCTCCCTCGACATCTCGAAGGCTTTTGATAGGGTCTGGCACGAAAGCCTTATTGGTAAGCTTCCTTCATTCGGTCTGCCCGGTGGTCTGTGTGACTGGATTGCAGACTTTCTGAGGGGTCGGTCCATTCGAGTAGTTATCGATGGCTGCTCTTCGGACCTATTGGATATTAATGCCGGGGTCCCTCAGGGGTCGGTACTCTCCGCGACATTGTTCTTGCTGCACATAAATGATCTGCTAAAACCCGGCACCTTTGGGTATGCAGATGACAGCACTGTTGCTGAGAGATACTTGTCCAACGCACGAGCCACTGGGCCTCAGGTCCGGTCTCTCCGTGAGGCCATGGTGGAGCGCTTGAGCTTGTCCTTGAAAGCAGTCTCCGAATGGGGCGATGCCAATCTGGTCAAGTTCAATGCCGCAAAAACACAGGCGTGTCTCTTCTCCGCGAAAAAGAGCCAATTTCACCCGGCTCCATCTTTCCGAAGTGTAACCGTACCGATAACGGACCATCTTGAGCTTCTTGGCGTAACGTTGACATCGACACTCAATTTTGGCCCATACATTGAGGCAAAGGCTCAACTGGATGCCAAAAAGTTGGGGATCCTTGCGAAGGTGGGACGGTACTTCACGCCAGAGCAGCTGCTTAAGTTGTATCAAGCGCAAGTTCGATCTTGCATGGAATACTGTTCTCATCTCTGGGACGGATCTGCCAAATACCAGCTTGATGCACTAGAGTCGATCGAAAAACGGGCCAAGAGGCTCATCGGCAATGAGGCATTAGTCGAGTCAAAGCTCCAAAGCCTTGAACATCGTCGTCGAGTTGCCAGCTTGTCGGTTTTTTATCGGTTGCATTTCGGGGAGTGTGCGATGGAATTGCATGATCTAATTCCGCCTAGCCCGTTTCATCATCGAACTACAAGACGTACGGCGATGCGCCATCGGTACATGGTGGACATCCCACCCATACGCACTAAACGTTTTGGAAATACTTTCATTATGCGTACAGCTAAGGAGTGGAATTCCCTGCCGGAGTCTGTGTTTCCAGATAGCTACAACCTCGGGGTCTTTAAGTCAAGAGTGAATAGGTTACTTCTAGGCAAGCGTGTTACACCGTCGACCACATCATCGCTTACCATCAGGTGAGATAGTGGTCAAGCGCGAGCCTATCTAAAATAAAAAAATAAAAAGACGACGACAGTCGCCCACGACCTTGAAGAAACAAAACGCGCCCCGAAATTCGGTAGATTTTTGTACTTTTCTTATTATTGCAAGGCTTAAAAATACCTCTAATCAAAATGTAGATAATTTAATTGTGTTTGAGATGGTGAAAATTTCATTAAAATACGCCCGACGGTTTTGGTGCGATTATCGTTTGTTTGTCCGTGTTACACATAACTTTACAAATTAGTTACACTATGTTATTCGAATAAAACTCAAAAGTTTCGCAGATCAAATTATTAAAAAATGGTCTTATGTAACATATTTTTTTTTTTCAAAAAATTACGACTAGCCGTTTAGACGTTATTCTCATTTTAAAATCAGCAAGTGAGGGGTATCTGCGCCTTAAGAACAAGAATAATTACATTACTTGCTTATTGCTTATGTAATAGTTTAAGTACTAAAATATATATATATATATTTTAATCATGTTTTTTCGTATTCTTCTCAGCAAACCCTTTTATTTGATACCCATATCATGGCATTGCACAAATAATTACTAGACCACCATCTTGGGTTGTCCGCCATATTCGATTTAGAATGACGTAACTTATCTAACCATGCATTGTCATCCAAACTAAACGTTTACGCAAAATTTCATCTTAATCGGTGGAGGATAACTGCTTTGAAATTCAGTTGCAAGATTTGACCCGAACACACTTACATACATACATACATTTCAAGTTAATTAAAAGCTTGTAATAATGCCAAGTTACGAGTATTTTAGTCAGTAACAAAATAGAAAAGTTCTCAGTGTATCTAAACTTTGGCATCAACTGTGACCTCAGTTTGCCAGCGAGTCGTTGAGTGATAAAAAGTCACCTTTCTCTATTTGTTGGTTCATCAGGAGAGCTTTTTGATCAAGTTTTCTGTGAAAAATAGTGAGTATTCTCTTTGTAGCAGATTTAGAAATAGTTCTATTTTTCGTTCGCTTTGTGCCATTGTCTCTGCTATTAACTATTTTGTGTCTTTGACCCTTTGTAAATCTGTTGTCTGTATCTTTGTGGCTTATGCGAGTGGCTCTGCCCGAGTACATTTCGAAAATTATCACACTAGAATAGAACATACTTAACGTAAGTGAGCGAGCAGTGGTGGCCCAGTGGTATCGGCCGCGACTTACAAGTTGTAGGTCGTGGGTTCGAGCCCAGGCAGGCGCTTTACTTTGTGTAAATTATTTTATCACTACTGCTCTCAAAACGGTGAAGGTAAACATCGTGAGGAAACCGGCATGTCCTAGAACCAAAAATTCGAAGACATGTGACATCCACCAAACCGCGCTGGGCCCGCGTGGTGGATTACGGCCCATTCCCTCACACAGAGAGCAGGCCTGTCCCAGCAGTGGGAACATTAATAGGCTGATGTGATGTGATGTAACGTAAGTGAAAATGTTTTCTTATCTAGGCGTGAATAATAACATAATTATGCAAACAAAAAGTTTTTCACAAAAAATTACCCGACTTCTAAAGAAAAACACAAAAATGTGCAAAAATTACTTTCGTTTTGAAAGTCGATGTCTTTGGTACCTCTTATTTTTACCCGACTGCCGAAGGAGGGTAATGTGTTTATCAGTCTATGTATGTGTACGTGTATGTTTGTTCCTATGTGGCGTTCCAGAGACCAAAGGCGTTGGCCTATTTTGATGATTCATTTATGTCAACCGATTCGTCTTAACTTTGTGAGTGTCATTGGCTACATTAGAATTGGAAAATAGAAAAATGGCGGCTTATGGGCGCCATATTGTGGGGGGGCAATATTCTTTTTCTTCCAAAGCCCCATATTATGTCATCACTGGTATCATGCACTGGTGAAATAACGTACCTTGAAACACTGAGGTAAGTGAGACGATAATGTATTGCTTACTTTCTCAAATGCCACCCAACTGAGTCGGATTCGATAAATATCTTCTTCTGTAAAGTCACCGAACTTCTTTATTTTATTTATTTATATACGTGTGGGGTATGAAAATAAAGGTTTCCAAGAGGTGATTTCAAAATATATAACAGGGTTATATGTTTAAATGTACCTAATTCGATAAAAAAAGTTAACTAAAAAGTTATAAATAAAAAGAAGTTAATTCAAAAAATCAAAAAACCCGACTACTTATAAAGCGAACTAAAAAGACGTAAACAAGAAGAAAATCAGGCTGTGCAGTCGGAAGATACATCTGGTTTTGGTCAGCCAGCTCGCGAATATTTTTATCTTTTTACCTCGTTTTTTTTCTGAAGTCGGTAAAAATACTTAGCTTACCTTATCTAAACATGCAAACTTTCGTATAATTATGATACAATGGATTAATGCCAATATCTACCCTCATAGAACTAAATCTCTTTGAGGACGAATGCCTCAAATAGGAACAAACAAAGATATCTCACAAGGTTTGTGCCAGCTTATTGGGTCATCCTGTAGAGGTAAACAGGATATTTTCATTATAAATTGGCTCGCATTTGACCACAATTTTACCTGACGGTAACTATGGTTAACAATGAAGGTTGTTTGTCTTGAAATAACTTATTCACTCTTGACTTATAGACCCACAGGTGTTATGTATCGGGAAACACTAGATTCCGGCAAGAAATTCCACTCCTTAGCTATATGCATATTCAAAGTATCTATACTATTATACTATATTATTATATTACTTTATAAAGAGGAAAGACTTTTTTGTTTGTTTGTACCGAATAGGCTCCGAAACTACTGGACCGATTTGAAAAATTCTTTCACCAATAGAATGCTACATTATTCCAAATTCAAAAATTCAAATTCAAATTCAATTTATTGCATCCATAATGTACATAGAGGTGGTAAATTAATAATAAAAATTAATTAATTAATTATGGACCCTGTCGGGCACAGCAACATTCTAGATACAGTCAGTGTCTAGAAGAGAGGAATAGCGCTCAATATTTTCCTAATCTATACATTCATTCATTCTACATTTTAGTTATCTATTCTCTTTGTTTTTATTTGGTTTATACGTATACCTTTTTATTTCCATGTCAAATTATGTTGTTCTTAAATATTAATTATTCCTTTTAGTTCCTGAGTGACATAGACTATTTTTTAATCCCAAAATTGGGTCCTGTGGGGTGGTCCATGGGAGCGAAGCCGCGGGCAACAGCTAGTAACTGATACGCTTATAGAAATCTTTTTAATATAAAAATAAAATCTTAAAGGAACATCACTCGTAACTTCAAGACCTTAAAAAAGCTTCTCCACTTAGTTTTATCCGAAAAACATCACTCAAACTCAATCTTCTACTTCGTTACCTAACTTTGAGTACCTAATGCCGAAATAGAGACAGATTGCAGACCTTTTTAAGCCTCATTTAGTACCCGCTCCCCCTCATTTGTAGGGTAACAGGATAAACAAGGGTAAAAAGGGGTAAACAACACTTTCTTTTACATACTCAATCAGTTCTGGGGTGTTGGGTAGGAAGTATTCTGGGCGAAAAGTTCGGGAACTTAGTTGAAAGTCGATGAAGTTTGAAACTATACGTCGCTGTCGGTGATACTGCATATCGACATTTGGTTCGGGACCATCCCATCGAAAATAATACAGATTTTAAGTAGGTACATTTTGTCGAGTTATGTGTAGCGTTGTGGTGATTCTCAACTGGAAATAGTCGAGTTATACTAAAAATCACAATTAGTAACATAGTACGGTTGATAGCCACATCTCTAAAAACACGGAACAACTCTTATTTACCGGGACGCTATGGCTTGGTCATTTCGATTCCGCTGGCTTAGCTGACAAAAACTATCTTTCGATCCTCACGACTCTGTGTGCCCCGATCTAGGGTGAGTTCCACATTAGTTAAGTGATTGTGCCAGATTCTCTGTGCTGGATAACCAATATCGATTCCATCAACTATTTATTATCCGATTTGGCGCTGTCATTGTTGGACGCGTGGCTAAGGGTTATCCAGGACATAAAAAATTGTAATGAGTATGTATTTCTACTGCATCGGGGTGTGCCTCAGTGTTTTATTGTAAGTGATCACGTTTACTATATGTTAATAAATGCTAACGTGTTCATACTTAACCTAATTTTGCATCCGTCAATGTGCTTGCTATGTTTGAAAGTTCCTTACCTGTAAACCACTGCGATGTGCTGAGCTTTCACCTACAATGCTTCCCACACCGTTCCTTGGCTTAAAAGGGGGAAGAAGCTGGTACATCGCATGCGGCTTGCTGCTAATTGCACCGCATCTAACATGCGCACCCAATGGTGCTTTCAGGGCTCTTCGTACGGGCTGAGGGCTGGACCCCTTGCCTACTGCTGCATGCTACTCGCTCCTTGCACGCTACCTACGCACGCTGCCGAAGTCTTGGCCTGCCTGTCTGCGGCCTACCGCCACGCTAGCCGGGGCCAGCACCGTCTACCCTGCGCAAACCCGAGCAACTACAGTTCAGGCGGCCTATCGCCGAGCCTGTGCTGACAGGCCCCCGCGTCTGCCGCGTGCTGCCAAGGGACGGTACCCTTCTTATCTATTAACCGCGTGTTGGTTATCTGTACAGAACTGTAGTGACATTATTTACCCACGACTTAGCTGTAGTATCTTAGTTCTTAATTATATATATTAACTTGTCCAGCTGTTTTCTTTACAACTACCTACTACCTATCAGTTAGCGGCCTGCGCAAGCTTACCTAGCGCAGGACCTAGTCGTTACATATGCAAACATAAAAACATTTAAGAGGCACTTATTTATTTATTTATTTAAACTTCATGTACAATGGTGATACATAGGCGGACTTAATGCAGCAAGCCATTCTCTACCAGTCAACCTTTGGGTTAAAAAAGAACACAACAGTGGTAGGGGTACAAAAAATATATATATGAACAATAATTAAGGCGGATATTAATAAACTATCTAACTAATAAAATACATAAATAATTTTTAAAACAATAGACTAATAAATATTATAATAAATATCCTATTCTAAATGAAACAGAAATTTAAATATAATAACTATGACGAAGACCGAGCTATGTAAGAGAGGATAAGTAATAGTTCCGTAACCTACGCTTGAATGAAAATTTACTCTCAGCCTTTTTTATGTCAAGGGGAAGGACGTTCCAGAGTTTTATAGTAGAGGCAGTGTAAGAATTAGATAGAAACCCAGTGCGGTGAGAAGGAATATGGAGAAGTAAGTTTTTGGTAGCTCGAAGGTTAAGATCGTGAGAACTGTCCAACACTTTAAAATATTGTTTTAAATAATCAGGAGTACAAGGATCGTTCATGATGTTGAAGAGCATGCAGAGGGATCTTAGGGATCTCCTCTGACGGATAGGCAGCCATTTAAGCTGAGAACGGAAGGAAGAAATGTGATCATATTTTCGAAGCCCGAAAATAAAGCGAATACAGTTATTAAGAAGTCGATCCATTTTGTTAAGAAGTTCTTGGGATAGATCAGAGTAACAAACATCAGCATAGTCGATTATAGGCAAAACAAGAGCTTGAACCAAGGTAGTTTTAGTGCTAGACGGAAGAAAATGTTTGAATCTATAGAGAGACCGCAGTGAGAATGTGACTCTCTGGCTAATCTGGGCGACCTGCTTATTCCAGCTTAACTTGTCATCAATGAATAGGCCTAAGTCTTTAACGTGAGGCAAGAGAGGGATAACGGTATTGCCGAAAATAAGCGGCTTCGGAAGGCCAGTGTCCAAGGTTCGTAGAAAATACGAACTACCAATAAGGATAGCCTGACATTTACTGACATTGACAGTAACCCCAAATCTGTTAGACCAGTCAGCGATTGCTTGAAGGTCAGCATTCAATAGTGAGATGCAGCTATCCAGATTGAGAATGCCAGATTGCGCGTAGAGCTGCAGATCATCAGCATACAGATGGTAGGAGCATTTGAGGATAGTAGTAATAGAGTTGATAAATAAAGAAAATAAGAGTGGAGAGAGTATACCGCCTTGTGGAACGCCTGTTTCCAGAGCGCACCAATCGGAGAATTTCTGATCAGCACGTACCGCCTGCTGGCGACCACGAAAATATGATGAAAACCAATCCCGTGTCAACGAAGAAACCCCAATTTGAGACAGGATGGCCAGGAGAATGTCGTGATCGACGGTATTAAATGCATTGGAGAAATCTATTAAAACTAACACCGTCAACCTCGAACCCTCCAAGCCGGTCCTGACGTCTTCAGTAACTTTAAGCAAGGCTGTGGCTGTACTATGGCCGGGCCGAAAACCAGATTGGAAAGGGGACAATAGGTTATTGCGGGACACGAAGGAGGATATTTGGTTCAGAGCAACTGCTTCCAAGATCTTTGATAGGAAAGGGAGAATGGAGATTGGTCTGTAGTGATTAGGTAAGGTGGGGTTGGAAATTTTTGGAAGAGGGATAATGAATGCCTTACGCCAGGTTGTAGGAAACTCACCAGCCTGCAGAGAGAAGTTGATGATGTGTGTGATAATAGGAAGGATACTTTTAAAAATGAGGGATAACATGGATCTGGTCACTCCATCACAGCCGACAGCCTTGGACTTAATTGCATTGAACGTTTTGAGGATCTCAGCGTCGGTCACCGGGGAAAAAGAAAAAGATTCGGGAGGTACAATTGGCATGGAAGTAATGTCACGTATAGTATTATACTTAACAGCAGCCGTGAGCATAGTAGACGATGAAAAGTGATTATTCAAATCATTCAGAGACATATGAGATGATACAGTATGAGAGGATGATTGCGTGATTCCAATTGATTTGAGAAACTTCCATATGTCAGCCGGTGAAGAATTAAGGACATTTTCACAAATGTATCGGCGTTTAGAAGCTCTTACCATCTGATTACAGCGGTTTCTAGCCAACTTGTACAGGCTCCAGTTCTCCCCACTGCGATCCCTTCTATATCTCCGAAAAGCCCTGTCCCGCCGTCTCATCGCCAAACGAACTCCAGGACTAATCCATGGAGCCGGAGGGCGCTTAACACGGACAGCCCTGAGTGGCGCATGCGCATCGAAAAGCTGGAGCACGGACCTGTTGAACATATCCACTTTCTCATCCACAGTTGATGCCTGAGCAACATCGACCCAATCAATAGCTTTGGAATCACTATTGAGTTTGTTCCTGTTCAACCTCGCAAAATTCCGGAGAAACATAATGGCAGGCACTTGAGTGTGTTAATAAAATCATCTAAACAAATATAATAATTTAGATCACAAATTACTTGTTTACTAATGTGTTTGTAAAAGGAAATCTTACACAAAAACAACCAATCAATCTTGCATTCTCAATCTTATTCATCTTGCAATCTTGCTTACAATCTTTGGATCTTACACAATCGCTGAGTTTCATAGACTTCTTTTTTATGCCGAAAAATACTCTCCTACTTTTGCAGATCCGACAGGGTCCACAATGGTCTAAATTTTAACCTACCATCTAAGTTCACACGTGGAAGCAATAAACATATAGAGTACCTATTGAGTATTCAGTACTGAAAATGCACGATTCCTGTGAGCTTCGAAGAATTCAGGCAATACATGATTTTACAAGTTTGTTTATTTACTAACATAACTTTCTATAGCTTTAATATATTGTAATTAAAAAATAAATACCCAAAAATCAAGTTCAAAATTTAAGCTCGTTAAGAGAAAATCGTCAATTAAGCGCCACCCTTACTCATATTTCATACTTCCTCATCTCAGTGGTTCAATCATTAAAATTGCAATTTTCGATTTAAGCAAAGTTTTGGGGCCATGAAGCGTGACTCAAGGATTTGGGCCAAGGCTAAAGACAAAATTATTTACGATTACTTCATAGCAAAATATTCACATTTTTCTTAAGCAGTTCTTTTATTATTAGAAATTATTTATGAGCAACTCCGATGGTCCAGTGGTCACAGGTTTATTTGTAAAGTTCTGAGCATGAGGTCCTGGGTTGAATTTCTGGGTCGAGCAAACTGTATTGGGTTTTTCGGTCTGGTTTTTTTTCTTATATTTTTTATAGGCTCGCATTTGACTATTAACACGCCTGATGGTAAGCGATGATGTAGTCTACGGCGAAGCACGCTAGAATATAGAATAACTAGGTTACTACCTATTCAATCTTGACTTTAAGACCCCAAGATTGTAGCTATCAGGAAACAAAGACTCCGGCAGGGAACTCCATTCCTCAGCTGTGAGCACAATGAAAGTATTAGCAAAACGCTTTATGCGTAAGGGTGGGATATACACCATGTACCGATGGCGCATTGCCGTACGTGTTGTAGTCCGATGATGGAAAGGACTAGGCGGAATCAAATTGTGCAGTTCCATCACACAGTCCCCTAAACGTAACCGATAAAAAACCGACAGGCTGGCAACTCGACGTCGATGTTCGAGGCTCTGGAGCTTTGACGCGACCAGTGTATCGTTGCCAATAAGCCTCTTGGCCCGTCTGTTAAAATGTCTAAGTAACAGTATTGGTTGCAGGTGCTACTGCTGAGTATGAGGTAGTTTTGTTCGATTCCCGGTTTGAGGAGAGTCATTGGATTTTTCCGTAAAAAAATCTAAGGAGCAGCTTAGAGTTTAGTTTATGCCCGGCTGATGGCAATGACTCGTCCCATATTATAATAATAATACATACATACATAAACTCACGCCTTTTTCCCACGGGGGTAGGCAGACACTACAGAACGCCGCCTGCTACGATCCTTACAAACTTTTTTTGTTTTACTCACATTCATATATCTAGTCATACTCACACGCCGGTTATGAGTACTGCGCACCTGGCCTTTCTGAAGAACATCACCTATTAGGTCTATGTATGTCTTTCTAGGGCGTCCCCTCCCGGCGTTTCTATTCACGTCTGCCTTGTAAATACCTTTCGTCAGTCATAATTCATCCTCTCAACATGGCCGAACCATCTTAACATACTCTTTCTACTATATAATAATATAGCCTTTTATTCAGATCTCTTAACTAATTACAATGGATTTAAACTTATAGTACGAGTATATTAACACTGGACTCTGAAACTAAATTAACTATTTAAGCTTATATCTGTTGCTTGGTTATCTTTCGAAACGGGAAAGGCCTCCCCCAACCTTTTCCATTCTTTCCTTTCCTGTTATGTACCACTCTGTTCTACTTGACTCCGGCCACTTGTCTAATGTCGTTGACCCATTATTTTTGCGGTCTACCTCTCTTCCTCTTGCCCTCTCTGGGATACCACTGGGTCACACTTTGGCTTCATCTGTCGCATCCTCTTATCACGTGGCCAGCCCATTTCCATGTCAGACTTTTGATTTTAATTGCCTGATTTTAATTTGTAAATTTTAATCGCGCGCGGCCCACGCGGCATCAATGTGTGGATGAGCGGCGCGACATCAACGCAACACGGCGCGGGTCGAAGACCAGTCGCTACCACGGACTCCACCGCGACAGTCGACAAATCTTCCTAAATTCTAATTGTTGATCGGGACAGTTTAAAGTAATTTAAATATAGCGGCTTTGAAACCAACCGCCTTTTTATACAGTCCACTAATCTCTTCATCCACGAGCTAAAAGTTACATTAGTAGTTTTTGGTTTGTTTCTTATGACGAAGTTTTTCAATTTGTCAGACTTTCTTATATTTAGCATACTAATTTCAATTGCCTACTGACAATATGCTAGTTTGTTTAATATTTCATGATTTAGCACCCATGATTGACATCCGTACGTCAGAACAGGTAGTATGCAGGTGTAAAACTGTTTACTTTGTCCCATATTACATGTGGTTTAAACATGACTGACGAGATATATGTTTACCCACATCAAACTCTTCGGGAAATGCATACATAATGCTCGTATTACGTCTAAGTGTTTTTTCTTATCACTCACAAAGTAAGACAACCAGTAAATAAAAAATGAATCGCAAACGGAACCACATCTGTGCCCCTCCCTATTCTTTCCCCTCTGAAAGTCATAAATAAAAGCCGTTATAACCCGCCAATCAAATGAGCTGCCTTCCATATTCGAATACGGAGTATTAAGTCATAAATACGCGTCGAACTTTCCGTCTGTGAACGTAAAAAATGAATCGTGTCCATCCAATTTCGTTCGTGGAGCTGTGCTTGTGAGATGGTATGCAATATAGAATGTTTGCGTTCGTCTTCTGTTTTTTGTTCAAGTAAATGTATTGTTTGCAAATCAAAGTACATTACAACTATTTTTTTAATGTCCCTCGGCAAACTTCGTGTTGTCGTCAGTCGTCGAAATTCTGCCAGTTGCCTTTTGCACTTGGTGCAGACCGAACACTCTCAATCAACTTGTCTGGAAGTCTGATAGAAAATCGATGAATAACGGAACGTGAAGTTTGCCGAGGGACATCAAGAAACTAGTTGTACTGTACTTTGATTTGTAGAGCAAAGTATAATATATATAATATAGTCTCAAATTGTGTCAGGCTGCTGTGTTGGTAGTGTAGTTACTTGATATTATTACTTTAGTAGATACTTGAAGGAGGCGTATGTTCAGCAGTGAACGTTTTCCGGCTGAAATAATGATGATGAAACACATCCCGTCTGCGAAGGTTCGCTAGTTATTGGAACGGAGTCCCTTATCGCAAGTTATAGTTCTGATTTTTTTGCGGGCTGAGGGGCTAGACCGAAAAAAGTGTAACAATCAAATAAACGATAGCGAAAACCGATACCTTTTTGCAGTGATTTTTGAGGTACTTCCCGATCACCTAGGATACTATTTTGAGAATATGTAAAAATATTTATAATTTTAATGTTTAAATATCCTTTTTTATTAATGTAAATAATATTTTTGCGTGATAAATTGTGGGAGGCACATCGTGTTGCTGCAGGATAGTACAAGCGAAGATACGCACAAAAGAAAGACGCCGAGGAGAGACACGGAGGCGCACGAAGAAAACCGAAGACGTACGAGCGTGCGCTGACCTGCCACATACAGTACCTACGCTAGCAGCCGCTATTGTGTGTTTACACTGAGTATCTGCTGTGTTGTCGTTATTTCAGTTTAGTCATATTTTACGAAACTGAAAGACGGTAAATTTAATTGATCGAACTCCGTTCCAACCGGCTGTATACAAGGCACCTATATTTTTTTTAAATTTGACATTCTAAAACATAAGCTTATTGAGATAAGTCTCATCATAGAAGCCTATAACTTCTTAGGCCCATTTTTATTCGGAGGGCAATAAGTCTCGGTGTACTAATATAATTTTACGAGAAAACTTAAGCTATTAGCTTTTAAAACATCACCGATTACTTTAAGTAATTTTCAGTCCCCTCTTTCACTCACATAAACGCTATATATCTTGTTTCATTTCTACATACTTTTGAAGTCTTTATTTCAATCATACTTACATAACATTAAATTGATTATGTTCACTTTGAAACCGCTATCAAATTCAATAAAAAAACTTGTAAATACTTATTCTATTACTATCCATATCTTCCTGACTATGGGACATACCAGAGAATGGGCAGCAGCGTTCTCTGTGCACTTTAACAAAAAACAGCGATCGCCAACCAAAATGAATAGCACAACAAAAACAAGACCAGCAGTGGACGTTTTTCGGCTGAAATGATGAGTGGCCGTGGGCTGGGCACATTGCACGCAGAACAGATGGCCGTTGGGGCCGAAAAGTCCTAGAGCGGCAACCGCGTACCGAAAGACGCAGCGTTAGGAGGCCTCCCTCTAGGTGGAGCGATGAAATAGTCAAGGCTGCGGGAACCCGGTGGATGCGAAACGCACAGGACCGAGCAGTGTGGCGACGCTTGGGGGAGGCCTATTTCCAGCAGTGGACGTCTTGTGGACGTCGTTCGGCTGAAATGATGATGATGATGGTTACAGTATTCTAACAGATTTTTTTAATATTTTTCAGCCTCTTTCCCCCTCGTATTCACGCTTTAAATCACATATGTTTATCCAACCACCTTTATTCCAGTTACAAAGATTCTACCTCACTTTAAAAACGCGATGAAATACAATAGAAATGAAAAGCTTATAAATACCGTTTAGCCTGTGCAGGGGAAATTTTATTCTTCGACGAAGCAATGAAAAATTCTTCGCCCCACTTGGTGGGATTCCATGCATGGTTATGAGGGACGAATTCATAGTGCGGTGTGAGAGGTTTTTTATTAGTGGTGAAATAATGTTTTTTTGAATTTATTTATTTAAGTACAATATTACTCGTACTTACTAATTAGAAAAAATGCACATATATAAATAGCTTAAATAAAGTGGACTCTAAAGAAAAGAGCAATAAGTGAGTGTGAGTTCGAGGTTTAATCCTCTAATCAGATCAGTAGTAACTTAATGGCTTTTTCTATTACGAAATTGTCAGTAGAAGCCTTGATTCTGGAATAATTATATTTACAAGAGAGTCATAATTTGTGTAATGTGTTTAGAATAGCAGTAGCAGCTATCTATCCTAATATTATGAAGCTGAAGAGTTTGTTGGTTTGAACGCGCTAATCTCAGGAACTACTGGTTGGAATTGAAAAATTCTTTTTGGGTTGGTTAGTCCCTTTTTCGAAAAAGGTTATAGGCTATATAACATCACGCTACAACTAATAGGAGCGGAGCATAAATGAAAAATGATGCAAAAACGGGAAGAGAGCTTCCGTTGCGTGCGCTGCGTAAACGGTTAAAGTTACATAACCAGTTGACGGGCGCGTAGCCGCGAGGGACAGCTAGTCTAAAAATTAAGAAGTTCGTTTTATAGAAATTACAGTAGAAATAAATTAATAATAAATAAATAAAAAAAACAAAAAGCCCTTTATTTCTTATACTTACTAAGTTACTATACAATATTATTTACATTTTACCTCTTAATACTATCACTTAAATTATTAGATATAACAGTTACTTACTACTTTCTGTTTTATATTTATTACTTATATCTAATCTTATCTCTTACATAACTAATAATAAGGGATAGGAACCCCTTGTAGAAATCAATTACGAAACCAAAAATATCTCTCCAAACTGATCCCGGACAAAAAGTCAAGACTATGAATACGATTAGAAGAAAACTTAGCAGCCATCGTTCGGTATGTAATAACAGTAGGAGCTTGTTCTTTATAAACATTGAGCTGCATTACCATACATATTGTACAACTAGTGTGAAAGGGGCGGAATACCACCCATAACACCCTAGTTATTCTCTTAAGGCATTTCATAACCGGACGAAGAAGTACTTTGTAAGTATAAATGGTTGTACTTGGCACCCATTGAGCGCCTAATTACAGACACAATAGAAAAACAATAGCTTACGCACACTTGGTTTGCAAACGACGCGTCACGGGGTGCAGCTAAAGGTCAGAAACGGTGCTGATAGACTCTTAATTTGTTTAGTTCCCGTGAGTAACAAAAGAAAAAGCCGTCCAAGTGCGAGTCTTCGCACATTTAGGGTTACGTACTACATGTAGAAATAAGAAAGTGAACAGCCGGGTAAAAAGAGGAAGAAAAAGAAAGCGCTGGTCTGATGACATAAATTCTAAAAAAAAATAACTATGTATCCTCCGACTGTACAGCATGATTTTTTTCTTGTTTACATCTTTTTAGTTCGGTTTTTGAGGCAGTCGGGATTTTTGATTTTTTTCATTAAACTTTTTTTATTTATAACTTATTAGTTTTTTTTTTTTAGAATTTGGTACATTTAAACATATAAGTGTTATATATTTTTGAAATCACCTCTTAAAACTCTTTGATACCCCACACGATGGTTAGGAAGACAAAAAAATATTTGGAACAATTGGCGCCCAAAATCCGCAATTTTTCTATTTTCCAATTTTAATGTAGCCAGTGACACTCGCAGAGTTAAGACAAAGCGATTGACGTAAGAATCATCAAAATCGGCGTACGCATTTGGTCTCTAGAAAGCCACATAGGAACAAACATACATACATTCCTCTTATACTCCTTCGGCAGTCGGGTAAAAAGGATAGCGGCTCCACTATGGCACTGAACTGCTAGAATTAGAGAGGAGTGGAAAATGCTGGAAGAGGCCTTGGTGTCATGCTGACACGCCGACACTCGCACAGAGATTGTTGGCAACAGAGGCTTTAGTAAATAAATAAATAACTAAATGTAGAATATATTGGTATCTGTTAGTAAAATTATTTTCAAGTTCATATGTCAATAGGAAGTTAAAAAATATTCGACACAAAATTTTGTGACAGTGGATAGACAGACAGACGGACACGTGAGTGACAGCAATAGGATTCCGTTTGGACCCTTCGGGTATGAAACCCTAAAAATGGAAAGTATTTTGCACATCCCAGTAACTATGTAACACGATACCCGTCAAGTCAAAAGTGAATAGGTTACTTCTAGGCAAGCGTGCTTCACCGTCGACCACATCATCGCTTACCATCAGGTGAGATAGTGGTCAAGCGCAAGCCTATAGACAATAAAAAAAAAAAAAAACTAGCGTACGCACAGCGCACGCACACATGGCGCCGCGCGCACATATGTGTTGAACTATCTATACCAGTACGTTTATGACAACTTCTTCACAGTAATACACACAATCCCATATGCAAAAACAACATCATGACACCATATCACAGCATGTTGTAATCCTACAACAAAAACTATTTGCCACTGCTAATTTTTGCCATAACACTACACTTATTAAGCCAAGTCGGAGCTTAAGTTCAACCAGCTCGTTTATTTGAATGTGTTGCAACTGGCTTCTTGGAGATTACATTTTCAGCTCTTTAGACAAATACTTTGGAGACTCATCAATTTATTTTGAGTATTTCTTCCGGCTAAATACTTTGATGAGTTTTGAAAGGTACAGTATTTTTAGAGGATTTCGACGGAGTTGTACATAATATACCTCTGCAGAGTAGCCTAGACACAACACTTACGGTCTTTTGACGGTGCAGTAAGCTCTAGCAAGTATTTTAAACAATAAAAATATGAGAACATTGTAATCATGATTCCTTAGTAAGTTTAGTAGTTTAGTCGAGGCATCCAAATATAATATAGGTTTGGTATTTCTGTAGAATTTCTATTATGGATATCTTTATTTATAAGATATTTACATTAATTAAAAATTTAAATAATTATCTTTTATCATTCTTTTATACTAGCTGTTCCCCGCGGCTTCGCTCCCGTGGACCACCCACAGGACCCGTTTTCGGGATTAAAAAATAGACTATATCACTGAGGAATAATGTAGCTTTCTAGTGGTGAAAAAATTTTTTCAATCGGTCCAGTAGTTACAGAGCCTATTCGGTACAAACAAACATACAAACAAACAAACAAAAAAAATCTTTCTTCTTTATAATATTATTATTATATTTAGGGGTACCGTGTTACCCAGTTACTGGGTTGTGGAGGTCAGATAGGCAGTCGCTCCATGTAAAACACTGGTACTTAGCTGAATCCGGTAAGACTGGAAGCCAACCCCAATATAGTTGGGAAAAGGCTGGCAGATGATGATGATTATATTATAAGTATAGATTTGCCGTTCAGACTAAGAAGTAGAAGATTTATTCATTCTTTCACAACTCAATAGTTAGAGCATAGGTGACCTAGAAGTTACGGCTCCGACTTACGAGTTCACAGTCGGGCATTCAACACGCAGCAGGCGTTATATTCTGAATAATTTATTTCATCATCAGTGCTCTCCAAATAGTGAAAGAAAACATCGTAAGGAGGCCGACCTAATCTAGGACAAAAATCGAAGACATGCTACTTCTTACTAATGCGTACTTGGGCAGCGTCTGGCACAGAGAAGAAGCCTGTATAGAGGAAAATTATAGGCTGATTATCTTATGCTTGTGCAGTACTGAATGAAATTGTTTTATTCATGAGGAGTTTTATTGGTATGATAAACCTCTAATTAGATCTTAACTAGCTACTGCCCTCGGCTTCGGGCGCGTCAAAGTGTTTTGTTATCCCAAAGGAAAACACCACCGAGATAAAAACTATCAAATGTCCTTCTCATGGTTTCAAACTATCTCTACATCAAATTCCATCTAAATAAGTTTAGCCGTTTAGTCATGAAAAGGTAACAAACGAACAGAGCTATTTTCGCATTTATAACATTACATTTCTGCCAGTGACTACGCCCGCGTGAAAAGTGTTACATCATGCCAAGGGAACATTATACCTAGATAAAAAGTAGCCTATGTGCTATTCCAAACTATAACCTATCTCTGTACCAAATTTAATCAAGATCCGTCCAGCCGTTCTGGCGTGATTTAGTAATAAACAAACATCCATCCATACTTTCGCATTTATAATATTACTAGATGTCCCACGCGGCTTCGCTCCCGTCAACTGGCTACCTACCCATCCTACCCTACCTACCCTACATACATGATTGTTGCGTAACTTAAACCGTTTACGCACATTGACCGATCTCATGCGTCCCGCAACGGCGGACGCACGAGACCGGTCAATGTGGCGACGCTTGGGGGAGGCCTATGTCCAGCAGTGGACGTCTTTTGGCTAATATGATGATGATGATGATGACTTGATGAAAATACACTGAAAAAAGCTCGTACAGAAATAGACAAAGAAAAATCTTACAACAGACGCCCGAAACGACGACAAAATCTGCCAAGATTACACACCTTTAATTACACGAATTATTCAAATCGCTCAGTTATGTAATCAAGGGGTTTAATCAAGCGAACACAGAATACTAAATCTAAGTTAGTCGACAAATATTTGGACTTACAAATTACGTATGGGACTTAGCGCTCGTGAAATGCTTCACAATTTTGAATGATGGAGTTTCTGTGAAGAGATGTTGGGTTAAATGGTTGGAGGTTAAGATTTAGTACTTATAGGAGTGAAATGAAGCTTATATACTGTACGTCTATTCTATTCTATATTTTTATAAACAAAAAAAAGACATGTTAAAAATTCTTTATTTCAACAAGGCCATTAAGCGGCACTTTTGAACGTGAAAATATAAATTTAAAATAAATAATAATTGATTCTACCGTCCATTTGGAAAGTAGCTTGTTAAGGAGAAGAACGGACAAGTTACTCTTTAAAAAACGTGTTTTACAACATTTACATTATATACATAAATTCATACACGCGAGGACGATGCACCCAGCACTACTATACTACGTATAGATATAAAGTATTACAAGCACTAACAGGTAAATTCCTTCATTTGATAAATATAAACATGATTCTCACATACTTACAAATATTGCAAACATGATATAGCAAGCAAAGCTGATGACGACTATTCTGCCCATGTCTAAAGTTAAATGGAAGAGCAAGTATGTTTTATTAATGATTTTAAAAACAGGAACTGTAGATAGAAACTAAATAATTCGATTAATACTGTTGACCTTCTTGGGTTCATACGGGACGAAAAATTCAAACACATAAAATAATTATATTGTAAACACATTAAAAATACGTTGTATCATCATCAGCCTTTTAATGTTCCCACTGCTGGGACACAGGTCTCCTGTCTTTGAGAGAGGGAATGGGCCATAATCTACCTCGCAGCCAGTGTGGGTTGGTGGGTGTCACGTCTTCGAATTTTCCGTTCTAGGACATGCCGGTTTCCTCACGATGTTTTTCTTCACCGTTTTTAGAGCAGTGGTGATGAAATAATTTACACAAAGTAATGCGCCTGCCTGGAATCTATGACCTACCTATGATACGTAAGTCGGGGCCTTTATCACTGGACCACCACTGCTCTCCGCAAAAATACATTGTATGCTCATACAAATAGACGGTAGTTTGAAGTTTAGTAAGAATCATAATTTTATATTATTGTGGCAGATGAAAATCGTCAGTGCCACAAGTTCTGGGGAGGAATAATTCAGAAGAGAGGGAAAATTCATTAGGTGAGTGAGGGATCTTAAGTTTAAGGAGACGAGTAGTACTTTACTACTATTTAAGAAATTATTCAAGCAATAGTGTCTGAACTTGCGTAAGTCGTCGCTTCAAACCTAGTTTTAATACCATGTACTTGCGTGATTTTAGGTTTGTAACACAACATAACATAACTTTACACATGTATTCTCCGCAGGGTTCAGAGGTGAACATAGTTCGACCACATTTCGTCAGTTATGTTTACCGACAGAGAATAAATACAGGCTGTTTGATAAACTAAAACTTTTATTATTCGAGAATTAAATTTTAATTTTTTTTTATTCATATTGGTTTTAGATAATTCGAATGATATAACTTACCTAATCTTAAGAACAAAACTAAACTAAATCATTGTAAAATTAATTCATTTTGTATATTTAAGCCGTTGGCTGCGTTTCCTCCAGATGTGTTTATTAAGAACCAATTTACCTAGCCTCTCTCAGCGCAGCTCTTGTGCAAACGGCTCAGCCGCGCGAGGATTTTGTACGTACAAAACACTCTCACCACCCAGCTACCTCACTCATCTCATGTGGAAACGTACCCTTACTGTACATGCGGTGTTAGTTTATAAGTGAGTGTTACACTTACAAATGTATATCTGTCAATCGCAATGTAATTTTTATCTGTAAACAATAATTGGCTTACCTAATTATTTAAATATATAAATGAATAAACTCAATAATAATTAGTCCAATCCGGGCATTTAACTCAAGATTTCATATTCAGCAGTAGCATTTTTACAATCAGGAGGCAGTTCAGGTTCATCACTTATCAGATGAGCATTTTATTGGGCTTTAGGGACGCTTACAGTGACACAGAAAAACTTCTAGAAATTGTTGTTTGATTTTATGTTATACCTACTTGTACATTATGTTTGTTTTTTTTTTCAACCCATATTGTTCCACTGCTGGGCAAAGGTCTCCCCCATAGCCTTCCACTCTTCCCTATCCTTTGCGATCTCCTGCCAATCGCCCGTAAACGCCTCTAAGTCGTTTCCTAGGCCTCCCACGGCAACGACCGACGCCCATCTTCTGGCTCCCACTGCGTTACGATTTTTGGCCCATCTATCTTTGTGTTTGTTAATAGACGAATTTTATTTAACAACATAACTGGCCCAAATATTGCTCTATGTAAAGTGATGGCCCGGTTTGATAGAACCGAAATCGGGCAGATCCCTATCAAAAATAGACATTATTTTTAATTATCTTGCAGTTGTAATCAAATATTTAAGTTATAGTTTACATCACAGATAATATAATACTAGCATACAGATGCCTCATCCCATACAAAGAAACCGTGCCGACGTAACTAGCGTTTTTCATCTGATTATAACGTTTTTTTTTTGTAAATCGATCGCGTTCCGTTCCACGGCGATAGATAGATTACCATCTATATCAGTAGAACGGAATGGAATGGGACCGAACGAGATCGATGTACACAAAATAATCAGTATAGAACGTCGGCACGGTTTCTTTGTATGGAATGAGACACCACTGGTTTACATATAAGCACTATTTATACCATTGTTTTATAAATTATACTACTGCACCTAATGTACATTTTTGTGAACGTACTTACTTTTTAATAAATTATTCTTATACTTCATGGTTATGCATTGTCACCCAACATTATTTTCATTTAATAAAACATTTATTTGTTACTAATGGAGAACAAAACTGTGTTTTTTGTCTTTCTTACAAGACGACTGCTCGTCTCAACTTACGTAAACTTAATTATTCATGTAGTCTGAATAAAGTATGTAGATGTAGACAAACAAAGGTGTTTACGTGAAGATTATCATTAATGATTTATTACTGAGAGGTTGTGCGAC
Source organism: Orthosia incerta (assembly GCA_948252205.1). Lineage (NCBI taxonomy): Eukaryota > Metazoa > Arthropoda > Insecta > Lepidoptera > Noctuidae > Orthosia > Orthosia incerta. Next base: position 20,333,095 of record OX411764.1, on the reverse strand, counting down.
CGATTAAATGTAGGTAAGAATGTAGGTTAATATGAAATGCTTGGTTCTTGGCGTTTAAAAGCGGTATAAATATTTGAGTTGAATTTATTACTGATTTTTTCTTAATATTTTTCTCAGCAGTGAGACAGTATTGGCTAGGAAAATAAATATACGACCCGGGGACCGAACTTAGAACCTCACACTCACAAATTGTTGAAGCAAAGTTATAAGTCAACAGTCACAATATTTATTTATAAGGGAACCCGAAGTAACTGCGGCGTAGCGGGTGTGCTACGTCGTAGTAACTTTCGTAGTACGGCGTAGCAGTTACGCTACGCCGTAGACACTTTGTAGCGCCAGTAGCAAGCAGTTTCTGGCTACGCGATGTACTCATAATACATTTGTAAAGGTAAATATTTTCATTTGTTTTAGATGTTGTTGTCTTTAAAAGAACAATATTGTATATTGTTATATCTCTGTAACTAAACTGATTGACACAGTATCTCACATGCCACGAAATTGAAAAAAAAAAAACGGCAAAACATATTGAATGCTACCCATTTCCTTTTCCGTCGTGTGCACTTATTCTGCCTATCTGACTTCCATAAGCCAGTGACGAGTGGAAAATATGTACAACAAAAAAACCAAGAACAGGCAGATAACAAAAAAACAAGGCCGATTACCGAAAAAAGGAATAACAATTCAGGCTTAACGCTAATCTCAAATTGTTCAAACGAAAGCTTAAGAAAGAAAGAAAGAAAATCTAAGACGGTTTCACGTATCAACGCCCGAGAGTTTTGTCTAAATGATAAATGATGGTACCAGGACACCAGGATGGACAAGTGACCTTTTTTGCCACTCGGAGCTAAATCTTTGGGCTTTGGATGGTCAATTAGTGCCATTATTTAGGAAAGAATATTGCGGGGAAATTGATGAACGAGTCTAGACATTTTTTTTTGGTAAACTGTGACTTTTGTTACAAAAATGGAGATTAACATTAACATTAAAAACGGGATATTTACCATGTTTACTGTTTGTTGCGAGTGCCCGATATTTCGGTGCTGTTGCAAGCACCATGATCACGGATAAACTGAAAGTCATTGCGGGTGGGTGTTTATGAGGAGACAAAACGGTCTACCCTCTTTCTTGTTCGTTTTTTGCACTCAGTACCGCTACCATTGTCACTCACAACTCGATTCTGTTCCCGACACACGAAACTCACTGTGTCCGATCGCGAACTTTTTTCGGCACTTTTTCGGGTTTTACACAGCTGAACCACTGGATTCCAAGCTCTCGACAGTTGAAACCCATCCTCACGGTTGAAATTTTTATATTTTGTAATTTCGATAGCTTCCCTCACCAGTCTAGGGATATAGTGGCGTTCTGTCGAAATGACCTGAGGGTTATGTAACTCAATCCAGTGGTTCAATCCTGACTCCAAAAGATGTTGAGCTATGGCCGATTTTTGGGTGTCGTTGTTTTTTACCGCCCTGATATGCTCCGAAATTCGACAAGCAACCGTACGCTTCGTCTGACCGATGTATGACTTACCACAACTACAATCTACTTTATAAACACCGGGTTTTTTCAGCGGAAAGTTGTCCTTCGGCGAACGCAGCATCTGTGACACTTTTCTGAAAGGAGTGAAGACAGTCTTTACGGCGTATTTCCGAAGAATGTTAGCAACCTTATCTGTCACTCCCCTCACGTACGGCAAAAATGCTGGCTGCCTCTCAACCTCGCACTTCCGGTGTTTACAACCAGTTTCTCGTTTAGGTTGTGCAGTCTTCCCCGTATATCCGTTTCTCTGTAGGACCCTCTGCACATGTGTTAGTTCAGCACGTAAATGTTCCTCGTCGCATAGCTCATATGCACGGTTTGTAAGTGTAGTCACAACAGAGTTCAGTTGTCGGGGATGGTGGTGAGAATCAGCGTGTAGATACCGATCAGTGTGAGTCAATTTTCTATACACTGTGTGACTCAAAGAACCGTCAGCACGGACCCCTATTTTCACGTCCAAGAATGGAATTTTCCTCTCTTGTTCCATCTCGTAAGTAAATTTGATTTTACCATGTATGCTATTAAGGCGTGCCAAGCATAATTCTACCTCATGTTGGTCTCCTTCAATGATCCCAAAAACGTCATCAACATACCTTTTCCACAACTTAATAGGTGTAGATGCAGTGGAGACCGCTAACTCTTCAAAATGTTCCATCCAAACATGGTAAATATCCCGTTTTTAATGTTAATGTTAGTGTTAGTGACCATGACAGTTTAAAAACTTATAAAAATGGAGATGTTCTATGTGACTTATTATTGGCAGTTGTTATTGGCAAATGACACACGTCTTCAAATTTTTGGTTCTAGAACATGCCGGTTTCCGCAAGATGTTTTCCTTCAGCGTTTCAAGAGCAGTGGTGATTAAATAATTTACACAAAGTAAAGCGCCTGGCTAGGTTCGAACTCACGACCTACAACACGTATGTCGGGGCCGTTAACATTGGGCCACCACTGCTCTCCAAGAGCTAATTAGATAGAAAAAAAAATCGATTCAAACTTAACGGCGACTTTGAAGTCACAAGAACTGTGCAGCGACTCGGGTCTACTACTAGGGAGTGTTCCAAGCCGGCATTAAGTTAGTTAGCGGAGAGTGATTATCCATACTAATATAATAAAGAGGAAAGGTTTTTTTGTTTGTTTGTACCGAATAGACTCCGAAACTAACCGATTTAAAAAAATCTTTCACCAATATAAAGCTACATTATTCCGGAGTCACATAGGCATATTTTTAACCGGCTTACCAAAAAGGAGAAGGTTATGTTCGACTTTATGTTTGTTTTATTTAATTTTTTGTGTATCTTCACCGATATCTCCGTCAATTGTGTGTCTTTCGTAGGTACAATTTTTTTGCGTTATGGACACCGACTTCCAAAAATAAAGTTATTTTTCGCTTTGTAGTTTTTTATTTGGAAGTCGGTAGTATGTTTTTCCAAAAAAGGTGTTTTTTAATCCCGATAACTGGTCCTGTGGGGTGGTCCACGGGAGCGAAGCCACAGGGAACAGCTAGTCATAAAATACATTTAAACATATTATAGACATACAAGAATTTTTTTCCCAAGGGAGTCTAAATAACAGAATCTTAAATTCTAAAGACAGTTTTATCATCTTTCTTAAAATAGATGCTAATTAATTTATTATTTGCCGAGATTTTCTTTTTCGTTTTATTATTGAGAGTACCTTTTGTTAATGCGTAATTAACAAGATTGTGTAAATATTGTGAATGATTAAATTAGCTTGTTTAATTTAACTTTCTTTGTTTTTTCGTCTCTTTAATCTTCTATTATTAAGTTTACCATTCTGCTGTTGAGCAAAAGTCAACATAGATTTTACAAAGCAACTGAAACTGCATGATTTTAAATAGCAAACTGTAAAATAAAGACATTTTCACAAAAAAAAAATTAACGAAAGTCAGGTAATTTTTTGTGAAAAAGTTTTTTTTCTCTCTTTTTAGTTTTGTACACTATCACAAAAAAATAGAGAGAACATTGGTGGCCCAGTGGTGAGAGCTGTGGTGGCCCAGGGGCATGGTCGCGACTTACAAGTTGTAGGTCGTGGGTTCCAACCCAGGCAGGCGCTTTACTTTGTGTAAATTATTTCATCACCACTGCTCTCGAAACGGTGAAGGAAAACTTCGTGAGCAAACCTGCATGTCCAAGAAACAAAAATTCGAGGACATGTGCCATCCACCAACCCGCACTGAGCCCGCGTGGTGGATTACGGTCCATTCCCTCTCACAGAGTGGAGACCTCTCCAGCAGTGGGCATGCACATTATTAGGCTGATGATGTGATGTGACTAAAAATTAGAAATTTCTATAGTACGGTACCTAAAGGATTGACAAAATACTCATAATAACTCAGTTTACACATTCGTACCGTTTGTCGCTAAGGAGTTCGGTTGTATGCTCCATATCTTGAAAACTGCTGGACCGATTTTGATGAAAGTTCCAATCAAAAAGAATGATCACGATCCGATAAGTAGTTAAACAACCATACATACACTTATGTTTAGCACACGTGTTTAGAAGCCCAGATAGAATAACATATGTGAATATTGCTTAGTTCCAAGAATATTACATACATGAGTGTCGAATTGATTGCCTCCTTTTTTTGAAGTCGGTAAAAATAAAATTCGCACAAACGTCTCGATACTCCATGAACTCGGCGTCAAGGAGCGTCTATCAGCACAGTCTCGATTACTGAAATTCTTTGGTCATGTTTCGAGGCGGAATAACGACTCCATTGAGCGCCTAGTGGTGCAGGGCAGAGTGGACGGTAACAGGCCACGCGGGAGATCACCGATGAGGTGGACTGATCAAATTAAGTCCGCCGTTGGTGGTCCTGTAAATGAGTGCGCCAAATTTTCAAGTAACCGAGCTAAATGGAGAGAGATCGTGCGGCGAGTTACCAGACCAGCGATTGGACAAAATTCATCGTGACCACGACCGCTCTGTCAAGAGCGAAACGAAGAAGAAGAAGAAAAATAAAATTAAGTACTAATTTGCAAATTGGTTAAAAATAACACGTCCACACGTGAAGTCAAAGTCTCTTTTAAAATCCATATAATTATTTAGTGGTTAAATCATATGAGAACTACGTCGTGCACAACAGGTTATAAAAAAAACAATAAAAAAATAATATTAATACAGTTTCCAATCAATCATCAATACATATAATAAATCTGTAGGAAAATATTTTTTGTACATCGAAAAAAAATTAAAAAAAAATAGCCAGGGTGGTAAAGGATAACCAACAGAACCCATTTCTAGCATTTTTGGAATTTTTGTCTGTTTGTCTGTTTATTTGTGCACGCATCACGTGAAATGTACGAAACCAATGTAGATAACTTTTATACATAAAAATTGAGCGTATCTTGAAGAATTACTTAGTTTTTGTTTCATCGCAATCGGTTCACTCTATCAAAAGTTAGATGAATTTAAAGTGTTCAAGAAGTAAAATTATCACAGCTCACGCAATTCAGTTACTCGGACACTTGAACTCGCTATTCGATAGATGGCGTTGTGCATTTAAAGTCATTTTCTGAATCGCGGTGTTAAGATTTTACGCGAAAGAATGACCCTAGACAAAAAATTGTTATGTAGTCTATATATTTTTAAACCGACTTCCCTAAAAGGAGGAGGTTCTATGTTCGACATTATGTTTGTTTTTATTTTATTTTTATTTTTTGTATGTTCATCGATATCTCCGTCAATTGTGGACCGAACCGATTTAAAATTTTTTTTTTTTTTTGATGATGATGGGACCAATTTCGGAACATACTCTATGTATGTTCCGAAATTGGTCCCATTTTAATTTGGTGTAGGACTGACGAAGCAATTCGAAGATATACAACAGAACTCTTCAATAAATAACGGCAAATCTCTCGGGATTGCTGCAATCGCATGTCTGTTTGTTGTTTATACCATTTCATACATAACATCACGCCAGTACGCTCTTAAGGGGTACGCAGATGTCTCATTTCACCGGTTATGTTCAAGTTTCATGATATTTGGGTAATATATTCTGGCGTTATACGAGTAGCTAACTTACTAAACAACTTGCCTATTAGGTAGGTACAACTAAAAAGTGAAAAATAAAAAAAACTTTTTACAAAAAAATACTACCGACTTCCAAATAAAACTTTAAAAATAACTTTATTTTTGGAAGTCGGTGTCCATAACGCAATAAATTGGTACGCACGAAAGACACCGACTTCCAAAAATAAAGTTATTTTTCACTTTGTAGTTTTATTTGGAAGTCGGTAGTTTTTTTTTGTAAAAAGTTTTTTTGAGTATGTGGAGTAGGCAGGCAGGCTGGTAAGTATGGTAGGGTTGGCAGGCAGATTACGGGAGCGAAGCCGCGGGCACAGCTAGTTTATAATAACACACTTAAGGGTACACTAGTCGACGCGGCACGAACTATTTTGTGCGCGGGGTTAAAATGTATTTTATATCAACCGACAACCCGTCGGAAGAGATAGATGCTGTGATGAGCAGTAGGAAGTTAGTTCGCGTACGAATACACACTTTTGCAAATTTGTAGCGAAATGGATAATGATTTAGGAAGAACCGAGCGCGCGAAATTTTATAAATAGACCTTTGGCAGTCTAGATATCATGAAAAAACGACTAAATCTATTTGTTCAAAATAAAATTATATGCATTGTTGACCTACTAATCTATCTCTGTATGGAGGTCGTTTTGCAATTTTCCGTCTTCTTATGGTATTTATTTGCGCCCAAAAATCGTCAAAATTAGTGTCGAAATGTGGAACTTTCGACGCTCAAACTTTCAAATATTTACTTTTTTTACTTTTTTGCCTCCATACAGGGCTAGATAATGATGATATCATTTTGATGATATCACAAATTGATATCACTTTTTATTTTGAACGTAAATCGTCAAACAGTGGAATAATCACTAGACTACGTTTGTATGGAAAAATTTCGACTAGTGTAACCTTAAATCCAAATCCTCACCACAAGTGACCATTAACCTCTCACATAAACCTAACATTATTTAAAAAACATCAAACAGAACAAATTAATGACCTTTCAAGAGGCTTCAAGGCTTCAATTCTGGAGCCCAAAACGAAAATGTCAGCCGTTTTATTCGTAATAAAGGAAATAAGGCATTTGTAAAAAGGAACGCCATGGATGTATTATTATGTTTAGTGTTTCCTTTGCTGAGCGAAGGTTTTTGAATTTAAATTCAAATTTACTTTTTGAATAGAGAATATTTTGATTGCTTGTTTTCGTTTTTCTTTTGATTTGTTGAGTATTGTTTTTCTATGTTATTTTTATCCTAATGCAGTTTTGGTTAACTTTCTTTTAATAGGCAACAAAGTATTTGAAATAAATAGGTATACCAATCTGAAACGATCTGATTCATTTATACTATATATAATATTATAAAGAGGAAATTTTTTTTGTTTATTTGTTTGTTTGTACCGAATAGGCTCCGATTCTACTAGACCGATTTAAAAAATGTTTCACCAATAGAAAGCTACATTATACCTGAGTGACATAGGGAACTTTTTAACCCCGAAGACGGGTCCTGTGGGGTGGTCCACGGGAGTGAAGCAGCGAACAACAGCTAGTCTTATATGTAGGACATGATCCATTCGCGTGCCATATTATTTAACAAAAATAAAATCAGTATCATTTTTAGTATTCAAAACAGAAGACACAGTTTGAGCGCTTAAAGGGACATCTGGCACTTGACGCCATTGTTTAACTATTGTGTCTGCTAATTAGAACTCAAGCGTTTAATATTATCTGAATCAGTTCTGCTGTTAAAGCTCGAAAAAGTAATAAATATTCGCATTTATAATGTAGATATGGATGGATGCGAATTAGTTGCCAATGTAAACTCAGTAAGTAGGCAGGTACAAGACGAAACTCTTTGACCAGGGTGTGTTGCCAGTTATGACATATGGCTCTGAGACGTGGTCGCTTACAATGGGTCTCATCAGAAAGCTTACAGTCACCCGTAGGGCAAAGGAGAGGGCCATTCTCGGAATAACCTTGCGTGATCGAAATGTAGAGATCCGCAAGAGAACCAGGGTTACTGACATAGCCCGAAGAATTGCCAAACTTAATTGGCAGTGGGCTGGGCACATTTCACGCAAAACGGATGGTCAATGGGCAGAAAAGTTCCAGCGACCTGGTGAAGGGTGGTGCTGGGATCCGCTGAATGTGGGGCGCATTTCGGTCAATGTGGCGACGCCTGAGGGTGGCCTATGTCCAGCAGTGGACATCTTTCAGTGGATATGATGATGATGATGATGAGGTAGGTACATAACAGAAAAGTACGAGTAAGAACAAAATCTCTTTATTACATCGATAATGTTTAGATTCAACTAAAATTCTTACACGTTAGAATTTAAAAGAAGTTATTTAATAAGTACACACTGCACTATCTTGTCTCTTCATAAATCCGTGTGACATAAAGGCCGTTTCATCTGCATTAGAGTCTCGGACGCCTCGAGGCTCCACTTAATAGATTTCCGGCGTCCATGTCTGTTACACTGGGGTACGGAAGCCTCTCTGAGTGGTACATGTCTCTTTGTTATGTTTGTTTTGTGAGTAGGTATTATAAAGTCTATGTTAAGGATAATTTGATGTAATGTTATAATGTATTAATTCTGGTTTTAGAGTCACGCTGAACGTCGGCGATGACGGTTGGCGCGTAGATCGTTTAGACTGCCGTCAGCGCTGAGCGATCGGCGTTATTCAAAAACGCTTCATAAGAATACGTACCTAACAGCTCTGAAGATCAGCTTGACTCTAAAACCAGCCTAACTGTGGCTAAATAATAACAGCCGCACAGGTCGACCTTCAAGGTTAAGCAACGCTTGCCGAGATTTAACCGTGCCTCGGCAAACATCTTAAGCCGTTGGTCCCAGCCTTCAACTTTGACAATTGTTACGGGTGGTCCCTTAGTAACTAAGGGCTCTATGTTACCTAGTTACTGGGTGGTTGAGTTCGGATAGGTGCCGTTTCATCCAAATTAGAGTCTCGGCCGCCTCGAGGCTCCACTTAATAGATTTGCGGTGTCCATGTCTGTTACACTGGTGTATTGAAGACTTTTTGAGAGGTCGATTTTTAAGGATTGCCCAGGTTGGTCGGTGGATGGGTTGGATTCTTAACGTAACGAGATTCCTCAATGCCTCGGAAAGCACGTTAAACCGTATGCCCCGGTTGTCATTTATAGGTCAAAATCAAAGTCAAATTTCTTTATTTCAATTAGGCCATTAAGCGGTACTTAAACGTCAAAAAGTTTAATTTATAAGTAATAATAATTGATTCTACCGTCCATTCGGAAAAGCAGCTTGTTATGTAAAGAACGGAGAAGAAACTCCACATGAATTCTTTAAAATTTTTTTTTTTTGCAATATTTACATACATTAATTCATATACGTGAGAACGATGCAGCCAGACTAACACTACTATACTACGTATAAGTATAAAGTATTACAAACACTAACAGGTAAATTCATTCATTTGATAAATAGGAACATGGTACTCACATACTTACAAATATTTCAAACATAGGTAAATTACCTAATTAAACAACAACGGATCAGTGTGCGAGTCAATTTCATGAACAAAAAGAGAAGAAAAATATAAAATACTAGCTGTCCCACGCGGCTTCGCTCCCGTCAACTGGCTACGTACCTACCCTATCCTACACCTACCCTACACCTACCCTACACCTCCCCTAGACCTATCCTACCTACCCTACATACATGATTGCATAACTGAAACCGTTTACGCAGCGTACGCAACGGAAGCCCTCAAAAAGTAATATTCTTTCCCGTTTTTGCAACGTTTTTCATTTATGCGCCGCTCCTTTTGGTCGTAGCGTGATGTTATATAGCCTATAGCACTCAGGAATAATGTATCTTTCTACCAGTGAAATTTTTAGAATTGGATCATTAGTTCCAGAGATTACCCCCTACATACAAACTTACAAATTTTACCTCTTTATAACATTAGTATAGAAAACAGTACTATAATTATGAATAAAGATTTCCCAGTTTTATTTTGTCTACACTAAAGATGGCCCTGTGGAGCAAGTAGGTCTATTGAAAGTTGTAAGTAGTCAGATGGCAGAAAATCTGACACCAGTCATCGTGTTACCCAGTTACTGGGTTCTGGAGGTCAGATAAGCAGTCACTCCATTTTATATTCATATTCTGGTGTTCAATTGGATCCGGTTAAATTGGAAACTGATCCCAACCACAGATTAGAGAAGTTACTAAGTAAAAGATATTTCACTCTCCGAGGTCAAGTACACAATTTTGAGCTCAATATCCGTGACGGTTGGGTTGAATCCGTGACGGCTCGTTTCTTGCGAGGCTGCCGAACTAAGACCCCCGCGCCCACCAACGGCACCAACCACGCATTGCCCCTAGCACGCGCAAGCTCTGCGTGTGAGCTGTGACAACTGACTGGCGGAGTGGTGCCGGTACTACGCGAACATGTAGGCATTAATCGAATGAAGGAGGCCTGCCCCAACATGGTAGGGATCGCCCTAGACAAATTTATTTCATCTGAACACAATTTTATTCCCAAATCCGTATCGTATTTCATTAACTCTTTGGCACAGGTAAAATTAAAGTTAGTAGTTAGTATAGTAATGATAATTTTACATTAACGGTAATTAAAATTGCACATAAGGGTGTCGTATCATTTATCATGATTATTACCAACTGCAGTACTAAAGTAATGTCAACGATAATGTAGGCTTTTTTCAGTTGCCTATAACGGGCAGATAGCCGCCAGAAGAGAAGGAGAGAGAGAGCAATGGTGGACACTGGATCACCACTGATCTCTATCTCTCATTGAACTACCGGGGCATATCGTAAGACTTGATATACGAGTTGTGTCTGGGTTTGAACCTCGTCAGGTGCTTTACTTTTTACAGCACGGCTCTTAAAACGGTGAACGTTGCTGGGACACAAAAAGAGGATTTTTGAGAGGGAATGGGCCGTAATCCACCACGCGGGTCCAGTGCGGATTGATGGATGTCACATGTCTTCGATTTTTTGGTTCTAGAACATGCCGGTTTCCTCACGATTTTTTCCTGCACCGTTTTGAGAGCAGCGGTGATGAAATAATTTAAACAAAGTAAAGTGGCTGCCTACAACTTGTAAGTCGTGGCCGTTACCACTGGGCCACCACTATTCGAAACCAGCATGTCTAAGCAAAAATATCGTAAACATATGACATGGATTACAGTTTTGCAGCCCACTCCCCTCTTACAGTGGGATCATTATGCTTCAATATGCTAGGTGGTAGAAATAAGTAGGTATAGCGACAGAAAAGCACAACAAACTCTTATTTAAAATACCTTCACCTTGACTTTAAAACATCTCAGAATACAACCAAGCTACTTAACATACAAATTCCTTGACAATCTGCATTCAAAAAAAAACAAAGTTTAATAAGGCCAGGTGTTCCTATACAGCCATATCCTTGCACCATTTTCACAAGCGCAATTTGGCACACGCGAGTGAACCGGGGAAATAGGGGCGAAAGGGGAAGTAAGGTAACATAGATAGTGTTAGATAATATTTACATGAGTTTATTTGGTGGAGCAAGCTTATCTTAATGTTGTGACCTTGGATCAAAAGGGGAGTTTTTTATGGGGAAAATATTCGTGAGTCTCCTGATGCGGCAGAATTATTGAATGTGTGATACGTCAGTATAGCTAGCGGTGTAATAATTCAGATTTGATGAATAACTATCTCTGGGCATTCGGTATAACATACCATGCATGTGTTCCTGAAAGGGTTAGGCAGAGACCAATAGCTCACGCAGATAAACTTATATATAAGTGACATGTAATAGGAGGCTGCTACCACAGTAAAAATATACAAACAGTATGGAAACTACCTACAAGCGCTCGAAACGGCACACTCCCACAAAGATACGCACCAACGAGACCATTAAAGCACTTCTGCAGTGCTGTCAGTAGTGCGAGCCGCTTAGGGGTCTCGCCGATGCGCATATTTGTGTGAGTGTGCCGTTTTGAGCGTTTCCATACTGTTTGTATATTTATTCTGTGACGGTATGGAAGAAGAAATCGTGTTGCGCCGACCCCAAGTAACATGGGACAAGAGCAGGAAGATGATGATGTTTTTTTAAAGGTTACGTTTGCTGAACCGCACTACTTACGTTTCCATACTGTTTGTATAATTATTCTGTACTGCTACTGTGAAATTTAGACTTACAATAAAAAAAACTATATCGAATTCAAATTGAAAACGTTTATTTGCAAGAAAATACATAGTTTACAAGTGAAGATCTTACAGTCATTGTACGAGTATTCTGCCTGCAAGCAAACATGCAAATTATTTATGTTTAAATGTAATTATTGCAGAAATATTATTATATTATTAGTACATTATTATTACATACAAAATTAAACATCATTAATTAATTTACAATATATTAAATAATACACTGAACAAATATTTTTATGTTCCAAAAATTTCTTAATGTTGTAGAAACACTTTTTTGTAACCACTCTGACAATTTTGTTTAAAAAAGTTACCCGGAAACAATTTAAATTCGTTTGGTATCGCACTGTAAATTAATATACACATATTGAACACATTTTCTTATAAATATCTTTTCAACACACTTGCTCATAAAGTGGCTCTAATTTCACCGCAATTAGGCACATAATGATACCTGTTATCAAATTGTGACTTTATCTTTGCTATTATTCACGAGTGAGTTATAGAGTTTTTATTTTTTTATTTATTGGTTGAGTTGCTTTGTTCTTAAAAAAGTTTCGATACAAAAAAGATCGTGCTCAATAGTACAAATAAATTAATGTACCTATTGCTCGCTCGTTTCATGCAACTTCGTATTGAAATAGATAATTTCAACTTGTACTTGCTTAATAAATAAAACTTTCACTCAAATATAAATTTTATTTGCTCTGTAATTAAGAAAAAATTAAATTCCCTATTTTGTACGTGGCTAAAACACTATCCACGAAAAGCCAAAAAATAAAGAAACCTCATTATTTTAGTCTATGGCCGATCGCTATTGTTAAATGCGCGCGCATAGGAAAACTGTTTAATTTTGCCCGCCATTGTGAAAAAAATTTCACAACTCGTTTTTACTGTTGTAAATGATTTTTTATTATTATTTTCTTCACAAGTGTGTTGAAAAACGTTGTATTATACACGTGTGTATTGATGATTACCGTCCTCGGCTCTCTTAAGACCCTCACCTACGGCTCGGGTCTCAATGGCGCCTCAGCGGTAATCACCAACATTGCACACTTGTACCATAATGTACTATTACGTCCAGCTGGCTGATATTATAGGTTGCGAAACTTTGCCCTTTTCTGTCTTGATAAAACCTCGGTATTTTGTTTAAAATAATGCATGTGTGTCTTTGTAAAATTGCAGATATCTCTTATATATATACATAGGGCAGTGGAAGAATTATCAACATTTGAAAGAGCGTTTCACAGCTATATAAGAACCATGCCCTGTTTATTCTTTTTTTCTTTTTCTTACTTTTTTCTTTAAAAAAAACGTTGCCCCACACTTGGAATTTTTTCGGTATCGTGGGCTCGTTTACAAACATTTAAACTCACATACACAAACACCCAGAGCCGGAACAACTATTTGTAGATCATACAAATATTTGTTCCGTGCGGGAATCGAACCCGCGACACGCAGCGCAGCAGTCAATCGCTCAACCACTGCGCCGACCGTGCGCCCGGGATGGATTACCGGGATGCAGCGTTTTTTGGAGGTTGGAGACCCTGTCGGTATATTTAAGTATTATTATATATCTATTTGTGACTGAAAAGTTGGTTCTTTTTTGTAGCTTTTGAACAAGATTACCAGAACCAATCGAAAGTCGCTTTGAAATTGCCAAAAAAGCGTAAAATTACATTTCATATTTTTCTTTTATTTACTTTCAGAGGCAAAGGCAACTAGCGAAACAGCCAGCAACCATTTTTACGCACGAACGAAATTCAAAAGAAACATTCCACAAGTTGAAAACTACGTTATGCAGTAAAATTCTTTCTTTAAACTAATATTATAATGAGAGGCGCTTCCAAACATCCTTTATAATGCGCACAGCGAATGAGTGGAACTCACTGCCTGCGTCTGTGTTTCCGAACGCATTCAACCCGAATCTCTTCAAAGTTACAGTGAACAGGCTACTTCTGGGTAAGCTCACTCCATCGTAGACTCCGTCTCTGTCACCTATGACCTAGACTAGAGTCAAGAGCAAACCCATTACAAATAAAAAAAATAAATAAAAAAAAAAAAAGAGGTAATTGTTTGTTGGTATCCATACTAATATCATAAAGCTGCAGAGTTTGTTTGCTTGAACGCGCTTATCTCAGGAACTACTAGTTGGAAATGAAAAAATCTTTTTGTGTTTGATATTCCATTTATCGCGGAAGGTAACCAATAGACTGGGACATAAATTAAATATGTTGCAAAAACGGGAAAAATTATTCCTTTTTGAGAGCTTCCGTTGCGGCATAAGCGGTTAAAGTTACGCAACATTCATGTATGTAGGGTAGGTAGGTAGCCAGTTGACGGGTGCGAAGCCACGTGGGACAGCTAGTATATAATATATTTGTAAATAAACCTGCTCCCAGCCGCGGCTCCGCCCGAGTGGAATAAGTACTTTCCCCAATCTTAATATAAAGAAAGTGCCAGAATATTGTGAGTATGTTTCTATGTGTAGGGTATTCTCTGGAACCACTACACCTACTTGAAAAAATCTTTCACCATTTGAAAGGTAGAATATTCCAGATGGACGGATAGACTGTAAATTATTAGGTCCCAGGCAAAGCCGGGGCCGGCCACTAGCATCTATATAAATTATAGCCTATGTGTTCTTCTTTTGAATTTGTTGACCAGTTTTTGGATGAAAGAGTAGCAAACATACATCCATTCCTCCATCCTTAGAAATTTTCGTATTTACAATACCATGTTCCCATTTATAAAATGAATTTATTTACCATTCATTTCATAAATAGGAACATGGTTCTCACATACTTACAAATATTGGAAACATAGGTAAATTACCCAATTCAACAACAACGGAACAGTGTGCGACTCAACTTCTTAAACAAAAAGAGAGAAAAAAAACAAAACAATACTATAATGATGAATAAGAATATGAGTCATAACTGATTCGTTTGCGAACATTCTTTTACTGTTAGAAATCGACACTTACTATAAAGCCAAAATTTTAGATATCAGGCCACAGTTGCGTTTCACTAAATATTCAACAATTCAGAAATTATTTTATTATTTAGAACTATCGTTGAGATCCACAGACTACATTTTACTTAGACAAAAATAACTGCCACGGAAGCAAAACCGCGGGCAACCTCTAGGAAGTCGATAGATATTCAGTCGCTTAGCTTTTGTTTTCTTGCTGATTCTAGTATCGAAAGTGAAATATTGTAGTAATCTAATTTCGTGAAATTTATTGATGGAATCTTCTATTCGTTTTGTTTTCTAATCACAATTATTTATTTTGTTTAGTTAGTTTATTCAATTATTTTATTAAAGGTTTAGGTTTGAAACTGGCGCCAGTGACAGAAAAGTTAAAAGAAAACTGTG
Organism: Orthosia incerta; assembly: GCA_948252205.1. Classification (NCBI taxonomy): domain Eukaryota; kingdom Metazoa; phylum Arthropoda; class Insecta; order Lepidoptera; family Noctuidae; genus Orthosia; species Orthosia incerta. The sequence goes on along the minus strand of OX411764.1, from coordinate 20,317,933 downwards.
GTAACTCAAATAAACTCATGAATTAATTAATATGTATTTATTCAATATAGAGCCGCACTTGACATTATGGATGATGGTAAGAGAGCGAGGTAAAACTAAGTGCGCGTGAGCAAGGTGCTAAAAAGACTGCGTTCCAAATCTCACACTCTTTAACACTTATTTTTAACAATATCTGTTAGAAAATAACAAACTTAATAACTAATTTAACTTAACAAGTATCTACAGACTCTGAGCAAGTAACAATTTGGTTAACATGACGTTTCCATCTTTGACCTTCTACATCAACTATGTATGTAACTCCTGGTACGGATTCTTCTAGGATTATTCCTAAAACCCATGGCTTTCTGCCTCTCCATTCCAGCATATAATCCTGTTTCTTCTCGTCTGGAAGCTGGTTCCTTTTTCTGAATTCCACTCTTTCTAAGACATTTGATAATGGTTTGGCATACTTATTCTTTAATTTATTGCACAGTTCAACAAAAGATATTTTCATTGGTTTGTCTGGCGTACATAAGTATGTTAATGTTTCAAAAACTTTTGGGCTTAGTTTTATAATTAGTAGTGGAACTTTCTTGTCTTCATCAATTTCATTGACAATCATAAAACACTCCAGCAGCTGTTGTTCAAAAACTTCCCATTTTTCACCATCAAAAGCCTTAATTTCGCCGCAAAGTGACATTTTTGGTCCTATAAGTTCGCCCTTTGGTTTCAATAATTTTTTTGTCTTGAAATAGGTACTCAAACGTTTTCGTAATTCGTCGTAAGTTTCTTGTTTTAGATATTTTAACTCCTCTTCCTGAAATAGTAGCTGTAGTTCTTCTTTGTTGCTTTGGTAAATATATGTTCTGTCGAGGCAATGTGTTGTCGAACTATTGGTTTTCGAAATTGAGACCGTGTCGAAATAATTAACTGTCGAAATTCAGAATGACACCCGTTCTTTTGCCAGGCCTTATTAAACTAGCCTTTTGCTCGAAACTGATTTTATTTTCTTGGTCTGACATACGTAAATAACTGTGAAGTTCGTTATATCGGTATCCGTGCAGTTGGTACACAGAACATAAAGTTGGTAGGTAGCTCTTTCAATCGCAATATGGCGTCTTCTAAATTTTTGCAATGCAAACTGGCGTCATGTTAACAACTTCACACAGAAGCTTTATTTTTTTTGTTTTTAGTTATGTCTGAATATGTTTATATGTTATGAATAATTTTGCTCACCTCTTATTTTAATCGATGCACTGTAAGTTCTTCGCTCGTCGCCAATATGTGGTATCTCAAATAAACTCATGAATTAATTAATATGTATTTATTCAATATAGAGCCGCACTTGACATTATGGATGACGGTAAGAGAGAGAGGTAAAACTAAGTGCGAGTGAGCAAGGTGGTAAAAAGACGCGTTCCAAATCTCACAGAAACCGTTTGTCCTGGTATGGTCATGTGATAAGGAGGGATGAAACGCTTGTAACTAAAAGATTTATGAATATAAATCAAATCGTTTTATTGTGGGCATAGGTTATACAGACAGATGTTAGGTAAAGTGGATGGATGGAGAGGGAGGGGACGGCCAAAGAAAAGTTGGATGGAAGAAAATATGAAAGAAAAGGGAGTCAGTGATTGCGTGACGGGGGACAGGACCATATCACATTAAAAATATACAAACAGTATGGAAAACAGTGTTGCGCCGACCCCAACTAACATTTGACAAGGGCAGGAAGATGATGATTATAATGATTTTATTAAAGGTTACGTTTGCTTAACCGTGAAAAGATTTAATTATATTTTTATATTCTCGTTATTTCTGTTTGTACATTGTTCCACGGCTGGACAAAGATCTTCAGGTACATCTTGGTCAGTTGTTAAAAATATTCACTTTTTTAACATTTCCACGGCCTCTTTGAGCTGTCTATTTTACTCTGATTACTCTGACGTTCGACTCTTGCTATTGGCTCAGCAGTGTTATTCTCCAAGGATACAGCCTTGAGCGCAGTGCTGGTGCCAGCGACGAATCTAAGTTTGGTATTCGCTAAGCCGCGAATAGCGACACTAGCGCTCTAAGCTGTGACGGCCGTGAGTTAGAACTACTCAATGTCGAGCAAGTTGACAGTTCTTCATACATTTTGGTATTCCGTAAGAAAAAACAGCGTCGAAGACGCTCGCAGCCTGGCTTACAGCCTCGGTTTATCTGTCAAATCCAAAAGCCACTATTTTTGCGCGTAACGTAATTCTTCTTGGATTTTAATATAACTAATATTATAAATGTGAAAGTTTGGATGGGAAGTTTTGTTGGTTTAAATGTTTGTGGATGAATGTTTGTTACTCAATCACGCCAGTGTTACATACTCTTTGAATCACGCCAGGACGGCACTGGATGAAATTCTGCATAGAGATAGATTATAGCTAGGTAAAGGAATAATAAGGGATACTTTTCTTCCCAATATAATGTACCCTTGGGATAAGAAAACACTTTTCACGTGTTTGAAGCCACTGGCCGAAGCTAATAAAATATTGTATTAAAATAAGTTTTTACCAGCTTACCAGCTTACCAGTTTATTAGCTTGGTTAACTAAAGCTACATTTATTAGAAGAAGCTAAGAAAATTAATGATTTTAACAGAGCTCGACAGGCGAGAGAATTAGCAACGTTGATAACAATATCCCGGGATAGAGACACTTTATCCATAGTTACCTTCAGGCTTTAATAACATGCCTAGGTATTGGAAAACGACTTAGCTCTTAGCGTACAGGCGTTTTAAATGTTTAATGTGAATTTTAATTTATATATTATGTAACTAGCTGTTGCCTGCAACTACGTCTGCGTAGCATTAGTATTTCGAATAACCAATTTTTTATTTCAGGAAATAATATATATTGTAGGTTTGTGGGCCGCCTTACTAGAGATATTATTAATTCATCATACAAACTTAAGGAAGATTTCCATGATAAAAATTATCCTATGAAAGACATAGGATAGTTACCTACAGTCTCAAACTGTTTCCATAGGTACCATCAGCGGTTTAAGCGTGAAAAGATAACACACAGATTACTTTTGCATTTATTATATTAGTATGGATTGCATAGGTTAATTAGTAGATTCTTTAATTAAAATTACATGTCATAAATGTATTTAAATAATGTTTGTTGTGATGTGAATCATGTTTATTGGTCCGGCTTCATCATCATCATATACGTCGAATGACGTCCGCCGCTGGACATAGGCCTCCACCAAGCGTCGCCACATTGACCGGTCGCGTGCATCTCGCATCCAGCGGAACACCGCAACCTTCACAGGTTCCTGCCGGCTAGATACTCAATCTTAATAGGCCAAATTCTTGTTTGTACAAGCAAAATTGTGCATTAAGACTGCAAAACAGATTAATATATTTACTATGGAAAATAATTAGACATAACATATATATTGACTAATAAAAAAAACTCAATGATGAAACTCAGATTTAGTTATTGAACTATTTTCCAGTAATAGAATTTTATTCTATAAATATCTTCAGTGTGTCTCCATTTGCCTTTGTGAAGGTTGTTGTGAATGAGCATTGGATTAGATGGCCTCATACCGTTAGCAAACGACGCCTGCGAGGAGATGTGAACATAAAAATGCAATTAATTACTATTAGAGGTAAAAAATATGCAGGATACTATGTGTAACAGCATCACTCTCTCTTTCTGAAGGAACAGATATTATAGGGAGACACATAGTATTACTGGTAAATTGATTTTTTGGCTACTTTTAAAAACACCAACAACTTGGTCCAACCTGGGAATGAAAAGTGAGACCACTATTTAATTGTCTAGAGCTTCTTACACTGCACCAACAATGCATGAAGAGGCAATTGAGGCATCTCTGCAGAGATCTAGAGAAAGCAGAGATCTAGCCCCATCTAGCCTCAAAGTGTAATACGAAATATAAACAAATTATAACATACCTAGTAAGACTTTTCTAAAAAACTTCATCACTTGTTTTGTGTTCGGCTGGTTTTCCATTGTCATATTGTTCTTACGCCAAGATAGCCCTGGTTTTACATCCTGCAAATTTATTTCAACGCAGTACTATTATATTTTATCTAAAGATAAACATATTATTCTTCACTTCACTTTTTTGGTGAACAATAATATTGTCACAGTACCTAAGTATATTAAAATACTTACATTTCACACAGTCACACAACTATGTTAAAATCAATCGCTATAAAAAGCACTTATTTTTTTTAAACTTGTAAATAGTTTTAAATAAAAACAAACAACATATTATCAAACAAAAAGAGTCTGTCGCGATTTTGCGTGTTGTGGCAGCGTCACAGCGCGTTGCTTTTACTTACTTACGAAATAGGCAAAAAAATTGTCATTCAGCCTTAAGATGCAATAATAAAAAAACATTAGTTAAACTATTATAACTATGAAATCGTTTGTAGTTTCACTCTATTACTTAAAATACTTAAAAATAGACCTATATTATACATGTTAAGCCATGTTAAGTTTAAAGAATTTGTTTCAATACCTAATTCGTCTACGAAATTGTGACGTTAGATGTCAGTCTAGAGTTCGTCGACGACCATAACCGCGCTAGAGAATACCGTTTGAATCGGCGCTGCACGATCGGTCGATCTTGAGACTGTTTCGAAGACGAGCTCGTCGACGAGCACAGCCAAGAAACTGTCTCTTAGAGAATAGCATGCCAGGAGGCGAACGCGGGGCGCCGCGCGAGTATATGGGAGTGGGGTCGTTGACATTGCGTGTGGCCAGTTATTTTGACCGAGTTTTACCTCCTAATTTCGCATTTTCTGATGAATACTAAAAACACCTTATATTAAAAACAGCTTGTTTGTATCGGACTTTACACATTTACGTTTCCATACAAGACAACAAAATTAAGTTGGTTGTAATATGTAAAATGAGGGAATTTTCAAAGCAAAAATATGATTTATAATGTTTTGGTATTTGTTAGTAAAATATAAATATTATCACCGAATTTGAAGTTTATAGGTAAATGGGAAGTTAGAAAATACTCAGGAACAAAATTTTGTAAAACAAGCTGACTTTGGTGGCTTCTCGTTCCTTTGTTCTCTACTATAAAAAAAATAACCTTTTACAAAAAAATTAAATCGATTTCGAAAGCAAAACACTACAAAGCGAAAAATAACTTTTTATCCGAGTTCGGTGTCTACGGTACCTACTGTATTTAGATTTAGACACCGACTTCGGATAAAAAGTTATTTTTCGCTTTGTAGTTTTTTGCTTACGAAGTCGGTTTTATTTTATGTTAAAAAGTTTTTATCAACACCCATGCTATAAATCCTCTATAAAAGTTCTTGAAACAGTTAGCTTATTGCCAACATTAAAACAACCAGTGTCATAGTAACCATAATACCATCCAAACGGGTGTTATAATGTTGTACTAAATTTCATAATGCAACTCCTTTTTTACTCATCGAACAGCCACATTCTCATGGCATCTTTATGAATTTCAAAAAAAGAATTTGGTCATGCACGCACGTTTCACTACCACAGCGCCGTAATTAAAAAAAAAAACTTATTCGAATTTTTGAATTGACGTGGTATCCCGCCATTTTTGTTCAATAATTTACAAAAATGAGTGATACAAGCTTTAATAACACACCGCCAGGTATTTCTAATGCAGCAAAGGACATTTCTAATCAATTATTACCAGAAAAGTCGAGAAAACATTATGAAAAGACGTACCAAAATTTCATGAATTGGAAAATATCAAAGAGTAGTACATCATTTTCTGAAGATATGCTATTAGTTTATTTTCATTACCTATACGTAGTTTGTTTGTATTAGATACTCAGTAATTAAACTTCCCATGAATTTACATAGAGTTCTTACAACACTGTACAATACCCTATGGTTTCAGAAGCTTTATAGAGGATTCATATCATGGGTGTAGATAAAGTCTTCTATGCAACTGTTATAATTAGGTATTAAAACACTCATGTGATACTGTTATCACACTCGGCTTCGCCTCGTGTGATAAACCCACATTCGTGTTTTAATACCCCTTATTATACAACAGTTGCATAAATAACTATTATTTATCACTTTTTGGTACATAATGGACAAGTTCTATAGTAAGGTACCTATAATACCCTACAGTGATGCCAGAATAGATAATTCGAATAACATGTAACTTGAACATAACCGGTGGAATGAGAGTGTACCAAGAAGAACTTATCTATCTACGTACCCGTTTAGAGCATACTGGCGTGATGGTATGTTATGAAATGGTGTAAACAATAAACAGACATGCGATTGCAGCAATCCCGAGAGATGTGCCGTCATTTATTGAAGAGTTCTGTTGTATATCTCCGAAGTTCTTCATCAGATCTAAAAATGGGACCACATGGCAAGCACTAGCTTTCAAATAAAAAAAGAATTATCAAAATCAGTTAACCTAGTAAAAAGATCTGAGGTAACACATATTAAAAAATACAGTCGAATTGATAACCTTCTCCTTTTTGGGAAGTCGGTTAAAAAAGTAAAGTATTTATCTACTTAACGAGCTCTAAACAACGATACCCCAATTGATGGGGCAGGTCAATTTTAGATCCGGGAAATAATCTAAAAATACTACCCACAAATCGTATATCCTCGTTCTGAAAATAACTAAGTAATAACACAATATGAAAGGGCAAAAACTTTTCTTACGAGTACAAATAACTACCCGCATAGATTTTATTTTCATTTGATTTATGATGGTGTAGCAAGTTCGACATGTTGTTAGAAACGGGCTGCGTTCCTCAAGCTATAGTGCCGATATCTGACAAAATCATGTTTTAAGTTAAGCCGATATATACGAACCAATGTTAAGAGGAAACGGGGTCAGAGAGCGCCGACTGAATTTCCTTAATAAAAAGTCATAAATCGAGGTTTGGCTCTCGCCTATTTCCTCCTCCAATATTGGACCAATTTAATAGATATTCCATAAACTGGTAAAGTAAGGCAATTTATTGTACATATTCACTGATTGCACTCTTGAGGCATGTTTAACGACATTAAGTTTAGGCTGTATGAAATTAGGTAGATCCCTTCTTCGCGTTTTTATTCTGATATGTCTCTGTTCCTCTGTTTCAAACTTATGGATATTTTTAATAAAATGACTAAGCAGGACCAGAATATAGAGGCATGGTACTGTGAGAATGTGCAGTTTCTTAAAAAGATCTCTACAAGACTCCGTTTGTTCAATGCGAAGCATAGTTCTCAAGGCTCTTTTCTGCATAACGAAAGCAGCATTAATATTGTATTGGTAGCTCTTGCCCCAGAACTTTATGCTATATCTAAGTCTAGACTCTACGTGTGCAAAATACACCATTCTGAGGTGAGCAATGGTTAATTCATCTCGAAGACTTCTGAGAGCATAGCAAGCACTACTCATAGTGTTAGTGACCACTTCCAATTTCTTCTTCCAATTTAAAACTGCATCTATTTGTACCCCTAAAAATTTTACATTGTCTACAATATCTACTTTATTCCCTAATAATAATTTACGTCTGCCTTGTAAATACCTTTCGTTAGTCGCCTTTCATTCATCCTCTTAATATAGCCAAACAATCTTAACATACTATTTTCAATTTTAGTCACTACATCTTCTTTTAAACCACAACGATGTCTTATTAAATCATTCCTCAATCCATCATTTAAAGTTACACCACACATACTTCGCAAGGAGCGCATTTCTGTTGCATTAATCCTACTTTCATGTCTTTTTTGCCATACCCAACCTTCACTTCCATACATAAGTGTAGGCACCAGCACGCTCTTGTGAACGGTGAGTCGAGCGTCTTTTATTTCTTATCCAAAATCTGTTTATGGTATAAAAATACTACTTTGACAGATCGATAGATACTTTTTTCTGATTACGATGCCATAAAAAAATTAAATCAGCCAATTGTCAGATACGTCACTATAGGTTGAGAACCGCAGCGGGATCAACTTTTTGTTGGAACCCGTCACAAAAGTGTCTGGAACATTTATTTAGTTTTGTGTCGAATGTTTATCGGGTGGTTCGTTTGAGCTAGCCTTGAGAAATTGGTTGGAAAAATAACTTTGTCTTTAGAATTTTTTATTAGCACAGGTATGCTTGTGCCATTTTTGGTGACCCGTAACACAGGTATTCAATTCTTCGGGCACCAGTCTCTCACAAATGTTTTTTTTTTTTGTATTAATTTAAGCATTTTCTGTACCTTCCTGCAACATTTGTGATGAGAAAATAAATTTATTATTTACTAGCTGTTGCCCGCGGCTTCGCTCCCGTGGACCACCCCACAGGACCCGTTTTCGGGATTAAAAAATAGCCTATGTCACTCAGGAATAATGTAGCTTTCTATTGGTGAAAGAATTTTTCAAATCGGTCCAGTAGTTTCGGAGCCTATTCGGTACAAAAAAACAAACAAACAAAAAATCTTTCCTCTTTATAATATTACTAGCTGTCCCACGCGGCTTCGCTCCCGTCAACTGGCTACGTATCTACCCTATCCTACACCTACCCTACACCTACCCTACACCTACCCTACACCTACCCTACACCTACCCTGCACCTACCCTACACCTACCCTACACCTACCCTACACCTACCCTACACCTACCCTACAGGTGTAGAGGTGGAGGTGGAGGTAGAGTAGGTAGGGTAGGTACCCTACCTACTCTACCTACCCTACATACATGATTGCATAACTGAAACTGTTTACGTAGCGCACGCAACGGAAGCCCTCAAAAAGTAATATTCTTGCCCGTTTTTGCAACATTTTTCATTAATGCTCCGCTCCTATTGGTTGTAGCGTGATGTTATATAGCCTATAGCACTCAGGAATAATGTAGCTTTCTACCAGTGAAAAAATTTTTAGAATTGGATCATTAGTTCCAGAGATTACCCCCTACATACAAAGTTACAAACTTACAAATTTTACCTCTTTATAATATTAGTATAGATAGCACTCAGGAATAATGTAGCTTTCTACCAGTGAAAAAATTTTTAGAATTGGATCATTAGTTCCAGAGATTACCCCCTACATACAAACTTACAAACTTACAAATTTTACCTCTTTATAATATTAGTATAGATAAAAATAGTGTCGATTCCTGAGTGATCGAAAATTCAACAATTTCACGGCAAAAAAATACATTTGTTAAGAAACATGCGGCCCTTATTTAATTTCTCCTCATTTTTTTACCTACCCTACACCTACCCTACACCTACCCTACCTACTCTACCTACCCTACATACATGATTGCATAACTGAAACTGTTTACGTAGCGCACGCAACGGAAGCTCTCAAAAAGTAATATTCTTGCCCGTTTTTGCAACATTTTTCATTAATGCTCCGCTTCTATTGGTTGTAGCGTGATGTTATATAGCCTATAGCACTCAGGAATAATGTAGCTTTCTACCAGTGAAAAATTTTTTAGAATTGGATCATTAGTTCCAGAGATTACCCCCTACATACAAACTTACAAACTTACAAACTTACAAACTTACAAATTTTACCTCTTTATAATATTAGTATAGATAGTATAGATAGCACTCAGGAATAATGTAGCTTTCTACCAGTGAAAAAATTTTTAGAATTGGATCATTAGTTCCAGAGATTACCCCCTACATACAAAGTTACAAACTTACAAATTTTACCTCTTTATAATATTAGTATAGATAGCACTCAGGAATAATGTAGCTTTCTACCAGTGAAAAAATTTTTAGAATTGGATCATTAGTTCCAGAGATTACCCCCTACATACAAACTTACAAACTTACAAACTTACAAACTTACAAATTTTACCTCTTTATAATATTAGTATAGATAAAAATAGTGTCGATTCCTGAGTGATCGAAAATTCAACAATTTCACGGCAAAAAAATACATTTGTTAAGAAACATGCGGCCCTTATTTAATTTCTCCTCATTTTTTTACCTACGCTACACCTACCCTACACCTACCCTACCTACTCTACCTACCCTACATACATGATTGCATAACTGAAACTGTTTACGTAGCGCACGCAACGGAAGCCCTCAAAAAGTAATATTCTTGCCCGTTTTTGCAACATTTTTCATTAATGCTCCGCTTCTATTGGTTGTAGCGTGATGTTATATAGCCTATAGCACTCAGGAATAATGTAGCTTTCTACCAGTGAAAAAATTTTTTAGAATTGGATCATTAGTTCCAGAGATTACCCCCTACATACAAACTTACAAACTTACAAATTTTACCTCTTTATAATATTAGTATAGATAAAAATAGTGTCGATTCCTGAGTGATCGAAAATTCAACAATTTCACAGTAAAAAAATACATTTGTTAAGAAACATGCGGCCCATATTTAATTTCTCCTCATTTTTTTTACCTACCCTACACCTACCCTACCTACTCTACCTACCCTACATACATGATTGCATAACTGAAACTGTTTACGTAGCGCACGCAACGGAAGCCCTCAAAAAGTAATATTCTTGCCCGTTTTTGCAACATTTTTCATTAATGCTCCGCTCCTATTGGTTGTAGCGTGATGTTATATAGCCTATAGCACTCAGGAATAATGTAGCTTTCTACCAGTGAAAAATTTTTTAGAATTGGATCATTAGTTCCAGAGATTACCCCCTACATACAAAGTTACAAACTTACAAATTTTACCTCTTTATAATATTAGTATAGATAGCACTCAGGAATAATGTAGCTTTCTACCAGTGAAAAAATTTTTAGAATTGGATCATTAGTTCCAGAGATTACCCCCTACATACAAACTTACAAACTTACAAACTTACAAATTTTACCTCTTTATAATATTAGTATAGAAGTATAGATAAAAATAGTGTCGATTCCTGAGTGATCGAAAATTCAACAATTTCACGGCAAAAAAATACATTTGTTAAGAAACATGCGGCCCTTATTTAATTTCTCCTCATTTTTTTACCTACCCTACACCTACCCTACACCTACCCTACCTACTCTACCTACCCTACATACATGATTGCATAACTGAAACTGTTTACGTAGCGCACGCAACGGAAGCCCTCAAAAAGTAATATTCTTGCCCGTTTTTGCAACATTTTTCATTAATGCTCCGCTTCTATTGGTTGTAGCGTGATGTAATATAGCCTATAGCACTCAGGAATAATGTAGCTTTCTACCAGTGAAAAAATTTTTAGAATTGGATCATTAGTTCCAGAGATTACCCCCTACATACAAACTTACAAACTTACAAACTTACAAATTTTACCTCTTTATAATATTAGTATAGATAAAAATAGTGTCGATTCCTGAGTGATCGAAAATTCAACAATTTCACGGCAAAAAATACATTTGTTAAGAAACATGCGGCCCTTATTTAATTTCTCCTCATTTTTTTTACCTACCCTACACCTACCCTACCTACTCTACCTACTCTACCTACCCTACATACATGATTGCATAACTGAAACTGTTTACGTAGCGCACGCAACGGAAGCCCTCAAAAAGTAATATTCTTGCCCGTTTTTGCAACATTTTTCATTAATGCTCCGCTTCTATTGGTTGTTGCGTGATGTTATATAGCCTATAGCACTCAGGAATAATGTAGCTTTCTACCAGTGAAAAAATTTTTAGAATTAGATCATTAGTTCCAGAGATTACCCCCTACATACAAACTTACAAACTTACAAACTTACAAATTTTACCTCTTTATAATATTAGTATAGATATATAGTATAGATTTATTATTATTTATTTATTGTATCAGCGATGGCGATTGCCGAAATGCCATGGTCACGTGTAATTTCGATAGCGCTTGAAATTCCCATACAATTTTATCATTTTTCTTATCACTGTCTTATTGCGACGCATTTGTTGATAGAATTGGCTTGTTGAAAGCCTTTGATGTTTCCTTGCACTAGTATTAAAAAAAATCCTAAAAGTGGTGGTACAGTCAAGCAAGTTAATTGACCTTTTGGCCGATAATTCTTTTGAGAACTTCAAAACATTAAAGTTTTCTTGATATACTACTCATGGGTCAATGATGTTTTATAAATAATATAAAAATGTGTCAATACGTGCACATTGTCGTGCAATTCTGACCTTTGTGTTATTGCAATGCATTAGAAATTAAATTAAATTTTATTTTTGAAAAATAAATAAATATTTAAATGCCTTTCTGAAGAACATCTCTTCAGAAAGGCCAGGTGTGCAGTACTCATAAACGGCGTTTGTGTATGATTAGATGTATGAACGTGAGTAAAGCAAAAGAAATATGTAAGGATAATCGTAGCAGGTGGCGTTCTGTAGTTTCTGCCTACCCCCATGGGAAAAAAGCGTGAGTTTATGTATGTATATATGTACGTTTTTTTTGATAAAGAAGAAATTATGTTTGCAATGAACTGTCGTCCAGCATTGTTCGCTTATAGAAAGAAGTACAGAACTATATTTCATTTCAATAACTTCAAACTGTTTCGTTTACAGAAGTTTATTTTTAAATCAAAAGAAAAACTCCAAAGAAAGATCGGTAAACTAATTGACACTGTCTCATTAAATTGATAGCAAGTTTTTTGCTAAGGTATATGTGCTGGACGTAGCGTGATCACTGGCCCCGAGAAAAGAAGGGCGTAAACCTTCTGGCCATTGCCGCTGAACGCCCCGATCACACACGAAATAAGGTTCTTGGATGCCTGGCTGCAGCAGCGACGTAAGGTTGCAAATCGACTCGATCGATTCAACAATGTGTTGGCTGTACCCGAGTTACTTCCAGGTTCTGGGTTCCCTTCTTCTGGATCAGCACTCCTGGAGTCCAGGTCCCGAGGTTCAGCTCGACAGGATCGAAAAGGGGTGTCTTCATCGGGGTTGAAGTCGACGAATTAAATGAAACACTAAGTTATTCAGTACACGGCACGATTCTAGGGCTCTCAACAATTACTGAGACTCGATTCTATATAGGAATTACTTCTTATTTACTAAGACAAGTACAAGCGCCTAGCTTTGGATGACTACAAATTCTAATTTTGGACCGGGGTAGCCGTAATATACCCTCGGTCCGTGCCATTATTGAGAGCCCCGCAAATTCTCGCCGAAAATAATTTTTATTATTGTAAAAAACCCTTATCAACATTTGGTAATAGGGTTACCGCACCCCTTCCACGGTGCTATCAATAACTGGATTTCTTCGTACTGTAACACAGTAACGCCCCCTATCTCTGTATCTAATCCATATACCTAATTTCCAGGTATTGATAGCTTCCCTAGACTAATTCTATAAAATAAAGGGACAATTTCCTTTATTTTCCGGTTAAAATCTTAATAGCTTCTAACCTAGCCTAAGGATATCTATAGGTTGGGTTGACCTGCTGGTGCCAATAGCAGGCTGTCTGTTGACGTCTAGAAAAAGCTTATTTTCGGGATTTTTCTATGGGATATCATCCCTTATGTACTGAATCTATAAAATCCTAAGTCATTTTACCGACTTAAGGATTTTCTACTTGGGCTAACCAGACAATCACCGCCTATTATGGGGATTCTGGTAGCCGATAGACCACACTTTACATTCTTAGTGTTTATATAAGTCTATCCAGGCTATATGCACATAAGGTGCCTCGATAAGTACCAAATCGATAGCCGGTCACTTTCTTTGCGCCCAGCTATCGGAGAAACTATTTACAAAAAACTAATAATTTTGGGACGACACGATAGCGCGTTTATCGGGCTATCGGGAGGTCCCCCAAAATTCCTTATTTTTGGAATTCCCAGGGGTGTATAGTCCCGGGGAGTGCCAAAAACGGACTAAAAATTACATTTCCAGAAACCTATTTTATGGAATTGTACTTAAACTACTTGAGCGAAAATCGCTCCAAAGTGATGACTTGGTAGCTAGTCCAGCAAGCCATCCGAAAGTACTTACACCATAAGTACATCTATTCCCTTCATGGAGTTATTCCACCTGAAGGGTCTACAAATTTCAACGTTTTACGTTGTTTACGTTTTTCTTTGCTGTTCATCTCGCTGACTATCCAAGCGATTCGTCCCATCTAGAAACCGCCTGGAAGCCCTTTCGACAATCTTTCCAATGGTAGTACTTTTACCAGTACACCTATATGTTTTCTAGGTACTTAGGGCACCTAAAACTGTAAGCCTTTGCCGAAAACCAGACAAACAGCATGTTTATACTATATACCGACTTGATATCTCAAGTAAATGGGCTTTATATCAAAGACTACGCTAACTATGAGGTGTATATAGGTTTCCCGTCTCGGTCTAGGTCCCCTATATACCCTAAAATGACCTAAATCCATATATTTGGTCTTTGAGATATCAAGTCAATATTCACATCTATATAGCGGAAACTATGTGGTTTTCACATAGTTTCATCATTATGTACCGATTTCATGTCTAGTACATAGGATAAGCCCTTAAAAACATGGTTTTAATTACTATAATTTTGTATTGACTTTTGTTCCCAAACTCCACGAGTATAAATAAAACGTGCCGCCACCTCGTGGCTCATTTGGAACTAAATCTTCGTCGAGTAATGACGTATCGTACGACAGGAATTTACGATTTTCACTATGATAACTCTTATCAGTATGTTTTCTAATGCTTTAACTTTATTAATGGTGAACTATTGAACCCTATAACATACTGACAAATACTAAAAACATTATACTACTACCTTAAAAATGCAGGTAAAAATTTTAGTATAAATATAGACGTGCCTCTCAAAATTATTTTAGTATTAGATGGCGCGCCGGGGTGAGCAGACATGTCTACACATACATACTTTATTTTTATAAACCATTTAGTATGGTTGGTGACGCTTCGTCGCGAACAGTATATATACATTTAGGCAAAATTCGACATTATTATATGAGAATAACTGTAGAAAAATTTGCTTATGGTGGGTCATAAATTAATTTTGTCGACCGTACTTATTTGTTGCAAAGGTTACAAGTTTGTTGCAAAGAAGGTGACTAATGGTGGTTATATACGGCAAATAAAGCTGTATTGAAAAAACAGCACATTGCGTCGACAAGAGGTAAGGCAAGAGGGATAAGAATGATAACGATGATTCACACGACAACATCTGACTGCTCATAATGGTAAAAAAGTAAGCATAAAACCATCGTATTCGAAAATCATCCCAAGATTTACTCTGTCATGACCATGTCAAAGGAGTTTAGAACCCTCATGAATAATTATTGCTGTAAGAATCGGAGATAACAGTTTTATACCGCAATTTCTTAATTACAGAAAGAGTCCTATTTCCAATTATTCTTGAAACCAACAGCCAAGGTCAAAGTGTCGCAAATTGCCATTAACAAAAATTCCAGATAATTATTAACGAGGTCGTTTTGTTTCGCGACTAATGTCGTAAATAAAAAGTGTCGTTCCGTTTTACGGTAATTTTTATTAAGCTGTAAAATGTAAGTACGGTTGAAGTGACTTTACTTTGTCAGTCAAAAGATAGCGGGTAATGTTAGCTTGTTGAGTTTGGTTACAAAGTAGCTTAATTGTTCTTGATTCGTTTTTGAATGGCGTTACTTAAGATCATGTTGGTATTCCTTAAAGGTGTGTGAGAAGATGTGTATTGTATACTTAGTGCCTACTTAGTTAGATCGGAAACATCGACCTCTCTTGGTTTTTAATTTGAATTGGGTCTATTTAAGCCAATTCCCAAGTGCGGAGCAGTGGTGGCCCAGTGGTATCGGCCGCGACTTACAAGTTGTAGGTCGTGGGTTCGAGCCCAGGTAGGCGCTTTACTTTGCGTAAATTATTTCATCACCACTGCTCTCAAAACGGTGAAGGGAAACATCGTGAGGAAACCGGCATTTCCTAGAACCAAAAATTCGAAGACATGTGACATCCACCTACCCGCACTGGGCCCGCGTGGTGGATTACGGCCCGTTCCCTCTCACAGAGAGGAGGCCTGTGTCCCAGCAGTGGGAACATTAATAGGCTGATGATGTGACGTGATGTGAGAGTGTGTTTATAGTTGATTAGACAGAAGTGTCCTATAAAAAACTATAGACAAACTAAACTTGATAATTATGTGAAGACTTGAAGCCACGACCTACAACTTGTAAGTCGCGGCAGATACCACTGGGCCACCACTGCACTAAATCACACACACAATCAAAAACTAAATAAACGACAAAACACAAGTATGTTGTACAAATTTTGTTACAAGAAACCTATCCTTAAGTAACTGTAAATTGGAGGAAATAGGGTGTTGTTATAAATCAAATTATATAATAAGAGAGGGGTCGAAGGCGTTATACGGAAGTGAGAAAATCGCTAGCTGTGCGTATACAGGAGGGTTATCATTCATCGGTTGGTGTAAGATGGGGTCAGCAATTTGGTCGCTTTGCGGTAAATACAATAGAAACCCTTCTAAAGTTCATTAATGGATATTCACGATTGAAAATAGTTATGTTATGATTTAGTTATAATGTCGTGATAGCCCAGTGGCTAAATTCGCCTCTCGTGCTTAAGGTCGTGGGTTCAAATCCAGACAAGTACCAATGTGATTTTTTTTCCCGACTGCCGAAGGAGGGTAATGTGTTTATCAGTCTAAGTATGTATGTATGTTTGTTCCTATGTGGCGTTCTAGAGACCAAACGCGTTGGCCGATTTTGATGGTTCTTACGTCAATCGATTCGTCTTAACGCTGCGAGTGTCATTAGCTTTATTAAAATTGAAAAATAGGAAAATGGCGGATTTTGGGCGCCATATTGTGGGGTCCGAATATTTTTTTCTTCCAAGCCCATCGTGTGGGGTATTAAAATAAAGATCTTAAAGAGGTGATTTCAAAAATATATTACACTTATATGTTTAAATGTACCAAAGTCGAAAAAAAAGATTACTAAAAAGTTAAAAAAAAAGTTAATTCAAAAAATCAAAAAACCCGACTGCTTGAAAAGCGAACTAAAAAGACGAAGAAGAAGCAAGAAAGAAGCAAGGAGAAAATCAAGCTTTGCAGTCAGAGAGTCGGAGGATACATCTAGTTTTGGTCAGCCAGCTCGCGAATATGTATCCTCCGACTGCACAGCATGATTTATGTCTTTTTAGTTCGCTTTTCAAGCAGTCGGGTTTTTTTAATTCATATGTTCTTTCTAAGTTTTACTTATAATTGCCAATTCAATTAATAATTTTGAACTCCGAGTGAGGCAAAACATGTTGGTCCGGTACAATTAATATATTTCTATCTAAATGTGAATATTCATGTATCATGTTACACATGCATGAACAAATAAATTTATCTTTATCTCTAACTTGGACATTGCTGACAAAGGTGATGGAAAACGTCGTCGTATGGATTTTTCTTTATTTTGGAAATCATCCGATGACTTGAAATGAATGCTTTGGGTGAAGGGGGAGGGCGTGTCAGAATTTTACTCACTAAAACCCACCCTTCAGTTCTGTACAGTTGCTTGTGCCAGGGCCGTGGTTACTAAAAGGGTTACTTTTTGAAATTTATCCACGACACAGACAGACATCGACTCTAGCGGACCCCGTCGCGCGTGGTTCACAACACACCGTCATCTCTGGCCTGGTCTTTATCGGACGGCGAGCTACCCATACGGCGAGTAATGGGTAGCCCATTACTCGCCGTCCGCAAACCCGCGCCAATGGTAGCAGGGAATCGGCTTGCACCTTCCGACACCCGGGGCGTCTCCTGTGGTGGCTAGGGGCGTGAGGGCTCTCCGTTGCGTCTATCTCTCGTGGTTCACCTCCTCCTTCGCAAGCATTACTGCTTTGCAGCAGGAAGTGACAGCTTCCCATGCCCTCTCGCTCCGTACTATTGCCTGAAACAAGGCAGGATGCGAGAGGTCACCACCGCTGATCGCCTCCACGAGGACACAGCCGTGCCCTGCCCAAGCGTGGGTCATCAGGAAACCTGGCCTTATATTATAGTTAGTATAAATTTGTGCTCCATTGGTTTAATAGCTGCAAGGCATTCCATTGAGAAGATGAACGAATAAAATAAAACAAATTAATTAATTCAACCGTTAGATTCTCGCTACCATACTGGTAGATTATTCTTTTTGAAAAGTAGCAATCAAACACTGATGTGGTTTATATGACATGGTGTAAAAACATCTTCAGGAAACCAGAACTAGCTATACACTGTCACAGTTGTATACCCGACTAGATATCAGAGTACTGCTTATCAATGTACATATAATAAATCTGTAGAAAATTAATTTTTGTACATCAAAAATATTTCCATTAAAAATAGCCAGGGTGTTAAAGGATAACCAACAGAACCCATTCTCAGCATTTTTGGAATTGTTTCTGTTTATCTGTTTAGTTGTGCACGCATCACGTAAAATGTACGAAACCAACTTTTGTACATAAAAATTGTGCGTAACTTGAAGTGTTACTTAGTTTTTCTTTCATCGCAACGGTTCACCCTATCAAAAGATGAATTTTAAAGTGTTCAAGTAGTAAAATATCACAACACAGATAATCAGACAGTTGAACTCCATTTTCAATAGATGGCGTTATGTATTTCAAGTCATTTGCTGAAAGGTAGTGTTAATATTCTCCGCGAAATAATGACACTAGTAATAAAATTGGTTGGTAGGTAGCGTAGGTAGCAAGGTAGGTAAGTAGAGTAGGGTAGGCAGTTGACGGGAGTGATGCCACGGTCACAGCTAGTGTAAAATTTGATGTGTATAAATTTTTTGGAGATCCCAAATAAATGAATAAACACCATTAAATGAAACTTCTAAATATTTGTGTTTGAGCCTGTTTAGCGTCCGATGTCGTCATTTAGATTTTTTTACATAATACCCAACGACAGCACAATTATGCGACTGTCATAGCTAACACACGGACCAAGAACAATTACTTATATCCACAATCTTACTGGAATCTTACCAGCTCTAGAAGCCAATCTCACAGCTGTCAAATTTGAACCAAGACATACATATGTGACGCATAAGGTAAATGCAAATAAAGCTGAAAGGTTCACAATGGTGTGGCCCTTCGAATCTATGGCATCGGCCACTTATCACCCCCTTATGTTAAGGGTGGCAGGAAAATGGAATTCTTAATGGTGCACCGACACAGAGCAAGGAATGGTCACGTTGCACGCTGGCGCGTTTAGAGACTGGCATTGATATTGTTACAAGATAGGGCAACGCCATCTAGTGACGAGTAGAAGAATTAAGTAGTTACTAGTCGCACCATCTAGTATCGAATAGCGGAACTAATCTTCTCGTGTCGAATGAAATTTTCCAGAATGTTCGAACCGAACATTCTGGAAGTTTCTAGTCGCTTCAGGAACAGTGAGTTCGAAAGTCGATTGTTCTGGAAGTTTCCCGAATTATCTAGTACAGTGTGGAACGTTCTAGAAACATCTTCGGTGCTATATAAAGAGCGGTCGGGTTCGTCGTGAGTCAGTTTCGATTCGGAAGCGACACAGAGCGATCAGAAAAGGAAAATAGTGCGAAGTAATAGAATTGTTTAAGAAGTGTTTTTGTAATAAAGTGTGATTAATTAAAGTCTGCTGTTTAAATAATTTATCCCTGAGCCCCAGCTCGTAACAATATACAATGCTAGCCATTGAAAGTGCGTTGAGTGCACAACGTCTCTAAAACCGTCGGCCTATATTCTAGAACATGGGGTATAAAGATTGATTTATGTTGTGTTCAAAATGACCGACTACATCTAGATTCCATTTTCACTGATGTGATATGTCTAATCATTTAAGGCCCGCTTTGCAATCCTTTTTTTAGCCTTTAAATAATATGCTGCATTCATAATGCGCTGCACCGGGGAGATAAGATAGGTAGTTCCAACCTACTAAAACTCCACAGTGTCCTCCTGTGCCGCTTATGGCGAAACACAGGCACGCGTTAGCACTCATCCGCGAACCCGCGAACCTACCACTTTTCGGCTGCAGGGGATAGGGAGAGTAGCACTCATCCGCCAACCCGAGAACCTACCACTTTTCGGCTGCAGCGGATAGGGAGAGCGGCCAACAATATACCGACACTCCTCGTCCCCTGCGGCCCCACCGCGTCCACCACCGGATGATGGCGACCCCTTCCAGGCCGCGGAAAGCGTCGCGGAAGCAGCAGAGCGGGACACTGCAATACCGGTACTCCTTTCCCATACGACATCGCGGTACGCCTCAGTTGCGATGTCAGCTAAGCGGTACCGCAATCTAATTGTTGGCAGCTATGTCGTTTAAGTATGGATTTATCATTTTCCTATTTTTAATCAATGCCGCCTCTAGCACCAGCCACTAAGGCGCCTCCTTACTCTATGGTGTACCTACCTACATATGTAAGGAAATCGTAATTTGCAGCCATCCTTGCACCCTGGGTGAGAAGTAAAGCCTTAGAATTTATTGGGTGTTGAGAGATATCGTTATGGAATGTATCCTGTTAGATAGACGTCGTTGGTTCAGTGGAGGAAGGGCAACTGCTGAGCGTGAGCTTTTGGGTTTGATGCCCAGGTCGGCCAAAGTGTTATCGGGGTTTCCTGTGAGTAAATCTTAGTAACAGCTCGGAGTTTATACTATCATCAAGGTTAGTGACTTGCCTTGCCATTGATTATATATAATATAATATATAAATAAATGCACGCTTTTTTATCATGGTGGTAGGCAGAAATTAAAGAACGCCACTTGTTACGACCCTACATTTATGGGTATTATAACTGGCATACGAATCGTAGTAGGTGGCGATCTGGAGCTTAGTTATGCTACCCTATGGTTGGGAATGAGCTTTGAGTTTATGAGTTTATACATGGCTCTCATTTATCATCATCATCAATATAATAAATCTGTAGAAAAACATTTTTTGTACATCGAAAAAAATTCAAAAAAAAATAGCCAGGGTGTTAAAGCATAACCAACAGAACCCATTTCCAGCATTTTTGGAATTTTTGTCTGTTTGTCTGTTTATTTGTGCACGCATCACGTGAAATGTACGAAACCAATGTAGATAACTTTTATACATACAAATTGTGCGTAACTGTTAACAGAACCCATTCTCAGCATTTTTGGAATTGTTTCTGTTTATCTGTTTAGTTGTGCACGCATCACGTAAAATGTACGAAACCAACTTTTATACATAAAAATTGTGCGTAACTTGAAGTGTTACTTAGTTTTTGTTTCATCGCAATCGGTTCACTCTATCAAAAGTTAGAGAAATTTAAAGTGTTCAAGAAGTAAAATTATCACAGCTCACGCAATTCAGTTACTCGGACAGTTGAACTCGCTATTCGATAGATGGCGTTGTGCATTTAAAGTCATTTTCTGAATCGCGGTGTTAAGATTCTACGCGAAAGAATGACACTAGAAAAATAATGTTATGTAGTATGTACCTATATATATATGTGTATGTAGGGTAGGCAGGAACGTAATTAGGGTAGGGTAGGCAGGCAGATGACGGGAGCGATGCCGCGGGCACAGCTAGTGTATACATAAATCCTGGTATAGTATTATAAATCAAGAAATATGGGTGGGCTAGTGACCTACATATAATTTTGCTTACTCCTTCGGGTATTTAACTGAAGTAGCAATAGAGCAAAATAGAGAGGTATTCAAGAGGTCGCCAGTCGGATGTTCAATAGAGTAATGAATACATAATCAGCCTATAATGTTACCAATGCTGGGACACAGGCCTCCGCCCTGTGTACCTTTCTAAGTTGTCTAGTTATCTGAGAGCGGGCTGTAATCCACCACGCGGGCTCAATTCCGATGAGGGATATCACATGTCTTCGAAATTTTGGGTCTAGGACATGATGCTTTCCTCACGATGTTTTGCTTCACCGTTTTGAGAGCAATGGTGATGAATTTATTTATTTATATTTACTTTATTGTCCACCAAGATAGAACAATACAAAAAGAAACCATACATTAAAAAAAACATACAAGAGGCGACCTTATCGCGTTCTGCGATCTCTTCCAGGCAACCTTGAATGGAAAGAGACAGCCTGGATACGATATGGCGTTGCACTTGGTGCAAATTTTAAAACAAACATTTAGATTTACTAAGTAAGTGCTAGAAGCAAACTACTAAAATAGATACATAAATACATCTAAATAAATAAACAAAAAAACAACACAACTTAAACAAGAACAGCATCACAGAGACAAATAATGTTCGTCGCCTGTCTGACTGAGCACGTTTTATTAGGTCAGGCAATACATTCCACAGACGAGCAGCCTGGACAATAAATGATTTATCCAAGAATGTAGTGGAATGCATGAGCATTTTAAGTTGCATGAATGAATTACGTGCTTAAGCAGTCGGGTGTTTTTTATTTTTTTTATTCACTTTTTTCGACTTTTGTTGGGTGGAGCCGTAGACGCCAGCTCGTCAAGAATAAAAAAGACTAAACATAATACCCTTTACAACTGCCAGATCTAAATAAAATAGATTCCAACCTTTTATGTAATTGGTAACAGAAACCCATTAATCCCAACAGCCCGTAACACCACACATAGTTATACAGATTACGTAACCCTTGAATTCTGGGCCCAAATGATCCCAAACTCATTAAAGAATGACGACCGTTCTAATCCAAACAAGGTTTACATTAAATAGATTATCGGGTTTGTGTAATTATCACAGCTTACATGAAAACGTGACTGTAGTACAACGGTTTAATTCGGTTTTTAAAGTAAAAATTAACCCATGCCTATTCCAAAACAATTTCGAGATTTTAGTTTTGTAATCCTTATTTTCGGTTTGCAAAAAAGTTGGGGATCCTTGCGAAGGTGAGACGGTACTTCACGCCTGAACAGCTGCTCAACTTGTATAAAGCGCAAGTTCGGTCATGCATGGAGTACTGCTCTCACCTCTGGGACGGATCTGCCAGGTACCACCAGTCGATTGACAGACTGGCCAAGAGACTTATCGGCAGCGATGCGCTGGTCGACTCAAAGGTCCAGAGCCTTGAACACCGACGACGAGTTGCCAGCCTGTCGGTTTTCTATAGGTTACATTTCGGGAAGTGTGCGATGGAACTGCACAATTTGATTCCGCCTAGCCCTTTCCATCATCGGACTACAAGACGTACGGCAATGCGCCATCAGTACATGGTGGATATCCCACCCATACGCACAAAGCGTTTTGAAAATACTTTCATTGTGCGTACAGCTAAGGAGTGGAATGCCCTGCGTCTTTGTTTCCTAACAAATAAAAAAAAGATCGTATTTTTGTCACAAAAATACTTGATATCACTTGACTTTTTCTTGACATCTTAATAACGTCATAAAGTATGCTATAAAGAAAACTTTCAGTGCCTCTTGTAATGAAATAATTAAGGCCCACTTGCACGGAAAACCCAACCCAGAGCTAGTCGCCAACACGAGGATAAATTGACATTTCGTCATACAATCCTCGTGCTAGCAACCAACTCCGGGTTAAGTCTTTTGTCCAAGTGGGCCGTTATTTTGTACGGTTGATTTCAACGCCAAGTCCTATGCCATTTATACTACTTTATGACGTCAACACGAACACCACCCAAGTAAAACATCAAAGCAGTATAACGGCTGATTTACAGCATTTCTGTATAGTTTTCGCATTTTGAGTTAGTTCTATAGTAGCATTACAAACGATTATACGGCTACTGTAATTCTTATTTAGGCATAAATTATACGGCTTGAGACCCTAAATACGTTCACAAGAGTTGTTTAATTGCTTTACAGGCGCATTATATTAGCATTATTGTGGTCAATGAAGTTGCCTATCGCATTAAAGAAGCTATATTACGGTCGATGAAGTTATCAATCGCATTACAGAAGCATTATACTAGCAACATTATTGATAATGGAGATGTTAATTGCATTACAAAAGCATTAGACTAGCATTAGAATGGAGTAAAAGAATTATTGGAGCTATTTAAGTGTTCACAGATAGAACTTAATTAAACCCTACATTATTGCAAAAACATCTCTAATACCACGGTACAAATGTCATAATAAATTATCGTTGTCATTTAAATACTTTTTCTCGCAATATAATATGGACGAACAGGGTCAAAACTGTGGGCGTGACACCATATTTGTTTTGCATCAAAACAAAATGTAAAATACTGTTTAAGTTTTCGACTCTTTTGTTATTTCAAGCCTTCAAATATTACTGCGAAAAGTAGTTTACTGTAAATGTCTATATCAGTTTCATTTAAAATTTACACGCGCCTTCGATATTTTGTGGTTTTAAAAAAAATGTTTTATAATTAATATATGTGTGAAATAACCAAAACAATTGTGTATTCCTAGTATAGAAAAATTTTTGCACAATTTACTTAATAGTATTGGTTGGACAGTATTAAATTAAGTTATTTTATTACTATAAAGGCCTATTGCTTTTATAAAAAGGTCCGAATGATAGTACATTTCGGATATAAAATATTTACAAAATGGTGTCGGTCTGTAGCAGCCCGGTGAGCCTTTATAATGGCTAATTAATGCCGCCAGCAGTATAAATACTCACACGTGAACAATTGTTAAGCCAGAGACCAGAGAGAAGACTTTTTATGAAGCACTGTAGTGTCATTGTTTATAAAGTAGTTCTATATGGGTTCACCAGTACACCAGTAGACATGATGTAGACTGAAATAATGCTATTACTTGAACGCAATTTTGGGGATCCTTGAGCAAAACAAAAAACCCCGTTTTATTTTTGTACAACTTGTATCCGTTTGCCAACAGTCTGTTGATAAAATAGCTTTCTGAACGCATGATCTCCATATGCCTGTGCGTGGCGCATAAAAATAATTATGTTGCCTTCAACAAAAAAATGCATGTTTATAGGCCATGTTGTGCTTTTCCTCAATATGGCCGACAAATGGTTTTAAAATTTAGTAAAAATTAACCTATATACAGCTTTACGCATTACAATAACTCACGTGTATTTAATTAAAGAGCTGCTAGCTATACAACAGAACTCAGTTGATCTTTAAAAATGCAAGCATTATATTGATTCACGTTTGTGCTGCTCAGCAGGTCTGGGCTTTTACTAACCACTTAAAAGTGCTATTAAACAACAAAGGGCACCAAAAATAGCTCAAAGCTGTTTAACGGATTTACGGTGCATTATAATGGCACAAGTTTATGCTATTAATCAGCATTAGGCATTATCTTACTACTTAAAAATGCTATTGTAGCCACTAAAAACAGCTGAAAGCTGTATAGTGGATTTACGTGGCATTATAATGGTTCATATATATGCTATTATACAGCATTAGGCATTTATTTACTACTTTTAAATGCTATTGTAATTCCAAATTCACTAAAAACAGCTGAAAGCTTAACCGCTGCGTTGTGGTTTGCTGCACTAAAACTAAAGGCTTTGCAAAAGCATTTTGATATGGCATTATCCAAACGTTATACAGTGTAAAGCATCATAATGGTTTAAAAATGCCAATATAAAGCGTCTAGATACTCGGTGAGCTTATATAAGAGTTTATACGGACCTTAAGTTCTACATAAGTGTACTAATCGTTTGTTAAAATGCTTCCTGTGTTACTTGGGCAGGCTAGCAGTAAGAAGGGACATAGCGCTGGTTAAATATGTGGCAAGCATCTTACTAGGGTTGCGGCACCACCCGGAAGTGCTAGAAGCGCTGCGGCTGCGCGCGCCGGACGGGTGCGTGGGCGCGCGCCGCCGCCCCGCTCTGTTAGACGTGCCGGCGGCTAGGACCAACCTCCTCAAGTTTGCCCCTATCTCGCGAGCCACGCGTATTCTCAATGTTGTTACCATGTCGGAAGACATATTTGGGCTAAACCTGACGAGATTTCTTCAAAGGGCTCAAATAATTATTGAAAGAGGCCTGGAGCTATAGACTTTGGCATGTTTAATTTAATTTAATTTATTGATGTAATATTAATACTTTTTTTTATTTTATTGTGTGTAATTTTGTTGCTAGGATACTTTAGTATTATGTAATTTTGTGTGTTTATGACTTGTAGCATCATATTGGATCAAACTGTAAAGATGTTATAATTGGTGATAATAAATAAATAAATAAATAAAACTTTATAATAAAATATAACTACAGCTTGGAAAAACGGAATATTTAAATTAGTTGCTTAGAATAACTAAATGTATAAATTAAAAATATAAAAAAAATATCTGAAAAATACTTTTCTCAAACATGCATGGAAATAATGTCATTATTTTAGAAAAAAGGACACGCAAAGTACCGAATTTACGGACAATGAAAATCAAATCCATTGCTGGAGCGTTTTTTGAATTTGGAACATTTCAACGCTCCAGCAATGTTGTATGAAACGGCGTGCTGGGGTTATTAGATACTCTTTGATTGGATCTCTTTTGTCAATCTTGGCATACCAAAGTAAGTCTCTTTGCTTAGTACAAATTGCGTTCACGTGGCTGTATAGCCATAAATGCGTTTGTCTTTCGGCACAGATGATAAATAGAAAATCGGCGGCAAAGCTGAAAATTCGTCTTGATTTGTTATTTAAATATTTAATAAATATAAATTTAATAATTAAAATGTGTTCCAACGGTTCACGGTCCACCAGATTTAAGATCAGAAGCCAAATTTTCAATGGAAAAGTGTTTCCAGCGAAGTCAAAAGAAAAATACATGAAAGTATATTATGAACATTTGATTTGGAAAAACGATAAAAAAATGGACATTTTCTCCGAAACAGTATTTTTGGCATATTTTAATGAGATTTCTAAAACTAAAAAGCTATCTATATTATGGGCAATTTATTCCATGTTGAAATGTACAGTTCATGTTAAAAATGGCATTAACTTTAAAAATTAAGGAAATTTAACTACTGTTTTATTTCCCTGCATTCTTTTGAGAAAAGCATTATATATGCCTCGGCGGAAATGGCAATTGCCTGTCTCGTATTAGTGAATTCCTCGCCTACGACTCGGCCTTAAAATCATACTCGACCTGCAATTGTCTATTTCCCGGCCTTTGCAATAATGTACTATTACATACCGAATTGGGGTAAGTAAAACTTTTTTAATTTCTTTAGAAGATTTATTCATTCATCATTTTTTGGTCACTGCATTAATATCGTTTTATAGAAGCTGGGTAGGTATCTTACACTAACAATATACATTACAGTTACTTTTTTTTGGCATCAAATAGTCATATACAATCGATATAATTCTTCTGAAAATTGGTTACTTACAAAAGACGTATAGTACCGACAATGTGATATAATGGTAAAAATACGTGCAATAAACTCTTAAGAAAGAAAGACGTGCAAGAAATACATATTAATTTTTGTATCAGAACATAAGTTCAATGAAACAAATGAATGATAATGATCAGTTTTAAAAGTAAAGTGAAGGTAGACAAAGTAAAAAATAAAAGGTAAGTTTTAGGTATTAGGTGATATATCTAGTTTTAAGTTTTTGTTTAAGGCTACTAAGCATTTTACATTCCTATTACGGCAAAGAGTGCATATAGATGTACAGTGCAACGATTTTCTTAATGTCCCTCGGCAATCATCGACTTTAGCAGCTTTCTTTCCATTTTTTAATTTATTTTCATTAACTCAAAAGAGTATTAACAACTCTTTATACTTCCAAGTTAATTGAAAGCGTCCGGTCTACACTAAGAGCAAAGGGCAACTGATAGAAATCGACTGTCAATACACGAAAGGAAATAGTTGTACTGCTATATTGTGGTTTCGCTAGAAATTTTGTAATGTGGCTTGTTAAACTAAATAAAACTCTAAATGGTATTATCAATTCATCCAATCAGTAAAATAAATAATCAGCATCTTCTTAAGGCCATCTAGGTAAGGCTAGATATCTTAACTATCTTAGCGTCGGCTTTCATTCTAACCGAATAGAGCTGAATATAATTAAGAGGTTACGTTTTAGAGCCGCTCCACACGTCGCGCCGCGTCAGCGTTACGTACGTCACAGTATAAATATGGACGAACAGTACGGAAACTACCTACGAACGCTCGGAACGAACGCTCCAAACGGCACACTCACACAAACATGCGCACCGACGAGACCCCTAAGCGGCACGCACTACTGACAGCGCAGCGCCACGGGCGCTGCTTTTTCGTTGTTGCCGCGGACGTTTGTAGGTACTTTCCATACTGTGTTTGTATGTTTATACTGTGGTTACTTCGACGTAGCACTGACGCAGCGTCGTTTTACATACTAAAAAAACATAGTGTTCACACGGTGCACTGTGTCGACGCAACGCACACACGACTTATTGCAGCCCCCGAGGCGAAGCGGGAAGAGTGTATCTACTAATTGCAACACGGCCGCGGTGACGTCGGAGCGGCAGCAGTCAGTTATTTGTACGTTGATAGGGAGGAGAAACACGCAAGCTCTTTTGTTTTTTTTAAATATATCTTAGTATACTGGTCAAAGATATGTTATTTTCATGAAGAAATTTTGATTTCACAACGTAAACGATACTTAAAAACTAGGGTAAACTTATCGAAAACACTAGCCGCAACTGTGTGTCGTCGTTGCGACGAAAAAACGTTAAGAATGCGTCGTAGCAACGCTGCGATGACACAGCGACCGTGTGGCCGGCAATGTCGATGCAGCGCAACGCAAATCCAGTCCTACATCTGGTTAGATTGGAAGTTGAACCGAACATCGTTGGAAAACAGCTAGTCCGAATACATAAATGGAACGATAGTAAACTATCATAATAAAAAAAAACCGGCCAAGTGCGAGTCGGACTCACGCACGAAGGATTCCGTACTATTTTCGCAAAAAACGGCAAAAAAATCACGTTTGTTGTATGGGAGCCCTACTTAAATATTTATTTTATTCTGTTTTTAGTATTTGTTGTTATAGCGGCAACAGAAATACATCATCTGTGAAAATTTCAACTGTCTGGCTATCACGGTTCATGAGATACAGCCTGATGACAGACGGACAGACGGACAGACAGACAGACAGACGGATCGCGTAGTCTCAGTAATAGGGTCCCGTTTTTACCCTTTGGGTACGGAACCCTAATAAACCAAAGAGCGTCATCATGAATGGCTCGCGAGTTAACACTACTAAAACAAAACAAACACAAACAAAAATATATAGCGTAATGATCCATGTAAGAGTGTCCATTCACAAACTCGCACACTTTACAAAATTGAAAATGGGAGTCACAAAATCCGCTATTAACATACTTTTAACAATCCTAAAAAGCTGCAACAAACTCGAAATGTTAATAACAATTTCTGAAACAACGTAGTCACTGGAACTCTTCAGTTTTTCCCTTTACACTGGAATATTTTTCGGCGTTAAAAACCGATGGCAGCTAAAAGTTTTAATTGCTGCTCAAATTAATGCCCAGCGGTAGAGTTAGTTGGGAACATACGGGGGAAAACTTTGTGCATATCTGGTGCTGTTGGTCTGTGAGTAAAGTGAAAATAAATGGAGGATCAAGTTTTGCATTGGAGAGGTAACTGGATCTTTAATTCTGGTTTTTCATTTGAGCTAACTTCACATAATTATGTTTGTTTTTCTATGTGTTAAACATATTTTTAACTGAATTCCCAAAAAGGAGGCAGTTTCTCAATTCGACCGTATATATATATATTTTTATGTGTGTTCGTGGATAACTTCGTCGTTTATAAACCGATTTTGATGATTCTTGTTTTGTTGGAAAAGATATATTCCAAGGGTGGTACCATGATAAGGAAACCAGGAACTGATGATGGGTTCCTAGAGATATCGAGGGAACCCTTCAAATGTTATAGGCATACATATAGCGATTTTGATATTTTCATCAATAATACAATCATTTTCACTCAGAAAGTATTATTTGGTGAAGTGGAACTGATGAAGAAGACCACAATGGTCACTGGAACTTCGAAATAAAACAATGTATCCTAGTCGTGTTTGGGCTTAAGGGAATCGTCTTAAGATGTTCTTTGCTATACATGATTTTCATGTTAATTGGAGGAAAAACTAAAAAGAAGAAAATAAACCACTTTAAAAAAAAAGAAACCGACTTCCAGAGCAAAACACTACAATGTGAAAAATAACTTTCTTTTCTGAATTCGGTGTCGAATAACGGAAAACAGTGGGTACAAAAGACACCGACTTCTCCAATATTATTGGATAATCTCATTGACAGACTAAATAGAATTATCATTCTACCCAGAAAAAGCCCTATTTTTGAACAAAAACAATAAAAAATATTGTGCCACCACAATATTATTTATGTTGTTGTTACTCAGCGTTAACCAAAACCTTTATTTAATCAACCGCTGCCTTACCACTCCAGTTCTTCTCCCGTATGTTTTGAGAACAGTTTTTTATCTCTTAAGCTACATCATAGGCATCTCATCAACTACCATTATTTAGTCCTAAACGGTTCTCACCAAGGTACTAGTAACTATCCGGGAAAAATGCATATTTTACCTGAAATTTAGTTTTTACTTTTATTTGCGTGGAAATCTTTCTCCTAACCATAATTTAAATAATAGTACATTACTGCAGAATCCAGTAAGTAAGGCTTCCTGGCCAAGTATGAGTTAACCTGACCGAACCGCAGGTGAGGTCCGGTTATATACGAGGCCAGGATGGCTTTTTACTGGTTGAGGCTTGTATAATGCTTTTCTCAAAAATGAAAGAAAGTTTAACAACAAATTCGTTTAATTAATATTGAAGGTTACATTCATATTAGGGCTATTACTGATAGATATTGTGATCGATTTACCGGGGGCATTTATATTTGTTTGTTGTACGTCTTGCTAACGGACTCAAAAATATATATATATCTCATAAAATGTCACACCAAAAAGAGAGATAGATTATTAGATTATATTTGGAGCCTCCCTCCTTTAACCATGTTATAATGGCTAAACTCTAATCTGTGTCTGGTTGGTACTATGTTTTTTTTTCTAAGCAGATCTGAAAAGGATGACTTACTGTCTAGAGATGGGTGTTTTCGGTTTTTTGCACAAACGGTTAGGTAACCGATATACAGTTTTCATATCGATTTCAAAAACAGTTTTCAGATATCGATATCATTTAGTATAGTTTGTATAAGTTAAAATGTTATTTAGATGAGCAAACTAACAATGAACGCGAAATAATACTTGGAAAGAGAGGTAGCGCATATGGTTCCTATCTTTTGTGTAGTTTGCGTTTTATTCGTAGTTCGTACGTTTCCGCATTGTTACGGTTTTAAGTTTTGAATTATTCGTTCTCGGAAGCTAGTAAGGTTTTTATTAGATATCGAACACATATCGGTAATTAAATAAATAATAATATCGGTTATCGGTCGGTCGGTAATATCAGTTATTTTGATATAAGTTACGTTTTGATATATCGGACCAATCCCTACTACTGTCCAGTAAGTAAATTACATACTTACTTACTGGACAGTAGGAGATTCCAAATTTAAAATTTCGCTTCTTACTGGACAGTTGTGAATATGTCTCCGGTAGAGTTCACTTTCTGGATACTTTTTAGAGATGTTATGACAACATTACATACCATTTTTGAGAAAACATTTATTTCCGAATCAGTTCCATAGTTGTTAGTAACATTGTAAACTTATAAAATAGTGTTAGTAACATTTATTCTAAGCTGTGCGAGCGCTCCGATCCTGGGGAATGTCTATTTGACTGCGCACAGTCGTATCCATCGCCCCAAGATCGGAGAGTCCCACCTATCAGCCAACGCTCTAAGAATGGTGTTGGGGCTGGCGCGAACACGGCGTTGTAGAGATGCGCATGATGGCCGCAAAACTATCAACGTCCGCGTCGGAAAGATGCCGGACGCGCTACAATAACGCGGCAGTCCTATCAACACCCGGAACGTATTGTTACATTGTGTGCCCAGGCCATCATATGCCCTCTGCGTAAAGTTCACCCACAGGCTGCACGTGTAAAGGATTGGCAGTAGGCTTTCAAATGCGTCACCTTAATCTGAGCCGTACAACGTGCAAACCTGCGGACCAACATCCCACATCGAAGAGCCTGCGACCTGACCTTAAGGTTACACTAGTCGATTTTTTTTCCATACAAACGTAGTCTCGGGATTATTCCACTGTTTGACGATGTACGTTCAAAATAAAAAGTGATATCAATTTTTCTCATCATTATCTAGCCCTGTATGGAAGCGAAAATGTAAAAATAGAAAATATTTGAAAGTTATGAGCGTCGAAAGTTCCACATTTCGACACTAATTTTGACGCATTTTTGTGCGCAAATAAATATCATAAGAAGACGGAAAATTGCAAAACGGCCTCCATACAGGGATAGATTAGTAGTTCAACAAGGCAAATAATTTTATTTTGAACAGATAGAATTAGTCGCTTTTTCATGATATCTAGACTGCCAAAGGTCTGTTTATAAAATTTCGCGCGCTCGGTTTCGTCCTAAATCATTATCCATATCACTACAAATTTGCAAAAGTGTGTATTCGTACGCGAACTAGCTTCCTACTGCTCATCACAGCATCTATCTATTCCGCACTAGTTGTCGGTTGATATAAAATGCATTTTAACGCACGGAAATTTGTTCTAGTTTCCACAAGGTCCGTATAGTAAACAACTCCAGATGCAGCCTGTACATTATTCAACATAAAATTGCGCTCATTCTGCCAAAGAATACACTCCCATAAGATATGATGTGCAGATTGTACATATTCGCAGTCAGACGTAGAACACTGACACAAAGGTGAGGCAACGAGCTTGAAGGAAAATAATTTACTTTTAAAGTTACCATGCCCTGTGAGAAATTGGGCAACACAGTGATCCACCTCCAGCCACGTTCTGGCTAGCCGCACGCGAACGGATGGAAAGAATTGGTGGAGGTGTCGGCCCTTGATGGAATTATCCCACCTACATTGCCATTCGGATAAAAGTTCCTCCCAGACGTCAATATGTGGTTTAAATAACCTAGATATTTTCTCACGGTCACACCGAGTTAAAAAGTCCGCGTCCATGGTCTCTCGTGCGGAATAGTACATTGCAGCGCGTCGCTGCACTTCAAGGTCGACCGGAAGTACGCCAGCAAGTACCGGTAAGGCTTCAGTACTAACCGTCCTGTATGCTTTGCATAAGAATATCAAAGACAAACGCTGGCTTTGAAGTAATTTACGTCGTACCGCCCCTATTGTGGCCCTATCAGCCCAAACAGGTGCACCATAGCACATACAACCCAAGCAAGTAGCCCCATAAATAGTCTTTAAGGTTAAGAAAGACAGACCCCACGTAGATTTAGATATGTCCATAACCATGGAGTTCCGTGGGGTGGGGATGGTACAGTGGGGTAGCCCCTCTACCCCCTTGCCCTCTCTTCCACCCCGCCCCTTAAAACGATGGACATTTATGGAAATTTTTAGTCTAACCTGAAAACTTTAACCATGGATATCTCCATAACCATGTGATGGGTCTCCGAGTGGTGGGGATCGTACAGGGGGGTAGCCAAACCACTCCCCGCACCCTCCCCGCGCCAAAAATCAGCGGCCCATAAAGGAAAGTTTATCCATAAAAAGAGATTAGAACTGCGATCACGACTAAAGGAGAAGTGCAGAAGAACAAGATACGTTTTCCTTAAAACGTTTTAACACAATAGGAATTGCTCCTGCACCGTGGGTGCGTTTACAA
This sequence comes from Orthosia incerta, assembly GCA_948252205.1. Taxonomy (NCBI): domain Eukaryota; kingdom Metazoa; phylum Arthropoda; class Insecta; order Lepidoptera; family Noctuidae; genus Orthosia; species Orthosia incerta. The sequence goes on along the minus strand of OX411764.1, from coordinate 20,284,396 downwards.
ACATAATATAAACTCACATACACAAACACCCAGAGCCGGAACATCTGTAGGTCTCAATAATTATTTCACGAAACAACTTTGAAAATTTTATCAAAAACATTACACGATATTATTATTGGTTATCGTAGGCCAATTATAGAAGTGCATTTAGACGGGACATTGTTAGAGTTAGTAGACCATGTCAAGTATTTAGGTCTGTGGCTGGATAAGGGCCTTCGATGGAACAAACATATTAACGAAGTTCGTGAACGAGTTCTTAAATTAATTAATATTTTTAAAGTTTTGGTGGGACCTGGGTGGGGTATCCATCCCAACCACTTAAGACGACTATATATTTCGCTTATTCGTAGTCGCTTTTTACTGGATAATAGCGCCGACACACATTTAAGATTACAAAACATTGGCCTACGGTTAGTAGGTGGGTTTATCAAAACCACTCCGATTCACGTGATGGAATCTGAATTAATGTTGCCTCCTCTTTTTATTCGAAGCCGATACTTAGCTGGTAAGTTTTACTTAAAATCTAAATGTTTCGATCTTCCTGTTATTGGCATACTAGATAAGCTACATGGTCTTTGTTACAATACAAATTATTGGAGAAAAAAGAAAAAACCACTGTTAGTTTTGACTCATGATTCTCTAAAGCAAGAACATATGCACTGCAGTAATAAAGTTAACATGTTCGCCATGACTGCTTGGGTCAGCATTATAGACTTATCAAGTATTGTAAAGTCTAATTTAGATTCTGTAGATAAACCTAAGCATTGTTATAATGAACATAATTTAAGATCAATATGTTGTAAGTCTTTAAATGCACTGTATTCTGGCTTTTACTGTGTATACACGGACGGTTCCAAACGTGAGAATTTCTGTGGCGCGGCCTTTTCTTGATTCACAAATAGATGCCTTTTTCAAATTCAAAATTTTATCAAAAGTTTCAATAATGCACTTGGAATTAATCGCTATTGCTGAAGCTTTGGCTTATATCGAATCATTGGATGGTGATCGTTTTGTCATATTTACTGATTCTAAGAGTGCTCTTCTCCATTTGGTGAGATGTACGAGTACTTCATCTATTAGGGGGCTTCCACTGGCATATACTGTATTAAGAACCATTACTGATTTTGTTGCCAAAAATAAAACAGTTGTATTGCAATGGATCCCTTCCCACGTTGGATTAGAGGGTAATAAGACGGTTGATCGTTTGGCAAATGAAGCCGGGTTGAATGGAGAAGTTTATGCGTGTTCGCCTTGGCATACTGAGCTCTTACCCTTGGTTAGAGACAGATGTTCTCATTTATGGTCAGAGTATTTTGATAAAAGGTCTTTAACTAAGGGCATTTGGTACAAGAGGATTCAGCCGTCTCTTCCACGCATGCTTTGGTTCAGCGAGGGCGGGATGACAAGACGGGAAGTGGTGACGGCTTTGAGACTCCGATCCGGCCACATACCGCTCAACAGTTTTGGATCCATGATGCGCAAAGTTGATTCTCCCAATTGTGTGGTCTGTGGAGTTGTAGAAGACGTACATCACATCCTGTTGGAATGTGTTCGTGTTGGGGTCGAAAGGCGTCGGGCTTTTGGCAATAGCTTTGATGTAGGCTTTTATAATAGCGTTCTGGCTTCACCTTTATCGGATGAGGCCAGAACTCTTTATCATATTATTATAATGGTTACAAGGTTGCGGGTAGGCTAGTATATTATACTTTTAGTAATTATTTTGTATAAAATCACCGGGGTGACATATCCTGTTAAGAAAAAACCCCGTAAATAAATAAAGATTAAAAAAAAAAAAAAAAAAAAAAATTATTTATACCTTCTAATAATTATGCAACATTTTTTTCAAATCTTACAAATCGATAACCATTTAGCACAATGTAACTAACTTTACGTAGAAATCACAAAAAAGTAAAGATAGTTAACTTAACTCTACTGATAACTTGGAAGTACCATAACATAACACACAAAGTATTAGCTTAATGACTTTTTTATCAATATGTATTGTGTAGTAGATATTACTAAACAGATTGGAGTATTTTTTTAATCTACCCTCTACTTGAGAAATATGATTTTTGTACCACAAATTACTTGAAATTGTCCACCGGGTGCCGAGTGGGTGCGACGTGAGCCGGCGCACCGTGCCGTGGTACCACGCCATACCGTTTCACGGATTTGGGGGGCGTCGTAGTGATGTGTCCACGACCTCTTTAGTCAAATAATTTAGAACTAACTTGATATCTTTCAGATTTCGTTGCAACGATTAAGGCGCCGATTCCCTTGAGTAGCTGATTTTAAAATGAGAATCATGTCTAAATGGCTGGTCGAAAATTTTTGAAAAAAAATATGTGTTATGACTATCTTCTTAATAATTTGATCTGAGCAAATTTTGAGTTTTCTTCGTAAAACATAGTGTAATTAATTTGTAAAGTTATGTCTAAAACGGACAAAAACACGACAATCACACCAAAACCGCTGGGCGTATTTTAATGAAATTGACACCATCTCAAAGACAATTTAATTATCTACATTTTGATCTGAGCTTTTTTTTAAAGTCATAGAATAATAAGGAAAGTACAAAAAACTACTAAATTTCGGGTCGCGCGGGTGTGAAACGAGTGCGCGTTTTGTTCCCTCAAGGTCGTTGGCGTTAGTCGTCGTCTTAAGAGAAATAAACTATGACTTCAGAGGACACAGATGCGGGGGTGTACTAGTAACACTACAATATGCATTGACAACTATAAGATAATGTACTGTAGACTATAATGACAGTGGACAAATGTTGGTAACATTACTTTTAATCAATATTAAATGTACAGGTTGTAACGGAAAGATGTAGTCTTATTTTAAATACCACTTCTGCCCATGGAAATGAACTACTTTCTTCAAGGAAGTAATAGTCTATTCCCAAAAAAAATTGTGTGCCTTCCATAATCATTTTGGTAAGCTGAAGTTAGGAAACTATGTACGGAAAACATTTTTTATTTGGGAATTGTCTATGGTTTCATTGAGAATATATTTTAGTTCCATTGGAAGAAGCAGATACTTAAATATGACCACACCTTCTCGTTACATCCTGTAGGCATAGAATTAAGAAAGAAAGAAACAAGAAAAGGGTTAAAATTTCCTTTATTAGCCGCTGATTTTTGGCGTGGGGAGGGTGGGGGGGAAGGGGGGAGGTTCGGCTACCCCCCTGTACGATCCCCACCACTCGGAGCCCCATGGTTATGGAGATATCCATGGTTAAAGTTTTCAGGTTAGACAAAAAAAATTAGTAAAATTCCATCGTTTTAACGGGCGGGGAGGGAAGGAGGGAACGGGTGGTATGGGGGCTACCCTCCTGTACCATCCCTACCCCACAGAACCCCATGTATATGGAGATATCCATGGTTAAAGTTTTTAAGATTACTATTTAAGCAACAAAGTCGACGGGCTCCTATTTCTGTCTGAAGGGTCTAAAGTAACCTAACACGAAGGAGAACCTAAACTGTCCGTGTCGGGGTGCCCTAAGCTCACGAGCTCGCTTCGCTCGCTCTTGGACCAATTCACATTTTTTTACCTCGCTAATTATATTTAAGTAAAAAACATATCTAATATCTCCAAAACCATGGAGTTCCGTGGGGTGGGGATGGTACAGCGGGGTAGCCCCCCTACCCCCCTTGCCCTCTCTCCCTCCCCGCCCCATAAAACGATGGACATTTGTGGCAATTTTTTGTCTAACCTGAAAACTTTAACCATGGATATCTCCATAACAATGGGGCTCCGAGTGGTGGGGATCGTACAGGGGGATAGCCAAACCATTCCCGCCTCCCCTCCACCCTCCTTGCGCCAAAAATCAGCGGCCCATAAAGGAAAGTTTATCCAATAAAGACACTAAAAAGTGAAAAATAACTTATTTTCTGGAAGGCGATGTGCCTGTTTTACTTTCTTCGTTTTTTGACACCGGCTTCCGAAAAATAAGTTATTTTCAATGTTTTGTGTTTTACTTGAAAGTCCTTTGTATTTATTTACACAAAAGTTTTTTCTTTTACACTTTTTAGGTGTGGTAACTACTAGGCAAGTTCTATAATAAGGTATCTATTATGCACAAACTCATGCCAGAATAGCATAAAACTTGAACATAACCGGTGAAATGAGAGTTTACCGGGGTGAAATGTACACATTTGCGTACCACATTAAAGCGTACCGTTGTAATGTTATGTTATGAAATTCTATAAACAATAAACAGACATGCTATTGTAGCAATCCCGAGAAATTTTCTGTCATTTATTGAAGAGTTATGTTGTATGTCTCTAAGTTCTTTATCAAATCTTCACCAAATTTAAATGGGACCAATCTGAGAACGTACTCTTTCAAACAAAAAATTTTTTTCAAAATTGGTCCAAAATATTGACGGAGAAATGGGTGAACATACAAAAACAAATACAGTAATGGTAAGCGATGATGTAATCGACGGTGAAGCACGATTGTATATAAGTAACTTTTTTTTTTTTGTTTTCGGGGAAAACCTTCAAAAGGCGCCTGGAATTTTGGGGAAAAGACCAGGGAGTGTGGGATTTTACCGCACTAAAACTACCCCGGTGATCACCATCAGCACACCTCTTAAAAGACTACCCCGGAACACCCTCTGTGCAACGCCTGTTAGGGCACATCCCTGGGGAGGCTGAAAGAATCGCCTTCCCTGAGCCACGCTGTGCACGGCAGGACGGCACTGTGCTGCCGTCCTTCCTGAAGTCACTCGGTGGGTGGACAGAGTCCTCAATCTGACTACCCGCGACCCCGGAGTCCTGCTTGCTTATTACACAGGCGGGGTTTCGGCGTTTTAGGCATCGAGGCGGTTGCCTTTCCGACGCCTTCTTCTTCGAGCGGGATCGGCCCTCTCACGATCCCGCTCGGCGGCCTCCTTCTGGGCCATCACAGTCTCACAAAAGGAAGCCATTTCCCTTCAATTTTCGGTCTCTGCCAGCATGGCCTTCACAGATGCTGGCAGAGACAGGTCTCGCCCGATCCTGGCGACTAACACCTGCCGCTCAGAGGGCCACGCCGGGCAATCCTCGTGCGTGTGCTGTGCAGAATCAAGGTCGCCTCCATCTCAATCAAGGTCGGCAATTTGCCGTGGTCTCTCGCCCAATTCTATTCGGGTACTCACCGAAACAACCGTGTTCGGTCAGTACCTGAGTAAGCCTGTAGGAGATGCGCTCCTCTCTATTCAGCCAGGCTTCGAAGTGCGGCAGGATGGCTTCGACAACGCGCTTGCGCGAAAATTGCGGCTGCTGTAGCCGCTCTCGCCACCGCTCGAGCGCGTGTCGCCGTTCCTGCCGCCTAAACCTTACTAAAGCGACCCCTGGCACGCCTTCACCATTCCGGCGCATGGCGCGGATTCGGTTATGAACCCTTGCGTCCATGTCCGCCAAAATATCCAGCGGAGGAAAGCGTGCCAGGAGAGATGCCGCCTCAAAGGATAACGTTTGGTAACCTCGTGCGATACGAATGGCTATTCTCCGCTGCAGACTATTAATTTTAGCACTGCAGCGTCGGACACCTGATAATCTGCTTGACCAAACAGGTGCCCCATAAAGGATCATCGATCGCACGGCACCCGCGTAGAGGCGGCGAACTTCTGCCCGAGGTCCCCCGAGGTTGGGCAGCAGTCTGTACAAAGCACCCACTGCCTTTTCAACGCGGGGGACCAGTCCCTTAAAGTGCTCTTCGAGGCCCCACCGACCCTCCAAGCTTAGTCCAAGATATTTCATGTATCGACCCACCTGGACTTGCGCATCTCCAACTGTCACTAACGAGCTGGGTGGTTCTCTGCTCCCCGGCAGTTTATGGAACCATAGCGCCTCGTATAGAAGTAACCTATTCACTCTTGACTTAAAGACCCCTAGGTCCTAGCTATCGGTAAATATAGACTCCAGCAGGGAATTCCACTCCTTATTTGTACGCATAATAAAAGTATTACCAAAACGTTTACAGCACAACTACAGTTGTGAAGTGATGTATGTATGTTCGGAACCGTTTCTGAGGAGCATGCCAATTTAACTGAAGCCTTCAGCCAACTAATTTCTTTTAAAGACTGGCTTTTTTATTTTATTCTGTAATTGAAGGATTAAAACTGTTTTGCAGGGTACTAATCAACAAGGATGAATACAGAGTATTCGGTGGTGGTGCAGCGGCACTCACCAACGACACATCTGCTGATCGTGTTCGGCGTATAGCTAACATAGTCATACACCCGGAATATAATGCGAACGATGGCCTATATATTAACGAAATTGCTGTTATTATTGTAAGTTATCTGTTTGCTTTATCGAATTGAAAAGATAGAAAGAAAGGAAAAGTTTTGATTGCTACAGAAATTGACTTGCCTATAAATTACATTATGTTTAAACTGAAATCGTTGCTACGGAAGGGATTCATCAACAACGTACTGCCCAGAGGCTATAATTAACAAAAGCGTCGCAAATGCGATTGGAAAAATGTCAAAAATGTATGAGAAGGCTCTATAAAAATATCACGTGATCGATCTTTTACATTTTTGTTTTAAGAGAAAAACCATCGCAGGTAGAATGGTATTTTGCCTAGAGCCTCTAACCTCATGTTATTACTTGAGGTCGAGGCATTATAAATCATTCACTGCCTTTTTTGCCTTCATCTCCCTCTTCATGTAGCACATTTTAGATTACTCCAAAAGCGTTTCGTTTCTTCTCGCCACATATTGTCCATACTTTCATCTCACTTTCAACTTTTTGTTACTGGCGCTATTTTCAAACTTGCTCCAATAATTTAATATACTATTTTTAATTGACATAATACTTACTTATTAAAATATGCACCTTTGCGCCGGGAACAGTTAGGGGCGGGCTATTTGACTAGTAAGACAATGCTTTTATATTTGAATGCTTTATGACGTGTCATTGTGACTTTGACATGAAATTTTTAATGTCTGTGATATATAGATTAAAATATATCATTTTATAATATACATTTAAAATCCAAAAGAAATGGAAAAGGATACGAAGAAGAGGGAGGAGAAGAAAGGAAAAGTATTAAGGCGATATATACACCCCAATGCTAACGCAGTACTGGCTGTGCGCCCGCTCGATGCCAAAATATCAAAATTGAACCTCCTTTTGCAAAATATTATTTGATTTACATACGCTATGTTAGATATGAAGAAATACCAGCCATCAATTTTTCTGTGTAAAAATATTTTTAACATCCAATTCGTTTTGGAGGAGTTTCCAAAAGTTGCGAAAATTATCGTGTTGTTAATTATTTTTTTAAAGCAAAACTACTAGTTACACGGCAAAACCTTGTGTTCAAAATTATGTAAATGAAGCAGTTATAAATATATATTTTTTTCAAACCTTTTAACCTATCCGTTACTAAGGAGTATGCTTTAGAAAGTTGCCGTTTTACGGCACTAAAGCGTATGTAGGCCTTAACTAATAGCCGTAATATCATCTTTTAATTAATTTATTTCAGCTTGGAACACCGTTTTTAAGCAACACAGTGACAACACTGCCGATAAGAGACATTGGAATCGCAAATATGGAAACATGCATTATTGGTGGTTGGGGCGTAAGTTACATTTTACCCATTTAAAATTTAATTTTAACCATCGAGAAATTCGTCGCTAAATAATAACAGCCCACGACGCGACGATCGCCACGGGTCGGTCCTTCCTAGATTCTATATTAAGGCGCCTCCCCGAGCAAAACGCCGCGCTATTCGTTTTTGTGCAGTTTTTAGGAGCTATCTACTCTTTATTTAAAAAGAAATATCAATTAATAAAAATACATTAAATTTCTACATAATGTTGATTCTAAAATTGTAGTACACTTTTTTTTTTAAAGAGTTATATGTTTCACTAATCTCCTTCCAACAAAACCATAAAAATGTGAAATAATTATTGATAGCATGCATCTCCTCGTAAAGCGTTCATTAATTATTTTTTATACTAACACTAATGGATAGACAATTTGATAACGAACATTTTGTTAGTTTTATTTTTTTCAAAAGACCAATATTCGATTTTATAAATATTTTATTCTAAAATCCAGGCGTATTCACTACTGTAATTCATGCGCCAACAGTGCCGCTATCTCATGCTGATTTTTTGGTCAGGGTACGGCCTTAAAAAAAATACAACCGACTTCCAAAAAAAGACTACAAAGTGAAAAATAACTAAAATAACTTCCATTTCGGAAGTCGGTGTTTTTGTATGAAATTGAAGTTATTTTTCTCTTTGTAGTCTTTTTTTTGGAAGTCAGTTGTATGATTTGTAAAAAGCTTTTTCTTTGACTTTTTGGTGGTACCTAAAGAGCAAGTTCTATAGTAAGGTACCTATAAAGCACAAACTCATGCCGGAATAGATTACCCGAATAACTAAAACTTGAATGTTCAAGTTTTAGTTATTCGTTTCACCGGTTATGTAACCGGTGACATGAGAGTGTATTAGGGTGAATTGAACGCATCTGCGTACCCCTTTAGAGCTTACCAGCGTGACGTTATGTTATGAAATGGCGTAAACAATTAACAGCCATGCGATTGCAACAATCCCGTGAGATGTGCCGTTGTTTATTGAAGAGTTCTGTTGTATATCTCCGAAGTTCTTCATCAGATATTAACCAAATTTAAATGTGACCACATTGGAGGCGCCAGTTTTTAAGAATCATTAAAATCAGTTCACCTTGTAAAAAGTTTTGAGGTGACATACATAAAAAAAATACATTCGAATTGAGAACTTCTTCCTTTTTGAAGTCGGTTTAAAATGAATTGAATCAGTTGTGGACCGTTTAACTTCTAATACAAATAATATGTTCTGCCCACTTCAGTTTTGATTGATTGTGACTGCACTTTTGTAACTTCCATTCATTACATTACTTTTCTTTATTTTCATTTACTTTCTTTGTAAATGACGTATTTTTTACAACTTATGGTTTTTTATTGATGGGTACACTATTGACGTCTGGATCAATGTGGGCGCACAATGAGACGATGTGCCAGTAGTATATGGGCATACAAATATCACCAAACTTGATATGCGGGTGGTATGGCTTCAGCTTTTACCCAGGACACGCCGGATGCCCGGTAAGAACTTATTGTAAACTATTAATGAACATCCCCTTTTATTGCACTTTTTATTAGTGAAAAGACAGAAGCAGACAGCAACCTTGTTTTCATACTTTTCCTCTTCACTTAAACGCAAAATGTTTACTTTATAAGTAGCTCTTGACTTATAATGCAATATACTAATTAATAGTAAATTATTTACAAATAAATTGGGAAGGAGGCAGGAAGAAGAAGAATAAATTATTTACCACTTTAATTTGTCACTGATGACTGAGCAGTGGTGGTCCAGTGGTTACGGCCGTACACTTACATGAGTTAGTTCGTCGGTTCGAACCCGGGCAGGCGCTTTACTTTTTATAAATTATTTCATTATCACTGCCCTCAAAACGGTAAAGGAAAACATCGTGAGGAAAACGGCATGTCCTAGAACCCAAAATTCAAAGACATGACTAACCCGCACTGGGCCCGCGTGGTGGATTGCGGCCCATTCCCACTCTTACAGAGAGGAGTCCTGTGTCCCAGCATAGGGAATATTAAAAGCTTGATGATGATGAAAATTGTTATTTTATAGCATTCTCCCTAAACGACCATACAAAACCCCAGCCATTCATTTTGGGATGGAATCGAATGATTTTGAATATGTGTGCATGACAGATACCGCCTCTCTTTTGTTGTCGCGTTAAACGGGAGACATTTTCTTCGAAATTTATATATATTTTAACTATAATATTTTTTTTTTGTTACGAATATTAACAATGAATAATAATTTACCAATTTATTTATTTGTAGAAACATGGCTTTGTTATCGGATATAGTCAAATTCAAATAATTTCTTCCAATAAAAAGTATAAAATGAGTTTTGAAGGCGGTGGTATTTCTTTAAAGATGCTTTTTGATGATTGTTGGTATTATTTTTTATGAATTCATATATTTCCAGGGCGATGAAGGCGGTCCGTTAGTCTGCCAAGATGATCTCGTGGGTCTTATTAGTGATATCAGGGGCTGCGCAACTAACCCACCACGGCCCCATTACTATGTCCGTGTCTCCAGCTACACTACATGGATCAATAATGTTCTTGCCCTACCAATACCTGAGCTTGGACCTGAGCCTTCAACGGTGCCTCCACCGACGACGACGACTACTCCCGCTCCTGGCGCAGCGTTCAAGTTTCAGCCTGGAATGATTTTGTTAGCAGCGATTGCTGTTACTCAAATTATGACCGACAATGTCTTATATTAGCGGCTAGCTGCCCCACGTGGCTTCGCTCCTGTCAACTGGCTAACTACCTACCCTACATAAATGGATGTTGCGTAACTTTAACCGCAGCGCACGCAACGGAAGCACTCAAAAAGGATTTTGTCCCGTTTTTGCAACATTTTTCATTTATGCTCCTATCCTATTGGTCGTAGCGTGATGTTATATACTCTATAACCTTCCTCGATAAATGGACTATCATCATCATCAATCATCAATACATATAATAAATCTGTAGAAAAATATTTTTTGTACATCGAAAATATTTCCAAAAAAATTGCCAGGGTGTTAAAGGATAACCAACAGAACCTATTTCCGGCATTTTTGGAATTTTTGTCTGTTTGCCTGTTTATTTGTGCACGCATCACGTGAAATGTAAGAAACCAATATAAATAACTTTTATACATAATAATTGTGCGTAACTTGAAGAATTACTTAGTTTTTGTTTCATCGCAATCGGTTCACTCTATCAAAAGTTAGATGAATTTAAAGTGTTCATAAAGTGTAATGATCACAACACACCCAATTCAGATACTCGGACAGTTGAACTCGATATTCGATAGATGGCGTTGTGCATTTGAAGTCATTTTCTGAATGGCGATGTTAAAATTCTCCGCGAAAGAATCGAAGCCGTGGGCACAGCTAGTACAACATAAAAATAATTGTTCAATTTCATTTTTTTTTCATTTCAAACAAACAAACAAACAAACACTTCAGCTTTATAATATTAGTATAGATTTGTAGAACGTTGAGAAATGATGTATGGTTATATTGTCATTTTGACCATCGCCATTGCTGACATCGAATGACACTTGTCTCGTCTCTTCGTCTATCGCATCCCGAATAAACTGTGGGCTAAAGTAGCATAGAGCTGAAGCACTAGACAAGTGACACTCTATCATCAAAACCAGTCCCATTAGATAGGTAGAGTGCGCGCAAGATAAGTCTGCGCGCGACGGGTGGCGTGCTTAATGTTGCCAGCTTATCTGATCTTTTTTCCTTCATCAATTCAAATTAAGCATAATTAATTACTAGTTTCTTCTACTTGCATAGAATATGATGAAAAAAGCTTCATGAAATTATTGTAAATCTTTTATTGAATACTTAGTAGTTTCTTAAATTTGGTCTAACAATGGTCCTGCAGTGGCTAATACCGTCCATTTCAATTCTTTTTTAATTTCTTCAACAATTTTTGAAGAAGCTGCACCCTCTTGAGTTATTTTTGTGACGGTGCGTTCAGAAACGCCTAAAACAAAATAGCATATATAGTATGATGCATTATATTACATGATGCCGGTCCTGTCCCGCTGGTATATTTATGTACCACCCAAAAACCAATACTGTGAGGCACCGGTAGTACGAAAATTTAGGGAAATTTTAGTATAATGGTATCCCTAAAAGTTACCTGTCAAATAAGCAAAGCGGGCTCTATCTTTGTAGAACGGTACCGTTTGCCCGTTATTGTATTAATCACTTCAAGAAAACATCTCTGCCAACACTTTAAATTACTTTTGGCATAATGATGGCGATTACTTACTTCGGAAACAAATAAAAACACGGAATACAACACACTCTCTTGACACCTGACATAAATGACAAACGATTAGTTCCGATTTTGGCCGCGCGCAGACTTATCTTGCGCGCACTCTAGGTAACAATGTATTAAACCGACTGCGTGACGCAAAGGAGTGTTATATATTTTTCAGTTTATGTATGTATGTTTGTTCTTGTGTGGCATCCAAGAAACTGAACGCGTAGGCCGATTTTGATTATTCTTACGACAATTGCCTTACAAGCCTACCAAGTAAGCAAGCTGATAGAGCATTGCAAGTGTCAATAAAGACATGAAAGTAATCAAAATTTTTCACTGACACCCAGACGCCGTATTAAAAACCGGCCAAGTGCGAGTCGGACTCGCGCACGAAGGGTTCCGTACCATTATCGCAAAAAACGGCCAAAAAATCACGTTTGTTGTATGGGAGCCCCACTTATATTTATTTTATTCTGTTTTTAGTATTTGTTGTTATAGCGGCAACAGAAATACATCATCTGTGCAAATTTCAACTGTCTAGCTATCACGGTTCATGAGATACAGCCTGGTGACAGACGAACTGACAGACAGAAGGATCGCGGAGTCTCAGTAATAGGGTCCCGTTTTTACCCTTTGAGTACGGAACCCTAAAAACAGAAAAAAAACTACGAACTAAGTCAAGCGGAGGATCGTTGAATAGGTATTTTAAAATTAGTTTGAGGTTTTTTACATGATTTTTAGGGTTCCGTACCCAAAGGGTAAAATCGGGACCCTATTACTAAGACTCCGCGATCCGTCTATGTGATGTATTTGATTTTTTTTCTTTGTTGCCGCTATAACAACAAATACTAAAAACAGAATAAAATTAATACAACAAACGTGATTTTTTTGCGATAATGGTACGGAACCCTTCGTGCACGAGGCCGACTCGCACTTGGCCGGTTTTTTTCATTTTAAATAACAGTTGAGGATATAAAACGATTTAAAGTTGGTAAACAACCATTCTCGCTAATTATCGTACCTCTTTTAAACCGCTAGACGGATTTATACAATTAAGGTTACACTAGTCGAAAATTCTTCCATACAAACGTAGTCTGGGGATTATGCCACTGTTTGACGATGTACGTTCAAAATAAAAAGTGATATAAATTTGTTTCATTATTATCTAGCCCTAGGAAGCAAAAAAGTAAAAAAAGAAAATATTTGAAAGTTATGAGCGTCGAAAGTTCCACATTTCGACACTAATTTTAACGCATTTTTGGGCGCAAATAAATACCATAAGAAGACGGAAAATTGCAAAAGGGCCTCCATACAGGGATAGATTAGTAGTTCAAAAATGCAAATAATTTTATTTTGAACAGATACGTCTAATCATTTTTTCATGATATCCAGACTCCCAAAGGTCTCTTTATAAAATTTCGAGCGCTCGGTTTCGTCCTAATTCATTATCCATTTCGTTACAAATTTGCAAGTGTGTATTCGTACGCGAACTAGCTTCCTACTGCTCATCACAGCATCAATCTCTTCCGCACGTGTTGTCGGTTGATATAAAATGCATTTTAACCCCGCGCACAAAATAGTTCGTGCCGTTGACTAGTGTAACCTTAAGACATCGTTAGATAAATCTTGAGCGCGAGAAGTGACGTTAATTTAACAAACATATTGAATTTTGGGTCCCATAATGTGAGGGTCCCAGCTTTATTCTGCCAAATCCATCGAGTGGTGTATCAAAATCTAGGGTTTTAGAGGTACTAACAAAAATATAAAAGTAAATCGCAAAATGTATACGAGTAACTAAAAATTTGTAAATAAAAAAGTGGTACTTATTAAATTTACTTTTTGTTTTATTGTTCTATCGTTATTATATATTGAGATTTTATCGATTAATATATCCTAACCACTTGTGTTTTCGACGTGATTTCAATCTTATTAGTGAACAAGGAATTTGTCCATGTACACTGACAAGATTGTAAAAACATTACCTATCGCACCCAAAACATTATTATCTAACTGGCAACGTGTTTTTAGGAATTGTCGTTTTTATATCGACTTCCGATACTAAATGATTATTTACTAGCTTCTAAAACTGCGTTCTTAACAGTTTTAGAAGATGTTGCTATAACAGACTTATAGTCTATCTCTGTGCCAAAGTAACAAACATCCATTCATCCAAACTTTTGCATCAATAATTTTAGTATAGATTGTGTCTCTCAAGTCTAAATTAAGTTGAAATTCAACCCTAGTTGAGAGTTGTAAGTGTGTAATTTATTCACACTGGTTTGACGAGTCTTGTATGAGTTGTGCGCTTAGGACTTTGAAGTTGGTTGCTTCAAATTCTTGGTGCTTCAATATTTAGGTACCTTCAGTGTGGATAAACGTGTTTTGGCATATATAGTACGACATCAATTATATGTAGCATCGAAAAAATTCGTATTACTGCCGATTTACATAACACAATAGAAGTCACTCACCATCACATTCAATGCTATTCGCGCTATCCCGTCTCAGTTCAACCAGAGACAGCGATTTGAATATTACCAATTACAATGTTACCAATTGTTATCAGTTCGGAAGTGATCGGTTTTAAGAATTTGCCCGATGTTACATCTAATTTGTGTCTTAGTGTACACTTCCACACACTAACTTCAAAACGTAACCCTCCTTGGGCAGTCGGGTAAAAATACCTGACGGTACACAAATTCTACATCGCGCGTACAAAAGTAACCGAAAAAGATATTGTAGCTTGCGATAGTTTTTCTTACTAGCAACAAAACTAGTTTTGTATTATTTTATTAAATTTTAGATTATTTAAAAAAAAACATTATTTGACAATAACAACCATCAGGTCCGCCAAATACAAGACCCGTCTGGTCGGCGAATCGTCTTTTTAACACGCTTTTATTAGCTTGGTATGTATGTATCTATGTATCAATGTAACAGAATCTTTGAACGTGATTTTCACCCCCGTCAAAACGTCGGATTGATTTGAAACTTTGCACACGTATCAAAGACCGATGACAATGATTTAAATAGTTTGTCCCATTATCCTTACCAGGATCTTCAGGGTTAGCGACTTTTTAGTTCAATTTACCATTAAAACGTGTTTTTTAGTTTTTAGAACTACAATTTATTGCAAGGGAGGTTGTAAGAATTTACACCACAATTTTTTTTTTTTATGTTCAATAATTGTTTCTTCTCAGTAAGGCTTCCCATAAAGAGAAACACACATTGTTGTTCACATTTCGATTCGATACTATTTCTAACGTTGAAAAGGCCATTATTTCAAAGCGCGTGTGAGGTTTATTGAGAAGAATGTGTATCTGGTTCATACAAGAGAACGGGTACACATTCTACCTAGTTCAGTCGGTAAATGCAATTTTATTTCCTTCCTGATTCATCGATCGATGGATGGATGCTTTCTCTAAATCTGACTGGCTTTTAAAAACTGAAAGTCACAATAGACTTCATCAGATTTAGTGAAAACTATAGTATTTATGTTATTTTGCGTCAAGTTACACCCGATAAAACCAAAACTCTAGTTTTTATGCAATTCGATTGGTTGGCTCCACCCCTCTTTTCTACGCTCCGCGCCAAGTGGACAGGCAACCAAAATGAAAATGAACGGCCCTGCACGTTAAGTAATCTTTTTGTAAATCTGAAAGTGTCCCTTGGGGCTTCTATCTGAAACTTTTCGTCCTGAATATGCTTACTCAAAAGTTGTGCTGGTTTTTCCTATATTAGTACATTCAGCGGCAAAAGTTTAAAGACAAACGTGATAATTAATAACTCACATTTCAGCCACAGTATACCAAAAGCACACTCCAACTTTAAATTCTTTAATCCTACCCACAAAAAAATAAAAACAAATAACGATCGCACAAAAAATGGAAACAAAAGTTAACCCGTAAAACTTAGAGGCGGGTACAAAAAACCCGTGACGCTTTGTACACAGTTAATTTAAGCAAAAAGTTAATTCAAAAAGTTAATAACATAATGTCCGTTGTTTTGAACGCAAACGGGTTCGGGTAATGAAGCGTGCACGTGAGCTGTTAAGGGTTAGTCGGTTAGAATTTCAATTTTTGGAAAATATGGCGGCCTCGGCCACAAAAATCATCCTCCCACCTAAAGTAAGGCTGCCTATCCACTTGGCGTGGAGCGGAGAAAATAGGATTGAGCCAACCAATCGAATTGCATAAATATTTACTCCGACGCGCGAACGGAGTTTTTATGCAATTCGATTGGTTGGCTCCGCTCCTCTTTTCTTCGCTCTTTGCCAAGTGGACAGGCAGCCTTAGAGGGTTCTACCCTACGTTTGTAAATTTTTAGTCTCTAACCAAGAACACTATAACTACTAAACTAACTTGGCAACTAAGCTAACTTCCTTTTCTGTGGTTTATTTTGACTTGGTTAGATCTTTATGTCAAAATATTACTTTTTATAAAACACTCAAGAAAGACATATCTTTAGTAGCTTCTAGCACCCCGTGAACACAATTTGGTTCATTCAAGTCTACAAAAAATCCCGTTCATTTTGAAAGGTTACGGGTATTTCTTTGGTATTACGTTCGTTCTATTTAAACATCCTTGAGAATGCACCTCGTGGAGAGAAAAGGATTTAATTCTACTCGTTTTCTGCTGGGTTTAGTCACAGATATAAATCTAACTAGATCGCGCATTCCCTCCATATGCATGAAAATCCAGGCGTGCGATTTTACACACAATTTAAGAACAAATTTGCTTACCGATTAAAAAAAATGTTTTCACTGTTTCGACCAACTGTCGCTGTAGAGTTTTTACATCTCAATAACTAGGGCTATTTCTAGATTTCAGTTTATGCTGTCCAGTCTCAAAGTAAGAGCATTGCTCTCAATTTTAGGCTCTTTTTACAAGCTTTTCTTACCTGTCCCGATGTCTGTAACCAAATAATGCAAGTTTAATTTAACACATTTCCTAGTGTCCAATCGAGGTGAAATTTGGCACACACGTTTCTTTATCGTGACAATGCAATTTTAATATAAAATAATGTATTTAAGAGAGGATCATGACGGGATATAAACGTCAGGATAAAATTTGAAACATAGATCTCAGAGAAAAAACAAAACTCACCGACATACTCACAAGAATCGATCTGCAAAAGTGGAGATGGTCAGGACATACGATGCGTAACAAGAATAGCACCAAAGAGACAATAAAATAAATCGGGGAAGAGAGCCCTCAAGGTGGGAAGAAAAAATGGAGAAGGGTCGCCCAAGATAGGCACCAGTGGAAATCATTGGAGGATGCCTTTGCCAATAGGCACATGGAACTAAGAGACATTTGATAATTTATTTTATATTTTAACTATAGAAATATATCTACTCGGAATAAAGGGCTTTATTATTATTAATAAAAGCAAAGCGAGGCATAACAATAGCAAAGCATTGACACACAAAGTACATACATTCGCGTTATCTAGTTAGATGCATATCTGTGGTCCATTTTGTATTAGAGTTTTTTAAAGTGTTTCTCGCGTATTTTCTGAGTCGTTTGAACATTTAGTTTGGATTTTCTGCTTAGAAAGTTACGTATGTAGTTGGTTTTATACAATTAAGGGGATAATAAGATTGTAAAGGGGTGCTTGTGGAGTTTTAATGGTCGAAGAGTTTAAGCTTGCGTTATAAAGAGGTTTGTTGAGAATTGTTTGTTCTTTTTTTGTAGATGTTTTTTTTTCTGGAATTACTGATACGTTTAACCATATTTGCTTCTAAGAGGAGCTCGTGGCTAAATAATAACAGCCGCACGGGTCGATCATCAAGGTTAAGCAACGCTTGACGAGGTCGGTCAGTGGATGGGTGACCATTTCAATATACCAAGTTTCCTCCATGCCTCGGAAAGCACGTCAAGCCGTTGGTCCCGGCTGTCATTTGAAGACCATTGACAGTCGTTACGGGTAGTCAGAAGCTTGAGATCTGACACCAGTCGTGATAGGTTCGTCTGAAGTCACGGCATTAAGCTGAGCAATGACCTATTCTTGCACAGATGCGACGCACAGCCTATTTGTTTTTGTTGTTTTCCACTCAGTAATCGGCATTTTGTTTAATGTTTTGTTTGTTTTTATTTGGTAATGTCGAAACATATTACGCAAGTAAATTGTCTTTGGCCTCTCACCCACAGATATAACGGTGTATTGCTCTCATCAAGCAAGAGACAAAAAAAAAAATTTTTCGTTTTAAATACGAGGCTTTTGGCTAATTTGTACCTATAGTGATTGCCACCCTTTATTTTGTATTGTGCGTTTAGTTTGTGCAGAATAAACAATTTTTCTTTCTTTTCTTTCTTTTCTTTTCAGTCTTGCCAAGGGGTACCGTGTTACCCAGTTACTGGGTTGTGGAGGTCAGATTGGCAGTCGCTCCATGTAAAACACTGGTACTTAGCTGAATCCGGTAAGACTGGAAGCCGACCACAATATAGTTCGGAAAAAGGCTAGGCAGATGATTTGCTTCTAAGATCAAAATAATCAATATCAAAGTTCTGGCCCAAGAAACTTAAACGTAAATTTCAACAAAACAACAGCATTAATTATCAACTGTTCCACAATAAATAACTCGCGTACACCTAATTAACCTGATAACATTTTCGTATTCAATACCGAAATCTATTCTCTGAAAATTTCAGCACGTAAAACTAATTTATTTGGACAATTTATGAGTGTCAGATAAAAAGTAAAGTAATTAGCCATTTAGACGTTTAACACAAATATAGTTACAGAAGGTTGGCTCCATACAACAAGCGGAAACGCACGCACACATAATCACGCTTCACGTACAGCGAGTGCAAGCACACGCGAAGTCGCGGCCGGCATTTGTTTTGGATCGCCGTACATACGCGTCTATATGTGCGTGCGACTGTTTTTTTCTCGTTGTATAGAGTTGATCTTCTGTACTTATTATTTTTTGTGGTTTTAGAGTATACCTTTCGGAGTTATGAGTCTGTGGTACTGTGTTGATTTATTTTAATACGATGGATCGGTCTTTTGGATCTTGTAGAGCGAAATTGGGTTAAGTTTTAGGAGTCATTTAGTGCATTTTAACTTATAAATCCCTCAGATTACTGATTAGACTCTTACTTAAGGCGGCTATAGTGAATAGTGATGGAGTCTGCCTGCTTTGAGATAATAATTATAATAATTTGCTCACAATGTAGCATATTTTATCCATAATTTCAGACGGAAGACGTCCACTGCTGGACATAGGCCTGTCGCAAGTGTCACTTTATCGACCTGTCCTATGCATCTCTCATACATTGGATTCCCGCAACCTTTAACCAGGTGATGATCTACCAGTCTACCCAAAAGGAGGCCTTCCAACGGTGTGTTGTCTCGAACACGGTCGCCACTCCAGAACTTTTCACCCCCATTGACCATCCGTCCTGCGAGCAATGGGTCCAACGCTGTGTTGTCTCGAACACGGTCGCCACTCCAGAACTTTTCACTCCCATTGACCATCCATCCTGCGAGCAATGGGCCCTGCGACTGCCAATTATATTTTATTCACTTTCTAAATTTGACTGGCTTATTCTTGCGCTATGAGTTTTATATTCATGGTCGAAAAAATAACTGCTACGTGCAGGTTCGCCCTCGTGAGAAGTGATTTAGCCCAAGGGAACGTACCATTCAACAGTTGGGGCATGATTGATAATAAAACTTAAAGTTTCCAAATTTGTAATATTAGTATGATATTAAAATCAAGACAACCATGATTCACATTAAACTTGTCACCATCACAACGACAATAGTAGTTTATGCAACAGTCATATAATAGGGGTTATTAAAACACGAGCGTAGGTTTATCACATGATGGTTGACGGTTTATCTGATAATAATATGACGCGAGTGTTTTAATACCTAATTATATGCCGTTGCATACACTATTTTATCTTCACTCATACAGTTGAAATAAAACAAAAATGGAAACGGAAAAATCTCGAAAAAAATATGTGGTATGGCGGGCAATTTAGATTCTCACTGCACATGACATGACATTGCACAGCGCGCGCATCCAAAGACAATGACACAATTTTTCTACATTAAGTCAATGAGCGCCAATAAATTAAAAAGTAAAAGTGTGCTATACAAATTAAAAAGTTATTTTATGATGCAGTTGTTTGAAAATCGAAGGAATATGTTGCACTGAATGAGTTTTTTTTTTTTAATTTACCTATCCACGAATATAAAGTATGTGTTTATACAATATTGTTTGAATTCATATTTGGAACATTACGTTGTGAGTGTAGATAAACATAATATCCTGACACACTTAACATTCTACCCCAAAATATCAAAACTTTCCACAGCTTCCCCTTAACCATTATATGAACAAAACTCTAATTTTGCAGCCGACGCCCGCAAATATGATGGATTGGTTGTTACGCAACTCATTAGGCATATGTGTAGGTTTTAAGGGTTATTGATCACCCGCGTTCTAATCCCCGAAAAACCCTGAAAAGGATCTTTCTTCAAAAGATTAGTTTACCTACCTACTTAGTCGTATGTAATTTTGTCGCTTTTACTTTTAGGTACATTACAATTTCAAATAGCTGAATAGGGGCTCTAGTCATTCTAACAGCCTGGTCAAACCTCATAATTATAATTGTGGAATTGGGTAGTTGAACAAAAAATATCTATTTAGTTCGTCAGTTAGTTACCCTAAAAATATTGGACATGTATTTTTCCTTTTCCATCATCATCTGCCTAGCCTTTTCCCAACTTTATTGGGGTCGGCTTCCAGTCTTACCGGATTCAGCTAAGTACCAGTGTTTTACATGGAGCGACTGCCTATCTGACCTCCACAACCCAGTAACTGGGTAACACGATACCTCTTGGCAAGACTGGTGTCAGATCTCAAGCTTCTGACTACCCGTAACGACTGTCAAAGATCTTCAAATGACAGCCGGGACCAACGGCTTAACGTGCTTACCGAGGCACGGAGGAAACTCGGTATATTGAAATGGTCACCCATCCACGGACCGACCTCATCAAGCGTTGCTCAACCTTGATGATCGACCCGTACGGCTGTTATTCCCAAGTAAACAAAAAAATACGAAGATACAGTGCGTTGAAATACCAGAATTCGAAAGACTAGAGCCCCCAGTCAGCTATTTGAAATCGATCTTGATAAGAAGATTAGCCAGCTGGACTCTGCATTACCGAGAGCCAGCTGTTACCAGGGTGCGCCGGGCGTTTTATTATGATCCGAACGCCGCTCGGCGAGGCTCTTCTCATGCACCCTGAAGGACCATTGTAACAAATTACAACGCTGCAAATTAGAACGCTGTTGACGTGACTGAATTCTGGTCAAACCTTTTATAAACGTGGAATACAACAAAATATCTATTTATAAGTTTTTAAACTGTCATGGCCACTAACACTAACATTAACATTAAAAGCGGGCTATTTACCATGTTGGTTTTTACAAACAGTAAACATGGTAAATATCCCGCTTTTAATGTTAATGTTAATATCTATTTAGTTCGTCAGTTAGTTACGCTAAAAATATTGGACATGTATTTTTTCTTTTCCCACGTAAACAAAAAAATACGAAGATACAGTGCGTTGAAATATCGTATTACGTCACGTTGTGCTACACTTTTTACTGACAAAGTGACCTCACGAGCCCCTACTTCTGAAGTTTGATGCACGTTATCTTTGTTCTTTAGTTCTTTAAAATATAACGTTGCGCCACACTAGGAATTTCTCCTGTATCGTGGGTGCGTTTACAAACATATAATTTCACATACACAAACACCCAGAGCCGGAACAACTATTTGTAGATCAAACAAATATTTGTTCCGTGTGGGAATCGAACCCGCGACACTTGAGAAATGTTATCATACCCTGGAGGACTATTTTAATGATAATACTATTTGATTAAATTCTGTAATTTTATAAATTTATATTATTAATGTTGACTTGGATGACTATTTTAATTTTGGATGACTATTTGATTAAATTCTGTAATTTTATTAATTCATAATTATTATTAATGTAACGAATAATTTCTCGCATATTCTTTTGTTATGATCTTCTTGTGTGTGCTTTTTGTTTTTCTTTCTTGTAGTGGACATTATTAAATTGATTATTTTAATGTATTTTGTTAACGTAAAATTTTGTTAACTTTGACGAACCTGACTTTAATATTTGTATGTCAACAATGACAAAGCATAGTGCAACACTTATCTATTTAAGACCTTGACATGTATGATTAATGTATATATGTTCTTCACCTATGTTTCACAAATAAATAATTCTGATTCTGATTCTGATTCTGACACGCAGCGCAGCAGTCAATCGCTCAACCACTGCGCCAACCGTGCGCCCAAAATTGACAATTTTTAACATCCATATTATCGATACGACGAGAAGAAGATGATTGTCGAAATGCCAAAATGTTAGGGATTGTCACATGACACTTCGACTATAGCCATCGCTGAAAAATTACACTTTTTCTAGATAAGAAGACATTTATTCGATACAGACACAATACAACAGTAGAGTAGTCAGATAGGAAACGCCGACCTCATCTAGTTTTAAAAATATGATCGACATGTAAAAGTGTTTGTACAAACCAACTTACAGAAATAAAATCATTTATCATTATCATTTAACAGCAAACAATCACAAAGAGCCAAAAAACGTGCAGCAGAGTCCATGTAGGGATACTATCTACCAACAAGTAGGTTGCGGTGCCGCTTGAGCGACATCGCAACTGAGGCGGGCCGCGATGTCGTATGGCGCTTCCCATACTCATACGATATCATGGCTGAGAGTTGGACGCCGCGGTGGGAGAGGAGTGCCGGTATTGCGGTGCACCGCTCTCCCTACCTTTTGTGGCCTGGACGGGGTCGCCACCATCTGATAGCGGACGCGGTGGGGCCGCATGGGAATAGGAGTATCGGTATAGGGTTGGCCGCTCTCCCTATCCCCTGCGGCCGTACAATGGTAGGTGGCGGGGCTATAGAACTTGATCCGTCACAAGGGATCAAAGTTGCCCATACACGGGGTCGTTTGGCACCCATGAGCTGGTTTGGTCCCTGGGGTGGTCACGGCGTACAGTTTGTTTTGGTACGCCGGTCTACTACACCGGCTACTCCTCAGAGGAGGATCCGGTGATGGACAGCAGCGGCAGGTTCGCGGTGAGTGCTAACGCTGCCCGTGTTCCCGTTATAAGCGGCACACCGTGGAGTTTTTGTGAGTTGGAGTCCGACATGACTGCACTATCTCCTCGTGGTAGTGCAGTATGCATGAGTATTTCTTCATGCTTAAAAAAAAATTACACGACAAACGTAAACTCACGCCCCTTCCCCATGGGATTAGACAGATACTACAGAACGCCACCTGATACGATCCATATCAAACTGCACACAAACAACCAATGACAAGTGCAATATTAGTTATTTGGTTATCACTGCATTTTTGATTTTATTATCGTGTCATTAATTCGAAGATCGATAAAATTTCAACACAATTTCCATCCGAATACACTTTTATAAAAGTTTTGGTTTCTTTAAGTTGTAGAGGAGCTCCTGGCTAAATAATAACAGCCGCACGGGTCGATCATCAAGGTTAAGCAACGCTTGACGAGCTCGGTCCGTGGATGGGTGACCATTTCAACATACCGAGTTTCCTTCGTGCCTCGGAAAGCACGTTGAGCCGTTGGTCCCGGCTGTCATTTGATGATCTTTGACAGTCGTTACAAGTAGTCAGAAGCTTGAGATCTGACACCAGTCTTACCAAGGGGTATCGTGTTACTTAGTTACTGGGTTGTGGAGGTCAGATAGGCAGTCGCTCCATGTAAAACACTGGAACTCAGCTGAATCCGGTAAGATTGGAAGCCGACCCCAATATAGTTGGGAAAAGGCTAGGCAGATTGATTGGTTTCTTTAATGTTATCTTTTAATTTACCTAATTGTTAAAAAGCACAAATCTCAAGCTAACAAAACAATTACTCATAAACCAATCACTAACTCAAAACCATGACAATCTAATTTAAGAAACAAAAAATCTTTTATGCAAATAACAATAAGAGCCACATTTTCCTTCGCAACCCTTAGTTACGATTATTATCAGTATCTTGAAAGATTAATCCCCATTTTGTGGAAAACAAAGTCGACGTAATGTAAACGATACGGGCGTGACAGGTGGGTACCGGCAGCAGAGGTGGGACACTGTCGATGGAATATACGATACCTGAGAACAAATTCCCGTATTTTTAAAGGAACGTTTCGCAGTCGCAATCTGTTATAAATACTTTTTTACATAAAAATACTACCGATTTCCAGAAAGTGAAAAATAACTTTATTTTTGGAAGTCGGTGTCTTTTGTAGGTACCATTTTTTTGCGTTACGGACACGTACTTCCAAAAATAAAGTTATTTTTCACTTTGTAGTTTTCTGGAAGTCGGTAGTATTTTTTTGTAAAAAAGTTTTTTTATTTTTCACTTTTTAGTTGTACCTACCTAATAGGCAAGTTGTTTAGTAAGTTTCCTATAACGCCAGAATAGATTGCCCGAATATCATAAAACTTGAACAAAACCGATCAAATGAGAGAACTGCTTACCCCTTAAGAGCGTACTGGCGTGATGTTATGTTATGAAATGGTATAAACAATAAACAGACATGCGATTGCAGCAGTCCCGAGAGATTTGCCGTTATTTATTGAAGAGTTCTGTTGTATATCTTCGAAGTTCTTCATCAGATCTTCACCAAATTAAAATGGGACCAATTTCGAAACATACTCTTTCAAACAAAAAATTTTTTTTTTAAATCAGTCCTTAATTGACGGAGATATCGGTGAACATACATAAAAAAAAACATACAAGAAGTCGAACATAGAACCTCCTTCTTTTTCGAAAGTCGGTTAAAAAACACCTCTATCTTTTAATTTCTGAATGTGCGTTTTTGTTTTTACCGACTTCTAAGAAAAGGAGGTTATCAATTCAACACGTATGTATATCATATTGTTTGATTTGCACAATATTCACATCTGTTACTCTGTGTAATCTTCTAAATACGTGTGCCAAATTTCATAAGTTTATGTATGTATGTTTGTTTGTCCACGCATACGAGTATCTCCGAAACTGATATTCTGATCGTTATCATTCTTTTTGTATTAGATTAGGTGTCTCTCAACTTAGGGAACAGTATAAGTAGGGAACGCACTGAACGTTTTTAAAATACTTTCATTATACGTACAGCTAAGGAGTGGAATTCCCTACCGGAGTCTGTTTCCAGATAGCTACAACCTCGGGGTCTTTAAGTCAAGAGTGAATAGGTTACTTCTGGGCAAGCGTGTTACATCGTCGACCACATCATCGCTTACCATCAGGTGAGATAGGAGTCAAGCGCGAGCCCATTTAAAATATAAAAAAAAAGTTTCATCTATTTCGGCTCAGCATTTTTCAAACCCGAACCCGACCCGACCGAATTCCTTAACGATAAATAGCACAAATGTGTAAATTTAGTTATTATGGGTATTTTGTCAGTCCTTTAGGTACCTTACTATAAGCACTTGCTCACTTTTAGTAATGGAGTACCAAAACTAAAAAGAGAACATCTAGACGCACTGCAAGTTACCATCCTCACCTAGTTGCTATTCCACCAATTCGCACCAAGCGCTTCCAAACATCCTTCATAATGCGCACTGCAAAAGAGTGGAACTCACTGCCTGCGTCTGTTTCCGAACGCATACAACCCGAATCTCTTCAAAGTTAGAGTGAACAGGCTTCTTCTAGGTAAGCTCACTCCATCGTCGACTTTGTCTCTGTCACCTCTGACCTAGACTAGAGTCAAGAGCAAACCCATCTCAGATAAAAAAAAAAAAGAAAAAAAAAGTTATTACAAAAAATTAACCGACTTCCAAAGCAAAAACTTGAGAAAAGGTTTTATTTATGTACGAGAATTGACTTCTGTAAAGTATTTTAAAGTTCCTGACCGTAAATAACGATACAACGAATTTTACAAAATAAAATTAGCTGCCGCCCGCGGCTCCACCCTTTTACAATTAGCTTCTTTATCATTTGTAGCCTATGCGTTATTCTAGTACATGAGTTATATGGAATACCCTGGATTAGAGACGCACGGGACCGGTCTAAGTGTTGACACTTTGGAGAAGCCTATGTTTATCGGTGGACGTCGGCTGAAATGATAATTGTGATGATATTAATAATACCGTCGAATCCGACTTGCCTAGGCAGCGTTCGGGAAGCTGTGCGGTATCTTCTCGTCCAACTTACCACATTGACTCAAAAGGAAAGTCTATGACCAGTGTGTATTGCCAGTGATGACATATAGTACTGAGACGTGGTCGCTTACAATGGACCTCATCAAAAGGCTTATATTAAGAGAGGGAGAGAGAGAGAGGAGAGGGCCTTGCTCGGCGTTTTCTTGCGTAATTGAATCAGGAATGAGGATCTCCGCAGAAGAACCAAGGTTACTGGCATAGCGCAAAGAATTGCCAAACTAAAGTGGCAGTGGGCAGGACACATTGCTCGCAGAACAGATGGTTGATGGGGCCGAAAAGTTCTGAAGTGGCGACCGCGAACCGAGAGACGCGTCGTTGGAAGGTGGACGGATGATCTGGTTAAGGCTGCTGGAATCCGGTGTATGCGAGTGCCGATTAGTGTGGCGACGCTTGAGGCCCTATTTCCAGCAGTGGACGTTTTTAGGCTTTTGTATTACTATAAAGTATAATTAATTTTGAAATCATCCTAGAACCTATACGTTTTTCTTTTCCTATTCTAATTATGTCATCAACATTGTAGATAAGCAACCCATGGGAAGTTGCGAGGTAACCCCATTACAAGTATCCTAATAACTTACCGGGGCTGCCTCAATTTTGTGCTGTAGAACAATTGTATGAGAAACAATAAAAACTTTTTTTTTTTATTTTTTTTTATTAAAATTAATTTAGTAATTTATGCGTGAAGAGTAACAAACATCCATCCGTCATCTATACTCACGAACTTTCGCGTTTAATAATAGTAAGTAGGAGGGTTTGTAGATTATCGTCGCCGTCACTTATACTTTTGTGACAATCACTTTCTAAAGCTCATCGTATAATAGTCACAGCGAATCTTTGTGTCTCTGAAGTTGGCGTTGACTACCATTCCGCAAGAAACAGTTTGTCATCGACTATACTGCATAGAGTAAGCGAGATAGGACGCTGCGACAAACGTAAGCGAGAGAAAGAGACAGTTATACAATGCTATAATTCACCTTTAACATTGACAATAAAATAGCTACTGCGCAGGGTCTTGCAGCCAATTCAGAGACACAAAGATCCGTTGTGATTATTATAACACCATAGCTATGTATTTCAGCGTCAGTAGTTAATTGAACAAGTATTAAACTTCTGACGCTGAGAAATTAACAATAGTAACTTAAGCAACTACGGGTAGGTATGGAGATAAACTTGTGTGGAAGAGTTAATCTAACACGCCAATGATTTTGGTGAAGAAAACTTTGTTGAAACCAGAGTTAACGGGCAACTGGACGGAATTGAAAACATGGATTGAGTTAAAGTTAATGGTCAATAGTCATTTCTTTTCGTGTGAACAGGAACTTTTAATGGTGCAAAAATCACTGGCAAAAAAAAACCGTTTTCTTGATTTAAAGTTAGTGAACTTGGATCACCAACCATTTTGATTAACGTGACTATTATAAAATAGCCCATTTTAGGGTTCCGTACCCAAAGGGTAAAAACGGGACCCTATTAGTAAGACTCCGCGGTCCGTCTGTTTGTCTGTCTGTCTTTCTGTCCGTCTGTCTGTCCGTCTGTCACCAGGCTGTATTTCATGAACCGTGATAGCTAGACAGTTGAAATTTTTACAGATGATGTAATTCTGTTGCCGCTGTTGCAACAAACGTGATTTTTTTGCCGTTTTTTGCGATAATTGTACGGAACCCTTCGTGCGTGTGTCTGACTCGCACTTGGCCGGTTTTTTATTTTTGCAAAATGTTCAAAAATAACTCTTCTGCATGTCAATTAAGAAACACTGAAAAAAACTCCGAGGTCAAAGTCTGTTTTTGTAGTCCATACAATCTGTAATGGTCAAATCGTAAAATGAGGGCCACGTAGTCTTTTGAAGAAAGTATGTACCAGACAAATTTGGGTGGACCTGTCCAGACAGTGCAAGCATTTGTCAGTTATCTTGCAGCTAAAGACAGAACTTTAAGGAACATCGTTGAGCTCCTTAATGTTTTGTGCAAACAAGCAAGTAGCGTCTCTTTAGGTCTCTGTATAAGTATATAACAACAAAGGCAGGCATATTATAAGTTGGGGGATTAAATCGCTGATAAAAATGCTTGGCTCAACGTTAGTCCAACTCCACAACCACTAGGGCGCAAATACAAATGAAAAGCTATCTCTGAAGTATTGTTTTTGATGGACCTGCTGAAGACTGTATGAATATATTTGTATTGTATAAACTCAGTTCACTTTTAGTATTATATAACTGCACAGCACATGTGTGAGTACTATGTACCAACTGTTTACTGTACCTATACGTCGTTAGTTGTCTTGTGTGTGCCCTGACAATTGATAGTGTGTCATGCTCTCTCTAATATCTCTTTGATGGTGGCACAAGTGTTAGAACATTTGGTTCCCTTCATGATGGTTGATCTGAGTGGTGCCGATCCATGTGTCATGTTCGTGAACGGGCGCTATCAGTTGGGATTGATCACAACTTAGCTGCCTCGGCCTGTTATTAATTACCTATTTATTGAATTTTTAATTGTTCGTTTTACTTTTACGCTTTAACGTGCATGTCTTTTTACATCGTTCTCACATATATGTATTTTTTTCAACAAGAATAGTGTAACCAACTTGTAAAACACTTTTTTTAAAAGAGTAAGTGTGGAGTTTCTTGTCTGTTCTTCTCCATAACAAGCTTTTTTACCAAATGGTCGGTAGAATCAATCTATACTAATATTATAAAGAGAAAAGATTTTTTTGTTTGTTTGTTTGTACCGAATAGGCTCCGAAACTACTGGACCGATTTAAAAAATCTTTCACCAATAGAAAGCTACATTATTCCTGAGTGACATAGGCTATTTTTTATCCGGAAAACAGTTTCTTAGGGGTAGTCCACGGGGGCGAAGCCGCGGGCAACAGCTAGTTTTTAATAAAAATTATTTGACTTTCAAAATTGCCGCTTAGTGGTATAGTTGAATAATGAAGT
Source organism: Orthosia incerta (assembly GCA_948252205.1). Lineage (NCBI taxonomy): Eukaryota > Metazoa > Arthropoda > Insecta > Lepidoptera > Noctuidae > Orthosia > Orthosia incerta. The sequence continues at coordinate 20,255,323 of OX411764.1, read as the reverse complement.
TTTTGATTATTTTTTGATTCATTGACACATTTACACTTTTTTTGCCACAGATTTATAAAAAAATCTAGACATAACCAGCCAAACCCTATTCGAAAATAAACCTAAAATTGGATCCTCGTGTTACCTACATTTCTATCGATAGCACATCTTCCCCACTCATTCGCCTGGTACTTATGTATACGGCCACATCTGTAACACGTCAGGAACAAAGTATGCTGATAAGATTCTTTTTGCCATTTCACACGCCTCTACGTATTTTCATGGGACTTTCTACCTTTTCGGTTGTAAAAGAAATCTTTTTTATTTTTAGGAGATTGTGAACGAGGAATGGTGTGTTTATTGAAAATTGGTGTTGCGTATGGGTACCTACTTTAGTATAGGGTTGTTGTGTGCACAGAGTAACTAATAATTAGCCTGGTACTGAAACATGCAGGCAGAAGACGGTGTTTAGCTGTCTCACGTTTCTCTAGTTAACTTATTTGTATTTACGTTTAGTTTGGATGATGATGCATGGTTAGCTGAGTGACGTCATTCTAAATCCAATATGGCGGATGATCCAAGATGGCGGACTAATAATTTTTATTTTAAAGGTACCTACTAATATGAAGCGTGTCTATAGTCGTTAACAAGATAAAATAATTCCATTACTTTGTCTGTTCTGATGTTAGAACTCAGAATTCGTGCTAGTTAGAAAACCGATTCAGCTTTTTGGCCGAATACCCAAACGCTACACAATTTTAAATGCCTGTTAATATATGAAAAATAAATATTCATTAAAAAATCTTTTTTCAAATAAGCTTTTTTCTTATTCTTCTCAGCAAACCCTTTCATTTGATACCCTTATCATGGCAGCGTACAAAAAATAACTATTTCGCTATCTTGGACCGTCCGCCATATTAGGTTTAGAATGACGTCACTCAGCTAACATCCACCAACCCGCACGCGTGGTGGATTATGGCCTATTCCCTCTCACAGAAAGGAGGCCTGTGTCCCAGCAGTGGGAACACAAAATTTCATCTTAATCGGTGGAGGATAGTTATCCTTAAAGCAGTTGCTTTAAAATTAAGTTGCAAGATTTGACCCGAACACACTTACATACATACAAACATTGCAAGTAAAAAAATGAAACTTGTAAAATATTTTAAGACACTAGGCAAAGTGGCAATTGTACATACGATACTTAAGGGATTGATATGCATAAACCTCACGTGCTAAGGCTTTGGACAATTGCTAATGCTCGACTCAAACTCAAAATTAGCCACACCAACCAATCAACTGCCAACCAATCACAATTTTCGAGTTTGGCATACGATTCTTCAGCTCAACATAAATGTGTACTCAGTAGAGCAAGAGTCCAGACGCCCCAGACGTTACTGAAATCTTTCTACACAAAATGTGTAGAAAGAATAGTGGGTATTGAATGAAAATGAAAGTCCAAGTTAGCAAGTATGAGTACGTTCCAAATCATGCTAACACTACTCAATTCCACTGATTTTGTGTACGGTAACTTTTGGGGCGTCTAGAATATTTTTTTTATTAATTGACCACCATCTAAGGCGATTTACACACGGTACCGCGCACCGCCGCGGAGGGCGGTGGCGGTAAAACGGATTTCGTAGCGGTGTGCCGCCGCGCGGTTGGATTTAACGCGGTTTCGACATCGAATTCCATTTTTGAATTGCACATGTCCTGTACCTACGATGATTCGCGCGGTTATGCGGAGCCCCGTGTGTGAGAGCACCGCTCGACCGCGCGGTCGGGCGGTGTACGTGTGTTGGGCATCGGATTTAATAGAGGCCAATGGGACATGAGATCCGCTTCACTACCTACCGCGGCGGTGCGCGGTGCCGTGTGTTAAAGGTCTAACCTGATGGTAAGCGATGATGTGGTCGACGATGAAGCATCTTGGACTTTCTTGCACGTCCATTTAAAAAAAACAAGCCAACCAATCACAACCGTCCATTGCCAGTTTGAGTTGAGTATGAACTTGAAAATCTATAATACCGGCCAAAATGTAATTTATTCTGTCAGCGATGGTGATTTTCATTCTGTTATTTCGATGACAAAGGTTGCTGAGAAGAATACGAAAAAAGCTTATTTAAAATAAGATTTTTTAATTAATAATTTTTTTAAGAACTAAAAACTAAAGTGATTCGATTTTGCGGGACTGAAATCATAACACAGTCAAGCTTATTTATTTGCTTAACAAATATGGTGTAGACATCAAAACCTACAAAGGCATGACTCAAACCCAAGCCTATAGATACTGCGTCAGTTTCGACTCAACACTATACAAATTGGCACACTTCCAACCCGTGTCAACTGTATACGTCAATATTGATAGGCTGTGCGCTCTAAGCTAAAGCAAAGGAGAAAGACAAACGTGGCTATATCGAGTGTGTTCACCCAAAACCTGAAGGGCGTATTTTAAAGGAACGCTCGCATTCAAATCTCAGTCCTATAAACATCACATAACATAAAATCGTTAGGCAAGTTCTAGTACCAACCAACCATCAACCAAGAATTCGAAGACTTGTCACATGGCCTACCTATGTTTGCAATATTTGTAAGTACCTATGTGAGAACCATGTTCCTATTTATCAAATGAAGGCATTTACCTGTTAGTGCTTGATAAACTTTATACATTTACGTAGTATAGTAATGCTGGGTGCATCGTCCTCACGTATATGAATGTATCTAAATGTTGTAAAAAACTTTTTTTTAAAGAAAATTTATGGAGTTTCTTGTCCGTTCTTCTCCATGACCAGCTTCTTCTCCGAATGGACTGTAGAATCAATTATTATTAACTTTAAATTTATTTTTTTTGACGTTCAAAAATGCCACTTAATGGCTAGTTGAAATAAATAATTTTTATCTTGTCTTTTGCCTTATGGCCCGCACTCTTATTAAGCTCCATTCCCTCTCTCATCACGTCAGTATTCCCCGAAGCGTAAGCAGAGGTGCACCTATTGTAAATCCACATGTCAACGTTTATGATTCAGTCCCTTGTCATAGGAGGCAAGATTACGGCTGGACTAGACTTCGCGCTGAAGTAACTAAGTCGCAATTTTTCAAAAAACACCTCTAATTTCCCTACGTTCCCTCGTGTCAAGTTTTTGACATTGATTACACAGATCTGTGATTAAAATTTTTTTGAGTAATTTTATATGAAACTGGTAAATTCTCAACTAAATATTGCAACTAAGAACTTTCTTTTAATGTGTCACGTCACATTTTTAGTGGCGTATAGTTGAATAATAGATTCCATGCAAGTGTTCGGCACGTAAATTGGCAAGGTTTTGGCGTAGTGGGGGAAAGTATGCGCGCATTTTATTCCTTACTTATTCCATAGTCTATATTACTATTCTGGGGATTCTGATAACAACAAGATTGTCCAGGAAATTTTAAACCACTCTAAAAACTTAGGTTGTATATGAGTATGATTTTTTTTTTGAAGTTTCATATTTATTTATTTATTTTTATTTATTTATGTACACACAAACACACTTTACAGAGAAAAGAAATAATAAAGATTGCACAAAGGTACTGCTTATCTCATAAGAAATTTCTTCCAGCAGACCTGCGACAGGAAATTTGGATGATAAACGAAGACACAGTGTGTAGAAAAAACAAGGAAACTTAAAATAGACAAAAATAACTTAACTAAACTATAAATTACACATATACCTACCTTAACTAAATAGACATAGAAAATAAAAATACATATATATATATATACCTACTCAATATATAAAATTACAAGATAGTGGAGAGGTAGTGTTCTTTGACTTGTGTTTTGAATATAGATACATTTTGGGAGTCACGGCTTTTAGGTGGAAGTGAGTTCCACAATCGTACTGCATGAACAGTGAAGGAGTGGGAATAGAAATGGGTTTTAGGTTTTAATTTATTGTATTTTTCCAAAAAATTCAGTGGATTACAGTAAGGAGTAGAGTGAAAGGTTTCATCAAGATTTAAAAGAGATTGTAAGAAGATGTCAAGGCCATCGAGACGTTAATATGATGGCGGATGAATGCTGGATTATATGTAGAGATGAAATAAAAAATTATAAACGACTAGCTGTTGCCCGCGGCTTCGATCACGTGGACCACCCAACAGGACCCATTTTCGGGATTAAAAAATAGCCTATGTTACTGAGGAATAATGTAGCTTTCTATTGGTGAGATTCAAATCGGTCCAGTAGTTTCGAAGCCTATTCGGTACAAAAAAACAAACAAAAAAATGTTTTTCTCTTTATAATATTAGTATAGAAAACCAACAAAACGCAGTTTTTTTTTCAAAGAAAAAGTTGTTATTGATTGTTTTCTTTGTTTTGTATTAATTTTACACTTTCGTATTTCAAGTAACATTGCTAGTCTCAGTAAAATTAAATTTTAGTCTTGCAGTTATTTCTCTCCAAGCACTTAACTATCTAATTCTGGTAAGTGTGACGTGATGTATCATATTGCCTATGTTCAAGAGTCTGAACATAGCTTAAAATATAATAATATTGTCTATGCAAACAGTCCCTTTAGTCTATTGCTTTTGTCTATTGTTCTACCCTTCTTCCATTCACCTCTCAACTGAAACCACGCTGCTCTGTAAAAATTACTGTTTTATTTAATAAAAGAGTGAAAAAACAATTAAAAACATTTATTTTATGTTCCCATGAACATAATGGTGCCGAAACCAGGGAGGACTTCTTCTTCTTCGCTTTTCTGGCAAGAAGAGCCTGCAGCCTCGAAGAGAGCCAACAAAGTGAAGGTAAGATCCAAACAAACCTTTATAAATATAAGGAAAATAGGGTTTCCAATTTTGTAAGCAAAGACACCACATCAGTGTTCTCTTGCAAATTTTGCAATGCCCCTCACAAGTTATTCAAATGTGACAAATTTCAGCAACTATCCCTTCAGGAAAGATCTGACTTCGCATTGACTAACAACTTGTGTAAAATATGCTTAAATTGGCACAAAAATAAATGTATATTTCATTTCAAATGTGAACAGTGCAAAAGCAAATCACATAATTCTTTATTGCATGGCATAGAAGATGCAAAGGTTTCCATGCACAGCAAAAGCATCACAAGCACAGTACTGCTGCCTGCCATCAAGGCCAAAGTACTCAGCCAAGATGGAAAATCATACACAATAGCCAAGGGGCTTGTAGATAGTGGCAGCCAAGTATCGTTTGTGACAACAGCACTTGCCAATTCGTTACAATTGAAACCTTTCAATAACAATTTGAATATCACAGCCTTGAGCAAGCAAACCAAATCTACCTCTAAGGCTGTCAATGTAAATTTCATGTCACTACACACTGACTTTAAATGTCAAGTGGCCTGTTCAATAGTAGATCACATAACAACAAGTCTACCTCAGCATAAAGTAAACATGCAAAACATATCCATCCCGGAGTCTGCTAAACTTGCAGACAATGAATTTAACACTCCAAGTGATATTGCATTTTTACTTTCGGCTGACATATTTTTTAAAATATTGTTGCCCAATAAAACCAAACTCCAAAATAGTGACTTGTAATATCATAGACACTGAGTTTGGTTCAATACTATCGGGTGAAATAAAAACTAATGAGCCTTGCGCTAACAGCCATCCTATTACCTTGCATACGGTTGTATCTGATTGTGATGACAATGTCAATTACCTCCTACAAAAGTTTTGGGCGACCCCTGGAATGAAAACGGAGGTTACAGCAAAGCAGGATTCCTGCGAAGCCGAATTCAGAGCATCGGTACAGCTAGTTGATGGCAAATTTCAAGTCCCCCTGCCACTCCAATGCCCTCCTGATCAAACAAATTTAGGAAGCACATATTTCATCGCCTCTAAGTCCTTGCAAGGCTTACAAAAAAGGTTGTCAAAAGATGAAGGGTTGAAGCAGGGCTATTTTGACTTCATTAATGAGTATATAGCACTAGGTCATGCCAAAATACTTAACTTAAATAAGCAAAACCTACATAGCTGCTATTTCATGCTGCATCATCCTGTCATAAGGAATGACAAGAAAACTACACGATTGAGAGTTGTTTTTAATGGCAACACAAAGGCCAGCTCAAAACATAACAGTCTGAATGATGTACTGCTAAAAGGACCTAACAACCAAAATTACTTATTTGACATTTTGGTACTGTTTAGAACCCATAAGTATGTCTTATTAGCAGACATAAAGCATATGTATAGAGCAATCAACATAGACCCAATCTACAGAAACCTACAAAATATATTATGGATTGATGAGGATGGAACTGAAAAACTTTTACAATTGCAGACTGTCACCTACGGGCTCAAGAACTCCAGCTACCTGGCAACACAATGCCTGCAGGAGCTTGCTGATAGACATGCTGACGCGATGCCCAAGGCTGCCGAGGTAATCCGTACAAGTATGTATGTTGATGACAGCTTGTTTGGGGCAAACACCATTGAAGAAGCATTGCTGGTAAGGAACGAGTTCAGTAACTTATTAAACATAGCCGGATTCCAACTGCACAAATGGGCTGCCAATCATCCCGCCTTATTAGCAGACATACCTGCTTTCAAGCAACATTTCAATGAACGGGAATTGGCCGAGCAAAATCTGTCTATGAAAGCACTGGGAGTCTCATATGATGTTAGCAATGACCAATTAAAAATAACTCGTCCTAATAGTGAGCCTGCTAATTGGAATAAACGTAGTGTGCTCAGCTTTATCGGTTCCTTCTTTGATCCACTGGGTCTTGCAGCACCTGTCATATTGAAGGCTAAGCAACAGCCGTTTTATATTACTTTTAAAATAGTTTTAATAGCTTAAGAAAAAACTTCGCAGGCCTGTGTTATCGTGCAGCGCAGATAAGATTACAATTAGATTTAAACGTTTTTTAAGTAAGAGATAATCGATTTTGTAATTGCAATCGAACATTTTAACGTGCTCATTTTCTAGTAGACGTTTTTGCAGTGTTAACGGTCACAGCACTGCTCTCAACGCTACAGGAAAATAACGTGAGGAAAACTACCTTTCCTAGATCCTAGAACCGAATACATCCCGAACTGAGTCCGCACCCCTCTGACAGACGGAGGTGTGAGTACCAGGCCATGCTAAACAATTAAAACCCTCTGGCAATCTGGCGGCATGAAAAAGAAAAATTCAGATTCAAATTAATTTATTGACAGCCCTACATTATTTTGCAATCAAACGCCACTCCAAAATCGCTAAATTACGACTTTTAATAACACAACAAATGCCAGCCCAATTCCCTTTTTAAAATAGCCGTTAAAATTTACAATGCAAGCAAAGAAAACACCGCTTTTATTCGTTTATTATTCGTCCGGGCGGCCTCTAAATTTGGCAGCAATGTAATCAAGCTCATCGGGTGTTGGAATAAATCTGTCAAGCGCTCGAAGCGACACTTTTCAATGGGAATAAAATTGGTAATGATTGGACAGGCTCGCATCCATTGGGAGAGAATAATTGCTTCGATGGGTGAGGTGATTGTGTAATCGTGTGTCTGAATTTACATGTCAGTGTCATAGAGTCTGGCAAACGAAAGTAGAGACAAGAAAGCGCGGCAAATTTAAAAAATATTAGCATAGCAACCCTAAAAACTAGTATGAAATACCAGGAGTAACCTAACTTGATACTTTAGAATTATTTATATTACTTCGTCTGAATAAAAATACTGTAGGTACTTTACATAATTATATCAATCTTAATGAAAAAAGCAACAGTATTCTATAATCTTCTTCTTCTTTCGTGTGAGGTGTGGCCACCTCTGGTGTCAGAGTTAATTAAGCCGCCTCTGGGAATCCCACAGGCCTCTGACTTGGCTTTTTCAGACTTACATTAACTATGTAAGTCCAGGTTTCCTCACGATGTTTTCCTTCACCGTTGCCTGTGATGTCTAAGATAAACTTAGAAAGTACATATGAATTTGAAAAAGTCACATTGGTACTTGCCCGGATTTGAATCCACGACCTCAAGCACGAGAGGCGAGGTCTTAGCCACTGGGCCACCACGACATTTTTTATAATAATTTTGATTTATTCACTATCATCAAAATCTGAATCTAGAACTTCCATGTGGAAAGATTCATAAGAGTCACATTAATCATTGTTTTCTACATTAATAATGAAACTTTTTAAGTTATTTTCTGTTATTCTGTCCCATTCTTTATATTTATTTTTAACATGTATGACATGATCAGTCGTTTTCTTCCAGGCCTCTGCTAGCTATTTCATCCAAATACTGGTTCTGGGTTCTTATCTTATCTTTCTATTCTAAATCCGTAAGCTTTTCAAAAGCTTTCACTATCTCATCCATATCTCATCATCCTCTGCTAAATCCTCCAGATTTTAAAAAAGAAAAAAATGTGCTAAATTAAAATGCAACATTTATTATGGTATGATAAATAACCATATTGCATTATTATGATGGTGTATAACTTATTATAAAATGAATGTAAATAAAAATAGAAAAAGTTTTTGCAAAAAGAGTGAATACGAATTAAAACAAAGTATCAACTTAGTAGCGTTATACGGAAAATTGCGGTTGACATGTATAGCATTGCCATATAAAAATATTTGCAAATAATTCGAGTGTCTACTATCGTTTGCCAGACTCTACTACAACTTATCTACCTACTAATCCATAGTTCTACTAATATTATAAATCCTAAAATTATTATAAATTTCAACGTTTGTGAGTATGGATGGATTTACGTTTGTCTCTTTCAATAAATTCTACTGAACTTTGAATGAAATTTGACACACAGACAGTTTATCACACTAGAAGACTGTTTTATAAATTCGTTGTTCTATATCTTTAGAGAGCAGTTTGTGGAGCAGTGGTGGCCCAGTGGTATCGGCCGCGACTTACAAGTTGTAGGTCGTGGGTTCGAGCCCAGGCAGGCGCTTTACTTTGTGTAAATTAATTTATCACCACTGCTCTCAAAACGGTGAAGGAAAACATCGTGAAGAAACCGGCATGTCTTGGAACCAAAAAATCCAAGACATGTGACATCCACCAAACCGCACAGAGAGGAGGCCTGTGTCCCAGCAGTTGGAACAATAATAGGCTGATGATAATATCTTTGTGCTAGCCGCCAAAAATCAGTCTCAGTCAAGCAATTCAAGCTTACAACCATTCTAAAATAAGGGACCCGTAGTTAGGCGTATCGGGATAATGCGAAAACGCATTTTTACGTAAATTGTTTTATAACATTTAGTTTCATCTTTGAAAGCGCGTTGTCAACGGAAACCTTTACGCCGTAGGTACTATTATACTGGCAATGCATAGAGCACTACCATTACATCTAAACTAAAACATTACAAAAAGAATAATCTAGTCTATACCTATGATACAGAGTAATAGTATGAGATCCCACTGCATAAATTTACAGGTAAACAATATTTTTCTTGATGAAACTTGATTTTATGAATGATTCTTAATAGTAGAATAGATTACTTCAGGCAGTGGTGTCTCATCCCATACAAAGAAATCTGATTATTCTGATTATTTTTTATATATCGATCGCGTTCGGTTCCATTCCGTTCTGTTCCACCGACATATATGGTGATCTATCTATCGCTTGGAACGAAACCGAAGGCGACCGATTTACAAAAAATTATCGGTATAATCAGATGAAAAACGCTAGTTACGTTAGCATGGTTTTTTTGTATGGGATGAGGCATCTGTATGCTAGTATTATATTATCTGTGCTTCAGGGTTACCTGGCTGCACCTGGCCGGAAACAGTTTTTTGTTCGTGAACTTTGCCCTGCGCTACGTATTTCTCCTGTATCGTGAATGCGTAAGCAAAATCATCTAGATCTCGGTTATTAAATCTGATTTAGCAGGTAAACTGACAACCAACAGATTGCGGCTAACTGAGAGCTGGCGAGTTTCTTTAAAATCACGTTGGATTCACTTGAAAATCTTGTACATTAGAAGTTAACTATCAAACATAAATTTCAATTTATATAATTAAGGTAACTGCGGCTATATATTTCCAGGCAACACTGCAGCAATCTATTCTGCGTTCAAGATTATTCACTATACATTCTTGAAGATCAAGTTTAGTCAAAAACAAATATACCTGGAGAAAATTGCATTGGGATCTTAGTCTATATCTCACTACCTCATACAGCAGTTCAATAGCTAAGATAGTCTTGAAAGGAAAATCATGACAGTGTTAACCAGATCGTTACACTGTCATAGGCAGTATTGTTATACTGTGGCATGACATCAATACCACAGAGCATGGAATTCCTAGAGACGGCATTACTAATATTTCACATCACACATCACATCATCAGCCTATTAATGTTCCCACTGCTGGGACACAGGCCTCCTCTCTGTGAGAGGAAATGGGCCGTAATCCACCACGCGGGCCAGTGCGGGTTAGTGGATGTCACATGTCTTCGAATTTTTGGTTCTAGGACATGCCGGTTTCCTCACGATGTTTTCCTTCACCGTTTTGAGAGCAGTGGTGATGAAATAATTTACACAAAGTAATGCGCCTACCTGGGCTCGAACCCACGACCTACAACTTGTAAGTCGCGGCCGATACCACTGGGCCAATTAATATTTGTAACCACGCAATGTGCGCTAAGCCAAAATTTCAAATGTCATAAGCAGAAGTGTCTTAAGTCGTAATTTATATTAATAAAGGTGACTGACATGCTTGATTTGGTTGGGGCGTTAATACCCCTTTTTATCTTGGAGAAATGCTCATGCATACTGCGCTACCACGGGGAGAAATCGCAGTTATATGTGACTCGAACCCACTAAAACCCCAAGCGGGTCCATTGAGGGTTGGTGGACGTAACCTGTCTACGATTCTTTTTGGTTAGAACCAAAAAGAATCGTAGACAGATTACGTATGTTTGTATGTCCTCTAGGACATTTACAATAATTTGAACATAAAAACATGCCTATCTCGGTTCGAACCTACGACTATCGACACATAAGTTGGAGCAGTTAATACTGAGACGCCACTCGTTGGTATACTGCCCAGTATTGTTACTCTGTGGTCATAACATCGAAACCATACCAAAATAGATGGGGGCTATGAATCTACATAATTGATGTACGTCTGTCAGTACCAATCTAGGATTAATATTTACTTTGAGAGACTCGATTTGTTAACTAATAGTTGCTTATCAGACGTTCGTGTTGGAGAAAAATTTCGGTCATGCTGATTGGATGGGGCTTCGACAATGGCGGAAGGAAGACAAAGAATACGAGTATGGTTTTTGATTTTTAGTTGGCAAGTTATCAAAGTATTTGAAGGCTAATAACACTTATTTATTGGAGACTTTTATTAAGGGACATCACTAAATGGGTTTAAACATTATTATTATTTTTTTTTTTTTTTTTATTATTTTTTTATTAACATTTTTTTTATTAATAAACATTTTTTATTTTTTAGGCTCGCGCTTGACCGCTATCTCACCTGATGCTAGGTGATTATTTGATCAACGGTGTAGCACGCTTGCCTAGAAGTAACCTATTCACGCTTGACTTATAGACCCCGAGGTTGTAGCTATCGGGAAACAGACTCCGGCAGAGAATTCCACTCCTTAGCTGTACGCATAATGAAGAATCAAGGGTACACTAGTCGACGGCACGAACTATTTTGAGCGCGGGGTTAAAATGCATTTTATATCAACCGACAACACGAGCGGAACAGATAGATGCTGTGATGAGCAGTAGGAAGCTAGTTCGCGTACGAATACACACTTTTGAAAATCTGTAGCGAAATGGATAATGATTTAGGACGAAACCGAGCGCGCGAAATTTCATAAACAGACCTTTGGCAGTCTAGATATCATGAAAAAACTGCTAAATCTATCTATTCAAAATAAAATAATTTGCATTGTTGAACTACTAATCTATCCCTGTATGGAGGCCGTTTTGTAATTTGCCGTCTTCTTATGGTATTTATTCGCGCCCAAAAATGCGTTAAAATTAGTGTCGAAATGTGGAACTTTCGACGCTCATAACTTTCAAATATTTTCTTTTTTTACTTTTTTGCTTCCATACAGGGCTAGATAAATTTATATCACTTTTTATTTTGAACTTACATCGTCAAACAGTGGAATAATCCCTAGACTACGTTTGTATGGAAGAATTTTCGACTAGTGTAACCTTAAGTAATTATTATCATAAATTAAATTTTCATTGTTATGATCATCGTCACTTCAGCTGACATTGCTAGCCCTTACTCAAGTATACCCACATCAATCGGTTCTGTGCGTCTCATCCTCATCCAGCGGATTCCCGCCCACTGACCACTGGTCATCGCTCTACCTATTCAACTAATATTTGCAAAAATAATATTAAGTATTTTTTTCGTAATGGGAGAATTCTGGTTCCCGATGGTATCTTCTATCGGAAATATTTCGTTATTTCATACAAACTTTCACCGCCCAATAAATAGAGATTTAATGGATGGTGAAATTTTGTAACATTAGTTGATGTGAATCAAGTAGATATTGTTATTCGTTGACACAACATAGCTTAAAAGTTTCAATTTTAAATGATGTTATTTTATTACCAAAACTATATAATCAATGTCCAAGTATTTCAAAGTCAAAGTCAAATCATTTAAATCAATTGGACCACTAAATGGCACTTAAAACTAGTATTAAACAACAAAAATATCTGCAAAACAAACTTAGACGTATTAAATGTTATTACTTGTAGAACATATTCAATGAGCCCAAAGACGATGGTGCTATGTTGTCTGGTTGAGGAGTTGCTATGGCCACCTTCCAGCTCCATCATAAGACCAGGGGGGTGACCATAAGCTCTTAGAGCGGTATCAATTTGATATCGAGTAAGTGACAGATGTATACAAGTCAGATACATATGTCCCTTATTCGATCTCAAATTGATACCGCTCTAAGAGCTTATGGTCACCCCCCAGCTCCATAATACTGTATTATTTCAATAAATAAATAAGTACGTGTTAAACACCTAATGGTATTTGGTGGAATTTTGACCTGAAGGTACACTAGCGAGAGATGTAAATAAAACCAATGTGTACTGATCTGAGGTGATAGCTCATTTATTAAAAAAAAATATTTGATTATACCCTAATCGCGGTAACAAAACCATAGTGACTTCTAATCCGACGCCAACGCCATCTATCGAGCAGGTCGGAAGCTTTACAAAGAGTTAAGTCGTAAACAGTACGCCAAGTTGCAGCTTGATCAGATTAATATCGTGTGCTTTAAAATAGATAACTAGTTGCCAAACACACATAATAATATGAACGCAGTGTAATGTAAAGCTTGTACAAATAATAATAAATAATTGATTCTAGACTAATTTATTCGGCCTTCATTATTTGATGATTAATTGACGATGATTATACACGTCATGTAATTGCAACCAACAAAGCGATGTGCTGACCTGCCTGACCTCGGTTATTGTTATATTAATGGTGACGAAATAGCCCATTTAGATATTAATTAATTTGCAGAAGCTCTCTTGTTACTGATCATGCGTAGAATTGAGTAATTATAAGTAGCTACAACCTGGGGTCTTTAAGTCAAGAGTTAATAGGTTACTTCTAAGCAAGCGTGCTTCACCGTCGACCACATCATCGTTTACCATCAGCACAGATAATATAATACTAGCATACAGATGCCTCTTCCCATAAAAAGAAACCGTGCCGACGTAGCTAGTGTTTTTCATCTGATTAAACTGATATTTTTTCTAAGAACATCGATTGCGTTCGGTTCCGTTCCACGGATATAGATGGAGTTAGTAGCTACTTACAAGTAAAAGGTTTTATTCGGTCCGAGACTGTTTTTTTTAAATACATTGACGATTTATTGTTTTATAGTATTTTTCGCACGTTTTTACAGTTTCATTGTACCAACATTTTGTAACAAAACAAATTTAAAGAATCGAGTGGATGCTACAGAAAATTAAAACTGCAATCAATTTTAAATGATACATTAACATAATCTTTGAAATGTGAATTAAGAGCCCAATATTCCTTAATTTTGTGGATAGTAGGAGACCTAATTAAACAAGAACATTTTTTTTTACTTTTTACTGATTGTCTCTACAAAAGCTTACTATTTTTTATCACGCCATCTAGTGCAATTTATTTGAACAAAATTTTGTTTCTTCGCGTTGGGTGCCCTTGCAATTAGTTAAGCTAGTGGTCAAATGAGAGCTTTGTATATCTTTATCTATATCACACAAACACAGGCTCAAATCCGTGCCTTCTTCCTACTAATATCATATATATCACTGTCTCTTAAGATACAGGACTAGAAAGCTACATTATTCCTGAGTGCTATAGGCTATATAACATCACGCTACGACCAAAAGGAGCGGAGCATAAATTAAAAACGTTGCAAAAACAGGCAAGAATATTACTTTTTGAGGGCTTCCGTTGCGTACGCTGCGTAAACGGTTTCAGTTATGCAATCATGTATGTAGGGTAGGTGTAGCGTAGGTGTAGGGTAGGTGTAGGGTATGTGTAGGGTATGTGTAGGGTATGTGTAGGGTAGGTGTAGCGTAGGTGTAGGGTAGGTGTAGAGTAGGGTAGGTAGGATAGGGTAGGTACGTAGCCAGTTGACGGGAGCGAAGCCGCGTGGGACAGCTAGTTATTATTATGTTTAAACGTTTGTGAGGATGGATGTTTAATACTCTTTCAGGCAAAAACAACTGGCCAGGATTTTTATGAAACTTTGCATTAACCCCTTGCCCGTAACCTGGATCCATGCAAGACACAATGGCTTTGTAAGTAAGCCTTTCAACTGGTTAATATAGCTTATACATCAGAAGAAGACAGGTTCAAAGGTGCAGGTGGCAGCTTGCATAACGATTTTAATAAAATTAATATCTAGAATAGAATAGGAATATATTTATTCAAAATCAAAAATTTTTATTTTACATAGGCCTACATGGGCACTTATAAAACGTCGACAAAAGGTGCACGGTTCGGGTTAGTCGTTTCCTATGGAGAAGAACCGGCAAGAAACTCCATGGTTACTCTTTTAAATTGTTTTGTTTACAATATTTCCATGTTACAGCATTAGTACTTGGATATGGGGGGACAACGAATGCCCGACATAAGTCGTACGAAATTGAAAAAATAAAAATTCGACACAGGCACAACTCAACAGCAACAAACGTGGAGTAAAAGACAAAACAGAAGTGCAAAGACGAATTGCGCTGAACATGCCCATACTCTACTTTGAATTTCAAGTAACAACAGCAGATCTCGAGGACATGAATTAAGTTTTTAAGCTATTGCATAGCTTCTATCGCAGGCCTTGAGCGCGGGGACCGAATCCAGAAATTCCGTAACGAAAAAACCTCACGCTCCCCACTCCGACGGGCAAGGAGGTGTGGCTTGAAGGCCGTGCATCGTCTAACGTCGTTTCAGTTCGGCAGTCTTCGACACGGCGTTGTGTGCGATTAGACGTATTGTACGACTCTACGAAACTCGCACGAATCGAGACGAGCTGCTCCGAAATCGGACGAATACATAAGCAACTGTTTATGAGAAAGTATATAGGTGTATAGGTATTTATGTACAACAATGAATAGCTGTACTTGTAAAATTTGTGTATAAAGTGTTTTGAATATGAATGAACAAAGTGCATTTATTATTAATGAAGAAAGTCAAATGAACTTCATTAATGAACAGAAAACATCAATGTATATTTTTACCCATGTTTGCAGATAAATAAATGATTTATGATTTAAGTCACAAAAAAATAGTGAAAGAAAATGAGTGAGTACTCTATATACATACATTTTTTATTTATTTAATAATAGAAAAAATTGTTTTCTTATCGGTCACCACGCTCAAAAAGTGTAACTTGAAAAAGCAATACTGCATGAAAAAAAAAAAATAATATATATATATAATTGCATAAGTTGATACAAAATGCTATGCAATAGCTTTACCGCGGCAGTCCCCGAGTGTTGAGAGAGTTTTTTTACTGTTTTGATATCGTTGTGATGTCTTTAGATATCGATGATACCCATACATACGTCTGTGGAGCCTTGCTAGCTTATTTAAACCGGCCTTCTGTATATTTAGCTACCCGTGTTCTAAATTAACATATGCAAACAGTTAACGCACATATTCGTTTCTTATTCGTATCACACGAGCGAAATACCTTATATTCTTTTCAAGTACATAGCGTTGACTGTTCCTTGTAGGGAAAGAGGATTACTTAAAAAAAAATGGTCCAGTGATGTGATGAGCTCGTGGCTAAATAATAACAGCCGCACTGGTCGATTCTCTAGGTTAAGCAACGCTTGATGAGGCCGGTCCGTGGATGGGTGACCATTTCAACATAGCGAGTTTCTTCCGTGCCCCGGAAAACACGTTAAGCCGTTGGTCCCGGCTGTCATTTGAAGATCTTTGATAGTCGTTAAGGGTAGTCAGAAGCTTGAGATCTGACACCAGTCTTGCCACCCACTGTGTTACCCAGTTGCTGGGTTGTGGAGGTCAGATAGGCAGTCGTTCTACGTAAAACACTGGTACTCAGCTGAATCCGGTAAGACTAGAAGCCGACCCTAATATAGTTGGGAAAAGGCTAGGCAGATTAATTGGTCTAGTGATAGCAAGTGCGACTGTTGCGTTTGAATCCATGATGTATTTCTAAGAAGCAGTTCGAAGTCAAGATTTATGTCCGGAGAATGGAAAGAGTTCCCAGTGTCCTAACTTTGTCATCTATCATCTGCCTGCCTTTATTTCGGGTATATTAATAATATAATACGTTTTATTGTTTCATTCAAAATCGAAAGTCATTTATTCAAATTAGGCTAAGAGCCAGCTTTGTTTGAACGTCATTGTGTTACATAAAGACAAACCCCCAAAACATCCGACCGTCATTACTTCCCAGTGTTTTAGCTGGGAAGAAGAAGTGCCGGCACAAAACCCCCAGCATCACATCTGTCTGTTGAGTTGGAAGAACTTGCATATACTATATATTTACGCTTGGAGGAGGCCTATGTCTAGCAGTGGACGTCTTTCGGCTGATGATGATGCTGACGAATGATAAGATAAGATAAGATAAGATATTTTATTTTGTAAAACATGAGTACAGTATGAAGGTCTTATATATTAATATGAGGTGGCTACATGTTTTGCCATGTATGGCGTACAAAATTTGTTGCACTGGACAAACAATATAAGAAAAATACAATATCAAAATTGAAATTAAATTGAAATTACAAAGCAAAAAAATTTAATTCAATAAAAAAAATACTATGTCGAAATTTAAATTAAATTGAAATCACAATGTCAAAATTTCAATTTCAATTAAAAATTACTACTTATGTCATAATTCAAATTCAATTGAAAATCACTATGTCAAAATTTAAATTCAATTAAAAATCAGTATATCAAAATTACAATTAAATTTGAGTAATAATAAAACATGAGTATACATTAAATAATAATAATATGTGCATGGTCTTAAAGTAACGGAGAGTATAATACACCTCTGTCTACCACCTAAAAGGATACAAGCGTGACGGTATGATAATTAACATTATATCGAGCCAAATAAAAAGAAAACTAGCACATACGAGTATAAGCACCAACAAAAAAATTATGATAACTACAACATAGGGGTCGTTCAATCAAGAGTAAATAGGTTTCTTCTAGGCAAGCGCGCTTTACCGTCGACTACGTCATCGCTTACCATCAAGTGAGATAATCGCCAAATACAAGCCTACCAAAAATAAAAAAACACCAACGTAAAAAGAACGCTATTGTTCCTCTAATTTCATAGCCCCAAAAAATGGGGAACGATTTAATTAAATAGTCCAAACGAACCGCTTTCGGCGGTTCTAAATAAATCATGGCAAGCTTTATCGGAGGTCCAGTAGCGGTTCTATTAATGAGACCCCCTGCGGAGGAGGATTTTAACGCCTTTAGACATCTTAAGTTTAATCCCACTTAATGAATGCTGGTTAACGTTCTGTTTGGTTTGCGGAAAAAACCGTTGACTGTCTTTTTGGGAATTGGGGGAAAGGTCGATGAGGAAAACGGAAAGTATTTTTGCTCGGCCGATGGTATACATTTAAATAGTAAATATACGGCCGTCGGAACATTTGCTTACCTATACGCGTTTACTACACAAGAAACGCGTTATTTTTATTGTCTCGCGCACACGAGCACTTCCGAAGATAACCAATCTTGCAAGTTTGCTGCGGTCTAGTATGACCTATGAATGAAGAAATGGTATCATCAGAAAAACGTAAAGTCAATGGTCATTTACTAAGCCCAGGAGCACACGATGCGTTGCGGCGCCGCACCGCAAAGATTTCACCGTATGACCATTTCACCGCATGGTATCACTGTATGGTGAAATCTTTGCGGTGCGGCGCCGCAATGCACCGTGTGCGCCTGACCTTATATCCTAACTAATTCCATAGACTAATTCGTGTGAAAAATTAAGGCTTATTTTTGAATAAGAATATCAAATCTGTTAAATTGGTCATTCTTGGCTATAGGTTCAATTGCCTTCATCGTCTGCCTGCCTTTGTTACAATATTTTTGAGGCCTAGTGCTGACTGGTGCGGCATGTCCTTTTCATCCATAAATCTCTATTTGCCATCATCTCAATTATCTCTTTTCTAACTAATTCACATGTAAGACATTATTAGACATTCATTTTGTATGTTATTATATCCTTAAAAGTTAAAGTGTATTGGAATAGATTCTGAAGTGTACTCAGATATTCCATTTTCTTGGCAGATTTTATTTAACTGTAACAAGGAAAATCTTTCCAGGAACTCTGTAAGAAAATAAAGCAACAAAAGTAAAGTTGCAATTTTATACAACTCTTGAAGCCACAGTTCACCAATAAAATAGATAGGTGCAGAAGGTCGACTCTATAAAACGAGTGAAAACACACGCATACGCACGTGTTAGAATCATTAATGAACGCCCATAAAAAATATCGATATTTACAAAGATAGCAAGCTTGTAATGTCAAGATGGTTGCTGGGTATTTACGGTGTATCAGAGTTCCTATGTATGTGGTGTATAAGGGAAAGGTTTTATGATGAAAAACACAGAAAGACAAGACTAGGTATTTATTTCAATTAGAGTTGTCAATTAATTCATGTTGAGGCTCGGGAGAGCTTACCGCCCGTACGCTAAGCTAGTTCTCGTAGAGAAGAAGGGCAAGAAACTCTACGAAAGCTCTTCTATAGTATTATATATATATATATATCTTTTACAATCATACAAATACCATTTATAACAATAAAGATCTAATTCTATATTATCATTTTATGATGAATCTTGTAACATTTAACTATGTTACATAATTAAAACAACAAGGGCAAGGCAAAGAACATGACTAGCCCTTAAATCAATTTAACATCATTAGAAATAAAGGCCATAATATGATACAGATAGAGTTTCAACACAACCATAAGTAATAATCTAGTTATAATATCAAATAACTTACGTGAAGCTGGTGTAGTCCATCTTTTACAAAATGTAACAATTCAGGAAAACAATATCACTATCACACGCTTCACGTACAACGAGTGCAAGCGTATTCACGATTGGCATTTGTTTGAGATCACCACCCGTACATACGTGTCTATGTGTACGTGCGCCTGTTTTTGCGCGCTTCTGTATCTATCTACTCTGTGTCTCTAGCTAACAAAAAAAAGTAAGTTGTTTTCATGAACTGCAATTAGAAGTTGTTTAAGACAAGTTGCTAACAAGGATGGTGATAGTCCTTAGATGTTTATTCTCTATGAGCGTTGTTAGTATTATTTGTAGTAGTGTCCGGTACTCGGTGTGCTTCAGAAGTAGTTAGTCAAACAATTTGTTTTAGCGTTCGAAGAGTATTTTTTTTGTCAGGGTTTATTTTAATTAGAGACAATTTTGTTTCATAGTGTTGGTATATCAAGAAGGCGTCAGCTTATTAGTCATCGCTTCAGCTAAACTCCATTTGCGATAACATTAGACGTTTAAATGAGCCCATTTTATAGCCCGTTCAACCGATCTTGACTTCTATTTTAGTAAACAGTTGGTTTTGGTAACAGGTTTATGCTTTTTATGTCATCCTTATCCGTTTACGGAATAGAACTCCAAATCGGTTAAATGGACTGTAAAAAGATTTGGAAACGTGCTTAATGTTATTTCAAATTGAGTATAGTAGTCTTTAGTCTTAATTTGGAGAGCAATGGTTCTCAAAATATGTTTTCATTGTATCTTTGTCAGAAAGTTTTTATAGATAAATTCACGACTGTTTTGAAACCAGCATATTTATGACTGAATATGCAAAGTGCGACAGACGATGCGTTGGAAGGCCTCCCACTAGGTAGACCGATCGATGCGAGATGCACGGGATCGGTCAATGTGGAGACGCCTGGGGGACGTCTATGTCCAGCAGTGGACGTCTTTGATGATGATGATGTAAAGGGCGCTAAAGTAGAGGTGATACTTAAATGTTGAAGCTCTGAGCATTCAGTTCCATTACATTGCATCAGCATCAACATCATCAAGATTCTACAGCAGTCCTCTACTGGACATAGGACCCTCACACACACTCTTCATCTCGATTCTCTGTAATTCTCACTCAGTTGCTTATGCAATATTGAATCCTGCTATAATTATTTTATTTTTAGCATGATTGCGCTATTCTTACGTATAGTCTATTGGCTTACCGCAATAGAGAACATTTCTGTCAATCGTACAAACAAAGCTTCCTTAAACTCCCTCCCATCTCATTGTTCGTCCCAAAATTCCTCGTTTAAGCAAAAAATTTGACCCAAATTCCTAAAGGCATTAATTCGCGAAATACGAATCTCGTAAAATAAACCGTTCGCAGTCAAGGAAGTGATTAAATACGGGACGTAAATCAACGAGTAAAAATAGACTGACTTCCATGAAAGTTTGTTACTGTCATCCAATTTGTTGAGCTGTGGTCGGGCCTTCGATTGGTGGGAAAATTGGACGGGCGATTAAGTTTTCAGAATTTGACGGTGAGAATAAAAATACTTTTTATTAAAACATCTTTATCTTACATTAACTTCCATCAAGATGGGAAAAAAAGTTATGAAAACTGTGTTCCCTTTTCTTTTATGAGAGCTGGCTGATTTTGCAAACGCACTGACGATACAGCAGAAATTCCTAGTGTAGGGAAAATTTAAAAAAAAAAATTAAAACCAAAAACCTATTGCGCCTAGATGCAGCCAAGCAACCCTGCAGTAATATATTCTATTATCAAGTATCATTCATAACAATCACGTTTCATCAAAAACAAATTAACTGCAGATTTTTGCAGTCGGATCTTATACTATTTTTTATGATAAGTACCGCAGGCTTATTACGTATCTTTTGCAAGAGCAAAACTATAGCGATTAAACGCTTTATTTCGTAAAAGTCGGAATTACCTGCAGTGTAGGTATGGTAGGTCCTACACAATCGTTTGCTAATCGCTCGCTGTTTGTCAAATGCACTCATTTAAAAAAAAAACAACAACAACTCTAAAACTTCTGTATGGAAGAGCAATTACTGCGCAAAAATCGCTATCGTTTTGTTCTTGCAAAAGATACGTAATAAGCCTGCCGGTCACAGGTCTTATTTGTATCACACAAATTTTTGCTAAGGTATTCTGAATACATTTGTGCTACAATATCCAAACTAGATAGTTATGTTCTAAATAACGCCGAAGGATCTACGCCTCCGCGATGACATTTGATACTTTGTTTCGAACGGTTATTTCAGCCTTCTGTTTCAAACTATCGGTCAATGACTCCTATTGTTTAAAGATTATAAATTTTGTATAGCCTTTGAAACCCTATCTCCCTAAAAAGGTTATTTCATTGAATTGTTTTAAAAGAGGTTTCGAAGCTT
Organism: Orthosia incerta; assembly: GCA_948252205.1. NCBI lineage: Eukaryota > Metazoa > Arthropoda > Insecta > Lepidoptera > Noctuidae > Orthosia > Orthosia incerta. Next base: position 20,233,462 of record OX411764.1, on the reverse strand, counting down.
TTTAGCGGACGAAGTATATTAATACTACAAGCCAATTCCTAACTAAGAAAGAATTCTCAGGTAGTATTATATAATGATGAAGACATATTACGTATTCAAAATTCCAAATTCAAATTTTTTTTTTTGTAGAACATAGGTAAATAAAAGGTACAGTTGACAATGTTAATAAAATGAACGCTATGCCTTGCCATCAACGGCGTACAAATATTCATATTATATTTTTTTATTAATAATTGGTAAGAAATAATAACACATTCAAAATTAATAAATAAAATGTCATAAGATTACAATTTGTCTTCCAGTTACTCATTGACTGTATAGTAAGCTTTATCGCCCAATAGATCAAGAAGAGCTTTTTTGAAGTGGTTTATGCTGTCAAGATCTCTTATTGTAATGGGCAACTTAATGTATTATACTCTTTAAAAATGTTTTGTACACTACTAGCAAAATTGTACTGAAGTTTTACTGTTTCTCACTTTATCACCTTGTATTTGAATATGTGAAGTCGTCAGTCATATCAGATCGATCATTGAGGTATTGGTTACTTTGAGATTTGGAAGCTAAATATGCTGCTACAAGCTTTTATCCATGCTTTAGTCAAAGTCAAAATTAAGTGTATTTATTTAATTAGGCCACTAAGCGGCACTTTTGAACGTTAACAATTAAAATTTACAAGTAATAAAAATTGGACATAGTAGTATATTTAACTACGTATCAAACTTTGGAAGTCCTTGTTCGTGGTTTCCGTAACCATCCTGTCTAAACATGAATGAATTATACGAATTTTCAAAACGAAACAACAAATTCCATCCCAACTACGCATCGAAGCCAGGTTGCCACCATTTATCACTGGCTGATAAAACGATTAGTGGCTCGGACGGTTAATCTTTTGTCTTGCCGTTATTGCCATCTGAGAATTAGGACTAAGTAGTCGGACTTGAGGTTGGAGCTAGCGTTGATTTGAATAATTACTTACTATAGTATACTAGGTGGAGATTGTGGGTTCACTTGCTTATGTTTATTATTAAGAATTAATTTTCTTCAAATAGTAGTTTACAGTTACTTCACTTTACGAGTAGTTTACGTTACTTAGACTTAAAATTTTAAAGATATTTAATCAATCAATTTTTTGACACTACATTTGTAGCTACAAAGGCCCGGTACGTACTACTCAAAAGAAGCGTGCTTGCGTAACCAGGTTCCGACGCTAAGATAGAAAATTTGGTTTAAATAAATATCACTAGATGGCGCGATGCATCGATTTGTTATTGAATCGTGTTTAAAATTAACGTTTTCTAGAATTGGTCATAAAAATTGTATGTTCTTGTTTAATCAACTCTCCTCTTGGGCTCTTAATTCACATTTCATAGATTATTTGAACGCATAATTTAACATTGACTCCACAAGATGGCACTGTTTTTTTATTTTTTGTTTACGGGGGGAAACCTTCAATAGGCGCCTGAACTTTTGGGGAAAAGACCAGGGAGTATGGGCTTTTTACTTCACTAAAACCACCCCGGTGATCATCATCGGCACTTGGAAGGTTGCCTCTTAAAAGACCACTCCGGAACCCCCTCTGTGTAACGCCTGTTACGGACGGATCATTGTGCCACCGTCTTTGCTGGGGTCACTTGGTGGGCAGTTAAATTCTATAAACGAAACCGTGGCGATAGCGATTGGAAAAATGCCAAAGATTTATGGGAATGACTAACGCCTTTGAAATGTCACTTGATCAGTCCCTTAAATTTGGGCATTTCAAACATCACCATCGCTGACATCGAATGACATTGGTCAAGAGAAAAGAAAAAAAGAAAGAAAGAAACAATCTCAAAAAAAAGAGCCTCTGGTTTCATTTTGTTTTTAAACCCCCGACGGAAAAAGAGGGGTTTAATAAGTTTGTCGTGTGTTGCTGTGTATCTGTGTGTCTGTCTGTGGCATCATAGCTCCTAAACGGATACACCGATTTTGATTAAGTTTTTTTTGTTTGATTCGACTTTGTCGAGAGTGTTCTAAGCTATGTTTAATTGAAATCGATTCAACCATTCAAAAGTAATTCACATTTTACTCTTGAAATCTGTCTTTTTTCGCAAGATATCATGTCATAATTACGTGTTTCTATAGATTTTCGATTGAAGCGAGTCTACTACTAGGTATATTATAAATAGTTTAAAAACGTGAAATTAAAATTAAATAAAAAAAACAACAATTTAAAAAAAATAAGCCTCGTACTCGTGTCGGGGCACCGCTAACGTTTACAGCAGTTTATTTTATTTACTAAGCTTATTTTTTTGCTTTTTAAAGGTTTTTAAATCGGGGGTATTTTCAATTTATTTTTTATACTAACAAACAAACAAATTATTTACCTAATAGTAAGTATTAACACAATAAACTCATTACTTAACCTAAGTTACGGTTTCAAAGCGTCACTTACAATTGGTCGGTTCCTTAGAGAACCTTAACTTGCCTGAAATTCTTGATTCGATTCAAATTGCCTAAGATTTTAGCTCTAAATAATTGTGGCTGGAAGTTTATTAATGCGGTTGGCTAGTTAAGTATTGCGGTGAAGTTAATTGCTTTGAACGAATTATTGTGTCGGTATTATTTTTGGTTAATTTGATATGTAGAATTTATTGATAATTAGGTTAGATTTTTGTATGAGATTTTGTCTTTAAGGGTACACTAGTCGATTTTTTTTCCATACAAACGTAGTCTAGGGATTATTCCACTGTTTGACGATGTGGGTTCAAAATAAAAAGTGATATCAATTTGTGTCATCATTATCGAGCCCTGTATGGAAGCGAAAAAGTAAAAAAAGAAAACATTTGAAAGTTATGAGCGTCGAAAGTTCCACATTTCGACACTAATTTTAACGCATTTTTGGGCGCAAATAAATACCATAAGAAGACGGAAAATTGCAAAACGGTCTCCATACAGGTATAGATTAGTAGTTCAACAATGCATATAATTTTATTTTGAACAGATAGATTTAGTCGTTTTTTCATGATATCTAGACTGCCAAAGGTCTGTTTATAAAATTTCGCGCGCTCGGTTTCGTCCTGAATGATTATCCATTTCGCTACAAATTTGCAAGTGTGTAGTCGTATGCGAACTAGCTTTCTACTGCTCATCACACCATCTTTCTCTTCCGCACGTGTTGTCGGTTGATATAAAATGCATTTTAACCCCGCGCACAAAATAGTTCGTGCCGTCGACTAGTGTACCCTTAATGCGGTGAAATTTGGTGTGAGGATAAATGAAAGGTAACTAACAAAAAGTGTTTACAAGGCAGTCACTAGTGGATGGAAACGCAGGTAGAGGACACTAGGTTTATTTATTTATTTAATACTTCATGCACACATACGTACAGAGGCGGACTTAATGCCATAGGCATTTTCTACCAGTCAACCTTTGGGTGATGCAGAGAACAATAGTGGTAGGTGCAATATTGAAAGTAAATCACGACAAGATAGGTTTATTCAAATACAAATATATACATACATACTATAAAATACACACAATACATATTAAAACAAATAAACTAAACACACAAATATACTTAAACAGTTTGTAGTAGCAGATATTTGGAGAACATTAACGCTATGACGATACTACTGCCAACTTCTTACGAACGTGCTCGCGAGCTTTCACATTGAATGCCAATCGGTTGTTTGCCATCCTGATTTCTTGGGGGAGCGCATTCCACAGAGAGATAGACTGAACGAAGAAAGAACAGTGAATGAAGTCAGTGCGATGAGTGGGACATTGAAGAAGACGGTTATGTGAAGAGCGAAAATTTTTGTTGTGGTTGTCGCAAGTATATTGAAAGTGAGGGGCTAGTGCGTGCTCTGCCGGCTATCTGTGTATGCCTCTTCTAGACTCTAGAAGGACATACATAGATCTTATTGGTGATATTCTTCAGAAAGGCCAGGTGCGTAGTACTATCAATCGGCGGTGTGCGTCTATGTACGTTAACGAAGCTAAAGGAGTACTTATGTATGGCGTTCTGATTTTTATGCCTGCTCCAATGGGAAATAGGCGTCAATTGAGGTCGGTCACACAAATGTAGACTCCGGAACGCTTCTGAATACCTACGAATACCTAATTGTTTATGGAGAAATACTCTACCCGCCCGGAAATCATACCCAGCGCTGCAGTGGTGCTTATATTACAACAACTAGCATAGGTTACACATCATCCTCTTAAGCAAATCAGTTGTTACAAAAAGAAAACAATTGAATCAAAATAAATGTGCCTTTTTTGGGTTCGGTACCCAAAGGGTAAAATCGGGAAAAGAGATGGCGCCACTGCCACGATACATGTCACCTCTGAGTATATTTATTTCGTAAAAATAGTAATTACGCTCGTTTAAACCTAAAATCACCACTAATCGAACAGCTAAGTGCTTAAGACCCAGTGATAATGTTATCTTCAAGAACATTTGGCAAATAGTGACGAAATTGTGATGTGAACCCAGTGATCCAACTTTGACAACTTTGACAATAAACTGAGCTTTAGAAAAGGAAACAATTTTAATCGTTTAATAAAGCTGAAATATGAACAGAACAAGTGATCGGGTAACAACATTACTTTGAAACCCTTCGTAAAAGTGCTTTGAAAACGATTTTTACCATATTGTGAACGGTTACTCATCAAAATTTTAAAACTCTGCTATGTAATCAATGCCTCTGTGGCGACATCTAGTTAAAATACTATACACTAACATCACCCAGAACATCGGTCGATAAAACAGTACTGTTCTAGACAAGAGCTCAAGTATTACACTCGGGTCATTTGAGAACCGAATAGCCGAAGTCGGAGTGTACGTGACTGACGATACGGTAGCCGCGAGTTCGATTCCGCCACAGAAAATATTTCACTTTTTGTGAGGAATCTAAATTTGTTTTCATCATTTGTAATGGATGACTACAAGAACATTACCCAAAGAAGGCAAAATGCGCAGAATAAAAACATAACATCTAGCGACAGTGAATTTGATATGGATGTGTCGTACCAAAGTCTACCTAACCACGGAAATAGTAATGATCTTGCAATAATGAAGGAGGAGATCGAACAACTAAAATTGCAGTTGCAAACTGCCAACACAGAAATTGACAACTTAAACTATGAAAATCACACACTTGTTACGTATGCCTAGGAATCTGCTGACATTGCGGACTATATACATACATAGACCTTGATGACAGTGCAGTTACCGCGAAGTCAACGCACGTAGCTAGACTTTCGCTGACACAGAAACGTACGGAGCATAAACATAGGAAGTTGCTGGCTGTGCAATTACCTTGGAACCGACCCAGCCATGACGTCAAGGAATCGATCAATGCCGAACTAATATTTAAGAGCATCTCTCGTGAGAAAGAGGCATTCCATATTCCTACATCGTGTAGGATGGATTCTCGTAGGCTAGTTAGTTTTAGTTAGTCTATTTAATTATTGTAACCATTCCATGTCCTAACATCGGCTTGGAATGGACATTCGTAGGTTAACTAGTTGTAGTTAGTAGTTGTAACCATTCCATGATCCAACCTCGACTTGGAATAGACACTTCTAGGATAATTAATTATAATTAACTTTAATAATTAAAAGTTTAGAATCATTTCGGGTTTCTTTCCAATCCCCCGGCTGTGGTAAACGTAATTGGCGCAGTCGGTAGGATACCCGCGGGAGACATCGGGACACATCACACATCGATAATCACGTCTCGTGTCACCCGGGTGGCTATCAAGCACCGTTCCGGATATCCTGAACATACGGACCTGCTGCAGACCGAGAGAAGAATCTGGAAATCGATTCGCAGAGAGGAACCGGAAATGAAATAGCTGTAAGTACATTTGAATTATTCTCGTGTTGCTCCCTCCTAAATCCTAACCTTCAGGGTTTACCATCCCAGGAACTCGAGTGCGCGGGGACCTGCATCACGTCAGGCCCACCGACGAACTGTAGATATTAGTAGAAATATATTTTTAGATAAGCTAGAGTTAGGCAACTTGGTTAGTTTAGATATGGATCAGCACAGCCAAATACCATTTCTAAGGCACTTCGCCTTGGCCTTGCTTTTCATAGTAACTCTAACGTGTTTGCGCGGTTTATTAAAATCCTTGATTCATCATCCAAGTGTTGCACGCGAAAGCGAATTTTCTAACTTGTGACCATTAAACAGAATTCTTAATAAGATTTCTGGAACCACTTTGTGTACCAGTAACTCTAATGGGGTACCAGAGAGTTGGTTGGGCAGTCGAACCACCCTGATTAACAACTTTTCAGTCCAGCACCATAATTTCAAGGAGCCGGTATCTAATTGACAGCTCCCGTACGTAGGTCCAAATCCTTCGTTTTTAAATTTTCATTTTATTTCTGCTTCTTTTAATGTTCCCTCTGTGATAGGCAATGGACCGTAATTCATCACACGAGCCCAGCGTGGGTTGGTAAAGATTATCCGTAGTACCTAAAAACACGCATAGGCCCTTATCCTATCCTTCCCAGTCCTAGCAACCAACGAGTTGACATTCACTTACATGGAGGCTGAATGCCCGAAGTCAAACTGGTGCGAGAAGGAAGTTACCCACCAGATCCGCACCAAATCTGATTGCATCCAGAAGTCGATCACCAATCAAGTTCTGCGGGACTCCTGCCATCCCACTACAGTTATCCTGATGAAGAAAACTATGAAGAAACTCGATGACCAACACCACGTCCTGTAATTCCTTCAGCAAACGAAAGTACAAATTATCTGTCACCAACAAGACTACACACCGCTCCAAGGAAGTTATTTCGTTACAACTCCCGATGGATGTCGACTGAAATCTGAAGAGTTCACCATAGCAGATGCCGACGATGAAATCAAAGGCCAACCTCGCAAAATCATGAGGATACCCTTCGATTCTGGGCAACGAGCTACGTCAACTACTCACATCAATTTGTACTCCGTGGATCTTAAGGGTCTAGTGCAAATGGGCAACGCGCAAAAGAACACCTGTCATACCACAAGAACCAGCAGTCTCCTACCGTAATCCTGGGAAAAAACTCGGATCCCGAGAAGACTCCGGCAACTTTTTCACTCAATGTGCTAAAATAGTTGCCGTTCTAAGGGTGGAGGTGTTACGTATGCCTAGGAATCTGCTGACATTGCGGACAATATACATACATAGACCTTGATGACAGTGCAGTTACCGCGAAGTCAACGCACGTAGCTAGACTTTCGCTGACACAGAAACGTACGGAGCATAAACATAGGAAGTTGCTGGCTGTGCAATTACCTTGGAACCGACCCAGCCATGACGTCAAGGAATCGATCAATGCCGAACTAATATTTAAGAGCATCTCTCGTGAGAAAGAGGCATTCCATATTCCTACATCGTGTAGGATGGATTCTCGTAGGCTAGTTAGTTTTAGTTAGTCTATTTAATTATTGTAACCATTCCATGTCCTAACATCGGCTTGGAATGGACATTCGTAGGTTAACTAGTTGTAGTTAGTAGTTGTAACCATTCCATGATCCAACCTCGACTTGGAATAGACACTTCTAGGATAATTAATTATAATTAACTTTAATAATTAAAAGTTTAGAATCATTTCGGGTTTCTTTCCAATCCCCCGGCTGTGGTAAACGTAATTCACTCAAAAATAATTTATTGAACTGTGACAAAAAGATAAAAGTTTTAAAATCAATAGGAATCCAAGACTGCTCAAACAATAAAAACCAACCCCGGCAGTTCTACTCACCCCAATATCAACGGAGAGTACGAACTCTATTCATGAAAACTGGTTTACCTAGGACTTCTTCAAGAGAATACTCAATACAGGCATTAAACTTGATAAGCCCTAAAGCAGGTGTATTGAACAATCCAGTGGCTGACAAAAATATGTTTCAGGGGGCTGATGAGCGTCAAACAACAACACGTATAGCTGAAAACCTGCAGGATAGTATTTTAAATAAAAGCTTCCTAGATGCTTCCATTGGACACAGTTGTGAAAATGATGAAAGTGTTAACATATTGCACACACCTATTGAACAACTAACTGACGTCGCTCCATGCAATATAAACACTTATTCACACGATTGCAAAGTAAACAAAACCAAAAATCGTGTAATAATACTATGTAATGAACAGGGGATTGGTCTACGTCAATCACTCACCGAGCTACTGGGATCAAAATATTCAGTATTCTCGTTTATAAAATCTGGCGCTACATTGAGACACCTCATCAATTCCTCGAAGAACGAAATAGCTAAATTAGATATGTATGACTATGTTATTGTTGTTGGAGGCCGCTATGAACGCAACCCATATGATACGGAGATGTACTTACATACATGGCTGTCATCTGTTAAGAACACAAATATAATTAGATTGATTTCTGCGCACTCGTTGCATACAGACGTGCTCATCAATGCATTAAAAATAATATAAATTAACGTTTTAGCATAAATAGTGACCTAGTTTTAGTATATTGACGTGTAATACAAACAATCTTTGGTAGTGCTAATAGGTGGAATAATGGACTGACTGGATTATATATTATTATAATCTGAAAGATGGAAGGCAGCCCCTTTAATCGGAGTGGGTTGATGCGGCGCAGCCCTCCTTCAACACCAACACCGACCCAGCCCCAACAACCGAGAAATCTTCAAGCCAAGGAAGAAATGGAGGTAGTCTCAACTGCGGAAATACAGAACTGGATGGGTTCCATTGAACAACACTTGGGTGAGGTATGTGCTATTGCTTCTGAAGGAAAGCTAAACTCAGACCAGAAGCTAAAAATAACCAATTTGTGCCGAAAGGTTGGATATGGAGTCTCGCAACTGGCTGTTCAATACAAGTCGCTTAAACAAAATGCCCTTAGGACCCATAACTCCCTAAAAATAATGACCGAAGAAAGAGATTGCGTAACGGACCTAAAGGAGTGTGTAATGGAGATGAACCGGACTTTTAAGGAATCCTGTGCAAAGCGGCAGGAAACAGCTGCATCATCTTTTGCAGACATGGTGAAGAAGGGGTCTAACAACTTCGTTCGTCCTAATACTTTTAGCTCCGTGGCGATTTATCCCACTGACAGTTCAAAGACCAGCGATGAAACCAAGAACATAGTCCAGAAAATTATATGCCCAGGTGAAATGAAGCTGAAAGTGAGAGGCGTACGCAAGATAGGGAAAGGAGGACTAATAATTAGCACAGAGACGAAAGAGGACCTAGATAAGCTGAGGCAATCAGTACAAACTGCTTCGTCAGGGCTTACCGTCGATGAACCGAAAAAGCGCAAACCCCGCATAATAGTGATTGGAGTTCCAGCATCAATGGCGGAAAATGAGGTATATAAATCCATTTACGATCAAAACTTAGCCGAAAAACTGCCAACTATATCCAGAGATACCTTCTTGTCCTTAATCAAACTGAGCCACAAATCTGGTAGAAAAGATGTTGAGAACTGCAACTACATCTTAGAAGTCCCTGCGATCATTCGCAAGGCTCTAATCTCACAAGAGAGATTGTTCATAAATTGGACTTCCTGCCCGGTAAGAGACTTCACACTGGTAACGAGATGTTACAAGTGCCAGCAGTACGGTCATGCGGCTAAGACATGCAAAGTAGCTGCCCCCACATGTGGACATTGCGGTGAAGAAGGACACACTATCTCCGACTGCACAAAGAAATCCGAAGCGCCAAAATGTGCAACATGTCTGCGCTTCAAAAAACCAGCCAGCCATAAAACGGGAGAACAAGAGTGTCCTGCAAAAAAATCTGCCGAAAACAGGTACATTAACTCGATTGATTATGAAGGCGCCTAAGAGCGCCACATATTCGAATATTTTTAAGACTTAATTTTATTGTTTATATTTTTCTTATACTATGGATAATACCTTATTGACCGATATAGATAATACATTTCGTACCGATGCAAAGTCATGTGAGGTTGAGGACTGCAGGCAATATCTTTCTGAATATCAAAACTCACTAACCATACTGACTCAAAACATTCGCAGTATTTATAAGAACATAGATAGCTTTAACGTTTTTCTTCACAGACTTAACTTTGATTGTGACATAATGGTACTAACCGAGTGCTGGCTATCTAACCGACAGGAACACCTTCCAGTAATGCCGGGATACAACTTATTGTATACTACAGTGAACAACAATCAAAACGATAGTGTGGTTGTTTATTGTAGGGAATCATTAATGGTCACAATCGAAGAACCAATACTTCAAGACTGTGTGTGTAATTGTTTGGTCATCAAAATTGGTACAAGTACAGCAATAATCACTGTTTATAGGTCCCCTTCTGCAAGAAATTTAGACTCTTTTCACGCATCCTTAAACCAGATCTTTGAAGCACTAAGTTCATTTAAGAATGTTATATTAACAGGTGATATAAATATAAACATTAACTCGGAAAACTGCGACCCTGGGGCCCAAGATTACCTTAATATCTGCTCATACCATGGTTTTCTCCCCGCACATACTTTGCCTACTCATCAGAGTGGTTCCTGTCTGGATCATATGATGATCAAATCTAACTTTTCATATGTTACGCTTGTTACTAACTCAACTATTACAGACCATCACGCTGTTCTACTAACCCTAAACTTAACGCTGCCTAAGCTAAATCGTCCCCAGACGAAAACGCAATTAAACATAAACAAACTCGAATGTGATTTATGCAATCTTGACTTTAACCCAGTTTACAATACTGCTGACGCTAATTTTGCTTTATCGTACTTAATAAAACATGTTCAATTAGCAATATTACGTAATACGACTTCTATTATAGTAAACAAAAAACTTCGTAACATCAAGCCTTGGATGACTCCTGGCCTAATTCGGTGTATAAGACACAGAGATAAACTTCATCAGAGATCTAGGAGTAACCCTGATAATCTAATCATTAAAATAACCTATAAGAGATACAGAAATTTTTGCAACAACCTCCTAAAGAACTTAAAAATTAATTGCGATGAAAATGAATTAAATAGAGCAGGAAACAATAGCAAGCAACTTTGGAAACATATTAAGAACGTCACCTATAGGACGAAACAGCGTGAATCAAATTCGAGCTTGCTGCTTTCTAATCCATCACATCTCTTGTCAGCCAACCACGTTAATAACTTTTTTGCAAATGTTGGGAAGACTCTTGCCGAACAGATTCCAAAACATTACTGTGTTCTACCATCTTCCCAAAATAATAGATGTCCTTTAAAATCTTTTGGATTGCTGGATACTGACGAAGATGAAATAACTCGAATCATATCTGGACTAAAGGATGACTGTGCAGTTGGATGGGATAATATAAGCAATAAGATCCTTAAAACCTTTAAGCATATCCTAGTACCTCCCTTAACGCATATATTTCGTATTTGTTTATCTGAAGGTATTTTCCCTAGATGTCTGAAAAAAGCAGTTGTAATCCCTATCTTTAAATCTGGAAACAAAAACTTAGTAAATAATTATAGACCAATATCTTTACTCCCTTCAATATCTAAAATACTAGAGAAAATTGTTAACAGTAGACTAGTTAATTATCTAGAAAAAAACAAACTATTATCATCTGCGCAATTTGGGTTCAGAGCCAAACTATCCACAGCCGATGCGGTGCATAGTCTGACAGATTATATCGCAGAAGAACTTGGCAAAGGAAACCAGACCCTGGGGGTTTTCCTTGATCTAGCAAAAGCCTTTGATACGGTGTCCGTTCCTATGCTTCTAAAAAAAATAGAGGCTTTAGGAATAAGGGGAACACCGCTGAAACTTTTTGCTGACTACTTAGATGAACGATCTCAATGTGTTAAAATAGACGACATTATTAGCGATGAGCAAAAAAATACTGGTTATGGTGTTCCCCAGGGAAGCATTCTGGGCCCAACCCTATTCCTGATTTACATTAACGATCTGTGTAATTTAGATATTAAACAAGGCAAACTCATATCATATGCCGACGACACGGCGTTAATCTTTACCGCGAAAACCAATAATGAATTGTACGAATATGCTCAACAAGGTTTCAATACTGTGACAAATTGGCTACAAAACAATTTACTAACACTAAATGCTGACAAGACAAAATATATTCACTTCTCCATGCGCAAGCCTCAATTTAACATTGCTAACTCTCATCTGTATGCCCATAAATGTGGATCCCACCCAGTCAGCATGTGTAATTGTCCATTTATCCTCAAAACAGGCAACATAAAATATCTCGGGGTTATTATAGATGAAACACTCTCATTTAGACCTCATATTGATAGCTTAGTTAATAGAGTGCGCAAATTAATTTATGTTTTTAAAAAGTTGAGAACGATTGCAGATTCAAAATTGATCAAACAAGTCTATTTGGCCCTAGGTCAATCTGTAATCAATTACTGTATCACCTCATGGGGTGGGGCACCAAAAACGAATCTACTGCCTCTTGAAAGGGCTCAGAGAGCAATTTTAAAAGTAGCCTATTTCCACCCTTTTCTCTACCCTACTGATCTTCTTTACAAATCCTGCAACGTGCTGACTGTTCGCCAGCTTTTCATTATGCATTTAGTATTAAAACAACACACCATGCTTTCCTATAACGCCGAATACATAAATAATAAGAGACGAAATGATATTGTCTGCGATTCTAATCCATCCTCAAAATATGTATTTGTAAATAGATTCTTTACATTCTTAGGACCATTTCTGTACAATAGATTAAATAGAAAATTAAGTATCTATAACTTAAATTATTTTAGCTGTAAAAAGACTATTATTGAACATCTGCTTCGCATCTCTTACGGAGAGACAGAAGATCTCCTGGCTGTAACAAAATAATAATTTTGCTTTGTTTTTAATTTAAGTATTCATATATAAGCTATGTCATTGTTAATTTATTATTATTATTAGTTTTAAGCACTTCATAGTCTGAAACACAGGTTCAACCTAGTTCAGGCAAATAAGCAACTGTCTTCTTTTATATTTTTAAGATATTTTTATTGTAAATTGTGCCTTATGTTATAAATAAACGATATTATTATTATTATTATTATAATTATAAGCGAAGTCCCGTTAAATAGATATCTTAATGAATCAAAACTCAATTACATGCTAAGGTTTATTTGTGGAAAGTATGACAATGTAACTTTTATGGATATGGACTACTCTAGATATCGGCCTCGTAAAACAACTTTCATGATTAATTTATCAAGGTCTTTACTTAGGGAACTCTTGCAATTGGACTATAGACTCAAATCGAAAGAATATCAAAACTTATCAATTTTAAAAAGTAAAAGAATATATTATGTAGATAAAGCTGTACAAACTGAAATAACATACAATTATCAAAATAAATTAGATACCCAAAATGTCCAAATATGTGATATGATGTCATCTGGTGTTAATAATCAGCAGCTCGAAAATAATACTGTTTGTAGTGATTTTTTTCGTGAATAAACATTTATACGTTCTGCACCAAAATATAGCGGGTCTACTTAACAAAGCAGACACCCTATCTATATGTATAAACGAACTGTCAGAAAAAGACCAGTCTGTTGCTGTACTATGCATAACAGAGCATTTTATGATGTCTGGTCATGAAGACCGCCTTGTGGTACCGAATTATACATTGGCTGCATGTTTCAGTAGACAAAATAGCAAAAGAGGTGGAGCTTGTATTCTGGTCCGATCTGGTCATTTGTGGAAGGAGTTGCTAGAGGTTTCAGAGCTTTCAATATCGAATGTTGTAGAATGCTGTGCAATTGAATTGACAAGTTATAGGGTAGTTATAGTATGTATTTATAGAGTACCAAAAACAGGGCATTTAAATGTATTTTTTAGTAAATTAGAGCAACTTTTAAGGAGACTGACAAGAAGAAATTGTAGGAATATTGTCATAGCAGGCGATATAAATATTGACGTTTTAAAAAATAATAATATGACTTCCGAACTAAAATATCTCTTAACAAGTTTTAATATGACATTAGCAATAGAAAAACCAACTAGGATGCAAAGCCAGACCTGCATTGATAATTTTGCTCACAATTTTGAGAAAAAATGCAGGACGGAGGTGATAGAATTCGGCCTTTCGGATCACACTGCGCAACTTCTGAAATGTCCCGTACGTTTGAACTGTGTTCTGAAATATTGGTATACATCACAACGGGATTATTGCCCAGAAAATATTATTAGATTTAGAACCTGCCTGGAAAAACTAACTTTCTCTGAAATCTATAATAATGATGATCCAAATAATGCATTCAACTTATTTTTTGAACAATTTAAATTATTTTATGACCTGTGCTTCCCCCGTAGACGTATTAAAATACCAACAACCCAAAAACCAAAATGGATATCGCGAGGACTTAAACTATGTAGCCTAAAAAAAAGGCAATTATTGTGGACGTCTAGACATAAACCTACTCAAATAAATAAAGCAAAATATTCGAAGTATACAAAGATATTTAAAAAAATTATTAACCTGACTAAACGATCTCAAAATAATCACAATATTAAAACTTCTGACAATAAAAGCAAAATGACATGGAAAATTATAAAGAACTCTAAATTAAATCTACCTAATGACTCAATAAATGCTATAAAAATTGACAATAAAACGATTGACAAACCACAATTAATTGCTGAAAAGTTCAACGATTATTTCATAGAAAAAATTATGCCAATTCCTGGAGCAGGTAAAAGAACGAACGCGTACATCACAAATAAACAAAAATCAATGTTCATGCCTCCATGTCAGCCGATACAAATTTTCAACATTATAAGATGTATTAAAAGCACCAATAGTGTAGGGTATGACGAAATTTCTACAAAAATTATAAAACAGGTTGCCGACTTAATCGCACAACATTTGTGTCATATTCTTAACCTTTGTATAAGCCACGGTGTTTTTCCAGACCGCCTTAAGGTATCCATTGTGAAACCTATATATAAAAAAGGTAATAAGCAACTAATGCAGAATTATAGACCTATTGCGCTTCTGCCAATTTTTTCCAAAATATTCGAGAAATATATTTATAATGAGCTTTATAGTTACTTAGAAAAACAAAAGATTCTCTGTAACGAACAAAAAGGTTTCCGAAAGAACATGACTATAAACATGGCAATTTATGACTTTTTAAATAAAATTATGACTAATATTGATAATAAAACACCGGTCTGTTCTGTGTACTGTGATATGACGCAAGCTTTTGATTATGTTGACCATTCAATTCTATTAAACAAACTTGACTCCTATGGTATAAGAGGTAACGTTCTTAGCTTATTAAGCACGTACCTATCAAAAAGAAAACAGTATACCGCTATAACAAACTTAAACTTAAAGACTAAAGAAGAAGTGACATACCTGTCTAAAGAACGCACTGTATACTTTGGTGTGCCACAGGGTAGTGTTTTGGGACCGCCATTATTTCTAATTTATATTAACGACCTGCCCAAAGCTATAGACTTCCCAATGACACTCTTTGCTGACGATAGCACGATTACAATAGCATGTGATAAACCTAATTCGTATGAAGCTGATGTTAACAATGCGGTAACTTCAATCATCTCTTGGCTGGATAATAATAACCTAAAAATAAACCTTGAAAAAACACAAATAATGCACTTTGCTCAAAAAAAACCTAGTTCAAAGATGGAGGTTCAATACCAGAATATCAAAATTCAAGATGTCAATAGTGCAAAATTTCTAGGTTTGGTAATTGACAGGCACCTCAATTGGAAGGATCATATTGAAGCGCTTTGTAAGAAAATTAGTAGCTCATCTTATGCATTATATAAACTTGCCCCCACAGTTAACATTGATACACTACTTACAGCGTACCATGGTATTGTAGCGTCTGTGCTAAGATATGGCCTTATATTTTGGGGTAACTCCACAAATAGGGAAACCGCTTTTAAAGCGCAAAAGCGATCCATAAGAGCCATGTTCAGGCTACAAGTAACGGACAGTTGTGAACCGTTTTTTAAGAAATACAAAATTTTAACACTGCCGTCTATGTATATTTATGAAACTGCCTTATTTGTCAAGCTGAATTCACACCTTTTTCCCAACCTATCAGATACAGTAAAACGTAACAGGCGAAATGATATGTTGCGCGGACGTAGAGCAAAAACAGCGTTAATGTGGAAAAGCATGTTTTGTTTAGCTCCGCAAGTTTTTAACAAAATCCCAAAGCAAATTAAACAGTTAAATTTAAATGGGTTTAAAAAGGAGCTTAAAGAGTTACTATGTAAAAAGTGTTATTACAATTTAAACGACTTTTTAAATGATACTTTGACATTATAATCTAATTGTAATCTCTTTTTAATAACAGATAGCTTGACATTCCATTTTGAAATTGACATTTTTTTAATTATTATTTATTTTTGACATAATAATATTTACTGACTCTGACATGCCTTTTATTGTAACATTAATATCTTCATGTAATTGTATCAACTCTAGCCTGATATTTCTATTTTTGCATTGTAATAATTTATTCTGTGTACCTGAAATTTGCACGCCCCATGTGGCAGAATGTGATGAGACCTTTATGTTATTTGAGACCTTGTATTGTACCATGTTCGGACAAATAAATGAATTTGAATTTGAATTTGAAATTTGAATTTGAATTCGGGACCCTTTTACTAAGACTGCGCGGTCCGTCTGTCTGTCCGTCTGCCACCTGGCTGTATCTTAACAACCGTGATAGCTAGACAGGCGAAATTTTCACAGATGATGTATTTCTGTCGCCGGCTAAAAGAATAAATACTAAAAACAGGATAAAATAAATATTTCAGTGGGGCTTCCATACAACAAACGTGATTTTTTTTGTTGTTTTTTTGGAATAATGGTACGGAACCATTCGTGCGCGAGTCCGACTCGCACTTGGCCGGTTTTTTTATTAATTTTCAGGCATCTTTTTCTTCTTGGTCGCATTCTTCATTACTGAAGGTCATGTCCCTGAAAGGCCCTCGTGGCTTTATGCACGATGTTCTTCCACTTCAGTCGGTTCTCAGCTTCTCTCAGGGCGGTTGTAACAGAGAGTCCAGTGAGGGCGGTTACCTGGTCTGACCAGCGGTTAGGTGACCGGCCGCGAGGTCTTTTCCCATCCACCTTGCCTATTACCACCAACTTCTCCAGATTGTCCGGATCCCGACGGGCAATGTGACCAAAGTAGCTGAGAATCCTTCGGTAGCAGAGCGTGGTTAGTCTGTCTTTTATGCCTAGTTGATCAAGGATAGATTTGTTCGTTCTCTTGGCGGTCCATGGTATGCGGAGCATTCTTCGCCAACACCCCCACACCACATCTCAAAAGCTTCTATCTTTTTCCGTTCTATTGCCCGAATTGTCCACGACTCTAATCCGTAAAGGAATATCGAGAAAACCAGTGTCCGGACTAGTCTCATCTTGGTGACATTGGAGACCTTTCTGTCCTGCCAAATACGTGTCAGCTTACTCATCGCAGCTTTGGCCATTTGAGTCCTTCTCCTGATCTGTTTTTCGCTTCCTCCCTGGTCAGTAAGTAGCGATCCGAGGTATATAAACTCGCTGACAAATTCTAAGTCCGCGAGTTCTTTCGTTCTAGAGAGTTGACCGGTTCTGTCAATAAGCATGACTAGGCATCTAGTCCCATGGTATAAATAAATCATCTAGTCTTCTAAATGATTTATTTATGGACGGGAGATATGTCACATTTTCATTAAAAAATATTTAAAAAAAAACATAATGAAGGAATTGAGGGACTTTTTCTTGAAAATATTTAAGAAAATCTTAACTAAATTCTTAAATAAAAATGATTAACCCAGAGATAGTACTTTTTGAGGTTTAAGCTATGCCACTTTATACACGCGTCTGGATTGAGGGCCCAAGTAATTTAATCATTCGCGTTTAAGAAATTCATGAGCCTGTGCTTTAAGTCTTTACTATTTTTTACTTATTTCCAAATAATTCTTATTGCGTTTCGCAAGGATTTCAAAAATGGGTCCGATTTTGATGCAAAGGGAAATGCCCATTTTGTAAGGGAACTTGGCCCCTTTGAAAAAATGGTTGTATCTTGATGAATTTGGTTGTATATTGTAGAAAAAACACGTTATATTCATAATTAGAAAACATTTTTTATTTATTTTGTGGGGTTCACGAGAAATAACGATGTTTCTGTTCTTGAAATGAACCCTTATTACAATGCAATAAGGTGCATACAAATGCCCAAGTGAAAAACCTGATCTGTTGTTGTCAGTACATAAAAAGTAAAGGACACGGATGGAAAAATACACAAAATATAAATCTTATTTTTGGATAATATTGAAATCGCACACACAATACCTCATAAGGGGCCTTTGTATGGGCAATCTCCTTTCAGTTATGCGTTCGGGTTTGATTGGTGCATGTTCTTAGATAGGTGTTACGGTGACAACTCACCAGGGGGCGCTGCAGCAAACATTTTTTGTGCAAATCCATGTTGATTTATGCTCTCTAAAAGTTACAGTTATATGTTTAAATGTAGCTATATTGAAAAAAAAAATACTAAAAAGTTATAAATGAACTTTTTTATTTATAACTTTTTAGTCAACTTTTTTTTAATAGGTACATTTAAACATATAACTGTTACATATTTTTGATAATATCACCTCTTAAAACCCTTTATTTTGACACCCGACACGATGGGGTTTGACAAAAAAAATGGGCCCCACAATATGGCGCCCAAAAGCCGCCTTTTTGCTATGTTCCAATTTTAATGTAACCAGTGACACTCCCAAGGACAAATCGATTTTCGTAAAAATCATCAAAATCGACTAATGCGTTTGCTCTCTAGAACGCCGCTTAGAAACAAACATAAATAACATACATACATACATATACTGATAAACACATTACCCTACTTCGGCAGTCGGGTAACCATATATACCTTGAGGTATCTTGAGCAGTGCCCCTTTAGTCAAAGTTCCAGAGTGAGGATCCTTCTAACAACACGAGTCTTGTCTAAAAGTACCACTTACTGAATCAAGGCCATGTAATAGTTATTATTAGCTTGTAACTACTAAATAAATAATTTGCAATATTTCTACAAAATACTATAATAAAATGACAAGACATTCACAAGACCAATAATTTCAATAGATAGTAAAATAGGTACTCACTTATCAGAGAACTGAAATTGGGTTACCATAATAATGAATGTCTTCAATTCATTAGGTAAGACAGACAGTGGCTGTAATTTATTGCTTCGGATTGATTTACCTTACCTTCCTCTCGAGTAGTCTTTGTTTCCGAATCTAAAAGCGAAATTCTGGGTTTTGTATTGAACACAAATGAGAATAGTTATGAGAGCTGAGTTCCAAGTAGGTAACCTAATTTAATTGAGTCTGTGGCTGCCACTAAAGGACAAAGGCATCTCATACTAAGAAATATAGATAGAATACTCTTTATAGTTTACTGGTTTTTTGCGCGCGGGGTTAAAATGCCATCTCATTCGACAACACGTGCGAAAGAGATAGATGCTGTGATGAGCAGTAAGAGCTAGTTCGCGTAAGAATTAGCACTTTTGCAAGTTTGTAGCGAAATGGATGATGATTTAGGACGAAAACGAGCGCGCAAAATTTTATAAACAGACCTTTGGGAGTCTAGATATCATAAAAAAACGACTAACTGTATATTTTCAAAATAAAATTATTTGCATTGTTGAACTACTAATCTATCCCTGTATGGAGGCCGTTTTTCAATTTTCCTTCTTCTTATGGTATTTATTTCCACCCAAAGATGCGTTAAAATTTGTGTTGAAATATGGAATTTTCGAAGCTCATAACTTTCAATTTTTTATTTTTTTGTTGCTATACAGGGCTATATTTTGAAGGTAAATCGTCAAACAGTGGAGTAATCGCACGACTATGTTTGTATGAAAGAATGATCGACTAGTGTAACCTTAAAAGCGATCTTTATAAGACAACCTACGGATTGATTAAGTAAGGAGAGACAATAGCTGCAGGTTGTCTTAGGTGTACTATTTACATGGGGTGCGTGTTGAAAGCCTCCTCGCGGCGCACCCTGGGCAACGTCGGCGCCAACTGCCCACCCACGTTGGGTGGACAGTTGGGGCGGGCGGCTAATTTCAACACACGAGGAAAGGTCGCGGTTCCAAACACAGATCATTACCCATGATGGTCTGTGAAGGGAACCGGGCTAGAGGCGGGACGGCTAGTCCGTCGCTGCGGTGGCCATCTAACGCCTACTCCCCCCTCTGCTGTCAGAGGGTAGGTCGAGTTGGCGTGGAGTGAAGATGGAACCCAATCCCAAGGTCTCGCGTGCTGAGGGGATGAATGGCCGGAGGGTTTGTATCCGGTCCCTAGCGCAGGGAAAGGGACCTCGCCCTTAAAAAGGAACAATAATGGAACGCAGACTAATGGAAAATAGTCCTCAGGCGGGTACCCTTGCGCAACGCAAGGGCCAGTCCCGCCCCTCTAGGGATCTCCTGGAGGGCAGCCCCATCGTATCTGAGGGGGGCACCACTGGTCTCGCGGGCCGGCAGTCAAATGCCGACCTGCGTCAAAGCCACGAGCGAGAAAAGGAGCTCCAGGTTCACCAGGAGCAACTGCGCAACGTGGACGCACCGCTTGCCGTCACCGACGGCAACAAGAGCCGAGGAGGCTCAAGTCTCCATGTGGACGTACCTCTTGCCGTCGGCGACGGCAACAAGAGCCGAGGAGGCTCAGGTCCTGGAGACAACTTGTCCGACCAGGACTCACATGGCACCTCCAAAGTTTGGAGGAAGCGTCCGCGCAGTAAAGACTCGGGGTCGCTGGGTCTGTCCTCAAGTGAGGAGAACCTGTCGGCGCCAAAAGTGTCAACGGGACGGAGAGGGCGGGGTCGTGCGTTGGCGGGTGCTACCACCGCTCGGGTGCCGGAACGCGACGTGCGAGGTCGCTTTGTGCCTCGGCCCAACACGCCCGCCCCTGCAGAGTGCGTGCAGAGCGACCCTGGGCACATGAGTGCGGACCAAAGCGGTGGCTCCACCACGTCCCTACTCGGAACAAACAAGGCAGAGGCGAATGCTGCAAAGCGGGCGCAGCAACGGGCTGTCGCAGAAGACGAGGTCAGTGAGTTGGCCCGACAGGCCCTAGAGCGGCGCTCTGCTCGGACGGCAGATGCGTCGGCGATGGTGCTCAGTCGCCAAGTGACGGACGGCCTGGATGTCGTCCTGAAGGTTGCCACCAAATCGGGCAACCTGAAGGGCACGTTCACGCGTGCCTTAAAGGATGCGGTGGACAGCATCCAGGAGGCGGTTGAGGTCCTCAGAAGCCGCACAAGCACGGAGGAGACGGCGAAGCTGTGGGAGGAGAACGGCCGTCTCCGATCCGAGCTGGAGGACCTCAAGCGGCAGTTTGCCGCCCAGAGCGCAGCTGCCGATTCGCCCGTCACGGCCCCTTCGCTGGCCCCGTCGTCGGCTCATTCTCCGGCCACGTCGCCGGCCCCTGCACTTGCAGATGCGGATGTCGAGAAGATTGCACGCATCTGCATGATGCAGTGCGGTCAAATGGTGGGTGCCCGGTTGGAGGCCATAGAGGCGAGACTGCCAGCCGAAACCCTCCGCCCACCGCTCGCTGGAGATAATCGGAGACAGGCGGCTCAGCAGAGAAGTGCCGGGAAGGGGGCCACAAAGCCCACGGAGGGGCCCAGTAAGCCCGCTGAGGCTAGTTCCACGCCCACTTCCCAGTCGGCGGCTGCGACCGTGCCGACACCACCTGGCCCCCTCACGGAGGCCTGGACGACGGTGGTCAAGAAGGGCCGCCGTCGAAAGAAGAAGACGGCTCCGCCGGCATCTGCTGGAGCACCTGCACCGGAAACGAGGAAGGCCGCAGGACCGCCTAAGGTCAGAGCCCCACGCTCCGCGGCTGTAGCGATCACGCTGCAGCCCGGAGCCGTCGCAAGGGGAGTCACGTACAAGGCGGTCTTATCAGAGGCGAAGGCCAAAGTTGCGTTCCCCGACCTTGGCACACCTTCCGGCTTCCGAATGAGGTCGGCGATTACGGGGGCGCGGCTGCTCGAGGTGTCAGGTGCCTCAAGCGCCGAAAAGGCGGATATGTTGGCCGCCAAGCTGCGGGAGGCCCTTAACCCGGAGGATGTCCGGGTTTCCAGGCCGATGAAGACCGTTGAGCTGCGTATCGACGGCTTGGACGATTCGACGACCACAGCTGAGGTCGCGGCGGCAATCGCCCGAACCGGCGGATGTCCATCCGAGGACATTCGGACAGGCGAGATCCGCGCCGACGCTTCCGGGCTCGGAATGATTTGGGTGCGGTGCCCGGTGGCGGCGGCGAAAAAAGTCGCTGACGGTGGACGACTGCTGGTGGGGTGGGTTGCGGCGAGGGTCAAGCTGCTGCAACCCAGGGCATTCCGGTGCTATCGTTGCCTGGACATTGGGCATGTCAGGGCACGATGCACCGCCGAAACAGATCGCAGCGAGCTGTGCTATCGCTGCGGCCAGCCCGGCCACAAGGCGGCCCAGTGCTCCGCGGCGCCAAACTGCAGCCTCTGTACAGCTGCAGGGAGGCCCGCTGGGCACAGAGCAGGCGGCAAGGCCTGTGGCGCACCTGCGCAGCAGAAGAGGAGCAGGAGGGCCAAGGTTGCCGTGGGCTCTTTACCCCCCCGTCAACCTGGCTGCTCTTCGGCCGGCTCCCGGCCTAGGAATGGAGCGGAGGGAATGGATTGCGCATAATGGCGCTCTACCATTTCCTCCAGTGCAATATCAACCACTGTGCCAGAGCTCAGGATCTCTTGCTCCAGAGCATGGCAGAGTGGTCGATTCACGTGGCTGTGGTCGCCGAGCCGTATTTCGTCCCACCCAGGGATAACTGGGTTGGAGACCTCGACGGTTTGGTGGCCATTATTGGCGGGGCTCTTGTCAGCCCGTCCCGAGGTCGTGGCTGGGTGGCCGCCCTCGCGGACGGCGTTGGCATAGTTGGTGCGTATTTTTCGCCCAACAAGAGTCTCGCCGACTTCGAGAATTTCCTTGTCGAGTTGGGCGCCGTCGTAGGCCGACTCCACCCTCGCCCTGTGCTGTTGCTAGGGGATCTCAACGCCAAGTCTTCGGCGTGGGGATCTCCGGTAACCGATGCTAGGGGTGAGGTGCTGGCAGAGTGGGCAATCACCACTGGCATGGTAGTCCTAAACCGGGGCTCGGTTCACACGTGCGTACGGCAGCGGGGCGGTTCAATAGTAGACATCACGTTCGCTAGTCCTGCTGTCGCGAGCCGTGTCCGCGACTGGCGTGTCGCCGTGGAGGTGGAGACGTTATCAGATCACAGATATATCCGTTTCGACGTCTCCACCCAGACCGCCGGCGGCCGCGGTTCACCAGCCCCGCGAACGGGCGGTCCACGCTGGGCGCGCAAGCGCATCGACAGGGAACTTCTCGAGGAGGCCACCATTGTCCAGGCCTGGATCCGGGAGTCGGCAACGACCGGACCCGTCGACGTCGAACAGGAGGCGCTGTGGTTCCGCGGGGCGATGACGCAAATCAGCGACGCGTCCATGCCCCGGGTCCATGCACAGTCAACGAGGCGCCAGGTGTACTGGTGGTCCGCCGAGATCGCACAGTTGCGTGTCGCGTGCGTAGCGGCCAGACGCCAGTACACCCGATACCGGAGGAGACGTCGTCGGGTCCCTGACGAAGAAGCCGCGCGGTATGAGGTGTACCGCGCGGCGACGAAGACTCTGCGGCTGGCCATCGGCGAGGCGAAGAAGCGAGCCAGGGAGGAGATGTTGGAGACTCTAGACGGGGATCCGTGGGGGCGCCCTTATCGAGCGGTTCGAGGGAAACTTCGAGCCGCCGCGCCTCCGCTTACGGAGAGTCTCCAACCCGAGCTGCTGGAGGAGGTAGTTGCAGCCCTCTTCCCGGCGAGAGCGGAGCACATCCCGCCGCCGATGGCTTTGCCCACGGCCGCAGAGTCTACAGAGGAGGACGCCATCAGCGTCCCAGAGGTGACACAGGCAGAGATGGGGGCGGCCGTGATGCGGCTCCGGGCTAAGAACACGGCTCCGGGGCCCGACGGTATCCACGGCCAAGTATTAGCCCTCGCTCTGAAGGAGCTAGAGCCCTGGCTGAGAGGACTCTTCACTGCGTGCCTTGAGCGGGGCCAGTTTCCCACTGTGTGGAAATCTGGTCGTCTGGTCCTGCTCAGGAAGGCGGGGCGCCCTGCGGACTCGCCGTCCGCGTACCGGCCCATAGTGCTGCTAGACGAGGTGGGTAAGCTGTTCGAGCGGATAATCGCTGCCCGCCTCGTCAACCACTTGTACAGAGAGGGGCCGGACCTGGACGAAAGCCAGTTCGGCTTTCGGCATGGGCGCTCCACCATCCACGCGATATCGCAGGTGAGAGTCCTGGCGGAGGAAGCGGTGTCCCGGGGTGGGGTGATGTTGGCAGTGTCCTTGGACATCACCAACGCTTTCAACACCCTGCCCTGGAGTTGTGTTCGGGAGGCACTGCGGTATCATCAAGTGCCTCCCTACCTCCGCCGCATCGTCGGGGCTTATTTGGCGGAGAGATGTGTCACCTACGTGGGACGTGATGGCGTCGAAAACCAGCACCGCATGTCGTGCGGTGTTCCACAGGGCTCGGTCTTGGGCCCGCCCCTGTGGAACATCGGGTACGACTGGGTGCTGAGGTGCGAACTCCAACCGGGCGTGGACCTGACGTGTTACGCGGACGACACACTGGTCACCGCCCGGGGGAGTTCGTACAGGGAGGCAGCGTTGCTGGCGACGGCTGCGGTCTCACAGGTGGTGAGCCGCATACGGCGCCTTGGCCTGGAGGTGGCCCTCAGCAAGTCGGAGGCCATGGTCTTTCATGGCCCCCGGCGGGCGCCGCCACCCAATGCCCACATTGTGGTCGGGGGGGCTCGAATCGCTGTCGAGTCTACCATGAAGTACCTAGGATTGGTGCTCGACAGCCGGTGGGATTTCGGCCCCCATTTCCGGCAGCTGGCGCCCAAGTTGTTGGGCGCGGCTGGGGCGCTGTCAACGCTGCTTCCCAATCTGGGGGGCCCGAGCGACGCCTGTAGGCGGCTCTACGTAGGGATCGTGCGATCGATGGCCCTGTATGGGGCCCCGATTTGGGCGGCTGACCTGACGGCCGGTAGCATCGCTGTTCTGCGGAAGCCGCAGAGAGCGATGGCCGTCAGAGTCATCAGGGGGTATCGCACGATCTCCAACGAGGCGGCTTGCGTACTGGCCGGATCCCCGCCCTGGGACCTGGAGGCGAAGGTACTCGCGTCACTGTATCGGTGGCGCGAGGAAGCGCGGGCGCTGGGCGAAGGGCCGATGCAGCGACATATGGAGTTGCGTCGGTCTCAGCTCCGCGAGGTCCTGGTGGCGGAATGGCGGCACAGGCTCTTACGCCCTACCGCCGGCCTCGTCACCATCGAGGCGGTCCGGCCAGTGCTCGAGCGCTGGCTCGGGAGGAGGCACGGCTCCCTGTCGTTTCGGGTGACGCAGGTGCTCTCGGGGCATGGTTGCTTCGGGAAGTACCTGTGTCGCATAAACAGGGAGCTGGACGCCCGGTGTCACCACTGCGTCGACTGCCGGGAGGACACGGCGCGGCATACGCTGGCAGAGTGTGCCGCTTGGGAGGAGCCACGCCGTGCCCTCATCTCAGAAGTAGGCAGTGACCTATCGCTGCCGGCCGTAGTCGAGTCTATGGTCGGCAGCGAGGAGTCCTGGGATGCGGTGGTATCCTTCTGCGAAACAGTCGTCTCGCAGAAGGAGGCTGCGGAGAGGGAGAGGGAGATTTCATCCACTCACCCGATCCGCAGCAGACGCGCCGGGCGTCGGCGGAGGGCGGACAACGCCCTCTTCCAGCCCCCCTAAATGGGTCCAGGGGTGACGGACTCGGGGACGTCCGCTGCCCCCAACACACATCAGGACCCGAGGTGGCGGCGCGTAGTGTTCCACGCGTGCTCCTCTTAGACGTCGCGGGGGAAGTCTAACACCTCACTCCCCCCCCAACTCGAGATCGAGGCCCGCAAAGGCGGGCCGGCACTAGCCGGGGGTTGCGGAAGTATCGTTGTTCCCGTGACCCCCAGCGTAGGTGTGAGATGGAACACCGGGGTGGTTTTTAGTCAGTAGGAGTCTGACAGACCCCTCCGCCACCCCAGGGCGGAGGACATCCAATGAGGATTTTCCACCTCGGAAAAAAAAAAAAAAAAAAAAAAAAAAAAAGGTGTACTATTTACATACAGGTACTCTTATTCATCACATTTGATTAAGTTCTGTTAAGGAACAGAAATGGTTGAAACAAAAACTAATAGAATAGAATAGAATACTCTTTATTATGTACACCATATAAGTTACAGAATATATAGACGAAGAAAATATTACACTGGGTGACATAATGGGCGGCCTAATCACTAAAAGCGATCTTTTCAAGACAACCTTTGGATGGATTTAAAAAATGAAAGGAAAGACAGTACTGTAGGTAGTCTGGTGTACTATTCATAAATAAAATAAATACATATATATATATATTATATACACAAATATATACAGTAATAAGAATGGAACAGACGCACAGAAATCAAGAATAACAACTATTAAAGAGAGATTCGAGGTAGTGATTCTTTAACATAGTTTTAAAAATGGGCAGAGATTGAGCACGCCTTACTGACACGGGCAAAGCATTCCACAACCGCACCGCTTGAATCGTAAAAGATTTGTCGTAAAAGCTGGTGGAATGCATCGGCATCTCTAGTCCCAAGTTTTCCGATGACCTCAGATATCTATTATGTGTGTCATGAAGGAACTTGAAACGTTCTTTGAGATAAGAGGGGGTTGTAGGATTGTATAGAATACTGTAAAGCAGAAATAAAATATGAGAATCCCGGCGAAGACGTATGGGAAGCCACTTGAGCTTTGTCCGAAATTCAGAAATGTGATCATATTTGCGCAGGCCAAATATAAATCATAAACAAAGGTTTTGAAGACGCTCAAGTTTATCTTAATGCCACTTCTAAATGCCACTTTCAGTAAAAGTTTGCTAAAATTTCTGTTTTAAAAATTCAGTCAATATGCTCCAACTTTAGAGTTCCGCACCCAAACGGTAAGGAATTATACATACGTGTCGTGATGTGTTCTTTGAATATTGGTATGTTTTTAAGTGTCTTTTTAGGGTTCCGTACCCGAAGGGTTCAAACGGAGCCCTATTACTGTCACTCATGTGTCCGTCTGTCTGTCCGTCTGGCCGTCTGTCTGTCCATCTGTCCTTCTGTCGGTCGTCTGTCACACGGGTTTTATGGCAAAACGGTTGGAGCTATAGTCTTCAAAAGCATTTTATTGACCCAAAGCCATGAAAATTGACAAAAAACTGGCCAAGTGCGAGTCGGACTCGCACACGAAGGGTTCCGTACCTTCGCAAAAAAACGACAAATAAATCACGTTTGATGTATGGGAGCCACCCTTAACTTATTTTATTTTAATTTAATAATTATTATTTTTTGAAGTGAATATACAACTAAATATTCTGTGAATATTTCAAGCGTCTACCTGTTGCCGTTATTAATATTGAGCAAAAAACGGCAAAAAAATCACGTTTGTTGTATGGATCATCTGTGAAAACTACTAGTACTTATTACTTAAGCAGAAGGAAACCGGAAGATAAGCTTACCCGGGGTTTGCACGCAGTTAGTATTACTGCCATTAATCCATGAACTTTCTTGTGAACACCACACCACATACCAATAACATTCACACCACTCCGTTTTATCCAATACTAGCATAATACTATTCTATGTATTCTTTTCACCAAGTTTATTTACACTATTTCCACAGACTACT
Source organism: Orthosia incerta (assembly GCA_948252205.1). Taxonomy (NCBI): domain Eukaryota; kingdom Metazoa; phylum Arthropoda; class Insecta; order Lepidoptera; family Noctuidae; genus Orthosia; species Orthosia incerta. The sequence continues at coordinate 20,205,667 of OX411764.1, read as the reverse complement.
AAGAGATACTACGTACGACTATTTCATAACATAACAACATTTTTCTTTTGACAGCCGACCATAGATTTCTTCCGTATTTAATAAATTACTCTTTGGTCCGTGCGCTCTATTGTTTGTCTATGGTTTCGACAAATAATTATTGAGCATCGCGGACGTCGGTCTACATAGATCTACCCACATTTTAATATGTTTTATATTTGTATAATACTTACACATACTCTGACCCACCTTCTGTGTTTATTTTATTTTGTTTTTTATTTATATATTCTATTTTATTGTATTATTTAAGTATTTTCCGTTTCCGTAAGTGTGTCCGTGGCATCAACAGTTGGTCTTATCAGAATATCAGCGCAGCGTTATTAAATTTTTTTTTGGATATCGCTGCACATGCTGAGATAGGAGCCTTTTTGCTCTCGCACGGGGTTTTTATTTTTAATTTTGTTTAATTTTAAGCTGATTTCTCGTGTCTCCTGTGCGGGTCACAAATAAATACTTTATCTTTCTTTCTTTCTTTTCTTTAAAATTTTAACTGTCTAGCTATCACGGTTCATGAGATACAGCCTGGTGACAGACGGACAGACAGACAGACAGACAGACAGACAGACGGACCGTGAAGTCTTAGTAATAGGGTCCCGTTTTTACCCTTTGGGTACGGAACCCTAAAAAGGGGTTTTAAGGGGCGCTTCCATACAGCTTTCGAGTGGGGTATTTTTGTTTAGAGCTCACTGATTGGATAAATAATGTATTTTTTTTTATAAAATACTGAAAAACAAAGGAATGAGAAGCGACCAAAAGTCAGCCACTTTATTTTCAAAATTTTGTGCCGATTTTTTTTTTATCTTCTTTTTGATGAACTTGATATTTAGTGATAATATTTATATATTTTATTTATTAATTTAGTATTTATTATGTTCCCTCTCACAGAGAGGAGGCCTGTGTCCCAGCAGTGGGAACATTAATAGGCTGATGATGTGTGTGATGTGATTTATTATTCCCACATTTTACTAACAAATAATAATTTATTGATAAATCAGATTTATCATTGAAATTCCCTCATTTTTCCTATTACAACCAACTTAATTTTTCGGTTTAGTGCGGAATCCTAAATGTGCAGTGTCCGACAATCACTTGGCTGGATTTTTTCATACGTTCATGAAAGAAGAAAACTTTTAAAATATATAGTTTTAAATACGCTGTATAGCATATAGAGCAGTGGTGGCCCAGTGGCATGTGACATCTACCAACTCGCACTGGGCCCGCGTGGTGGATTACAGCCCATTCTCACAGATAGGTGGTCTTTGTCCCAGCAGTGGGAACATTAAAAGGCTGATGATGATGATGATGATGTACAGCATAGCTTCTAAAACCTTTAAGAATTGATTATTATTTTCAAGACACAAAAATCTTTAGCCCCAACAAGACTCCACCCCACCCTATCCTTGTCTGTCGTTTCAATAATTACAGCCCGGCTGTACGCGCCGTTAAGACCTAGGAACTAGACACAGCTAGGGAGTGACGCTTAAACACAGAACATTATGGCCGACCGGTATTGAGGACATCGGCACGGCTTAGTCGTAGTGTTAGCAGAACTGTTGAGGCTTCTTTCGTTTCTTTATTTACTGATTCATTAGTGTCTCGTTGATCAAAAATTGCGTTGGTGAATTTATTCTGCTATTTTAAATTATTTCAGACACGATGTATTTTTTTTGGATCTATCGACCGGACCACAGAAGGCATTCAGCCATGCTTCTAAATGATGCCTTAGTCTAAAGATCTTATTAGCGAGACACATTTCTATCTTATGCTAAAGGTCGCTTCATACGTAACGTGTTTTTTTTTCAAACAGAATGGGACGATAAGTTCGCTTCAAACTAAATGCCAAGGACGCCGCGTCGCCGCCCCGTCCGTGCACACGTAACGTATGCTCTTTCGTATACAATTTGTATGAAACCATATTATCAAAACTTATCGTTCCTTTCCGCCCAAAATAAAAATAAAAACATTACGATGCAGCGACCTTTATTTGTACCGTGTTATTATGAAGTGTCACTTTTGTGCCGCATGAATAAGCACCAGATAGTATCCCTCAGTAATTGAACAACTGCTTTCAGTTCTTCTGGCTGAATTTATCTCATGGTGATAGGCGTGTACACATTTATTTTTATATCCTCTATAGTTTACATCTAATTTAATTCCATTTTGGTTTGGGGGGATTTGCCGTAATCGCCACGCTTGGCAGGCGGGTTGGCGATCGCAGTTTGTCGTTAATGTGTTTAGCGAACGCTGCTGCCCATTCTCTGGTGTGTCCTTTAGTCGCCTCTTATTACACCCACGGGAACATATTGGATGGAGAAATTCTTTACGTAAGACCATACGAAACGACCTGATGAAGGAACCGCTGGATGCGGGACGCACGGAACCTTTCAATGTGGCGACGCTTGTGGGAGGCATATGTCCAGCAGTGGCTGCTTTCGGCTGATATGATGACGATGATTTTAATTCTACTGTATCATTCACCCTCTATGATCTAATTCAATTCTGTCACTCCATCCATACATCACTTTTTTCGTTTTGTTCGAAGCTTTCCATCCCTCCTCATATTAATCATGTTCATATTATGACTCAGTCTACGTATAATACTAATACCCAGTCATATCTGGTTACCTCAAGGTACCGTAAGCTAAACTTCATTGAGTGATTGGCGTCAAGATAGTTAATTATTCTCGCCGCTGGGACACACTGGAATTGCCTGATCTAATTCCGCCCAGCCCGTTTCATCATCGGACTAACAGACGTACGGCGATGCGCCATCGGTACATGGTGGACATCCCCACACGCACTAATCGTTTTGAGAATACTTTTATTATGCGTAAAGCTAAGGAGTGGAATTCCCTGCCGGAGTCTGTTTCCCGATAGCTACAATCTCCCCTAGTGAATAGGTTACTTCTAGGCAAGCGTGCTCCATCGTTGACCACATAATCGCTTACCATCAGGTAAGATGTTGGTCAAGTGCGAGCCTTTAATAGACAAAAAGAAAGCACTGCTGTGTCAGTTAGCATTTGACGTTCACAGCTTGTGTGATACGACTAGTTGAGCTGAACTAGGTGCGAGATTGTGTATTGGATTAAGTAGGAAGGCAAGGATAACATAACCAAGACTTTTTTGGATAAATCCTTTACTGTCCAGGCTACTCGTCTGTCGCCATGGGATCTGGAGGCAAAAGTTCTCGCGCACATTTGGGAGTGGCGCGAGGACGCGAAACGCCGGGGCGAAACTCCGCTGCCTCGACAAATCGCGGCTTGGCGGACAGAGCTCCGGCAGGATCTCATGGCGTCATGGAGAGAGCGACTGTCGCAACCCAGTGCTGGGCACGCCACAATTGCGGCGATAAGGCCCCTCTTTGAGGAGTGGCTTGAGAGGCGCCACGGCGTCCTCACCTTCCGCCTTACGCAGGTCTTCACCGGACATGGCTGTTTCGGGAGGTTCCTGTTCAGGATAAGGCGGGAGGAAACGCCCGGGTGTCACCATTGTGTGGATCGCCCGGAGGACACGGTGGAGCATACGGTGGAGGTCTGCCCCGCTTCGGCGGAGCACCGCCGTGTCCTCGTGGAGTCGATCAGCGGTGGCGACCTCTCGCGTCCGGCCCTGGTTCAGGCCATGCTACGGAGCGAGAGGGCATGGGAAGCTGTCTCCTCCTTCTGCGAAGCAGTAATGCTCGCGAAGGAGGAGGCGGAACGCGTGAGGGAGACGCAACGGAGACGCCCTCACGCCCCTAACCACCGCAGGAGACGCCCTGGGCGTCGGGAGTCGCAAGCCGATTCCCGGCCACCGTAGGCGCAGGCTTGCGGACGGCGAGTAATGGGTAGCTCGCTGTCCGATAAGGACCAAGCCCGAGTTGACGGCGCGTAGTGTTCCACGCGCGCCTCAAAGAGATGTCAGCAAAAAATTGACGGGGTCTGACAGGGCCGATGCCTGTCTAGGTCGCGGATAAATTTGAAAAAGAGTTACCGCGGCCCTGGCACAAGCAACTGAAGGAACACGGGTGGGTTTTAGTCAGTAAAAGTCTGACACGCACTTCCGCTTCACCCAGAGCGGGAGAAGTCATTGGATGATTTCCCAACCAAAAAAAAAAAAAAAGGCTACTCGTCTGTGGAATGCATTGCCAGATCCAATCAAACGTGCTCAATCATTGTCTGTGTTCAAAAGACTCGTAAAGGAACATTACCAGTCACTGTCTTAGTCTTAGCGTGTTGATTTGTGATTATCAATATAGTCATTCATCATTTATTTTTATTGTCATTATATAGTATGTATGTATTTACGTATATATTACATAGCATATGTATTTATCTGTTTATTTATTATAATATAGTATTTTATCAATGTTAATGTCACACCAATGACAACCCCACTTCAAGTCCAGACAATTACTGTCCATACCAGGGGGGTGACCATCAGCTCTTAGACCGGTATCGATTTGAGATCGAAAAAGGGACAGATGTATTTGACTTGTATACATCTGTCACTGACTCGATCTCAAATTGATACCGCTCTAAGAGCTAATGGTCACCCCCCCGGTTTCCTGAAAGAGATCGTGGGATGCGATAAGGCCGCCCATTGTATTTGTATTAATTTTAAGTTTATTTTTATAATTGTATTATAAGGTGTACAATAAAGCATATAATAAATAAATAAATAAAACCTCAGTGCAGTTATTTGTAAGACGAGAAGTAGCTAATCAATTCAAAACTATTTTCGCAAAAATATAAAACGTTTTGAAATTAATTTACTTAAAATATTCTGATTTTGAAATTATTTATCAGTCTGCCTAGCCTTTTCTCAACTATATTGGGGTAAGCTTCAAGTAACTTTAACTTAAAATTAAATTATCGATCGCAAGGCAATATTCTGACAAGATACATACATACATAAACGTCCGCCTTTTTCTCATGGGGGTAGGCAGAAACTACAGAACGAAACTTGATACGATCCTTACAAGGTACTTATAACTCCTTTGAAGTTGTCAATAATCTAAAAAGATATAAAGAAACTTCAGATGAATCTTTTGATACACCTAAAAAACTATCTCATAGTGTAGACGGCACAATATCTGAAATATCTGAAACATTAACGGTTTTGGAAATGAAAAACACCATAAAGGAACTCACGCTTAGACTGAATAGTGCAGAAAATGAGCTAGAAAATACTATTCTAGAAAATAGCAATCTCCACCAACAAATAAATAAATTAACAGCTGAGACAAAAATGCTTAAATCACTTTGTTATTCCCCAGTTACCTCTGAAAATAGCTCAGCCATCAAACATAAGAGAAAAAGACTCTCTCTACTACCTCAAGACACGTTCTCCACACCTTGTACTCCATTGCCAAATAAGTCGAATGTCGACTGTGAAAAGAGTATTAAAATAATATGTCTTCAACAAAAAATCACGGATCTTCAACAAAATCTGAAAGAAGCACAACATCAGATCGATGCTCTCAAAAAACTAATAGAAACGATAAAAAGCAACAATAAAATACCACAAAAATCTCTGGTATCAAAAATTTACGCAGAAACGCCTACTTACACCGAAGAGCAAAAACATGAACCGACGAGTAGAGTATTTATCTTTGGCTCTCAGCGATGCGTCGGTTTAGCAGCAGCCATGATACACGCAAGACAAAGTGCAAGGTATGAAAAGTATAGGATTATCGCAAATACGAAACCAAATGCACTCAGTAATCAAATAATAATGAGCTGCCGTTATGCTAAGTTGAATCCCAATGATAAACTTGTGATATGTGTAGGAGAAAACGACTACAATTTAAAATATACCTTATCCCAATTACAAATTATACTAGATACATTTTATAACAACATGATCATTGTAATAAATGTACTTAAAAATGAGTATCTAGATGTAAATAAACTTAATAATCGTATTAAAAATGTATGTATAAACTATAAAAAGTGTAAATTTCTTGAAAGTCAATCTAATAAGATATCCGAATTGTGTATAAAGATTAATTTCCTAATTGACTGTAACGATTATAATGAAAATTATTTAAACCCAAGGAACCTTGTAAAACGAATACGGAGTAACAAATCAAGTCTTAAAGTAAACGCCAAACTTAATAAACCTAAAAAGGGAACAATTCCGTTCTATTTTGATCGCATAAGCCTTAGTCAACAAAAATCAGAAACCTAATAAATCCCACCGAGAAACCCCAAAAAGGAACTATCCCGTACTATTTCCCGGTAATAAAAAAGAATTTAAAGTTTTTTCGTGCCCATAACTCAGCCATCTGTTATACATCATAATTTTAAAATATTGCATCAAAATATTGCCAGTATCCTGTCGAAAAGGGAACTCCTTGAACTAACCTTGCAGGAACTCCAGGAAATTAATAATAGTCCAGACGCAATATGCCTTACCGAGACATTTATAAAAAAAGGTAATGAATCTCATGTTAAAATCCATGGTTACAATATGACTGCTAGCTTCTGCAGAGATAAACAAAGGGGGGGTACGTGTATTCTGCTTAAAAAAAACCTCGTTTTTAAACAGTTACCTTTTATAAATACATATACAACACAAAATACTTTCGAAGCATGCGGCATAGAACTAACACATCATAAGCTGATTATTATTTGTGTATATAGGACACCCCAGTCTGACCCCATCCAATTTTTGAGTAAGTTAAATAGTCTTTTGTACCACGTATTCAAAAAATATAATTCCAAAATAAATGTGGTCTTGGCAGGTGACTTAAACATTAATACTCTCCAAAACAGTAATATTACTATTCAATTACAAGATCTCTCATATAATTATAACTTAAAGCTACATATTAATCGTCCAACTCGTAAGTCTGCCTGTATCGATCACATTCTCAGTAACATTCCTAATGCTAATGCTACTGTAATGTCTCTTCACCTGTCCGATCATGACACGGCACAAATGTTGAGTTTTCCCTTGAAACATAAGATACAAAACCAGACAACATATTTTTTTTACAAAAGAGATTATAGCTTGAATAATATCCAGAAATTTAAGGAATGCTTACGAAATGTGTCATGGTCGGGGGTCTACGGTGAGAAGGACTTAAATATGGCATTCAATTATTTTCACGAAATGGTAGGCTTGTTCTATAATTTATGTTTCCCAAAAATAAAGGTGCAAGTAAATAATAATAGTAAAAAGAAACAGAACTGGATAACCAAAGGTCTTAAACAAAGTTGCAAAACAAAAAGGTATCTGCGCTATCAATATTATAAGAGCAAAAATTTACGAAATAAAACTAAATATATACAATACTCAAAAATTCTACAGAAATGCGTTTACACATCAAAAAAGAACGCGAACATCAAATTCATAAATAATAGTGAAAACAAATGTAAAGCTGTCTGGAGAGTAATAAAGGATGAAATCGGGAACAATAACGATAGGGACAACATAGAAAATATTCTACTTGATAACACAGTACTTTCAGATCCTGTAGAAATAGCAACAGCTTTCAATAACCACTATACTAATACGACACAATCTTCGAGTAAGGGAGCAAAAATAAACAGTAACGAATGTTCAATAGTCCATTCGATGTTCCTTAAACCTGTGTCCGAAAATGAGGTTAGAGCAGAGATTATGTCATTGAATAACACAAACTCCGAAGGTTATGACGAAATTAATACAAAAATCATTAAAGCATGTAGTAATGAACTTATTGAAATTATGACATACTTAATTAATTGATCATTCTCACTTGGCATTTTTCCTGAAGCACTAAAGCTGTCAATTGTTAAACCACTTTATAAAACCGGTGATAAATCAGACGTTAACAACTATCGCCCAATAACTTTGATACCTATTCTATCTAAAATCTTCGAAAAGTGTATGTGTAAAAGACTGATTGAATACTGTAATAAATTTAACATTATTAGGAAAGAACAGTTTGGATTCCAAAAAAAAAAATCCACAACGTTAGCTATCTACAGTCTTATAAAAATAGTATTAACGAATATTAACCATAACAATCTTACTACAGGGCTGTTCTTCGATCTATCTAAGGCCTTTGATCTAGTCTCTCATGACCTGTTATTACAGAAATTGGAGGCAACTGGGATTAGAGGCATTACACTTAAATGGTTATCATCATATCTAAGTAATAGACAACAACGCGTTACTATTACAAAGATGGATACAAGTAACAATTTGACATCTCACTATTCTGCTTTCAAATCCAATGAACAAGGCGTCCCACAAGGAAGTGTACTGGGCCCTATTTTATTCCTATTGTATATAAATTCTATCATTACTATAACTAATCATAAATGTATACTATTCGCTGATGACATCTCTATTATTGTGACATCTGATAAAAAAAGTAATACAATTAAAGACCACGAGACAGAAATTAATAATGTTATTGAAAGATTGATAAAATGGCTAAAGGAAAATAACTTATCCATTAATCTAAAAAAGTCCGTTTATATACAATTTAATAAATCAAATAATGCAAAACACAATATTAATTTGAATATACATAGAATTCACGAAGTAAAGCAAACTAAATTTTTAGGAGTAACCTTGGATCAAGACATCAACTGGAAAGCACATGTTGATACAGTATCCAAGCGAATTAATAAGTTTGTATATGCACTGAAACAGATTAGAAACATAACAAACACTAAAACATCTATAACAACATATCATGCATATGTTGAATCAGTGCTACGCTATGGCTTAATTATGTGGGGAAACAGCACAGATCAAAATAGAGCATTTGTCGCACAAAAGAGATGTATAAGAGCATTATGTGGCCTTAAGCCCGACGAATCTTGCAGGCCGATGTTTAAGAAACTTGATTTGCTACCGCTACCGTCCCTTTATATTTTTGAAATTTGTTTGTTTGTGTGGAGGCATAGGGAATTGTTTGCGAAAGCAAGCGATATGAATTCTCGCAGCAGGCGCGACCCCTACAGGCTTGTGTTGGATGTCCTTCCAAGGCTTGCAAAATATAATAAAAGCTGTATATTTATGTGTGTCCAGGTATACAACAGAATACCAAATGAATTAAAAACATTAAATACAAGAATGTTCAAGAATAAATTGTATAAATGGCTTTCTGCTAATAGTTTTTACAGTGTGAAGGAGTTCCTGGAACATAAAATCGCAAGATGACTGATTGTTTCGTTATGCATGTACTCTTACAATTTGCACGCTTATATATATTAAGCAAAACATGTTTGTTCACATTGTTAACGTTACCATCTTTTATACCATGTTTTTAGCAAATAAATGATTATGATTATAAAGTCATACCACGACAAACGTCTCTGGGAGGCGCACTTCAACCCACCCACCACCGCAGGATAGCGGGCGAAGAGAAAAACCAAAAAGGCCCATTTCAGGGCCGCAAATATGTTCATGTTTATTGTCTCTCCTTAAGACACCTACAACACTACATTGTATTTCTTCACCTGAAGTTTCAACAATGTATTCTTTTGTTTTTCTTTGATTGCAAGAGCTGTCTAAATGGGATTGGTATTAAACCACGACCACGCTAGTGCAATCCTTGTTCTCACGTTTGACAAGTCTTTTTACAATGTACACAATATTTAGTGTCAACTCGAGACGGTCCTTGTTTTCTTTGTGGCAGTTTTTAACCGACTTCAAAAAAAGGAGGAGGTTTTCAATTCGTCGGAATCCTTTTTCTATGTATGTGCCCCGATTACTCAAAGACGCCTAGACCGATTTATAAAAATCTTCTTCTGTTTGAAAGAGTATACTTTCCAGGTAGACCCATGGTCATCAGGTCAGCATCTGATGATAGGATCTAATGGAAACCAAGGGAACATAATATCGATTTTGGTATTTTCATCAACATGGTAAGCATTTGCACACGGAAAGTATCATTTTCTAAAATGAAACTGATGAAGAAAGACCCCAGATGGCTACTGGAACTCTGATTGATAACTATGTCACGGGTATGGTATGGGAATAGTTAAACCACTATGATGAAGTAAAATAAATGGTACTAATGAAAATGGTACCATCGAGCTGATCTGATGATGAAGCCTTAGGTAAACACTGGAACTACATTATAAAACAATATATCCTAGTCGTGTTTGGGCTAATTGGAGCGTTGCGAGATGTACTTTGGCTATAAAATGTTTTACATGGTAATGAAGTACGAAGAAACGGCTATCACATCCAGCGAAGGCAGTAGGCGTGCTAATTACCCACAACCATCACAGTGAGTTAGTTGCATTAATAAATTGTCGTTTAAAAAACTAAAAAGTACAAAATAATTTACAAATTTAAATTAAGAATAGTTTGATTAACAAAAAAAATGTATTTTATTGTCATCATCATCATATCAGCCGAAAGACGTCCACTGCTGGATATAGGCCTCCCCCAAGCGTCGTCACATTGATCGGTCCCGTGCGTCTCGCATCCAGCTGATCTCCGCAATCTTCACCAGGTCATCGGTCCACCTGGTGGGAGGCCTTCCAACGCAACGTCTTCCGGTTCGCGGTCGCCACTCCAGAACCTTTCTGCCCCATCGGCCATCCGTTGTGCGAGCAATGTGCCCTGCCCACTGCCACTTAAGTTTGGCAATTCTTCGAGCTATGTCGGTAACCCTGGTTCTCTTACAGATTTCTACATGTCTGATTCGATCACGCAAGGAAACTTCGAGTGTAGCCCTCCATTCCGCCATTTTATTGTAAAAAAGCGAAGATTATTTTCTAGTGTTTAGGTTGGTTTTCTATTAAAGCGTGTTTTTTTTAACTGTTTTATTTACAAACAAGCTTTTTAAACTGATAGCTACTAAATGAAATATTACTTGACAACACACATCCAATGAGCTCATACACGATGGTGCCATCTTGTCTGTTTGAGGAGTTACTATAGCCACCTTCCGGCTCCATCATGAGGCCAGCTCCCATAGTACTTCAATGTTACTTCAATGTTACTTCAATGTTTCCAAAGTTACATAAATATACGCTTAGTCGGATGCCAGGAAGTGCTTGAAAGAAAGATTTCTAGTTGCTGGACACATACAAAAGCAAGATAATTTAAAACTTGTAACAATGTAATATATAAACTTGTAATCAAAATAATGCAATTTGATCTTTTTTGCGTCGGCTAAGAACAGAGTATTGTTTGAAACGTAACGCACCGTTTTTTTAAGGGAAATCCTTAGGACATTGTAAGCTATATCGGGGTTTCGTTCGTCTATCGTAAAGTACAGGGTGACGTTTGTTTAGTCTAGCCCTAAATGCAGATCTTTATTGTTGTCTAGATATTTATCTGTATTTTGTGTGGCACCAATAATAGTCAGAATATTCTCGTCTAGACTGGGATTTGGATGTTCTTTTGTTTTTCACGATTGGTATAAGGATAAGGAGAACAGCTGACTATTTCGAATGCAGTTGGAAGAAATTGAGATTTTTTCTGCAATTGGAGAAACATGTTTTTCTTTCATGGCGGATTTAATGCATTAGGTATTTTTACCAGTCAACCAAGGTTAGGAGAAAACATACCATGTGAATTTACTGATTGTTTTTTTTTTGAAAGACAATAATGTAACTGATGATCTGAATGATTAATGGTAGTGCAGTGAGACAGTAACAAACTCGTCATCGTCATCATCATCTTCCTGCCCTTGTGCCATGTTAATTGCGGTCGGTGCAACACGTTTACATCTTCCATACCGTCTTGTCCCCCGTCACGCTATAACTGACTCCCTTTTTCATTCATATCACTTCTCACACAGTCCATCCATATTTTTTTTGACCGTCCCCTCCCTCTCCATCCATCCATATTTATATTCATAACTCTTTTAGTCAAATGCTTTTAATTCCTTTTCATCCCATGACCATATCAGTACAAACGGTTTCCTTTCAACTTTTCTGTCACTGGCGCCATTTTCAAACTTCCTCTGATATACTCATTTCTCATTTTATCCATTCTCATCACTCTGCACATCCATCTCAACATAGTCATCTCTACTATATGTCAATCTCTTTTTATCCATCTTTCAGAGCCCAATATTCAGATCCTTACAAAACGACAGCGATAATTATTCACGGACTTGTAAAATTTCCCCTTTAGCTTGAGGGGCATCCCTGGGTCGCAAGTTGTTCCAGTGACCTGTCGCCATTTCATCCATCCCGAGTTGATCCGGTGCGTTACGTGTAGGCCTATCTCGCCATCCTCTATGACATGGGACCCTAGGTACCGGAAGTCGCAGCAGATCGGTATGGGTGTTCCGGCGAGATTTATAGGTACGGAACTGGAGAGACCTCCAAAATCGCAGAACAAGTGTTCGGTTTTGGTTCTGCTTAATTTCAAGCCAACACTCTCCAGTCTGTGCCACCACACTTCAATCTGCTCTGGACTTCTAGGCCACTCTCGGCAACCAGTACAATGTCATCGGCAAACAGTATAAACCAAGGTTTTACAACTGGTATTATTATTATTACCTGATTACATTTGGTTAGCCTGGAAACCAATCGCAAAATTGCTTTAAATATTAGCACTTCCTATTCTTGTCTCTTCACATTAAGATTTTTGTTTATTTTAATTTGTTCAATTATTCTATAGTACTATTATTTAATGCATTAGACTAGATAATTATTAAATCAAAGTCTTGAAGCCATCAAAATCGCGATCAAAACATATTTTCAACTACTTAAACTTTTTCATTTAACACGACCACAACCTTTATATTCTCAGGCAGACAATGCCTTCCCAAAATATATTCAACTTCACAAAAAAAAAACTAAATAAGCTTTTTCGTTCTACTCCAAAGTTTTCCATATTCATGTTGGTGCACTGACGAAGTTGTTAGCGGGCGACGCAGTGATCATTTCGTCTCCGGCTATATAGCTATCTCTTTCTTTGCCGTTATGTTTGTGTGCCTTTTGTCTCTTTCTTCAATTTCCGTTCTTTCTTTGTTGTACAGTCGAATGAAGTGTTTGGTAAATAGGCATATTTTTTTTTTTTTGTTTTCAAATAGTTTACAAAGATAATCACTACATTACATCTGCCAGTAAGCAGATTTTTCTTGTTGATAAATTGCATTGCATTGTTTAATAAGTAAAGATTTTTACCAATTATTTTGGGGTCGTCTTCCTATGTAATCGTTTGCAGCTGAGTAACTGTGTCTGCCCTACTTTAACAACTCAATTACTGACAAACATGATACCCCTTGGTCAGACTGGTTAACAAATTTTCGAGGCTCTGTGAATAAGTAATATTTATTTTTGCACGTAATCTTTTAAGAGTGAAGTAAGTGATGTAAATACTAGAACACTACGAACATTACTGAAAATTACCTAGTTATAAATTAGTAGCAGTAATGTACCCAGGCTTTTTTATCTTCTGGATGTAAAAGAGCATTCAAAGCCTATCTTGCCTCTTCTTCTCCCAGACTTTAAAGTTCTGGACCGTGCAGCATCAACTTTCTGACTAACTGACTGAACAATTCAAAATTGGCATAAATGGTTTTATTATCATCATCATCTTCCTCACCTTTGTTCCATGTTACTTAAATTCCGCCCTGTTAACCATCAAGCTAGCTATCTCTATTAAAGAGGTGTGATTGAAATAAATGCCTCAAATTTAACTTTGCCGTCTCTATTTATACCAATCCCTTTATTTGACTGTACAAGTTGTCCCTCCTAAACAATATTATAATTCAGCAGTGTAAGCGAGAATGGATGAGATGAGGATAATTCCATATGTATGGATATTACAACGCTAAGTGGCATATATTGAAGGGCTTTAGTTAAGGAAAAGTACGTGATGATCTTGGATATTAAAATATTAGTCTTTTTTTCGGCTTCGTTTCCGTTGGCCAGTGCGGTTCCATCCCACAGGTATAGTGCGGTTTGCTGGCATAAAAATGATTTATATCACTCAGCAATTAGACAAATGATAAGGTATATATATATGTATATATCTGGTACTTAGCTGAATCCGGTAAGACTGGAAGCCAACCCCAATACAGTTGGGAAAAGGCTAGGCAGATGATGATGAATTAGACAAATTGGAATATAACCTTTTTTGCGGCTTCTCTATCCCACAAGAAAGGTATGATTTACCGGGATAAGAGTAGTGTGTAACACCCAACAATTTAAATAATTTTCGATATCCGATCAGTCTCAATCTCGATCAGGCTCGTGGCTAAATAATAACAGCCGCACGGGTCGATCATCAAGGTTAAGCAACGCTTGACGAGGTCGGTCCGTGGATGGGTGACCATTTCAAAATACCGAGTTTCCTCCGTGCCTCGGCAAGCACGTTAAGCCGTTGGTCCCAGCTGTCATTTAAAGATCTTTGACAGTCGTTACAGGTAGTCAGAAGCTTGAGATCTGACACCAGTCTTGCCAAGGGGTACCGTGTTACCCAGTTACTGGGTTGTGGAGGTCAGATAGGCAGTCGCTCCATGTAAAACACTGGTACTTAGATGAATCCGGTAAGACTGGAAGCCGAACCCAATATAGTTGGGAAAAGGCTAGGCAGATGATGATGATCCGATCAGTCTCAATCTGCCAGCTTTTGCCGAACTTTCGGGCTCATGTCTCACTAAATTCAACGGGGTACCAATATTTTATATTTTTGGAGCGACTGTCTATGTGACCTCTACTCATTACTTAAGCGAGAATGGACGGGAATAATTTCTTATATACGGATATTGTCCCGCTAAGTGATGTTCTTTTGACGGGCGTTCATTAAGGAATAAACGTTTTAGTAAATACTTTAATTGTGCGTACAGCTAAGCAGTAGAATTTCCTGCCAGAGTCTGTGTTCCAGATAATTACAAGCTGGGGTCTTTAGGACAAGAATGAATGCGCTACATTGATTATCTTGGATATTTAAATATTAGCTATTTCTGTGGCTTTGTTTATGTGGCCTGTTCCACAGGGATCGTGCGGTTTTATGGTATAAGAGTCTATAATAATCCGTATTTGATAGAAATTTCGCTATCAGATCAGTGCTTTCACAGAAACTAAAAAAAAAAAACGGCCAAGTGCGTGTCGGACTTCGCACATTTAGAGTTCCAAATAAGTTGGATGTGATAGGTAAAATGAGGTAATTTCAAAGAAAAAATCTGATTTATAAATATATTGGTATTTGTTAGTAAATTATACGTAACAATAAACATTGTCACCAAATTTCAAGTTCATAGGTCAATGGAATGTTAAAAAAAACTTCGGATCAACTTTTTTAAAACACGCTGACTTTCGTGGCTTTTCATTCCTTTGTGTTTTAATATTTTTTTTAACAAATATACGGTTTTTATTTACTCAACGAGCTCTAAAAAATGATACACCACTCGATGGGGTAGGTCAAAGGATTTTTTTTCATGTCCGCTTTTTCTGTGTGGGAGCTCACCTTAAAAACATATCCTCCTATCCGGTCCTAGTTTATCATAATTATGTGACTTCGAGTTACAGCTGTATTAGCAATATGTAGGCGGGCACGCCCTTTATGCCTGGAGGCTTTATAATTCGGGTACTTACTAAGTTCCGTTTACGTTTTCATTTTTAGTTTTTACTTTCGCTTGAGTTTAGATTTCGATGTTTTTGTTGGTATATTGGCATGTGCTAGCTGTCATTATGGCAAATATATTTTATTTTAATTTTTTGTGTTGAGTAATGTAAATGATTTGCATACTATTATCGTATAGAATCAAGTTTTTGTTTTTTTTCTAACTGAACAGACAGCTGTGCTGCTGGGGAGTTTGTTGCGCCACTTCTTCTTCCCAGCAAAAGCACTAGGAAGTGGTGAAGGGCGGGCGCTTTTGGGGGACTGTCTTATGTAATTCTGACGTTCGGAAAGTGCTGATTCTCAGCCTAGTTTGAATAAATGACTTTTGAATTTTGATTTTTTTGAAAACAATTATAAATATTGGAACACAAAGGAATACCTTCGTGTTACAATTTTTTTTTGACGTGACATCGTCAAATAAATCGAAGAACGCCGGCTACACGTACGAAAAAGGATGACTCAATGTAACGTTACGCTCAATGTAACGTTACGTCATTGTAACGTTATAATCGTAACGTTACAATGACGTTAATTGTATCGTTATGTATGTGACGTTGCCACGTTAAACTATCGTCTGTAAACCGACTTTACAGACAACCAATTTTTTTTTTAAATATACAGTATTTATCTACTCAACGAGCTCTAAACAGTGATACAAAGGATAGTGGTCAAAGGATTTTTTTTTCACGTCCCCTTTTTCAGTATGGGAGCTCACCTTAAAAACAATTAGAAATATTTTTTGAATTTGTATGGATTTAGGTCAACAATATGTTTCTACTGTAAAAATTAGACCAACTGTTTAGCTGTAAAACCCGTGTGACAGACGACGCACAGACGGACGAACACGTGAGTGACAGCAATAGGGATCCATTTGGACCGTTCGAGTACCGCACCCTAAAAATTACCTCTTTTGCTATATCAAAAAAATGTTACACGTTAAATCGCTAGATACTGTCTGCAAAGTCTAGTCCTAGATACATTTCTATCAACTCAGATCAAATAAAAAGTCAAGATGGAACGTTGCAAACAACAAAGTGACGCCGGTTCAAACTATGCCTTGCCGTACAAATACACAATTACACGCACTCACGTACAACGAAACTACGCCTTAGCTTGTCATTCGAGCTCACAGATCAAATAATATTATTTATACGGCAAGGCATAGTTTGAACCGGCTTCACTTTGTTTAATGCATCGTTCCATCTTGACTTTTTATTTGATCTGAGTTTATCAACAACAATAACTATCATCTTTATCAGCGATTACTTTCGAAAAGACAATATGTAAGAGATTTACCCCGAGTTTCGCAGCTCTAAATGATCGCATAATTAATGTGACAGATTGTCATGCACGCGTTATCTGCTGTGATTGGCTGTTGATAAGTCGTTCAACCAATCACAGCAGATAACGCGTGCATAACAATTTGTCACATTAATACTGTGATAATTTTGAGGAGCTCGTGGCTAAATAATAACAGCCGCACGGGTCGATCATAAAGGTTAAGCAACGCTTGACGAGTTCGGTCCATGGATGGGTGACCATTTCAACATACCGAGTTTTTCGAAAGCACGTTAAGCCGTTGGTCCCGGCTGTCATTTGAAGATCTTTGACAGTCGTTATGGGTAGTCAGAAGCTTGAGATCTGACACCAGTCTTGCCAAGGGGTACCGTGTTATCCAGTTACTGGGTTGTGGAGGTCAGATAGGCAGTCGCTCCATGTAAAACACTGGTACTTAGCTGAATCCGGTAAGACTGGAAGCCGACCCCAATGTAGTTGGGAAAAAGGCTAGGCAGATGATGATGAATACTGTGATAATTTTGAGTTGAGAAACTCAGGGTTATAACGTGACATTTCGGTAGCGCAATAAATTTTGGTATTTCGACAAAAGCTACATTGGCCAGCCTATGGCTAGTTTAATAAAATCCTCTTAACATCTACAGCAGAATTATTATTTCGTCCATAACTGCATTGGCTAAAAGCCTCTACATATAACGTCCTGACAGCCTATAAATATCCTTTGAAGCCATAAATTCAATCATAGACTGCTAAAACTACATCAATCTTGACCAGACATAGCTTTCATCACTCTTGATGGTCAAATTGATAGATTGGTAGCTTATATATTATATTAGGTATCCAGACTTGTGGGTTTTGGTAGCCAGATATATACTGCATGCGGTTAGACTGAAAGAAAGAAAGAAAGAAAAAATATTTAATTGTGACCCGCACCGCATAAACAATAATAAAAATAAATAGCCCCGTGCAAGACCAAAAAGGCTTCTATCTCAGCAAAAGCAGTGCAAGTCGAAAAAGATGATGATGCCACGACATTGCTAACTGACTTAAATTCAAACATAGACATCACAAACTATATCAATCGTGGATGGACTTAGCTTCTAACACCATTACTCGTGGTGGTCAAATTAATAGATTGTGTATGTGTCTGCTTACATATTTTTAAGAGATAAAAACAAAAAATAATTTATTTACGCCACTTCATTCAGTAACCTTCAAACTAGAAAATTTACCAGGTCTAGGTTATTTTAACTACTGCCCAATATAACTAAGTCCTACATCCACTAACCTAGCCAGCTCATTCACCCCTTAACAAAAAACCCTTGCCCTTGACACACATAACAAGGAACGACACACGCCCTAATAGACCGATATCCCTGATCTCCAGCATAATACGACTAGAAGGGCTAAAAAGGTCCACTATATGGAATTTCATTATGGGAAAGCCTTATCCGTTGGATTTATAGCATCCTATGAATTTTGATTAAATTTTCGCGTTGAGCTCTGAAATTGTTAACGCGTATGCGCTGAAGGAATTTGATATTGCAGCTTTGAGTTGCAAGAAAAGGTAGGTAGTGTGTCATCACAAATGTATTGGGATAAACTTTGTATAATACTCACAACGAAGACCTAGAGAGGGAAAGGAGGGCGTTGGCAGTCCGCTGCAATATGTTGGCTCGCAGATTTGCACGCTGTACCACAGATGTAAAACTGCTACTTTTAAGAGCCTTCTGTCAGTCATTTTACACGTGCAGTCTGTGGATCAGCTTTACGCGGCGGGCTTACAACGCCCTGCGTGTGTTAAGAAAACCCAGGTACTGCAGTGTTTCCGCAATGTTTGCGGATGCTCCTGTCGATGATTTCTTTTCAATCATTAGGAAAAGAACTGCATCGCTGATGAGCAGGGTCCAGGGTAGCACCAACACTGTCCTCAAAACGTTAGCGTGCAAAATTAACAGTCCTTTTATTGTGTACTGGGCAAGTGTACACCTGCTCAGAAATAGGAAATAGACTCCGGTAATTATTATTAACTTGTTTTGTTTACTAACAAATTACTAACACCTTGTTGTGTTTTATTTTTATGTGTACTACTAACCACCCTACTAACTTTTTATCTGTAAAAATGTATGGACTTTCGTCTGAAATAAAGATAAATTATTATTATTATTCTTGGATCTTTGTGTTTCTGAATTGGCTACAAAACCCTGCGAAGTAGCTGTTTTTGTGTCAATGTTTAAGGTGAAGATAGCATTGTATAAGTGTCTCATTCACTCGCTTACATTTGTCGCATCGTCCTATCTCGCTTACTCTATGCAGTATACTCGATGACAAACTGTTTCTTGCGCAATGGTTGGCAGAGCCAACTTCTGAGACACAGAGATCCGTTGTGACTATAATATCTATTACATTGTTTGCGCTAAGTAAAGTGTTGAACGTCGTTGGATGTAAGTGGAATATTCAAATTATAAACACTCAATATTACCCACTATTTTAAACTTTTTCACATTCAATTAATACATTATTTGTAAGAATGTAAACAAAGTGAAGGCGTTTTACAGGATGGTGAAAATATTTGGCTGAAATTAAAAATCAAGATCATTTACGATGTAATAATTTATCATTTTTATCATTTCAGTTGTTTCACAATACTTCATCATCAGCCTTTTTTATATCCCCTCTGCTGGGACACTTCCCTCCTCTCTGTTAGAGGGAATGGATCGGCATCCACCACGCGGGCCCAGTGCTGATTAGTGGATGTCAAATGTCTTCGAATGTTTGGTTCTAGGACATGCCGGTTTCCTCAAGATGTTTTCCTTCACCGTTTTGGGAGCAGTGGTGATGAAATAATTTACAAAACTTAAAAAAAAATACAAACGACTTCCAAATAAAAACACTACAAAGTGAAAAATAACTTCAATTTCGGAAATCGGTGTCAAAAAAATTAAGAAATGAAAACGAGAACACCGACTGCAGTTGGTTGTATTTTTTTGTAAAAAAGTTTTCATTAATTTTAATTTTTAGTTGTGGTACATAATGGACCAGTTCTATGGGATAGGTACCTATAATAATGCCCAAAGTGATGCCAGAATAGATTAACCCAATAACATGAAACTTAAACAAAACCGTTGGAATGAGAATATACCAGGGTGAACTGTTCGCATCTGCGTACCCCTTTAGAGCGTACCAGTGTGACCGTACCAGTGTGACCGTACCAGTGTGTTATGTTTTGAAATAGTGTAAACAATAAATAGACATGCGATTGCAGCTATCCTCAGTGAATAGCCGTCATTTATTGAAGAGTTCTGATGTATATCGCCGAAGTTCTTCAAGAGATCTTGATGAAATTTAAATGACCATGACAAGCTCCAGCTTTCAAAAAAGAAAAAGAATCATCAATATCGGTTCACCTAGTAAAAAGTTCTGAGGTAACACTCGAAAAGAAAAATTACAGTCGAATTGATAACCTCCTCCTTTTTGGGAAGTCGGTTAAAAAGTAAAGCGCCTGCCTGGGTGCAAACCCACGTCCTACAACTTGTAAGCCACGGCCTTTACCACTGGGCCACCACTGCTCTTGACAGTACCGAACTCGACTAATTCTAGTCATTATTGCTGAAAAACAAACACTAAGTATCATTTGGGTACCCATTGAACTAAAAACTGCATGTCATTCTCAAACAACAGACCCAGGTTAAACAAAGTTCCATTTACAATTCAATCAATCTGCCTAGCCTTTTCCCAACTATATTGGGGTCGACTTCCAATCTTACCGGATTCAACTGAGTACCAGTGTTTTACATGGAGCGACTGCCTATCTGACCTCCACAACCCAGTAACTGGGTAACACGGTACTCCTTGGCAAGACTGGTGACAGATCTCAAGCTTCTGAATACCCGTAACGACTGTCAAAGATCTTCAAATGACAGCCGGGACCAACGGCTTAACATGCTTTCCGAGGCACGGAGGAAACTCGGTATGTTGAAATGGTCAACCATCCACGGACCGACCTCTTCAAGCGTTGCTTAACCTTGATGATCGACCCGTGCGGCTGTTATTATTTAGCCACGAGCTCTCCACTTTTACAAATAATAAAAAAAAAAAAAAAAAAAATCCTAATCGAATTTTATTTAGATCAATAGTTACCATTGTTATTTATTTATGGGTGGTATTTAATACTTTAACTGTAAATTCCCTTTTTTCAATCAAAATATTCGAAATTACCACCAAAAATACTGAATCGCACACTAAATTTGCTCATCAAATGAATAAATTATACTTTACTGTTAGATCTTTAAAGCTTAACTGTTTTACTGAATGACTGTCTGTTAACTAAAAGTAAATCTAATAATTCTTCGAGTGCAACAAAATATTGAATCATTTTTTTTGGAATCCATCACCTATTAAACTTTTAAGAACATGGGTTATTCTAAATGAAACACCAGTTAATCAGTCATATTTATGTAATTAAAGTTCACAAAAAATCAGCAAAGTGTAATCTTAATATACACTAATGGGGAATTTTTAACTGCACCTCTATTTAGAAATTTAAGCAAACAAAATATCTCCACTAATAACCTACTGCATATCAAATAAATTACTGTACTACAAATTAACTACTTGATTACCTAAACATGTTGTACTAAAAAATGTTTAAAATTCATCGAAATCTGATGGCTTTTTTTATCTAATTTACAGCAAAAATCTAGCTGAAACCACAGATATACGCATTTTGAAACAATATTACTCACCGTAAAACAAAAATACTGATTTGCACACAAATTATTCAATATTACAACGGAATTTCCAAAATTATTTTCTAAAACTGCATAACAAATAATGTATGTTTACATTATCAAATTACATTTCACGTATTAATTACTCATGTAGCTAAAATCCCTATCATCCAACTTTATTTCTTTTTGTTTATCTGTTTTATTGAAAAGTATATTGGCGCGCTTTTGTCGGCGGCGCACTCACCGCTCGCGCTAGTCGCATCGCGCTCACTTCTTCACGACGACACGAGTGTGAGAAAGATAGAGTGATGTGAATCCGCAGTCGAACACGGCGCGGCGCATGGGCACGTGCATTTGTTATTGTTTACAATTGTTTGCTCGAGTTTAAGTGCAAAATAAGTTAAGTAATTGTTGAACTATTATTTTCAAGAAGTCATTAGTCCAAGAGCGAGCGAAGCGAGCTCGGGAACTTAGGGCACCCCGACACGGACAGGTTAGGTTCGAAAAGATGACGGCAGCTGAAGTGAGCGAGCAAAGCGAGCGAACTCAGCTCCCGTCATCTTCTTCGTGTTAGGTTACTTTAGACCCTTTAGACAGAAAATCGACATTGTCGTTAAATAGTAATTGTAAAAACTTCCAACAAAAGCAAGACCTGCCTTAATCATACAATAAAAAGATTTATAGGTGATCGATTAAAAAAAAATTATGTTTAAATATGTTTTGCAATGATTAGTGTATATTAAGATTACACTTTGCTGATTTTTTGTGAACTTTAATTACATAAATATGACTGATTAACTGGTGTTTCATTTAGAATAACCCATGTTCTTAAAAGTTTAATAGGTGATGGATTCCAAAAAAAATTATTCAATATTTTGTTGCACTCGAAGAATTATTAGATTTACTTTTAGTTAACAGATAGTCATTCAGTAAAACAGTTAAGCTTTAAAGATCTAACAGTAAAGTATAATTTATTCATTTGATGAGCAAATTTAGTGTGCGATTCAGTATTTTTGGTGGTAATTTCGAATATTTTGATTGAAAAAAGGGAATTTACAGTTAAAGTATTAAATACCACCCTACACTAATCATTGCAAAACATATTTAAACATATTTTTTTTTTAATCGATCACCTATAAATCTTTTTATTGTATGATTAAGGCAGTTCTTGCTTTTGTTGGAAGTTTTTACAATTACTATTTAACGACAATGTCGATTTTCTGTCTAAAGGGTCTAAAGTAACCTAACACGAAGAAGATGACGGGAGCTGAGTTCGCTCGCTTTGCTCGCTCACTTCAGCTGCCGTCATCTTTTCGAACCTAACCTGTCCGTGTCGGGGTGCCCTAAGTTCCCGAGCTCGCTTCGCTCGCTCTTGGACTAATGACTTCTTGAAAATAATAGTTCAACAATTACTTAACTTATTTTGCACTTAAACTCGAGCAAACAATTGTAAACAATAACAAATGCACGTGCCCATGCGCCGCGCCGTGTTCGACTGCGGATTCACATCACTCTATCTTTCTCACACTCGTGTCGTCGTGAAGAAGTGAGCGCGATGCGACTAGCGCGAGCGGTGAGTGCGCCGCCGACAAAAGCGCGCCAATATACTTTTCAATAAAACAGATAAACAAAAAGAAATAAAGTTGGATGATAGGGATTTTAGCTACATGAGTAATTAATACGTGAAATGTAATTTGATAATGTAAACATACATTATTTGTTATGCAGTTTTAGAAAATAATTTTGGAAATTCCGTTGTAATATTGAATAATTTGTGTGCAAATCAGTATTTTTGTTTTACGGTGAGTAATATTGTTTCAAAATGCGTATATCTGTGGTTTCAGCTAGATTTTTGCTGTAAATTAGATAAAAAAAGCCATCAGATTTCGATGAATTTTAAACATTTTTTAGTACAACATGTTTAGGTAATCAAGTAGTTAATTTGTAGTACAGTAATTTATTTGATATGCAGTAGGTTATTAGTGGAGATATTTTGTTTGCTTAAATTTCTAAATAGAGGTGCAGTTAAAAATTCCCCTTTATTTATTTCATTAAACCTTGTCCCAGGTTTAACGCACTTTCCTAAATGCTAAAGTAGCTTTCCCCAGCAACAATTTTACACGTAGTTCCGAAATAAAACGATTAGTTCTTTTTGCAACTAGAAACATCGTATGCCTCTCCAGCTAAAACCAAGACTTCAAAAGCTAATTCATCATAATGTCTTCTATTAAAGCAGAAAGACGATGCATTTAGCTTTCAACCAAGACTTTGAAGATGCTTTAATGATAAAAGCAAGATGGCTTCCATTGCAATGGTACTGTTACTGAAAAGATAGGAACAGAGGGTTGGCTCTATACAATGAGCGAAAACGCACGGACACATAGACACATTTCAAGTACAACAAGTGCAAGTGTACTTGTGATCGGCATTTGTTTGAAATCGCCATACGCACGCGTCCATGCGTGCGTGAGTTGTCGCTCGTTGTATGGATCCGACCTTTTGTAGGTAGGAACTATTTTGTGCCTACAGCTGAGCTCGCATGAACAAAACCGACACAAGAGGTGAATTTTTTTGTTTTTTTTGGAGGTTATCTCTGAAAGTCCTGATCCGTTAACCCGCCCATGAAAAGAAATTGACTAATAGAAGCTACGCTATCACTGAATGCTAGAACTTTTTATCCGAAAAAATCTATGCATGGAAATATGGGCTATTGGAGCAAAGCTTTTTCTTTGACATGCAAGCCTTGTAAGATAACTTAGATTGGAAATAGTTATTTATGCTACAAGTGCGGAAGGTTGGTGATTTCCGATGAGTGGTATTATATTTATTCACGAGCGACCATAGCGAGACAGTGGATAAATCGACACGAGTCGGAAATCATTTTACTATTCATTGTGCGAGAAAATAAAAAAAAATATCTGTACCAAGCAAGAAATTAATAAAATGGCGGGTTTATTCAAGCGCGCTCAGCATATCGACAGATTAACTAATTATTCCTCTGGCATATCTACTGCGCATGTGCAAATAGCTGTCACGTCGTAACGCAAAAAGGCACAAGCAAAACATTAATTCTGCCAAACATATTGAATGAATATTTAAAATTAATTTATTGATCAAAATCTAAATCTAGAGTAATTAAAAACGCCTTTAAGAGGAAACGGGGGCAGAGAGCGCCGTCTGAATTTCCTTAGTAAAAAGTCATAATTCGAGTTTTGGCTCTTGTCTCTTTTCTCCTCCAATATTGGAACAATTTAAAAGATATTTTAAAAATACCACTCATCGGAAATCACCTACTTTCTGCACTTGTAGCATATATAACTATTGCAAACTACTTATTATCCGTGAATCATTTACTCATGGAATCGGCACTGAAACAAAGCCGCGAGAAAAAACTAATTTGATCACCCAGCCGTGCCAATAAAAAACGGAGTTAGAAAATGGCGTCGCTTCTATTAACCTCTCTCTCGCACGCAAACATGAATAAAAATACTACGAGTATCTCTGTAACGGCTTGTATTTAAAAACAATTGACGGTCAAGAGTGCGCTTGCACTTGCCGACGTGACGCGTGTCTATGTGTGCGTGCGTTTTCGCCCGTAGTATGGAGTGGGCCTTCTGTACCTATTTAATGGTACCTACTAAGAACTGTTTCCACTACTGTCATTGTACCATTGTTCAGTTATTGATGAACACCATTGTGTTTCGGGGACTAATTATGGGGAATGGGGGAGTATTTATTGCTTCGTTTCTTCGTGGTGTTTAGATAGATCGGTTTTTGGGTGGTATTCCGTCGCTGATTGCTATGGCTTACAAGTGATATTTTATTGTTTTTTTATGGTAATAATTATGACATCCTATTAAAAAAAAAAAGTTTATTGACACAAAGGTGACACGTTACATGATGATGCTAACTCCCAAACTAGGCCTGAGCCTGTATTTTGGTGGCTAGTGACCCCAAAATACAGGCTGTGTGTTGCTACATTGCCTAATTATCAATTTAAATATAATCAGAAAAATTAAAAACATTAATCCAAACCAAATTAATTAAATTAATAGAATGAATTAAAATTAATATAAAACTAAATTAAAACAAGTAAAAATTAAATAAAAGTCATTTTCAAAATCAAATTACAAATAAAATAAAAATAAATTGAATTAAATAAAGATGAAAATCAAATTATAATCAAATTTAAATTAAAATAAAACAAAAGTCAAATTAAAATAAAACTAAATCCAAACTAAAATCAATCTAAAATCAATTAAAATCTAAGTTATATCAAATTAAAATCAACTACAATTAAAAATCAACTCATAATCAAACCAAAAGCATTAAATCAAATAAAATTCAAGAGGGTAGAGAAATCAACAAACATTCCTGGTTGTGGTTTTTGTGAGTGTATTTGAGATGAGATGAGTGTAATGTGTGTAGTGTGAGTGAGTGAGGTTATGTTCGCGCTCTTATTCTCGTGTATTATGCAGACTGTTGAAGTTGTAATTATGTGGTAAAAGTAAATAACCCTTCTGTCTCCTGATAGTCTTGTGTTTGGAGCCAGTGTGACAGTTTCTTTTTGGTCTCGAGTCGGGACAGTCCAGCTAAGTTTAGTTTATTATTTGCAGTGTTATACAACTTGCAGCTTAAGGTGTTAAACTGACGTCTAGCAAATGAGGTTCTACAAGAGACTGCAGGGGAGATGGATTTCTTGCGACGTTTGTTTGGGTCCGGGAGAGGCGCACTTGGTTGTGTTCTTTGGATGAATTTGATCACGTAGAGTTGCCGCACTGTAAGGACCCTATGACCCTATTGAACTATAGTTTTTTCGTAGCTGTTGGATTCAGAATACAGGGTAAGTTTTTCAAGTGGACGTGGATGGCTAAATCCGAAACTATAAATAATAGTGGAAAACACTCAAAAGAGTCACGAGCCTACTTTTGATGAAAATTAAAACCACATCATTGGATTTTTGAAAATCAATATTCTTTGCCAGGAATCGAATCCGATTATTTTGAAAAAAAAAACACATTCTGTATTATTACACCATCCGATAGTGTAGCTTATAAGGATTAAAGTTTTGGACGTAATATCATACAACATTTACAACAACATTTTTCTTTTGACAGCCGACCATAGATTTCTTCCGTATTTAATAGATTACTCTTTGGTCCGCGCGCTCTATTGTTTGTCTATGGTTTCGACAAATAATTATTGAGCATCGCGGACGTCGGTCTACATAGGTCTACCTACATTTTATATGTTTTATATTTGTATAATACTTACACATACTCTGACCCACCTTCTGTGTTTATTTTATTTTTTTTGTTATTTATATATTCTATTTTATTGTATTATTTAAGTATTTTCCGTAAGTGTGTCTGTGGCATCAACAGTTGGTCAAAGTAAACATGTGGTAAAAGTAAATAACCCTTCTGTCTCCTGATAGTCTTGTGTTTGGAGCCAGTGTGACAGTTTCTTTTTGGTCTCGAGTCGGGACAGTCCAGCTAAGTTTAGTTTATTATTTGCAGTGTTATACAACTTGCAGCTTAAGGTGTTAAACTGACGTCTAGCAAATGAGGTTCTACAAGAGACTGCAGGGGAGATGGATTTCTTGCGACGTTTGTTTGGGTCCGGGAGAGGCGCACTTGGTTGTGTTCTTTGGATGAATTTGATCACGTAGAGTTGCCGCACTGTAAGGACCCTATGACCCTATTGAACTATAGTTTTTTCGTAGCTGTTGGATTCAGAATACAGGGTAAGTTTTTCAAGTGGACGTGGATGGCTAAATCCGAAACTATAAATAATAGTGGAAAACACTCAAAAGAGTCACGAGCCTACTTTTGATGAAAATTAAAACCACATCATTGGATTTTTGAAAATCAATATTCTTTGCCAGGAATCGAATCCGATTATTTTGAAAAAAAAAACACATTCTGTATTATTACACCATCCGATAGTGTAGCTTATAAGGATTAAAGTTTTGGACGTAATATCATACAACATTTACAACAACATTTTTCTTTTGACAGCCGACCATAGATTTCTTCCGTATTTAATAGATTACTCTTTGGTCCGCGCGCTCTATTGTTTGTCTATGGTTTCGACAAATAATTATTGAGCATCGCGGACGTCGGTCTACATAGGTCTACCTACATTTTATATGTTTTATATTTGTATAATACTTACACATACTCTGACCCACCTTCTGTGTTTATTTTATTTTTTTTGTTATTTATATATTCTATTTTATTGTATTATTTAAGTATTTTCCGTAAGTGTGTCTGTGGCATCAACAGTTGGTCTTATCAGAATATCAGCGCAGCGTTATTTCCTTTTTTGGATATCGCTGTACATGCTGAGATAAGAGCCTTTTTGGTCTCGCACGGGGTTTTTATTTTTAATTTTGTTTAATTTTAAGCTGATTTCTCGTGTCTCCTGTGCGGGTCACAAATAAATACTTTTTCTTTCTTTCTTTTCTTTCATACGGCAAACTTGAGAAAAGAACTCATTTTTTACAAAATACTTTTTCATTTCTCATGCTCTGAAATTGCTTATTTGTGCAGGATATAGGTTGCACAAATTCGATTTTTGTGCACAAGTGCATTAACGTATCTACTTATAAATGTATCTATATTAAGGCAAAGAAAATGAGCCATACAGCCGAACACATTAAAAAGTTCACAGATAGAATTTGTTATTTTATAATATTTACTTTAACTTATTTGCCTTTTATGTGTTTTTTTAAGACATAAGAGTTAATAAAATTTAAATTAAAATACGGTAGGTTATTTAAATAATTTAAATATATATATATATACTAAAAAAAAATTTAATAGTAGGCTGTATAGGTCTGCCGCCCAAGCCTAATATCAATGTCGTAAGATTAAAAAAAAAAGCGACGGGAATCAGGTCTTGTTTTTTCGTGCGTTTATTAATTTCTTCAAATTTGCTAAAACTAATTTTACTTTGAATATTAATTAAAGAAATGTTATGTTATACTACTGTTTTATTTCCTCGCAATCGAAATGAAAAGCAAAGTTTATAACTCGTCCACAAAACCATTTTATCCTCGGCATTACTATCAGCCCTCGCCTTCGGCTCGGGCTGCTAATAGTCTCGAATAAAAATGGTTCGTTTTGTGCACTCACTGTAAAATCTACTATTTTTTGTAGGAAATCTAGGAAGACTTGTATTAGCAGAATACTCTAAACGGAATCAAAATGATTGCAATGCTGAATGTAGTACAATACTAGAGTGGTCAGAACCGGCTACTTTAAAAAATAATAGCCATCACTGCATCACTTCTGGTCTGAATAAGTATTTTGTGGAAAATTATTCTGTTATTCTATACTTCACAAAATTCCCTCCTTATTAGCGACACTATCGAATGGTGAATACAGCATATATTTTTTCAAAATCTTCGGATTCGATTCCTGCAGTATTGATTTTTCAAAAATCCAAAGTTGCAGTTTTAGTTTTTTATTAAAATCGGGCTCGTTACTCCTTTGAGTGTTTGAAATTCAAATTCAATCTTTATTTGCTCAAACATGAGTACTTACAGTACACACAACAAATTGCAAATGCGTAAGAGATGTTAAAAAAAAACAGAGCGTCATATTTACCTTAAATAATGACATGCAAATAATAGGTTGGGGAAAAAGTCTTTTCGCATTATAGTATGTATAAACTTGTAATAAAATCTCTTTGGCTATACTATTTGTATCTGGCTGGTTTTGGTATCATTGAAAGTTTAAATTTTAAAGAACATAATTCCAAATTCAAATTGGGAAAATGTGTTATTTTCATTTGTTTTTCGTACCGTCAAGATGAGTGAATCTAATGAAGAAATTCGATACATTTTAAAATTTTACTACAAAAAAGGTAAAAATGCAAGGCAAGCCGCTAAAAAAAATTGCTATGTTTATGGACCTAGTGCAGGGTCTGTAAGAGTAGTACAAATTTGGTTTAAGCGTTTTCAATCCGGAAATTTTGATGTCAAAGATGCACGTCGCTCTGGTTGCCAAGGGCATTATTCATTATGAGCTATTACCACCAGGCAGGGCCATCGATTCTGAACTCTACTGCGAACAACTGATGAGATTAAAGCAAGAAGTTGAGAGAAAGCGGCCGGAATTAATCAACAGAAGGGGTCTGGTTTTTCATTATGATAACGCTAGACCTCACAAATCTTTAGCCACTCAGCAAAAATTAAGAGAGTTTGGCTGGGAGGTGTTAATGCATCCGCCGTATAGTCCTGACCTTGCACCTTCAGATTTCCACCTGTTTCGGTCTCTTCAGAATTCTTTAGGCAGTGTCAGGTTAACATCACGAGAGGACTGCCAAAACCACTTGTCGCGGTATTTTGATCAGAAGTCCCAAAATTTCTATAGCAATGGGATCATGTCCCTACCTACATGATTGCATGAAGTTATCGAACAAAATGGTACCTACATACTTTAGTTAAATGTTAATAAACTATATTAAAATGTGTTTTGAATTTTCTTAAAAAATGCGAAGAAACTTTTTCCCCAACCTTATACTCATACTCAATACTCAATACTCATCATTTATTTGTTAACATAGGTGTTTATAAATACAGATCTTAGCTTACATGGAATAGAGCGCTATGTTATGCCAGGAGGCGTACAAATATGTTGTTCAAATTTGATTTAAAACAAAATAGTTAAAAACTTAATGCAATAAAAATAAAAAAATGTCAATATAAAAGAAGGTACGTTTAGTGTCAATTATTTTAAGTTATATTTACAGTAGTTACCTACATATTGAAAAAGAAAAAAATTATATAATAACAATATAGTAATGTCATGTTAAATTAATTTGTCATCTAAGTATTCGTCAACAGTATAATAACATTTATCAACAAGTAATAATTTAATTTTTTTCTTGAAATTTATTAAATCTAATTTTTTTATGGCATCTGGAATTTTATTGTAAATAAGTGGGGCCATACCCAGAACACTCTTTTTTATTAATGCAGTTTTACATTTGCGATTACACAAGGAATTTTTGTATTGACTACGAATTGGAACATCTCGTACAGTAGACATTTTTTCAAAAAGGTTTGGATTTGTTTTGACGAAGATACTAATTTCTAATATGTATAACGCCGGCAATGTAAGAATGTTTAATGATTTAAAGTAAGGTACACAGCTATCATCTGTTTTCAGACCACACATGGCTCTAATACATCTTTTTTGTGCCCTAAATATTAGTAATTTATCTGAAGAATTGCCCCAAAAAATAATGCCGTATCGCAAAATCGAAGCTACTAGACCGTGATAGGCAACCAGTAACGCATCTCTGTTTACTTTTTTCGATAGTTGAAGGAGTGCGTAGGCAGATTTATTTATTTTTTTACATAAATGTTCTATATGTGCTTTCCAATTAAGATGGTTGTCTATATGGATACCTAGAAACACAGTTTCTTTTACCTCTTCTATTTCGTTATCGTTATAGTTAACACATAATTTTGGTGTATTTGTTTTTTGGTGAAAATGCATTACTTTAGTTTTCTTAAGGTTAATTAATAAATTATTCATATTAAGCCAATTGATAATGTCAGTAAGTGTATTGTTAATGTCAAATTGATAGGTATTAAAATTTTTGCATTTTACTATGGCAGTGCTATCATCTGCAAATAAAATCATTTGTTGTTGTGTCACTTGTGGCAAATCATTAATGTAAATGAGAAATAGTGGTGGCCCAAGCACGCTTCCTTGCGGCACTCCATATTTTATAGTCCTGAATTTGGACAGATATGTCCGTTCTACTTTTGTTTTTGAGCACACTCTTGTGATTTCCGAACATTGCAATCTGTTGCATAGATATGATTCCAGTAATTTTAGTATGTTACCTCTGATGCCATAACTGAGCAATTTATTTAATAGTATTTTGTGATCCACATAGTCAAAGGCTTTGGTCATGTCTGTGTAAATAGCGCAGATGGGAGTCTTTTCGTCAACTGCAGACATAACATTATTTAAAAAATCAAATATAGCCATATTAATTGTCTTATTTTTTCGAAAACCATTTTGTTCTTTGCATAAGATGTTAAATTTGGTAAAATATTGATATATTGAGTTATAAATGATTTTCTCAAATATTTTTGAAAATACTGGTATTTTGGCTATTGGTCGGTAATTTTTTATATCTATTTTGTCTTCCTTTTTGTGAATTGGCTTTATTATAACCTTTTTCAGGTCTTCTGGATATATGCCTTCGATAATACTTAAGTTAATAAGATGTGCTAGCACAGGTGCTATGATCTCAACAACAAACTTAATTACTTTTGTGGATATACCGTCAAACCCTACAGTACTAGTATTTTTAAGCGTTTTTGTGGCTGAAATAATATCTGAGTTTAGAACAGGCTGCATAAATATTGATTGCGTTGTCAAGTTACTTGACTTATTATTTAATTCAATGTCATTAATTATATTACTCTCAATGTCATCAATAAAATAATCATTAAATGCATTCACTATGTCATTCGGATTTGTATATGTCAAATTTTTGTTTTTTATTGTCATTATTTGTTCTTTAGGTATATTATTTTTAGATCTATTAACTATTTGCCAAGTTGCTTTAGATTTGTTTTGTGAATTTCTAATGAAGTAATCATTTTGCGCTTTTTGCGTTAATTTAATAATTTTTTTGTACCGTTTATTGTAACTTTTAAAGTTAGTTTTTGTTTTATTTGTGGGGTGTAGTCTGTAAGCCCATAACAAACGTCTTTGGTTTTTACTACAGGATTTAATGCCACGCGATATCCATTTGACCTGTTTATTAGTGCTAATCGTAATAATTTTATCTGGGAAGCAAAGATTATAAAACAATGAGAAAAGGTTATAAAAACTTTTATAGGCTACATTAACATCATTGCTTTCATAAACTTCTTTGAAGGATAAGTTTTGTATGCAAGATTTGAATTTTTCGAGGTTCTCTTTGGAGTAGTCTTTTTTAATTGATTTCCATGATTTTAGGCGACAAGTTTTATTTATAGGTACTTTAAGTATTTGTGATGTGTGATCTGACAACATAAGATCAATAATTTTAGTTGTCCATCCTTTACGAAGATTATGTGCAAAGTTATCAATGCACGTGTTACTATGAAGCCTAGTAGGCTGATTTAGAGCTAGTTTTAAGTTATAACTAAGTAGGAAATGTTCCAGTTCCAAAGTAAACTTATTTCTTAACAATACATTAATGTTCAGATCGCCACATAACACAATCTTTTTATTCGTTAATAAACATACTTTTTTCAATACAATGTCAAGTTTTTCATAAAATGTCAAATAATTATATTTTGGTACTCTATAAACACATATAATAATAATTGAATAGGATGTCAATTCTATTGCACAAGTTTCAAACACGCCTGATACAGACTGCTTTGCTACGTCTGGTAGTTCCCTGTACTGATGCCCCGCTCTTACGAGAATACAAGTACCTCCCCGATTAGTGCTTCGTGAAAAGCAAGCAGCTAGGTGGAAGTTTGGAATGTACAGCAATCTCTCATGTCCAGAGGATATGAAATGCTCAGTTAGACATAATACATCCAAAGTTGTGCCTTGTTTTTGCAAATTTTCTAATTGTATAGTTAGCAGGTCTGATTTATTCAACAATCCAGCAATGTTTTGATGCAATATGTTAACTTGACTAAAGAAAAAACTGCTCGTCTCCTTCTGGTTCAATTACTGAGTTCAAATGTTTGTCAGGTTGAGAAAAGTCAGTGTTTGAGAATTGTATGTCCATAGTCATGTCCAAAATATCCTTAAAAATTAATTCCATTCCAGAGTTATTTATCACACCAGTTCGTCTGTTGAACATAGTGTCGTCATACCTTAGGTTCTTATTGCTGTCCAGAAAATATGCATGTCCGTGAGTTATTATGTCTAGATATAATAAATTATTAAAGGTTTCTACTCTTGAATTATACAGGTAGTTATTTGTAAAGAATTTGTACGTTGGAGTGCAGATGATTATATTTGTATTCGATATTTCTTGCAATATTTGTCTAATTAATAAGATGCTATCGAAATACTTATTTGTTTCTTTAAAATCCTCCTCACCTATCAAAATAATACAGAAGTCCTGGAAAGTATAGTTTGCCAACTTTTGTTTGAGGCCTTTTAACAGGCATTCTATAGTTCCATGAGGTGTGATGTAATGGCAGAGGCCATATTTCTCAAAAGTATTCTCTGCAATATAAAGTAATTTATTTTTATTGTCTGTGCTTAGTATACATATTTCATTACGTTTAGGTTTTGGTTTCGTTTTTTGGTGGTCATCGTTTAAGAATCCTTGATGCATGGTATTTTTCCGCGATGTTGAGCTTTCGGGTTCCTCCAATCGCTGTTCACTGTTTACAGTCTGCAGTATTGGAGGCGTATTACAAGACTTCGGCGTTTTCGAAACAAATCTATTTTTGACAGATTTAGGTTTTGGTGTGCGAATAGGTTTTTCGGCTGTGCAGATTTTTTTATAATTATTGATTACTTGTTTACATTTTTCTAGTTCTTGCTGTAAAGTAGTGTTTTCTGAGTTTAAGTTTGTTACTTCCTGGTTTGCAATGAGTAATTGTTCTTGTAATTGATTAATCTTATCGTAAAGCTCTTTGTTGTTCTGTGATTCGATGATCGATGTGTTTGGTAAACTCGTTAAACTTGTCGTTGTTGTGTCAAAGAGGGATTGGTTCGATGACAAGTCACTAAGCGAACTCGAACGCTGTGGTTTTCGGAGTGTAATATTATCACCTTGACCATTTTCCATCTTGATGATAATAATGAAGTGTTTCGGAACGAGTCAAGCAGTTAAACAATATTATTTAAGAAATTTATTAAAATCCAAAAACTTGTGTCAGATGCTCGACGCGAACTTGCGACCTCACGTTACCGAGATACACTCTGTAGCCCCTCGACCATTTGAAGTGTTAGAGAGTTGACGGAAATACGGCACCGGGTCGCTCAAGTGCTATTTTTCAAATAAGCAAGGTCGTTAGAGAATTACCCATAAGAAAGAAAAAAAAAATGTTTTTGTTTTGTTTTTTGCACTTAACTTCACTTATACCATTTATTTTAACCACTATAGGTACACTTTGCTTTAGTTTTACAGCACTTTAATACGATATCTTCGTGTTAATTGTATTTGTTGACACTTCTAACAATTAAGAGTTTAGTTTGTTTTTTCACTGGTTCTTTAATTTTTTAAGAAGATAACACTCACACATCGTAATTGGACTATTAGTAGACGTTTTACATTAATATTACGATAAATACAGTACATTTACCGAAAAAATACATACAATATAGCGGAGCTTTTTACATTAGTTTTTGAGAAGTACCCTCTCAATTTTAATTTGTTCTATATTAATAATAGAACAAATTAAAATAATAAAATTCAAATCCTTTATCATTATTTATAGTTTTGGATTTGGCCATCCACACCCCACTTGAAATATTCACTCTGTATATTTCATAAGGTTCATCTTCTTCTTTTTTTGGTTACGAATTCAAAAACTAGTAAGAAAAGTATTGTAACATTCACGAATGAGGGTTTTCTAAAATGATGTTCTCTATACTTCATAAAAGATAGCTTGATCTCTGCGACAGCTGTCAGTATCAATACAGTAACAATAGCGCTTGACAGGCTAACAATAACGTGCTAACAATAACGTATACGTCAGTTTGACATATGTCGCAGAGACCAAGCTATCTTTTATGAAGTTTAAGTAGCATCACTGAGGCGTCAGGCCCAGGCAACTGTCAAAATGCTATATTTTTGACATTTGTTAAGTTGACGTCAACGTCACTTTGACGACTTAAGTTGCGTTACCTCTTGCCAAAGTTGCGCCAACTGGGGTGTGACCATAAGCTCTTAGAGCGGTATCAATTTGATATCGAGTAAGTGACAGATATATACAAGTCAGATACATCTGTCCCTTATTCGATCTCAAATTGATACCGCTCTAAGAGCTTATGGTCACCCCCCTGGTGCCGTAATTGTTTTCGATCGTGAGCAAACGGAACGTGTACGCGACGTGATTGGTCAGGCGATACTTGTGTCAACTGACCAACCAATCGCACGCTCGGAAAGGTGCTACGGTCCCCGCGTCCCACTTGGTAACCAAAGAGACCTAAAAAACAACTTGTGCGCATCTAACGACACCTTCCAAATTACGTGCCGACAAGTATACCCTCAATAATACAATATCTTCCTTACGCTAAAAGAACAAGAGTCTAGAATATTGATTAACGCAACGACGCTTCATGTATGCAAATAACTGCATTGAAACCATTCGGAGTTGAGCCGTAGAGTAACAAAAATATAGATGCGAAATACGCTGAAGTGGCTGGACCTCAATAGCCTTAGAACTGATGATTTACATTGGTAGTCCGATGCAGGTAATCGGTTCTATGCCAAATATTGCCTTTCTCGTGATGAGTGAATTAAAATGCGGATATTCAGGTGTACGATCTTAGAAAGCCTTTGTTTTTGGTATAAACTGTATTAAATTAGTTGTAGATTTAGTTAAATGATCGACTGGACCATGATCTAAACGGACCCAGTTGGTAGATGTTTCAAGTCTATTCTAGGTCATATCGATAACCCCATGATATTTTCCTTTAACATTTTAAGAATGTTATTGAAGAAATAGTAATTTAAACGAACCTACGGCTTATAATAACAATTATTTCCACTGGGCACACACTATACTGAACTTTTATTATATAGATCGCGATCGGATCTAAAGTTTCTCTTCTACAAATTCATACTCTTTGATTCCTCTGGAGTGCGTTCGTTACAGAACAGAATCATAACTTTAGGTTAGGCTTCAGACTGCAGCTAGATTAGACCCACAGTTTACTGTGTGCTAAACTTTGTATGAATTGCTCTCATTTTGTGGATTTGGTAAGGCATTCGTAGTAGGCGAAGTTGGGAGACATGGTTAGAGACTGGTGCCGTATGGTTTGGATTAGATATTCGAAGACTGAAAGAGCCATTACGGGGAACAAAAGTCCAGTCTGTCCTGCAGTCCTTATTCAGTCAGCCTCATTTCCAATCATTACAGGAACTAGCTTTTTCCGGGGCCGCTGTTCGCGTGACTTTTTTTTTTTTTTTTTTTTAACTTTGCCCCACACTAGGAATTTCTTCCTGTATCGTGGGTGCGTTTACAAACATATAAACTCACATACACAACACCCAGAGCCGGAACAACTATCTGTAGATCATACAAATATTTATCCGTGCGGGAATCGAACCCGCGACACGCAGCGCAGCAGTCAATCGCTCAACCACTGCGCCAACCGTGCGCCCGAACTATTCGACAGAAACCGTTTTTTGGGGATAAAAACTATCCATTAATATATAAATATATATATACATTATTATATTATATCTATGCATTAATTGATAGTACGTTTTAACAGCGAAATGATTGTAGAAATTGAATCACAATTTACCAATTTTTCCATCCCTTATTTTTTGTAGGAGGATATCCTTACAAAAACTCTTCATAATTTTTGTGTGTGACCAATCATGGGCTTGCCGAAAATGTGGCAAAGTTCTCTTGAATTTTTTCTTATGCAAATATACCTGCAATATTTTTGCTAGGGAAATAGCAATAAGTTAATTAAAAATTGTTTTTACCCGACTGCTGAAGGAGGCTAATGTCTTTATCAGTCTATGTATGTATGTTTTTATGTGGCGTTCTAGAGACCAGACACGTTGGCCAATTTTGATGGTTCTTACGTCAATCGACTCGTTATAAACCTGCAAGTGTCACTGGCTACATTAAAATTGGAAACTGGCGGATTGGGCACCATATTGTGGAGTCCCAAATTTTTTTTTCTTCCATGCCCTTCGTGTGGGGTATCAAAATAAACGGTTTCAAGAGGTCATATCAAAAATATAGAACACTCATAAGTTTAAATTTACCTAATTCGAAAAAAAAAACTAAAATGTTATATTTAAAAAAAGTTTATTAAAAAAAACGGCAAAACCCGACTGCTTGAAAAACTAACTAAAAAGACGTAAACATGGAGACAATCATGGTGTGCAGTCGGAGGATACATCTGTTTTTGGTCAGCCAGCTCGCGAATATGTATCCTCCGACTGCACAGCATGATTTTTTCCTTGTTTCCGTCTTTTATAGTTCGCTTTTCATTTGTTAATGTAATCTATTGACATGCCACCTTATTTGTAATTGCTTGTTTATGCCACCATCATCTGCCTAGCCTTTTCCCAACTATATTGGGGTCGGCTTCCAGTCTTACCGGAATCAGCTAAGTACCAGTGTTTTACATGGAGCGACTGCCTATCTGACCTCCACAACCCAGTAACTGGGTAAACACGGTACCCCTTGGCAAGACTGGTGTCAGATCTCAAGCTTCTGACTACCCGTAACGACTGTCAAAGATCTTCAAATAACAGCCGGGACCAATGGCTTAACGTGCTTTCCGAGGCACGGAGGAAACTCGGTATGTTGAAATGGTCACCCATCCACGGACCGACCTCATCAAGCGTTGCTTAACGTTGATGATCGACCAGAGCGGCTGTTATTATTTAGCCACGAGCTCCTCTGCTTGTTTATGCCAGATATTGGCAAAACATAGTGCACATATTTCAGACAGTATCTGTAATCTGTATAACCATACCAATGTTTTACAAAATAAATGATTGATTGATTGATTAATGTTTGTCGAATCTTAGGCTTAAATAATACGTACACCTTATCCTTTGGTGAATACAACCATGACTTCATAGATGACAAAATGGGTGATGCGAGGCATGTCCAGAAAGTAAGAGTTCTCGGGCCCTCACGGGCAGATGAAATTTATTTTTGCTGTATTGGTAACACTGCCGGGTAGTTTAGCTCTTCCATCACCATCGATCCAAAAAACGCCTCAGTACGACTAAAACTGTGTCTCATGTCGATAGAATCTGCCGCCAGGTGCGAAATTCGCAGCAACCTCAAAAAGGTTTTTAGAGCGGTATGAACTTCAAGGTGATAATTTTATACACTCTATTGTTACAGGTTTAGAAACTTGGGTTGTCCACTATACCCTTAAAAACCAAAATACAATCCTATCAATGCCGTTATACCCCATCACCCTCAGCCAAAAATCCAAACCATGGTTATCGTGTTTTTGGGACCAAAAAGGAGTCATTTTGGTCGAATTTTTACTTCAAGTTAAAAAAATCTATGCTTTAAAAATTTATAAGGGCAATTCAGCACAAGAGAATGGGATTACCGTAGAAGAGAGTCTACCTTTTGCACGACAATGCCGAAACCCACACGGCCAATGCTACAAAGCAACTTTTGGTGTCGTTCGGATGGGATGTTTAGAACCACCCCGCTTATTCCCCTGACCTGATGCCATTGGATTATCATCTCTTCACCTCTCTGAAAATGCACATAATATGTGGGATAGAAAGTGAGGGAGGAGGTGAACAAGTGCGCATATGAGTTGGCGGGTAAGTTCTTTGACCAAGGCATACAAAAATTGATCCCTTGTCTCACTACGTGTAAAAAGAGGGCCATTACGTGGAAAAATAGTTCACATAACTATACTGATGTAACCATGTATAAACATGTTTTTAATAAAAAAAAATAAAGCTACAAATATCTAGTACACTTAATTTCTGGACATGCCTCTTATATTTGTAAAATTCCTATATCCCTGTATTTGTAAAAAGCTGTTCCCCGCGGCTTCGCTCCCCTGGCCCACCCCACAGGACCAGTTTTCGGGATAAAAAATAGCCTATGTCACTCAGGAATAATGTAGCTTTCTATTGGTGAAAGAATTTTTCAATCGGTCCAGTAGTTTCGGAGCCTATTCGGTACAAACAAACAAATTAGGAAGTATAGATAACGCAAACAATGAATGACTGGTCTCTATGATTCAGTAAACACTACTTTAGGGGCCAGAGGATTCACATTTTATGAAAAAACTTTCATGTCATTAAAGCTTAACTTAATATTGCATAAAAATATCATCCAACTTCATATTTCGTTAGGTCATTTTCACCTCAAATCTACTCACAACCTTAACTTCGAAACTCTACACTTAATAAACCACTGACAAGCCAACAAAGCAGTAAAGTCTAAACTAACTTAAAATATTACAAGTTTATTAACGCGATCATGTTGGCATATTAAATCAGACCGTTACTGGAGACTCCCTAGAGCGCAATTGAACCGCTCCGGTTACGGTACGGGACTGTGGTAGTGATGTAGTTACTGGTTCCGAGGAAAAACGGGATTGTGGATTTTATACAAAAACTTAATTCGGATGCATAAAATTGTACCGATATTTGTAGAAATAGTTCAGTGAAGACAAAAATATGAAACAGATTAGTCTGACCGGGTGCTTGTGTAAAACTTTGAGATGTGGCGATTCGCTCTTGTCGTGTAAAGACTTTGAGGCATTTACTTGTGTGTGCCCTGGCAGTTGAGTGTGTCATGCTCTCTCAAATGTCTCTCTGAGGGTGGCGCGTGTGTTGGATCATCCGGTTCCCTTCATGACGGTTGAGCTGGGTGGTGCCAATTCATGCGTCATGTTCGTGAACGGACGCCGTCAGCTGGGATTGGTCATAACTTAACTGCTTCAGATGTTAATGCTTTTTTTTCTAGCTTCTATTATATAACTGCACAGTGCATGTGTGAGTATTTTTATTACTTTATGCCTGTACGTAGTATAGTGTGTAGTGCTATTCTGGGTGCATTGTCCTCACATATATGAATTTATTAATGAATGTACTTATATGTAACTAAATATTGTAAAAATAACATTTTTTTTTTAAAAAGAGTAAGTATGGAGTTTCTTGTGCATTCTTCTCCATAACAAGCTACTTTCCGAATGCACGGTAGAATCAACTTTTATAACTTGTAAAATTTAATGTACCTAACGTTCAAAAGTGCCGCTTGGTGGCCTACTTGAAATAAAATATCTTTGTCTTTGTCTTTGTCTTTGACACATGGTTTACTCTGTCTTGATTGTAGTTAAGACAGAATTGGATGTAAATTCTGTAAAAGCATTCAGACTTGCGTCCACAAAAAAAACATTATATCAGAGATAGTTGTCAAAAAGTAAAAATTTTGCCGAATGGTTTTACAACTTTGGTGTATAAAAACGTATTTTTTTATCGGTCGACTGTAGACGGGACTTGTGGGATCTATTGTAATTGATAACGGTCGCAACATGTTGGTAGCAAATTGACAATCTCACACATTTTGAACATGTTGACAATCATTATGGCGCTGTCACATAGAGAGCTATTAGCTAATTTTGTCCAAACTTGTAAACTCTATTGCCATTTCGGTCTAACCTTGTAGATTTTTAATTGACAATTGATAAAATATGTACATACTCAAACACTAAACAAAACTAAACTATACTTACTTATGTAATTCTGTCTAGAGCATCCACGTAACGTAAAATGTTGAAGAAAACTTTCATCAATCCATACATAATATAATAAATCTGTAGAAAAAAGATTCTCCGCGGAAGAATGCCCTTAGAAAAGGTTGGTAGATAGGGTATGATAGCAAGGTAGGTAAGTAGGGTAGGAAGGTAGGTCTAGGTTAGTACTAAGTAGGGTATGTATGTAGGTAAGTAGGGTATGGTACGCAGTTGACGGGAGCGAAGTCGGGGGAAGTTAAGGTTAATAATAATTATTAATCTCAAGAATATCCCGTAATCGAATTCCCTTCCCCAGCGCTAAACCAAAACCGTCCAGTTCGAACTCCGTACCTAATGGTGCGACCGCACTGCCGCTGACGGCGCACAATACTCTGATTAACGCTAAATAACAACTCAGCCACCGAGCCACCTTCACTTGAAGCCTGAGGGACTTGAGACTTAAGTCTTGAGACCTTCTATTATTTGAACTGATGTACTTAGGAACTAGGCTTAGTTTAGGGTCACGGTACTCGTGTACGTACGTAGGATACTTATAATACAGGTTTAAATTAAATTTTGGAGTTAGAAAAAAAGAAAGAAAAGAGTTCATGTGCACCAGGTATGATATATACCATAAAAAAACGGCAAAAAAAGCATAACTTAAATACAAATATACATTTTTTTTTATATTTTATAGTAAAAAAAGATAAAAAACAATAATACATACGGAAACCTTAAAATTAAAACAAACATACAAAAGGTGGCTTTATCGTGTTCTGCGTTAGTTAGTTTATTATAAGTATGTGCTTCATTGGTGTAATTGTTCCATTGCGTGGGTACGTTGCACCGATCTCTGTATTCCACCTGTGACAAACAATAAAGGAGTTTGAATTTGAAAAACGAATAAAAAATCCATTTTTGCAAAAAAATACTACCGACTTCCAAATAAAAAACTACAAAGTGAAAAATAACTTTATTTTTGGAAGTCGGTGTCTTTCGTAGAAACCAATTTTTTGCGTTGTGGACACCGACTTCCAAAAATAAAGTAATTTTTCATTTTGTAGTTTTTTATTTGGAAGTCGGTAGTATTTTTTTGCAAAAATGTTTTTTTTATTTTTCACTTTTTAGTTGTACCCACCTAATAGGCAAGTTGTTTAGTAAGGTACCAACGCCAGAATAGATTACCCAAATATCATGAAACTTGAACATAACTGGTGAAATGAGAGATCTGCGTACCCGTTAAGAGCGTACTGGCGTGATGTTATGTTATGAAATGGTATAAACAATAAACACACATGCAATTGCAGCAGTCCCTAAAGATTTGCCGTTATTTATTGAAGAGTTCTGTTGTATATCTTCGAAGTTATTCATCAGATCTTCACCAAATTAAAATGGGACCAATTTCGGAACATACTCTTTCAAACAAAAAAAAGAATTTTCAAAATCGGTTCACAATTGACGGAGATATCGGTAAACATACACAAAAAAAAAACATACAAGAAGTCGCACACAGAAACTCCTCCTTTTTCGAAAGTCGGTTAAAAAAAGGGAAAATATGCGTCACATCCGTGCAAAACGGCCATCTTTGGTACTCGTGTGACAGACAAATATTTGATTTTGTCTTGTCAACTATAACCTATACAGACTGACTGTAAATTCATAGCAAATCTTTCAGGGGTTAAAAGTATACATGGATATGAACTAGGTACTTATAGGATCAACCAACACCGAAAACTCTGAAAAAATACTTCTGTGCTTTTTGATCCTGTTAAATTACATTTTTTGTATAAAATACCAAATTTTTTACTGATCAAAGTCACCCTACTCACCTCGTGAATTAATTAAAATAACGATTTTCAGAAAGTTGGGGTTAGCCTCTTATTTAACTGGATGCAGTTAAATCTACAACATATGATATCCTACCGGACCTTAAAAAGCGCTGTTACACGGTACCCTAATTCCCTTCTACAAACCGCAAACCCATCCCTTGAAAATACAGAAAACTTTGACTGACAAAAGGCAACACAAAGGCACTGCACTTTGTGCCCATGTCAAACATACATAGTCGACCCTACCATGAGTTATACCTACATACCCTAACCAGTGGCGGCCTTAGGGAATGGCGAGCAGGGTAATAGCCCGGGGCCTCGCTCTTGCAGGGGCCTCGCACGCTCGATAGTGGTCAAACGCGAGCCTAATGATTATAAAAAAAAACATAACAACTGTATTTTGT
The DNA here is from genome assembly GCA_948252205.1 of Orthosia incerta. Taxonomy (NCBI): domain Eukaryota; kingdom Metazoa; phylum Arthropoda; class Insecta; order Lepidoptera; family Noctuidae; genus Orthosia; species Orthosia incerta. The sequence goes on along the minus strand of OX411764.1, from coordinate 20,162,432 downwards.
AAAAATAAAATAAAGTTAGTGAAGTATTTCATTGTAAAGTATTTGTGTTAAGTACCAATTTTTGCATTTTTCTTCTACCATCACTTCATCATTGAGCAGTGGTGGCCCAGTGGTAGGTAACGGCCGCGACTTACAAGTTGTAGATCGTGGGTTCGAACCCAGGCAGGCGCTTTACTTTGACATCAACCAATTCGCACTGGGCCCGCATGGTTGATTACGGCCCATTCCCACTCACAGAAAAGAGGCCTGTGTGCTAGCAGTGGGAACATCAAAAGGGTGATGATGGATGATGATGATGATCACCTGAGTTTGTTTCGGCCTTTCTACTCAGAGTAGTCAGAAAGGAAACGCCGAACTCATCTACTTTAAAAAAATATGATCGACATGTAAAAGTGTTTGTACAAAACAACTTACAGAAATAAAATCATATATCATTTACTTCATCACATATATTCCAAAAAGGACAAGGGCCTCTCAGCAGTTAAAGCCGCCGCTGACCCTAACTTGCCATTACCCCTTTTTGCATAAGATAACAAGCCAGAAACGCAGAGCAGCGTTTCTTATTCAAACTATTAAGTATCTTTCATACCTACGTGTTATATTTAAGGCGAAACCCTCAGTATATTAAATGGGATTATACTGTCAAGGGATTCTGTAACCCTCTGTTCACCTTGAGACATTCTTATGGAGTTTACAGCGGTTCAGTGTAGTGAGCATTAGAATTTGCTATTTATTTCAGTGATAACTTGTTTTTTAAGTTGTTTCAGTGTTTATGATTATTATTATTATTTATTTGTGGTGATTTACATAATAGCCTTTAGATTAAATTGGGTTGGAATTGAATCAAATTAATAAAAAAATTGTTTGTGTTTTAGGCAACACGTCTTTCAGTAAAATTATTATGATTATGAATTATAATCTACCATTTTTTTCTGTAAAGTATTTGCTTAAAACAATAGTAAAATTTCTTTAGCAGCTACAAAGGCTTATGGTGCAGTCAACTAACCTTCCTAGCATTTCTTATCCTTTGCAGACAATACCAGTCTTTTATATCAAGCGACTCTTCCGAAAGAGTGGGTCTTAAAATGAACATGAAAAAAACCAAGCTGATGTTGAATGTCCATTTTATACTCACTCTTATCAAGGTCGGAGACTCTACACTCGAAGTTTTGGACGACTATGTCTACCTGGGACAAACGATCCATTTGGGTAGGGCCAAAGTCAAAGTCAAAGTCAAAGTCAAAGCCATTTATTTGCATTAAATGCGGTACAAAGATGGTATAAATAAGTTATTAGCACAATGACACATTTCGCCATAAGTTGGCATGCAAATATTAAGATATGAGCTACGGTGCTTACAATAAGCAGATCTCATAACACATTATTTTTATTAGGTATTTAACCTGTTAAGTTTAGTAAACTTTTCAAAACACTTAGTTTACTTACTTAAGTAGACTATGAAATTATATAGTTAACAACACATAAAATATAAATCAAATAATATCATAAAAGGCAGTAGGTAGAAATTACAACAACTAATAACAAAATAATCTACAATACATTCCTGTAATGATAAGATTGACATGGAGTTTTTTTTAGAAATTCGTTTATAGAATAAAAGCTGTGAGAAATGAGCCACTTTTTTAAAACTATACAGAATTTTCTGTAAGGGAGATCAGTTATAAAGGAGGGTATAGAATTATAAATAAGAGGCGCCATGTAAACACAACTACGCCTAAATAATTCGATTCTGGGTACAGGCAATTCTAATACATACTGTGTAACTTTTCGTTTATTATTGTTATTTTTAGTATTAAAAAGTGAATAATTAGTTTTTACAAATTTAGCGATTTCATATATATACATACAAGGAACGGTGAGGAGATTGTGTGCTTTATATACTGGTCTGCAGGAATCAGTCCAGTCCATATTAAAAATGGTGCGGATGCATTTTTTTTGTGCCAACAGAACTCTACAAAGTTCAGAGGAGTTTCCCCAGACAATGATGCCGTAACGGATGACGGAGCAAACATAGGCATGATAAACCATTAGCGCAGTTGGTTTGGATGTCTCATCTTTAACTTTTTTTAGAGCAAAAACAAACCTATTAATCTTCATGCATATTTCATTGATATGCTCCCTCCAGGTGAAATGTTCATCCAGTGTTATACCCAGAAATTTTGTTGTTTTTATCTGTTCTACTATTTGATCCCTATGTTTTATTTTAAGATGAATATTTTTACTCTTTTGTGTTTTAAAATTTAATATTTTAGTTTTATCAACGTTCACTTTTAAAGCATTTATATCTAACCATGTAACTATTTTATTCAAACTGGTATTTATATTAGTCTCATGTGTTTCATGATTTTTACCACCTAGGATAACTGTTGTGTCATCTGCAAATAAAACACACTCTTGTTCTATTTTTTGAGGAAGATCATTGATATATACAAGGAATAATGGAGGGCCCAAGATGCTTCCCTGCGGAACTCCAAAGTAATTTTGCCGAGGCTGAGAGTTGAATTTGATGAGACTGTTAACTTTGTCATCAAATTTTGTAATTTGGGTAGTCTGAGTTCTATTGGATAAATACGATTTAAACCATTCCAGTGCTGGTCCCCTAATACCAATTCTAGATAATTTGTCGATTAGAATGGAATGATTTACAAAGTCGAAGGCTTTACTTAGATCTAAAAACAAAGCAGAGGTTACACTTTTAGAGTTAATGTTATTTATTATAGATTTGACTAAACTAAATGCTGCTAGTGAGGTGGATTTATTTTTCCTAAAACCGTATTGCTCTTTTGCAAGCATATTATATTTGTCTAAGAAAGAGAGGACTCTTTTGTACATGACTCTTTCAAATACCTTGGATAGAATTGGAATTAGAGCAATCGGTCGGTAATTGTTTTTATCAGTTTTAGAGCCTTTTTTATGCAATGGTTTTATAATAGATATTTTGAGTTTATCCGGGAAGCAGCCTTGTTCTAAAGATAAATTAATAATATATGAAAGAGGTTCTGCAATGAATGGGGATATATTTTTTAAAAGGTCTGTAGATAAGTTATCATAACGAGTGGATTTTGTGTTTTTTAATGATTTTAAGATACTAAAAACTTCAGCAGGGTTTGTAGGATTTAAAAAAATGCTATTGTCATTGTTTTTAATATCTTGGTTCGATGTGTTGTTCTGTAAAGTAGCGCTGTTTTCAACAATATCAATGAAAAAGTTGTTAAATATATTTGCTATATCTGAACCTGATGTAGCAGTAACACCATTATCTATTATACAATTAATATACTCTCGAGACCGTTCGTTACCTGTACAGCTTTTTACAATATCCCAAGAAGCTTTACCTTTATTTTTTGAGTATTCAATGTGCTTAAGATTACATAAGGATTGCATATTATGAATACATTTCCTTAACATTTTCGAGTACACCATAAATCTAGTTTTGTTTTCATGCGTTCTGTTTACATAATATTTATATCTTAATGTTCGTTTAGTGTTACTACTAATTTTAACTCCTTTTGTTATCCATTTTAATTTATTATCTTTGAACTGTTTTTTTACTTTAATCAGAGGGAAACATAGTTTATAAAATAATGTTAAAGTATCATGAAACGAATCGAAAGCATTATTCGTGTCTGAAATTTTGTAAATATCCGAAAAAGATAATTTACTTACGTGTTCAATGAATTTGCTAACATTATCTTTACTCAGGTCATTCACAGTCATGAAGTAATGGCCTGATATGGGTTTTTGATTACATTCGAAATTCACAACCTGAGCAGTGTTGTGATCAGATAAACAAACATTGTGAGTTTTGCCTATTACGTTTGGAATATTACTAATGATGTTATCAATACATGTGTTCAACCTGGTGGCTTCATGAATATGACATCTCATACCATAATTTGAGATTAATTCTTTCAATTTTGTACAATTATTATCATTGTTTAGAAGGTTTATATTAAAATCCCCAGCTATTATTATTTTGCTTTTTTTATTTTGTAATTTAAGTAAGGTTTTGTGTAAGTTTTCAAAAAATATATTTAAATTAGATGAGGGTGTCCTGTATATACATAATATTATCACATGCATAGATTTAATTTCAAGACCACAAATCTCGTAATGTTTTTCAATGCAAAATTCTGTTACTTCTTTTAATTCAGTACTTTGAAGATGGTTTTTGCATAGTATACATGTTCCCCCTCGCCGCTGATCAGGTCGTGAATAAACCGCACCGACGTAAAAGTTGTTAAGATTAAGGTATTTTTCTTCACCTCTTATAACAAAATGTTCGCTCAGGCATAAAACGTCAATGTTTATATTAGAGTCACGCATCTCATTAATAGTTAAATCAATATCTTGTAGTTTATTTAAGGCCCCTGCAATATTTTGATGCATTACTGAAAAAATATTCCTACTATATTTTTTACTACTACTATTGCTAAGTTTATTATTAGTTACGAAAAAATGGTTTTTTACTTACCACAACGTTGCCAGTAGAAGTATTTATGGGTGACATTTGTGGTTTGACAATCTTAGAAAAATAGTAAGGAATAGTACCTTTAAGTGGACCTTTTACAGGTTCCAACGTGCTAATTATTTGAAGTGATGAAGTTTCATGTATAATATGTTCTGAACCATTAGGTTTGCTGGTTGTTCCTACGTTATTATTATAAAATAGGTACTTGTTGTAGTATTCTACATCGTTAATTTTGTGTACAAGTTGTTGGATAACGCTATTGTAGCTATTTGCTTCGATGAAGTTACAATTGTGATAGTTTTGAGAAAGCAATTTTAATTCATAGTTAAGTTTACGCTCATTCAGGAATGCATTATACTTAACATTTACAATAAATATATTACAGTTTTTCAACAGCCTAACTGCTGTAGCCATTTCAGCCATAAATTTAATAGGGTTTGAGTCATTTCTACCGGTCATTATGATCACACTGTCATTTTTTGTAAAGTTTTCGGATAATTTATCACAACACAACAAGACTTCTTCTGTAGTCGCACCTGGTTTCCTTATACCCGTTATGGCGTAGTTCTTTAAGATAAATCTATTTTCTTTTTCCTTCTTCAGTAGTCCTTGAACAATACCTTTCCCTTGGTCATCTGACAGAATAAGTATGTTTCCATTTCGAGATTGGCAACTTTGTTTGTGTGATTTAGCTTTATTGTGCAAGTTCAGCTTTTGTGATTTTGTGATTTGTCCAACTTCGAGAAAGATTTCAACCGTCGAATCCAACTCGGCTGGACAGCGTTCGGGAACTTGCGTGGTATCTTCTCGTCCAACTTACCACAGTGTCTCAAGACGAAAGTCTATGACTAATGTGTGTTGCCAGCGATGTGACGTGGTCGCTTACAATGGGCCTCATCAAAAAGCTTACAGTCACGCAAAGGGCAATGGAGAGGGCTATGCTCGGAGTTTCCTTGCGTGATCGAATATGAAATATTGAGATCCGCTAGAGAACTAAAGAATTGCCAAAATTAAGTGGCAGTGGGCAGGGCACATTGCTCGCAAAATTTATGGTCGATGGGGCAGAAAAGATCTGGAGTGGTGACTGCGAACCGGAAGACCACGCACCAGGTGGACCGATGACCTGGTGAAGGTTGCGGAGATCCACTGGATGCGCGACGCACGGCAACGGTCAATGTGGCGACGCTTGGGAGAATTCTATGTCCAGCAGTGGACGTCTTTCGGCTAATATGATGATGATATTGTTATCAAGCGACTTATCTGACCTCCACAACCCTGTATCTGGCTATCGTGATACCCATTGGCACGGCAATGACTGATTACCAGGCTCCGGGGCTTATGAATACCAGTGACGAGAACCATAGATCAGTATGAAATGGATAGATCCACGGAACTATCCTCAGCAAACGTAGCTTAATTTTGAAGATCGATACGTGAAGCTGTTATAATTAACTTGAAAACTTAAACGAATTTTTTTTTCAAAAAGAATACAACCAACTTGCAAATAAATACACAACAAAGTGAAAAATAACTTCAATTTCGGAAGTCGGTGTTGCTGTTTTCGTCTCTTCGTTTTTAGGGTTCCGTACCCAAAGGGTAAAAACGGTTGAAATTTTCACAGATGATGTATTTCTGTTGCCGATATAACAACAAATACTAAACACTGGATAAAATAAATATTTAAGTAAGGCTCCCATACAACAAACGTGATTTTTTGCGGTTTTTTTGCGATAATGGTACGGAACCCTTCGTGCGCGAGTCCGACTCGCACTTGGCCGGTTTTTTTGATAACGATTTCCGAAATTGAAGTTACTTTTCACTTTGTAGTGTATTTTTTTAAAGTCGTGTTGTATTTTTGGGTTATTGGACGATTCGCATGAATTTAACTCGCCCGAAAAGTGCGAATCGACCACTTTTAAAAATATTAATTTATCTGTGGCGATTCGCCCGAAGTTAATTTATAGGCGTGCGAATCGGTGAGTGAAGCGATACAGCTACTACGACTCAAAAATCTAAATCAGATAGTTTATTTCAAATAAACCTTATAGGTACTTTGGAATTGACAAACACAAAAAAAAACATTTAGTTTCACATTAGCAAGCGTCAGGTGGTCTCTAAGGTGAAAAAGACTTTTTACGACGAGCCCGTTATTATTAAAAAATCCAAGCCAGCGATAGCTCCTTCATCTCACCGTCCGTGTGTATCAAGACGAAAGGTCTGAACATTACTCCGTTCAGGTATAATTTCAGTGTGTATTAATTAACAGAAACCTCTGAAGTCCATTAAAATAATAATTATAACCTCCTTTATCCATAACAATGTTACTTTTATTTCTTAAGTTACCTCTTTTTTTGTACGTCTTCAGGGTCATTCATTTTCAGAGCCTTTGTTGTTTCCTCAAGAACATTAATTGTACTTTTTTTTATATTTTTTGTAAGTTTTATAATATGTGAACCTGCGTGAAGAATAAAAAAAACATAATTATTATTAACGGGCATTTTTTCTTCTTTTCGTGGGAGGATGTTGCCATCAAAATGTTTTTTAAATAAAAAAGTTAAATCAAAAGATAAAAAACTCGATTGCTTACGAAGCGAACTAAAAAGACGTAAATAAGAAGAAAATGAGGCTGTGTCGGAGGATACATCTGGTTTTGGTCAGCCAGCTCGTGATTAGGACGATTTTTGATTTATTTAGAAAATACGATGCCCCACATTGGGAATTTCTCCCTGTATCGTGTGCAAACAAACAAACATTACAAACATTTGAACCCACATAATACAAGACATCCAGATCTGGAATAAATATTTGTAGGCCATACAAATATTTGTTTCGTGCGGGAATCGACACCCGACACGCAGCGCTGCGCTGCCCATCACTCAACCACTACGCCCACCGTGTCGCTATTGGTTTACCGAATAAAAATGAGCATCTGGAATTTCACCAAAGTACTAAATAAATGGTGTCAGTTATAGTTGAGTAATAATATGATTTTATCTGGATGCATGAAAAGCTTTGACAAGTCAAGGTAAGGTACCGAACCAGTCAACCCTACTACCGCCTTGGTCGTTTGTTCACGAGGAACTGCACGACATGATTTGCGATCACGATTTTTAACACACGACACTCTGCAGTCGGTCTGTGGTCCGTTCGTTTGTTCACGAGACACGATTCTTCAACGATACTGAAGAGCACTTGTATTGTTTTATAAGCACGTGACGAACCACGCATGAACTGTGCGGTGCGGTGTATCGTGTCGTCAACAAGCTCATACTTGTTTTGTACAGCCGCTAAATTTAAAAGAGTAACCATGGAGTTTTTTGCCGGTTCTTCTCCATAGGAAATGACTAACCCGAACCGTGCAGCTTTTGTCGACGTTTTTAAGAGGCCATGTAGACCTACGTAAAATAAAAAAAATGATTTTGACTTTTGTTAAAATCGTCACCGCAATAAAGTCGCAATGGCATAGCGGCATCGATGACATAGCCGAAAAACCGTTTGTGACCGTTTGTGTGTGGTGTGGTTTAGTGCAATGAACAAACAGTCTATATTTGGAGTTCTGAATCGTGACCGTATTTTGTCGTGTCGTGTGTTGCGTCGTAAACAAACGGCCTTACTGATTCAGTCCGTACCCCAACATGAAGAATATTTAGTAACATGTACTTTTATCAGATCTGTAAAACTTTGAAATTTCATTCTAATGCCCACATGTTACAAGCATAAAAAATGTAATACACAACACAAAAATATATCTTATTGTAAATCCTAAACCCATTTGATATTCGGGCGCCATTTTAGCTAAACGTCTTCAAAAGGACGCGTCGATCGTGATTCGATTTGAAAATGGAACGGCCATGATTTTGGTAAAATGTAGATACCAACATAATAATGTTATTTTGTACGGTTTTCCTGGGCCAGAGTAGTGATGGTCTGGTGGCTCCGACTTACGTATCTGGCTGGTAAGGACAATATTTTGTGTATAAGCCCAATTATGATATATATCAGTCTTATTGTCTCTAAAAACTAACTATGATCTACCAGATATTGAACAATATGATACCTATACCACAGATAATATAATACTAGCATACAGATACCTCATCCCATACAAAGAAATCGTGCCGACGTAACTATAGCGCTTTTCGTCTGATTAATATGTTCCACGGCTTTAGATGGTGTTAGCAGCGACTTGCAAGTAAATAAGTTTATTTCGGTTGGTGACGATATTTTTCTTATATAGTATTTTTTGTACGTTTTTACAGTTTCATTGAACAAAAATGTGTTCAAATCAAATCAAACCAAATTTTCTTTATTTTACATAGGCCTACATGGGCACTTATAAAACGTCGACAAAAGGTGCACGGTTCGGGTTAGTCGTTTCCTATGGAGAAGAACCGGCAAGAAACTGCATGGTTACTCTTTTAAAAATTTTGTGATTACAATATTTCCATGTTACAGCATTATTACTTGGATATAGGGGGACAACGTAGGCCCGACAATAAGTCGTACGAAATTTAAAAAAAAACAAAATTAAAAGTAAACAAATGTTAACAATCATCTAGAAATCTAGAAAAACCTACAATGTTCACACATTCACAATTGGTAAAAGAATCTATACAAAGGTAAAAAAAAAAACAAATTAAAAAAATACAACACTAAATTTAACATTTGGCACAAATACTGTTATCAGTGCTGTAACTATTCTTAGCAAAGGGCTATAATGATGATTGAAAAACATTAAAAAGTAAAGTAAAGTCTGATTAAAAGAGAAAAAAAAATGAGATTGAGAATAGTTAGAGACATCCACATATTTGCGCCGTTTATGAGTTACCAGGGAAGCCGCATGCGCAGAAGGAGCTAAAGCCAAAATTTGTATCTTCAACGTAGTCCTTGATTTTATAATATGCTTTTTTAACAAGGACACGTTTGATGTAGTTTTTGAACTTTCCATCGGTCAGTTCTAAAACTGACTTTGGCAACTTGTTATAAAAGCGTGTTATATTTATAAGAAAAGACTTGCTAGTTTTCGTTAATCTGAATTTGGGTATTACAATTTCGTGCTTACTGCGTGTATTTAAATTATGGAAGTCACTTCTAATTTTGAAAAGCCCTCGATTTTTGCGGACATACAAAATACATTCCAAAATATAAAGTGAAGGTAGAGTCAGTATATCGATCTCTTTAAATTTTTCTCTGAGGGACTCGCGAGGACCCATTTTATAGATCGCGCGGATTGCCCTCTTTAGTAAGATAAAAATTGAGTCAACGTCTGCTGCTGATCCCCACAGCAGAATGCCATCAGACATAATACTGTGGAAATAAGCATAATACTAGTCTAGCTGTGGCTACATCGGTTAACTGCCTTATCTTCCTTACTGCATAGGCAGCCGAACTTAACCTGCCCGAAAGAGTTCTAATGTGCGCGCTTCACTGCAATTTTGAATCGATAGTAATCCCCAAGAATACAGTTTCCGTTATTATTTCAAGATTTTTGCCGTCAAGATTTAGATTTAGGTCACGTTGAGGTAAAGAGAACTTTAGACATTTTATTTTTTTCGCATTCAGTAAAAGATTGTTAACTGCAAACCATTCCGAGAGAACAATTAGACTTTCGTTGACATGTAAGACATCCGTATCTTTCCTATCTATTTTAAAAATTAGCGAAGTATCATCAGCAAATAGAATTATATCCGATAATTTGGCCATCATAAAAGGGAGATCATTTATGTAAACAAGAAAAAGGAAAGGGCCGAGAATTGAACCTTGGGGCACGCCCATTTTGACTAGAGACCCGGAGGACGTCGCCCCATTAACATTTACTTTTTGCTGTCTGTTTGATAAATAGAAAAGCACAAGATCAGCAGCTCGTGCTCGAATTCCGTAGTGTTGTAATTTACAAATCAGTGTGTTGTGGTCGACGCAGTCGAACGCTTTTGACAGATCACAGAAAATGCCAATGGCATCCTGGGACTTCGCCCAAGATTCCAAGGTGTGTCTGATGACTTTTACTCCCGCGTCCGTTGTCGACCTACCTTTCGTGAAACCAAACTGCTGACTATGCAGGATCCCATTTGAATTGAAGTGAGACAACATTTGGTCCAGCATGATTTTTTCATAGATTTTACTAAATGCTGGTAGCACGGATATAGGTCTTTAATTAGAAGGATCACTCTTACAGCCTGATTTGAAAATTGGTACTACTTATTGTGTTTCATTAAGTCAGGAAACGTGCTGCTGTCCAAACATTGATTGAATATGCCTGTTAGCAATACCTACAAATTTAAAATATCTAGTGGCATGCCTCAGACATTTAAAGCCCCGACATCTATTGGAATCAATTTTGATTGACCCGTTCAAATAATCATTGAAATGTGAATTAAGAGCCCAATATTCCATAATTTTGTGCTTAGGAGAGTTGATTAAAAAATATCATAATTTTTTTATGATCAATTCTAGACAATGGTAATTTTACACACAATTCAATAACAAATCGATGCATATTGCGCCTCCTAGTAACGTTTATTTGAGCCAAATATTATTTGTTAGCGCTGAGACCCCGTGACTTAGTCTGACCTAGTGATTGAACCCAGAAGTCCTTCAACCATGGGGATGCTTGAACGACCACAAGACCAATGCAAAACAATCTGAACAACGCAATAACTATAGCCTTTATCCCAATCTTACAATTACACTTTATCTTATTTCTACTTATTACAATAGTCTACAGGAATATTTAAATTATATAATAGATTTATTTATTTGACACCGGTTCCTCGATTATCTTGCTTTTCATTAAAGGTTTTCTTAAGTGCTCTCCACAAGCATCGATCTTTAGCTCTCCTAGTCCAAGTCCTCCCAGCTACATTTTTGATGTCATCTTCCCATCTACCATAATACCTGCCTTTCCTTTTTGTTTTATATTTAGGACACCATTCTGTCACTTATTTGGCTCATTTCTCTGTCTTACTAAATGACCTGAATAATGATTATTAATTCGGACTCATTTGGCAGTATTCAGAGCGGACCTTAAAATTTGTTTCAAAATCTCACAAAATACTGATTTGTTTAATAAACATTGTAATTAAACTAACTTATTTCATGTACATTGAGCCATGAAGCGGATTTCCTTAATAATTACTACCTTAATTATAAGCACGTGTACCTACACGGATTTACTACTTACTAGCTCATGTCCGCGTTTTCACCCGTGTGAAAGTGTAAATTATCCCAAAGGAAAGGAAGGGTACTGAGTAACATGACGTGTTGAAACTATCATCGTTCCATTGTGAGAGAGAGACGCATATCTCTGCTTCTTTTTCACAGGCGCACTTTTTTGACAGGTCATGGTAATTGGTACGCCACTTTTTATCTGAATAAAAAATGTGCTATGTATTAATCTAGGTTATAAATTGTCTGTCTACAAAGTTTTATCCAAATTCATTCAGCCATTAAGGCGTGAAAGCGTAACTTAAACTCACATTCACATCTACAATATTAGTTAGGATTTAACAGCCCTTTTAAGGGTTCCGTACCCAAAGGGTAAAAACGGGACCCTATTACTAAGGCTTCACTGTTAGTCTGTCTGTCACCAGGCTGTATCCAATGAACTGTGATAGCTAGACAGTTAAAATTTTCACAGAAGATGTATTTCTGTTGCCGCTATATCAACAAATACTAAAAACCGAATAAATATTTCAATGGGGCTCCCATACAAGAAACGTGATGATTTGCCGTTTTTTACGATAATATTTTTAGAATTCGGCTAGCTAAAGCTACACAAAATAATTTAATACGTATTGCATAAGCATTAAATACAAAAGAAATAATAATCTCCTCATCTCTTCAAATAGTATTTATATTATATAATAAAACCGATATTTTCATATACCACACAATATTTTCATCTCAAAAATCGTCAATAAATAAATTAAAATACATAAAAATCCTCCAAACGTTTAAGTACCCGGATAAATGATAGAAATACCCGGATATACATACCCGTTCACGCATCGCCGATACATAATACACGGCAATACCTGCCCGGGCAGGATTTCCAATTACTTAAACCCAAAACCGGTTCACATACGTTTGTACCGGAATATAATATTCAATATTACCCGCAATCCGGATATGTTTAACCGGGCGGCGTAGTGAACGGATATCTTTATGTGATTTTAATAAAATAGGTAATATTTAATTTCTTTTGTAGGTATTGTTACTCTTTTTGCGTTTGGTGAAGATCAAAGATTGAGATTTCAAGAAGCGTGTATTTTTTTCAGAAATATAACGAAATATGAGATTAAACTAATAAAGAAATAGGCACCGATTCCCTTGAGTAGCTGATTTTAAAATGAGAATCACGTCTAAATGGCTAGTCGTAATTCTTTGAAAAAAATGTATGTTCTTAATAATTTGATATAAGCAAATTTTGAGTTTTATTTGTATAACATATTGTAATTAATTTGTATAGTTATGTCTAAAACGGACAAAAACACGACAATCACACCAAAACCGCTGGGCGTATTTTAATGAAATCAACACCATCTCAAAGATAATTTAATTATCTACATTTTGATCGGAGGCTTTTTTTTAAAGTCATAGAATAATAAGGAAAGTACAAAAAACTACTAAATTTTGGGTCGCGCGGGTGTGAAACGAGTGCGTGTTTGTTCTCTCAAGGTCGTTGGCGTTAGTCGTCGTCCTCAGTGGACCCCTTGCTTCTCGTGCTTGAGGTCGTTCAAATTCATATTTATGTACTTTCTAAGTATATCTTGGACATCGTTGACAACGGTCAAGGAAAACATCGTGAGGGAACCTGGAATTTTAGTTAATATTAGTTTGAAGTCAACCACCCGCATTAAGGTTACACTAGTCGAAATTTTTCCATACAAACGTAGTCTAGGGATTATTCCACTGTTTGATGATGTACGTTCAAAATAAAAAGAAGTATCAATTTGTCTCATCATTATCTAGCTCTGTATGGAAGCGAAAATGTAAAAAAAGAAAACATATGAAAGTTATGAGCGTCGAAAGTTCCACAGTTCGACACTAATTTTAACGCATTTTTGGGCGCGAATGAATACCATAAGAAGACGGAAAATTGCAAAACAGCCTCCATACAGGGATAGACTAGTAGTTCAACAATGCATATAATTTTATTTTGAACAGATAGATTTAGTAGTTTTTTCATGATATCTAGACTGCCAAAGGTCTGTTAATAAAATTTCGCGCGCTCGGTTTCGTCCTAAATCAATATCCATTTCGCTACAAATTTGCAAAAGTGTGTATTCGTACGCGAACTGGCTTCCTACTGCTCATCATAGCATCTATCTCTTCCACACGTGTTGTCGATTGATATAAGATGCATTTTAACCCCACGCACAAAAAAAAAAATAGAAAAAAAAAAAAAAAAAAAAAAAAATAGAAAATAGTTCGTGCCGTCGACTAGTGTACCCTGAGGTAACCGTGGTGATCGATGCTCGTGCCTTCTCTGTATGAGAAGAGGCCTATGCCCTACTGTGGGATAGTTACAGGCTGGTATTATATCTCTTTTCAAGGTTCGGTACCCAAAGGGTAAAAACTGGACCCAATTAATGAGATTCCACGATCCGTCTATGTCTGTCTGGCTCGTCGTCAGTCACCAGGCTGTATCTCATGAACCATGATAGCTAGACAGTTAAAATGTCACAGATGATGTATTTCTGCTGCCGCTATAACAACAAATACTAAAAACAGAACAAAATAAATATTTAAGTGGGGCTCCCATACAACAAACGTGATTTTTTTGCCAATTTTTGCGATAGTGGTACGGCGGAACCGTTAGTGCACGAGTGCGACTCGCACTTGGCCAGATTTTTGTTGTAAGCGCGACTGCTGTGTCTATATCTACTTATTAGTACAGATTTATGTATTTTCAATGCCAATAAGCATTCCGTCTATTATGTTTGACCTAAATGGGGTCATTGGGGCGCAATATTTACCTCGTAATATTTACCTAGCTATAATAATATCTAGTATAATAGCTACTTAATTCTGTTTACCAGTCAATGTTTAAAGCTCCGATGACAAGAACCCACAATCGGCATCAACCGGACTGCAGCACTCGATTAAATGAATGATGCCATCATTATTGGTGGTTTCATTGTACGCGCAGTGCTTCATTAGTATTCAGGTGGCAATTAGTATGCCTTTTCAGCTGAAATCAACGGATTTTGGTTAAGTTCAGTTCGGCAATGGCTACGTCATTCGATGACTGTTAAGGACTTGACTACTCTTGTATGATTAGATTGTAAACTGTTTGTGGATTGTATTGTGAAGCTTGTGATCATCATCAACATTATATCCGAAAGACGTCCACTGCTGGACATAGGCCTCCCCCAGGCGTCGCCACATATACTGTATATCCAGTGCGTCTCGCATCCAGCGGATTCTCGCAACCGTAACCAGGTCATCGGTCCACCTAGTGAGAGACCTTCCAACGCATGGTCTTCCGGTTCACGGTCGCCATTCCAGTACTGCCAGTATTTTGTATGTCGTTTTTGTGGCAAATAAACATTTTTTAACTGACTTTTCAAAAAGGAAGAGGTTCTCAATTCGGGTGTTTATATTTTTTAATGTATGTTCGGGCATAACTCCGTCATATATAATGATCTGATGAAGAACTTCGGAGATATACAACAGAACTCTTCAATAAATGATGGCAAATCTCTCGGGATTGCTGCAATATTATGTATGTTTATTGTTTACACCATTTTATAACATACCATCACGCCAGTATGCTCTAAACGGATAAGCAGATGTGTACAGTTGACACTGGTACAGTCTCATTCTACCGGTTATGTTCAAGTTACATGTTATTTGGGTAACCTATATTCTGGCATCACTGTGGGCGTTTTAGGTACCTTACTATAGAACTTGTCCATTATGTACCACTAAAAAGTGAAAAATAAAAAACTTTTTAACAAAACCGACTTCTAAAGCAAAAATCGAAAAAATTAAAAATAACTTTTTTCCGTAGTCGGTGTCTAAAAAAAAACGAAAAACATTAGGTACCAAAGACACTGACTTCAGAAAAAAAGTGATTTTTATTTTTTTTGTGTTTTGCTTTAGAAGTCGGTTTGTTAATAAGTAATTTTTTTTTTCTTTACTTTTCGCCCCATCGGCCATCCATTCTGCAAGCAATGTGCCCTGCCTACTACCACTTAAGTTTCGCAATTCTTCGGGCTATGTCGGTAACTTTAGTTCTCCTGCGGATATCCTCATTTCTGATGCAATCACGCAAGGAAACGCCGAACATAGCCCTCTTCATTGCCCTTTGGGTTACTTTAAGCTTTCTGATGACGCCCATTGTGAGTAAACACGTCTCGGTCGCACAGGTCATCACTGGCAACCCACATATACAGGGCGAGTTCTTTAAGTGGGCATGGATGGCCAAATCTGTAACTATGCGGAAAACATTTAAAAGAGTCACGAGGCCGATTTTGATGAAAACTATAAAGGCAAATTTACGTTAAGGCGCGTCCCCGAGCAAAACGCCGCGCTAGTCGAATTTTGTGCAGTTTTTAATAGCTATCTACTCTTTATTTAAAAAGAAATATCAATTAACAAAAATACATTAAATTTCTACATAATGTTGATTCTAAAATTGTAGTACCCTTTTTTTTAAAGAGGTATATGTGTCACTAATCTCCTTCCAACAAAACCATAAAAAGGTGAAATAATTATTGATAGCATGCATCTCCTCGTAAAGTGTTCATTAATTATTTTTTATACTAAACAATTTGATAACGAACATTTTGCAAGTTTTATTTTTTTCAAAAGACCAATATTCGATTTTATAAAGATTTTATTCTAAAATCTGGGCGTATTCACTACCGTAATTCATGCGCCAACAGTGCCGCTAGGCCAATAGGAATGCTCATATCTCATGCTGATTTTTTGGTCAGGGTACGGCCTTAAGTACCTCCCTATTAAAACTTTAGTGATGAAATGATGGCTATTATTTCCAATAAATAGCCGAATTCTAGAATTTCACACAGACAGACAGACTGACAGACAGACGGATCATGGAGTCTTAGTAATAGGGTTCCGTTTTTACTCTTTGGCTACGGAACCCTAAAAATTATTTGATTTGATAATGTAGCTTTCTACCGGCGGTGCGTGAATGTTCAACATCGGTTAAGTAGTTTTTGAGTTTATCCGTGACAAACAAACTTACAACAATCAAATCTTTCCTCTTTATAATATTAGTGTAGATAAGCGTAAACTTACAAGCCGACGATGGTGTAAGCCACAGTGTAGACACTGAAACAGCAAGATTGTTGAAGCATAATCCGATTTAACTAGAAAATTGCAGTGTAGACCCATTTCTAAACCTTTTTTTTTTTTTTTTTTATTCTTTATTGAATTACAAGGGATTTTTGTACATGAAATGACGATGACAATCCCATCGTACCTTATCCTAAAACTCTAATCACAATTAAAAATACTAACTCTTAAACTTAATTTAAATTAAATGAGTATAGCAGTTTAGCCGCATCCGAATTTGGTTGAGCTAGAATGCTATGAAAAACGCCAACATTTTTAAAATTCAGGCTAAATTGCCGAACCAATTGGCCTCTTTTATTTGCATTACGGACACACTCCATTAATAGATGTTGCACGTCATCAGTTTTCCCACAAATCTCACAATTCGGTGAATCCACTTTCTTCATTAAGAAGGCAAAACATCTATTAGGGATGTGTCCGGAACGCAATCGACATGCAGTCACAATTTGATGTCTACTTAATTTAGTATTTGTAAACCACGGGATATGAAGAGGTTCGCATTGTATACTTTTGTACCATATACCCTTTGATTTTGATCTTTCATCGAAATACTCTTTAAAAGGTCTAAAACATTTCGATTTATAAAGTATGAGCATTTCTGAGTGGTTAGGCAAAATATTGATTTCAATTCCTTCTGATATAGCTTTTTTAGCGAAGCTGTCAGCCTCTTCATTTCCCGTCAGGCCAATATGTGAGGGTACCCATTGCAGTACCAAGGCTTTATGGTTTTCATTAAAAAATAAAATTTGCTCTAATATTTTATATGCTACTAAAATGCCTCTGGTACCAGAGGCGCATCGAGCAATGTGAAATAAGGCACTTTTACTGTCTGTTAAAATTACTATTTTATTTTTCTCTAAACTGGCAGCATAAGATAAAGCCTGTGACACTGCAAATAGTTCCGCCGACATAATACAAAAGTGCTTATTTAATTTGTAGATGCTATGATTTTTGGTTAACGGATCATAAAATGCAGCACCAACACCAGCAAGAGTTTTAGACCCATCGGTGTAAATTGCATAATAGTCATTATATTTTGTATGTAGCTCCTGCAAAACCTCAACTTTAAAGGAGTGGCTCATATATTGCGATTTTGCTCCTAAGACGGTATCCAAGTTCCAATGTAACACATTTTTTAAGTTTATATTGGATAACCAGGTGTCTAACTTAAACATTTCAAGCGGGTAAGAAGAGGCTATCATATCTTGTCGACTTTCATTATAACATGTTGCTAACAGAGGTTTCTTCTTATGTAGCCAATATCTATTATTGGATAATTCATTAAGTTCTCCTAAAAGCTTTGTATTTTTGTTATTAGCCCAAGACTTAGTTTTTAAGCAAAATTTAAATGATAGATAAAGTCTTCTTATATGAAGAGGAGGAATACCTAATTCACTCTCCATAGCATGAATAGGAGTCGACTTAATAAACCCACCAATAACTCTAAGTGCCTGATTTTGGAGTTTGTCTATTTTAGATGTATGACAGATAGCCGCGTTGTCGTATAAATAGCTCCCATAATCTAATCGGCTTCTGATTAGAGCGAAATATATTCTACGAATATGTTTTGGATGAGTACCCCACTTAGCGCTTTTAATAAACTTAAATATTTAAACGATTTCTCACAACATTCATTAATGTTTTTCCCCATCGCAAAGATCGGTCCAACCAGAAACCCAAATATCTGATACAATCAACTGAATCCAATAGTGACGCCTTAACCTCAAGTTGTACCCTCTGCATTCTACGAGTCCTACCAAAAACACAATATTTAGACTTAGGGGCTGATAAATCCAAGCCAAGCTGCTCCAATACTGTTAATACGGTATTTAGAGCTATTTGCATGTTTGATACACTATCTTCCAGTTTATTACATTGAGAAAACAAAACAAAATCGTCTGCATATTGACATATAAACACTTGATTTATGTTTCGACAAATCGCTGCAGTAACTATATTAAAAAATAAAGGTGATATGGGATCACCTTGAGCAATTCCTTTATTTGTCCATCTCGTAATAGTGCCACTACCTTCCTCATCACACCTGATTTGAAGATGTCTTTCTCTCAGGAACTCCCAAAGGTATGCACATGTTTTAGATCCAACCTGTAGTTCTTCTAAAGTACCTACTACTTTACTAATCAAAACAATATCTAAAAAGTATGCTAAAGTGGATTTATTTTGAGAGAAACCGATCTGAATAGTTGCAACAAGACGGACCAAGCAGTCCATACAAGACTGTCTTCTTCTGAATCCTACTTGTATTTGGAGATACAATTTCATTGTTTTCGATAAACCACTCTAAGCGCCTAGCCAGCATTAAATGAAAAATTTTACAAACACACGACATCAAAGCAATAGGTCGCAACTTGGTGTTAGGATTATTGTTATGTTTAGGTATCGGTATAATTTGTATGTTCCTCCACTGAGTAGGAACGTATCCAGATCTAAATATGAGATTGTACATCCGAAGCAGGAACTGTTTACCTATTAAAGGCAGATTATAAATCATAGAATAATAGATATCGTCCTGCCCCGGCGAAGTATCTTTGCGTTTAAAACAGTTTTCCATTTCATGAAACGTAAAATCAACGTCAAGTTTCGCGTTGGATGAAGTAAACGTAATGGGCTGGTCAGCCACAGAATCGGGTGCTAAAGAAATTAATAGTTCGTGCTTACTGATGTCGGAAGAATATGCTTTAGTTTGTCTAAGCCCTTTCATCCATCTCATCTTTCTCCACATTTCTGACAGGCTGGTCGATTCATCAATACTGTCACAAAAACTATACCAGCTTTGAGACTTGGCTCGTCTTGTTAAACGTTGAGTTTCTGAGATTTTTATCTGCAAACGGTCCAAATTTTGTGGTGTAGGATTTCTTCTGAATTGCTTCAGTGCGAGTCGACGTTGGGCCACGGCTTTAGAAAGATCCTGGTTCCAATAAACCTTAGGCACGAATTTACTAGCAGGACTTATACATATCTTTCTGCAAGGTATATTTTGATCAGCCGCTTTATGTATATGTTTTAGGAAGCAATCATACATTTCTTGAACATCGTCAAACTCGTATCCACTTTGTAAGAATAATTCTGTCAATGTTTCTTTATACCCTAACCATTTAGCCAATTTAAAGTTTCTTCTACAAATGTACATTAGGAAATCTTGAAACTTAAAACAAATCTTAAGAATTAAGTGATCACTACCTAAACATTCGTTGGTTACATCCCACTCAGCATTTACTGCAATATCCGTAGAACAGAACGTAATATCTGGTGAAGTTTGTTGCAGAATGCCATTTACGGATTTAACCCTTGTAGGTCTGCCATCGTTAAGTGAGATGTAGCCATTATCTAGGGAACTATCAAAGATCTGGTTACCTCTAGTGTCAGTCCTGTTTGCCCAATTACTGTGATGGCCGTTAAAATCACCTGCAATTATGGTTTTAGTCGAAAACAATGAAAATATATTATCCCAATCCGATTGACAGGTACGAACTGGCGACGGGCAGTAAATAGAGATAATATTATGAACTAACTTACAGTTAAGAATTTTGATTACAACTATTTCTATACTAGAATTACTTACACGAATAGGAGTTGCATGTACTCTTAGTGATTTATGGCATAAAATTGCCACCCCACCATAACCGTCCGATCTGTCTTGCCGATAAATGTTGTAGCCTCCTAAGTTTACATGTGAGTCCGGTTCGAGCCATGTTTCGCTTATTATTCCGATATGAATTTTCTCCCTGCTTAAGAAAGTATCGAGGTCTAATAATTTTGGCCTCAAACTATGTGCATTCCATTGTGCTATATTAATACTAATGTCTTGAATGTTAGCCATTTATGACGTTATAAAATAAAGTCTTAATTATGCTTCCCCGCTTTTCAATAAATATCGATGTCACTTGTTCTACAATGTACTGCACACATAAACAGATCTTTTCTTCTAAAGATTTTTTGGATATTATTATTTCTTGAATTTTATAAAATATCTTAATAATCCTTGAACCCTTATCTTTTGAACTTGTACTTTCTTCTGATACGGGTGATTTTTTTCTGTTGGCTCTGTAATTCTTCGTCCTCTTCTTCCCCTGAATCTTCGCCACTCTCTTGAACACTCTTTTTCTTTGTTTTGTTTTTCTTCTTAGTAATTGATTGTCGGTGAATCTTTCCTGCTCCTACAGTTCCTTCATTTTCGTTATTTTCCTCCAAAGTCGTTGAAATCAGATGGTTTTTACTATTCCCTAGTAAAATATTCTTGTATGAAATAGAATGCATATAACGATCGTGCTTTTCACTCGTGCTATTATTTGATGACTTAGCAATGCTTTCCCGTGCATTATTTTCTTGGTACAATGCCAGGGCCTTTTTGTAAGTACAATTGTTTTGACTCATGATATTTTTTATCATTTTTTCTTTGACGAACACCGGGCATTTATCAAGTGCCATATGTGGCCCTTTACAATTAATGCACACAAATTGGGTTTCCAGACAGTTTTCATGATCCTGACCGCACTTGGGACATTTAATTTTCCTAGTAGGACGTACTTTCCTTGTGTGCCCGAACTTCCAGCATCCGGAGCACTGGGTAACAGGAGGGACGTACGGTTCCACTTTGAAACGACACCCGTATCCAAAAATATACGAGGGCAAAGAGGAACTTTTAAACGCCAAACGGATTACAGTACTGTCTACCCATTTTTTATCCTCAGCTAGGCGCTGCAGTCTTCTCATAGACACAATCTCATACTCGCTTGTAAATTGTTCAATTATCTCTTTATCTTCGATATCCAGATCTACGTTTATAACAACACCATACTGTAACGTTGAATAGTTACGGTCAACGTTCCTAACTAAATCACCATAGCAAACTGCGTTAAAAAAAAAACACGCACAGATCAACAGAAATAATAGCAAGAATCTTACAACCTAATAATTTAAAATAATTAACAAACAAATAACAAACACATTGTAGGCGATAATACTAATAGGATAAATTAAACCTAATATCTATCTACCTACACATTATTAACGAGATATAAAAAAAAAATCGACTAGTCATTGCACTACGTTACAACTCGATAACTTCCCGTGTGGCGGTAGTCACACATATATATGTAAAAAAATAATTATTAAGAGTCATGACAACTCGGGCTTTTCATCAAGGCACCGGACGGGCATTGACTTTCGGACATCTGAACAGTGTGCACGGATACTCGCTCCATGGTATCATTATCTCATATCTAGCGTGTCCTTATTCGTGTACCTTTTTTTAAAAAAAGGAAACAGTAAAAATCGTTACCGTGTGTGCCGATTATAAAAAAAAACCTAAATTCAAATTAACCCCGAATTGGGTAAGTGTTGACAATCATTCTTTGCTTATTCATGCTGGTTACGGTCATTATTGTAATCTCTGTTGGTGTTTTAGTTAGGTACCTATTGTTAAGCTATTTCTTTAGCGCTTACCTGCCTAAAATGTTTTTATGTTTACCGTTACAATTTAATAAAAACTCTCTAGAGCTCCGGTTCTGATTGTGACAAACACATATTCGCCTTAAGCGCCGTGGTACATCCTCTGCCCTACGCTTACGCTATTGCGGTCACAATCAGACAAGGATAAGCCGGGAGACAAAGAGACTGACACGACGTTTGGAAAATTCCAGGGTCCAAAGTTCCGGTTCAACTACCAGGGACCATCATCGGAGGAACCTGCCTGAACCTCAAATCATCGTCAGCTCTGCGGGACGTCTTTCTGCTGGCCCCTAGTCCTCGGCCTTTCACGTCATCGTGACCGCTTCTGCTGCCAGGATAGTACTCAGCGCCTACCTCCATAGAACAAGATAAATGATAAATAAGAAACGGCCTTTGTACCCACGACCCAGAAATGAATAAGAAACTTTTTTTTTTTTTTATCAACGCTACACTGGCGCCCTTATCGTGGTTTTTTGTACAAAGTTTCTTCATTTTACTTTCTTTTTTGCTTCTATGGAGGTAGTAATGCTTAATGGTGTTGTGTGTGTTGTCTTATCTTTATGTTGTAAAACGTTTTATTTTATTTTGGTTGATCGTAACTAAGGTGTACGTATTGTTTTTAACCGAAAATTCTTGTGTAGCAGTGACCATAGTAAAATCAGACATTTTAAAATGTGTCTAAAGGATATTTTTTTTTTTTACTCTGTTAATTTGTTTTAATGTTATCCATGTTCATTAATGTGGTACATTTGTTTTTAATTAGTACAGTCGGCAACAAAATTTTGTGAACATATTTTTTTTTTCCTTCATTTCGAAAGTTTTGTCAAACGTACCTACACATTAGTTGCAATTTTATTGTGTTTCCTTTTGTTTTTTGGTTGCATTTTTTTTTATCAATGCTTTTCTTTATTCAGATGAAAAAACAACCAAGACGTTAATTTATTTAAATAACAAATTGTAACAGACGGAGTGCTTTGTTTCTAGAAGTTTTTTCGATCTAAAATTGTTCGACACTTATCCAAACAAAAAAAAATTTTTTTTTTTTTTTTTACTTTCACTTCCTCTTATACATACAAACTAATTTAATAATGGCTTTTGCTGTAAAATTTATGTCGTTGCAAAAGGCAGAGCTAGAGTATGAGGTGGCTATTAGAGGAGAATCACCCGCTGCCACAGTGCAGGAATTACGCAAACAAATTGCTAAGTGCGGTCCATTGTTTCCGTCTGAGGACATTCTTACTAGCCCTTTCGACCCAGCGGACGATTTGAGTGGTGTTGTAGATGTTTTAGGAAAAACTAACGTCATTTTAGAATCCCCATCGTTAGATAAGAATACGTTGCTGCGCACTCAAAATTTACTCAATCATTTATATCATCGGTTGAACCGTATTGCATGCGACGACAAATTAAAGGACAGTTATGACCAATGTGTCAACTTTTACAAAAAGACTGCAGCAAAACTTATCTCGCTTAACGATTCGGTTATAGACCCCTTGGCTATCGCGAGTAACGATTCTTCTCCCGCTATTGCATCGACGCCTGTTAATGTCACCGTTACTTGTGAAGGTACCCTCAATAAATTGGGTTTTGCCATAGCAATGCTACCGACATACTTGGGGCATAGTTTATATTTACGCCAAAAATCTATGCCTAATATCAAGTTCTTTGTAATTTCCGGAATGACATATGCTTTTAAAATGTGGAACTGATTTTCAAAATAAACTGGCATATTTATGAAACCTACGCTTTTTATATTTTGACCTCCTGCCGCTGTAACCGTTATACAATCTGCTTTAATAAGGGGCAAACCATTCCTTTCTAAGACCAAATGAGCATTATTACCCAAGATTGTGACAGCAGAGCCAGAATCCAAAAGTCCCGAAACTGTAAGACCATTGATCTGAACAGAAACGTAGGGTCTGTCATCGTGATCACGTTTATTACCGAGAACTGCGTAGATGTTATACGATTCAAAAAATAATTTAATGGTATGGAGCCAATTCCTCCAATCATCGCTATCAAAGTTTTTATTATATACACAGTTCTCGGTAGTTAGTTTTTTCGGTTGGTACGATTCGTCTTGCCACAGTCTGGGCAGTCTGGAGCTTTAACACCTTTACGGCCACACTTGAAACATACTAACTCATCTTTGTTAGCTGTACACTGCCTAAGATTATGCGTGTCATTGCGACAACGGGGGCAGTAACGCTGTTTAGTATTAGTATTATTAACGGCATGTACATAGTTAGGAGAATTTGATGTATTATTATTTGTAGTATTATAGCTTTTATTTTGCTTATAATTATAGTTTTTATTTTGTTTATGATTATAGTCTTTATTTGATTGACCCTCGTAAGCGAATTCAGGTGCTAAGGTATTCGAGCCAGGCTTTGGTGGTTCAGTAAATTGAGAAAACCGTGCTTGTATACTCTCATAATTACGGCACAACGTTCGCAGCTCATCGATGGATTTAACTTCGGAAGCAGAAGAAAGGGTATTAGCGTAAATTGGGCGAATGTTATGTAGTAAAATTTCCAATTTATCTTCCTCTGATATTTTTTTCGATAATCGCGAAAAAAGTCCAGACATAATGGCAAGGTAGATAACTATATTCTCCCCTTCTCCTTGTGTGCGAGACCTAATTTCAGACAGCAGTCTGTAGTCAAAATCAGACTGGTCGAAATCACGTTTCAGCGACAATACAAGTTCGTCCCAACTCGTTACCGAATCCCTAATACTCCTGTACCAATGCAATGCATCTCCACTAAATATTTCAGTAGCATTAGCCAGAATTTTATTGAGTGGGATACTCTTTGAGTTGCAAAATTCCTCACAACGTTTTCTTGGAACGGCGACGTGGTACAGACGTTTTGTCCCAAATTTCAGTACCATTGCTGGGCCCTTAAATAAATTAACGTCATCCAAGAAAGGTAGCCCTCCTTTTAAATGGACTCCTGAAGCCGACTCTGCATTCCAAAAACTTAAAGAATGCTTAATTTCAGCGCCAGTTCTTTCATGTCCAGACTATACTAAACCATTTGAAGTGCATACGGATGCTAGTAGTTATGGCGTTGGCGCAATGCTTACTCAGTCTATAGATGGTAAAGAACACCCAATTGCATACATGAGTAAGTCACTGACTGCAGCTGAGAAAAATTATAGCATAACCGAACGCGAAACCTTAGCCGTCCTTACCGCTCTTGAACACTGGCGTTGTTATATAGAAAACGGTCAACCTTTTACAGTTTATACTGATCATAGTGCTCTTAAATGGTTCTTGTCCCTTAATAATCCTACAGGCCGACTAGCACGATGGGGTGTACGCTTATCCGCTTTTAACTTCGTCATTAAACACCGTCGAGGCGTCGACAATGTCATACCTGATGCTCTGTCTAGAATTTTACCAGTGAGTTCCATCAGTACTTCCAGATCACATTTGGACACTAAAGACTGTTGGTACAAAAAAGTTTATAATGGCTGTTTAAACGACCCATCCAAATTTCCAAACTTTTTAGTAAAAAACGAGACTTTGTTTAGACTATGTAAGAGCAAGGCTGAGCTGACTGCCGAGTTTTCATGGAAAGAGGTCGATCCTACCGAATTTCATGAAACAATTATAAAGGAAAATCACTCGGAGCCTGCGGCAGGGCATATGGGCATTTTCAAGACTTACCGACGCCTGGCATTACGTTATTATTGGCCTGGTATGTACCGGCACGTCGTTAGATTTGTTGGTGCTTGTGATAAATGTTTAGCATATAAGTCCCAAAATCATCAAGTTCTTGGAGAATTGGGCCGTCCTAAGCATTGTTCAAGACCATTTCAGATGATATCGATTGATCTTATGGGACCCTTACCTACTTCTAGGAAACAAAAAAATTATATTTTGGTCGTTACTTGTTGTTTTTCCAAATTTTGCTTAATTTATCCTATAAGGAAGGCCACCTCGGAAATAATAACAAAAATATTAGAAGAATCCGTTTTTCTAGTCCATGGCATACCTCAAACTGTACTTATGGATAACGGCACACAGTTTACCGGCAAGGTAGCAGAGGCTCTGTTTAAGCAATATAATATACCAAATGTACATTACACACCTAAATATACCCCTCAGGTAAATCTAGTAGAAAGATACAACAGAACCATCATCACCTGTATTTCAACCTTTGTTGATGACGATCATAGATCATGGGACCTGTATATACCAAAGGTACAGTTTGCAATCAATAACTCTGTTAACGAGGCTACAGGTTATACACCCTCCTTCTTAGTTTTTGGCCGTGAGCTTGTTACTTGCGGTTCTCATTTCATTGATAACGACCTTGGGGACGAAATACTGTTCTTGCCACGAGACATTTACGCTGAAAATTTAGGCTGTCTTTCTTCTATTTTCAATAACGTTCAGGCAAAATTATGGCAAGCTCATGTAAAGAACACCTCTCATTACAATTTGCGGCGTAAATTTGCCGAATTTAAAGTTGGGGACGTAGTAATGAAGCGTGCTTACTTTCTTAGTGACAAGGAGAGCCGGTTTTCTAAGAAGTTAGCTCCAAAATTTATAAAGGCCGAAGTTATAGAAAAGAAATCTCCTTTAGTTTATGTGCTGCAAGACATGTCAGGCAAAAACATAGGCTCATGGCACATTAAAGATTTGAAACTAGCAGGTCGAAATATATAATTCGTTGCAATTAGGTAGTTTTTATTTTCTAAGAAGAATTATTATTCATGCCTATTACCCCGTCTCGCTTTTTATCCACCTGTATTTGGAACCACTATTTGTAAGGTAACAAGCTTTGTAATAGCTAGTTACCTATTTTATGTCATTGTGCGTCAGTTAATATAGTAGGTAGGTACTCACTCTACAGTAACTGCTGCTTGTTTGTTTTGCGAGAAGTATGAAAGTTTTTTTTTTCTTTTTTTGGAAGGGTATACAAATAGTTTAGAACTAGTTCTTCATGTGGATTTTGCCATTCCTTAAAGATGACAAAATCCTTGACTGCGCGAGGGGGTATTGTAACGTTGAATAGTTACGGTCAACGTTCCTAACTAAATCACCACAGCAAACTGCGTTAAAAAAAAAAAAAAAAAAAAAAACGCACAGATCAACAGAAATAATAGCAAGAATCTTACAACCTAATAATTTAAAATAATTAACAAACAAATAACAAACACATTGTAGGCGATAATACTAATAGGATAAATTAAACCTAATATCTATCTACCTACACATTATTAACGAGATATAAAAAAAAAATCGACTAGTCATTGCACTACGTTACAACTCGATAACTTCCCGTGTGGCGGTAGTCACACATATATATGTAAAAAAATAATTATTAAGAGTCATGACAACTCGGGCTTTTCATCAAGGCACCGGACGGGCATTGACTTTCGGACATCTGAACAGTGTGCACGGATACTCGCTCCATGGTATCATTATCTCATATCTAGCGTGTCCTTATTCGTGTACCTTTTTTTAAAAAAAGGAAACAGTAAAAATCGTTACCGTGTGTACCGATTATAAAAAAAAACCTAAATTCAATTTAACCCCGAATTGGGTAAGTGTTGACAATCATTCTTTGCTTATTCATGCTGGTTACGGTCATTATTGTAATCTCTGTTGGTGTTTTAGTTAGGTACCTATTGTTAAGCTATTTCTTTAGCGCTTACCTGCCTAAAATGTTTTTATGTTTACCGTTACGATTTAATAAAAACTCTCTTGAGCTCCGGTTCTGATTGTGACAAACACATATTCGCCTTAAGCGCCGTGGTACATCCTCTGCCCTACGCTTACGCTATTGCGGTCACAATCAGACAAGGATAAGCCGGGAGACAAAGAGACTGAAACGACGTTTGGAAAATTCCAGGGTCCAAAGTCCCGGTTCAACTACCAGGGACCATCATCGGAGGAACCTGCCTGAACCTCAAATCATCGTCAGCTCTGCGGGACGTCTTTCTGCTGGCCCCTAGTCCTCGGCCTTTCACGTCATCGTGACCGCTTCTGCTGCCAGGATAGTACTCAGCGCCTACCTCCATAGAACAAGATAAATGATAAATAAGAAACGGCCTTTGTACCTGCGACCCTAAAATTAAATTATTGTAGATAGTTTTTGCGTATTATTTCTCTCTATTAGATAATACCCGCAAACGCTACAATACGATAGGTTCACTTCGTCTATACTTTGACATCTGTAATCGAGCGCCTGAAATTTTTGACAATTTAAAAGTTTGTCTGCATCCTCTTTATGTTTTAATAAAATATTAATCTTATAGGGGCTTTTGTATTTTATTCTTAAAATGTTATTAATATTTTCGGCTTTCAGTAGCTTCGCCATACCAAATTGTTTTGGAAGTACCTCCTTAGATGATATATTTATCACCCAACCTTCCGATTTTTCAATATCTTTCCCCGATATGTTTTCCTCCCGGTTTTCGGAAAAACTTCGTAATAACCGTTTAGGTCTTCTGTTAACGGTGATAAATCCGTCATCTTCTACTTCCTGATCTTCTTCACTGTCTTGTCTTGCTCTCTTTTCCGGGCCCTTCGGAGTTTCATTCACCAGGTTTTCCTTTTCTACACATGCCATAACTACGTCAGCTCGTTGCGTTCCCGTTACAGTATCTTCATGCCTCTCAATGCTATCTGATACCAAAGAGGAGACACTTGAAGATCGTCCAAAACTAGCCATTATCCCGATAGGTAAATAACATTTGGATAGATAATAAAAATAAAAATAAACTTGTGGGTAGACCTAAAAACTTTTGGTATCGTAGATAACGTTCACGGTCTAGTAAGACATGCGTCTCGTACAACCGCTCGCGCGAGATTGATTTCTAAACCTGTAACTTAATATAAATTTACATATTTGCCTTCACGGCTGTATTGTATTGTGAACCTAAAGTACACTAAAATTTCACCAGTCCCGTGAGCCTAGGAAGCCAGCGTAGTGCCGTAAACCGGGAATAAATCAAGACTCCAGGCTGCTACTGAATCGGCGGTGGCGACCTCTCGCGTCCGGCCCTGGTTCAAGCCATGGTACGGAGCGAGAGGGCATGGGAAGCTGTCACCTCCTTCTGCGAAGCAGTGATGCTCGCGAAGGTGGAGGCAGAACGCGTGAGGGAGACGCAACGGAGACGCCCTCACGCCCCAAGCCACCGTAGGCGCGGGCTTGCGGACGGCGAGTACTGCTACTACGTGCTACTGCACTACTAGACCAGGGATGGCGAACCTTTATTAGAAAACGTGCCATTTAAACTATATATTTTTTTATGTGATTATGAAGTGTTGTTGCAAATAATGTTGACTATGTCTTCATCATCATCATCATCATTTCAGCCGTAAGACGTCCACTGCTGGACAAAGGCCATTGTCTTAATTGACAAAAAATAAAAAAAAGACGTGTGGCACTCGGGGACTGCCGCGGTAAAGCTATTGCATAGCATTTTGTATCAACTTATGCAATTATGTTTTTTTTATTTTTTTTTATTCATGCAGTATTGCTTTTTCTTTGATATTAATTCAAGTTACACTTTTTGAGCGTGGTGACCGATAAGAAAACAATTTTTTCTATTATTAAATAAATAAAAAAAGTTAAGATTGTTTATTTAAAATATTTTTATTATTTTACAATACCACCAGACACAGACAGCTACACAAATGCACAGGTACACACGTCAAACTTTTAACACCCCTTTTTTTCCGTCGTGGCCGGAGGTTTAAAAGAAAAATGTACTGTGGTAGTACGAGTACTTCCACGAACAAACTTTACCACAAGTAATACCCACTTCTTACAAAGCCCTAAAACTATCTCACAGTAGAAAAATAATCCTCCACACTATGTGAAGCGAAAACTACGAGAAAACTTATGATACACGCGTTTAACTTACAAAAAATATCCGTATATTTTTTCGCGAACTAGAATGAAATTCATCATTATTCCAGCCCTCGGGCTCAGAAAGTGGCGAAAAATACATAACAAAAAAAAATGCGAACACAGTCATGTTTTGTATTGTCAGTGTAAATCAAAATAACGAGGAGCGTAGCAAACAAACATATTGTAGGGGTCGTTGAACACTAGAGAGGCCGGATAAAAGTGTGGTTTATCCGGATTTTGAAAAAGTTCGTTAGTTGGGAGGATTGTTGGGAAATTAAATAAATTGGTGTGCTGTAAGCCGATAAAATTGTGGTCTCGTTTTAAATTAAATTAAAAAAAAAGATTTTATACATTTGTTTGGTTTTGTTATCGTTAACCAATTCAGAAAAAGCTTAAGTGATCAGAGATAAATAATCAGTTACATAGTCGAATAAACAGCCATCTCTCTAAGTTGTTGTTGGAAGTTTAAAACATATTCAGTGTAATATTTTTCACTATACTTAGCTGTTTTTTACTAAAATATTTTTAATATGCAGAGATTGTGTACATTCTTTAAATATTTCACAAAACAAAAAAAAAATATTTATGTTAAAATACCGAAATAAAATATTAAATTCGAAACTAAACACTTGATGCATTAATTTTTTGTTCAGAAAAAAACTATTACTACAATTTTAAATAAAACTGCTGGAATCTGTGTAAACCGCACATGCCATAAAAAAATTCAGTCTCATTGAATTCTTATCGCAACGGGTCTAGTGGTCGAGTGACATAAAGGTAAGTTTTACCCGGATTCTCGGCCTAGCCCAAGATTAAAGATCAAGTGTTTGTGTGACCCTAGATTTGTAGCTTTTATTTATAATCTTCTTTCTTTTTCGTTTCTTTTTTTCTAATGGAGGAGAAGAAATAGTTACGTGTATTTCAGCATTTTCAGCTAGCTTGCGTGTTAGTGATTTCTTCTGAGTGTTTCGTCCAAGTTTTTCTCCATTATACTTTCTTTCAGTCAGTGGTTTATTTTGCGCCGTTCATTGTTTTTGCTTTTTTGTGTCATTATTAGTCTTGCTATCATGAAAACGAATAAAAAACACTTTTTTTTTTAATTTATCGTTAGGCTCGCGTTTGACCGGTATCTCTACTTTCTGTAATTAGGTTTTGTCTTAGATCACATTACTCAGTGACTCTTTATTTGCACCAAGTTTACTAAAACACAAATTATTTTCTGTTCTTATATGAACTTTGGTTCAGACTTTAATTTTTTTAATATTAATGTATGCAAAACAAAAATTGTATATCATTTCATAAGTTTTAGTAGATACTTCAAAAAACTGTGATATTCTTTCAATTATTTTTTTTTTCTAAATTTCGCAAAAACTTTAGCAGACTTTAGAGAGATTTAATAAAAACTTTTAATTGCCATGCTACTTTTTTATTATTTGCTTCAAAAATAATAATTTTATCTTTCAAACAAAGTGTGCGCAACTGTCGGTCAAGGGTCACGGTCAAGCACTAAATCAATTTACTATATTCTTACAATCGTTGTCAGAAGACGGAATGTCAAAACAATGTTTTGGTATTATTGTGTTTGTCACCCGTTATCTGGGATAAGACTTTATTCGTTCGAATGGAACTCGACCCTAACTTAGTTGGCAAAAGATTAATATTTGAAAAAGTGAGATGAACCACGCTTAGTAAACTGTTTAGGGCAACCACCTCCAGCGTCTATACTGCCTTGCAGGCAGCACAATCCTTGAAAATTTATATAATTGAGGATATGAATGTCTAGGCCATAAGTTGTGTCAGAAACCAAGTCTATTTTAGGAATCCTTTTCATACAAGTATTTTTTTGTTATTAGAGAATACGTATAGAATTTTTTCCATGGTTTTTCGCCCGTGGTCTTCCCCACAAAAA
Organism: Orthosia incerta; assembly: GCA_948252205.1. Taxonomy (NCBI): domain Eukaryota; kingdom Metazoa; phylum Arthropoda; class Insecta; order Lepidoptera; family Noctuidae; genus Orthosia; species Orthosia incerta. Next base: position 20,130,361 of record OX411764.1, on the reverse strand, counting down.
GGCCATGACACTCAGTAATAGTGAAGTGTTTCATTAATCAAAGAATATTCTTAATCGTATCATCAGAGATAACCTCCTAAAACACACTTCAGAGTTAGTTGCTAACTTGAGGTTAAATTGACAGTTTGTCAATTTAATCTCGAGTTAGCAACTAACTCTGGGTTAAGATTTTCGTGCAAGTGGACCTTAACAATTTTACCTGTCTAAAATATTAGGTTAGAAAACTCACACTATCCATCTCCACCGATCTGTAACATCTACAAAACTTTATCTACCACTACAGAAGATCTCAGTACTATCCCCAGGAGTAAAAGTAAACTCATTCTCACTTCACTGATACGGCGCAGCGGCATTTTATCGCAGTAGCGTTTATCGTACATCGCTGTTAGGCGTCAGGCCGTGGCCTCGAAACTAGCGGTGAGGCCACGAATTGGAACTTACGGTTAGTGGAATTTGCTCTGTGAAATATGTTAAGGTTAGGTCACATTATGGGAATATGTTTTTGTATGTAGTGATACTGTTTTAGTAAGATTATTAAGGTTTGAACTGAAATTCGTGCTCAGTATGACAATTTATTTTTGGTTTAGATTTGAAGTCGTGCTATACCCGATAAGCCCTTATTGGAGAAGAATAAGTCTTACAAATAACGAGGGGTGTGACAGACGGACATTTTATTAACGAATAAAATATTGTTCCTTCAATTTTTCAAGTTCAACAACGGGACGCTAAAAATAAAACAATACAAAGAACGAAAAAAGACGCTCTCTAAGCCCTCTTTTTACCCGGCTATGGCGAAGCCAAAAGGAAGGGTGATGATTTTAGCAGTCTATTTAAGTACGTATTTTAATGGAACAATCCCACCGCACTATTCCCAAACCACTTCAACTCTTGAAAGCCAGAATCAACAATGGCGACCGCCAGAAAAGCGCCGAGGCAATGAAGTTCGACGAAGTCCCGGAGAATGAATTAACTGTTTCGGATCCCGCAACGAAATTAATCAGAAAAGAATAACGGAGGAGTAGGAAAAAATAAAAATTTCCACTTCCCTCCAAAGCAAGCAGGAGACAGAACAAAAAATAACAATAGGCACAAAGGGTCGTTTAAAACAAACTTTTGATAAATACATACGTAGTTCCCAAACTATACATCCGACTTTGATGAATAAGGTGTCAATCGATTCTTTGTTATGGTCCGGATAAAATAGGTTAAAATATTCCGAAGTCGAGTTACAATTTTTAAAATTTTTACTTGTTCAGCTAGCAATCATTGATTCACATGAACATCTCCAATTCAAAATATTAACAACTAGCTGTGCCCGCGGCTTCGCTCCCGTCATCTGCCTGCCAACCCTACCATACTTACCAGCCTGCCTGCCTACTCCACATACTCAAAAATATACATACTACATACCAATTTTTTTTCTAGTGTCATTCTTTCGCGTAAAATCTTAAACCGCGATTCAGAAAATGACTTTAAATGCACAACGCCATCTATCGAATAGCGAGTTCAACTGTCCGAGTAACTGAATTGCGTGAGCTGTGATAATTTTACTTCTTGAACACTTTAAATTCATCTAACTTTTGATAGCGTGAACCGATTGCGATGAAACAAAAACTAAGTAATTCTTCAAGATACGCACAATTTATATGTATAAAAGTTATCTACATTGGTTTCGTACATTTCACGTGATGCGTGCACAAATAAACAGACAAACAGACAAACAGACAAAAAGTCCAAAAATGCTAGAAATGGGTTCTGTTGGTTATCCTTTAACACCCTGGCTATTTTTTTTGGATTTTTTTTCGATGTGCAAAAAATATTTTTCTACAGATTTATTATATGTATTGATAAATATTTATTTGTTTTAGCACTGATCAGTAGAGTCGATTCCTTCCCAAAAACGACTTTACGTATTGCATATTAATACGTAAAGTCGTTTTTGGGAAGGAATCGACTTGTTTGCCTTGCAGAATTCACTTACGCAATTAGGCTGCAGGTCCTTTGAAATGCATGCGAGGGGCCGATATCAACTGGCAGAGGCCTTGTAAGGCATGTATCAGGATATGTGACACCAACCGACGATTATCCCTGAATGCACTACGCAAGTGCACCCAAGGGCAATGCCCGGTTGGTGCAGAACTATTGCAAAATATGGAGAAAAATGTATTGGGCTATGGGTTTGGTAAGTTTAGTGGATCGATTGCCTAAAACTATAGGAGGACTACTTGTCCCTGTATTATTAAAGTACGATTAAGTATTTAAACTAATCACGAGGTTAGTTATTTTTTTATAAATAAGCCTAAAAAAATTTGTATGACTTTGCATCGCCACTGTCGAGGCCTCACGGCCTGAAGCATTCTATTACCACCCGCGTTACGTTTTAATGTAAACACTATTAAGACTTATTTAGGCCACAAATGAGATGGTAGACTTAGTAGAGTTTTATGACGGTGTTACGCACATCTGTTACGTGTTAATTTGTAAGGGATTTTATGACTTTATTCTTTGGAAGAGCTGCTAATTATCTACCTACTGTAAAGTTGTTTTTTTATGGAACCCGTGCTTCTTTTCCTCCAGACCAATCGAACGGCAGCATAGAATAGACATCTGCATTTTTGCGAATTACACTATTTACGGAATTGTATTCAGAATTCTTTACTTCATCGTGTGTTTTTTTTTTCATAAAATATATTATTTTTGATAGTATTTTGTAGCGTGTGTAAACAACTACACCCTATTTTGACGAAACAATGAAGTACACTCGCACATCTACAATAGTTGTCCGTGTGTGTGTCGTACAATACCAGTTGACCGTTTCAGCATGGGTGGTTGGCTTTTTAGGGTTCCATACCAGAAGGGTCCAAACAGAGCCCTATTGATGTCACTCACGTGTCCGTCTGTCCGTCTGTAAACTAATAAGAGTGCACTTAATTATTCCTTCAACCTCAATTTTGGTAATCTGCATTTCAAGGTTATACATTATTTTAAGAAACAAGTATATTAGGAAACATTTATTAATGTTAAGTTTGTCAAGAAAACGAAAACAAATATTATTGATTAAGTGTTTTTTTTTGCGAAGTAGATAAAGACATATTCCAGTGACCTGACCTTCACTGTTTTCTTCTAAATGCCGTATTAATTAACTATTGCAAACTTGAAGAACGTTAAAAACGCTCTCCTGAAAACTAGTGATTTTGTAGATAACCGTTTGTTCTTAGCTGCCTTCGCAATACAACTTTAGTATGCCAGAATCAACATGGGAACAACCAGAAAATTGCCGAGGTAATTGCATGAGTCCCGGATACGTTTCGAATATCTTGAATCCTGGTGCAGAGAACAGCCGAGCGGAAGAGTTATAAAGAAACATCTTAACGCATAGGTCAGTTTAATTTCTAGAAGCGGTTAAGCCATTGGGGGCAGTGCTGCCAACTCGTCTAAGCAAAAACGCGCTAGAATGAGCTAAATGGTCGCCAAATCTAAAAGATGTTAAAAAATCACTGTATTCGGCGCCAAATTCAAACAAAACGCCCAATAATTGAGACGTGGTTGACGTCTTTATCAGTGGAATGATAAAGACGTCAACCACGATCTACTTTACAGCAGCCAGAGTTTGTGCAAACGTTCATAGAGAACCAGTCAAATTTAAAAAACCCTACATTTTTATTTCATGCTTTTTAAACTACATAATTTATCTAGAATAGTAGTAGACATGCTTCAAATACATAATTATGACACGATACGAGTATCTTGCGAAAACTTTTGAACGGCTAATCCGATTTTCATCAAACATAGCTAAGAACACATCAGTTCATCCGTTTATGAGCTATGATGCCACAGACAAATACAATTTTACAGTTTTTCAATAAGATATTCTATGTCATCTTAAAGGGTAATAGCTGTCATTAGTACTTGGCTCTCGAGTTTCACACTTCACCTCGCTTAACGTCATTTTGACACTTGTAGCTTCTGTCAACACGGTGCATTGTAGGATTCCAATCCAACGCTTGCTGTAGTCTGATAGGTATGATAGTGAGGGCAATCCATCCCCACTTGTAATTTTATGTGCCAGCCGAACGATCTCTGGTGGCATGTCTCCAACAAGAACAACACAGCTGTTGAACTAAGAAGGCTAGAAATGGTTTCGGGTCAGTACTATATCCCGCGATGATGTGAATGTGATCGCTATGCGAGAATGTGGGCGGTTGAAAAAAATGTGAATTTGGCTTGAGATATCCTTCAGTAGGTATGTAAGGATCGTAGCAGGTGGCGTTCTGTAGTTTCTGCCTACTCTCATGGGAAAAAGGCGTGAGTTTATGTATGTATGTATATACTTTAGTCCTTTGTGATCTTCCACGATTCACTTCGCACCCGTAGACCAGCACAGTAGGTAATTACAATCAGCAATTACTTTTACTTGCAAATTTTAATTGAAAATAGGAAATATTTACAAAGGGAAGGTTGGAAAAGGGTAACGTACCCTTGGCAGCTGGCAAGTGAGTCGAACTCGCTCTTTGATTATTTAATTTTTATTATTTCTTGCGTACTTACAAAACAAGTCTTATGAAAACGGTTTCGTTGTACAAAATTGTGTGAAACGAAACGCCTTGACTCTGACACTATTCTAGCACTTTGAAGTTGTCATACTTGTCATTGTCAAAAGTGTCACTGTGTCAAAACAAAACAAAATCTTAAAACTAGTAAAGTGCTGTAAAATTCGTCTCAAATCTCCGGAAATAATGGATGGTTACGAGAATATGTACAAAACTATATGCCGACTATGTTTATCTACGAACAGTGTCGATAAAATGTTTAGTTTAATTGATAAAACAAACGACGAAGGCCTCAGTTGCTACGGCAAAGCAATTAATATTGTTACCAATGTTTTGGTGCAAAAAGACGATATTCTCCCAATTATGATATGCCGAAAGTGTGTCCATTCATTGAAACAAACTATTCGCTTCAAATTTACGTGTGAATCTACCGATGAAAAGTTGAAAAAACTAGTGAACAAAATTGATAGCAGTGACACTTCAGATGGAAATGTTCAAGAAACTGTATGTGAATATGTGATATACAACCAGTATTTCCCACCAAAAATAAATCCAGAACCATCTAGAAGAAAAAACAGGCACAAAAAGTTCGCGAAAAAATCTAATTTCGTACAAGAAAGTGACCAAGTAACTCCCCCTGAAAAAATCGGTTCTGAGGGCCTTCTTGACACAGACATAGATTTGCGTGATAGAATGTATGATTTTGACGATTTCATAGACAAAGATGATTTTAAAAGTAATGTAAACGACCAACAAGATGATTATTCAACTGAAATCAATAGTATTTTGGATACAATGCAATCTTTTATTGAATCAGACAGTAAAATTACTGGTATTAAACGTGCAAGATTAAAACTAAAAAAGGAACAAAGATATAGGCCTACAACAGTTAAGGAACGCAACTTAGTGTGCAGGATATGCCACAAAATCCTTGCAAACCGTCTAACATATGAACATCACATGCAACGGCACAACAACTGCAAGTATATCTGTGACCAGTGTGGAAAGGGCTTTCCTGTACTTACGGAAATGCATATGCATCAAGTCGCTCGTCACGGAGTTGGTCCTTACCTGCAATGTGACCATTGCCCTTACAAAGCTCCCAGAAAACTAGATCTAATCGAACACTTAAGGCTGCATACTGGAGAGAGACCGTTTGCATGTGATAAATGCGGTTTAACATTCCGCCGAAGAGCAATATGGAGGAATCATTTGGTCTGTCATTTGGATAAACAGTACCAATGTACGCACTGTCCAAGAAGATTTTATCGGCACGGTGACATGCTTGCGCACTGTAATAATGTTCATGAGAGGTTGTATATGTTCGCATGCAGTGTCTGTAGCGTGACTTATACTAAGACAGAAACTGTGAGACGGCATATGCTTGTGAAACATGGCATTACGAGAGACAAGCAAGGCAAGATAGGAAGAGTTATGAGCGGTAATTCGGAGTTTGCAGTGAAGTGATGTGAATGGAATAATAATATTGGTTTATCGTATCATTCTTTGTCAAGATTCTACCTTGCAAAATGGATTGAGTTTTGTATGTATTGTTCATAAAAATTATAATTATCTATTTAGTTATGTTTTATGAGTAACTATCCGCTATTTACCTAATGTTGTCAAGGAGTACAATAGTTTTATTTTATTTTCAAGAGACTGTTGTTTTGTTTTGTATGTTTTTTTTAAACAAAAAGCTAAATTGTAATGTTTTATTTTTCATTTCTTTGTTATAATTTACAAGAAATATTTTTTAAGTAACAAAACAAAGTAAATTACTTAGACGGTATGCCTGTCATTGTTTTAAATGTATTTATACAGTCAACATAAAAAGTCAATAAGTATTAAAATTCTGTGAATTTTTATTAATGTTTCTTTTCCAATACCTAACTAAAAAGGTTTTAGATTATGACAACCTAAGTCATTACATCTATACTAATATTTATTTATTTATTTATTTAAACTTTATGTACAATGGTGATACATAGGCGGACTTAATGCAGCAAGGCATTCTCTACCAGTCAACCTTTGGGTTAAAAAAGAACACAACAGTGGTAGGGGTACAAAAAATATATATATGAACAATAATTAAGGCGGATATTAATAAACTATCTAACTAATAAAATACATAAATAATTTTTAAAACAATAGACTAATAAATATCCTATTCTAAATGAAACAGAAATTTAAATATAATAACTATGACGAAGACCGAGCTATGTAAGAGAGGATAAGTAATAGTTCCGTAACCTACGCTTGAATGAAAATTTACTCTCAGCCTTTTTTATGTCAAGGGGAAGGACGTTCCAGAGTTTTATAGTAGAGACAGTGTAAGAATTAGATAGAAACCCAGTGCGGTGAGAAGGAATATGGAGAAGTAAGTTTTTGGAAGCTCGAAGGTTAAGATCGTGAGAACTGCCCAACACTTTAAAATATTGTTTTAAATAATCAGGAGTACAAGGATCGTTCATGATGTTGAAGAGCATGCAGAGGGATCTTAGGGATCTCCTCTGACGGATAGGCAGCCATTTAAGCTGAGAACGGAAGGAAGAAATGTGATCATATTTTCGAAGCCCGAAAATAAAGCGAATACAGTTGTTAAGAAGTCGATCCATTTTGTTAAGAAGTTCTTGGGATAGATCAGAGTAACAAACATCAGCATAGTCGATTATAGGCAAAACAAGAGCTTGAACCAAGGTAGTTTTAGTGCTAGACGGAAGAAAATGTTTGAATCTATAGAGAGACCGCAGTGAGAATGTGACTCTCTGGCTAATCTGAGCGACCTGCTTATTCCAGCTTAACTTGTCATCAATAAATAGGCCTAAGTCTTTAACGTGAGGCGAGAGAGGGATAACGGTATTGCCGAAAATAAGCGGCTTCAGAAGGCCAGTGTCCAAGGTTCGTAGAAAATACGAACTACCAATAAGGATAGCCTGACATTTACTGACAGTGACAGTAACCCCAAATCTGTTAGACCAGTCAGCGATTGCTTGAAGGTCAGCATTCAATAGTGAGATGCAGCTATCCAGATTGAGAATGTCAGATTGCGCGTAGAGCTGCAGATCATCAGCATACAGATGGTAGGAGCATTTGAGGATAGTAGTAATAGAGTTAATAAATAAGGAAAATAAGAGTGGAGAGAGTATACCGCCTTGTGGAACGCCTTTTTCCAGAGCGCACCAATCGGAGAATTTCTGATCAGCACGTATCGCCTGCTGGCGACCACGAAGATATGATGAAAACCAATCCCGTGCCAACGAAGAAACCCCAATTTGAGACAGGATGGCCAGGAGAATGTCGTGATCGACGGTATTAAATGCATTGGAGAAATCTATTAAAACCAACACCGTCAACCTCGAACCCTCCAAGCCGGTCCTGACGTCTTCAGTAACTTTAAGCAAGGCTGTGGCTGTACTATGGCCGGGCCGAAAACCAGATTGGAAAGGGGACAATAGGTTATTGCGGGACACGAAGGAGGATATTTGGTTCAGAGCAACTGCTTCCAAGATCTTTGATAGGAAAGGGAGAATGGAGATTGGTCTGTAGTGATTAGGTAAGGTGGGGTTGGAAATTTTTGGAAGAGGGATAATGAATGCCTTACGCCAGGTTGTCACCAGCCTGCAGAGAGAAGTTGATGATGTGTGTGATAATAGGAAGGATACTTTTAAAAATGAGGGATAACATGGATCTGGACATCTCATCATCAGATCTGGACATGGATCTAATATTATAAAGCTGAAGAGTTTGTTTGTTTGTTTGAACACGCTAATCTCAGGAATTATCAACATAAAATTTAATTACATAATAAAAACTAAAAACGTCCTCCTTGCGTGCTAAATCTATGATGTGATCTTGATCACATCATAGATTTAAAACTTTCTCTTTTATTATGTTACTCCACTTGCTTCTGCTTTCAGAAACATGCACGGCCTCCGAGGCTTTATTGTTCAGCGATGTTTGGATTTGATCTGACCAGCGTATAGGGTTTCTGTCTCTGGGTAGTTTCCCTCGACTTCACCAGTGCAAACCTTAAGTACCAGTTGTCACCAGGTTTGCTGGCGATATGGTCATAGAATTCTAATATCTTGCAGAGGCACACATTCGCTATCTTGGCCTTTTTCTACTTTGAGCTCCTCCAGTATTGAGATCTTCGCCCCTTTTGCCGTCCACGAGACAAGCAGTATCCTTCTGTGGCACCACATTTCAGAATCCACGTCTCCGCTCCGTACAGAAATATGGAGAACACAAGGGATTTGACTAGTGACAGTTTGGTCTTTTATGTGATTTTTCGAGATTCTTTTGAGCTGCACATTCATACGATCTATTGTTGCTAATACTAGAGCCCAGGTAAATGAAGTGATTCGAAGTTTCGACGCAGATCAGAGCGACAAGGTGTTCTGGAACTCACATTTCCTGTAACACTGACTGTGTGCACTGGAATCGGTTATGGGGCTCCATAACCGATTCCAGTGCACACAGTCAAATATTGAAAAATGTTTTCATCATCATTGTCATTTCAGCCGAAAGACGCCCGCTGCTGGACATAGGCCTCCCCAGGCGTCGCCACATTGACCGATCCCGTGCGCCTCGCATTCAGCGCATTCCCGCAACCTAAACCAGGTCACCGTTTCACCTAGTGGGAGACCTTCCAACGCATCGTCTTCCGGTTCACGATCGCCATTCCACAACTTTTCGGGCTCATCGGCCATCCGTTCTGCGAGCAATGTGCCCTGCCCACTGCCACTTAAGTTTGGCAATTCTTCGGTCTATGTCGGTAACTGTGGTTCTCCTGCGGATACCCTCATTTCTGATGCGCACGCAAGGTAACTCCGAGCATAGCCCTCTCCATTGCCCTTTGGGAGACTAAGCTTTCTGATGAGGCCCTTTGTGAGCGACCACATTTCGGTCCCATAGGTAATTACTGGTGGCAACACACACTGGTCATAGACTTTCACTTTTGTCTTGAGAAAAATGTTTTACTTGGTACTTTATAAAATTAACAATTTTTTCTATACCTACTTAAATCAATTACCTACCTACCTAATTAGTTTTTTTTTGTTGTACTGTTTACTCAGATACCTACTGATCGTATCTACAAAAGTACTTGTAAGTAAATGGTTTAATTGAAACAAATGCAAATGCTGTAAGTTTGACTATGATTAAGTACATGATCCTTTAGAGTCTAGACAACTGTCATTCGATGACATGGTAGGCGATGGTCTAAATATCAAAATATAAGTGATTGAATCAATCAATCATTTATTTTGTAAAACATAGTGATTACAAATATGTGCACTATGTTTTACCAAAATCTGGCGTACAAAATTAACAAACAAGCAATTAAAATTAGAAATTAAATTACCTTAAAAAAAAAACTATTTAAAATATGTAATATGTCAACTAGGTAGACAGGTTATTACAATTTTAGTTTAATTGGCAAGTCGGAATCGTCCATACCTCTGTTTATCAGTAGGTAATAAACTCAGTGATGGAGTAGTAACATCTATCTAAAAGGAATTTCGATAAGAAGATTCCAGACACTATTTATTTCTAATAGCTGCTAGCTGATATACAGTTATATATTTTTGGGGCCATTGCACACTTTTGCCGAAAGATGCGGTTTTATGAGAGGTAACATGAATGATATTCTGATAACGGCGAGAGCGCAGTTATTCAAATAAATGCTGGTTACTGCGAACGAACACTCCTATTTCATGTATGTACGTAGACGGTAGAGTGAGCAAACTAAGTTCCTAAAACAATGGTTTACATCTATTAATCGGCTGTAATTTGGTAAACGACGCATTTTATTTGAGCTATAAAATCAATGTCTCTGTCTGTTGGTAGTTTGCCCTAAACTATAATAGAAACTAGAGATGCGTCGAATAGTGGTTACACCGAATACCGAATATTATACGGTTTAACCTTTACTGAACCGGATATTCGGCCGAATTATTCGGCTCACCATTACATTGTTTTGCCGCGTAAACAGGTTCTAACATGTACGCTACGTGTCGCTGCTGGCTAATGATAAGCGAGCCGTACCTCACCACCCGCTACCCGCTCACACACCGCGCTGTCACTTTGCTTCAATTCAAAACATCGCACGATTAAGTTACAAATAAAAAATCAAAGGTGCTTATCATTACAAAAATATTGATAATATTAACTTCATTGTGTTTGCAATATGAGTGGGCGTAAAAGATCACGTGCTTGGGACTGTTTTGACGAAATGGGAGATGACAAAACAAAAGTTAAGTGCACTTGTGTAGTTGTGTTATTTATCACGGTGGAACAGGGCGCAGTGCTTCGACGAGTTGTATTACAAATCATTTGCAGCTGAAGCATAAAGAACAACTGCCAGAAATCATGTCAACTACTGTAAAACCGAATAATTCGGCCGAATACAAATAGTTTTTCAACGGCACCACGGGCTTGCCTGTGGTACGGCTGAAAGATCCCACTTAAGCGGTGGTAGGCTCCGCAAGGGGCCGCCTGGCTCGCGACCACCATCCCACCGGAGTCCGGCGCCAAGCAGCTTGCTGTGTTCCGTCGGTGTGTGGGAGTGCCAGTGCCTTTGGGGGAGAAGGAGGTTGTCAGTTGCGCTTTTCAGAACCGGTCGTGGTCTCTGAGAATAACTTGCCGGGTAGCTCATTCTGGAGGGTAGCGGGATCCGAAGCACGGTGCCAGCCGTTGGCCGACCGCAGTCAGTAGGGGGCCCAAGTAGCACGCCAGCCACGTGCAAAAGGCTGCCCCGCCAACTCGCGAAAAATCCCGGTATGCTCCACCGTGCCAGCTGGCGACTGGATGGGAGGACCCGGTGGCCATATCCGGGGGGGTTCGGGCGTCCCCGCAGTCTCCAAATGAGTTCCCCATAGGTTGAGTTAGTTTTAGTGGTCCACTTGGTTATCTGAGCAGCGCCTCGACAGTTCAACTTTTTCCCCAGCAACTCTAACAATATCAATGACCAAAGCAAAGAAGAGAAATAAGGTTAAACAACGGCTGCACTTCCTCCCACTTAAAGTGCACCTCATTAACATCAGGGGGTTGCACTCCAACCTTGATCCGGTCCACCACCACCTAGAGACCGAGAAGCCGCACCTGTTCTTCCTAACGGAGACGAAGATAACAACTCCGTCGGACGTGGCGTACCTCAACTACCCGGGTTACTCTCTTGAACACAAGTTCAAGAAGCAAGCTGGGGTCTGTGTGTACGTCCGCGATGACATCTGTTGTCGTCGTCTCCGTTGCTTTGAGAAATCGGGTTTTTCTGCCATATGGCTGCTTGTGGACACAGGCGTGGAGAAGTCTATCTACGTCGGCGTATACCGATCCCATAGCGGTGACCAGGAGTCAACAGCGCTCTTTAATAGCCTTGTAGAGTCGACTGATCTAGCCCAGCAACGATACCCAACAGCGAAGCTTGTTTTTCTGGGGGACTTCAACGCCCATCATAAGGAGTGGCTGTTCCCGTACCAGAAAACCGACCATGCCGGGTTGGAGGCGCGCAAGTTTGCTTTAACGCTAGATCTTACCCAGCTGGTGAATGTGGCAACGCGGGTACCGGATGTAGACGGCCATACACCCAATTGTTTGGACCTTCTGCTGACAACTGATCCGGACAGTCATTCGGTGTCGGTCTCAGCCCCGCTGGGAACGTCTGACCACTGTCTAGTGAAATCCGTTTCGACTTGCTCTCCTCCAGATGAGAGCCCTAGAGGCACGAGGCGAGTATGGCGATACGAGTCAGCAGACTGGGACGAGATGCGGCACTTTTTTGCGTCTTATCCTTGGCGGCATGTGTGTTTCTCCTCGGGTGACCCCTCGAGCTGTGCGGACGCGGTTGCGGATGTGATTCGGCAGGGAACGGAATATTTCATTCCATTCTCCGACATTCCGCTCGGTCCCAAATCCCGACCTTGGTATAATGCTGAATACGCCCTCGCTGAGGCCCGAAAAGAGTTTGCCTACCAAGCCTGGGTCGGGGCCCGCGACCGCAAAGTTAGAGCGCGTAGGGTTCGCGCGAAAAAAAGAGCCTTTAATTCTGCCGCCAAGTTCTGCAAGCGGGTTTTGCGTCGGGCACATTTTGACCATATTGGACGTATTGGGGCCAAGCTAGCATCGCACCCTCCGGGTAGTAAACAGTTTTGGTCCCTGTCTAAAGCGGTCGAAACGAATTTCTGTCGGCCCACTTTACCTCCGATGCTGAAACCTGATGGGTCGCTGGCTCACTCTGCGAGAGACAAAGCAAATTTATTTGCATCCCTTTTTGCTGGCAATTCACGTCTGGACGCTGGCTCCAAGCAACCACCTACTGTACCTCACTGTGACTCTTCCATGCCGGAGATCGCTGTGCACGCTAAAGAGGTCCGGAGAGTATTGTGCAGTCTAGACGTGAACAAAGCCAGCGGGCCTGACGGCATCCCAGCGAGAGTGCTGAGGCAGTGTGCGCCAGAACTGTCTCCTGTGTTGACTCGTTTGTTCCGCCTCTCTCTTGTAAAAAGAACGGTACCGAAATCCTGGAAGCTTGCAAATGTGCAACCAGTGCCCAAAAAAGGCAACCGTGCAGACCCTGCCAATTACCGTCCGATCGCCATTACCTCCATTTTGTCCAAAGTTATGGAAAGGGTACTGAACAGTAAGTTGCTGACCTACCTTGAAGACAACAATCTCCTCAGTGACCGTCAATATGGCTTTCGCCGGGGACGGTCAACTGGCGATCTTCTTGTGTATGTCACGCACTGCTGGGGCGAAGCCATCGAGAGACACGGCGAAGCACTTGCTGTTTCGCTTGATATCTCGAAGGCCTTTGATAGGGTCTGGCACGCGAGTCTACTCAGTAAGCTTCCTGCTTATGGCATCCCCGCTGGTTTTTGTAGCTGGATATCAGACTTCCTCAATGAACGGTCGATCCGAGTGGTCATTGACGGCTGCTCCTCTGACTTCATGGCTATTGATGCCGGAGTACCTCAGGGGTCTGTTCTCTCTGCAACTCTTTTCCTGCTACACATCAATGACCTACTTCAGCCTGGTATTATTGGGTACGCAGATGACAGTACTGTTGCAGAGAGATACTTGTCCAGCGCAAGAACCAGCGTGGATGAAGTTCGTTCCTTGAGAGAGGCTATGGTGGAAAGGACAGATTTGACCTTAAGCCTTGTCTCCCAGTGGGGTGATGACAATCTGGTCTCCTTTAACGCCACCAAAACACAGGCGTGTCTTTTTACCGCAAAAAGGAGTATCTTCGATCAAACTCCTACTTTTCGGGGTGCGTCTGTTCCTGTGACTGATCGGCTCGAGCTCTTGGGCATGGAGTTGACATCCAGCCTCAGCTTCGGCGCCTCCATTGAGTACAAAGCTCAAATTGCGGCCAAAAAGCTGGGCATCCTAAATAGAGTGAAGCGATACTTTACGCCTGGACAGCTTTTAACCCTTTACAAAGCGCAAGTCCGATCCTGCATGGAGTATTGCAGCCACCTTTGGGATGGCTCAGCTAAGTATCAGCTTGCCGCGCTTGACTCGGTGGAACGCAGAGCCAAGAGGCTCATTGGCGACGTTGAGCTGGCGGATGCCAAGCTACACAGCTTGGCTCATCGCCGCAAGGTTGCCTGCTTGTCGGTCTTTTACAGACTGTACTTCGGTGAGTGTGCTCAAGAACTCCACGACCTCATCCCACCAGCCCCCTTCTACCATCGGACATCTAGACGCACTGCAAGTTACCATCCTTACCTTGTTGCCATTCCACCAATACGCACCAAGCGCTTCCAATCATCCTTCATAATGCGCACAGCGAATGAGTGGAACTCACTACCTGCGTCTGTGTTTCCGAACGCATTCAACCCGAATCTCTTCAAAGTTAGAGTGAACAGGCTTCTTCTGGGTAAGCTCGCTCCATCGTCGACTCTGTCTCTGTCACCTTTGACCTAGACTAGAGTCAAGAGCAAACCCATCACAAATAAAAAAAAAAAAAAAAAAAAAAAAAGTGAAAAAGATGCCGAATACCGAATACAAAACTAATTTCGGCGCATCTCTAATACGAACCTTTAAAATAAGAAATCAGCCACAAACTGCACAATGTTCCATATATGCTGCACAATCTACGTCAGCACTGAAGAGAACACAATTAGGTGTAAGCAAGAACTCGGTACGACCCATGTTTGCTCATTTGCAGCAATGAAGACTCCGCGTTAGTTCCACCAGTGAATTTGGATCCGAGCCACTTTGTACGAGTATGTACTGACTAAACTTCAATTTAGTACCCACGAAACTATGTAGGTAATGTGTTCTACTTTCACGTACTTCGGGTACCTAAGCGTTTTTGAGTTATTGGTAATGGTGGGCTTTAGGACTTGAAGTAAAATAGGTATTTTGTAACAAATGTGGTATCTAAAGTACTTTACTTTTGAGAACACATTTGAAAAGGTAACACACTGGAATGACTGAGGTTCTAAGGGAGACCCTTGTACGCTGTGGGATAACATAGATTGATAAAATAATTTCTCTAATAATACAACATTTGGTTTAATTTTATTTTAGTAAACGGTGCATCATATCAAAGCAACATAGTCTCTTGCTTATCAGTAGCACCATTGCTTTGGGTTCCCTATTTGAAATCGAATGACGTTAGATCGAATAACACTTGCTCGAAAACCTTTAGTCGATAGTACTTGAAATCGATAAATTATGAGCGCGACAGTTCACGTTTTCGACACCGACTTCGGAAAAGAAAGTAATTTATCGCGTTGTACTGTTTTTTATTTAAGTCTGTTAATTTTTTTGTTAAAAAGAGTTTTATTTATCTCTTTTTAGTTTTGGTAACTCAAATTTCCAAAAACAAAAACACTACAAAGCGAAAAATTACTTTCTACTGCGACGTCGGTGTTGAAAACGTTAAATAATAGGTACCAAAGACATCGATTATATCGTCGGTCAAGAAATGATATTTCAAGATAATGGGCCATCGCGCTGCTGATGATTCGAGCTTCTAGTTGTTCAAGATTTTGATGCATCGAGGTAGTGAACTGTCGCTCTCATAATTTATCGATTTCAAGTAGGTACTATCGAGTAAACGTTTTCGAGCAAGTGTTATTCGATCTAACGTCATTCGATTTCAATTAGGGAACCCCATTGCATTTGCATTATATTCTGTAGGTACCTACTAGTAGATGAGTACTCTATGTTCTCGAAATCATAACATCTAGCACCAAAATTGCGGTTCTGCAGTCATATTATGGTCAATTAAGCGCCATTGACGGCCGATTCCTTGGAAGCGAGGTTCACTAGAACTCAGACTTTATGCACTCACAAAGCCTTCTCCTAGATAATATTATGTTCATGAAACTTAGCTAATATTGTACAAAAAATAATTCTAGGGAGACGTATTTTTGAAGAGAGAAATTTCTAATGAGATACCCTATTTATTTATTTTAAGTGAACATAACACGGCCAAAGGCCAATTACATTTTATTAAATACAAAGACGTTTTTGAATGAAAAATGGTTTTAAACAAAGTATAAAAACAACAGTGAAACACTTTTATCTACGCGGCAGTCATACGCTCATCTCAATACCTCTGACATAGAGACAAGATATTCATCCATTCGTCCGCAAACACATCACAATCAAGTAGTGCTCAATGGTGTAGGTACCTATTATTCCATTTATTTAAGGCGACAGGGTCCATATTAAATAACTAAAACCTACATACATAATCATGGATGATTCAATATAAACTTATACTTATGTTAGTAGCACAATAACAACAGATACAATTTGAACACAACAACATTTAAAATTCGTATAGAGACAATCATTATTGCTTCAGCATTCCAGCTGAAATACTGTAGCAACGATTCATATAATATAAACACAGTCCAGCCTGTCATGGCCAGCCTGCACACCAATGATGCTCATCTTTTACGCATCAATGCATAAAAGCATTCGATGCGCATTTCCGCAAACACCCCTGATGCGCTACAAAAGCGAGGCAGCCCCGTCAGCACCCTGAAGGCATTATTATATTGAACCCGAAGGGCGCTGTACGATTTTTGCGTAAAGTTAACCCACAGGCTACAGGTGTAAAAACCTATGTTTGCCTTTGGATAATTTTCGATTTTCAGTTGAGTTGAATATGAAGCTTTCACCGCAGAAAACCCAACAGCAATTAGTCGCCCATTTAGGTGTCGAATATTGTTAGTAACATTCCAAATTTGGCAGGATACCTACACTTCTAAGAACCTTTATTACCTACGTAGGTGTTAGCATATGTAAGGACTGTCAACCCAAATATCGCAGATTCTATTTTATTGACGTGTATAGTTAACGAGGCTTAGCGGAATAGCCCAAAGAATTTCCAAACTAAAGTGGCAGTGGGCAGGGTACATTGCTCGCAGAACGGATGGCCGATGGGGCGGAAAGGTTCTGGAGTGGCGACCGCGAACCGGAAGACGTTGCGTTGGAAGGCCTTCCAGTAGGTGAACCGATGACCTGGTTTAGGTTGCGGGAATGCGCTGGATGCGAGGCGCACGAGATCGGTCAATGTGGCGACGCTTGGGGGAGGCCTATGTCCAGCAGTGGACGTCTATCGGCTGATATGATGATGATGATGATAACGAGTCAATTGCCAACCGGGCAAGTCCAGACTCCGAACTGATACTGAGAAATTCCAGATAAAAAACCCAATAACATTTTGCTCGACCCAGGCATCGAACACAGGACCTCATGTTTAGCAGTAGCGCTTTCGACCACCAGACCATCGAGGCAGGGGGGGGCTTACTCTGACATCGTTCCACTGTGAGAGAATCGGAGCTATACAGGATGAAGAGTACTATCCCTTTTTACCCGACTGCCGAAGGAGGGTAATGTCATGTGTTGTCAGTCTATGTATGTATGTGTGTTTGTTTCTATGTGACGTTCTAGAGACTAAACGCGTTGGCCGATTTAGATGACGTCAATCGATTCGTCTTAACCCTGCGAGTGTCACTGGCTACATCAAAAAATAGAAAAATGGCGGATTTAGGGCGCCATATTCTGGGGGCCCAATTTTTTGTTTCTTCCAAACCCATCGTGTGCGGTATCAAAATAAAGGGTTTTATGAGGTAATTTCAAAAATATTTAACGTTTAAATGTACAAAGTTCCAAAAAAAAAATATTTACCATGCCGCAGTCGGAGTGGTTTCGGTCAACCAGCTCGCGAATATGTATCCTCCGACTGCACAAGTGCACAGCATGATTTTCTTCATGTTTGCGTCTTTTTAGTTCGTTTCTTAAGGCGTCGGGATTTTGATGTTTTGAATTTACTTTTTTCACAGCAGAATTATGACGGCGTTAACACGTTATAGTACGACCGGAGGTGTGAACCGCAAGCTGTTAACATTCTCACTGCAAACTGTTAAAACGAATTTGCGTTGGAGCTCTAATCCGCCGACATGTAGTAATCCAACCTTAGTTTGAAACGCTCTGTAGAAACTAGTTTGTAGTGTACAAACTAAAACCTAGTGGATTTGTCAAGGTGGAATTTATAAAGCCTGTGTGTCGAGTTTCGGGCCTAGAACTTTGTTAGCCCTTATATTGAAATACGATATATCTGGTGCTCTGAAATAATGGTAAGACTCTCTGCTCGGCAAATCCTAACATTATTGTGGAGTATCATGTTTTCGTTTTCCACAGAGCAATGATGGCCCAGTGGTAACGGCCTCGACGACCGTCTCGTAGGTCATGGATTCGTACCAAGTCGGTTAATATATTGCATCACCAATGATCTCAAAACAGTAATGGAAAAGATAGTGGGGAAACCTGTCCTGGAACCAGAAATTCACCAACCCGCACTGGGCCCTCGTGGACGTTACAGACTGATCATGCTTAGTATTGTCATATCTCCCGCTTCTCAATTTTGTCGATTTCTAGTCTTATAGCAGCACTTACTATGCGAATTGATGTACATAACTGAACTTGCTTAGAAACTGCTGCTGTAGTAGCCACAACAGACTTAAAACTAAGGGTCTCTAGAACGTGGGTAATTCATAAATATGATTTTTTACAGCAGTTAAAATGTATTAATTGTTGTGTTAAATGTGTATTTCATTTTCTTTTTTTCAAGAAAATGAAATAAACTTTTCCGCCATTTACTTCGTCAGTAATGATGATCTTCTATCACCTCGCCCGTACCTGTTAGTCGGGATCAGCTTTCCTAGTACTGAGGCCGTCGAGTCTAGGCGCCATCGGCGCCAAGTTGCCAGTCTGTCGGTTTTTTATCGGTTACATTTCGGGGAGTGTGCGTTGGAATTGCATAAACTAATTCCTCCTAGCCCTTTTCTTCATCGGACTACAAGACGTACGGCGATGTGTCATCGGTACATGGTGGACATCCTACCCATACGCACCAAACGTTTTGGGAATACTTTCATTAAACGTACAGCTAAGGAGTGGAATTCCCTGCCGGAGTCTGTATTTCCTGAGAGCTACAACCTGGGAGTCTTTAAGTCAAGTGTAAATAGGTTTCTTCTAGGTAAGCGCGCTACATCGTCGACCACATCATCACTTACCATCAGGTGAGATAGTAGTCAAGCGCGAGCCTATCAAAAAAAAAAAGGCGCCACTTCTTCCGCTTAAAAGCATCGTCGGTAGACAGACCGCACTTCCTTATGTCTTCATGTCAATAATGATAATATTATTACAAAAACATGTAAAAGAAACATATCCACCCCATGTCCAAGTTTCAAACTAGCAATGAATGTTTATATTCTTGACCACAATTTCTCTATTTACTTAGGCTCCACACACTGGTATATTGACCGATAAATACACCAAATTACATTATTTTGTGTTGTGAAAGGACCGGAGGCTATAAGGCCAGATGTCTCCGGTCAAAGGTGTATAGAGTTCACCCATGTAAACAACTGCAAAGGGAATTTCTTGGAATTTTATTACAAGCTTTTGAAATATGTTTTTTTCGTATACCTAATTCTTAGAATAAGTAGTCTTTGGTCTGGGTACTGTCACGGGGTCTCATTGCTAACAAAGAAAATTTGGTTCTAATAAATCGTACTAGATGGCGCAACATGTACACACAATTCAATAGAATTGACTGTAAAATTGAATTGATTGTAAAATTAACATTTTCTGGATTTGAACATAAAAATGTTATGTTCTTGTTTAATCAACTCTCCTAACTACAAAATTATGGAATACCACGCGGCTTCGCTCCCGTCAACACCTACCCTATCCTACACCTACCCTACACCTAACCTACACCTACCCTACACCTACACCTACCCTACACCTACCCTACACCTACCCTACACCTACCCTACACCTACCCTACACCTACCCTACACCTACCCTACACCTACCCTACACCTACCCTACACCTACCCTACACCTACCCTACACCTACCCTACACCTACCCTACACCTACCCTACACCTACCCTACACCTACCCTACACCTACCCTACACCTACCCTACACCTACCCTACACCTACCCTACACCTACCCTACACCTACCCTACACCTACCCTACACCTACCCTACACCTACCCTACACCTACCCTACACCTACCCTACACCTACCCTACACCTACCCTACACCTACCCTACACCTACCCTACACCTACCCTACACCTACCCTACACCTACCCTACACCTACCCTACACCTACCCTACACCTACCCTACACCTACCCTACACCTACCCTACACCTACCCTACACCTACCCTACACCTACCCTACACCTACCCTACACCTACCCTACACCTACCCTACACCTACCCTACACCTACCCTACACCTACCCTACACCTACCCTACACCTACCCTACACCTACCCTACACCTACCCTACACCTACCCTACACCTACCCTACACCTACCCTACACCTACCCTACACCTACCCTACACCTACCCTACACCTACCCTACACCTACCCTACACCTACCCTACACCTACCCTACACCTACCCTACACCTACCCTACACCTACCCTACACCTACCCTACACCTACCCTACACCTACCCTACACCTACCCTACACCTACCCTACACCTACCCTACACCTACCCTACACCTACCCTACACCTACCCTACACCTACCCTACACCTACCCTACACCTACCCTACACCTACCCTACACCTACCCTACACCTACCCTACACCTACCCTACACCTACCCTACACCTACCCTACACCTACCCTACACCTACCCTACACCTACCCTACACCTACCCTACACCTACCCTACACCTACCCTACACCTACCCTACACCTACCCTACACCTACCCTACACCTACCCTACACCTACCCTACACCTACCCTACACCTACCCTACACCTACCCTACACCTACCCTACACCTACCCTACACCTACCCTACACCTACCCTACACCTACCCTACACCTACCCTACACCTACCCTACACCTACCCTACACCTACCCTACACCTACCCTACACCTACCCTACACCTACCCTACACCTACCCTACACCTACCCTACACCTACCCTACACCTACCCTACACCTACCCTACACCTACCCTACACCTAATATTCTCGCCCGTTTTTGCAACATTTTTCATTTATGCTCCGCTCCTATTGGTCGTAGCGTGATGTTATATAGCCTATAGCACTCAGGAATAATGTAGCTTTCTACCAGAGAATAAAAATTTTAGAATTGGATCATTAGTTCCAGAGATTACCCCCTACATACAAACTTACAAATTTTACTTTCTTTTCTCTTTATAATTTTAAGTATAGATATAGATTAGGTTCTTAATTCATATTTCAAAGATTATTTCAACGGATCATTTAAAATTGATGGCAGTAGATGGCGTATTTTTTAATTTCCGAGGCATTCCATTTGATCGTTAAAATTTGCATTGTAAAAACATTTTGGTGCAAAAAAACTGTAAAAACGTGCAAAAAATACTATAAAACGAACCTTCACTGTATTTAAAGAAAAAATATTCACGAACCTAGTAAACCGTTTTACTTGCAAGTCGCTGCTAACACCATCTATTGCCGTGAAACGGGATCGAACGCGATTGATGTACTTGCAAAAATAACAAGATTTATCAGATGAAAAACGCTAGTTACGTCGGCACGGTTTCTTTGTATGGGATGAGGCATCTGTATGCTAGTATTATAGTATCTGTGATACTGTGGACCCCATTCTGATGAAGGACTAAACGTTGTTGGGGTCATTTTTATTGAGATAATTATTGTTAACCTATGTAATAGTTAGCTCAAATAATGTGCGATGACCTGGTTAAGACTGCGGGAAACCGCAGTCGGTGTCTTTGGATCCTCTTTATTTTTGTCGTTTTGCGACACCGACTTCCGAAATGAAAGTAATTTTTGCTCTTTTTAGTGTTTTGCTTTGGAAGTCGGTTTACATTTTGTGAAAAAGTTTTATTTTTCTCCTTTTAGTTTTGGTACACCATCACTAAGTTCAAGTTCTTTAGTATGGTACCGAAAAGATTGATAATAAAATACCCATATTAATTCAATTTACACATTCGTGCTGTTTGTCGTTAGTGTGTTCGGTTATATGTTACATATTTTGATAACTGCTGAACCGATTTCAATGAAACATAGCTAATCCAATAAAAAAAGAATTATCACGATCCGATTACTAGTTTCGGAGAAATGTGTGGCCAAACAAACACACATACGTACAAATTTGGCACGCGTCTTTAGAAGCCCACATAGAGTAACATATTATGTGAATATTGTGGAATTCCAACAATATTACATACATAAGTGTTGATTTGATTACCTCCTAATAAGATATATTTATTTATAATTTTATCAATTGAATATTTCTAATCTTATGCCTAATAACAAAACAAACTTACATACAAAGGGGAGAGGAAAAGGGGCTCATTGCGCATCAAAAAATTCATCCACATCGATGTCAATGGGAAACGTGCCCAGAACGCTGGCAGCATTGCCACGTTGAATGGCAATGCTGATTCTCTGGCTGAAGAAAAGGCCAGCCCTCTGGTCACGCGAACAGTCGACTAACCGTTTACTAATGTCTCGAAACACTCGATGAGCACTCGGACCCCATGGACCTAATGTCTCAACCCCAAACGGCTCAAACATATAACTGCCAATAAGGTTGTTATATTTGCGCCGTTTGAGGTTTTCTGCACCAGCAGCAGCTGCCCCAGCACAGCCCGCCGTGCTAAGAAGATGGGATGGCGCAAGGGTATCGACACATGTTGCATCCCACACCAAAGGCCTACCCAACTTCCAAGGCATTATGGTCATCCCGTCCGGTCTCTTCCCATCGTCGCGTGCCAACCCATTGGGTTCTAAAACAGCTGGCACCCCGGCGGTGACAAGAGCTCGACGTATGATGTCATTAATGCTGGCGTGCCGTGCTATCCGACCAGCGCTCCTACTGCAGGATAGGCCATGGTGTCCGAGGCGGTCGACTGCTTCACCACATTGACAACGATGTGGAGCTCCGCTGGCAGTACCAAGGCGCAGACATGTAGCGATCCGGAAGGTAGTGTCACTCAACATTGTACCTATGTTGGGTGACGGTAATGCCTGTAGCCAGAGGCCCGACTCCCACTCACCCACAGCCAGTAGGCGAGCACGCTCAGCAGTATTGGTGGACGTATTTATGAGTTTATTCCGTTATTTATTTATTTTTTATTTTTTCATTACCTCCTTATTTTTTATTTTTTTATCTCGTATATTTTTTTTTAAGTCGTAAAAAAAATTATTAGGTTGGTACATGTCCACTGTTAGGACACATGCCTTCTCTCTGTCCACTCTTGATAGACAAGTAATGGAAAGCACAGTTTGTTTTTAAAGAAAAACAGGCAAACCTGGCTACCTGTCCGCTTGTCGTAATCCCCTGGTACTTGGCCCTTTGTCTTCAATTTCCGGGCACAATTCAACCCGGGAATTATCTTTTTTAAATCCCCGAATTTTAAATTTTCTGCTTCACGGTCCTAATGGTTACTACGATTTTATACTTTGTTCATATTTTCTCGTAGTGATCGCAGGCGCTACTAAGACTCTAGACAAGTGAAAGTCTATTAAGTGCCGTAAAACGGTTATTTTCTGAGGCATACTCCTTAGTTACAACGGGTAGGTTAAACGTTTGAAAAAAACCGGCCAAATGCGAGTCGGACTCGCGCACGAAGGGTTCCGTACCAATAACACAAAAAATGGTAAAAAAATCACGTTTGTTGTATGGGAGCCCCACTTAAATATTTATTTTATTCTGTTTTTAGTATTTGTTGTTATAGCGGCAATAGAAATACATCATCTGTGAAAATGTCTACTGTGTAGCTGTCACGGTTCATGCGATACAGCCTGGTGATAGACGGACAGACAGACAGACAAATAGATCGCGGAGTCTTAGTAATAGGGACCCGTTTTTACCGTTTGAGTAAGGAACCCTTAAAAAAGTATTTATTATTGATTCAGAGTGGCTAAATTAAAATTGGAAAATAGAAAAATGACGAATTTTGGACGCCATATTGTGGTGGCCCAACTTACTTTTTCTTCCAAACCAATTGTGTGGGGTATCAAAATAAAGGGTTTTAATACCCTAACTTTTATATATTTTTATTTATTATTTTTATTTATTTTTTATTAACTCTTATATATTTAAAAGTACATTATTCGAAAAAAAAATTACTAAAAAGTAATAAATAAAAAAAAGTTAATTCCAAAAATCAAAAAACCCGAAATAAAAAGACGTAAACAAGAAGAAAATCATGCTGTGTATTCGGAGGATACATCTTGTTTTGGTCAGCCACCTCGCGAATATGTAGGTATCCTTCGACTGAACATGATTTTCTTCTTGTTAACCTCATTTTAGTTCTTAAGCAGTCGGGTTTTTCGATATTTTTAATTACCTTTTTTTATAACATAAGATATTGTTTATGTTATCACAGGTGAGTACGTTAAAAAACTTGGCAAACGCACTGGATGCAACGGACGCGCGTAATATGTGTCAGAGAATCGCGGCGAATTCGCCGATGGGCGAAATGAAGGCGTGTCATAGGCACAGTCTAACTCTCCGGTGAATACAGCCGTGATATTATAGTAGAATAGAATAGAATACTCTTTCTTATGTACACCATATAAGTTACAGAAAGTATAGACGAAGAAAACATTACACTGGGTGACACAATGGGCGGCCTTATCGCTAAAAGCGATCTTTTCAAGACAACCTTTGGATGGATTTAAAAAAATGGAAGGAAAGCCAGTACTGTAGGTAGTCTTTGGTGTACTATTTATATATAAAATAAATACATACATATATATAATAGACAAATATATACAGTAATAAGTATGGAACAAAAGCATAGAAATCAAGAAATACAACTGTTAAAGAGAGAGGTAGTGATTCTTTACCATATTTTAAAAAATGGGCAGAGATTGAGCACGCCTTAGTGACACGGGCAAAGCATTCCACAACCGCACCGCTTGAACCGTAAAAGATTTGTCGTGAAAGCTGGTGGAATGCATTGGCATCTCTAGTCTAAAGTTTTCCGATGACCTCATAGTAGCCTCCGATAGTATGTTTCCTTAAGGCCGTACCCTGACCAAAAAATCAGCATGTGATATGAGCATTCCTATTGGCCTAGCGGCACTGGTGGCGCATGAATTACAGTAGTTAATACGCCCAGATTATAGA
Organism: Orthosia incerta; assembly: GCA_948252205.1. Classification (NCBI taxonomy): domain Eukaryota; kingdom Metazoa; phylum Arthropoda; class Insecta; order Lepidoptera; family Noctuidae; genus Orthosia; species Orthosia incerta. The sequence goes on along the minus strand of OX411764.1, from coordinate 20,105,151 downwards.
ATAAAATCTTTATAAAATCGAAAATTGGTCTTTTGAAAAAAATTAAACTTGCAAATTGGTCGTTATCAAATTGTCTATCCATTAGTGTTAGTACAAAAAATAATTAATGAACACTTTACGAGGAGATGCATGCTATCAATAATGATTACTCATTTTTATGTTGTTGTTGGAAGGAGATTCGTGATACTTAAACCTCTTTAAAAAAAAAATGTACTACCATTTTAGACTCAACACTATGTAGTAATTTAATGTATTTTTATTAATTGATATTTATTTTTAAATAAAGAGTAGATAGCTCCTAAAAACTGCACAAAAACGACAAGCGCGGCGTTTTGCTCGGGGAGGCGCCTTAATTAGCTTAAGCTTCGTCCGGATCTTACCGCCCTTGACCACTGACCCTATAAAACTAAACTATCCATTATAATAATGAAAGTGATTGTTTAAAAGCAGTAACCCGTGGTTATTGGTGATCGTAGGGGTCGCAGGGTTGAAATTCAACTTATCTGACCCTATTGAACTACTGTGGTAAACCTAACTCAATTCGGTTTAATTATAGGGGTCAAGTGTCATAAAATTAGGGGTATTCATGTGTTAGATGTTTCCGGTGATTTCATTCGCTTATGGACTTTAATGCTTGTTTATTAGAGCTGCCAGCTCGGCTTTCAGTATTCTTGTGCCGCTCATTGCTCGTTCATACAGTGGTCCGTTTTACAGGTTTGCTTTATTATTAGTGTACTATGGGCCAAAGCTATATCTGATCACTTTGAAAACAAAATCCCGTGCACAAGATGACCACATCTGCGTCCGCCCTTTTTGCATAGACCAATAGTTTTATTGCCGTCTTTTTTTAATTACAAAAACAAGGGGCTAAAATGACTCGTTTGTTTTTTCGGCGTCTTCTTTTGTTACAAAAACAAGGGGCTGACAGGTACTAGAGAAACAGTCACCCAATGCTGCGATGCTATTGGTTGATGAGTATAAGTCGGCGTTACTCTAGCGGGCGAGCCCTGCAAGCAGAAATAGTCCTTACGGTGATCAGATATAGCTTTGGCCCATAGTACGTTTTTATTCGGCGCTGACTGATATGTGCGACTTCACACACATGACAGTATTCCAGATCCAGTAAAAAATACCGATCCGTAAAAATATGCATCTGTCCGTTTTACAGGTCCGCTTTATCGTATATGTTTTTATTCGGCAATGGCGGAAGAAGTTGTATGAGCGCGAGTTCACACACACAACAGTATTAAAATACTGATCAATTTTATCGGACGTCCATTCTAGTAGAAAGTTGGTCGATGTGAACATTACCTCCAGTAGCGACGGATCCGTTAAAAACGATCCACGAAATAGGGATGTACTGTGTGAACGTTAGATCTCCTCTGTTTTATGTCGTGCTTCCCTGGTTCGTCTAGAAGCTCTAGATAAAAGTTCAGTATATCAGCGATGACGACGATCGAAACGCCATTAATTAAGTACGGGATTGATCTCGTGATTTCGATAGAAAACCCATTTTTTTTTCCAGTAGTAATCGTGACGTGATTGATTATAATGTCACTTGTCTATAGTTTCAAATGTCGTGGTGGCCCAGTGGCTAAGATCTCGGCTCTCGTGTTTGAGGTAATGGGTTGAAATACGGGCAAGTATAGCGCGATCCAATAAACAATTAAAATAAAAAATAAAAGTTTTGGCCAATGTGACTTTTCAAATTCATTGTGTAATTTCTAAGTTTATCTTGGACATCACTGGCAACGGTGAAGGAAAACATCGTGAGGAAACCTGGACTTACATAGTTAATTAAGTCTGAAATAGCCAAGTCAGAGGTCTGTGGGGTTCCCAGAGACGGCTTAATTAACTTTGGCACCAGAGGTGGCCACATTCTCACGCGAAAACAAGAAGAAGTAGCTTCAATAGTGGATTGGCAAAAGATTATAAGCAATTTTTTTCTTGATGAAGATCATTATTAATATATTTACTGACACAACCCGCAGCCTAAGCTGCTGGATGTAGAAGCATGCAATTTTGTACAAGAGTTCCTTATGCAATGAAGCTAAGGAAGATTTTTTTATAAATTCTGTGTCTAAAGCCCAGTTGTTTGATTCGTAGTTAACTCAACCAATGGTTTCAAATTTCATAAAGCGCTTTTATTCATCAATTATTGTTAGTCTACTAAATAGTCAAATAATAAACTATCCACCTTATTTGACCATTTGTGATGCCAACAATTGATGAAAAGACGCATTTCAGCGAAATTTAAAAGCATTGGTTATTATATTATTTAATTGGTTAACTAAATGAAAATTCTTCATTCTTGAAGACAAAATCCTACAAGATGTCACTTAGATTTTTTTTATGAAAGTTTATTACATCATGCTTTAATTGTATCTTTTAGGCTCGGAGATAGGAAATCCCATCGGGCTCACGGCTCGTATAAATACAAAATATGTAATTGGCAGAATGCCAGTGGGTGACACTTAGCGTGTTGTCCTCGGTATAACTTGTGCAGGTACCCAGAGTCGTTATTTGGGACTGATGAACCTTGAACGCGAATGTGTGTGATCAGAATTTAAGTGGCGTCTCTGAGTGTGGCGAATTGGGACTACTTTTGTTTACTTGTATTTCTGACTATAAAAACAAATGCATGTGTGACAAATAAAATACATTCTTAAGGCAACACTACGAGTATTATTACGGTTCCGAAGATTTCGTGATGAGTACCGTGGTGTTTACTAAGTCGAATATACCTTCCTCCCACATTTTTCTTAACGATACCTTTGTAAGATTACGGCATTCGATCTCTTCGGAGCTTGTCCCAAGAGAGGAAGGCTCGTATCCGATCACTTTTAGCACGGAACGGTGAACAAAAAGTGATTGTTTACCGCACGCAAAACAGTTACTTGTTCGGACATCTGTGGCCTCAAAAAATGTCCCGTGGGTCAAATGGGTTATCATCCCTTTTCCTAACTAAAAAGGGATATAGGCCAGTCAGTCGTAGACACAGAAATCGCATTAGGTGGCATTCAATTGCACGGTGCTACAGTGCAATTTTACAACACATAACATTACGTCTGCAATTTTTGCAACCATGTTTTTACCATACGCCTGCAATTTTTGCAACCGACGATGTGTAAAATGTGAATTCTGACCTAATACCTACTCGTATGAATACGGTCGTACCGATTTAGCCCGTTATTTTTCCGAAATGTTGCTACCAACCCGATCAATTACACACCTCCTAAAACCCTCCAAAATCATGAAAGACTGCTCTGGCAATATAGCTTGTTAAAATAATTTCTTGATTAAATTCCTCTATAAACATTTGATACATCATTTTCCAATAAACCTAGACCTTTCAAAAATAACTCAATAAAACCCTTATCAACTCAGACATTTTTACTTAAATATAACCGCCACTTTCACAAAAAAAATGGCGCTTGGCAAATTATACTCTCGTATTTTTCTCAAAGAAACATTTTTAATTGAACATAATTTTTTGACAAAACATCTTGTAATAAGCGGGTCAATTAACCTTCTGATTGCCGGCGTAATTTAGGTTGTTTTTCTACTGAAACGTTGAAAAGAACTGTACAGAATTGAAGAGGTTTGAATTTAATATTCTACAGGGCCACCGGCGCCGTTTCGGCGCTGGGTTGAATAAGAAGGGCCAGAATTTTACGTTGGTATCCTAGAGGTAATTAGGTCTGTGTTGAATTTCAAGTAGGTATTTCAGAAGTTACTGTGAACTAAGAAGGTTATCTATTGAATTATTGCAGTTTCATTATGAGGGTTATCATTATCTTCCTGCACTTATCCCATGTATGGGTCGGCGCAACACGTTTTCTTCTTGCATACCGTCCTGTCTCCTTTCACGCTATTAGGTACTGACTCCCTTTTCTTTCATATCACTCCTCACACAGTCCATCCATCTTTTCTTTGGCCTTCCTCTCCCTCTCCATCCATCCACATTTATATTCACTAACTCTTTTAGTAACATACGTTTCATCCCTCCTCATTACATGACTATAACAGGACATTTCCCTTCAACTTTTCTGCCACTGGCGCCACTTTCAAATTGCCTCTAATATGCTAATTTCTCACTTTATCTAATATCGTCACGCCGCACATTCATCTCAACATTCTCATCTCAGCTACATGCAATCTTTTTTCACCCATCTTTTTCACAGCCCAACATTCTGATCCATATATTATGAGAGGTCTAATCACGGACTTATAGATTTTCCTCTTTAACTTGAGGAGCATCAGTACGAGGATTATCAGTGAGAAAAAACAATCGTCCGATGATCTGTCTATTGGTTTAAATAGACATTCATCATCATCATAATATCAGCCGTAAACGTCCACTGCTGGACGTTGTCCTACCTCAAGTGTCACCACATCGATCGGTCCTATGCGTCTCGCATCCAGTGGATTCCTTTAGCCATAACCAGGCCCATCTAGAGGAATGCCTCCAACGCTGCGTTCAAAATTACATTGTGCAATGAAAAATTAGCACGTCTATAGTCAAGTATCAAAATATAATTGACGAATTGTTTCATGCCCTATACATTTTTCATTCGCCCGTTCTTATACGAGCTTGCAAATTATTCTTATTATAAGTTTGTATTTATACGTTATTTATAGAGTCCATAAATATTATAATAAGATTCTGCTGCCTTAAAAATCAAAATATAGTAGACGAATGCTTTAAGCCTAATGAGTTTTTCCCTTCTCCTGTTTTTATACGCGCTTGTACATTATTATTATCATAAGTTTGTATTTATATGTTATTTATAGAGTCCATAAATATTATGGTTAGATTCTGCAGTCTGTGAATAATAAATTTAATGGACTGCACATTACATGCCAATAAACATGGAAGGCCGTGTGATATTGAGAACAGGCATACATAGTTTTATTAAAATAAGCCTTCATTGCTAGTACTAGAATATAACAGAATAATAATATACTTCTCTAATTTCACCGCAATTAGGCACATAATGATACCTGTTATCAAACTGTGACTTTTTCATTGCTATTATTCACAAGTGAGGCATAGAGTTTTTTTTTTTCTTGGTTGAGTTGCTTTGTTCTTAAAAATGTTTCGATACAAAAAAGATCGTGCTCAATAGTACACATAAATTAATAATAATTGCTTGCTCATTTCATGCAACTTCGTATTTAAATAGATAATTTCAACTTGTACGTGCTTAATAAATAAAACTTTAGGTAGGTAGGTAGGTAGGTAACGTATTAGGGGTATGTTTAATATCAACCAGACTGATAGCTGCAGGCCATATTTTATCAAGCATAATATATTAACATTGCCGTCTGTCTACATTTATGAGATTGCTAGCTTTGCAAGAACTAACAAACATCTTTTTGATAAGTACAGAAGTAGGCGGCATAGTGATAAAATTTGTTGCAAATCTTATAAGACAGCCTTATATGCCAAAAGCATTTTCAGTATGGCGCCACGTATATACAATCACTTGCCAAAGTCCATACTAGAAACTCCATCCATCGATGAATTCAAAAAGAAATTAAAAAGATTCTTGCTGTGTAAATGTTATTATAGTATTCAGGATTACTTGAAGGAGGATGTAAGGACATATTGTTGATGTGACTGGTGCACAAATTTTATTATTAATATTATTACTTTGATTTTACTTTGACATTTATTTACAAATATATCTTGACATTCTCATTTAATACCTGACATTTAATTATTAATTGATCTAGTGACATTGTTATTAGGTTCATGATTGTTGTGTTTTGTTATTATTGCCGTGGTGAAATTACCAAATAATGCACTGATTTAATTATTATATATTATTATCTTGATATTCTCATTTTATGCCTGACATTTCAATTTTAATTAATCTGATGATATTACCATTTCTTTTTTGATTGTTGTGTTTCAGTATTATTTGCTGTGGTGAAATTACCAAACTAATGCACGAATTAATTATTATATACATTATCTTGACATTTTAATTTAATATATGACATTTTAAATTTAATTTTTCTAGTGACATTATTGATTGCTTCATTTGTTGTTTCATTGTTATTTACCACGCGGTGAAATTGAAAAGGTAAAATAGATTGTGTTGTTAATTATAAATTATATTTACAAGTAAATGTGTGTTATCAAGCTTGTGATTTGCATGCCTTAAGGTGTAATATGGTTGGACTGTGCTATATTTTTAACAACTTTATGTAATTACCCATATTAGCAAATAAATGATTATGAATTATGAATTATGAATTATGAATTAAAAACTTTCACTCAAATATAACTTTTATTTGCTCTGTAATTAAGAAAAATTTAAATTCCCTGTTTTGTACGTGGCTAAAACACTATCCACGAAAGCCAACAAAAAAAGAAACCTCATTATTTTAGTCTATGGTCGATCGCCATTGCTAAATGCGCGCGCATTGGAAAACTGATTAATTTTGCCCGCCACTGTGAAAAATTTTCACAACTCGTTTTTACTGTTAAAAATGATTTTTTTGTTTTATTTTCTTCACAAGTGTGTTGAAAAACGTCGTATGATACACGTGTGTATTGACGATAACCGTCCTCGGCTCTCTCAATGGCGCCTCAGCGGTAATCACCAACATTTCACACTTACAATTTTCACATTTACAATAGTACATTATGGTACAATTGTACCATAATGTACTATTATAGTGTACTAATATCCTTTATAGTGAACTTCCCTTCCACACGCTACGCATTCTGTATCTCGCTCTGACCGATTCAGTCATAAGCTATGGCCTAACTAGTTACGGACGTTCGTACAAAACTTATGTCGATAAAGTATATAGACTACAACTTAGTATACTCAAGTACTCTACTCAGTATAACTGCAAAGCACGTGTGTGAGTACTATGTACCCAACTGTAAATCTACCATTTACTGTACCTGTGTGTCGTTCGTTGACTTGTGTGTGCCCTGGCAGTTGAGTGTGTCATGCTCTCTCAAATGTCTCTCTGAAGGTGGCGCGTGTGTTGGATCATCCGGTTCCCTTCATGACGGTTGAGCTGGGTGGTGCCAATTCATGCGTCATGTTCGTGAACGGACGCCGTCAGCTGGGATTGGTCATAACTTAACTGCTTCAGATGTTAATGCTTTTTTTTTCTAGCTTCTATTATATAACTGCACAGTGCATGTGTGAGTATTTTTATTACTTTATGCCTGTACGTAGTATAGTGTGTAGTGCTATTCTGGGTGCATTGTCCTCACATATATGAATTTATTAATGAATGTACTTATATGTAACTAAATATTGTAAAAAAATCTTTTTTTTTTTAAAAGAGTAAGTTTGGAGTTTCTTGTGCATTCTTCTCCATAACAAGCTACTTGCCGAATGCACGGTAGAATCAACTTTTATAACTTGTAAATTTTAATGTACCTAACGTTCAAAAGTGCCGCTTAGTGGCCTACTTGAAATAAAATATCTTTGTCTTGTAATTGTCTTTGTCAAGACTATTGTGCTAAAGTCGACGTTTTATAAGTGCCCATGTAGGCCTACGTAAAATAAAAATAAATTTTGATTGATTTTTTGAAAAAAAAGAACATTAAACTTAAATATAAAGTTTATGAGTACGGATTATTTAAATACTGTAAAATTTTGTCAGTCTTTGATAAATTCAGGTCGGCAATTATCTTGGACAAATTCATAAATAGCTATAGCTATCTGGATTACTTGCCAACCTATACACTACGAGCACCTACAACTGCAAAAAAAAATTTGGCATGAAAACGTGGGAATATATATTACCTGATACTCTGAATAAAATTTTTAAAACTGTGCAGTCACATATTGTCACTAGCACATATAAAAATGTAAATTTACCATAAAAAATATTATATTACCTACTGGTGACATCACATCTAAAGTTTTAAGTGGGTATAAGTTTACGTTTACCTATTTGAGTAACATGTGGTGAGCGAGCTTGCTTCCTCCACTTTGTCACATACACCTTTTAAGGTTTTATATGAGTGTTATGTTGTATCTACAATAAGTGTACATTAATGTATTGAAAAATAAACGAAAAACAACACTTGAATAAAACCACTTTAATATATCGACAGTCTGTGCAGTATTTGAAACATAACATTATCTGCTCTTCGACAAAGGCTCCAATCTCTCTGTCTCTCGCCTTCTGAATTTGAATTCAGAATTCACACATCAAAACACAGTTAGGTACAATTGAGACGTCACACATTGAACCTGTGCTCTCACACATTGAATCTTATTCATTTACCAGAAAAAAAAGAAGAATCTAAATATATTTTTTCTTTTTTTTTTTTTTTTTTTATTTGTGATGGGTTTGCTCTTGACTCTAGTCTAGGTCAAAGGTGACAGAGACAGAGTCGACGATGGAGTGAGCTTACCCAGAAGAAGCCTGTTTACTCTAACTTTGAAGAGATTCGGGTTGAATGCGTTCGGAAACACTGACGCAGGTAGCGAGTTCCATTCATTCGCTGTGCGCATTATGAAGGATGTTTGGAAGCGTTTGGTGCGAATTGGTGGAATGGCAACAAGGTAAGGATGATAACTTGCAGTACGTCTAGATGTCCGATGGTAGAAGGGGGCTGGTGGGATGAGGTCGTGGAGTTCTTCAGCACACTCACCGAAGTACAGTCTGTAGAAGACCGACAAGCAGGCAACCTTGCGGCGATGAGCCAAGCTGTGAAGCCTGGCACCCGCCAGCTCAACGTCGCCAATGAGCCTCCTGGCTCTGCGTTCCACCGAGTCAAGCGCGGCAAGCTGATATTTAGCTGAGCCATCCCAAAGGTGACTGCAATACTCCATGCAGGATCGGACTTGCGCTTTGTATAGGGTTAAAAGCTGTCCAGGCGTAAAGTATCGCTTCACCTTATTTAGGATGCCTAGTTTTTTGGCCGCAATTTGGGCTTTGTACTCAATGGAGGCGCCAAAGTTGAGACTGGATGTCAACTCCATGCCTAGGAGCTCGAGCCGATCAGTCACAGGAACAGACGCACCCCGAAAAGTAGGAGTTTGATCGAAAAGACTCCTTTTAGCGGTAAAAAGACACGCCTGTGTTTTGGTGGCGTTAAAAGAGACCAGATTGTCATCACCCCACTGGGAGACAAGGCTTAAGGTCAAATCTGTCCGCTCCACCATAGCCTCTCTCAAGGAACGAACTTCATCCGCGCTGGTTTTTGCGCTGGACAAGTATCTCTCTGAAACAGTACTGTCATCAGCGTACCCAACAATACCAGGCTGAAGAAGGTCATTGATGTGCAGCAGGAAAAGAGTTGCAGAGAGAACAGACCCCTGAGGAACTCCGGCATCAATAGCCATAAGGTCAGAGGAGCAGCCGTCAACGACTACTCGGATCGACCGTTCACTGAGGAAGTCTGATATCCAGCTACAAAAACCAGCAGGGATGCCATAAGCAGGAAGCTTACTAAGTAGACTCGCGTGCCAGACCCTGTCAAAGGCCTTCGAGATATCAAGCGATACAGCAAGTGCTTCGCCGTGTCTCTCGATGGCTTCGCCCCAGCAGTGCGTGACATACACAAGAAGATCGCCAGTTGACCGTCCCCGGCGAAAGCCATATTGACGGTCACTGAGGAGATTATTGTCTTCAAGGTAGGTCAGCAACTTGCTGTTCAGTACCCTTTCCATAACTTTGCACAGAATGGAGGTAATGGCGATCGGACGGTAATGGGCAGGGTCTGCACGGTTGCCTTTTTTGGGCACTGGTTGCACATTTGCAAGCTTCCAGGATTTCGGCACCGTTCTTTTTACAAGAGAGAGGCGGAACAAGCGTGTCAATACAGGAGACAGTTCAGGCGCACACTGCCTCAGCACTCTCGCTGGAATGCCGTCAGGCCCGCTGGCCTTATTCACGTCTAGACTGGACAATACTCTCCGGACCTCTTTGGTGTGCACAGCGATCTCTGGCATCGAAGAGTCACAGTGAGGTATAGTAGGTGGTTGCTTGGAGCCAGCCTCCAGACGCGAGTTGCTAGCAAAGAGAGATGCGAATAAATTTGCTTTCTCACTCGCAGAGTGAGCCAGCGACCCATCAGGTTTCAGCATTGGAGGTAAAGTGGGACGACAGAAATTCGCTTCAACCGCTTTAGACAGGGACCAGAACTGTTTACTACCCGGAGGGTGCGATGCCAGCTTGGCCCCAATACGTCCAATATGGTCAAAACGTGCCCGACGCAGAACCCGCTTGCAGAACTTGGCGGCAGAATTAAAGGCTCTTTTCCTCGCGCGAACCCTACGTGCTCTTACTTTGCGGTCACGGGCCCCGACCCAGGCTTGGTAGGCAGACTCTTTTCGGGCATCAGCGTGGGCGCATTCTGCATTATACCAAGGGCGGGATTTGTGACCGAGCGGAATGTCGGAAAAAGGAATGAAATACTCCATTCCCTGCCGAATCACATCCGCAACCGCGTCGGCACAGCTCGAGGGGTCACTCGAGGAGAAGCACACATGCCGCCAAGGATAAGACGCAAAAAAGTGCCGCATCTCGTCCCAGTCTGCTGACTCGTATCGCCATACTCGCCTCGTGCCTCTAGGGCTCTGATCTGGAGGAGAGCAAGTCGATATGGATTTCACCAGACAGTGGTCAGACGTTCCCAGCGGGGCTGAGACCGACACCGAATGACTGTCCGGATCAGTTGTCAGGAGAAGGTCCAAACAGTTGGGTGTATGGCCGTCAACATCCGGTACCCGCGTTGCCACATTCACCAGCTGGGTTAGATCTAGCGATAGAGAAAACTTGCGCGCCTCTAACCCGGCATGGTCAGTTTTCCGGTACGGGTACAGCCACTCTTTATGATGGGCGTTAAAGTCCCCCAGAAAATTAAGCTTCGCTGTTGGGTACCTTTGCTGGGCCATATCAGCCGACTCCACGAGGCAATTAAAGAGCGCTGTCGTCTCCTGGTCACCGGCGTGCGATCGGTAGACGCCGATGTAGAGAGATTTCTCCACGCCAGTGTCCACAAGCAGCCATATGGCAGAAAATCCCGATTTTTCAAAGCAACGGAGACGACGACAACAAATGTCATCGCGGACGTACACACAGACCCCAGCTTGCTTCTTGAACTTGTGTTCAAGAGCGTAACCCGGGTAGTTGAGGTACGCCACGTCCGACGGGGTTGTTATCTTCGTCTCCGTTAGGAAAAACAGGTGCGGCTTCTCGGTCTCAAGGTGGTGGTGGACCGGATCGAGATTAGAGTGCAACCCCCTGATGTTAGTGAGGTGCACTTTTAGTGGGAGGAAGTGCAGCCGTTGTTTCACCTTATTCTTCATTTTTTTGCTCATTTTTGTGTTAGAGTTTGCTGGGGAAGAAGTCGAACTGTCGAGGCGCTGCTCAGTGAACCAAGTGGAACACTAGAGATAACCCAACCTATGGAGAACTCATTTGGAGACTGCGGGGACGCCCGAACCCCCCCGGATATGGCCACCGGGTCCTCCCATCCAGTCGCCAGCTGGCACGGTGGAGCATACCGGGATTTTTCGCGAGTTGGCGGGGCAGCCTTTGGCACGTGGCTGGCGTGCTACTTGGGCCCCCTACTGACTGCGGTCGGCCAACGGCTGGCACCGTGCTTCGGATCCCGCTACCCTCCAAAATGAGTTATCCGGCGAGTTTTTCCCAGAGACCAAGACCGGTTCTGAACAGCGCAACTGACATCCTCCTTCTCCCCCAAAGGCACTGGCAGTCCCACACACCGACGGAACACAGCAAGCTGTTTGGCGCCGGACTCCGGTGGGATGGTGGTCGCGAGCCAGGCGGCCCCTTGCGGAGCCTACCACCGCTTAAGTGGGATCGTTCAGCCGTACCACAGGCAAGCCTGTGGTGCCGTTGCCCGGGGTGGACCGCTAGGAGGTAGATCCCATACCCACCCCAAAATTTCTTAATTAAGAATGCCTATTTTTCATCTGACTATGTATAAAAATGAAATAAATCTTAAAATTCAGCTTATTGAATAGTATATTAATAACGCCTAACACAATCTTAAAAGAAACGCAGAGTTTTTTTTTTTATTTCTTTATGCTTATTCTGCGTCAAGGTTTTTATTACCATGTTTTGAACGCATGTCAACAACCCTTTTTTTACGACGTTCCTTTTTACACACTACTACTTGACTTTATTCATCTCTGTTTCCGAGTTGTATACATTATTTTTCGGTTCATTTAATCAGTAAGTATTTGATTTTATGATGATGATGATGATGAATCATGAAATATGTAATTGAGTTCGCACGACTGAAACGGATACTTGATATTTGACAGTTCCGCGATTGGTATCGTCGGCGCAGTCTGCACTCATAATAGTAGTCTATGGGTGCAGTTCTTAGTTGTTGCGTTTGCATTGTTCTTTACACCCAAAATAAAATTTTAAGTTACTTAGTTACTTTAGCATTTCATTGCTATAAAAAAAAAAATGGGTCCAGGGGTGACGGACTTGGGGACGTCCGTCACCACACATCAGGACCCGAGGTGGCGGCGCGTTGTGTTCCACTCGCGCCCCTCTTAGACGTCGGCACTAGCTGGGGGTTGCGGAAGTATCGTTGTTCCCGCGACCCCCAGCGTAGGTGTGAGATAGAACACCGGGGTGGTTTTTAGTCAGTAGGAGTCTGACAGACCCCTCCGCCACCCCAGGGCGGAGGACATCCAATGAGGATTTTCCACCCAGGAAAAAAAAAAAAAAGCTTTTCATTACTATACTCACAAAATCTTCAAAACCCTAAAGTCACATTACACCCGCTCCAACTTAAAATTGCACTTTAATCCTCCGTATAAAGCTTAAATCACACTCTTTACTTTTACTTTGAAACATTCTAATACCCCTAATTACGAGTAAACTGAGTAAATAGGGCAAAAACATTCGGACCGTCCCACTTCTGATGTCAAAGGCGATACGGTTAACCGTATTTCACCCGGGCAAAAGTAACACGGGGTCTAAATGACCAGGGAACTGCAGGTAAACGACACGCGGCCCACGGGACCTAGTAACCCGCTATCGTTCAAAGTTTATCGGTGGGTTAAGATCGGAGCGGAGAGCGGGTTGGAAAATTTAGCGGGAAAAAGCGGTTACGGTAATTAGTGGAGTTTGTTAAGTGCCAAAAATTATGTTTATTTTTCTTATTTTACCGCTGTTCTTTTCTTATGAATACATTGAGATACCCAAACAGTTGAATCGTTTATGTAAGAGACCAAGACTTGTCGTGTTTCATTGGCTCGGCGCTTTTTTGGTTCTGGCTTTCGGGAATTGCATTAATCGGAAATATTGTGGCGGGATTCCCAAAAGAAATAAAAAAGTGCCAAAAATGCGGCATCTGATCTAAACCAGACGGTAAAAACTGATTGGGTCCATCAGTATTTTTCACAAACAACCAAGTTGAATGGTATCTCCTTCATGTTTTTGATAACTAGCGGCTTAAAGCCTAGAGATATATTTTTTTAAGTTTAGTTCTGCTTGCAACACAAGTCACTGAATACACAAAAACCAGCCCAGTACGAGTCGGACTAAAAAACGGCATGAAAACCACGTTTTTTGTATGGAAGCCAACTTAAATATTTATTTTATTCTGTTTTTAGTATTTGCTGTTATAGCGGCAACAGAAATACATCATCTGTCAAAATTTCAACTGTCTAGCTATCACGGTTCATGAGATACAGTCTGGTGACAGACAGACAGACGGATCGAGGAGGTCTTAATAATAGGGTGCTTTTTTACCCTTTGGATACGGAACCCTAAAAAAACATATTTTTGTCTCAATAATCTTTAAAGTTGATAAGCCAGAACGGAGCCGTAAATTCCCAGATAATATAATACGAGCATACAGATGCCTCATCCCATACAAAGAAACCGTGCCGACGTAACTAGCGTTTTTCATCTGATTAATCTTGCTATTTTTGTAAGTACAACAATCGCGTTCGATCCTGTTTCACGGCAATAGATGGAGTTAGCAGCGACTTGCAAGTAAAAGGGTTTACTAGGTTCCTGAATATTTTTTCTTTAAATACAGTGAAGATTCGTTTTATAGTATTTTTTTGCACGTTTTTACAGTTTTTTTTCGCCAAAATGTGTTACAATGCAAATTTTAACAATCGAGTGGAATGCCTCAGAAATTTTAAAATGCGCCATCTATTGGCTTCAATTTTAAATGTTCCGTTCAAAATATCTTTGTAATGTGAATTAATTTTATTTTATTTTATTTTATTACTTTTAAGAAGGCTTACAGTCTAATTACAATTATTAAGAGCCGAATATTCCATAATTTTGTACTTAGGAGAGTTGATTAAACAAGAACAAGAAAAGGTATTTTGTTTTTTTTATGTCGCGCCATCTAGTGAGATTTATTTGAACCAAATTTTCTTTTTAAGCAATGAGACCTCGTGACTAAAGGTATTAAGGGATTGATTGAGCAAGCAAGTCTTAGATTTTGCACAATGACAATAGCCTTTACTTACCCTCTGATGGCCGATGGGGCAGAAAGGTTCTGGAGTGCCGACCGCGAACCGGAATACGTTGCGTTGGAAGGCCTCCCACTAGGTGGACTGATGACCTGGTGAAGGTTGCGGGGATCCGCTGGTTGTTTGGGGGAGGCCTATGTCCAGCAGTGAACGTCTTTCGGCTGATATGATGATGATGATGACCCTCCGATGTGTGCAATTACGTTTTTGGTCAATCGGAGATTCAAATCACACAAACCCGTGATATATAACCGAGGCGATTGATGAGTTAGTTATCTAGCTAATCAAGCTATTATAAATTACTTAAAAAAACCCGCTTCAGCTTATAACTCGTACCAATTGTAACTAACAGATGTTCGAAGTCAAGGGAAAATTATTTAGAAGTCCCTGCATTTAGACGGATTTTTTCTGTACCGCTATAAAAAGTGATAGAACGGAGCCGAACGTTTAATTCCTAAAGGGATCTAGGATAAATTCTCTACTAAGTAATTAGACCGCTGTTCTTTTGTTTTGGAGTTTCCTAGTGGAATAAAAGGAGTAAAATGTGGTATATTCTAGGAAAATTGTGTAATACGGTGGTATTTTTATAGCCAAATTAAAAAAAAGGATCAATTCTACAAGTATGTATGTAATATTGTTGGAATTGTATAGTATTCACATATGTTACTCTGTATGGGCTTCTAAACACGTGGCAAATTTCATCAGTGTATGTATGTATGTTTGTTACCGCATTTTTCAGAAACTATTTAAAGGATTGCGGTCATCCTCCATTTTTTTTGGATTAATATTTTCTCAGCTTAGGGAGAAGTATAAGTTTCATCAAAATCGGTTCAGCAGTTTTCAAGATATGAAACATACAACCGAACTCAATAGCGTCAAAAATAGCACGAATGTTTAAATTAAGTAATTATGGGTATTTTGTCAATTTAGGTACTTAAGGTACCTTAGGCTGACTTTGCTCACTTTTAGTGATAGGATACTAAAACTAAAAAGAGAGAATTTTTTTTTTTTTTTTCATAAAAAACAAACTGACTTAGCAAAACACAAAAAGGAGCAAAAATAACTTTTGTTTCGGAAGTCGGTGTTGCAAAACGATAAAAACAAGAGATATCAAAGACCACGAAAGGAAAAGAAAGTTATTTTTGCATTTTTTTAGTGTTTTGCTTTAGAAGACAGTTTATTTTGTGTGATCATCATCATTATCAGCCTGTCAATGTTCCCACTGCTGGGACACAGGCCTCCTCTGTGAGAGGGAATGGGCTATAATCCACCACGCGGGCCCAGTGCGGGTTGGTGGATGTCAAATGTCTTCGAATTTTTGGTTCTAGGACATGCCGGTTTCCTCACGATATTTTCCTTCACCGTTGTTGAGAGCAGTGGTGATGTAATAATTTACACAAAGTAAAGCGCCTGCCTGGGCTCGAACCCAGCACGACCTACAACTTGTAAGTCGCGGCCGATACCACTTGGACACCACTGCTCATTTCCCTGATTCCCTGTTTGGGCAGAGTGTTATTTTGTTTTCCATCTGGAATTTAGCAAAAGCAGCGTGGGGTCTGCATTTGTGGTCAGTTGATGGCAACAGACTCGCCTCCTAATACATATGGGACTTAAACATATCAGGTGAAAAGTGGGTGTACATATTATTATATGTGAACCTCTGCCTAAACCTTAGGGGAATGCTGGCGCAAAAAAGAATCATCAAAATCTGTTCATAAACGACGAAGTTACCCGCTAAAGCCCGGGTGACACGAGGCTAGTATTTTGAAGCTAGGATAGTAAGCTAGTAAGGGGTCACTAGCTTGGTTTCTAGCTTACCTACTAGCCTGGATTGTAACCAAGCTAGTGCTGTCTACATGAAGCTAGGAAATTTCAAGCTAGTCAAGTCAGTAGTGAGTTGTGCTTAACCTGATAACACGTATACGTAAAAATGAACAGTGTGCGTAAGAGAAAAGCAATTCTACTAAGAAAGTTAATTCGGAAGTTGTGTCAACATGCGCTAGATGAAATATTAGCTCTGCTAGAAGAAAAGCGTACTTGGACAAGACCCTGGATCTTAAGAAGACATAGTCATGGAGCATCTGCATTACTTTTAAAAGAACTGCGATCTGAGGATTCCGGCGAATTCAAGAGTATTTTGCGAATGACACCTAATATTTTTGACAATTTACTGAATCTAGTGGGACCACAAATACAAAAATTAAATACTAATATGAGAGAAGCCATACCGGCTAAAATAAAATTGGAAATAACTCTAGATTTTCTATCATCTGGTGTCAATTACAGGAAGTTAAGTCACATGTATCGTGTTTCAAGATCTACTATATCTAGATTTATACCAGAAGTTTGCAGTGAAATTTATAAGGCATTAAAGAAAGATATACAGGTATGTAGAATTTTATTTATTTCAAATTAAAGTAGGTACTTTTACGCTTACATAAATGGCGAGATTAAATTCTAAATTACAAAATGAGAAATCATAAATGACGACAAAATGTACGTTTACGCTACATAAATGGCGAGAAATGTATCAAGCATTTTGAAATGCTTGATAGATGGGATCTTCATCTTGCTCCAACTCTTGCTGTGGTGGCGGATGGATGATGGGTTCATCACGTTGCTCAGTCTGTTGTAGTTGTGATGGTGGATTAGTGTAGAGTGGACTTGCTGCAGAACTATTGTAAGAAAATGTGGTTGACATATTGGAGTCTGAAGAATTGATAGGTGACTGGTACGAAAATGTAGTATTTTCGAAGTTTAAATCATACATCCGACAGCGGGATAGTGTTGCGTTGATCTGATCCCTAGCTAAAATGGCCTGTCCGGGTGAAAGCTTTTTCAACTGACTTGCTACATATTTTGCAAATATCTCATGTTCATCCAGCTCTGGTTCCTGAAATTCTCGTGAACTGTTTAAATCCTCCTTAATCACCTTAATTTCATTTATCAATGAACTCACTTGCGAAACCTTCCGTTTCTTAAATTGCGGAATGTTACTTCCGGGGGAAATAAATTTAGAAGTTTTATCTTGAATAGACGACATTTCGCTTGCAGGTTGAGACATTTCAACTGTCTTTTCTGACAGATTTTCTGCTACGGGTGGTTCTAATGACTGACTGTTGCTTGCACTGTTGTCATCTTTATTATTGTTTGGAGAATCTTGATTGTTCTGAAAATAAAAAATTTGTTAAAAATATTGTTACAGATTCCAACTACAACTGAAGAATGGGCAGCTATAGAAAATGGTTTCAGAGTGAAATGGAACTTTCCAGCGTGTTATGGCGCCGTCGACGGGAAGCATGTTCAAATCATAGCTCCTGGCAACAGTGGAAGTTTGTTTTTTAATTACAAAAAAACATTCAGTATTGTTCTTATGGCTATTGTTGATTACGATTATAATTTCATTTATATTGACGTCGGCGCCTGTGGAATGGCATCTGATGGAAGTGTTTTTAGGAATTGCTCCATATATAATCAACTAGAAAATAACCTTATACCACAAGGCGGAGTAATTTTGGCGGATGCTGCATTCCCATTAAAATCGTATATTATGAAACCGTACCCAGGTGACAATTTAACACATGAAGAAAAAGTATACAACTACCGGCTAAGTAGAGCCAGAAGAACTGTAGAAAATGCCTTTGGCATATTGGCAAGCCGATTTCGTGTTTATCAAAGACCAATCGCAGTTGACGTAAAAACAGTAGACAAAATTGTACTAGCATCATGTGCTCTGCATAATTGGTTACGAAAAGAGCAAAAAAGCACTTATTGCATTAGTAGTGATGTCGACCAAGAAGACATTGAAGCGGGAAACATTATTCCCGGTTCATGGAGAATGGAAAATTTATGTTTACCCAGTATCAGTCGACAGGGAAGTAACCACTCTTCTCTGTCAGCTATCGAAAAAAGGGAGAAATTTAAGAGATATTTCAACAATGATGGAGCAGTACCATGGCAAGCAAGAATGATTCGTTAATTCAGACAAAACTACAAGAAAAATTAAAAATGCCGACGATTATTAATATTTCAATAAGTACTTTTAAGGTAAATAATTGTAAAGAGTAAATAATATTAAAATAACTTACCGAAGTTTTTCTCTTCATTGGCACCTTTTTTATGAAATTATGCATTTCCTCAAACCAAATAATTTTTGGCTTATAGACTTCTGCAGTTCCTGCTCCAGACCTCTCAGATTTTTCTATCTTTGTTAATTCTTGACAATATGTAGCTCTTAGATTTTTAATTTTATTTTTAATCTCTTTTATCGACATTTCTATTCCATCTTTATTTAGTATGTCGCGTATTTTTTCTAGTGACGAGTCTCGCATTTGCTTGTCCTTGTAAGATGGAATACTTGCATTCCACAAACATTCCTCTTCTCTGTACAATTGAACGAATTTTAAATTAATTTCGTCCGCTAATTTCGGCATTTTAACAAATTGCACGCACTCTCACCACGCTCTCCGACTGCACACTAGCTTAGGTTCGCTAGCTTCGCGGTTGACACGAAGCTAGTAACGAAGCCAGGATAGTAAAACGGGTGGTGGGGGGCGCCTACTAGCTTGAAAAATAGAACCCCAAGCTATTAAAACTATCCTGGCTTGAGGCACTAGCTTGCTAGCTTCCACACTAGCTTACTAGCTTGTAAACGAAGCTAGTTCCGTCTACACGAAGCTAGTGTCACTAGCTTACTAGCTTGGCAGCACTAGCTTGGCTCACTAGCTTGATTTACTAGCCTCGTGTCACCCGGGCTTTACACACATAAAAATATATATATATGTCTATACGGTCTAATTGAGAAACCTCCTTTTTTGAAGTCTGTTAAAAATGAGGTATTTGCCAAAGAGTAGTAGAATACGGCGGTACTTCTAATCATATTGACTCATGGGAAAGGCTTAGAGCCTTGTACACAGAAGTAAGTAATCAAAGTCAATAGTAGGATAGGCAATTACAGCCGAAATACATCCACTGCTGGATATAGACCACCCCCAGGGGTCGCCACATTGATCGATCCCGTCCGTCTCGCATCCAGCACATTCCCGCAACCTTAACCAGGTCATCGGTCCACCTAGTGGGAGGCCTTCCAACGGATCGTCTTCCGGTAGGATATGTATTATAAATTAAATATTCAAGGTGATCTCAAATTCCACAGCAAAAAGTATTCATTACAGCATAGTCTCGACGGCTTTATGTTCACCTTATATTTGGACTCATAAATAGAACGCATTTGTGTGACTGGTAAACGTCACCTGCAGCAATTTTCTTTCTATACCTACACGTAGTTACTTATAGTGCAACGACTCCTTTTGTTGTCAATTAGGCACAGGCATTAACCACCAAAGTTCGTGTACTGTGGTGGAATAGATCATCTAGCCAAAAGTACGCGGACTTGCTCAATTGCTCATTTGTCTATCACCCACTTTACTATTCACAGTGCAGACGGCGAACCGACCTGGGACGCGACGGCGACGCTAAGTACTTGGCTGATTAAAATTAATGAGTTCTGAGCTTCTTGGCTGGGTGCTACTTGTACAGACGTGACATAAAATTATTTCCTTTGAGTTAAGGTGGCAGTTTCCTCTGTGTTGGAGTTAGTCAGTAATCAAATTGTAGCGGCACCAGCGCCGCCACTTAAGAACTAATGACATGACGTCACACAAATCCTGCATCGCGCAAGTAAAGTTTTCGGCGCGATTAGAACACATACAACAGTCCGACAACAACCGTCGGGCAGTTGCCCGGACCAGACACAACACCCGTCTGGTCGGAGGATCCTCCCTTTTCTATGGAGGTTTGTGGGACTTTACACCCTGTTCCACCTACCCCCAAACTGGTGACCTCGAACATGAACGTCAGCGCAGCCTTCGTGCAGAACAACTTCGTCGTGACGTCAACATCACTTCCTCAAGCTTTCGAGCAGCGAGTCATACAGCCAGCCAGTACCCACGGCATCTACGGGGGTATCCTGACCACCAGCATGCAGCGGACGCGCATTCCTGGTCATCACCCTCAGCTTCTTTAATCACCGCTCCGACCCACTGGAGCCAGCAGCACTGTCCCGACTCACTGGGACACCACCATCACCGCTCCGAACCACTGGAGCCAGCAACACTATCCCGACTCACTGGGATATCATCACCCCGACCCACTGGGGCACAACCGCATACAGTTCCGACTCACCGCGAACTCTGCGACTTCCGGTTCCGACTCACGGGAACCAACCTTCCACTGGCCAGGCACGCATCACAAGATGTACGGACGACTCAACCTGCTATCGACCTCCGGTCTCCGGAGGGGAGTGATGTAGCGGCACCAGCGCCGCCACTTAAGAACTAATGACATGACGTCACACAAATCCTGCATCGCGCAA
The DNA here is from genome assembly GCA_948252205.1 of Orthosia incerta. Lineage (NCBI taxonomy): Eukaryota > Metazoa > Arthropoda > Insecta > Lepidoptera > Noctuidae > Orthosia > Orthosia incerta. The sequence goes on along the minus strand of OX411764.1, from coordinate 20,084,304 downwards.
GTAAAGTTTTCGGCGCGATTAGAACACATACAACAGTCCGACAACAACCGTCGGGCAGTTGCCCGGACCAGACACAACACCCGTCTGGTCGGAGGATCCTCCCTTTTCTATGGAGGTTTGTGGGACTTTACACCCTGTTCCGCATACTCCCAAAAAATCAATCCACCTAGCCTTTTTAACTATTTTGGTGTCAGCTAACAGTCTATCCAGTTTCAGCTAGAAACCAGTGTTTTACATAGAGCGACTGCCTATAAGATCTCCACAACCCAGTTACTGGGTAACACTAGGATACCACTTGGCAAGACTGGTATCTTAGCAACGATTGCAACACTGACTTATGCGTACTTGCTCATTCGTCTACAATTCACAGTCCAGCCGGTGAACGGGCCAACTTGACGGTAACGGTAAGTACTTGCTACTAGTTGGCAGATTAATATGATTGAGTTCTAGCGAGATACTCGTACCACTACTTGTACCTTTGATGTGCAGTTTTCTGTGGTGATTTCCGATTGCCTTTTGCAGGAATTGTTCTCGTTTAAATTCGGTTTAGGGTTTTTGGAGACATGTTATGGGGTCATGAGTTGAGTTTTTATGGTGAGAACCTGCCGTGCCTTTAAATCACGTGAAGCCGTTGGTCACGGCATTGACATTTAACCATCTTTGATAGTCGTTACGGGTAGTCAGAATTCCTTAAACTTTCATAAACCAATCCGTTTTCGTGAGTTTAGTCTTAACGTACATATAACACGGCCGTGACGCCTTCGAAAGACCCGCATCATTCTCCACTCGATAGGAAACTAATACTCTGAACTGATTCGCATTACAATCGCCTGTCATCGCGTTGATGGCAGTAATCCATTTAGTCACTTCGATGATGCCCGGGAATATGTGGCCTGTGGCTCTTGCTTGACAAACTGTCTGGTGTGGCAGATATTCGCCACCTATAGCATAACATTTATTAGTAATAGTCTATGTGATGGCTTGGGAAACCTTTAACATCAGCCTTGCGAGATTTTGCTATCGTAAACCGTAAAATCACAGAGGGCGCCACACTAGCAGAATCGAATATGTGCTTGCGATGCCATATACCACTAGTAAGTCTAAAAAACTCACCGTGTCGCGCGCACGCTGTTCTGATCGTCGAATTTGGTTTTCTTCCTAATTAAAAAATCATTTCCAATTCTGTTGCACATTATATCCGCAATAGCATACATATCAACAGTGTATGTTTGACTGGATATTTGGAATACTGGTGGCCACCAAGATGATAAGTGCATCGCATGGAGCACCTACTGTGCACATGCGATGCACTGGCTGGTAAGCGAATGAGTCTCCTTGGGGTTGGATACCCAAAACCAGAAGATTATAGGCTCATATCTCTTAGTCTCGTTGTAAAACTCATGAAAACGGTTTTCAACGAGAATGAGGCGGAGTAAGTTATCTAGGGGACCACAAAAGATCCCAATGGGTCGAAGTGTCCGAGGTATTTCTCGGCCCCTCCACAAGATAAGATAAGATGATAAGAACAACGGGAATCTTCTAGCATCTGGAGCGACTGACCCTGAAGCAGCCTCGGTAAGCGATTTGCAATTTTCTCCAACGAGAAAATGAAAATATTCTCGTCGAATGGTCCGCAATGTCTTTCCTATAGGCGTCATATAGACGAAGTTGGACTTGCACGCCTCCACGTGACAAGTCGTAATAGGTTCTCATCCCGCACCTAGGAGCACAGCTATTTACACGCCTGCCACTACACGATGGTGATGCTCAAAGTACTAAAATGTTAACGATTGATCACATGACATTTCGATAACACTTGGCATTCCCCTACATAACATTTAAATCATTTACTTTTCATAATCATTTTTTTTTCTTATGTGTCTATAGCCCACCTTTCAATTCACAGGTCACAGCGCAGCCGGCGATCGGACCAACCTGCTACGGAACGACGGGCGACGCTAAGTACTTGCCAAATTAATATGAATGAGATCTAAGCGGGATACCACTACTTATACCTACGTGACATGAAATGATTTCCTTTGATGTGCATCTTTAGGAGGCGGTTTCCGATACCTTTTGCAGGAGTTGGTCTCGTTTAAACTTGGTTAAGGGTTGGTTTACAAGTCGAAAAAAGTAAAGTCCAGTTTATCCAACTATATTTGAGATTGGTTCGCAGGTTTAAGCAGAAGCTATGATGGCTGATGAGTAATTTGAGTCAAAAACTCCTCAGCAGCAATCGGTTGATCTTTTCGTTCGGTGTCTTTTGTGTAAATGTAAAAAATATTATTTAAAAAATACAGAATAAAATCATGCTGTGCAGTCGGAGGATACATCTGGTTTTGGCATCCTCCGACTGCACAGCATGATTTTCTTCTTGTTTACATCTTTTTAGTTCGCTTTTTAAGTAATCGGGCTTTTTGTATTTTTTATAAGTTTTTTATTTATAACTTTTTAGTAATTTTTTTTAGAATTAGGTATATTTAAACATTTAAGTATCATATTATATTTTTGAAATCGCCTCTAAAAATTCTTTATTATGATACTTCATAAGATGGCTTTGGAAAAAAAAACAGGCCCCCAAAATATGGCGCCCAAAATCCGCCATTTTTCAATTTTCCAATTTTAATGTAGCCAGTGACACTCGCAGGGTTAAGAGGAATCGATTGATGTAAGAATCATCAAAATCGGCCAACGAGTTTGGTCTCTGGAACGCATACATCCATACATACATACCTACATACATACATACATAGACTGATAAACACATTACCCTCCTTCGGCAGTCGGGTAAATTAATCGGTCCAAACTGTTCCAGTTACTTTTAGTCTGTAAGTAGGTACTATTATACAATATGTCGAGGTGACCCTATGGCTAAAACCTCCGGCAAGTACCAATGTGACTTTTCCAATTCATGTTTAAGTCTTTTCCACTTCTTCTTCCTTTTTTTTCTTTTTACCCGGCTTCAAGGAAAGGGTTATGTTTTTCGCGCGTATCTTGTATTTATATATGTAATATCCTTTATTACCTCGTAGCTTTCACACCACTAGACGGATTCATATAATTAAGTCGTTAATTTTGGGCGCCATATTGTCCGGATCCCATTTTTTCTTCCAAACTCATCGAATGGGGTATCTGGTAAATGAAGGGGTAATTGCAAAATGAAGAGGTGATTACAAAAATATATACCATTTATATGTTTGAAAATAATTCGAAATAAAAATGATAACTAAAAAGATGCAAATAAAAAAAAAAGCCCGACTGCTTAGTAAGCGATCTAAAAAGCTATAAACAAGAAAAAACATGCTGTGCAGTCGGAGGATATATGTTTGCGAGCTGGCTGAACCCTTGATCCTCCGACTTCTTAAGCAGTCGGGTTTTTGATTTTTCTTTTTTTTTCTTTTTTAACTTGGACATCGTTGACAACAGTGAAGGCAAACATCGTGCCTCGTGAAGAAATCTGGACTTACGAGATAATTTGTTATAAGTTGATGCTACATTGGTGTAGTTGCTGTAAGGTTCGAGGATAAACGAATAAATAAAATTATTTCCTTCTTTTTCAATTCTTCGGTCACTGCCCCAGTTAGAACCTAAATTCCTAATGCAACGTCACTTTCTCCAAAGCAGGCCAGCTAGCTCCCTGGCGTCATCGAGGTGACTAAATGGATTACTGCCGTCAATGAGATGGCAAGCGCGTGTAATACGAATGATCTCAGAGTATTAGTATCAAATCGAGCAGATTGTGCTGCGAGGCTTAGTCTTTTGGGAGGCTCAAAAGGCCTTATTTATAATTGCCTAAAATATACTTGTAGCTAAGTAATAACCACTTTACTGGTCGATCTTCAAGTTTAAGCAATGCTTGCCGATTGAGTCTTTGTCACTTGTTACGGTAGTCTAGAAGCTATAAAATCTTTCTTTTCTTTTACGTGTGAGGATGTGGCCACCTCTGGTGTCAGAGTTAATTACGCCGCCTCTGGAAACCCCACAGACCTCTGAATTGAATATTCCAGACTTCCTCACGATGTTCAGTAAGTCCAGGTTTCCTCACGATGTTTTCCTTCACCGTTGCCTGTGATGTCCAAGATAAGCTTAGAAAATACATGAATTTGAAAAACATATTGGTACTTGCCCGGATTTGAACTCACGACCTCAAACACGAGAGGCAAGGCCTTAGCCACTGGACCGTCACCACACTTAGCTACAAAATCTGACACCAGTCTTGCCAAGGGGTGGCGTATCGGTTTAACCAGTTACTGGGTTCTCCACAAAAATATGTAAATGTGAGACATGAAAATGTGTAGGTATGTTGAATGTCTATGTATAATCCAGTTGAATCCGGATAGACTGGGAGCCGCCCAAGCATAATTGTGCAAACGCTAGGTAGATATATGGGTGCTACTTTGACCTGAACGTGGTCCTCCTGGACACAATTGATAGGCTCCTAAACAACTGCATCCGGCACCTGCACCTGAGGAAATATGACCATGTGTCCAACTGCAAATCTGAACTCAAATGCATGCCCATTAGCCAGAAGCGAAATTTGCGCGCTTTGACCACGCTTTTCTCCCTACTCAACTCTCCCAATCTTTCTTCTTATCTCACACCTCACTTTCAATATCAATGTACACGCGCTAGGAATCTGCGTTCGTCTAACAATCTTCTCTTGCTTTGTCCTTCTCATACTTCTGATTTTAGTCATTCTTCCTTTCGTATTCAGTCCATTCTTCTCTGGAATGAGCTTCCTCTCGATATCAGGACGGCCTCCAATCAATATGCATTTAAGCGGAAGTTACGGCATTATTTTCTACACAAATAGCAGATTCGTCTCAATCACCTTTCTATTTACTATCTAATACATTTTATATACTATATATATTTATTATAGGAAATATATATGTATGTTTATTTTAACTATATTTGTATACATAAAATATATTCTTTAATTTTACTTTAATAATTATTTCTATTTTTTATGCACCTGCCTTGTTATCTCTCCACCACTCTTTGTTGACTGGTAGAGAATGCCCCAGGCATTAAGTCCGCCTATATACCTGTGTATTGCATGAAGTTAATAAATAAATAAGTACCCAAAACAGTAAAGCCAACACTTACTTTACTACACCTCAATGCAACCGCTAACTAACTATATAAATATTCAGGTTGATATTGTTGAAGATACTAAGGCGCTGTCTCCAACAAACTTTCAAACTATTCGCGAGAGAAGCCGCGGGCAGATGCCAGCCATAACTTGGGCGAAGGAAACAAGCGTGGATCTGTTAAGATGCGGTGACTACACGGGCAATTTTTTCGGCAATTATTGTCTGGCAACAGTCTCTGTGTAAGTGTATTGCTTAATTGGCAGTGGGGCAGAAAGGTTCTGGAGTAGCGACCGCGAACTGGAAGATGTTATGTTGAAAGACCTCCCACTAGGTGGACCGATGACCTGGCGAAGGTCTCGGGGATCCGCTGGATGCGAGACGCACGGGACCGACTAATGTGGCGACGCTTGGGGGTGGTCTATGTTAGCTATGATAGTACAACTAGAACTAAAATTATATAAGAGTCGTAGCAGGTGGCGTCCAGTAACTTCTACCTCCATAATAAAAAAGGATTGTGTTTATGTGTGTGACTAAAATGCCGTTCATTTTTGTAATTTCAACACTATCTTGGAGTATATTAGTCGTAAATTACTCAAGTAATTACCAAGAATTGTATAATTTATTGGCCAGTTAATATTGCTTATGTAAATTGTGCCCACTTTAATAAGTTGCACCTTACTGGTTTTTGATTAAGGCATCCTTTGCAACAATAAATTGCTACTTATCAGATACAGCATAGCAGGAAATTGTTTAATGTTATCATGGCGACATATTCCCAGAAATAAGCTATTTTAGTTGCCCGTGTGAGTGCACCTTTAGGGGAGAAAGTTGGCGTTTCCTTACTTAACAAATTATCTTGAGGAAGTAATTAGCTTGGTCAATGGGGTGACTATTGGGAACTTTGTGGCCCTATTACGGATTACTGTGTCAATCTATCCAGAGTGAGGGTTTTCAAAGCTACCAAAAATGTGGTGTAATAATATTGTTTCTTGTAAAGGGACAAATATTTTCTTTATAATTGGCAAATTACAAGCTGACATATATTTTCTATGAAACGAAGGATAGATTATGTGAAGCATGATTTGTCTAGAAAGGGGTTGAATACTGAGATGATGAATAAAAGGGAAGTATATAATCATGTTGCTGACTCCAAATAAATTGAGATTAGGGCAAGAGAATGATGACAATATTTTTAAGAAACTATTGAGTTAATGTTTTGTTTCAAATATCTACCTACCAAAAATACGGTCCCACACTCACAATCATCTATACTATAATTAATATTATAAAGAGGAAATATTTTTTTGTTTGTTTGTACCGAATAGGCTCCGAAACTACTGAACCTATTTAAAAAAATCACCAACAGAAAGCTATATTATTCTTGAGTGACATGGGTTTTTTTAATCCCGAAAACGGGTCCTGTGCGGTGGACCACGGGAGCGAAGCCGCGGGGACACACACACACACACACATCACACACACACATCATGCACACACATCATGCACATCTCTAGCGGAAAACTAACCTTATCGACTACGTGGACTAACTCACTTGTTGGTGAGTCTGGGCGCACGGTTGGCGCAGTGGTTAAGCGATTGACTGCTGCGCTGCGTGTCGCGGGTTCGATTCCCGCACGGAACAAATATTTGTATGACCTATAGATAGTTGTTCCGGCTCTGGGTGTTGTGTATGTGAGTTTATATGTTTGTAAACGCACCCACAATACCGGAAGAAATTCCTAGTGTGGGGCAACGTTTTAAAAAAAAAAAAAAAGTCTTTGAAGTTTGGGTTCTTAAAATTCTCAGTTTTCTCATGAACTTTCGTCGTTCCCGCTGCATTTTAAAGTAAGTAAATTGCAGCAAGAGAGTTCGCTACTCTTTTCCTATCTTTTATTAACAACTTCCAAGTAAGTAGGTAAAATTAACCTAGTCAATACGAGTGTCCAGTGCAACGTGTCATGTCTGTGTTATTTCCAAGAAACATTCACAGTCGCGTTTTAATTAAATATAACTTCTTGCCAGGGTATTATTACTCGTCGAGTTCTTTTAAAATTGTACTTACTTTTAGTAGCACACTTACTTACTAGGTGGGTAATAAATTTGATATAGGGCTGGAACAATTTTTTAGCATTTCTTTTCTAGATATTCATCAGTCTTGCTAAGGGGTTGTGTTACCCAGTAACTTGGTCGTGGAGGTCATAGAGGAGGTCGTCTGATAAGCTAACGCTGTGTATTCCGCAATTAGAATTAACTAATTAACGTCAGTTTAAAACTTGGAACGTTGACTAAGGTACCAGAAGTATAGCTGTCAAAGTTTGGTACGTACCTACTACGGGCGTGAAAAACAAGTTTACATTGAAATCATATTTAATACCTTAAAGCACCGACATTCATTGACCCGTAACTCATATTTGCCATTACTAATCTGAGGTATCGGAAAATATTCACAACAATAATATAATTAGGAAAAAACCCGCCCACACACAACACAAACAGTGGAATTTGACATATCGAAGATCTTACAGTACACCAGCGCCTCTAGCGGCGAAATTTATACGCGGTAGCCCCCATTAGGCATTCAGCTGCGTCTCGTTAGAGTAAAAGCCGACAACCCCTAAAACAAAGTTGGAAGATGAACAATGATTGTTGGTTTCTTCATATATGAATATATAACCTCATCATCAGGGGAGCAGTGGTGGCCCAGTGGTAACGGCCCCGACTTACGTGTTGTAGGTCGTGGATTTGAACCCAGGCAGGCGCATTACTTTATGTAAGTCATTTCTTCACCACTGCTCTAAGAACGGTGAAGGAAAACATCGTGAGGAAACCGGCATGTCGTAGAACCAAAAATTCGAAGATATGTAACATCCACCAACCCGCACTGGGCCCGCGTGCTGGATCATGGTCTATACCCTAGGCCTGTGTCCCAGCAGTGGGAACATTAACAGGATGATGATGATAATGAACCTCATCATCATCATTTCAGCGGAAAGACGTACACTGCGATGTTTGGGGAGGCATAAGCCTCCCCAAACATCGTCACACTGATCGGTTCTGTGCGTCTAACATCAACCCGATTTTCGCAGCCCTAACCAGGTCATGTATCCACCTAGAGAAAGAGATAACATAATTGCCAGTAAATAAACGTAGTAATACTTGCTTGATTTTAATCCCAACTAATACTTTACTTTCTGTAGTCTCACTTCCTCTATGATCAATAAACTTTTCTACCATCTTTCCGGCTATCAAAGGAAAAAATCTGAGATGTTACGAGCTCTGTCGCAAGCTTGTATCTTTGGATAAGTGCCAAGAGTTCGCGCTAATGACTGATATTTCGTTAAGTATCTTGACTTACACTGTAGCAAAATATTTACCTCTTCTGCTACAGATATACAGGGCCCTTGCGAATTAATTTGCGATGGGTACTAAAGCGAATTTAACTTGTTTTCTACGAGTATCTTGTGATCACATTTCTAAGCTTTATTCTTTAGGTTACGAATTTTAATATAATGGCGGCTCCATTAATAATATATCATTAATACTTATTTAGCAGCAGTGGTGGTCCAATGGTAACTAACGGCCTCGCTTACGTTCGGCGTTTGAACCCCAGCAGGCGCTTTACTTTGTGTAAATTATTTCATTACCACTGCTCTAAAAAAATATCGTGTGGCAACTTCAACGGTCCTAGAACCAATAATACGTAGACATGGGACTTCCATCAACCCGAACTGGGCCCGCGTGGTGGACTCACAGAGAGGAGGCCTGTGTCCCAGCGGTGGAAACATTAATAGGCTGATGATGATGAATCCTTATTCTATGTTTAAGCATAATATAATAATGTCCAGTTTTTTACATCATTATGTAAAAACCATCAATAATAAGTGCATCCAAAAATCAATAATGAGCTCATGTTAAATGTTTATTTTTTGTTATTGTTATACAAACTTAACATCTCAAAACTGCCAACTTTTGTATGTACACAGTATCTATAATCTGCCAATTCGGTATTGTATGACGAACAGTCAATTTAACCTCGTGTTGGCGACTAGCTCTGGGTTGGTTTTTCATGCGAGTAAGCTTAAATTATTTCAGTACTGAAAGTTTCCTTTATAGGATACTTTATGACGTCATTTAGAGGTCAAGTAAAAGTCAAGATAATAAAAAAAAAAAAATTGAAAATAAATACGTAAATTTTTAAGACCTAAAAATAGAAAAATACGGCTTCATCATCATCTGCCTAGCCTTTTCCCAACTAATTTGGGGTCGGCTTCCAGTCTTACCGGATTCAGCTAAGTACCAGTGTTTTACATGGAGCGACTGCCTATCTGACCTCCACAACCCAGTAACTGGGTAACACGGTACCTCTTGGCAACACTGGTGTCAGATCTCAAGCTTCTGACTACCCGTAACGACTGCCAAAGATCTTCAAATGACAGCCGGGACCAACGGCTTAACGTGCTTTCCGAGGCACGGAGGAAACTCGGTATGTTGAAATGGTCACCCACCCACGGACCGACCTTGTCAAGCGTTGCTTAACCTTGATGATCGACCCGTGCGGCTGTTATTATTTAGCCACGAGCTCCTTACAAACCTAAAATATCGAAATGGTTTTGGAATTGGCATCGGTTAATTTTTACTTTAAAAACCGAAACTTTTACCCAACAACGACGTTGAGATCGGCAACTATAACCAGATGTAGATGTTTAAAGGAACGCCTGCCCATGTGACCTCCACAACCAATTTACTGTGTAACACTATATATCTTGGCAAGACTGGAAGTTTGGCTTCAAATGCCAGCTGGGAGCAATAGTCGTGCTATCCGAGGCACTATAGGGTATCAGTATATAATGGATCATTGTCAGCAGTGTTGGCCCAGAGGTAACGGCCCCGACTTACGTGTCGTACAGGTCGTGAGTTCGAACCCAGGCAGGCGCTTTACTTTATGTAATTATTTCATCACCACTGCTCTTAAAACGGTGAAGGAAAATATCGTGAGGAAACCGGAACCAAAAATTCGAAGACGTGACATTCACCATTCTGCACTGGGCCCGCGTGGTGGATTATTGCCCATTACTTCTCTCACAGAGAGGATGCCTGTGTCCAAGCAATTGGAACATTATAAGACTGATGATGATATAATGGATCGGCACCGATCCACGGAGCAACCTTAGCAAGCGTTGCAAAACCTTAAAGATCGAGTCGTGCGGTTGTTATTTCTACAACTAGCCAAAGTACATCAAGAACAAACAACAATAATTATAAACAAAAACACAACAGGAAAATTGCACCGACTAACTTTTCCTACCAGAAACATACTAACAAGATCCTGTAAGCACACTGCCTGCGTAGCCAATCAGAAACTTTAGCTCATTAGCCACTTATCTTTTATCTTTAGCGTTAATTAGAAGAGTCCACAACTGTTGGGCTTGCTTCCTGTGTACTTTTACTTGTTAGTAACGGGCCTTATTGCGTTTATCATGCGTTTAGAGGTCCGTGATGAAGAAAATTCCCTCTTTTCTGCGAAATACTCGACTGTAATTTGAGCATATAGACTCTTTGAGACACATTTGATTAATTTTATTCGAAGACATTGATGTTCAGATCCTTCGTTAAAAGGAATTAACTCTTGTAAAAATTACATTCTTCTAGATCCTGCGGTTTAGGCTGTGCGTTATCTGCAAGCGAATGAATGTAAGATTTTATTTAAGTAAATTCATCGTTAGATTGCATCGCTCAACGTCAATCAAGGAGGCGAATTATCTCAAGGTGATCGATGACCACCTCCACCAGAATTCGCTGATAGTTTTATGCCTAGCCTATGTTCAGAAGGTGACGTGTTTCGGTTGAGTTTTATCTGACGAGTTAAGACCAACTTAGCAGTAGTTAAATTATAACAGCTCCTACCAAAACACATGAAACAAAATGATAGTTGAATAAAATTCATCCCTCTACCTTTCCGTATTTATTCAGCACACACAACTTGAAAACGGACGTAATTAAAAATGTTCACCGCACGCCTTACCCATATAGAATAGATACGTACAGAAGGTCGGTTCCATACAACTAGCGAAAACGCACGCACACATAGACACGCTTCACGTACAGCGAGTGCAAGCGCACTCGCGACCGGCATTAGTTTGAGATCCCCGTACTTACGCGTCTATGTGTGCATGTGAATGTTTTCGCTCGTTGCATGGAGTCTGCCTTCTGTGCCTATCTGTTATATGCTTCAGCTCTTTGAAGCGAAGATTTTATTTCCGTGTAGGTCAAAGGTGTAATGTAATATGATTAAAGTTGGATACGGATACCCTCGTTTTATAATGTTTAATTAAAAGTTGATATAATTTTTTAATAACAACGTTGCTGTATATTTTTTTAACTTTTCGTTTAGAACGAGTTTTCAGATATAAAATTCATCCTTTAACATTTAAAATTTTCAACCTATTGTTTTATCTATCATAATCATTGGCTGACACAAGGTGGTATAAGACTGATACAAACTTTTGCAGAGCAGCGGCACAGTACAGGGTAAATAAAAAAATCTTTATCATTCGCTTATCCTTACCCCAGTTTATTAGAGTCGGCGAAACATTTTATTCTTCTCCCACAAGTACTTTTTTATTATATTTCATCTTATTTAGCCCATTTTTTTAGCCACATCATCCACACTCACTGTTTTTGTTGATAATTTACCAATGTTTGCAATATTTGTAAGTATGGGAGAACCATGTTCCTATTTATTATATGGATGAATTTACCCGTTAGTGCTTGTATAACTTTATACCTATTATACCTTTACGTAGTATAGTAGTGTTATAACTAGGTGCATCGTCCTCACGTATATCAACTATCAGTCAAGGAGGAGAAACAAAAGAAGATAGATGAACTGTATCAAAGTCAAAGGCAAATAACTACCGGCCGATCGACCTCCTTTTTTGAAATCGGTTAAAAATACCTATAATAACTCAATTTACACATTCGTGTTGTTTGTTGCTAAGGAATTTGGTTGTATGCTCCATATCTTGTAAAATGCAGGACCGATTTTGATGAAACTTGCACTGTTCCCTAAGTTGTGATTTACTTAAACCAAAACAAAAACAGAATTGTCACAATCCGATAAGTAGTTTTGGACAAGCATACATACAAACATACAATCACTTATGACACGTGTTTAGATGCCCACATAGAATAACATATGTGAATATTGTGCAGTCCCAAAAATATTACATACATAAGTGTCGAATCGATTACCTCTTTTTTTTTGAATTCGGCAAAAAATAAGTATAATTTGAAACAAAATTACTGCAGATTTTTGGTGTGGGATCTCGTACTAAAAGGAGGCGAAAACCTAAAGGTAGGCTTCGTTGATAGCAATTCTAGTAAACAGTACTTCTAATTATATAATGTTGCAAGCATTTGTGATAATTTAATTTCTATTTCTAACATACTACAGTCAATACCATAACTAGCATTAAAATATATCAAACAGCGTGATGATGGCAATGGAACATTTCCTCGAAACTGTAATAACATACAAAACTTATAATAATGTATCCAAGAATTTTGGGCTTATATTGCTGAAGGATAACCTATTCCTGCCACAGAATAAGTATATTTCTAAGAATTTCTCTTAGATATTGAAACTGACGGAGATTTCGGTAATCTACAACCTTGGCTTAGAGAGATTTCTGAAAGCTTTTGACACCTTACACGTGCAAGTGAAAACTAATCGATATTGCTTACAGAATAAGAAAGCTGAAGTTTCATGGACCGGCCATATTAAACTTATGACCGTTAGAGTAGACGTTTTCTTGAGCTCTCCACAAAGTGCCATCTTATTAAAAATAACGATCGTCAAAACAAAACTACAAAAGTAAAATTTTAAATTTTAAATACGGCACATTTTTATTTCATGCTACATAATTTATCTAGTTGTAGACACGCTTCGATCGACAAACTATTGAACACGTAATTATGACACAATATCTTGCGAAAACACCCCGATTCAAACGGTAAAACGCCCATAACTTTAGTACGACTGAACCGATTTTCATCAAACCACCATATTTATCTGCAAATAAATCTATGATTTTGACTTTGACACTTTCGATAAAGTCACCATTCAAACAAAAAAAAACGTTCATCCGTTTAAAGAAAGAAAAAAAAAGTATTTATTTGTGACCCGCACAGGAGACACGAGAAATCAGCTTAAAATTAAAAATAAAAACCCCGTGCGAGACCAAAAAGGCTCCTATCTCAGCATGTGCAGCGATATCCATAAAAGGAAATAACGCTGCGCTGATATTCTGATAAGGCCAACTGTTGATGCCACGGACACACGGAAACGGAAAATACTTAAATAATACAATAAAATGGAATATATAAATAGCAAACAAAATAGAATAAACACAGAAGGTGGTTCACAGTATGCGAAAGTATTATACAAATATGAAACATATTAAATGTAGGTAGACCTATGTAGACCGACGTCCGCGATCGCGATGCTCAATAATTATTTGTAGAAACCATAGACAAACAATAGAGCGCGCGGACCAAAGAGTAATTTATTAAATACGGAAGAAATCTATGGTCGGCTGTCAAAAGAAAAATGATGCTATGAAATAGTGTAAATAAATAAGTGTAAATAAACATGGCGAAAAGAATACATAGAATAGTATTATGCTAGTATTAGATAAAACAGAGTGGTGTGAATGTTATTATGCGGTGTGGTGTTCGCAAGAAAGTTCAAAACAAAGAAAATGGATTAATGGCAGTAATACTAACTGCGTGCAAACCCCGGGTAAGCTTATCTTCCGGATTCCTTTTGCTTAAGTAATAAGTACTGCTTGAATTTAGTACTAAATGTTCCAATCGTTTTTATAGCACCAAACGGTGGAGGAAGATCATTACAGATACGAGAGGCAGCGAATTTGAAATTTTAGGAGCTATGATGCCACAGACAGATACACAAACACACAGGTACACACGTCAAACTTAAAACACCTCTCTTTTCCGATGGGGGTTAAAATGTGAGGGATAGTTCAGAGGCTCATTCCATAAGCGATGGCAATGGTTGAAATGCCAAAGTGTATAGGACTGGTCACATGATATTTTGAAAGCGCTTGGCAATCCCATCCAGCTTTGACTTGTCGGTCTTCTACAGACTGTACTTCGGTGAGTGTGCTCAAGAACTCCACGACCTCATCCCACCAGCCCCCTTCTACCATCGGACATCTAAACGCACTGTAAGTTATCATCCTTACCTTGTTGCCATTCCACCAATTCGAACCAAGCGCTTCCAAACATCCTGCTGCCTGCCTGCTACCTGCGTCTGTGTTTCCGAACGCATTCAACCCGAATCTCTTCAAAGTTAGAGTAAACAGGCTTCTTCTGGGTAAGCTCACTCCATCGTCGACTCTGTCTCTGTCACCAATGACATAGACTAGAGTCAAGAGCAAACTCATTACAAATAAATAAAAAAAAATGACTTTTCGACAATCGTTTACACGGAGAGTATGTCAATTTTCGAGATTAACAAATTTTAATGTCATTGCATCTATTAGCGACATCTGGTGTCAATGTGCCAAACACATGATCGATTAGGTGTGTCACTAGTCGATTGCTTTGTCACTTTGGTACTAGATGGCGTTGATATATGAAAGGCATTGATAAATGTTCATAATAAAATATATAATCTATTTGTGCGTATCAAAACATATAAACAATCAAATCAATCTGCCTAGCCTTTGCCCAACTATATTGGAGTCGGCTTCCAGTCTTACCGGATTCGGCTGGGTACCAGTATGTTACATGGAGCGACTGCCTATCTGACCTCCACAACCCAGAAACTGGGTAACACGGTACCCCTTGGCAAGACTGGTGTCAGATCTCAAGCTTCTGACTACCCGTAACGACTGTCAAAGATCTTCCAAATGACAGCCGGGACCAACGGCTTAACGTGCTTTCCGAGGGACGTTTCGATAGAGTATGGCAATGCAAATTTTTTGACAATCGTTATCGACGCTATAGTAATCGGCCTTCTAGAGTGGAGATCGCAAATAGGGCAACATGGGGATTTAGTTTAGAACGATCTTTTTTGCAGGGTAACAGATCCATTAAAGTAACGAGGATGCAGGGACACTGTCTCGAACTTACTGTATAGCTACGAAGGGATGAAGTGTGCATGATAAAAGTAACCGAGGATGCAGAGACACTGTCTCGTTCTTACTGTATAGCTACGAAGGGATGAAGTGTGCATGATAAAAGTAACCGAGGATGCAGGGACACTGTCTCGAACTTACTGTCTAGCTACGAAGGGATGAAGTGTGCATGATAAAAGTAACCGAGGATGCAGGGACACTGTCTCGAACTTACTGTATAGCTACGAAGGGATGAAGTGTGTATGATAAAAGTAACCGAGGATGCAGGGACACTGTCTCGAACTTACTGTATAGCTACGAAGGGATGAAGTGTGCATGATAAAAGTAACCGAGGATGCAGGGACACTGTCTCGAACTTACTGTATAGCTACGAAGGGATGAAGTGTGCATGATAAAAGTAACCGAGGATGCAGGGACACTGTCTCGAACTTACTGTATAGCTACGAAGGGATGAAGTGTGCATGATAAAAGTAACCGAGGATGCAGGGACACTGTCTCGAACTTACTTTATAGCTACGAAGGGATGAAGTGTGCATGATAAAAGTAACCGAGGATGCAGGGACACTGTCTCGAACTTACTGTATAGCTACGAAGGGATGAAGTGTGCATGATAAAAGTAACCGAGGATGCAGGGACACTGTCTCGAACTTACTGTATAGCTACGAAGGGATGAAGTGTGCATGATAAAAGTAACCGAGGATGCAGGGACACTGTCTCGAACTTACTGTATAGCTACGAAGGGATGAAGTGTGCATGATAAAAGTAACCGAGGATGCAGGGACACTGTCTCGAACTTACTGTATAGCTACGAAGGGATGAAGTGTGCATGATAAAAGTAACCGAGGATGCAGGGACACTGTCTCGAACTTACTGTATAGCTACGAAGGGATGAAGTGTGCATGATAAAAGTAACCGAGGATGCAGGGAGACTGTCTCGAACTTACTGTATAGCTACGAAGGGATGAAGTGTGCATGATAAAAGTAACCGAGGATGCAGGGACACTGTCTCGAACTTACTGTACAGCTACGAAGGGATGAAGTGTGCATGATAAAAGTAACCGAGGATGCAGGGACACTGTCTCGAACTTACTGTATAGCTACGAAGGGATGAAGTGTGCATGATAAAAGTAACCGAGGATGCAGGGACACTGTCTCGAACTTACTGTACAGCTACGAAGGGATGCAGTGTGCATGATAAAAGTAACCGAGGATGCAGGGACACTGTCTCGAACTTACTGTATAGCTACGAAGGGATGAAGTGTGCATGATAACATATCCCATGTTAACTACGCGGTTCATTTGTTTTCCAGCCAAGCATCCGTGCATAGCGTGGATCGTAGTGGGCGTTTGCTCTTAATTTACTGTCTGTTTTACGTAAGTAAAAGGTAAGGATGGCAAGGTATACTTTTTAATTTAGGAATTTTATTAAATATTCAAAATGATTTATTTATATTTTGTTACATTAATATTTTTTTTTTATGTCTATGATCATGAATCAGCCTATAATGTCCCCACTGCTGGAACACAGGCCTCCTCTTTGGGAGAGGGACTGGGCAGGAAACCCGCGCGCGCCTTGTGGGGCTTGGTGTTCAAAGGTTATGATTTTTATAGTTCTAGGATATGGCTAAGCCAGTTTCCTAAAGATGTTTTCCTTCACGGACTTGAGAGCAGTAGTGATGAAATAAATTACAAAAATTAAAGCATCTAGCCGAGTTTGAACTCATGATCTACCTCGTAAGTCAGGTCCTTTACCTCTAGGACATTACTACTTCGCCAGGTATTAAATATTATTAAACTATAATTGGCCTACAAATTACTGATGGCAGTAAACTTCAGCTTGTATCGTCCCACCCCCAAAATGTCATCCATGAATTCCGGCCGTTTCGGTTCAGGGCTAGTGTGGACAATTGGTCACAAATTTTGTGTTAAAAGAGTAAGTATGGAGTTTCTTGTGCATTCTTTTCCATAACAAGCTACTTTCCGAATGCACGGTAGAATCAACTGTTATAACTTGTAAATTTTAATGTACCTAACGTTCAAAAGTGCCGCTTGGTGGCCTACTTGAAATAAAATATCTTTGTCTTTGTCTTTGTCTTTGTCTTTGTAGATAGCTCATTCTCCCATCTTCTGCGTGATCTGCCGCGACGCCTTCTGATCGAGTCTTGACTCCATATAGTTAGATTTTGGCGTCAGCTCATTAGCCATGCGGCATCCGTGTACTTAATATTTTATCTACAAAAATTACTAAGAACCAGATTTTTCCCTCTTCAAAGAAATTGAGAAAGCCTCTTCGTTAACGTTGTTTACGTACAATATTTAGATACAGCGTCGGCGATAACCGAACTAACTCAATCACAGTAGCCTTGTTGTTAGCCCCTAAGACAAACAAGTACCTATACAATGTAGGTTAGGACAATAAACAGATAGACACAGTAGGACAAACTGGTACAGAAGATTAAGAGTTTAGTATTCAAAATATCAGCCGAAAGACGTCCACTGCTGGACATAGGCATCCCCATGCGTCGCCACATTGACCGGTCCCGTGCGTACCGCAATCAGCGGATCCCCGCAACCTTCACCAAGTCATCGGTCCACTTGGTGGGAGGCATTCCAACGCAATGCCTTCCGGTTCGCGGTCGCCACTCCAGAACCTTTCTGCCCCATCGGCCATGCGTTTTGCGAGCAATGTGCCCTGCCCACTGCCACTTAAGTTTGGCAATTCTTCAGGCTATGTCGTTAACCCTGTTCCTCTTGCGGATCTCCACATTTCTGATTCGATCACGCAAGGAAACGCCAAGCATAGCCCTCTCTATTGCCCTTTGAGTGACTGTAAGCTTTCTGATAAGGCCCGTTGTAAGCGACCACGTCTCCGAGCCATATGTCATCACTAGCAACACACACTGCTCATAGACTTTCGTCTTGAGACAAAGAGTTTAGTATTGTGGTGTTAAAAATGTTATTTTCATTAAAACGAGACTTCTCATTTTCACTGACATATTGCTTGATAGACTTACTCATGCTAGTGAAAATGTATTTCCAAAAATTACGGGTCAGTCACAAAAATTGAAATACCTCCAGAACTGTAAAAGTTAGATCAATGAAATAAAAAACAGAATAAAGACTTTTTAGTTGCGCTTCTAATAGCATATTATTTAAACTGGTTTATGAAAAAAACTTCATTAGAAAAACAAAATTTAAAAAAATTACTATTTTTGAAAACAATATTTTTGTTTCATGTCATTATGGATGCTTTCCATTTCTATTCTGTCACAAAAAAAATATCGTGAACGTCTTCCACGTGCATAATTATTATTCTGTGAGGTGACGCATGGCAGTCACGCTAGAGGAATGTACCAGAATTCTAACTTTTTTGGAACTTGGGCGGAGCCAGCGTGAAACAGCCAGAAACATTGGTGTATCTTTGTCGACTGTTCAGCGGGTAGTCCAACGGTACCAAGAGACCGGATCACACCTTAGAAGACCAGGAAATGGCAGACCAAGATGCACAACGGCCAGGGAAGACAGACAACTGGTGGCTACAATGCTCCGAAATCGTTTTCAAACTGCTGTTGGTCTAAAAACTCACTTTATTCGCTTTGGAGGTGACAATTTAAGCGCTCAAACAGTAAGAAGACGTCTTGCTGAAGCAAATTTGAAACCATTGAGGCCCGCAAATGGCCCCAAACTGGAACGGGGACATCGAATTGCAAGACAGAGATACGTGCGCGAGCACCTAAACTGGACACTAGACGATTGGTCTAGGGTAATGTTCACGGACGAGTCTAAATTCATGCTTTACAAGCATGATGGTAGGCAGTTGGTGTACAGAAGACCAGGGAAGCGCTTCCATCAAGCGTGTGTGGAGGAAAAAGTGGCGTACGGTGGAGGCTCCGTACAAGTTTGGGCTGGGATTTCTGCTGAGGCCCGCACCGAGCTGGTACTCATTCAAAATGGAACTCTAAATGCAGAGAGGTACGTGGAAGAGATCCTCAATGAACATGTAGGTCCTTTCATGGCCAGGATGGACCGGCATGGCATATTAATGCATGATAATGCGCGTCCCCATACCGCCAGAATTGTACATGACTACCTTGAAGAGGTCGGTATCGAACTCATGCAGTGGCCAGCGCGAAGCCCGGACTTAACCCCCATCGAGCACGCCTGGGACGAGCTTCAGAGATGCGTGAAAGGTCGAAACCCCCCACCAATCACGCTTCCCGAGCTCAAACAAGCACTGGTGGAGGAATGGGAAGGTATGCCTCAGCACTGGCTCCGAAATTTAGTGTACAGCATGCCTAATCGCCTGGAAGCTGTCAGAAAAGTTTGTGGAGGCAATACAAAGTATTAAATGAAGAAAGTGATGAAAAACAGCAAAAAACAATCATAAAAAAAAAAAAAACTTAAGAAAAATATGACTACTTTAGTTTTTTTTTTATTTAGAGATTAATATTGTGGGTGCAACTAAGTTTTATTTTATTTTTTATCTGTATAATTAAATTCTCAATTGAACAGTCTTCGTTTCATTAGGATGGCATACGTAGTTCGGGAGATATTCGGGTTTATGTGACTGACCCGTTATTTTTGGAACCGAGTGTATTTCGTAATTAATGTATACATAGTATTAATATAAGGAGTGGGCAAAAAATCGTGGATCAAAAGAAACACTGCGATAGTTGGGGTTATTTGCAACAGGTCCTAAAGTACGATATTTTCTTTTTTAGGTTTTTAGGATTCCGTACCTCGAAAGGAGAAAACCGAACCTTAATAGGATCACTTTTTTGTCCGTCCGTCCGTTTGTCTGTCAAGGCCCTTTTTCTCAGGAACGCATGGAGGTATCAAGCTGAGTATTATAACAAAAACTCAGGTCTTCTGTCCCTTAAAGCTGTGAATAAATAAAACTTCTAAGCCAACGCAATCAAAAGATACAGCCGTTTATGCCGCAAATTTTCGTTCTTGGGAATCAAAACCTACAAGGTACTTCCCGTGAACTCAGAATCTTGTAATTTGGTACGAAGCAATGTCTTATAGCAAAAAGAGAGTAAAAGTTAGAGAGTTAAATCAGATATTTTTCATTTAATGAAGTAGGAATTTAATCTCAGCTAAAACAATGTATGCAATGTACCTGCCATTGTCCTTTCTAAGTCAACGCAAAAACGCAAAGACAACCATTTATACCGCATATTTCCCCTTTCCTCATGAACGCGTAGATGTATTAAATTGAAATTTATATCAAATACTCAGGTCTATAATACCTTTAAGCTGAGGTTTGTACAGAACCCTCGGTGCACGAGTCCGACTCGCACTTGGCCGGTTTATTTTTACTACAGTTCCTCATCACACATGCCTCATGATGATAATAGATTACAAAGATACCTACTTCTTATTTCCGCCATTATTTATTTATTGAATTTTAAGAATTCTTACAGACTAATAACAATCTTGAGTATCATGCGTAAGTAAGGATATTTCCTAATTACAAGCTTCCACATGTGTATCGTATATTTTCATAAATACGCGTTATTTGCGTTGACCAGTTACAGCGATATGAACAAACAAACAGTAAGGTAAGGTAACAATGTAAACACATTAGGCGTATCGAGACAACATATTGGGTATGTCAAGTCGTGCAATCTCAAAACCAGAATTAAAAGCTATTTATGGTTGTCACCAAAATACTCCTTTTTTAAAATCTTTCTAATTGTATGTGCGCTGGTGCCAAATTCTCAGCATGATTCGTGTCCACAATCCAAAATCTGATGTTATCAGAGATACAGTTAAATAAAATTTAGACACATTTGTAAATTTCGCTACCTTAATAACACTTAGATCAGGAACTTGAAAATTATCTATTTTGATTTTACTAAAATAAAGAGCATAGTAAATGTTCTACTTAAAAAAAGTACCATCTAAAAATTTCATACTTTTTATCACTCTTTGGAGTTTAAACTAGAGTTTACTGGAAATAAATCATCAACACCATTCTCTTGTTCTCATCAAATTTATTTGGGGTGAGCGCAGTATAATTTTAATCCTCCATATACTTATCTCAAAGTTTTCAGCCAGCTCAATTAGGTTTACAAGAGAGAATTTGAGGTAACAGTTCCCTTTTAGAGTTTTTTTTCTGTATTGTCCTTCTGCATTCCATGTTACGGTCGGTGTAATATACTTTGATAACAAAAGTGTACTTAAGGACTAAATATTGCTTCTATATAGTACTAAGGGTTGTATATTGTCTCAAAGGTTGTTTGTTGGAGAAAACATGCTTTAAAAACTTTTTTAATATTGGGTGGTTTTTTTTTGTTATAATGGTAAGTGCGTGTTGGTTGGTTTTGTCAGTCTATTTTTATGGTATGAAAATGAGTAAAGGATCCTACAGACAGGTGTGAGTGTGACGTCACAATTTTACGAAGTTTTCATAGATTTTGTTTATACGGCAATTTTGCCAATTGTCCCAATTGATATTTTGCCAGTTTCACATGTGCTTTTTTTTAATATCGGTAGGCTCGCGTTTGACCACTATCTCGCCTGATGGTAAGCGATGATGTGGTCGACGGTAAAACACGCTTGCCTAGAAGTAACCTATTCACTCTTGTCTTAAAGACCCTAATGTTGTAGCTATCAAGAAACAAAGACTCCGGCAGGGAATTCCACTTCTTAGCTGTGCGCACAATGAAAGTATTCGCATAACACTTTGAATGTATGGGTGGGATGACCACCATGTAACAGTGGCGCATTGCCGTACGTCTTGTTGTCCGATGATGGAAAGGGCTAGGCGGAATCAAATTGTGCAGTTCCATCGCACACTCCCCGAAATGTAACCGATGAAAAACCGACTGACTGGCCACTCGGCGTCGATGTTTAAGCCTCTGGAGCTTTGAGGCGACCAATGCATCGTTGTCGATAAGCCTCTTGGCCCTTTTGTCAATCGACTCAAGTGCATCAAGTTTATATTCCCAGAGGTGAGAGCAGTAATCCATGCATGTGCGAACTTGCGCTTTATACAATTTGAGCAGCTGTTCAGGCGTGAAGTACCGTCTCACCTTTGCAAGGATCCCTAACTTTTTACGGCATAGCAATAATTTTCTCTTAAATCTCCCTTGAAAGATCTCTATACTATGTACAAAACATGAAACAGCTCCTCTCCATAATTTATCATAACATGAAACATGCCTGTCATTCTCGACAGAGCGAGACATTAGATTCTGCACAAAATAAAAACAAAACGAACTCAAAGAATACACCAGGAACCAATCCACAATGATACGCAGTAATATTTAATATCAAATAACAAGAAACGTAGCAATTGCGAGTCAGACTCGCGCTCTGGGAGTTCCGTAGATACATTAGATCGCATGTATAATCCGCTGTAACACTCTTTTCTTGAGCTGGCCTAGCGAAGTACAGGCCAGTTCAAGAAAAGAGTAAGAATTGAAGAGTTTTAACAGAATAAGAGGCCAGCCTATACTGGTTTAGTTACCACTGACGTGTAACCGATAGTAAAGTAATACCTACCAAAACCGCTTTTGTTAGGGTTCCGTACCCAAAGGGTAAAAACGGGACCCTATTACTAAGACTTCACGATCCGTCTGTCTGTCTGTCTGTCTGTCCGTCTGTTACCAGGCTGTATCTCATGAACCGTGATAGCTAGACAGTTGAAATTTTCACAGATGATGTATTTCTATTGCCACTATAACAATAAATACTAAAAACAGAATAAAATTATATATATTTAAGGGGGGCTCCCATACAACAAATGTGTTTTTTTTGTCGTTTTTTGCTCGATATTAATAACGGAAACAGGTAGACGCTTGAAATATTCACAGAATATTTAGTTGTATATTCACTTCAAAAAATAATAATCAGTTAATGAAAATAAAATAAATTAAGGGGGGCTCCCATACAACAAACATTATTTTTTTGCCGTTTTTTGCGATAATGGTGCGGAACCCTTCGTGCGCGAGTCCGACTCGCACTTGTTTCACTTGCTCGCGGTCGACCACTTTGTATTTCACCTGATGGTAAGCGATGATGTGGTCGACAGTGAAGCACGCTTGCCTAGAAATAATCTATACACTCTTGACTTAAATACCCTCTTAGCTAGAAGGAAATACTGACTTCAGCAGGGATAGGATAGGATAGCTAGACCCCTTTTCCGCACTTAGACTCCCATTTGGTCCTTTGTGCGTGTAATTCACCAAGCATGGCCAGTACGGGTTGGTGGATGTCACATGTCTTCGAATTTTAGTTCTAAGACATGCCGGTTTCTTCACTATGTTTTCCTTCATCGTTTTTAAAGCAGTGGTTATGAAATAATTTACACAAAGTAAAGCGCCTACCTGGGTTTGAACCCTCGACCTACAACTAGTTACCCGCGGCCGTTACCACTGGGCCACAACTGCTCTACTCCAGCAGGGAATTCCACTCCTTAGCTGTACGCACATATATTTTATATTTTTACAATAGACATAGTATTTGTTAAAGTTTCAAACGCGTAACTATTATGGTTGGAAAGGTACAGGCCTGTGACAGACACACTGTAAAAAAACAATGTATAACGGGCATTTATTGCTATGATTTAGATTATTTATTTTTACCCGACGTTTCGGCCGTGTTGCAACGACTGTGTTCCCGGGTAGACTGGTGTCTCGGTGTATTGGCTCCGTTGGGGCAGAAAATTCTTCCTCTACCCTCACATTTCTACACACAACACTAACCGTGTCCTTATTCTGTAAGTTCGCCGACTGCACAAAACGAGGTCGAGATCGTTGCAACACCGAAACGTCGGGTGAAATAGGTAAATAAATAATCTAAATCATCGCGTTAAATGCGCGTTATACATTGTTTTTTCAATTATGAAACGCGACAGTTTTAAAGCTAGACACACTGTGTTCAGACTAAGTAATACCTTGGATTCTGAATTGAGAATTTGAAGTTAGAACTTGTCAAACTACTATATGCTATAGTATAAAAACTTCTCTTGCTTTAGTTAATTTTAACAAGTTTTATATTTCGAATTATTCAGAAACGTTTTATTCGAAATTGTTTACGGATCCCTAAAAATCTCATTCCCATTAGAACGTGTTACCTAGCAACGAGGATGTAAGTATGGCAGAAGAAACAAAAAAAGAAAAAAATACTATAAAATGTAAGCATCATGGATTCCCTTTATCCTTCGAGTGCATTGTGGAACGCGGTCTGTTACTGTCGGGATATTTTTTTATTCGGGAAGGACTTTATTCTCCCTAACTGCCAGAATCAGAATCAGAATCAGAAATCTTTATTTGTGAGTCATAGGTACAGTGGATGTTAAATGGTACAATTTTAAGTTCACTACAACCAGCCGTTAATGGCATACAAAAATTACACAAATCAATAAAAATAAAAATTAAAATGCACTAAAAAACAAAAACATTGAGTATGTAACAATAAATTGAAATAAATTTAAAATATAATAATAAAACATGCTTCATAATATAAAATAATAACAAAAATTCAACAGTAGATGTCAAAGAAAAATTAAAGAAAACATTAATTATGATTGTAATTAGTCAATAACATAGATGTCCACAAATCCAGCGGTATTTATTGCTTTACTAGATAAGGGAGGAAGGGTTATGAATCTCATTGGGTTTTGTGTAGGTATTTCTGTTAGTTTTCGCCCTCGTAGTGGAGTACCAGAATCAGGGGAAAAGCTTTGAAGCCATGATGTTTACACGACCTGCATTGGGGAATCGACGCAAGGATGAGGGAGGAGGTGCGCTCTCGTACAAGTCTGAAATGGTTTAAAAACCGGCCAAAAGCGAGTCGGGCTCGCGCACGAAGGGTTGCGTACCATTATCGAGAAAAACGGCAAAAAAATCACGTTTGTTGTATGGGAGCCCCACTTAAATATTAATTTTATTCTGTTTTTAGTATTTGTTGTTATAGCGGAAACAAAAATACATCATCTGTGAAAATTTCAACTGTCTAGCTATCACGGTTCATGAGATACAGCCTGGTGACAGACGAAAAGACAGACAGACGGATCGCGGAGTCTTTGTAATAGGGTCCCGTTTTTACCCTATTAAATAGAAATACGATATCTTTGTTTAAATTGTTGTTTCTTATGATATTAAATTGATATGCAGAAACTATAATAATGGAAGAAGGCTGGATAGAAAATTATTACAAAATTAGGGCGCGATGCCATCGAGGGCTATTATCTAATTTACTTCCAAACCAGTAAATTATTAAATTGCCTTATCTATCTAACCTTGTAGATCCAATAGCAGTGTAGCTCTTGACCTATAAAACTAGACTACCAGTTAATATCTTTCGATGATACCGCGCCCTTAATGTGGCCAATTGTCAGGAACGCGTAAATTGATATGTTTGGTTGGATGAGTTATCAACAGCCGATCGTGCCACTTAAGGCGCCGATTCCCTTGAGTAGCTGATTTTAAAATGAGAATCACGTCTAAATGGCTAGTCGTAGTTCTTTGAAAAAAATATATGTTATATTAGACTATTTTCTTAATAATTTGATCTGAGCAAATTTTGAGTTTTATTTGTATAACATAATGTAATTTATTTGTAAAGTTATGTCTAAAACGGACAAAAACACGACAGTCACAACAAAACCGCTGGGCGTATTTCAATGAAATCAACACCATCTCAAAGATAATTCAATTACCTAGATTTTGATCTGAGGCTTTTTTTTTAAAGACATAGAATAATAAGGAAAGTACAAAAAACTACAAATTTTTGGATCGCGCGGGTGTGAAACGAGTGCGCGTTTTGTTCCCTCAAGGTCGTTGGCGTGAGTCGTCATCTTAACTGTGTCGATGATTTTCGGAAACCGGTTTATGTCCACGTTCAGTATTCCAATACCAATGTTCCAATACTGGAGCGGATAGATGATGATGAAAATTATTGCCAACAAAACTTAAGTATATTATAAAATTACACAGTGTGTGATTTGGCACACTTAAGTGGCAGTTGTGGGGTGTTGCTCGCAGAAAGGCTATTTAATGGGACCGAAAAGTTCTCGAGTGGCGACCGCGTACCGGAAGACGTAGCGTTGGAAGGTCTCCCACTTGGCGAACCGATGACCTGGTTAAGGTTGCGGGAATACGCTGGATGTGGGACGCACAGGGCCGGTCCATAAAGCTACACTTGGAGCACTTCAGCAGTTTACGTCATTCAGCTACAATATGGGCTTTGTTACCGCAACAATAAAACTAATGAGCAATTTTAAACCGTGTTTAACCTACAACAAAAGCGTTTTGCCACTCATCTGCACACATATTTAAAAGCTACAAACCAAATAATTTATTCACTAAACAATGGTTCCTATCATCCTTAATTAAATTACTAATATTATAAATTTGAAAGTAACTCTGTCTGTCTATCTATATGTAACGTTTTCACGCCTAAATTAGTATAAAGATAGATTAAAACTTGGAGTGGAACTTAAGAAGAAAGAAATAGTTATTTATGCTACGAGTGCGGCAAGTAGGTGATTTCTGATGAGTGGTATTTTTTTCGACACGATTCGGAAATCATCTTACGCACGTGTATCATACAACATTTTACTATGCATTGTGCGAGGAAATAAAAAAATATATCTGAACCAAGCAAGAAATTAATTATTAATAGCGGAATTATTCCAGGGCGCTTAGCATATCCACAGATTAACTTTTACTGCGCATGTGCAAATAGCTGCCACGTCGTAACGCAAAAAGGCACGAGCAAAATATTAATTCTGCCAAACATATTTAATGAATATTTAAAATTAATGTATTGATCAAAATCTAAATCTAGAGTAATTAAAAACACCTTAAATGTAGTATTAGTTTTGTTTTACCTTTTATATGAATGATAATCTGTACTTAACTAATTTTTAAAACTTTTCTCATATAATAAAAACTCTATGCGGCGGGCTGACGTTGCAGTTAAAAATTAAAAAGCACTATTAAAAAAAGGTGACACTTTCCGCACAGTTTGGCTGCTTGGAAAACGCTCTTTTCGAGGACATGCATTGTAAAAGTATTTATTGCCACAGAAACTGACATGCCATATAAATTATGCTGAAATTAATTTTCGTAACGATAGCATCAGTTGTACTTAAATTATGTTCGCAAAGACAAAATTACGATATTATATACTAAATACTACCTATAAAACAAACCATTTAACACAAAACAAATAAAACAAAATAGAACGGCACAGAAGCTAGGCAGATGCCGGTCGTGACTGCGACAAGAAGAGTCAGCATGATGCTGTGCCGGACCCACAGCAGGGCGAAAAACTTTAGTGTTACTTTTTTATCTCAGGAGTTCGTTCTCTTAGTATAATTGCCGAGGTTCACGCGAGCGTAGTCGCGAGCAACAGCTATAACATTATAATAATAGCTACCAGCAAAACAGAAACGCTGGATTCAAACCGCAACTCCTGCGGGTTGACAGTTATTACACGCACATGACATTTGTTGCAATAATAACTAACCTAACTATATAATTAAATTGTTCTGCTGCTCGAATTCTGTCGTTGTTGAATGTTGTTCGCGTCGTTGCGGTGACAATGAATTTATCGGTGTTTGTAAGTTGGTTTAAGTCAAATTGAAAGGCATGAAAGGGCATGGATATCTAAGCGATTAACTCTTTCGCCCATTGCCCATTCTCGACCAGCTGAACATCAGACTCTTCACGATCTGCTACCAGTCCTAAGTTACTTTGGTCACATCATCTAGAGACAACCAGACAACCTGGAAAAACTTTAGTGGAAATAGTGGCCAGAAATTAGCTACTTTTACCTACTAGGACTGACGCTAATCACTGCCCTAAAAAGAGAAAATTACGAATAAAAAGAAATCAAAATCAAATATTTTTATTTTACATAGGCCTACATGGGCACTTATAAAACGTCGACAAAAGGTGCACGGTTCGGGTTAGTCGTTTCCTATGGAGAAGAACCGGCAAGAAACTGCATGGTTACTCTTTTAAATTTTTTTGTTTACAATATTTCCATGTTACAGCATTAGTACTTGGATATGGGGGGACAACGTAGGCCCGACAATAAGTCGTACGAAATTGAAAAAAAAAAACGAACAAAAAAATAATGCACGAAATAAAAAGTTAACAAATGTTAACAATCATCTAGAAATCTAGAAAGCCTACAATGTTCACACATTCACAATAGGTAAAAGAATCTATACAAAGGTAAAAAAAAAAACACAACACTAAATTTAACATGTGGCACAAATACTGTAATCAGTGCTGTAACTATTCTTAGCAAAGGGCTATAATGATGATTGAAAAATATTGTAAAAAGTCTAATTAAAAGAGAAAAAAAATGAGATTGAGAATAGTTAGAGATATCCATATATTTGTGCCGTTTATGAGTTACCAGGGAAGCCGCATGCGCAGAGGGTGTCAAAGCCAATTTTTTTATCTTCAACGTAGTCCTTGATTTTATAATATGCTTTTTTAATAAGGACACGTTTGATGTAGTTTTTGAACTTTCCATCGGTCAGTTCTATAAGAGAAGAGGAACCTTTCTCAATGGCATTACAAGCAAGACTCTTGCCTAGAACTTAATTTAAATACGGTAGGGCTTCGTTAATCTGCATATTCGGTGATCGCAGTAATACGGACGCGCGATGGTGGCGGAGCTTTTGAAATGAAGGGCAAAAATTAAAAGCAGGAGAGTATTAAAGGTCTTTTCAAGAAGAAGGTTTTTTTTTAACATCATGTCAAATGCGCAGATTTCTTACATATTTTAATACTCCACAGTCCGCAATGTATAGTTAAGGGTACACTAGTCGACGGCACGAACTATTTTGTGCGCGGGTTCGAAATGCATTTTATATCAACTGACAACACGTGCGGAAGAGATAGATGCTGTGATGAGCAGTAGGAAGCTGTTCGCGTACGAATACACACTTTTGCAAATTTGTAGCGAAATGGATAATGATTTAGGACGAAACCGAGCGCGCGAAATTTTATAAACAGACCTTTTGCAGTATAGATATCATGAAAAAACTACTAAATCTATCTGTTCAAAATAAAATTATTTTCATTGTTGAACAACTAATATATCCCTGTATGGAGGCCGTTTTGCAATTTTCCGTCTTTTTATGGTATTTATTTGCGCCCAAAAATGCGTTAAAATTAGTGTCAAAATGTGGAACTTTCGACGCTCATAACTTTCAAATTTTTTATTTTTTACTTTTTTGCTTCCATAAAAGGCTAGATACTGATGAGACAAATTTATATCACTTTTTATTTTGAACGTAAATCTTCAAACAGTGGAATAATCCCTAGACTACGTTTGTATGGATGAATTTTCGACTAGTGTAACCTTAAGGGTCAAAAATGCAGTCACACTACTAAAACAGCAGCGGCATCCTTATTTTAAGCAAAAGAATTTCAACTTTTCACGGTTAGTAGGTATAATCTATACTTTAATTTCAATACAACGTATTAAATCTGTTGTGGATAATTTAACATTTTCTACAAAAACTAGCCATTTGAGTTTTGGGAGAGTAAGACAGCAGTTTTGAATTTTTTCTGTACTTACAATTGAATGTACATAGTTCTGTCCTGTTCCATTTGTTTTACTAGTCCTTTTCGATAATTAATTAAAAAAACTAAGGATATTGCACCGTTATATAAATTTACATAGAATAATATACATAATTAACAAAAACCACCTATATATACCTTTAAATAAAAATTCATAAAAAAGCTGTCCTGTCCTTTTTATATGAGTTCGTGCGTATCATAAGGACAGGAGTCATTAGGCATCAAAAAATTTGTACACATCGCTGTCAACGTGAAAACTGCCAAGAACGCTGGCAGCATTGCCACGTTAGATGGCAATGCTAGTTCTAATGATAATTATATTTTTTTTGCATTAAAATATTGCATACGATAACACGGACACCTAGATTATCCGCAAAACTTATTGTTTTTGCCTGTCCAAATTAGCGAGGCTCTACTCTCTCTACCATCACAACAACCGTGATCACTACAAAATAGGCATTGCAATGCAATGCTTAATCTTTATTTGGAGTTGTGCTGCATCTTCTTCTTCCCATCTCTATCAGCCGACGTCCCCGGTGTTCATGAGAATTTTAGACAAACCAAAATATATAAGATACTTGTTCATCATACCTTACAAACACTTCCCGAGTCAAGAACCCACCGTGGCATCCACCGACAGACAGTTCCAACACACGCATACCCTTTTATTATACCAAACTATTAATCAAACTCCATCCTGCTACTAAACAGAAAATTACAGAAGGCCAACTCCATACAATGAACGTGAGCGCACGCACACATAAACACGCTTCACTTAAAGTGAGTGCAGAGGCCCTAGAAAAGTAACTTTCTATTAACAAAAGCGTTGCTGTAGCGATAAGAAAAAGTCAAAAAAAATGGGAATGCCAAACTCTAGAGAAATTTCACGTGATTGAATGTCACCCTTACATTTTGGCATGTCGACAATCACTATCGCCGATATAAAGTCACTATGTCTAGGGCCACAATTCCCTACAGCAAACTATAGTGAAATGCCACGAGAGCCTGCCCGCCAGATCAAGCGTCGCAAGTGGAGATGGATTGGCCACACGCTCCGAAGGGGTCCCGACCACATACCCAAGCAAGCTTTGGACTGGAATCCCCAAGGGAAAAGAAAGCGTGGGCGTCCTCGTCAAACCTGGCGTCGCACCGTGTTGGCAGAAGCGACGAGCATCGGAATGACATGGAGCGAGGTAAAGCGTGAAGCTCAAGACCGATCGCGTTGGAGGACATCTGTGGACGCCCTCTGTCCAATCTAGGGGTTATAGGACATAAAGTCAAGTAAGTCAAACTATAGCGCACGCACACATAGACACACTTCATATACAGCGAGTGCAAGTGCACTCGCGACCGGTATTTGTTTGAATTCGCCGTACGTACCGCTCTATGTGTGCGTCTGATTTTACTCGTTGTGTGATGTTAGCTTTCTGTATCTATCTATTTTATGGTCTTGTGCTCTTCTCACTATTTTATTAGCGCTCTCCTCTTCTCGTCTGTAAAGCATTTGACATTATTAAGATAAGTGGCAACTTGAAACTGCTACTGAAATTTAATGGGATACTATTTTGTAGCAGTAAAGACGGTTCCTAAGGAAATTGTTATTGCTTTGTCGATTCCTGCCGCTAAGTGGCGTTGTTGTCTCTGTTTGAAGGGTTCGAGTGTCGGCGAAATTACAGCAATATGAGACGTTTCGTCTTTGTCTTTTGACTGTGATGGGTTGTTGGTGAAAAAAGGTACTATCGTAAACATTTCAACTTTGTCTCCATGTTTGGTAACGTATCAGAAAACTCTCCTTCGGTGGTGCTAACTTTCCAGTAGTTGGGTAGCCTTTTTGTCTTGATTTTTGTACTTTAAAGAGTTGATCTTTTAATTACTATTTATATGTTTTGTTGTAGATTACTATTACAGAATTCGAAAATACAAAACTATACTATATAAATATTAAATAATCTGAACATTTGGATTTTTGTTAATCAGGGTTCAGGGTTCTGGGTTCAGGGTATCCTTGTTTAGGAGGCAGGGTTAAATAAATTATTACGCCTTTCACAAATTGTGTAACACTTGCCGCTGCTGTTTTGGTACTGTGACTGCATTTTTGACCCTTAAGGTTACACTAGTCGATCATTCTTCCATAAAAACTTAGTCTGGCGATTACTCCACTGTTTGACGATGTATGTTCAAAATAAAAAATGATATCAATTTGTCTCATCATTATCTAGCCCTGTATGGAAACAAAACAGTAAAAAAAAATATTTGAAAGTTATGAGCGAAAGTTCCATATTTCAACACGAATTTTAACGCATCTTTGGGCGGAAATAAATACCATAAGAAGAAAGCTAATTGAAAAACGTCCTCCATACAGGGATAGATTAGTAGTTCAACAATACATATAATTTTATTTTGAAAATATACATTTAATCGTTTTTTCATGATATCTAGACTCCCAAAGGTCTGTTTATAAAATTTCGCGTGCTCGTTTTTGCCCTAAATCATGATCCATTTCGCTACAAACTTGCAAATGTGCTAATTCGTACGCAAACTAGTTTCTTACTACTCATCACAGCATCTATCTCTTTCCACCTGTTGTCGGATGAGATAGTATGCATTTTAACACCGCGCGCAAAATAGTTCGTGCCGTCGACTAGGGGAACCTTCAGCAAAAAAAAAATGTAAGGTATTTGTTCAATAATGTTATTCGATTTTTTTATTTGATTTGATTCGAATCTAGCCAAATCAGGAATTTGGATGAAATTTGGTACAAAGCTAGAATTTTTTTAACTTTTATTCCGTATGTTCTTTTGTAGTATTTTTCGAATTTCATGCGAGCGAAGCAGCTGACAGAAGCTAGACATAGGGGCACGTACCAAAAGTATTTTTGATATCAAACTGAGAATTCACGGCAGCCATTTTGATCCTAAACAAATTTTATATTTAGGTTCAAATTTGTATCGCCCAAATTAAATTCTATATCAAAATCAGTTACCGTCTGTTTGCTCCTAGTTGAATTAAATCCTATTCGATTATGATAGGTCAACGTTCTTCTCTCTTTGATTCGAAAGCTAAAATAAATAAAAGCATTCTGGATTTAATTTTACTTGTTTTACACTCAGCGTGATTACTAATGAGTTCTAGGATTAATAAATTGTTGTCAATGTTTTAGAAGTGTTGCTTCGGAGTGTTAAAAGTTCACAAGTAATTGCATGTTGATTGCATTTGTGTAAAAGCAGTAGAGCGATGGAATATGAGTTTAAAATTGTATTCTTAAAAAATGCCAAATCGTAATACATTTTTGAAAAATTCACCTTTAAGTTTTTAAAAGGAACTTTTACAAAATTATTTGAATGCTTAGGCAGAAAAAATGATTTAGTCATCGTTAAGGGTAATGCTTCACTCTTTTTAAACGACTTTAAAAAAAAGAGGAGATTTTTTTTTTCTGTATATTACCCGATTATTCAAAGACATCTAGACCGATTTGGAAAATTCTTCTTTTGTTTGAAAGGTCTTCCTAGGTGGTCCCATGGTTATCAATGCAGGATCTGATGATGAGATCCCATGGAAATGGAGGGAACTGCTCAAATATTATAGGCATACATATAGCGATTTTGGTATTTTCGTCATCAAAGCAATTATTTGCACTCAGAAAGTATCATTTGATGTATACTCGAACCCCTTAATGAATACTTGTCATTAGTCGAGGGTGTTAGATAATACCTCGAATAGTTAACCGACAATGATGAAGCAAATAAGTATAAATGGTAAGTACTGATGGCACGGTATAATCAACTTTTATTACTCGTAAATGTTAATGTTATTTTTTGTTTGACGTTCAAAAGTGCCGCTTATTGGCCTATTTTAATAAATATATTTGACCTTGATGTAAATGGTACCATTGAACTGATCTGATGATGAGATGATGAAGCCGGAAGGTAGGCACTGGAACTCCGAAATAAAACAGTGTACCCTAGTCGTGTTTGGGCTTATTGGAATCGTCATGAGATGTACTTTGGCTATAAATGATTTTCATGGTAATTTGAGGTACCAAAAAACAAAATAAATAAACCTAAAAAACTTTTTAACCAACAAAACAAACCGACTTCCAAAATAAAACCAAATAAAGAAAAAAATAACTTTCTTAACCGAACTCTGTGTCGAAAAACGAAAAACGATAAGAACCAAAGACACCGATTTCGGAAAATAAATTTATTTTTCGCTTGTTTTATTTTGGAAGTCAGTTTGTTTTTTTTTGTTAAAAAGATTTTTAATTTTAGTTTTGCTTCTTCTTTGAATCTTCGTGTCGGCCATAAACTTTGTCACTTCCACGGCATCGTCGGTTTCTGCGTGTGGATCACATTTGCTGCATGTTTTTGACTCAGAGAACAGGATATGAGATGGAGGTTAGTTTGAAAAAAAAAATATTGATAGGCTTGCGCTTGACCACTATTTCACCTGATGATGATAAGCGATGAAATGGTCGACTTTGATGCACGCTTGCCTAGAAGAAACCTATTCACTCTTGAATTAAATACTCCCAGGTTGTAGCTATCAGGAAATACTGATTCCGGCAGCGAATGCCGCTCCTTTGTTGTAACCGATAAAAAATCGACAGAATGTCAACTTGGCGCCGATGATCAAGGCTCTGGAGCCTAAATTCGGCCAGTATTACCGATTAACCTCGATCGAACTTGCGCTTGATATAGTATAACATTTTGCTGACTTATGTTAATAATTGTATTTAGAGGGTAATTGACTATGAAAATTTAATTCTTAGTCTTCCGTGTTGAAATATCATGGAATAAAAATAAAAATCTTGGATTCACCTCAGGCGTTTCACCAAATACTTATTTAAAGAACAAAGTCATCAGTGGCGGAATTAATGTAGACGAAGGTTCATCAAAGGCCTTTCAGGATAATGAAAACTGAATTGAGTTGGTACATTTTATCGTTCTTTTGGTAAAATTTGAAATTCTGTATAAAATGGCGTAGAACGGAGTTTCTACATAGATGATTTTTTTAGCTGATCTAGCTTGAAATAACATGCCAGCAAGTCTTTTGTAGTTTCAAATAAAATTGCAACGTTTGTTGCTGATAGAATGAAATTGTTATGAGTTGAAACGGCCATTTGTGAGGATAGATGAGTCCTTTTATACAAAGAGTCTGGACAAAATTTCGGAACATTGTTTTTAATAGCGATTTTCTCAAATAGAATGCTTTGTTTTAAGATACGGAGTAGCTCAATATTTTACATTGTCTGAGAAATAATAGTTTATTGCATTTGAATGAAAAAATAATGCTTGTGCAGCACATAACACGTGATAGATGTGAAAACTCTTAAAAAAATATAAGAAATAATTTGTGCGAGAGCAGGCAGGCGTTATATTATTATCTGCCTTCCCAATAATGTAATGAAGTGTGCATAAACGTGACGTGTCCTTGAAATTTCACTCTTAATTTTCGTCCACTGATTGATTTGCATTGCTAAGAAATTTTATTTCAAAAGTAACACTAATTTAGTTTGATGCAGTTTTACTAATTCATTTTCTTCTGATTATGAAACAACAACAAATCTATTAAGAGATTTGTAGTGCTCTGAATAATTGAAACATAAATTCACTTCAAACAAACTCATTTGTTAGTTAACCAAAAATTTATCTAAGTCTACTACTAGCTTTTCGATCTTATACGTCTTTGTATACGCTGCTATTGTTACAATGTCAGTTGCAAGATACCTACTATTTTCTCTTTGTTTACGTGCACCTGCTCAGAATACCACAATTTATGAGTCACAGAACAGGACTAACCGACAGAAGGTCGGCTCAATACAACGAGTGAAAACGCACGCACACATAGACACGCGTCACGTACAGCGTGAACAGTACAGTAGTGCAAGTGCATTCGCGACTGGTATATGTTTGAGATCGTCGTACGTACGCATCTTTGTATTCATCATTGTATTTATTTATTTAATTATGGCACTCCAACGACTTATTCACTAAAACATTATTTGGGGTACTGTAACAAATTAAACTTAAATCTAGAGTGAACTTGTCACTTACAGGTGTGCACAGCACTTACATATTTAAAATTGAATAATATTACATGTAGGCTAACATAGAGTACATATTATAGGCTAAAAAAAACAAAACTACATGATAACAAAATCGAAAATTTTGTTGTTCTAAAGATTAACACAATCAATGACAAAGTAAATAGTAATAAATAATATATGAGCAAGTGATAATTTCAATAATAATGTAGATATAGATGTTAACTGCGGCCACTGTGGGTCAGTAACAATTTTTTGCGTTATTGTATGAGTAGTATAATAGAGTTATTCTAGGAGCTTTGTCTCTACATAAAATGAATGAATGTATGCCAAATAATGCAAAATTTCATTTGAAAAGAGTAACTGCGGAGTTTCCAGCCCTTCTATATACAAATCTAACTTTGCGAATGAACGGTAGAATCACTTTTATCTGTAAATATTGAAATTCAAAAATGCCTGATAAAGGTTTTATTAAAATAAATGATTTAATTTTCACTTTATATGTGCTTGCGCCTGTTTTTAACCGACTTCCCAAAAAGGAGGTGGTTTCTAAATTCGACCGTATATATATATATATATATTCTTTTTATGTGTGTTCGCGGATAATTTCGTCGTTCATGAACCGATTTTGATAATTATTTTTTTGTTGGAAAGGAGATATCTCGAAGGTCGTACCATGATAAGGAAACCAGGTTCTGATGATGGGATACTAGAGAAATCGAGGGAACTCAGAAATTGTTATAGGCATACATATATCGATTTTGGTATTTTCATCAATAATGCAATTATTTGCACTCAGAAAGTATCATTTGGTGAAGTGGAACTGATGAAAAAGACCACAATGGCCACTGGAACTCCGAAATAAAACAGTGTATCCTAGTCATGTTTGGGCTTATTTATGTGATGTACTATGACTATAAATGATTTGTTAATTGGAGTTACCTACCAAAACTAAAAAGAGAAAAATAAACTTTCGTCTTTAGTCTTTTGTACCTATTGTTTTCCGTTATTCGACACTTACGAGTACTTCGGATAAGAAAGTTATTTTTCGCTTTGAAGTGTTTTGTTTTGGAAGTCGGTTTGATTTTTTGTTAAAAAGTTTTTCACTTGTTTTATAGACATATATCCAACTGGATGTGAAATGCACTTGACCGGTCGATGTGGCGACTTTTGAGAGGCCTTTGTTCAACAGTGGAAGTTTTTCGGATAAAAAAATAATGATGATAGAACCAACCTTCTGTACTGTTCTGTGGTTTGGCTTTCTTTGAATTTAATGTTGACTCGTCTATATTAGATGTCAATTCGATTTCAGTTGCTAGTGGAGTATAATGAATTCGACAAAGAGAATGTTTGCAGTGAATAATTGTATTGCATTGGACTATGGGTGCCCTGAAATGTGTAAGGCTTATAAATAAAATGCAGCTGCATTTGAGAAAGGGCCCATGAAAAATTATACATAAAAACGTTTTGCACCAACCAGATAAAAAAGCTTATGGGTACACTAGTCGAAAATTCTTCCATACAAACGTAGTCTAAGGATTATTCCACTGTTTGCCAATGTACGTTCAAAATAAAAAGTGATATAAATTTGTCTCATCATTATCTAGCCCTGTATGGAAGCAAACAAGTAAATAAAGAAATTATTTGAAAGTTATGAGCGTTGAAAGTTCCACATTTCGACACTAATTTTAACGCATTTTTGGGCGCGAATAAATACCATAAGAAGACGGAAAATTGCAAAACGGCCACCATACAGGGATGATTACTAGTTAGATTTACTAGTTAGATTACTGGTTCAACAATGCAAATAATTTAATTTTGAACAGATACGTTTAGTCGTTTTTTCATGATATCCAGACTCCCAAAGGTCTGATTATAAAATTTCGCGCGCTCGGTTTCGTCCTAAATCATTATCCATTTCGCTACGAATTTGTAAAAGTGTGTTTTCGTACGCGAACTAGCTTCCTACTGCTCATCACAGCATCTATCTCTTCCGCACGTGTTGTCGGTTGATATAAAATGCATTTTAACCCCGCGCACAAAATAGTTCGTGCCGTCGACTAGTGTACCCTTAAGATTCAACACTGGAGATATGCTGTCTCAAACAGCATCGTTCAGCCTGTGTGAAGTGTGAAGTTCCACATTTCGACACTAATTTTAACGCATTTTGAAATTGTTTTTTTTTTTTAAATAAACTATTTAGTAATTTGTGCCTAGACTACGTTCGTATGGAAGAATTTTCGACTAGTGTCACCTTAAGGGTATATGTATCCCTTCTAATGTAAGTTGTGCTTATTTAATAATATCCATCAAGAAACTTCAGTGACAGACTGCATTTGTGAGAAGATTAAATTAGTTGAGAAGACCAACTGAAAGGTTACTTTAATTAATACCTCATGCGAAACCATTCCTATTTAGTCTCATGCATTCACTACCACTGGGTAAGTTGGTGAGTAAGGAAAAACTAACCTTACAAGGTAAATCTGGTGCCCAATCTCAGGCCACATCATTCGTGTTGCTGTAGATCGATCCAGCTGAAATGGATTGCATTCTCTCGGATCTTGACTCGGGAAGAGCTGATATACCTTTTCCTTTATTTGGATGTGATGGCTTACCCATAAAACAAAATTAAAAGGTAAAAAATAAAAAAAATATCTGGTAGATATCGCTGTCAGCGATTTGGCTGCCATTGTACCCGTAGAAATAAGTTTTGTAATAAATGAGATGTGTAACTTTTTTTTGGTGTACAATACAGTATATTCTATTCAATTCTATGTTTAAAGTTTTCTTGAGACTTTCTAATTTCCTTTATAGTCAGCTAATCAATCTTAGTTTTGAAACAGAATTATTCCCAACTCTCTAAAACGTTATATGGTCACGCAAGAACATATACAAGACACAAGGGGGACGACAAGAGTGATGATGTCAATAAGTATCAACCGGTATCTGTCTTACCATCACTTTCTAGAATAATATAAAGACTACTAAATAATACCATCACCACTTTTTCCACGGCATCGTCGGTGGCAGTGCGTATGTTACTATGCCTGCATGTTTTCGGGCACAAAGAACGAAGGTAGTCCTATTTCCAAAAAGTGTCGAACTATAAAAATTCAATTCAATCGATAAGTAAACTTAGTTACTGAATAATTTTGCATCAAAAGGTCATCATTGTGGCTGCCATCAATGATGACCTTGAAAATATCAACAAGTGGGCTAAGTCCTTTGGACTTCTCCTGAACCCAACTAAATCTCAAGCGCTCGTTATTGGTGGCAAATACATGCTCAATTTGTTAGACCTCTAGTCCCTCCCGCCAGTAATGTATAATTCTGTGCCCATATTCTACTCCAAAAGCGCGAAAAACTTGGGCATCCATATAGTCACTAAACTCTCTTGGGAGGTTCATATTGCTGATGTGAGTAAGACGTTCTTCTACTCGTTTCAGTCTCTTAAACGTCTCCGAAAATTCTTACCATTTCACACTAAAGTAACTCTTGCGCAATCTCTTCTTCTGCCACTAATAAACTATGAGGTAACTGTTTTCTAGATGCAACGGAGGTACTCCTAAACAAACTAGAGCGACTGCAGAACTTGTGCATCCGCTTTATTTTTGGCCTCCGCAAGTACGACCGTATGTCGGAATTTCGGACCAGATTGAAGTGGCTGCCAAATCGGCGTCGACGAGATACCCACATGCTATTATCCCTTCTCAATAATATTCTGCACAATCCTACTTCTCTTCAATAGTTTCGCGAACAGTTTGAGTACCTCGTCCCGAGGGGTAAACCTTGTCGCACAGCCACTTCGCTTCTTCTTCGAACTCCGCGTCACACTTCCAGCCGCTTTGATGGCTCCTTCTCTGTTACTGCAGTGCATCTCTGGAACTCTCTTCCACACTCCCTACGCGATAGTCCATCTCTCGATGTCTTCAAGAGGAAAATTAATGAGCATTTTCTTTCAACGCAATAAATAATATTAATAGATATATATATATATATTTGTATTTATGAACGTAGTTATTTTATGTATGTATTATTATTATATATTTAATTAGTATCTTACTGTAAAATTGTACACTGGATTAGCCCTCAATTATTATGATCTCTATCTCTCAAAGGTTTGCTGGAAGAAAACTGCAATTTTGGAGTTAAGCTCACCTTTGTACATGAAAATTGATTTCACTTTGTAAAAATGTATTGTTTTGGTGTACATAGAATTAAAGGAATTAAAGTAAAATAACATTCAATGGTTCATTGCCCGAAAGGAAAAGCACTGTATAATACTTAAGAATGTTTATAAAATTTTCTTATTCATAAAATTCATCGACATCAAAAGCTTGTAAAAGCCTTGTAAACCAGACATACCAATTCATTTTCACTGAACACTATTTATAACTGTCTGTAGTCAAAATCGAAATCTATTTATTTGATTTATTTCTCATGGCTTGCTCTGACAAGCCGTGATTACATTTCTCTTTGGCTACGATTGAAATAATGTTTTTTATCTTTCTCATTCATCGTTCTGTCATTTATATTTTGCAACACCGTCGGGGTCGGAGGAGCTCGTGGCTAAATAATAACAGCCGCACGGGTCGAACATCAAGGTTAAGCAACGCTTGACGAGGTCGGTCCGTAGATAGGTGACCATTTCAACATACCGAGTTTCCTCCGTGCCTCGGAAAGCACGTTAAGCCGTTGGTCCCGGCTGTTGTTTGAAGATCTTTGGCAGTCGTTACGGGTAGTCAGAAGCTTGAGATCTGACACCAGTCTTGCCAAGGGGTGCCGTGTTACCCAGTTACCGGGTTGTGGAGGTCAGATAGGCAGTCGCTCCATGTAAAACACTGGTACTTAGCTGAATCCGGTAAGACTGGAAGCCGACCCCAATATAGTTGGGAAAAGGCTTGGAAGATGATGATGAATACCGTCGGGGTTGATACTTACTTGGCGCTTACTTCCAATTAAGTGTTTCCACTTGTAACATAAAAATGTAATTCTTGCTTATTGTTATCTATCTGTAGTAGTAGTTTTTGTAAGTAGTTGGTGATATGTATAATTATATTATATTTTCCTGTAGGAGTATCTGGTGTCCTGAAATACAGGTTACGGCTTATAAGCGGCTTTCAGGCACCAGTATCCCGCCAATAACTACGTAGCATATCGTTATTATTACTTTTCAAGTTTTTAGTTGATGAGTTATTTATGGAAGATTTTTTTTTAATTATTGTTAGGCTCGCGCTTGACCACTATCTCACCAGAAATAAATATATGTCGGGTTTAGTCAATAGTATGGACGTAAAGTCAAATCACAAGCACGCCCCTAGCGCCAAACAAGAGCAATTACGCATTGGCGCGCTTTTATAAGCACTTGCGTAGCGGGGAACAGGACAGTTGAGTACTGGCAGCCGTAGAGCTAAGACGTCGTAGAATCAGTGTCGATCCGTAATATTAGTAAGCAAGAATGTAACTTGAGTCTTATTTCAAAATACACAGTGTATCGAATAACTTATGTGATTTCATTTGCACGATTATACCCACCGACCTGCCCACACACGATGTCTTAACCTAAGGGAAATACATCCTGACTTCCCGATGGTTTACATCTATCGGCCAGCCTTGATGCGACATCAGAATTGGGATTCGATCGTGCTAATGAGATCACACGTAAAAACAAAGCTAGTGAAAATGTCGGTTACATTCTTGCAAAAAAAAAACGTGATGTCAGTTGCGACTACCCTCGAAAACAAAATAATGAAAATAACTAGTCTGGAGCGGAGCAGCAAGGAAGCTAGCAACAACCAAGGAGCAGCGTGTAGACGTGTGGAAAGATCCATACACACGTATCTTTATGCCAATCTGGTGAGTCGTTTTCATTTTGTTATGACTATGGCCAAGAGTGTTCATTATTCAAAATTCTGGTTTTGTGTACGGTATGGCGGTCAGTAGATCGTCGGCGTGGCCCCTGTCGGGTCATAGTTTCACTTTAGTTACAATCGATGGTCAAGTTTTGGTTTTGTTGAAGAGTTATTATTCTACTAACACTGGCAATAGCCCTTGACTGGCCTTGGCTGACTGTTATTGGAAGTTAGAACGATGACAGTGACGTACCTACCTTATACTTCAGTCTGAAAAATA
Organism: Orthosia incerta; assembly: GCA_948252205.1. Classification (NCBI taxonomy): domain Eukaryota; kingdom Metazoa; phylum Arthropoda; class Insecta; order Lepidoptera; family Noctuidae; genus Orthosia; species Orthosia incerta. The sequence goes on along the minus strand of OX411764.1, from coordinate 20,042,309 downwards.
TCATAATTCCAAATGAATTATTTTGATTAGTTTTGTAGTGTGATAGTTTTATGTAGTGAGAATTAAATAAGTTTGAGGAGAAGCATAGTATTCTTCTTTTGTGGTCGGAGGGCCAAACTATCTAAAAGGTGATAAATCCTACCAGGCCTCGTTAATTGCGACTTAAAATTCCACTGACGCTATGGCATTCATTGGATTCTCTAAAGCCCATATACCTACCTGGACTATTGGGTTCTGTACTGTGTGGTCTGTGTGCTTCATGTCCGCAATAACCTATTTTGCTGTGCCGGTTTAGTTTACTACACCGCTGCACCGGTTAATTTCCATGAAATCTGAGTATGGTTAAGATAACTGTGTGAACATATACTCTCGTAATGTTTTTCACGTTTCAGATACCGTATTGCGTCGCAGTGGAGCCTCTGCTGCAGGCTAGTGGTTCAGATGGTGTATGCCAAGGCTGATGTGTCAACACCCGAGAGGTTAAAAGGAACGGCAGGTTAGCAGTTCGCAGGTGGTAGCCGAACATTACGACCACAGCTGAGAAGTCGGGTGCTCGCAAGTTTCGAATGGAACACTCGGTGAGTCGCTTCCATATTATTTCGATAGTGAGGTCGAATATTTTCTAGTGAAGAGATGCTAGTTAGAGTTTTAAGTGGTCATGTTTGTCCACTGAATTGGTAGTGGTTATATCTAGCACTATCACTAGGTAATTAAGACACACTTAGTAAAATGCAAGTAGTTAATGAGTTTCCTATAGGCGGTATAGTTTCATCATTTGGTTCAGTACGAACTTTAGGATTTAGTATGCCATAAGAAGATGAGCTCGTGGCTAAATAATAACAGCCGCACGGGTCGATCATCAAGGTTAAGCAACGCTTGGCGAGGTCGGTCCGTGGATGGGTGACCATTTCAACATACCGAGTTTCCTCCGTGCCTCGGAAAGCACGTTAAGCCGTTGGTCCCGGCTGTCATTTGGGGATCTTTGACGGTCGTTGCGGGTGGTCGGACGCTTGAAGTCTGACATTAGTCTTGCCAAGGGGTGCCGTGTTGCCCAGTTGCTGTGTTGTGGAGATCAGATAGGCAGTCGCTCCATGTAGGGCACTGGCGCTTGGCTGGGTCCGGTGAGACTGGAAGCCGACCCCAGTGTGGTTGGGAGGGGGCTGGGCGGTTGATGAATAAGATGATCTATCCAAAGTGACTTAACAACTAGGCATTTTCAGTGGCAAAGCGAGTTAGTAAAGTCGTTGGGTGAAGGCAATTGTATCGAGTTAGTTAGTAACGGTACTGGTCATTTACCTGTATTCAGAAAAGATCTTGTTTCTCTCTTACTTACTTTCAAAGTAATATTATGATAGCAGTAGATCTCGCGATCGTTTTCCTTACATGAAAACTGAGTTAGTGTGCGATAGTAAAGTGTTACTGTTGATAATAAGATTTTAAGAATATTGATCCGAATTAATTTGTAAAGCTCCTACACACGAGCTATTAAGACGCAAATAATATCGGGTTTAATTGTTCCCCTGATATGAACGGTCGGTATATTCCGAGATCTTTGAGTAGAAAGCGTGAATCTTGTGAGAAGGATCCCGGATCACCAAGTTCCTCGGGAATTGAATGTCATAGTTGATGACATTGGTAGTGAGACCAAATATGATTGACATGTCTACTCATACTCGAGGCTCCGGACCGCACCTCATGAGTAACATGTGGCGATGGGTTTACGAAGAGGTTTGAGTTGAGTATGCATTGCAAGAATTATGGTAAAGAGTAACAGCATTGTTACAATTACTTTGTTTAGTTGTTGAGCTTGTTGATCGTCGGACCTTTTTCTAATGAATAGTGTTGTGTGGGAAACTCTTAATACGAAAACTAAATTGGCCCTGTATTAGGTACACGATAGGAGATTGTGACAGGACGGTGACCGTTATACACCGAAAGCTTTAAATAGGTACGCTTAGAACCCGCAAGTATGCACAAGGTAGGTTAGGTCAGATGCCAGCGGGTCATGTACCAGTCGATGTTGATGTCAAAAGGATTTTGATGATAATGAGCAAGCTTAAGGTGTCGAGTAATTCAGTCTATCGAACGTATTATGTTTGACCGTACCAGTGGATTCTGGTGGAGGTCGGGGTCTAGAGAGAGACCGAGAGACCATTGTGAGAGCAATATAATTGCTGGTCGGCTAGGGAGCCGTGGCGTTGGAGGTTTTACTCGAGGGTTTCTGTAAGCTTGGCAGTTTTTGCTGCAGAATAAGTTTTAAACTTTGTTTGGAGCGACTAGTGGTGCATGGCCCAGGGTAATGATTTAGTTAAAGAGTAGGGTTCTAAAATTGCTCTATTTTCACGAACCCAATAATCTAGTTCGGTCAGGAGTAGCCGAGCGTTGTTTGGCAGCTGTGAGCCTAGGTGGCAACTGTTGGCCTGTGTGGCAGCTGTTGGCCTGTGTGGCAGCTGTTGGCTTTTATGGCAACGGTAGGCCTGTATGGCACCTGTAAGTCTATCTGACACTATGGCTGGTGTGAAAATTCATGTTTTTGTTAGGAACCTTACAGAAAGTTCCTATTGAGTCATGAGGTTAAAGGAAAGTAAACTCGCAGTCATGTTGATGACGTTCGAAACGTCAAGCCCTTATTACGAAAATTAAAATAATTTTGGTTTTATAATTTTGATTACTATGCGTAGATCGTGTTGGTAAGACACACAAAGCTCAATTACCAATTGAGATTGTAGATGAATTTGATAATGAATTGACGTAACATATGACAGACTAAATCACTGTGTGAACAGGTTCTGAGTTCAGAGGGTTGAGTTGACTCGACATCGTGGGGATGTGCGAGTAGAGCAATTGTGATTGCTAAGAGAGCTATGTTAAGATAGCTAGGAGAGTTATAAGATAGCTAGGAGAGGTATGAGATAGCTAGGAGAGCTATGAGATAGCTAAATATCGTGAATAAGATACATGTTGGTTTCTTTTTCTTGATTTGATTTGAGATTAACGACTATCAGTGGTACTTGAACTTTGTAATCACGAAGATTGGGTGCTTTGGTACCAAATCGATGAGGTTGCTATTTTCTTTAAATTGGAAATAGAATTACTCGTTCCTTGCGATAGTGAACAGAGAGATTTAAATGATCATGTTTGATTGTTTCAAAATGTTTCCTCACTCTAGTGTATGAGTCAGGATAGGACGAGCAGATACTGTTTGAAAATTTTGTATGTTTCAGAAAAACATCCCTTGTATGATGGGCGATTGCTAGGATGGAGTGGACTAAGACGACGTGTGGTGCAACACGAGGTGACCATGAGATGGCATGGAGCAAGGACAAGAAGATGATGCCTGCGGGTGATAGATTTGGGGATCTGTCATCTGAGAGAGGCCCGAGAAGGCGACGTGTGTGTTCCACGTTCGCCTCTCAAAAGGAATTACGGCCTAGAGAACACCATGTGGTTTTAGTCAGTAGGAGTCTGACAGACCCCTCAGCTTTCCCCAAGGGCTGAGGACATCCATTGAGGATTTCCACATGATTCGATACACTGTTAAAACCTGACAATTAGAACAGACGAGGACGCCTGTCTCGCAGGATGGCCGTGTCGGGTTTAGTCAATAGTATGGACGTAAAGTCAAATCACAAGCACGCCCCTAGCGCCAAACAAGAGCAATTACGCATTGGCGCGCTTTTATAAGCACTTGCGTAGCGGGGAACAGGACAGTTGAGTACTGGCAGCCGTAGAGCTAAGACGTCGTAGAATCAGTGTCGATCCGTAATATTAGTAAGCAAGAATGTAACTTGAGTCTTATTTCAAAATACACAGTGTATCGAATAACTTATGTGATTTCATTTGCACGATTATACCCACCGACCTGCCCACACACGATGTCTTAACCTAAGGGAAATACATCCTGACTTCCCGATGGTTTACATCTATCGGCCAGCCTTGATGCGACACATACATGATTTTGATTTGATTTTGATTTTTGACTTACTTACTTTAAGTGAAAGATGAAATCTTTCTCCACAATGATGAAATCATTTGAGGGATAATAGCCTGTTTCGTTGATCTAGTAGTTGAAAGCGCTACTTCTGACAATGTGGTCCTGGGTTCGATTCCCAGGTCGCGCAGTGTTGTTTTGTTTTCCCATCCGAAATTTCTCAGTAGCAGCCCGAAGTTAGGTTGATGGCAATAGGCTCACCTCCTAATAAATACAAGACTTAATGGCTATACCATAGTTAAACCTCTCCCCAACCCTTCGAGGAATATAGATGATGTTATGTTATTTAAATGTTAAATTTATACCTTTTAACACAGTCAGGGTTGATTATTACTTACTTCAAGTAAAAGATAAAATAATTTTCACAATGATATAAGAATCCATTTGGGTGCAAATTTATCTTACTAACGCCTTTGTCTACTCGACACAGAAATAAAAGGTAATGAAACACACATAAAAATGAACAGTTATCTTTTATATTATACGCGGCTTGACTTAAAACTAATACATAATAATATTTACAATTATTAACAGACGTTTTATGAGCTTGTTTATCACATATACACTAAGTTTATTTACATTTTTTTTATGGAGAGTTTTAAACAAAATTATTATACGAAAACAAAGTTTCGTTTGACATAATCATGATTCACATAAAAAGCACTATTTATAACAGTGACTGTACTTATTCCATGAATAACAATGACAAATCATGATTAAATATAATTACAAATGGGTGAATTTGAATGCAATCCAATGATCGTTTAGATTCTTTGTCAGACCAAACAAACAGTTTGCTTTCATCAAAACGAATTGTACCGTGATTACCGAATAACATTACAGTGGCATGAATATGTGAGCAGACGAAACAAATGACTGTGTCTACTGTCTAGAGCAATGTTTTCACAAATAAAACTCTAGATACTTTGTTTGTTTTTTTTTTAAAAGCTCCGTGATTAATTACTTCTCCACGAAAAAAGATAAAATGTGATTAAAATGAAATAAAACACCCGCTTTATCGAGTAATTACTTTAACAAAAACATCACTGCTATTTTTCAAAGTCACAAGTTTCATTTACCGGGTGTTTTCGCGAAACAACGGCAAAATAAGCATTTTATTAATACAGAACGTTGTCTGGTATCAGAGTCTAGAGCGTAACAAAAAAAAAGTTTATTCTTTAACGATCATTTTGCTCTCTGGGCGTAAATTCTGTGCCAACGGTTCAGCAAGTTTTAGTTTACTAGTGCAATTAAACTGGCTATAAAATAATATTTTCCGTTTGTATATGAAAACAAAGGAATGGAGAAATTTCAGTAGGTATTTTAACCGAACGTGAATTGTGCGGTGTTTTGTTGAAACCGTTTCGAATATTTGGTCGTTTTATGTTATTGTCGCGGTGAGATAGTCATCACATGCAATTAACTTTAGAACATTAAGCAAGTGGTGGCTGCCACATTTTCATTTAAATTTTATGGCTGTACCGAACAAATGAAAAAAAGAATGAGACTTGTTATTTTAAAATTGTATTCATCTACTTTTTTGCAGAATTTTATTCCAGATTTTGATAAAGGATACTATCAAATCACGATGAGTCTGATGATAAGCGAAAAACCTGCTTTTGATTATTTTTGAATAAAGTATTTCTAAATTCCAAAAAGATAACAACAAAACAAAGCAAAATTCACAAACGATTTCACATTACAAAATCTCATACATTTAAGTACAATATTAAAATCAGTTTTTATACATAGACTGCGTGGAGTGAAATTCTTGAGAAGGTTAACCCAAGCATTTGTCTTAGCGTTACGTAAGTTTATCGTATCGGGGTTTTGGTTAGAGCAAACCTCCCCTATCCTTTCACAAGTGTGTCATAAGTTGCCACTAAGGGATTATACGGAGGGTATGGGCGTCACCTGTGTGCTAATAACAAACTGCGACAAGCGTTTCGCCGCAGTGTGGCGATAATGGCATGAATCTTTCCAAAGAGGAAGTTTTTGAGCTGAATTTCCGCGGCAGACGTGCTTTTGATAGAAACTTTGGCCATGTGGATGATTGTTTTAGAATTGGTGGCGATGTTCGCGTGGTGAATTTTGTTTGTGTAGACGACGATTTTTTATTTTTATTTATTGCTCCACCACATTATGAGAACCATGTTTTGAAAGAGTTTTTTTCTGTTGTGTAGAAATAACATCAACTTAATTAAAACATTAGGGATCTAGGCATACTGAGCTACTATTATAAAGAGATAAAACTACATCTTTGTTTGTAATGTGTATCTCTGAGAGTACTGATTCAATTACGAAAATTAATTCTCTGATTGAAAGTTACATATCGTTGAGTGTCTGACTCAATTTCTTTTAGAATTATTTAGCTGCACAGCACATGTGTGAGTACTATATAGCAACTGTAAATCTACTCTCTAGTTTACCTATGTGTCGTTCGTTGAATTGTGTGTGCCCTGGTAGTTAAGAGTGTGTCATGCTCTCTCTAATGTCTCTCTGATGATGGCACATGTATTGGATCGTTTGGTTCCCTTCATGATGTTTGAGCTGAGTGGAGCCAATTCATGTTCGTAAACGGGCGCCAACAGTTGGGATTATTCATAACTTAGCTGCCTCGGCCTGCTTTTAATTGCGTACTGATTTTATTTTTGAGTTGTTTGTTTAACGTGCACGTCTTTTTGCATCGTTCACACATGTTAATTTTTGCAACAAGAATGATGTTACCAAATAATTGTAATAAAGAACTGATGGAAAAGAGTGTCCGTGGAGTTTATTGCATATTCTTCTCTATAGAGAATACCTACCGACGCTTGCGAATGAGCAAATAGATTCATGTTTTGTTTGACAATTCAAAAGTACCTTTATATGGCCTAGTTGAAACAAAAGTATGTAAATTAACATATACAATTGATTATTCTAAAAACAAACCAACCTTTATACAAATACAAAAGGGAGACTTAAAAGAGCTCAGTGTGCATAAAAAATTCGTCCACATCGATGTCAACGGGAAAAGTGCCCAGAACGCTAGGGAAAGTAAAGTAAAGTATGTTGATTTTGTCAAAAAGTCTTTTTTAGTTGAAAATTTTACAGGTCCTTTCGGGTGGGCCATTCAACTGAAGCCACGGAAAAAACTAGTTTAGTTACAGATATAACATAAATTTACCATCAGCTAACAAAGCAGAATTATAAAGTGACGAGATTTAAATTAAATGAGTAAGATATAGCGACATTCCCACTCATTTATGCTACGATCTATTAAACACAAAAAGGAATGAAAAGAAGAAACGAAGCAGAAGAGTGTTAGTATTCACTAAACAATGCTTGTAAACACCACTCTAGTCAGACGAAATGGTTCCGCAAACGCTCAATTCAATGTAAAAATAAATGAATAGATTTTTAACTGTTTGTATTCCTCGATTCAAATAGCAGGCTATAGAATTATTTCACAGTCTGGTGTTTCAATGTGTATAACATAAGTAAACAGCTTATTAGTGAAAATTTCATACGTCATTTTATAATGTAGGTATTGCTGACGACTTGATCCTTACTAACCGACTTTTAGGTACATTTAGAATTTGTTGGTAACAATTTTGATTTAAATCCGTACAGTTTTCAAAATTAATATTTCAAATTTATTTAATAAACTAGTGTATTGGACAGTTCAGTTCCATATGCTAGATTGTTCATAGCAAAATTGCAAATGGAGACAAACTAGACATGAAAGCCAAAATTTTGTGGAAATCCTCTGACTGGACTCAGAGTTGCTACATAACAAATTTTATTATTTGTAATATGAGTCAGGATTGCATATATGTCTCCAAATGTAACATAATAATGCGATCATCGAAAATTATATTGTATTCTAATGGAAAACACATTACTCAAACTTGGATTATCATCTCTTTTTTTACATATAAAATTGATTAATAAAACACCTTCAAATAAACTATTCCAGTAGAATCTTATATTCAGGTTAGGCTTGCGTTTGACAACCAGATAGAAAATAAAATAGATCACGCTTGCCAAGATGTGTTCGAAGGCGATGGCGACAAATTCAATTGGATTCGTCAATTTTCAAACCTTTCACATTTTTAAAGTAGTCGCCTTTTCTACCGTAACGAAACTTTCAATCCATAAAACTTTATTGCTGAAATAGCTAGTAAAGAACATTAAAATGGGACAGATCTCTGTTCTAAAGTCTCATTAGTGTGCAAAAGGTTGCCTATTTCAAATAATTGGGGCCGTAATTGTAACAATTTTCGAAGGGAATTACAGACTGGCTCCATTAAAATTACTTACGGAGCTTATAATAGGGAGCAATGCAGTAAACGATTATGAACGGGATATACTAGAATGAATTTTCTATTAACACTTCGTGAAAGCAGGCTGGTTTTATGAAAGTTACCTAGTTTATTCCTTCTTGTATTGAATACTTTTATGCACATTGCAATCTCGCCTTCCTATTAATATTCTTTAAAGAGTGTGTGCTTGTATAAAGACGTTCTTAATTCAATCTAGTATTATAAATACGAACGTAACTCCCTGTCTACTTGTAACCTATTGCACGTCTTATCGGCTGAACAGATTTAGATAAAATTTGGCATATGGACCATCTCCAGGATTAGGACAAAGTATTGAAAGCATTTTCAATCACCACGCGGGTGAAGCCGCTGGCAGAAGCTAGTTTATCATCATCATCCATCATCATCATATCAGCCGAAAGACGTTTACTGCTGGACATAGGGCTCCCCAAAGCGTCGCCACATTGACCGGTCCCGTGCGTCTCGCAACCAGCGGATCCACAAAAACTTCACCAGGTCATCGGTCCACCTGGTGGGAGGCCTTCCAACGCAACGTCTTCCGGTTCGCGGTCGCCACTCCAGATTTTATCTGCCCCATCGGTCATCCATTCTGCGAGCAATCTACCCTGCCCACTGCCACTTAAGTTTGGCAATTCTTCTGGCTATGTTGGTAACCCTGGTTCTCTTGCGGATCTCTACATTTCTGATTCGAAAACGCAAAGCAACGCCGAACATAGCCCTCTCCATTGCCCTTTGAGTGGCTGTAAGCTTTATGATCAGGCCCATTGTAAGCGACCACGTCTCAGAGCCATATGTCATCACTGGCAACACACACTGGTCATAGACGTTTGTCTTGAGACACTGTGGTAAGTTGGACGAGAAGATACCGCGCAACTTTCCGAACGCTGCCTAGCCGAGTAAGATTCGACGGTAGAAGCTGGTTATAGTATATAACCCGCGGTTCGTAAGTAGTAGCCAAAAATAAATTCCGAGTACTTAAATCTATTTTCATCTGCTACTTACGAACCGCGGGTTATACAATTAAATACTATATTATAACTAGCTTCTACCGTCAAATCTTACTCGGCTAGGCAGCGTTCGGAAAGTTGCGCGGTATCTTCTCGTCCAACTTACCACAGTGTCTCAAGACAAACGTCTATGACCAGTGTGTGTTGCCAGTGATGACATATGGCTCTGAGACGTGGTCGCTTACAATGGGCCTGATCATAAAGCTTACAGCCACTCAAAGGGCAATGGAGAGGGCTATGTTCGGCGTTGCCTTGCGTTTTCGAATCAGAAATGTAGAGATCCACAAGAGAACCAGGGTTACCGACATAGCCAGAATAATTGCCAAACTTAAGTGGCAGTGGGCAGGGTAGATTGCTCGCAGAACGGATGACCGATGGGGCAGAAAATATCTGGAGTGGCGACAGCGAACCGGAAAACGTTGCGTTGGAAGGCCTCCCACCAGGTGGACCGATGACCTGGTGAAGTTTTTGGGGATCCGCTGGTTGCGAGACGCACGGGACTGGTCAATGTGGCGACGCTTGGGGGAGGCCTATGTCCAGCAGTGGACGTCTTTCGGCTGATATGATGATAATGATGATAAACTAGCTTCTGCCAGCGGCTTCACCCGCGTGGTGATTGAAAATGCTCTCAATACTTTGTCCTAATCCTGGAGATGGTCAATATGCCAAATTTTATCCAAATCTGTTCAGCCGATAAGACGTGCAAAAGGTTACAAGTAGACAGGGAGTTACGTTCGTATTTATAACTAGATTGAATTAAGTACGTCTTTATCCAAGCACACACTCTTTAAAGAAAATCAATAGTAAGGCGAGATTTCAATGCGTAGAAAGGTATTCAATACAAGAAGGAATAAACTAGACAGCTTTAATAAAACCAGCCTGCTTTCACGAAGTGTTAATAGAAAATTCATTCTAGTATATCCCGTTCATAATCGTTTACTGCATCGCTCCCTATTATAAGCTCCGTAAGTAATTTTAATGGAGCCAGTCTGTAATTCCCTTCGAAAATTGTTACAATTACGGCCCCAATTATTTGAAATAGGCAACCTTATGCACACCAATGAGACTTTAGAACAGAGATCTGTCCCATTTTGATGTTCTTTACTAGCTATTTCAGCAATAAAGTTTTATGGATTGAAAGTTTTGTTACGGTAGAAAAGGCGACTACTTTAAAAATGTGAAAGGTTTGAAAATTGACGAACCCAATTGAATTTGTCGCCATCGCCTTCGAACGCATCTTGGCAAGCGTGTTCTATTTTATTTTCTATCTGGTTGTCAAACGCAAGCCTAACCTGAATATAAGATTCTACTGCAATATTTTATTTGAAGGTGTTTTATTTATCAATTTTATATGTAAAAAAAGTGATGATAATCCAAGTTTGAGTAATGTGTTTTCCATTAGAATACAATATAATTTTCGATGATCGAATTATTATGTTACATTTGGAGACATATATGCAATCCTGACTCATATTACAAATAATAAAATTTGTTATGTAGCAACTCTGAGTCCAGTCAGAGGATTTCCACAAAATTTTGGCTTTCATGTCTACTTTGTCTCCATTTGCAATTTTGCTATGAACAATCTAGCATATGTAACTGAACTGTCCAATACACTTGTTTATTAAATAAATTTGAAATATTAATTTTGAAAACTGTACGGATTTAAATCAAAATTGTTACCAACAAATTCTAAATGTACCTAAAAGTCGGTTAAAAAGGATCAAGTCGACAACAATGCCTACATTATAAAAATAACGTATGAAATTTTCATTAATAAGCTGTTTACTTATGTTATACACATTGAAACACCAGACTGTGAAATAATTCTATAGCCTGCTATTTGAATCGAGGAATACAAACAGTTAAAAATGTATTCATTTATTTTTACATTGAATTGAGCGTTTGCGGAACCATTTCGTCTGACTACAGTGCTGTTTACAAGCATTGTTTAGTTTATAGAGAAAGTATTGAAAGCATTAACAATCACAACGCGGGTGAAGCCGGCGGCAGAAGCTAGTTTATCATCATCATCATATCAGCCGAAAGACGTCCACTGCTGGACATAGGCCTCCCCCAAGCGTCGCCACATTGACCGGTCCCGTGCGTCTCGCAACCAGTGGATCACCAAAAACTTCACCAGGTCATCGGTCCACCTGGTGGGAGGCCTTCCAACGCATCGTCTTCCGGTTCGCCACTCCAAAATTTTTCTGCCCCATCGGCCATCCGTTCTGCGAGCAATGTACCCTGCCCACTGCCACTTAAGTTTGGCAATTCTTCGGGCTATGTCGGTGCAAGGAAACGCCGAACATAGCCCTCTCCATTGCCGTTTGAGTGATACAGTCACTCAAAGGGCAATAGGCAATAACTTTATGATGAGGCCCATTGTAAGCGACCACGTCTCAGAGCCATATGTCATCACTGGCAACACACACTGGTCATAGACTTTTGTCTTGAGACACTGTGGTAAGTTGGACGAGAAGATACCGCGCAACTTGCCGAAAGCTGCGCAGCCGAGTTTGATTCGATGGTAGAAGCTAGTTATAATATAGTATTTAATTTTATAACCCGCGGTTCATTAGTAGCAGATGAAAATGGATTTAAGTACTCAGAATTTATTCTTGGCTCATTCATTGTTCATTCCTTTCTTAAGTATTTTAAATTGTCTGGTATCATTACCCCAAACGAGCTTTAAAAATGATTCTAATTTAAAACGTCAGACGCAATATGCTGCCTTTTAGACTCAAAATTAACGTTCACGTTTAGATGTTGCTATTCAAGGCTGGCAGATTTTCTTTCTCATCAAGTAAATCAACTCGTAAAGTGTCTCCATAAAGTGGTATCAGCGTAGTACAAATACTAATTACTAATCTTCATAGACCTTCCATCATGGGATGAATTTATATGCTAAGCAGTTGACGTGTATTGTCTCTTGTATACAGGGTTAGTTTGTATATAGTGGTCGGGTCGCTATTGATTCTACATTATAGAAACCTTATGATGCCTAACATATGAATCATGGTTGGACTCATGTTATATTTTACAATCTACGTATGTAGGTGCATTTAATTGTTTTCACTAGTATATAGCTAGGATTTCTATTTCGTTGGTTAGTGAGTTTTATAGAACGAAAAAGCAAAAGGCTTATAATAAAATAAAAAGAAATATAACTTTTTATAAACGGTTTGCGTGAGGCGTCCACGATAATTATGACTATTCAACGACCATTTTTCATAAATATCGTTTTATAATAATGTAATATTGTACCGGTACAATAATTTCTATTAAATCTGGCCAAGTGCGAGTCGGACTCGCGCACGAAGGTTTCCGTACCATTATCGCAAAAAACGCCAAAAATATCACGTTTGTTATAGCGCCAACAGAAATACATCATCTGTGAAAATTTCAACTGTCTGGCTATCACGGTTCATGAGATACAGCCTGGTGACAGACAGATAGACAGAAATACAGACGGACCGTGGAGTCTTAGTAATAGGGTCCCGTTTTTACCCTTTGGGTACGGAACCCTTAAAATGGTAATCGCGTTATTACATCATTTTCGCATTGTCGTGTCTCGCCTTTCTTCGGAGCTTTTATAAACGCTCAAAATTTAAACAACAGATCTTTATACAACGGCCTGTATAGATATCATAGTGACCATAGTTCAAAAACCCAGCCTGTGTATTGTGCGTCGTGTAGTACCCTAGTCACTAAAGAGAACTGGGTCGTTTGTGTTCATGTTTACCGTTCAAGCTGATGGGTCTATGTCTCTTTGAAAATCAACACATTGGGTATTGTTTCTCTGTACGCAAATGTTGCTTGTGTACCTACGGGTGGTACAGATTGGTAATAATGGACTCTGGAAATAAAAGACCTACTTTGATGGGGCGACGTAATTTAGGAGGTATTTACTACGGGCAATTTGATAAAATTGCATCGCACTGCGACCAAATGAACATACCTGTAATTTAGAAATTTGAAAATCGCTTTTCGGTGAGTTATAAATCAAATCTCATCGAACCATTAGAAATATTGCCAAATGTAGCCAGATAAAAATGAAATCAATTGCTCATCAAACTTTACAATTTACTAGTGATGATTATTTTGTCAAGTCAAGTCTGAAATATTGAAAGTTAGATAGTAAAGTTTTTGTCTAACAATGCCAATTATTCTTGTAGTTTGGCATTAGTTATTCAACATAATTTGTATAGAAATGTTTCTCACTGCGAAATTTATTTCTTTCAGGACCATGAACACAATAAAAGATAAGAACGAACTTAGGTTCTATACAAGAGACATTGTATCAACGAAAGCGTCGCGATAGCGATTGCCAGAAATGCCAAGCGTTATTGAAATGTAACGTATTCAATCTCTGACATTTTGGCATTTCGATCAACGCGAACGCTGATAGAGTGACTCTTAGTATAGAGCCTCTTGTAGCATTATCTTCTATCTCACGTTGACTTCTCTTGATTACAATATTAATAAGCCAAATGAAACCCGTATGAATGATAAATTGTGTTTAAAGCACAAATACATAATCGGACCTTCTAAGGCTGAATCAGGAATTGAGTTTGCAGAATTAAATATATATTTATAAGTACGGAGCTCTTGACCCACATCGATGGAGCTCATTGATTGCATTCGCGATCCTCAAGTAATGAGGGAGCGAAGGATAAAATTTCCATTTCCAAATGACTAATAATTTACCATCCTTCTGTTGAGAAAGCCAAGGAATTGGTGAATCACAGAGAGAAAACGAAATTGTTGAAATCTAATGAGAGCTTGAAACTCAACCCAAATTGCAAAGCAGTGTACTAAGATGTACTTGGGAAAGGTAAAGTCAAGACAGTGAATGATTGGGTTTTATTTGGAGCTACTCTTTAAAATAACGATGCTTAATTGGTTGTTAAAGAATCTGATATTTTATTTGATCTATATGTAAATATTGAAGGTACAAACATATTTAGAAATGAGGTCTTTAGTAAAAATAAAATAGGCGAAGTAGAAACACGTGTAGACTCAACGCCTCGCATTACCCGTAATAACCTTTCGAATTTATTTGACACACGACCCGCCATCAAATTTCACTCCACGCAAAAATAAACCATTTGCTATTCCATATAGGGTACATTTTCAGTTGATGAGCTAGTGAAATTGTCACCGTATCAGGTTTAGACTGATGAGGGTTGGTAATAAGATGCTCGGGAGACGGCTGATGAAAGTCGGCGAGGAGGACTGCATGGCTGCGGGGTTTTCACCTGCGAAAGAAAAATAATATTAAATATTGTTCATGTTATAGCTAACAGAATCAATTTCTTTTGACTCGTGTCAAAAAAAAATATTCTGTTGGTAATAAAAAAACACATTAAACAGGTCAATTTAAAGATTATTTATTGTTCCTGAAGTTAAGATGCTTAAGACTAACTGATATTCTATGAACGATAACGATCCTCAACAATTCCAAAATGTTTGAGAATATAAAATTCAGATTTGATAAGCGCTACCAAAATTTCATATCGTCAATTCCTAACATTTTACTTTTCGACAATCGTGTTCGCTGTTAGAATGGCACCTGTAATTTTCTAGGTCACAGAGCGTAGACAAATGGAAAACTGCTTGCAAAGCGTTTCATAGACAACTTTTAACGGGAATGACATAAGTTTTTCGGTATCTTTGGGGCAAAGTAAAAAAAAAAAAATTATAAAATAAATATTATTATTAATAAAAAAATAATAAAAAAAAAATTATTATTAGTAATATTTTTTTACTTTTCCATTATTATTTTTGCTGCAAGGATGTCACTTTTGCTTGTCCTTGTTGTCATTATGAGAATTATTTTAGTTCATTATTCAAATAGGTTAAAAAACCATGAAATAAACAATAGAGTCTAAACAAAGTGACATTATATCAGCCAAAACGACTCTCAAAAATCCATAATATATAGAATTGACCATGAAACATTTTAGTATGGCATATCAGGCCCTAAACTTGACATTTCTGTCAACAGTTCCGCTGATACATGCCATTTTTTCTAGGCAGCTTTTTAATTATGAGAATCGAAAATCATTAAAGTTAATGACTAAGGGCCGATTTTTTAATTGAGTGTTTAGAGTTAAGAACGTGTCAAAGCCTACTTTAGAGCCAATTTTTGATAGGTTTTCAGGCTATAGTATAGTTTGACAAATACTCAACTTCAAATGCTGCAATCAGAAATCGGGGATTAAGATAAAAGAACATAACCATAAAATTAGCGATATTATCTAATGTCTTAGTAGATTTAATGGATTTATGAATAAATGGCAATGGGCTCGCCCTTTTACGTGGAACGTAAACATAACTGACTAAATTTATAAGTTTAACTATAAATACTACCTAACCCTAAAGAATTAGGAATTCAGGCATGTTGTTCCATTATGTCAAAAGCAGGACAGATATTTATGATCCTCCAGGATCCTCTCAGGTTTTAATTCAAGGCGGGTCTAGCTTCGATTCACGCTTCTCCCGCATAATCAACTCGTGGTGAGGTGCACGGTCTGAATCCGAAATTAGACGAGAATTTCTGGGACATGGACGTGATTAATACGGGGAACCTCTCTAATCTTAATGCGAAATGGCTCTCTAGAAGTTATAGGTAGGTGTTAAAGAAGGAGGACGAAGTAATTTGTATGTATAGTGGCTATGTCTGATCAAAATGGATCTTTCTTTGTTATAAGCTCGTTTGTACTGTTATATATTATCCAGAATAATGATATATCGTAGTATAAATTTAATATCTTTGATCTTTTATTGTACTTTTTTACTGTGCTTCTCATGACTTTTTGATTTTTGCTGTTGTGTTGCGTCTTTGTCGAATAAATGTTTCCTTTTTTTATTCTATTCTACACCTAACCTCAAAAATTACAGATCTTGGAGATTTCAGTAGGGTGGTGTTATAAATGGCGGGTTTGTCGCAAAAATAATTCTAGGACGTTTCCACTCATGTCTGCCTCTACATGATTAAACCATCTAAACATAATCTTTCAAATTATTGTCACTACTTCTTCTTCTCCTAATCATGATGTTTTTATCAGCTTTTAATCTTCCTTTTTCAATTAAACTATCTCAAAATAACTCAAATTATTATCTACACTCTACCTAACTCAATAAACTTTAACAGCCGTCCCTATTTCAACAACTATGCCAAAGATATGAAATTCTCAAAGTAATTGTCTAGAGAAGAGCAAAATATTAAAGAGTCAATAAATGGTATCTGTATCGCTGGTTCTTGATAGGTTCCGCTCCGATTGTTTGGAAAGTAAATTTTAATTTCATTGCTACTGAAGCGGTTTTCACAGTAAATGTTTTCATCGATAGCAATACTCTAATGTGCCTCGGAGCGGTGGTAATTCTTTTCACGTTCAGAGAGCATTTAAAAAGGTGAATAAAATTGTGTGTCTTTTTTTTCTTGGCGGGTCGTTTTTAGCACCTTATTAGGATGTCTATATTTGTTACCCTTATATAGTTCTTTATATCTTTTTTGATAATAATAATAAGTAAATAATGCTCGGAGGAAGGTTGTTAACCCAGTAAGATGCTGGTAAGGATCTTGACCGTACTGCCGGGCTTGTCCTGATAGCCATGGTATACCTCTCCACTCCTCAAGCACCACCGGATAATTTTGCTATAGTCCTGCACCAATCGGGGATTGTCCTTGGGTGCATTTGCGTAGTGCATACAGGGATAATCGTCGGTTGGTGTCACATTTCCTGATACATGCCTAACAAGGCCTCTGCGAGTTGGTTTCGGCCCCTCGCATGCTTTTCAAATGACCTTGACCCCAGGATGCCGAGATTGTTAAAGTCATAAAACTTGAGAGGTGTCAAGGGACACCCGGATGGAACGAAGTTCCTTTAGTATATTTATTACATATTTATAGTATATTCTAATCTGTTGTCAGATTTGGCCTATCTCCTCCCGTTTCCGAGATACAATTTTATTTCTTAAATTAATGTTTTTAACGGTTAACAAATGTGGATTTTACAATTTGAATAGTTGGTTCGGTCGTTCGTATATTTTCGATCTCACCTAAAAATGTTTTAAAATTATTTTAAGAAAAGGATTTTGAGTAAATGTGAGCGGGTGAGGGGGGAGGGTGAGGGGTTTGTTGCACGATTTTATAGAATTTTCATATTGATATTTTATAATGGGGTAAAAAAAAAAAATGCGGGAGGGAAGGTGAACAGTTAAGGAGGGAGGAGGGGGGGTTTATCCTATCTTGTTCTCCGGCCAGAAGCGCCGCGAGGCAGGGGGGCAAATTTTTACTCAGAATTGAGCTAGCTCCAACCGTGGCCGAGATATTGAGGTTTTTAGGTTTTCTGATTTGATCGCCGGTTCGTTATTAGTGGCGGCTCGGGGTGAGTTTTCGAGTAGTTTTGACTCGGCCTGTGGTGGAGGGTTTTGTACGTCTGGCGTTAAGAAACCAAATATATATATATATGTATATATACTCTCTCGACTTCGTAAACACAAAAGCGTATAGGTTAGAACACGCACGAAACACGCACACAACTATAGCAAAAAGTGTCGTTACAACTTTTCGTGAGATTTTTTTCCGTCTAGCCCCCCTTCGCAACGCGCGATAAGGAACTCCGTTCCAATAATTATGTAGATAGAATAACCATACATTGTCATACAAACTAAATGTGTACACAAAATTTCATCGGTTGAGGATAACTGCTTTAAAATTCAGTTGCAAGATTTGACCCAAACACATACATTGCAAGTTAAATAAAACCTTGTAAAATATGCGTGTTCTGTGGGATAAAGCACGAGAGCAAAGCAGTAGGAAAAGCTAAGTAATTGTTCTATGTATAATTCAGTTATCATTTTTCCAATAAATTATGCACGGCCTTAAGTGAATTGATATCATAAAATTCATTCGTGAAGAAAAATATCTCGATGGCATATCGGAATACTAAATTATTGGGTGGATATAACCCAATTACGCACTGGGTTCGATGAACGCAACATTCGATATTTCAGCATTGAGTTTATAAAGGAATTCTTTTTGAATTTCTGATTGACACCATATCAGCACTTCAAACAAGATGGAAGGTATTAAGTAGTAAGATACTCAGAAGAAAAGTTTTTATTATTAGATTTTAGAAATAATAACTCGATGTTTTCTACAATTTTTGCTCATGACGCAAGTGGATTCTGCAACTTTTTATTTATAGTTGTTAAAGTCGTAAGGTTTCACTTACTAGCTTCTGGTTTCATCATCATCATATTATCATATCAGCCGAAAGACGTCCACTGCTGGACATAGGCTTCCCCCAAGCGTCGCCACATTGACCGGTCCCGTGCGTCCCGCAACCAGCGGATCCCTGCAACCTTCACCAGGTCATCGGTCCATCTGGTAGGAGGCCTTCCAACGCAACGTCTTCCGGTTCGCGGTCGCCACTCCAGAACCTTTCTGCCCCATCGGCCATCCGTTCTGCGAGCAATGTGCCCTGTCCACTGCCACTTAAGTTTGGCAATTCTTTGGGCTATGTCGGTAACCCTGGTTCTCTTACGGATCTCAACATTTCTGATTCAAGCACGCAAGGAAAAACCGAGCATAGCCCTCTCCAATTGCCCTTTGAGTGACTGTAAGCTTACTGATGAGGCCCATTGTAAGCGACCACGTCTCTGTTTCTGGTTTATGCTAATAATTTTACGAACAATTCCTTTGCTCTATATATTCGCTAGGAAATACCACAAAGTCAAACAGGAAACTTATTGATTCGTGATGAACCATAGAAAATGAAATCAATTTTTCCATTCGCCTCAATTCTCAAGCGCAGTTCGTAAACCCAGTGAGATGTTTGAAATATTCACGCACCAATGAACACCTGATTGAGTCTCTTCGGCCCAAACACGAAATAGATAGGTACAGAAGGTCGACTCCAAAAAAACAACGAAAACACAGGGGTTTGTTGTACGATTTTGTAGACTTTTCATATTGATATTTTAGAATGGGGTAAAAAAATTGCGGGGGGGAAGGTGAACAGTTAAGGGGGGGGAGGGTTATCCTATCTTGTTCTCCGGCCAGAAGCGCCGGCAGGCAGGGGGGCAAATATTTACTCAGAATTGAGCTAGCTCCAACCGTGGCCGAGATATTATGGAGGTTTTTAGGTTTTCTGATTTGATCGCCGGTTCGTTATTAGTGGCGGCTCGGGGTCAGTTTTCGAGTAGTGTTGACTCGAGTCGGCCTGTGGTGGAGGGTTTTGTACATCTGGTGTTAAGAAACTAAATATATACACATACATATATACATATATATATGTATATATACTCTCTCGAATTCGTAAACACAACAGCGTATAGGTTAGAACACGCACGAAACACGAGCACGCCGCACGCACACAACTATAGCAAAAAGTGTCGTTACAACTTTTCGTGATATTTTTTTCCGTCTAGCCCCCCTTTCGCAACGCGCGATAAGGAACTTCGTTCCAACAATCGCAAAGTAACAGAGAAGAATATTAAACATAAGAACAATGTTTATGAATTATTGCATCGGGCGTGCGCATACCGAAAAGGTTACCAACTCAGCATTTGCTGGGCGTCAGACACTCAGTGCTGATTTTCAGTTGGCACCCCGCTAGTGACACATGGACGAGGATAAATAAAATAGATACTTAAAATAATGTCATAATGTGAATATGTAGGTGATTAACTTATAAATTGAATAAAATATGTAATATAGATAATATAAAGTAATAGAAAAGATAAAATATGTAAGGTAATCAATACTACTATTCTAGTATTATAGAGATGAAGACTTTGTTTGTTTGTTTGTTTGAGCGCGCTAATCTCAGGAACTGGTTGGAATTGAAAAAATATTTTTGTGTTAAATAGTCCATTTATCGAGGAAGGTCATAGGTTACATAACATCGCGCTACGACCAATAGAAGCGCAGTATAAATGAAAAATGTTGCAAAAATATTCCTTTTTGAGAGCTTCCGTTGCATCGCTGCGTAAGCGGTTAAAGTTACTCATCATTCATGTATGTAGGGTAGGTAGGGTAGGCAGGTAGCCAGTTGACAGCAGCAAAGCCGCGTGGGTTAAATTTATTAAATTTGTCTCAAAAAACCCCAATGACAGTGTGACATAGACGCAAAGACATTTGTTTTGGATCGCCGGACGTTCGCGTCATGAGAAGATTTGGCCGCACGGGATGAAATTCAAGGTTAAGCAACGCTTTTAAGGTCGGTTCATGGATTGGTGAACATCTTAATGTACCGAGATTCCTCCGTGTCTGGGAAAGCTATTGGTCCCAGCTGTCGAATGAAGATCTGTGACAGTCGGTACGCATAGTCAGAAGCCAGAAAATCAGGCACCAGTCTTGCCAAGAGGTATCGTGTTACCCAGTAACTGCGTTGCGGTGTTCAGAAAAGCAATAGCTCCATCTTATCTTGTCTTATCTTGTGGAGGGGCCGAGAAACAATTCGGACACTTCGACACCATTGGGATCTATTGTGGTCCCCTAGATAACCGATGATCTATCGGGATCAATCCTCCCTAATCTCGTTGAAAAATTTCTTCATGATTTTTACAATGAGACTAGGAGATATGAGTCTATAGTCTTCTGGTTTTCAATATCCAACCCAGGAGACTCATTCGCTTACCAGCCAGTGCATCGCATGTGCACAGAAGGTGCTCCATGCGTTCCGTATGTTCCCCACACAACCTGCACATGGGTGTCGCGGTTAGACCTATCTTCATGAGCATGTCGTTGGTTCCAAAGAGCCCAGTAAAGGCCCCAGCAGGTAGCGGATTTGCCCCCTGCTCATATTCCAAATGCATTCCCGTGCTTTGAACGTAGCTCCATGGCAAATACTGATACTCAGCTACAGCTCAACCGACAGCCAACCCTTACATAGTTGGGGAAAGGGTAAGCAGATAGATTGTACGTACACATTTATATGTTGTACGTTTGTTTTTACTGACTTCAAAAAAAAGGAGGTAATCAATTCGATAAGTATGTATGTAATATTGTTGGAATTGCACAATATTTACATATATAACTCTATGTGGGTTTCTAAACATGTGTGCCTAAATTCATAAGTGTATGTATGTATGTTTGTCCACGAATTTCGTCGAAACTACTTATCGGATTGTGTTCATTATTTTTATGTCTCAACTTAGGTAACAGTGCAAGTTTTATTAAAATCGGTTCAGCAGTTTTCCGAACTGAAATCCTTAGCGACAAACAGCACGAATGTGTAAACTAAGTTATTACGGGTATTTTATCAATCCTATATTTTTCAATTTAGGTTCCTTACTATAGAAATTGCTTACTTTTTGGCGATACCCTATCACTAAAAAGTAAGCAATTTCTATACTAAAACTAAAAATAGAGAAATAAAACCTTTTCACAAGTAATAAACCGAATTCTAAAGAAAAACACTAAAAAGTGCAAAAATATATTTCATTTCGAAAGTCGGTGTTGAAAAACGATAAAAACAATAGGTACCAAAGGTTCCGTCTGCAGAAACAAAAGTTATTTTTGCACTTTTTAGTGTTTTTCTATAGAAGTCGGTTAATTTTTTGTGAAAAAGTTATTGCTTGTATATGGAGCAGACCTACTGTCCCTACGTATCTATTTCGTGGACCGAGACCCGCATAGCCTCTTTTGACTCACTCAACCATTTCCAGCGATTCAAATTGAATAGTTAGACCTTTGATGGAGGTCTATGCTCAGAGCTTGTTCTTAAGCTGGGTTTGCGTGTAGAATTTGTGTTACTAGTATTGAAAGTAAGCCTATTTTGATGAATGGTTTAGGAAGATTCCTTATATTTTCTCTTCCTTCAGAATAATTCTTGGAAATGTAGAAAGCTGCTAAAAGGCCTTGTTAGGTGACTGTCGGTGGTAATATATAGTGGGCGATTGCAAGTCTATTTTTTCCTCTTAGAGATTAACATGGATAAGGAACTTATTCAATTAATCATGTTTTTAAATAGGTTTAAATAATAAGATAATACCAGTTTGCTTCTATACCACTGCTTGTTTGCAATGTTTATTTTTTATGTAGTTTTTTTTCATTTTTTTTCACTGTTGACTCCAGAGAGTCTTTTCTATTTAGATCAAATTTTTGTTATGCAATTATTGTCTGGCCTATATTGTCCTATCGTATGCATGATTGTAAACAGCAGCCGAATTGCTTAAGTGAATTCAGCAAGGCTTAGGGTTTGACCCCATGAAAGAGTATGACAAATACTCTAAATAATTTGGTATTGCCAAAAGTTATTGGAGTCTTTCTAAAAGAGTTCAGCAATTAAAGCGTCCAATAATTTTGAGCAATATCTAATTATTTAAAGAGACTGAGAGATTTTTTGGTCATTCATGGGGTCAAACCATTTGCCTAGCCAAATACACTCATGCAATTAGGCTGCAAGATTTCCTTAATTATAGGAAACGATCAATTCAAACCGTGCAATAGCGTCTGGCATAAATTATTATGAAATTGGATATGAATCAAAAAAATAAAAATACAAGGAATGGAACTAAAATTACACACACACACACACACACACACAAACAAAACACACACACACACAAAATCCCTGAAAAATTATAATGTCACGAACAAAAACATTAGCATTCTCCTTTTACGGATAATGTTCTCTTATTCAGTGTGGCATAATTACATTAGCTACTCTAAAAGGGAAAATTATGGGTATCTGACCCCCACAGCGTATAATGTTTCAAATCAAATGATATCTTTAAACGAGGTTGGAGTTTTACATATTATATTCATTTTCATATTTATATATTCGTATATATTCGTTTGGTCATTTTTCTAAAGTTCTAGAGGATATTTGACCTTTATAATAATATATAATATTGTTATAGCGACCCTTCTCAAATTAACCGTGGCTAAAGTATTATAATAAATTCGTAGAAGCTTATTTTTGTTGCGAAGAACGGAGGCGGGGATTTCTTCTTGTTTCTTTTTTGTTCGTTTTTAATTTTACCGACGTGTTCTGGGATATCGTTATAATTAATTTTAACTATAAATATACCTTTTATAATAGCCTGCTAGTCTAGTGTATATTCTGAGAAGATTAATGGTTTAACTTATGTATTACAACAAACAGTATTAATTCTATTTTTTTTACGATAGCCCAATTTTTCACCCACATGAACGTCGAATGGTTTTCCACGGGCATATACTTTTTTAATAAGTCTGAACTGTCCCATTACTAGGCGAAGGCCTACCCCTCCGAGAAATGGAACTAACTATCGGTATTCAAATTCGGTTTGATTTAGATTATGGTATACCAGGGTGCCAAGTTTCTTTGTTTAGGTGTAATTGATTATCAAACACCCCAATTTACACACATGTTTTATTTCATTCATCGTTCATCGTTTCATCGTTTCATCGTTTTTATTTTTTTCTATGGATCGTTTTTCGTTAAATTTTTTGAGAACTTTATCTTCTTAGTTCTTCTTCTACCATCAGTAGTAAAAATTTAATCTTCAATCGCTTGATTGAAAATAGGTCAGACTTTCATGAACCATCTAGATTCTTGATCACCTAGAGGCCGACGCGGTACAATTTAATTTTTTCCTTTCGTTGGCCTTGTGCCAAGTTGAGCTTCGGACTAAGGTTTTATCACTTTTACTCTTTTTACGTTCTCATCAAAAACTACTTTATTGACTTTTAGAATTTAATTTCTACTCTCATTTGACCTTCGTTACCCTTTAGTGTGGAATTAAATTGTGGCTGTTTTTTTGTTAAGAGCTTGCTTTTTTGACATACTTTTTGCTTTTAATTCTTGTTTTTTTTTCAATATCAAACAGGTTCACATTGACCCCTAATACAGCTGCTGGTAAGCGATGCGGTCGATGAAAGAGCACGCTTGCCTAGAAGTAACTTATCATACAGACTCGCTGGTTACAGGAGTAATGTTTTTTTACTGTCTTTCTATCTAACTATTAATGTTATCAATTTACTTTCAAATTCTCATATGTGTTTCGATATTGCCGAACTAGTTTGTAACATTAACTGTTTTTTTCATATCGCCAATGCGCGGCAAGTCTTCGTCGAATAAATGCAAGAATAACATGATATTCTCCGAAGAATCAACATTCACATGTCAGCTATATTAAGTCCCATGTATTACTGGAAGCGAACCAATACCTTATATTGATATTAACCGAGTACAAAATACACTGGCTACCTTTTGCTTCCTTGAACTCACATCACACATCATCAGCCTATTAATATTCCCACTACTGGGACACAGGCCTCCTCTCTATGAGAGGGAATGGGCCGTTATCTACCACGCGGGCCCAGTGCGGGTTGGTGGATGTCACATGTCTTCGAATTATTGCTTCTAGGACATGCCGGTTTCCTCACGATGTTTTCCTTCACCGTTTTGAGAGCAGTGGTGATGAAATAATTTACACAAAGTAAAGCGCCTGCCTGGGCTCGAACCCACGACCTACAACTTGTAAGTCGCAACCGATACCACTGGGCCACCACTGCTCTCTCCTTTCTCGTCCTTGAACTCCTTTTCCTAAAAACCTTATACAGTACTCTTTCGCTAATTCTCGGTTCGGTATATCGAGTAGAAGGTACTATAAACCACCGAGTCTTTAAATGTCTGGATCAAGCTTTGTTCGCTTTGTTTCTTTCGATAGAATGGTCTATTTTATTAGGGTACTTATCAGTCAATTCTTCACGTCTATGTTGTCAAAGAATTTCAGAATAATCAAATTAATGAAGCTAACTATTAAAAATATGGACGTACATACTAGCAGGAACAGCGTTGTCACACGTAAAGTTCCCTCATGGGCCACGCTGCAGGTACGAGCAGGTTTGGTATCTTCATCTCATCCATCGTCTCTTTAGTCTTTCCCTACTCTATGAATGAGGATGGCTTCATCCTATATAGATATATCATCATATTCCTCCGCATCACATAATATCTTGATAAGCATAGTAATATATGTAGTTTTTTTTTATTTGTGTTGGGTTTGCTCTTGACTCTAGTCTAGGTCAAAGGTGACAGAGACAGAGTCGACGATGGAGTGAGCTTACCCAGAAGAAGCCTGTTCACTCTAACTTTGAAGAGATTCGCGTTGATTGCGTTCGGAAACACTGACGCAGGTAGCGAGTTCCATTAATTCGCTGTGCGCATTATGAAGGATTTTTGGAAACGCTTGGAGCGAATTGGTGGAATGCCAACAAGGTAAGGATGATAACTTGCAGTGCGTCTAGATGTCCGATGGTAGAAGGGGGCTGGTGGGATGAGGTCGTGGAGTTCTTCAGCACACTCACTGAAGTACAGTCTGTAGAAGACCGACAAGCAGGCAACTTTGCGGCGATGCGCCAAGCTGTGAAGCTTGGCATCCGCCAGTTCAACGTCGCCAATGAGCCTCCTGGCTCTGCGTTCCACCGAGTCAAGCTGATATTTAGCTAAGCCATCCCAAAGGTGGCTGCAATACTCCATGCAGGATCGGACTTGCGCTTTGTATAGGGTTAAAAGCTGTCCAGGCGTAAAGTATCGCTTCACTCTATTTAGGAAGCCTAGTTTTTTGGCTGCAATTTGGGCTTTGTACCCAATAGAGGCGCCAAAGTTGAGACTGGATTTTAACTCCATGTCTAGGAGCTCGAGCCGATCAGTCACAGGAACAGACGCACCCCGAAAAGTAGGAGTTTGATCGAATAGACTCCTTTTAGCGGTAAAAAGACACACCTGAGTTTTGGTGGCGTTAAAGGAGAACAGATGGTCATCAACCCACTGGGAGACAAGGCTTAAGGTCAAATCTGTCCGCTCCACCATAGCCTCTCTTAAGGAACGAACTTCATCCACGCTGGTTTTTGTGTTGTACAAGTATCTCTCTGAAACAGTACTGTCATCTGCGTACCCAACAATACCAGGCTGAAGTAGGTCATTCATGTTCAGCAGGAAAAGAGTTGCAGAGAGAACAGACCCCTGAGGAACTCCGGCATCAATAGCCATAAGGTCAGAGGAGCAGCCGACAATGACTACTCGGATCGACCGTTCACTGAGGAAGTCTGATATCCAGCTACAAAAACCAGCGGGGATGCCATACGTAGGAAGCTTACTGAGTAGACTCGCGTGCCAGACCCTGTCAAAGGCCTTCGAGATATCAAGCGATACAGCAAGTGCTTCGCCGTGTCTCTCGATGGCTTCGCCCCATCAGTGCGCGACATACACAAGAAGATCGCCAGTTGACCGTCCCCGGCGAAAGCCATATTAACGGTCGCTGAGGAGATTATTGTCTTCAAGGTAGGTCAGCAACTTGCTGTTCAGTACCCTTTGCACAGAATGGAAGTAATGGCGAACGGACGGTAATGGGCAGGGTCTGCACGGTTGCCTTTTTTGGGCACTGGTTGCACATTTGCAAGCTTCCAGGATTTCGGCACCGTTATTTTTACAAGAGAGAGGCGGAACAAGCGTGTCAACACAGGAGTCAGTTCAGGCGCACACTGCCTCAGCACTCTCGCTGGAATGCCGTCAGGCCCGCTGGCCTTGTTCACGTCTAGACTGCACAATACTCTGCGGACGTCTTTAGTGGGCACAGCGATCTCCGGCATCGAAGAGTCACAATGAGGTACTGTAGGTGGTTGCTTGGAGCCAGCGTCCAGACGCGAATTGCTAGCATAGAGAGATGCAAATAAATTTGCTTTCTCACTCGCAGAGTGAGCCAGCGACCACTCAGGTTTCAGCATTGGAGGTAAAGTGGGCCGACAGAAATTCGTTTCAACCTTTAGACAGGGACCAAAACTGTTTACTACCCGGAGGGTGCGATGCCAGCTTGGCCCCAATACGTCCAATATGGTCAAAACGTGCCCGACGCAGAATCCGTTTGCAGAATTTGGTGGCAGAATTAAAGGCTCTTTTCCTCGCGCGAACCCTACGTGCTACTACTACGTGCTACGTGTAACTTTGCGGTCACGGGCCCCGACCCAGGCTTGGTAGGCAGACTCTTTTCGGGCCTCAGCGTGGGCGCATTCTACATTATACCAAGGGCTGGATTTGTGACCGAGCGGAATGTCGGAGAATGAAATGAAATACTCCATTCCCTGCCGAATCGCATCCGCAACCGCGTCTGCACAGTTTGAGGGGTCACCCGAGGAGAAGCACACATGCCGCCAAGGATAAGACGCAAAAAAGTGCCGCATCTTGTCCCAGTTTGCTGACTCGTATCGCCATACTCGCCTCGTGCCTCTAGGGCTCTCATCTGGAGGAGAGCAAGTCGACACGGATTTCACCAGACAGTGGTTAGACGTTCCCAGCGGGGCTGAGACCGACACCGAATGACTGTCCGGATCAGTTGTCAGGAGAAGGTCTAAGCAATTGGGTGTATGGCCGTCAACATCCGGTACCCGCGTTGCCACATATACCAGCTGGGTTAAATCTAGAGATAGAGAAAACTTTCACGCCTCCAAACCGGCATGGTCAGTTTTCCGGTACGGGTACAACCACTCTTTATGATGGGCGTTAAAAACCCCGAGAAAATTAAGCTTCGCTGTTGGGTACCTTTGCTGGGCTATGTCAGCCGACTCCACGAGGCAATGAAAGAGCGCTGTCGTCTCCTGGTCACCGGCGTGCGATCGGTAGACGCCGATGTAGAGAGATTTCTCCACGCCAGTGTCCACAAGTAGCCATATGGCAGAAAATCTCGATTTCTCAAAGCAACGGAAACGACGACAACAAATGTCATCGCGGACGTATACACAGACCCCAGCTTGCTTCTTGAACTTGTGTTCAAGAGAGTAGGTAGTTGAGGTACGCCACGTCCGTCGGCGTTGTTATCTTCGTCTCCGTTAGGAAAAACAGGTGCGGCTTCTCGGTCTCAAGGTGGTGGTGGACCGGATCGAGATTAGAGTGCAACCCCCTGATGTTAGTGAGGTGCACTTTTAGTGGGAGGAAGTGCAGTCGTTGTTTCACCATATTCTTCTTTTTTGCTTTGGTCATATTTTTTGTTCAAGAGTTTGCTGGGGAAGAAGTCGAACTGTCGAGGCGCTGCTCAGTGAACCAAGTGGAAAACTGGAGCTAACCCAACCTATGGGGAACTAATTTGGAGACTGCGGGGACGCCCGAACCCCCCGGATATGGCCACCGGGTCCTCCCATCCAGTCGCCAGCTGGCACGGTGTAGCATACCGGGATTTTTCGCGAGTTAGCAGGGCAGCCTTTGGCATGTGGCTGGCGTGCTACTTGGGCTCCCTACTGACTGCGGTCGGCCAACGGCTGGCACCGTGCTTCGGATCCCGCTACCCTCCAAAATGAGTTGTCCGGCAAGTTTTGCCCAGAGGCCAAGACCGGTTCTGAACAGCGCAACTGACTCCTTCTCCCCAAAGGCACTGGCAGTCCCACACACCGACTAAACACATCAAGCTGCTTGGCGCCGGACTCCGGTGGGATGGTGGTCGCGAGCCAGGTGGCCCCTTGCGGAGCCTACCACTACTTAAGTGGGATCGTTTAGCCGTACCAAAGGCAAGCCTGTGGTGCCGTTGCCTGGGATGGACCGCTAGGAGGTAGATAATAGTTTAAGGTACCCTTATCAAGGTATCCAATGTTTTTTCTAGAATTCTAAATGAGCCACGTCATAGGCCGTAGTGTCAGTCGGTATAAGTCATAATTACACTTTTGTCACTACAATCTACTTATGAGACAGGTAGTCGCTATTTACTATGTACAGAGTGGTAATTTTGTGAGAGTACTGCTCAATCTATTCTCCATGCATTTTACAAAATCATTAAACATATACAGCTTACCATTAAAAATATGGACGTATATACTAGCAGGAACAGCGTTGTTCGGGACACAGGTGTAGTTGCCAGCATGGGCCACGCTGGCCGCCGGTATGAGCAGATCTGACAGACGGGCCACTGGGTCGGTTGTGACGTTGATGCCTCTCTCCGCGTCGTAGTTTATCATCCTGCTGTTGTGGTACCTGGGAACAAAAATCAGGTTAAAGTTTTTGCTGCAAAACGTTGCGACTAGCTTTTACTAGGAATGTCTATCACTAGGCTGCTTGCTGCTACAGCTAGTGGGTGTTTAGCTACCATATCAGCTCCTTTTGATGTATATGGCATTCATTTGGATCACATTAAAACATGTTATTTAGCTGAATCGTATTGTGTAGATCATTTATATTTCGGGACATTATTTAATTTAGGTATTTGGTTAAGAAGCTAGCACATGTGAAGGAATAAAAAAGAAGGGTTCCGTACCATTATCGCAAAAAAATCATGTTTGTTGTATGGGAGCCCCACTCAAATATTTATTTTATTCAGTTTTTAGTATTTCTTGTTATATCGGCAACAGAAATACATCACCTGTGAAAATTTCAACTGTCTAGATATCACGGTTCATGAGATATAGCCTGGTGATAGACGGACAGACAGACAGACAGACAGACGGACCGCGGAGTCTTGGTAATAGGGTCCCGTTTTTACCCTTTGGGTACGGAACCGGCCAAGACGAGTCGGACTCGCGAGCGAAGGGTTCCGTACCATTATCTAAATTACAAAACGGCAAAAAATTCATTCACATCACATCATCTGCCTATTAATGTCTGTGTCCCACTGCTGGGATACAGGCCTCCTCTCTGTGAGAGGGAATGGGCCGTAATCCACCACGCGGGCCCAAAAGCAGTTTTTAAAAACTAGCTGTTCTGAAATATACATATTTCTACCTCCCATATCCATAGAGACAAAAACTTGTGTTGTAAATACCGTTACCTAAACCATTACTATACCAACTCGTTTTATATAACAGTGGTTTAAGACTTTTTGGGAGTCTTATATACTGGAAAAAGAAACAAACAGTAAAAGTCCTGATAATTAGCAAAAATAAAGGTAAAAATAAAAAATATATCTATTATTGTATCATAAAATAAATGGATGAGAAACAATAGATTCTTGAAGCTTGGTACTTGAATAACGTAAACTCAATTATACTTGTGATTCATCGTCGTCGGTTGAAGTATATAATTATATGTTTGAAGCCTTTTATTTTCTTCGTTTATTTATGATCTGCAAATAAGTAATTCTATCTTGGCTATTACAGCAATTATTTGTGCTATCAATTTGATATTATTGTATATGTAATTATTGTATTCTTATCGCAATAAAGTTAAATCTCATTGTTGGTGCTAGTATTTTTTATTAATTTATTTATTATATACTTTATTGTTAATACAGCTACAGAGAAATCTCACCTCCTAGAAATGTGTAAAAAGTGACATCTATGGACAGGAGGATATACTACGATTTTTACATGCGCCGGTTTCACTCTCTGTAGTCAATCCCACTGCAACCATTTGTAAATAAAAAGTAGCCTATGTCACTCAGAGGTAGTGTAGCTTTCTCTTAGTGAATTATATTCGTAAACGTGTAATAACTTCCAGAGATTCATCTTCATCATCATTTCAGCCGAAAGACGTCCACTACTGAACATATGCCTCCCCCAAGTGTCGCCACATTGACAGGTTCTATGCGTCGCAGCTTTCACCAGGTCATAGGTCCACCTAGTGAGAGGCCTTCCTACGCAACGTCTTCCGTTCGCAGTCGCCATTCTAAAGCTTTTCTGCCCCATCGGCTATCCGTTCTGCGAGCAATGTAATCTGCCCACTGCCACTTAAGTTTGGCAGTTTAATTCTTCGGGCTATCTCGGTAACCTTGGTTCTTTTGCAGATGTTTTCATTTCTGATTCGATCACGCAAGGAAACTCCAAGCAAAGCCATGACCTTTCTGATGAATCGCATTGTGAACAACCACATTTCAGTCCCGTAAGTAATCACTGGCAACACAAACTGGTCATAAATTTTCGTCTTGAGACACTGCGGTAAGTTGGAGGAGACGATACCGCGCAACTGCCTGAACGCTGCCCAGCCAAGTCGGATTCGACGGTTAAACTCTTTCTCGAAGTTAAACCTACCTAACTGAACACAACTTCCACAGATTACCTTTTACAAAAATATCTAAGAAAAGCAAACAGTTTTACCTCTTTATAATTAGATTAGATGTACATCCTTTCACAATCATCCCGTAAATTACGCAAAGCAAACAACATTAAATATTTTGTCTTTTGGATATTGGCAAAGAGAAGCTTAATAAAACATGGAAATCCTTATCAAAACCAGTTAATAGCTTTGACAAACAGGAAATCTGCCTAAAAGCCAATTAACAGCCCTTACACAAATCTAAAACCAAAATGAACGCACACAATATAATGAGCTAACGACAACAACACAGAATTTCACAATTAATCAGAAACAAAAGAACAACTCGAAACATGCCAATTCATCTTAGTTTGTTGACTTAAATGGAAAGAAACGAATCAGCATTCAGAATATTGAAGTAAAGGGAGTTTGTATATTTGGGAAAGTCAAATAAGGAATAAATCGTCTGGCTGGTCACAACCTGATGAAAGCTACATAATATGCGGTTGTGTCCAGCTAGTCGATTTATTCGCTCAGACTCGCTGTACATAATGTTTACCTACTGATGCATACAAGCATGGAAGTGAATGTTGGTAGTGGCAAAAAAGAAATGCGTCTTGAAAAATTATGTGTCGTGTAACTTTATTAATTTATTAACATATATACAATTGAATATTCTAAAAAAAAACAAACCTTTATATAAATACAAAAGGGAGATGGCAAAAAAGCTCATTGTGCATCAAAAAATTCGTCCACATCGATGCATAGGAAAGGTGCCCAGAACACTGGCAGCATAGCCACGTTGTATGGCAATGCTGATTCTCTGGCCGAAGAAAAGGCCAGCTCTCTGGTCATGTGAAGAGTCGACGAGCTTTGTGCTAATTTCTCGTGTAACTTTGAGTGATATGTGATGATTCTTCTTCTTCATCGTGTCGATGATTCCATTTTTAAATTTTAATTTAGATGTTGTGATGAATTAATGATTTGGTAAGACAATTTTGTAGTTTAAAATAAGAATAAGTGTTTTTTTTATATTTTGCTAAACTGTATGGTTTGGACGGGGTACAATTTGGGGCAAGATTAACGAATCTTCGCTAGGCTAGCAAAATGAGCACAGAGTTATGTCATATGACATTCTAACGGTATTACATTGGATCATTTTATGAGGATGTAAAGCGACATTTAGAAACAAATGCAAATTCATCTCAGTAAGTTTGACTTAAATGGAAATAAACAAATCAGCATTCGGAATATTGAAGTAAAGAGAAGGCTGTCAAAACAAAACTTAGCAAATCTGGCATTTTGTCTAGACTTTGTGTAAGGGTAAAGTCACATAGTAGCTTCATCGGTGCTCAAAGCTACACAGCGTACTGAGTGATTTGGTTTAAGCTTTGGCCTCTTGATAGGAACGCACAACACTGCGGTATATGAAGCCTGAAATATAAATCAAAAAGCGAGCCAAGAGGTCCATCGGTGATGAGGCACTGGTCAAGTCAAAGCTACAGAGCCTTGAACATCGTCGCCGAGTTGCCAGCTTGTCGGTTTCTTATCGGTTACATTTCGGGGAGTTTGCGATGGAATTGCGCGATCTAATTTCACCTAGCCCGTTTCATCATCGGACTACCAGACGTACGGCGATGCGCCATCGGTACATGGTGGTCATCCCACCCATACTCACAAAACGTTTTGGAAACACTTTTATTATGCATACAGCTAAGGAGTGGCATTATCTGCCGCAGTCTGTGTTTCCCGACAGCTACAATCTAGCAGTCTTTAAGTCAAGAGTGAATATGTTATTTCTAGGCAAGCGTATTTCACCGTCGACCACATCATCGCTTACCAACAGATGAGATAGTAGTCAAGCGCGAGCCTCTAAAATATTAATATAAAAAACATCCTCGATGAACACTGCTGACAGAACAAAAGGCCATTCTAGACGGTGTCAGCGCCGAAATCCAAATTCGCCATTTTCCATATTATTTATTTTACGAATTCTTTAAAATACGCAACATTACTTTTCCTAATTATTATTTTTTCAAATTCTTAGATTCCGAATTTTTAGAATTCTCGGAAAATTTTGGTGTTAGGACAAAAAACAATATTTTTGTCCTAACACCAAAATTTTCCGAGTGAGTACAGTTCGATACAAAAAGGAAAATAAGAAAATGAAGGATTAAGAAATTGGACAATTTAGACTTCGGAAAGCATCGCGGACATCTTCTAGATGTTTTTCATAGAGTTATGTATTCGGCACCACATACCGTAGCATAGCATATTACAAAATTCCAAAGGTAAAGATAAGCAATCTAGCTAGTATCTAATTCAGCATACCAAACTGCCCAGTTCAAGGTACACTACTTATCAAACATGGCACCCAGCAAAGCCCTACCTGTGTGGCTTCGAACTAAAGAATATGTGGCGACGTCATTCTATAGATGCTGCCAAGGCTTGCTGCCAAATCCACTTTGCCAACCAAATTAAATTGTCACAGGCGTCTTTTGAGCCTTCGATCGCATTAAGGTTAATCAGAATGACCTTTTAAATATATTTTTCGCTTACGGAGACGGTAATTTTAAGATTGCTTTCTTACGTAGGATGCGGATGAGAGAATATGTCGGGCAGATTGGCTGCTAAATCTTATTAAGAGGATTGATTCGGCAAAAAAATACTCAAAATTTGCAGATTTAAAAAAAAAATACGTGTAGGTTTGAGACAATGGATAAAAATAATAACCTTGGTTATATTTATGAGAAATTGGTTGTTTCCAAAACACGTTTTAGAAAATAAATTTTGCTACATATGATCGGCTAACTTGTATTAGTATTAAGTCCTTTTTAGGGTTCCGTACCCAAGTCAAGTTATTACTAAGACTCCACGATCTGTCTGTCTGTCTGTCTGTCACTAAGCTGTATCTCATGAAGCGTAATAGCTAGACAGTTGAAATTTTCACAGATGATGTATTTCTGTTGCCGCTATAATAACAAATACTAAAAACAGAATATAATAAATATTTATGTGGGGCTCCTATACAACAAACGTGAGTTTTTTGCCGTTTTTTGCGATAGTGGCAAGTTTTTGCTTTTTTGTATTACTTGCCAACGTTCGTCGGTTAAATCACAAACAATAACAAATCATATCCTAATGACGAATTAACTGGACATCAATTTTAATTAACTGAAAAAAAAATTGAGTAATGGTGTGCCATTGCGTATCTCTTTCTTTTTTATGCAGGCCGACTGTGACCACACTTTATATGTTGTCCTAGCCTAATTATTTATATGGCGATCTTTACAAATGGTGATGATAGAAAAGCTTAGTTGTGATTGAGTTCAGCAGTGTTTTTTATACTTTTATTAAAGACTGATAGGCAAGGCTGAAGATTTTATTACTTAAAACTTTAAAAAGAGAGAACAGTGGTGGCCCTGTGGTAGTGGCCGCGACTTACAAGTTGAAGGCCGTGAGTTCGAACCCAGGCAAACGCTTTACTTTATGTACATTATTTCATCACCACTGCTCTCAAAAACGGTGAAGGAAAACATCGTTAGGAAACCGGCATGTCCTAGGACCAAAAATTTGAAGATATGTGACATGCACCAACCCGCACTGGGCCCGCGTGGTGGATTACAACTCATTCCCTGTCACAAAGAGGAGGCCTGTGTCCCAGCAGTGGGAACATTAAAAGGCTGATGATGATGATGTTGACTTTAAAAAGCCATCAGATACCTAATGCCTGCAAATAATTTTAAAACTCACAGACTAAATAGTTTTAACCTGCACGCCTAAAAAGCAAAAGATTTTGTAAAGGATAATCTTTATAAGGCGTACAACATAGATGCATACAAAAAGTAAACCATTAATTAGTGTTTTAAAATCCAATTTTGCTAAACAATTATAAAAACACACTGGTGAAAATGCAGTTGGCCTGACATAAATCGTAAATTACAAAAACAATACACACGAACAGATGAAAACCAATTACATTCAAAGAATTAGACCTCAAATTGAAGTCCTTGTCATGCGTCAACACAGTATGAAGTATTCAGTTTCAAATCAACAATTGTAAATCAAATATCAATCTGCCTGGCTTATTCCCAATTATGTTGGAATCGGCTGAATACCCATATTTCATATGGAGTGACTGCCTAACCGCCTACTCCACAATCCAGTAACATCGTCTTAGCAAGACTGGTGGCAGATTTTATTGCTTTTAACTTCTGTTACGACTGTCTAAGATCTTCAAATGACAGCCATAACTTGCTGGTGCTTGCCGAGGCACGGAGAAGCCAAAATTGCAGAGGAAAAGCCAATTTATAACATAACAAAAAAAAGGCACTGAAAAATACTTGGCCACGCACACAAATCCTAATTCACACAAACAAAACACAGGAACAGATAGAACCAATTATATTCAAGCAATTAAGCCTCCAATTGATGTCCTCGTCATGCATCAAAACATTTTGTTAAGTATTCAGTTTCAAATCAACAATGGTAAATCAAATAGAGTCTGGATTCTGGCCGATCGCCAACGAGCTGGGACGAAGGTACTTTGTTCAATTGCCTTTCAAACTTGCTCTTTTAAAACTGGTCCAGTTCCAGAAATGTGTCAAGCTAGCGAAGCTAACTGACACAGATTTTTGGAGCTAGCTTTCAGATCTTCATTTCTTTTTCATATGAAAAGAAAAGTGTAAAGGTTAAAGGTATGCACATGTCAGTGTTAGGAAAGCTTAGAATCTGGACATGGACAAGTGAGAATATTTTTTTTATATTGATAGGCTCTCATTTGACCACTGACCTGGTCGACGATGGAGGACGCTTACTTGAATAAGTGACTTATTTATTCTTGACTTAAAATCTCGGGTTAAAGCTAGCAGTGAGCACATACTAGCAGGAAATTCTACTAAAGAGCTTACTTCTTAGAGTTAATTATAATACCAGCCTGTTAGTTGTCTCTCCGCAGGGTAAAAGTCACTTATCATACAGAGAAGATGGGGAAATCAAAGAGTAGATAATACAATTCGATAGAAAAGGGTGTGGTTTCGTGGAAGCAGCAGGCGTTCGTTACATGAAAATTTAGAATCAGAATTGTGACCACGCACAATTTTACTGCACTTAACTCACGATTTACCTTATTTAGCTTTAAATCCTATTCCAAAGCCGTGCAATAAGATGGTAAATTGCTGTACAATTATGTAATTTTTGCTGCAATTTACTATCATATTTACTGGTCGAAAACATTATAGAGCTGATCAAAACTCGAATATTTGGCTGACCATTTAAATCATGACGAAAAACACGAACATGTTAAAGGCCTTGACAATATAATAATAAAAATAAGACATTAATTGCTGATCACTTGTGGAATTCACCATAACATTTGCTGACCAAAACCTCAACATTTTGCTGACCATGTAAATCACGACAAAAACACAGATATAAAAAAGGGCTTCACGATAATAGCAAGAAAGGGTACGAATTTCTGCAAGGAAAACGAAAATCTTTCTCTACCCTCCTTCTATAAATGTAGCCCGGTGGTGTGTAAATAAAATGTACATCTGGGAAAGCACTTAACTCATCCAGATGAACCGTAATAAATCTTTGAGAAAGAGGTAAGTATTACGTATTGTTCTTACGTACGTACGATTGTGAGGAGGAATGGAAAAGTTATATGTGGAAAAGTGTGGTTAGTTTCTTGTTATGTTATTTAGTTATAAAAAAGTAGAGAGCCAAACCATTCCAAAACATTAATAAGCCCTCTATTAATGTGTTGGAATGGCCAATTATTGACGTCATACTTATGGTGTCAAAATAGACAATTTATCGACAGTTTTGGTAACCTGCTAAGACAGTCTCTCTAGAGACTGACAAGTGACATTCTATTAACGAAAACGTGGCGATAGCGATTGGAGAAATGTCACTTATACCACCCTGTTTATGTCCTTGTGCAGGACAAACAAAGAAGGGCTGACGGTTTCTGATTAACATCAATTATATACGTAAGTACAGGTTTCCTCACAAAATTATTTTTTTCGATGTCACTGATGTCCAACATTAAGGTTACACTAGTCGATAATTCTTCCATACAAACGTAGTCTAGGGATTACTCCACTGTTTGACGATGTACGTTCAAAATAATAAATAATATCAATATGTCTCATCATTATCTAGCCCCATATGGAGCCAAACAATTAAAAAAAAAAAATATTTGAAAGTTATGAGCGTCGAAAGTTCCACATAAATACCATAAGACACACGCACGGGCGCGCACGGTTGGCGCAGTGGTTGAGCGATTGACCGCTGCGCTGCGTGTCGCGGGTTCGATTCCCGCGCGGAATAAATATTTGTATGATCTACAAATAGTTGTACCGGCTCTGGGTGTTTGTGTATGTGAGTTTATATGTTTGTAAACGCATCCACGATACAGGAGAAATTCCTAGTGTGGGGCAAAGTTTTTAAAAAAATAAATAAATAAAATAAGAAGACGCAAAATTGCAAAACGGCTACCATACAGGGATATATTATTAGGTCAACAATGCAAATAATTTTATTTGGAACAGATACTTTTAGTCGTTTTTTCAAGATATCCAGACTCCCAAAGGTCTGTTCATAAAACGTGCACTCGGTTTCGTCCTAAATCATTATCCATTTCGCAACAAATTTGAAAAAGTGTGTAACCGTACTCGAACTAGCTTCCTACTGGTCATCACAGAATCTATCTCTTCCGCACGTGTTGTCGGTTGATATAAAATGCATTTCAACCCCGCGCACAAAATAGTTCGTGCCGTCGACTAGTGTACCATAACTAGGAAAGTTGTCGTTATGGTAAACGATTGAAAATAACAGTATTTGCTCTCTGATATTAAGTAGTCATTGCTGAATAGACAGATATCTGTAATACCTAAGGCAACGCAGATAGCAATTATAGAGACAAAGCTAATGACTCATGCGTAATTACAGTCGCACTCAGTCTTATATTGCACTGCAGCTAAGTCAAAGGTGATACATATAATTTATGGAAGTGTGAGAAATGTTTGTATTTAAATACAGCATAGATAATATGTTATAAAGTACATTTTTGTCTTGAAAACATAAAACTTTAGAAGAAGAAAGAAGCGTTTCTCTGGAGAAATAATTATAATCGTTTTTCACTTTTATTTTTATGTCGTCAGCTCTTGACTTTAATCTCGCCTGATGTTAAGCAATAGATCAGCTTACAATGGCAAGGGCGAGCCCTGAAGGTTGCTGATCACTCTTGTTTTGAAGGCTGGTAAGAAAGGAACACAGACGCTAGCAGAGGAACAATATATTTTGGCTGTGTGCATTATTGAATAATAAAATTTTCAGCTCACACAAATTTAGTTTAAACGATATTTGACTCTTGCACAAAAAAATATATATACAAAAACACACATTTCCTATATCACCAAACTATCACAACATTTAATATAAAAAACTCCAACCAAAAAACCGTACACAGAAAAACAAAATAAAATATATCCCAAAAAAAATACAGAAGAAAAAGCAAACAATTTTCGTTATTATTGATCCAAAATGGCGTATACACCAGAGCGTCAGCACTGAGATTCCTTGATGAGAGTCGAAATTGAATTTGCACCCAATTCCCGTCAAATAAATGAATAAATCTATTTGATATAGTTCTGCTGACTCGTTGTTTCGGTTTTTATTAAATATGTTAGGTAAGTTATTGTAATGGTATTGAAAAAGGCAATATTATGCTTTTGCCGAATTCTTTTTAGAATTGCATATTAATGTCTTTTCTTGGAACAGAAATAATGTTTTAACTTTTGTTAATGTGAAAAAATCTAGTAGAACTTAGGAAGATTTTGCCAACTTCAACATTCCAATTACAGTAAAATATGGATGGAAGCCTTTTCACCCGACTGTCGAAGGAGGGTAATGTGTTTATCAGTTTATGAATGTATGTTTGTTCCTATGTGGCGTTCTAGAGACCAAACGCGTTGGCTGATATTGATGATTATTACGTCAATCGATGTTTCTTAACCTTGCAAGGGTCACTGGCAACATTAAAATTAGAAAAATGGCGGCTTTTGGGCGCACTATTATACACAGCCCATTTTTTTTTTCTTCCTTACCCATCGTGTGTCTTAAGTGGTGATTTCAAAAATATATATCACTTATATGTTTAAATGTACCTAATTTGAAAAAAGAAATTGCTAAAAAGTTATAAATAAAAAAAGTTAATTCAAAAAATGGAAAATCCCGACTGCTTAAGGCGCCGATTCCCTTGAGTAGCTGATTTTAAAATGAGAATCACGTCTAAACGGCTAGTCGTAATATTTTGAAAAAATTATATGTTATATAAGACTATTTTCTTAATAATTTGATCTAAGCTAATTTTGAGTTTTATTCGTATACAATAGTGTAATTAATTTGTAAAGTTATGTCTAAAACGGACAAAAACACGACAATCACACGAAAACCGCTGGGCGTTTTTTAATGAAATCAACACCACCTCAAAGACAATTTAATTATCTACATTTTGATCTCAGGCTTTTTTTTTAAAGTCATAGAATAATAAGGAAAGTACAAAAAACTACTAAATTTAGGGTCGCGCGGGTGTGAAACGAGTGCGCGTTTTGTTCCCTCAAGGTCGTTGGCGTTAGTCGTCGTCTTAAGAAGCGAAGCGATTTTGATCAGCCAGCTCGCGAATATGTATCGTCCGACTCCACAGCATCTTCTTGTTTATGTCTTTTTAGTTCGCTTTTAAAGCAGTCGGGTTTTTGATTTTAAGAATTAACATTTTTCAGACTTGCATATGTTTATTTTTGTTAGTTTTAATGTATTTTTTTTTACCAAGACCACATGCAAATCCAGTTGCCAGAACAGACAACTTAAGACAACAATTTGTGCAAGAATGTGAGGATACCCGACCTCAAATGATGGGACCAGGGAAGGAAGAAAAAGAAGAGATGTCCTGTTAGAGTCACTTATTAGGGTTCCGTACCCAAACGGAACCCTATTGCTGTCACTCACGGGTCCTTCTGTCTGTCGCCTGTCAAACATTTTGTACTGAAGAATTTTTAACTTCCCATTGACCTATGAACTTGAAATTTGGTGATAATGTTTATTATTACGTATATTTTACTAACAAATACCGATTTATTATATATATATATATTTAGATAAATTGGTTCGGAACCCTAAACGTGCAAAGTCTGACACGCACTTGGCCGTTTTTATATATTTTTCTTTCTTTCTAATATTAATATTTCTTGGTTTAATCCTATTTATGCTTCAAGCTTATCCACGTGTTATTGGGTTTCAATGAACGACTCATGGTGATAATTATAAATAATTATAACTAACATTGTAGTAATTATGGTCAAGTAGTAGTGGCGAACTTAGAAATGTCTATGATATTATAAATTTCATTATAATTGAATGTCTATTAAAGTGATGTAAATCTTCTAATAACTAATTGTTATATTTAATATTGAACTAGGAAAATAAATTATAAATCATTGGATAATGTAAATAAAATATACTATAAGAAATCTGTTTGTGTGAATGATGTTTAATGTATAGTTGTAAAATTTAAAAATCATTAATTCAATTATAATAATTGTACCTAAAATATTTGCACGCCATGAGAAGTGGCAGACATGTCGTGAGCCACTCTTATTTAAGATCTTGCATGCATGTATTATTTTAATTATGTATGTATACACATGTTTGAGCAAATAAAATTTCTTATTCTTATTCTAATACAGTGAGCTGTTTTGTCAAAGCCCCCACAAATTACTCGGTTGGCAAAAATCATGACACGTGTTCGCGATTGGTTTTTGTTGTTTCGGACGATCAATCACAACAATCGACAGCTTATCGACTGATCAGGGCATACATGAATCCATTTTGAAAATTGAAAGTGACGACATAATTTTTATGACTTATTTATGAATTACGAAAAAATTCTTGTAAGGGCTGATATTTTTAAAATCTTCTTCATTATCAAAATCTTAACTTCACTGAGAACACAAAACCTAAAACCGCTGGGTCAGTGCTAGAAGCATGAAGTATTGCATAAAAAGTACTTAGATGTATGACGAAAGTGAGTACTAAGAAAAGATTTTTAAATTTTCAATAGCTAAAC
Organism: Orthosia incerta; assembly: GCA_948252205.1. Taxonomy (NCBI): domain Eukaryota; kingdom Metazoa; phylum Arthropoda; class Insecta; order Lepidoptera; family Noctuidae; genus Orthosia; species Orthosia incerta. The sequence goes on along the minus strand of OX411764.1, from coordinate 20,000,901 downwards.
GGGTTAAATAAGAGATAAAAGTTTGTGTAGAAGTTCCACATTTGTTCCGATGCTAAACCCCAACGGACAAACGACTTGTAATTTAACTCATTCATCACAGAAACTTTTTCACACAAAAATCTGTCTGACGACAATTTCATTCAATGGTAAAACATATATGACATTTATAAAATCAGGCTAAAACCCACACGTTTCTAGTTTCAAAGGGCCTTAAATTTCGATTATGAGTTTCATCATGTCAATGTAATTCTGTGGAGTACAGAACCCACACGATTAGGGCATCGATCAGAATGTGGTTTGACCTAATTCTCGCAGGCGAGAAACCCCAAGTCTCCTGGTACATCTGAGGATGAACGTGAACCTAAAGCGGCGTATTGTGTTGGATATACTCATGTTAAGTTTCGTTGGTAGAAGTTTGATGGATAGAGTTTCTATATAGGCAGATTATTGAATATAGAAAATTTATATCGTTTAGCAAATCATACAGGTTGGCCTGAACATTGAAGTGCAATTAAAAATGTATGTCCCTCGTATCGTGGGTTATCCGAATCACCCCCAAGTAAGTGCCGCGATTTCGAGTAACAATTTTTTTTCTGAATTTTCGACCTGACTATCTTAAAAAAAATATAAAAAAACGTAGAAGACTTTGTCGAGATTTTGTTTTGCTCTTGAATCTTCAATAGTAAGTACTTGTATGCCTAAAACAATCAGCTTCGTATCTTTGATGAAAGTTATGAAAATGTTAGTCTAAAATAAAAATAAATACGTTCAGAGAATTAACACATAATTTTTATAGTCTGGCGGTTTCTATAGACCTATTTGGGAACCATAAAGTCACAATCTAAACAGATTTATAATTAAAAGTTGAAAATTTAAGTCATAATCAGAAGCTGAACCCCAATGTTGGGCAATAAGTAGATTGATACAAAGGTTTTATATATGTTAAAGTAAGTAAGATATGATTTGTTTGATGTGTAGGTATTTGTTTGTTTGAAAAGATGGATAATAGCGTGACACTTAATAAGACGGAATGAACAAAGAAATCAAGTTGACCCTACCAAGGGGACATTGGACAAGGGCAGGTAAATTATCTGTTTGTTTGTCTGTCACCTGGAAATGGCTACCTAGATTTGAATAAAATTTTAACTGAATTATGTTCGGCCGCACGGTTGTGAATGGTGAAACCCTTAAAAAAGATTCAAAGATTTTGTCCTCATTAAATTTGTAAGTCATGTTTGAGTTTTCAATAGAGTAATACAAAGCGACTAAGAAACTAATTGAAATAGCTCTGAGATATATCATACGGTAACCTTCAGACAAGTAAATCAAAACTTTCTCAAAGTTCACTTAAAACTTATATTAATAGATGAACAAGATTTTAAAAGGTTGAAAGACAGATAAGTTTTAAGAGAATCGCTATGTTTCAAAGTCTTCCAAAAGATAGAATAACAAATTTTAAAAGATCATCAGTTAGTAAGACTTGTATCTTTCGTATTAGAATAAGTTTATTCAAAACTAGTCGAACTTGTGTTAAAGTATGAAACTGATATACTTATAACTCCTGTGCTTTCCTTGCATTATTAATTGGAACTAATATTTTCATTTCGTAGATGTCTATGTTTGCCTTATTTTTCTTTCTTCATCGGTAACGGTCTGGCAAATTCATTTACACACAGTGGTTACTATTTCAAGTGTCAATCTAAATTAGTCTTTATTTATCACAAAGCTAGGCGTTAATAAATCGTATGGTCTGCATATATTCTTCAATTAACCTAAAGCAACGGATATGGACGCTGAAATATATATAGTCACTTACCAGAACACAAAAGCAGGTGCCTCCGTAGTCTGTACCACGGAGCACTGCAGTCGTAACGTCGATCCTGGCTTCAGATACTTCTCTGTAGGCCCCGAGATCTGTGCTCTCGCCTCTGTGAACAAAAAGAAAGACATATATTGACATTAGAACTCTTTGTGGAAGGCGAAAACTTAAACATAGTCAATAATGAGAATTGAGATGGTGATAATTGAGATTCTTTTTATGATAACAGAAATAAATTAGAATGCTTCGAAAAGGCATTCACGATTTGCATCATATAGCTATACAGGAAGATTTTTTTTCAAATGGGCATGGCGTGGTGGGGATGGCCAAATTCGAAACTATGAGGAATATCAAAAAAACACTCGATGGGTCTCGACACTATCGGATAGTATAATAATATAGTGTTTGTTTTTTTTTCCCATATCAACAGGTTTGATATCTAGCTAGGAATATAGAATTATCAAAAAGCCAATGGATCAGTTTTAGTTTTCATCAAAAACGAGAAGTAAATCGAAGTAGAGATTAAAAAATATAGGTTCTACGATTTTCTGTTAAATAGTAACAGTTAGCTTAAACTTCAACTTGCCATGTCCTTTATAACAAACCAAAGATAAATGCCTAAATAACCAAGACAAAACAAGGGTACCTCATAAAACATGTCATAAAACCATCTTTACATACTGAAATGGGGGAAAGAAACATGATATTTTCTAGCCATTTACGATATTACCCATATACTTTACAAAGGGCCAGACAAAGTAATCACTGCGGCTCAAATGTACGATCAATCCTAAAACAACACGGCCTTCTTGTGATAGGGAGCAGACTGATATGATTGTGTTTTTATTATGGCCAGTTAGTTTGTGTAATTTTTTGGTTATGGATACAGATTGATTGTTAGTATTGTTGAAAACAATTAAAAAATGATTAATGTTTGGGTATGCCAAAATTTTAAAACAACTTTTTAAATATTGTTATTTCAATGTATACGAGTGGTCTCATCAGTATAACAATATCTACGATAAATCAAAACGAATTCTGTAAAAAAAACAGGCAGATTCAGAGTCGTTATGGATTTTTTTTTCTACTTATATCATCCAGATACTTTAATCTATACATACAAATGAATCCCTATTTCCCTTGGTCACGCCATAGCTTGAGAACGGCTTTACCATATTTCATTCATCTTTTTAGGATTCCGTACCCAAAGGGTAAAAACGAGACTCTATTACTAAGACTCCACTGTCCTTCTGTTTGTCTGTCACCAGGCTGTAATCTCATGAATCATGATAACGACAGTTGAAATTTTCACAGATGATGTATTTCTGTTGCCACTATAACAACAAATACTAAAAACAATAAAATAAATATTTAAACGGGGCTCTCATTCAACAAACGTGATCTTCTTGCCGTTTTTTGCGATAATGGTACGGAACCCTTCGTACGCGAGTCCGACTTGCACTTAGCCGGTTACTTTTTAAGTTTTCTGAAGCTTTGTAGAATGTTCTTAGGGAATAAAAAATTAAGAAAAAAATATGGTAGTTAGAGTAGGTATAGATACGAGTAGGTAGGTAAGGTTGGTAGCTAGGGTAGGGAGGATAGATAAGGTAGGCAGTCGGAAGCGAAGCCGCGGGCACAGCTAGTATAATATAAGAATAGGGTAGTAGGGGATACGGACGTTAATACGTTTGTCCCGGCTGTCATTTGCAGAAATTTGACAGGAATTACGGGTGCCCAATAACTTGCAAGCAGTTTACCATGGGGCATCGTGTTATCCTGTAACTAGGTTCTGAAGGTCAGATAGGCAAACGCTTCATATAAGATTCTGACTACACAAACATAGTTGGGAAAAATCAACACTAATGATGAGGAACTCAAAGGGTTGATTTCCGCTGCCACATTTACACCGCTTTCATACTTAGCTGATGTCTATACAACATAAGTAGACAAACATTTATCTCCACAAGAATTCAAGTTTGTATCTAACCTGTAACTCCAGAACCACAATGTTCAGTGTACGTCGCAAAGTTTTCATTATCTTTATGCCCAAGCATTGCCAAAGTTTTTATATCCTTGTCGCAAGTGAGCCCGTTGACAATCCCAAAGAGTGCTTCCTAGATAGAACTAGGTCAATAAGGAGATTTATACAAAATATGTTTCACAAAATGCCGGGCCACGAAATTCTAGCGTAATTCGTTTGCGCTGGTACCGACATTACTCTCGCATGACGTCACTCGGAGGGACACAGAATTCGTTCCTTTACGCGACTGTGGATGGCAATATTAGTCGGCCGGTTTCATTTTACTGACATTTTTACTCATAAGAGTGAAAAAGTGAACAAAATTTTTGACGCTGAAAATATTTTTTAAATATTTTACATATTCCAAATTAACAGGCTGGAATTCTTGCTTGGAAATATGAAATTTAAATTGACATGGGAAGCGTTGAGTTTCCGAATAGCATGATGGATTAATCATAGCAGGAAGGTAAAGTCCCTTACCGTGTCGAAAGCTTGCCACAAATCAAGAGTAATTAGTTCTTTACCCGGGTTTATTTTTAAGTCCTGTTTTAGTTTCAGTGAATAAAAACAAGCAGAGTATAGTAATTAATACAACGACGATAAAGTAATAAATACCATATTTTTTTAAGGTTATTGTCAATCAGCCTACCACCTTACTTACTAATTGATATTGTGCTAGCGGCACAGGAGGACACCGTGGAGTTTTAATAGGTTAGAGTCCCACATAACTGCACTATCGCCCCGTGGTAGTGCAGTATGCATGAGCAATTCTCCACGCGAAAAAACAAAACAGGTCCTAAGATTGTACCTTGTGACATTCCATATGCCTCAAAAATAAGATTAAATATTTACTATGTTAAAGAGTTGTGTAATTATTTTGCTGTACAATAAAATATATTCGATCTAGATATGCTGGGTTTCAAATAGGATAATCAATATTTTAGCTGATTGCAGATAGAAATCAGGAAAAAAATTAATAAATGGCGTAATAAATAAATGCAATAATCATGTTGAGTGCTCAAAATAAGTGATTGCGTCGCGTCGATCAGTAAAGAGTGTGCTTATTCCGAGTTTTTAACATACTCACTCGCGATAACGTAAACGATCTCTTATGTCAAAATGTAAACAAAAAAGAGGGTTCTCCTTAACGTCACCAGGCGGCGCTTATCTAGTTTCAATATAAATTAACGTTTACGTTAACGCGATTGAGCGTGAGTTAAATCTCTTCTCGTCGACCAGTAAAAGCCAATGTCGAAAGCATATTTATATAAAATACATAAAATCAGAGAAAGAAAGAAAATATATTTATTTATGACCCGCACAGGAGACAGGAGAGAAAAAAAAGTTAAATAATAATAAAAACAACAAAAAACCGTGCGAAACCAAAAAAGCACCTCAACATGTGAAAAATAAAGAAAAGAAAATAAAAAAGAAATATTTGTGACCCGCACAGAAGACACGAGAAATAAGCATAAAATTAAAAACAATAATAAAAATAAAAACCCCGTGCGAGACCAAAAAGGCTCCTCTCAGCATGTGCAGCGATATCCAAAAAGGAAATAACGCTGCGCTGATATTCTGATAAGGCCCACTGTTGATGCCACGGACACAGTTACGGAAACGGAAAATACTTAAATAATAATATAAAATATAAATAACAAACAAAAAAGAATAAACACACAAGGTGGGTCAAAATGCAGCGATGTTTAAAAATAATAAATAACGCCGCTGGTATTCTGGTACGGCCCACTGTTGATCACGCATGTATTCCTCAGAGGATTGGGTGGCAGTACAGCTACAGTATATCCACATTATTTCCCCAGTTATGCTTAAGTCCAATTTAATAGGGTCCCATCAACGTGCGAAATTGAGAAATTCCAGACGGCAAAACCCAAATCAACACCTTGCCCGACCCAAGAATCGTACTCAGGACCAACTCAGCAGTACCTAGCGCTCGCGACCACGAGACCAATAAGTTGGCTAAAATGAGTTAGTTTATACGAAACGTTTATGCTAATATTTCTAGCGTAAATTCAGTAACCGGCGTTACCACTTAGGCGTAATAGCCAAATAATTAATTTACCGGACCAGTTGGATTATATTACCGCCGCGACGGTTTAAACGATAGCCAAATATTATTTTGGCACTAATCCTGGCACTAAATAGAAAGGTTATGCTAATATTGACCATCCTAAATAATTTCTAGTAATACTAATTATTTTAAAAAGCATGTGATGATGTCTGTATAATACTTGTACTAGCTTCGATCACTGGCTTCGCCCGCGTGATACTTGGCAATTATTCCAAGGCAACATGTTCTCGGGATACAACATCATCATCACATCATCAGCCTATTAATGTTCCCACTGCTGGGACACAGGCCTCCTCTCTGTGAGAGGGAATGGGCCGTAATCCACCACGCGGGCCCAGTGCGGGTTGGTGGATGTCACATGTCTTTGAATTTTTTGGTTCTAGGACATGCCGGTTTCCTCACGATGTTTTCCTTCACCGTTTTGAGAGCAGTGGTGATGGAATAATTTACACAAAGTAAAGCGCCTGCCTGGGCTCGAACCCACGACCTACAACTTGTAAGTCGCGGCCGATACCACTGGGCCACCACTGCTCTCTCGGGATACAAGTATGTTTTAATTTAGAAATCCTTTTAGATGTTAAGACGTGAAAAGGTACAAATATACAGAGTTACTTTCCCATGTATATCTCAGTATGGATGGAGCATACTCAGAGCATCTCCTGAATTAAGAAACATTATTAGAATACTGTTCTTCTTCTTAACGTGTCAATAACAAACTTTTTAGCAATATCCCATGCCTGACCCAGTATTTGGCTACGACAACACCATCCGCTGACGCAACTATAAGGTCCTCACGAGAGCAGGCAACAGTGCATGTGGAGTAAGATAAAAGGTGCTCCATGGTCTGCGGAGAGACGCCGCGCCGCACAAACACCGTAGATCGGAACCATCCGATAATCCCCACCTGTGGAGATTGTCTTAGCGGCGGGCCTGAGTGCGGAGTCTGTTTAAGATTTGCCAGATATAGAGCAACGAACAACTTCCAAGCGGAAGGCTCTCCGAAAGCTCAATGAAGTGGTCAGGAGGTTTTGACTTCTCTCGCCAGAGTTCGCACTTCTCTGAGTTGGTATTGCCATCCAATGGCAACAGTATCAACCATGATACGAGTATATCTAGGAAAATGGTGACTAATAACTGAGAGGAAGGTAACGGAGAAGTAGAAATGTTGGGTCTGTACGGTGAACGTACATGATTTTTAAAATTGATTATTAAGTAATGAGTTGTGCAATAAGTAGGCTCGCATCTTTGCACTTTGAGTGCGGCCTAGATTAGAAAGTACGACAATCATGCAGCAGCAAGCATCGGCAATGAGGCATTGGTCGAGTCAAAGCTCCAAAGCCTTGAACATCGTCGTCGAGTTGCCAGCTTGTCGGTTTTTTATCGGTTGCATTTCGGGGAGTGTGCGATGGAATTGCATAATCTAATTCCGCCCAGCCCGTTTCATCATCGGACTACCAGACGTAGGGCGATGCGCCATCGGTACATGGTGGACATCCCACCCATACGCACTAAACGTTTTGGAAATACTTTCATTATGCGTACAGCTAAGGAGTGGAATTCCCTGCCAGAGTCTGTGTTTCCAGATAGCTACAACCTCGGGGTCTTTAAGTCAACAGTGAATAGGTTACTTCTAGGCAAGCGTGTAACACCGTCGACCACATCATCGCTTACGATGGTAAGGTGAGATAGTGTTCAAGCGCGAGCCTATCTATAATAATAAAAAAAAGTAGCAACTTGCAGAACATGGATGATGAATTTGTATCAAAATTTAATTTAGTGTTAGTGTGTATGATGTGAATACTCGACAAGCAAAAGCAAAATCTTTTGAAGTGCCACGCGAAAATAACTTTTATGGTAGACGCACCGCATCTGTCATGTCATATTCACTTAAAAAGTTTGATTTACACATCTGCATTTAAGGGTACACTAGTCGAAAATTCATCCATACAAACGTAGTCTAGGGATTATTCCACTGTTTGACGATGTACGTTCAAAACAAAAAGTGATATCAATTTGTCTCATCATTATCTAGCCCTGTATGGAAGCAAAAAAGTAAAAAAAGTAAATATTTGAAATTTATGAGCGTCGAAAGTTCCACATTTCAATAGTATTTGTAACGCATTTTTGGGCGCAAATAAATGCCATATGAAGACGGAAAATTGCAAAACGGCCTCCATACAGGGATAGATTAGTAGTTCAACAATGCAAATAATTTTATTTTAAACAGATAGATTCAGTAGTTTTTGCATGATATTTAGACTGCCAAAGGTCTGTTTATAAAATTTCGCGCGCTCGGTTTCGTCCTAAATCATTATCCATTTCGCAAAAAAAATTCAAAAGTGTGTATTCGTACGCGAACTAGTTTCCTACTGCTCATCACAGCATCTATCTTTTCCGCACGTGTTGTCGGTTGATATAAAATGCATTTTAACCCGGCGCACAAAATAGTTCGTGCCGTCGACTAGTGTAACCTTAAAACAAAGCTTCGTGCGTTCCTGTTAGATAGGTGTCTCTACTCAGTTGAAGACTTGTAGGCATAAGAGAGAAGGGCTTTTTCTCGTTTTGTGGTGTATTGTTGTGATTTTTCTATTATTACTAATATTTTGTATTTTATTACTTTAATTGTTAAATGACCTTTTGATTTTGCAGAATGTGACATTGAATTTAGTAACTTTTATGACATGTAGTGATTTTCGTTGTTTTCTTTTTGTTTGTTGTATTAGATAATTGTTAGGTTGACATTTAATTTATTAACTTTTAAGTAGTGAAGTATGTTGTATATTTTGTAATTTTTGGTTGTGAAATTTAATTTGTATAAATAATAATTCAATGATAATATGTTCAAACACAATGCATATTGTTTATGAATGAATAAAATGAAATGAAAATGTCATAATACCTAATTTAAACCAAACACTCAGACATTAGAGATTCAATTAACTAAAAATGTGAAGCCCAAGCTGAAACAACACTACATCGACCTGATTACACCTTAATTTACTATCAAATTCCAAACCATGGCATGCTAAAACGGACCCCAGGGGTCTAATGGTGTGCTTTGTGTAATCCTTAGGACAACTACTTTTATAAATAAATAAATAAATAGACGTAGTTTGGGTTGGACCACTTGCATTTTTTATTTTATTAATTGATTCAAGACCGTGCAATCATTGACTTTTTACTGACAAATTTTGCATTGACAATAACAAATCGGTACACGGTGGACATCACACCCAACGCACAAAACGTTTTAGAAACACTTTTGTTATGCGTACAGCTAAGGAGTGGAATTTCAATGCTGGAGTCTGTGTTTCCCGACAGCTTTAATCTAGGTTACTCTGAACAGATTATTTCTAGGCCAGCGTGTTTGACCGTCGACCACATTATCGCTTACCATCAGGTAAGATAGTGGTCAAGCGCGAGCCAATACAAAAAAAAAAATATGACGTATATATTGCATTTGTCGATCCCAAATATAAATTAGGAGAAGAGCATGATAATGTTGAATGAGTAATTTAAACTCCGGATAAATAAAGAAAATTTTCCAGGACCCCTCTGGAAAATGTTCTTTATTTGTCCTCTAGTCTTTATTGACCATAAGCTCTTAGAGCAAGGTTACTGCTAGTGTGCATATGGGATAGATGTATCTTACTTGTTTACATCTGTCCCTTTTTTTACAGTCGTTCCATAATAGTTTTGACAAGTTATGGTATGGGGGGAGGTGTTAATGAAGCATATCAAGCTTTATAAAAATAGTCTTTTTTAGGGTTCCGTACCTAACGGGTAAAAACGGGTCCCTATTACTGAGCGCGATCCGTCTGTCTGTCTGTCTGTCCGTCTGTCACCAGGCTGTATCTCATGAACAGTGATAGTTAGACAGTTGAAATGTTCACAGATGATGTCTTTCTATTGCCGCTATAACAACAAATACTAAAAACAGAATGAAATAAATATTTAAGTAGGGCTCCCATACAACAAACGTGATTATTTGGCCGTTTTTGCGATAATGGTACGGAACCCTTCGTGCGCGAGTCCAAATCGCACTGGTCGATTTTTTATATATTAAGTTTGCCCTCTCTCATAGAGAGGAGGCCTGTGTCCCAGCAGTGGCCACGTTAAAAGACTGAATATGACGATGATATTAAAAAATTAAAATAGGAATTACATGCATGTAAAATAAAGTTTATTTGAATTTATAATTTAAGTCAAACCGTAGTTAGTTTAAAATGACCTATTTCATAGTAAAGACCTCACATTTACGTCACTTTCTGGATTTTCTATTGCAAATAAAACATTGAGCAAGAACTAGTTTTCATACATTTTACTTTATTATAATTTTCCATGAATAAGTTATACTACGAAGTAAACTTCGTGCCGGGAATAATATCACAAAAAATATTTTTATGAGAACATCACTGAGCTCATCTGGGTTATAGGATTCATTTTAATTTTATTTGAGAACTAGGTATGAAAAAGATGAGTAGGTTATTAAAGTTAAAGTAGGTAGTCACTTTTTTACTAAAGGAAAAGACTGTAATGAAGTTGGCGTCTTCTTGTTCAAAGAAAAAGTATGTCAGATATTCGATTTGATTAAAGCTAGATATAAATAAAGACACCCATTGTCTTTATTTATATCTAGCTATGCTAATTTAGTTATGTGTAATTAATTTTTTTATATGAATGTTGTTCAGTATGCACGTTGCCTGTTTACGTCAGGACCTTTTTTATTAATTTATTCGTTTATTATCGCTCTTTTCTCGAACGCCTTGAGAGCAATTACACCAATGGAGGACAAACTTTTTTTTTTTTTTTTATTTATTTATTTCAACAATATTTACATCAGTGGATACTATACATATCTTCTGCCAAACTGCAGGACAGTTTGTCGGCACTTACTACTATAAGTCAAGAGGCGTCTAGACAAGTGGCATTCGATGTCAGCGAAGGCTATAGTTGAAATATTAAAATATAAGTGATTGATCACGTGATTTTTTAACCGACTTACCAAAAAGGAGGTGGTTCTATGTTCGAGTTTACGTATGTTCTTTTTTTTGTGTATGCTCATCGATATCTCCGTCAATTGTGGACCGATTTTGGAAATTCTTTTTTTTTTTTAAAGAACATTTTTTTTTTTTTTTTTTTATCTATAGGCTTGCGCTTGAACATATTCCGAAATTGGTCCCATTTTAATTTGGTGAAGATCTGATGAAGAACTTCGGAGATATAAAAGAGAACTCTTCAATAAATAACGGCAAATCTCTCGAAATAGCTGCAATCGCAGGTCTGTTTATTGTTTATACCATTTCATAACATAACATCACGCCAGTACGCTCGAAAGGGGTACGCAGATCTATCATTTCACTGATTATGTTCATGTTTCATGTTATTCGGGTAATCTATTCTGGCGTTATAGGTACTTACTAAACAACTTGCCTATTAGGTAAGTACAACTAAAAAGGGACTGCCAAAAAAATACTACCGACTGCCAAATAAAAAACTACACAGTGAAAAATAATAATTAATTTTTGCGATATAGACACCGACTTCCAAAAATAAAGTTATTTTTCACTGTGTAGTTTTTAATTTGGAAGTCGGTAGTATTTTTTTGCAAAAAACTTTTTTTGATATCGCTTGTCAATCCCATACAATTTTACATTTTCGCTATCGCCACGCTTTCGATGATAGAATGTCACTTGTCTAGGGCCTCAGGTTTCCTCACGATGTTTTCTTTCACCGTTATCAACGATTTCCAAGTTAATCTTAGAAAGTACGTATGAATTGAAAAAGTCACACTGGTACATGCTCGGATTTGAACCACGAGGCTAGGTCTTAGCCAATGGGCCACCACCACATGTTATGTTGCTTATGACTGCGTCTTTGAACGGCCTAACCCTCGCATAACCTGTTAGGCTCCCTGTCGTTTCGGGTGACGCAGGTGCTCTCGGGGTATGGTTGCTTTGGGAAGTACCTATGTCACATAAACAGGGAGCCGCACGCCCGGTGTCACCACTGCGTCCACTTCCGGGAGGACACGGCGCGGCATACGCTGGCAGAGTGTGCCACCTGGGAGGAGACACGCCGTGCCCTCATCTCAGAAGTAGGCAGTGACCTGTCAATGCCGGCCGCGGTAGTCGAGTCTATGGTCGGCAGCGAGGTGTCCTGGGATGCGGTGGTATCCTTCTGCGACACAGTCGTTTCGCAAAAGGAGACTGCGGAGAGGATGAGGTAGATTTCATCCGCTCACCCGATCCGCAGAAGACGTGCCGGGCGTCGGCGTAGGGCGGACAAACCCCTTTTCCAGTTCCCCTAAATGGGTTCAGGGTCGACGGATTCGGGGACGTTCTTCGCCCGCCGTACATCAGTACCCGAGGTGGCGGCGTGTAATGTTCCACGCCCTTCCTGTTCTAGTTCCTCTTAGACGTCGCGTGGGGAGGCAAGCCCCTCACTCCTTCCCAACCCGAGGTCGAGGCCCGCAGAGGCGAGCCAGCACTAGCAGGGGGTTGCGGAAGTATCTTTGTTCCCGCGACCCCCAGCGTAGGTGTGAGATGGAACACCGGGGTGGTTTTAGTCAGTAAGAGCCTGACAGACCACTCCACCCTCCAAAGGGCACAGGACATCAATGAGGATTTTCCATATTCCTATTGTACACTTGTTTTTATAAAAGCTTGTCCTGTATGTTTTTGTGGTGTACAATAAAATATTGAATATAATGTAAATATGAATGTGGATGGCTATAAGAGTAGAAGAAGACCAAATAAACTATAAATGGACTGTGATAAAGATAACATTATGAATATTAAGAAAGTGACTAATAAATAAAGAAACAACACGATGGATGAACTGTGTTCTAGGTTACATGTCTAGAAAGGGGAAGGCTACTGAGATAACTAGTAATAGAACAGCAAAGAAGACGAAGAAATGTGAATCAAATAATTGGCATACTAATAATGATCATGAATAGAGAACAAATGAGGATATCAGGAGAACCAAAGTTACTGACATGGCCCGAAGAATTGCGAAACATAAGTAGCAGTGGACAATGCTCGCAGAACGGATGGTCGATGTGTCCGAAAAATTCTGGAATAGTGACCGCAAACTGAAAGACGGTGCGTTGGAAGGCCTCCCACTAGGTGGACCGATGACTTGGTTAAGATTGCGGGAATCCGCTGGATGCGAGACTCACGGGGTCGGTCAATGTGCCGATGCCTGGGGGAGGCCTATGTTCAGCAGTGGAGTAAATATATCAGCTGAACTGATGATGATGATCGATAGTGAATTTACCTATAGATAGCTACGAGTATTTATAGTTGCTGCCAGAGCTTGATTTAGTAACCTAAATCTTAGTCTTAAAAAACAAGTTTGTTATTATAATACAAATATTGGTACTCAAATTTGCACTGAACCCAAATCTATTGGGATATGAACAAGTGAATAATGATGAATTTATAAACAGCTTTATAAAAATGCTACAAGAGCTTGATTTGGAAACCAGAACCCTGGCTGAATAACAAATTTGAAACCCGCGTTGGTTGAAAAACATTTATGTAGGTACATAATTAGACCGATAACATAAAATTACATTAAGATTACAAAACGAAGCCACCTACATCTACTATTCAATAAACAATGTTTTATAAATTAAACTGCGATCGTTATAAAGACCTCAGTGCTACTTATAACATGGCTTTCAAGTCTATTGTTTGGACATAACAAAAGCATTGAATATTGTGCGGAAAATGTGAGTAGTGAAAGGAACTTGGCAGTCTTCGTATTGATTTTGTTTACACTGGTCTTTATTTATAATTAGCTGTTCCACGCGGCTTTGCTTCCGTCAACTGGCTACCTACCTACCCTACATACATAATTGTTGCGTAACTTAAACTGATTACGCATCGCACGCAACGGAAGCTCTCAAAATGGAATATATTTGCCCGTTTTTGCAACATTTTTCATATATGCTGCGCTCCTATTGGTCATAACGTAATGTTATATAGCTTATAACCTTTCTCGATAAATGGACTATCCAACACAAAAAGAATTTTTCAATTCCAACCAGCAGTTCCTGAGGTTAACGCGTTCAAACAAAATATTAGTATAGATAATAATAATATTAGTATAGATTAGCTTTTGTTCACCAATTCTTTTGCGCTTTAGAATCTACTTTAAACTGCATTCTCTTGCCTTGAAGCACCAGATGACTGACAAACTATCTACTTACGAAATTATCGTGGTAGCGTTTGGAAAATGTCTTAAATGTATAAGAATGCCTAGCGCTATCAAAATGTCACCTAGGTCTCTAGATAAGTGGCATCACGTGATTTTTCGATATCGCTTGTCAATTGAAAGAAAAAAGAAAGAAAAAGTATTTATTTGTGACCCGCACAGGAGACACGAGAAATCAGCTTAAAATTAAACAAAATTAAAAATAAAAACCCCGTGCGAGACCAAAAAGGCTCCTATCTCAACAACATACAATTTACAATACAATACAATGTTTTCTTTTTGACAATTGTTATCGTCACGCTTTCAATAATAGACTGTCACTTGTATAAGGCCTTTGATTAAACCTTACTTTTTGACATTTCCATCATCACCTTCTTCTTTCAAACTGCTCAATTAGCTCAGTCATTTTAGCATTCAATCTCGGATTAAGAGATAATAAGCTGAAAACTCGTATACACCTTCATATTATCGTTCTAAAATTCGTCTATAAAGTCTCATAAAATCTTGTGTCTGCGTCGTATGTTATTCAACGTCAAGAGGCCCAAAAATCAGTATGTTGCTTAATTCTCGGACAGTTATGATTTTACTGCAATTTGTGCTCTGAGAAAGTTTGGCACAAACATGTCCTATACAAGATTCACTAAACCATATTCGAGATATGAGCCAAAATATTTTTTTGTACTAAATCTGTACGTATGGTTATTAAATTATGTTTTTAACACGCTTAACACGCACTTCTTTAACACGCAAGCTAATAGTTTGGTATGTATCTATGAATCTATGTATCAATATAACAGAATCTTTGAACATGATTTTTATACGACAGAGAGCCGTTCTACATTCAAATTGACGTTTTGCAAAGTGGGCCATAGTAGGTAACAATTTTCATAAAATCTTAACATTTTACGACACATCACCATCATCTTCCTGCCCTTATCCCATGTTACTTGGGATCGGCGCAACACGTTTTCTTCTTCCATACCGTCCTGTCCCTTGTCACACTACCACTGACTCCCTTTTATTTTATATCACTCCTCACACATCCATCTTTTCTTTGGCCTTCCTCTCCCTCTCCATCCATATTTATATTCATAACTTTTTTAGTACCAAGCTTTTCATCCCTTGTCACGCTATCACTGACTCCCTTTTCTTTTTTCCCTTTCAACATTTTACGACACACTTTATCATATTAATAGAATCTAAGTTTTCATACGAGCGCTCATCAAATAATATAACCGGGCTTGTATGCCTTTCGTCACATGACAGCATGACCTATTAGAGACGAGAATAGCTCATGTTGGGTGGAAATATTACCCTGTCATCTAGGTTAGCGCATGAATGTGTTGTGTTTGTGTGACTCGTGGATGTTATTTTATAGGTTATTGATTGACGTAACGACTAATTTTGTGATCGGTAAGGGATGAAAAATGCAAGTTATTAAAGGATTGATTAATATAAATGTGAATGGAAAGATATGGATTGATTGTGTAAGGAATGATATGAAAGAATAGGATAAATGATATCGATACGGTAACGAAGGATGACACAGGCGAATGTAACAGTAGACGTGGGCAGGTAGATGATGAAGACAACAATACTATTTAAGAAGGTTCACCTAGACTAGGATGTAAAAATACTAACACTAAAGATGATAGATGAAAAATCTGATGAAGACTAATAAATTGCTATATTGCTTCATCTAAATTAAGGGTACACTAGTCGACGGCACGAACTATTTTGTGCGCGAGGTTGAAATGCATTTTATATCAACCGACAACACGTGCGAAAGAGATAGATGCTGTGATGACCAGAAGGAAGCTACGAACGCACACTTTTGCAAATTTGTAGCGAAATGGATAATGATTTAGGACGAAACCGAGTGAGTGAAATTTTATAAACAAACCTTTGGGAGCCTGGATGTCAAGAAAAAGCGACTTAATGTATCTGTTCAAAATAAAATTATTTGCATTGTTGAACTAATAATCTATCCCTCTATGGTGGCCGTTTTGCAATTTTCCGTCTTATTATGGTATTTATTTGCGCCCAAAAATGCGTTAAAATTAGTGTCGAAATGTGGAACTTTCGACGCACACAACTTTCAAATATATATATTTTATTATTTTTTTGGCTCCATACAGGGCTAGATACTGATGAGACAAATTGATATCATTTTTTATTTTGAACGTTTATAGTCAAACAGTGGAGTAATCTCTAGACTACGTTTGTATGAAAGAATTATCGACTAGTGTAACCTTAAGACAAACATCCCTATTAATTTACATCATCACTAATTCTATGTTAACAAGTAAAAATCACCCACATAAAAAAAAAAACATTTTCCGTAACCCTAAAAAAAACCTGCACATATTTTAAAAACGGCAGACAGGTTTGGTGAGAAAATAAAGCCGTTACGGCCACGGGGTTGCCGCGGTAAAATTTAAAAGATTTTAATTATTTTTACGGGCATCCCTACTCGGGCTATCCTCTATCGCGGGTGGATGGTAATTGGGAGAAGGTCGGGCTATTTACATATTAAATATGGCATTTAGGTTGTGTAAATAAGTACCAAGCGATGGTGGAGTCGTAAAAACAGAGATAATGAGGTATCTTTTAATACTGAGGGTTGAATAAAGGTAAAATGTGTTGTGGTTTGGCTTATGTTATGGAATTTGTTTATTTGATGCTACAAGTTGCAGGTTCGATATCGGTTATCGATTAGCTGACCAAGAGTCAGACTCGTTAGTCGGGCTGAGAAATTAGCTGAGTCCCGCCAAGGGGTATTACCAGATAAGTTTATTCTGTTGGACTAGAAGCCAACTCCAACGAAGTTGGAAAAAGGCTAGGCAGAGAAATATTGTTCACTAATTTTGTTTTCACCGTAGATTTTATTTTTTGCTTTGTAAAATTAACCGACATAACTGCAAGACTGACTTCGCAGCAATTTTTTTGCGATATTTCATTTGACTTATAAGAATTTCTTTTTGTTGGTCATATTCTAGCGAAAACAAAGAAACGATGGGTGGACTGTATGAAATACGATATGGCAATTAAAGAACTTTGCTTGACATTGAAGATGGACCCGTGCGAGTGTTAATACTTATACTATATTTATAGTTCATCATCATATCAGCCGTAAGACCTCCACTTGTTTGATTTAGGCCTCACCCTAGCGTCGCCACATTGAACGGTCCCATGCGTCTCGCATACAGCGGAGGCCCGCCACCCTCACCGGTCATCTCTCACCTGGTGGGAGGTTTTACAACGCAGCGTCTTCCGGTTCGCGGTCGCCACTCCAGAACTTTTCAGCCCCATCGACCATTCGCTCTGCGAGCAATGTGCCCTGCCCACTGCTACTTAAGTTTGGCAATTCTTCTGGCTATGTCGGTGCCTCTAATTCTCCTTCGGATATTTACATTTCTGATTCGATCACGCAAGAAATTGCCGAGCATAGCCCTCTCCATTGCCCTTTGGGTGACTGCAAGCTTTCTGATGAGAACCATTGTGAGCGACGTCGTCACGTCTCAATGTAGTTAGGAGCATGCTATTTTCAAATGCCCCTCGTATATTACTAGACACAGTTAGCACGAAGTGGGAGGCCATTATATTCATGTGCAGAACATTATACTATATTATGTTGCGAGAAACATAATGTGTCTCCGAGGTAAAATTTTTAGAAGTATCAGGTGTGTTAAGTACGTACTTTAAGTAATAAAGATGAGAGCCTATTAGGCTCATAAAACCTAGAACGAGCTAGTATCAAATTATTAGAGGTGGGTGGAATTTCAGCTTGTATTATTTTGCTTGAAGTTATTGACACAAGCAATAGTGCTGTTTTGTAAAAATCTCCTCGTGAAAACTTAGGTGAAATGAGTTGTCAATATCTAGTTTCAGCTGGTCTATTCTATTTCATTTCACGTTGAGATGTTTAGAAAACTTGTTATCAATATCTAGTTTCAGCTGGTCTATTCTATTTCACTTCCCGTTGAAATGTTTACAAAGCTGGTCTATTCTATTTTACTTCACTGTGAGATGTTTTCAAAACTTAAGTGAAATGAGCTTGAAGTTGACTTTCATTCCACCTTAATTGGATAATTTGACAGCTCACTTATAGCACAGATAATATAATACAAGCATACAGATGCCTCATCCCATACAAAGAAACCGTGCCGACGTATCTAGTGTTTTTCATCTGATTATACCGATTATTTCTTGTAAATCGATCGCGTTCGGTTAGATATCGATAGATCACCATCTATATCCGTGGAAATGAACCGAACGCGATCGATGTACAAAAAATAATCAGTATAATCAGTACAGTACGTTGGCACGGTTTCTTTGTATGGGATGAGAGACCACAGCTTATAGACTCTTTGACAAACGATGTCAACAATCTGACAATAAATTGAACTAATGATGTCGTTTTACCTATGAGGATCATCCTAACATTTCGTATTCAACAAAGAATTGAGCCAAGGTGTATTAGTTCAATTCACGGGACCGATCAGTGTAGCGACACTTGGGGGAAGCTTATGTCCAGCAGTGGATGTCTTTCGGCTGATATGATGATGATGATGATGATTAGTTCAATCAAATTTAGAGAGAATGAAAAAGTATTTACTGTCACAGAAAATGATATGCCTATGAATTTTGCTTAAACTGAATAAAGTGAGTTAAGTTAAAGTCCCATGTAGTATAGCCATCAAACGGGCACAAATTCAGACTTTGGGCTGCTACAAGGGAATTTCTGAATAAACCCCAATAAAACTGCCTGACTTAGGCATCGAAGCAAAGTTCCCATGCACAGCAGTGAGTGCTTGTTGTCACAAGAAATGGTTTAAAATATATTTTCAACACACTTGCTCATAAAGTGGCTCTAATTTCACCGCAATTAGGCATATAATGATACCTGTAATGAAACTGTGACTTTTTCATTGCTATTATTCACAAGTGAGTTATAGTTTTTTTTTTTAAATGGTTTCCTGCCTTCATTTTAAATACTTTTAAATTAAACTAATTTTAAAAGTGTCACAAATCAATCCAATGAAAATTAATAAAATAAGTCATTAATTCTAATCCAGTTAATATAGAAGTATTTTCAATGTAATAAAATGTAACACTGTTAATCAATTAAAAGTGTCCCATTCGACATTAATCCCTTTCTATTCCTGTCATGGAAGTAGTACTTACTATATCCATAACATGATATGGGTAGTAATTACTATTTCCATGATATCCATTAAATACACAAAATGTGGCATAGCTTCTAGTCAAACAATTCAGCAAAATGCTAGTACCTAACATATTGCTTGCTCATTTCATGCAACGTACGTGTTTAATAAATAAAACTTGACCTCAAATATAACTTTTGTTTCTCTGAAATAAAGAAATCTTGGAATGCCCGATTTTGTACGTGGCTAAAACGCTATCCGCGAAAAGCTAAAAAAAAAAAAAGTAACCTCATTGTTTTAGTCTACGGCCGATCGCCATTGTTAGATGCGCGCGCATAGGAAAACTGATTAATTTACCCCGCCATTGCGAAAATTTTTTCACAACTCGTTTTCACTGTTGAAAATGATTTTTTTGTATTATTTTCTTCACAAGTGTGTCAAAAAACGTCGTATGATACACGTGTGTATTGATGATTACCGTCCTCGGCTCTCTTAAGACCCTCACCTAAAGGCTCGGGTCTCAATGGCGCCTCAGCGGTAATCACCAACATTACGCACTTGTACCATAATGTACTATAATTGTATAGTTCTGTACTATTTAGGAGTTATAAAAATAAAATATTGTTCATGAAAAACATTTCAAAATAAAATAAGAATAAGCACTGAGAACATCTTTCAAAGAAAATTCCTAAGTGCGGAAATACCCTGTCTGTAAAAACCGTCTTGATGCAAATGCGAAACGGCATTCGCAGATGTTTTTAAATTCTTATAACTCGGAGAGACAGACGATATATTATTTTGGCTAGTGGGCTATGAATTATTCTTTAGAAAACTGGTAAATAAAGTATAGTGTGAGAGAATGAAATTGTATAGGAAAAGTACAATCTCTAAATATTGTATTTACTGTACAGTACTTAACTATCGTGTGTGATTTTGTCGTTGTACTGAATATAGAAAGTATACAGAAGGACCACTCCCGTCATCTTCAAAATTTTATAATCTATAGGCTCGCGTTTGACCACTATCTCGCCTGATGTTAAGCGATGACGTGGTCTACGGTGAAGCACGCTTGCCTAGAAGAAACCTATTCACTCTTGACTTAAACACCTCAAGGTTGTAGCTATCAGAGAACAAAGACCCCGGAAGGGAATTCCACTCCTTAGCTGTGCGCACAATGAAAGTATTAGCAAAACGCTTTGTGCGTATGGGAGGGATGTCTACCATGTACCCGATGGTGCATGGCCGTACGTCTTGTAGTCCGATGATGGAAAGGGCTAGGCGGAATCAAATTGTGCAGTTCCGACGCACACTCCCCAAAATGTAATCGATAAAAACCGACAGGCTGGCAACTCGGCGTCGATGTTCGAGGCTCTGGAGCTTTGAGGCAACCAGTGCATCGTTGCCAATAAGCCTTTTGGCCCGTCTGTCGATCGACTCAAGTGCATCAAGCTGGTATTTGGCAGATCCATCCCAGAGGTGAGATTCTTCAAAAATTGTTGCCTAGACTTGACATATTTACTATGGTTGGTACTATATTGATTTTGAATTTTAAAAAAGAGTAGGTAATATAAGTCTACAAATACAAATACATCAATTCGTATAAACATACATCATGTCATGCTTACATGCCTTAAAGGATAGACAGAGCATCAATATCCCACGACACGACGCCACATACGACGAAAACGAATTGAGATCTAGACGAGTGATAAGTTTCATAGCTTTTCCGTAGACAAAGCTACAATGTATCTACAATTTCGTCTACGGCTTTAAAATAATTTATTGTTTTCTTAGATATTAAATTTTTATCTTGTCATCTTGTATTCTTATTAAAAAAGCATATTATAAAATCAAGGACTACGTTGAAGATAAAAATTTTGGCTTTGGCACCCTCTGCGCATGCGGCTTCCCTGGTAACTCATAAACGGCACAAATATATGGATATCTCTAACTATTCTCAATCTCATTTTTTTTCTCTTTTATTTAGACTTTTTACAATATTTTTCAATCATCATTATAGCCCTTTGCTAAGAATAGTTACACCACTGATAACAGTATTTTTGCCACATGTTAAATTTAGTGTAGTGTTTTTTTTTTTTTTTACCTTTGTATAGATTCTTTTACCGATTGTGAATGTGTGCACATTGTAGTCTTTCTAGATTTCTAGATGATTGTTAACATTTGTTAACTTTTTATTTCGTTTTACATTATTATTTTTGTTTGTTTTTTTAATTTCGTACGACTTATTGTCGGGCCTACGTAACGTTGTCCCCCCATATCCAAGTATTAATGCTGTAACATGGAAATATTGTAAACACAATTTTTTTTAAAAGAGTAACCATGGAGTTTCTTGCCGGTTCTTCTCCATAGGAAACGACTTACCCGAACCGTGCACCTTTTGTCGACGTTTTATAAGTGCCCATGTAGGCCTATGTAAAATAAAAATATTTGATTTTGATTTTTGTATTTTTTTTTTGAACCTTATAACCTAAGAACTACTAAATACTGTAGTAAACATCTTTATGTAATTTCAGGTTCCATTACATTGGCTTTACCTACATCGCTCACTGACGTGTCTAGATTAACCTGTCCACACTTTGCCAACGATTATACAAACAATATGCTAAATGGAAAATACAATAACTAGCCAAGTACGAGACAAACGCCCGCGCTAGCTCTCGTGATAGCCGTGACTGAGCTCGGTCCAATTTTGCCCGAGAATCCCTGTAAAATCTCAATGTCAATGTGTTCGTGCAAAATGGCGCTTTTTTCGTCGTGGACACTCTGTCTGCGGTGCGCCGCCGCTTACGTACTTTGTGACTGAATACACTAACAAGATATGTCCGTGAAGGGTTACAGACTGTGACACCTTCGTGTCACGGTAAGCTCGATCCGCCTGTCATTCGTAAATCTTTGGCAGTCGTTAAGGATACGTAAGTGCATGAAAGGAACCACCCCGAGTGACGTATATTTGCTGACTTCTGTTACGTCCGACGCACTCTGAGTAATCGATTTTTATCGACTGGCTAATCCTTTCACCACGGTGATGGCTAAATATAATTTTTATCAGCCCTCCTTATGACCAAATACATAAAGTAGTTGCTGGGTATGATCTAATATGTATAAATGCTCGAGCATACACCTAAACATAAACTTACTTCTCCATATTCCTTCTCACCGCACTGGGTTTCTATCTAATTCTTACACTGCCTCTACTATAAAACTCTGGAATGTCCTTCCCCTTGACATAAAAAAGGCTGAGAGTAAATTTTCATTCAAGCGTAGGTTACGGAACTATTACTTGTCCTCTCTTACATAGCTCGGTCTTCGTCATAGTTATTTTATTTAAATTTCTGTTTCATTTAGAATAGGATATTTATTATAATATTTATTCGTCAATTGTTTTAAAAATTATTTATGTATTTTATTAGTTAGATAGTTTATTAATATCCGCCTTAATTATTGTTCATATATATATATTTTGTACCCCTACCACTGTTGTGTCCTTTTTAACCTAAAGGTTGACTGGTAGAGAATGCCTTGCTGCATTAAGTCCGCCTATGTATCACCATTGTACATAAAGTTTAAATAAATAAATAAACATGAAATTCTTGTTACCAAAATACTGTTGTTATGTGTGGATGCTATACAAATTAATAATAGCTCATGTAAAATAGTCGCAGCTTATTTATCAGTTGATATGCAAGACTGTGACAATCCAAGTAGTTACATACACTCACAGAGATACATCTAACTAGATAACGCAAGTCCCTCCATCTGTATGAAAACCAAGCGTGCCACTTTTTCACAGACAATTTAAAAACAAATTTACTTACCAATGAAAGAAAACATTTCTAATGCCTCGGCCAATTTTTTCTATAGTCTTTACAGCTCAGTTCTGTCAGAAACTACAAATCCGAGTGTTACTAGAAATGCTTATTTTGGAAATGTGTACCCACTGTTAACTTATGGTGTCATATATTGGGGGAACTCGACAAATGTACAATCCACATTTATTCTTCGGCAGAAATGTCTTAAGACAATATATAACATGTATAGTACGGAATCATTAAGAGATGTCTTCAGAACGGAGGGTTTCCTGACACTGACTGGTATTTATATACTGGAGTTATGTTTATTTGTTAAAAATAATATGCAATATTTTAATTTCAAATCAAGTTCAAAAAGAAACACTCGGAAACAATATAAATATGACATTAATTTACCGTCTATTAACAATATGATGTATTATAAAAGTACCTATGTAATTGCTATTCGTGTGTACAATAAATTACCGCCAGCAATTAAACAATTAAATGGAAATATGTTTCAAAATAAATTGAAAAAAATGTTAATTGATAATGTATTTTATAATCTGCATGAGTTTTTTGATAAAAAATAAGAATACTTGTAAGTACCTTATTTCTAAATACTATTGCATATCCGACTTGGGTAGACTGTTGAAACTTAAATAATAATAATGTTTATTAATAAGAACTTAATGTACACAGTTATGCAATAAATATATCTTTATCTTTATCTTTATCTCAATATGGCATAAAAAGGCAGGTTTTTCTAGATTTCGGTGGATTTCCGATGCCGATAATGCTAAATGAGAAGCTCAAATTACCATCATTGATCGTACTTTTATTCCGTTGTTTGAAACGCGAAGTACATACAATCACGTCATCTAGTTAGACTATATCAGTGCAAACACTAAACTATACAGTGTCAAATTAAATTAATTATTAAACAGCGATACTCCACCGTCGTGATGGATACCTAATGAAATAAGATACCTATTAATATTCAGAAATTTAATTTAGTGAAACCCTTAGTCCTTAGTCATCCAACTGTGAAATTATTATAGACCCACTAGCTGAAGTACGCGGCTCCGCCTGCGTGGAAATAATAATTATCCACGGTATCTTTATAAATTATCGCCTTTGTCATCATCTGCCTAGCTTTTTTCCCAACTATATTGGGGTCGGCTTCCAGTCTTACCGGATTCAGCTAAGTACCAGTGTTTTACATGGAGCAACTGCCTATCTGACCTCCACAACCCAGTAACTGGGTAACACGGTGCCCCTTGGCAAGACTGGCGTCAGATCTCAAGCTTCTGACTACCTGTAACGACTGTCAAAGATCTTCAAATGACAGCCGGGACCAACGGCTTAACGTGCTTTCCGAAGCACGGAGGAAACTCGGTATGTTGAAATGGTCACCCATCCACTGACCGACCTCGTCAAGCGTTGCTTAACCTTGATGATCGACCCGTGCGGCTGTTATTATTTAGCCACGAGCTCCTCGCCTATGTATAAGCTGTAAAATGCCACCAAAATAGTTTCTGTAGTTTTTTGCGTGAAAGAGTAACACACATACATTCATCCACGTTTCCGTTCGTAAATAGGATTTGACATAAGGTGACTTTAAAAATGGTCCACCAAACGAACGTGGGCGATTTTAGTAGAGCAAATTTACCTTTTCCAAACCAACCAACCAAAAAATCACAACCCACACAAAATTTTAATATATCTAAAAGCTAGAAAAACATTTTTCATTTGAAATAAGATAAAATATATAGCGGGAGCACTCACCGACGACGTCGAGTCTTAAGAAGATGCTTGTAGGTGGATGGGAGGACACTTGACACTCATAGATGCCCGCGTCCCGTTTCTGAACGAATCTCACTTTAAGCGTCCAGTCCTGAAATTAGAGACAGATCTTTAGAACATATTTCTAAAAATATGAGGTATGAAAATAAAAACTCACAGAACCTCAACTAATTGCTTTTTTAATTTAGACTATGACTCACACATATCTAGGTGAATACGAGTTTTCTCTTTTTAATATATGGGTGGCGGGTTTAATTCCTGGCTTATTGAATAACATAATATACTTAAAAACCGGCCAAGTGCGAGTCGGACTCGCGCACGAAGGGTTCCGTACTTGGTAAATTGCGGTTTACAATTTGTGACGTATTAAAAAAACTACTTACTAGATCTCGTTCAAACCAATTTTCGGTGGAAGTTTACATGGTACTCGTTATGTGCATCATATATTTTTTTAGTTTTATCATTCTATTATTTTAGAAGTTACAGAGGGGACACCCATTTTACCACTTTGGAAGTGTCTCTCGCGCAAACTATTCAGTTTAGATAAAAATTATATTAGAAACCTCAATATCATTTTTGAAGACCTATCCATATATCATAAAAATCAAAAACCCGCCTGCTTAAAAAGCGAACTAAAAAGCTGTAAACAAGACAAAATCATGCTGTGCAGTCGGAGGATACATATTCGTAAACTGGCTGACCCCCTGATCCTCCGACTGCACAGCATGATTTTTTCTTGTTTACAGCTTTTTAGTTCGCTTTTTAAGCAGGCGGGTTTTTGATTTTTAAATTAACTTTTTTATTTACAACTTTTTAGTTATAATTTTTTTTTTCGTATGACATTTAAACATAATATAAGTAGTTTATATTTTTGTAATCTCCTCTAAAAACTCTTCATTTTGATGTCCCACTCGATGGGTAGGAAAGAGAAAAAAAATTGCAACCCCCACAATATGGCGTCCAAAATCCGCCATGATCCTTTTTTTTAACGGCACTTAGCTAAGAACACTTGGGCGGTCAAGACCTATCTAATGATGTCCTAATTATAAAAATCCGCCAAGTAGTTTGAAAGATATGAGGTAATAAAGAATATTACATACATACAAACATACAAGATACGCGCGAAAAACATAACCCTTTCCTTGCAGCCGGGTAAAAAACATAAAGACAACAATAAAAACGACACAGTTCCGTCGTCTACAAGCCCTTGAGCTAGACTGAATCCCTCGCGCAAGCGCAACGGTTTATAAGGCATTATTTGAACAATTTATTACAATAAAATAAGTACTCAAAACTATAATATTAAAATTGGATTCGATTGATAAACATCTCAAATTTCAAATTATTTACCAGTTATTATTATATTCAACATATTCTAACGCGTAGACGACGCTTTCGCACATGATAAAATGCCTTTTTCCGCGTGGACAATTTTTTTTTTTAAGTACAAAAACCATAAACTTTGAAAAACAAAATTGATGGCTTACTAGTATACTATATGCCCAGTCCATACCTTTTTTTGCAGATTATTGTTCGCAACCAGTAAGCTGAAAAAGCAATTGAAAAACCTTGTGTTTCGGGATTTCGTAAAAACTAATTTAATTTGAGCAGTTATCAAAAATATGTAATGTACATTTACTAGATAACTATGTTACGCAAAAAGTTGCATTAAAAGATTTATCATATATCTTGTAGTTATTGAGAAATTTGCGCTGAAAAAGTAGCTGTTCTGTAAGATAAACTTTTCTAAGAACAAACATATATATTATTATGACTACTATATTTATTCGCAAATACCCAGACAGATTTGATATAGAACGTAATTTCATTGTATACAATGTACGTACCAAAATACAAGTACTATTTTAACCCCTTTACCAAAAACAAGGACAAAAGAATATAACTCAAAAACCTCATTCGCAGACCTATATTTTATCAAACCAAAACAAAAGAAGAAAAAAAGAAATTGCCTACGTCCAAAAAAATCTGGAAAATGCCCGGTCTCCAGTTATCACATACAATTTTTTGGTGTGTGTGTACAATTTCAGTAAACAGTCATATTTGACGACGAGTCTCATTCTCCTTACCCTACATATTTGTTCAAAAAAAGGAGAGAAATGCGGATATTAAAAAGACAGTATTTGTGGTAGAGGCTGAAAAATCCTTCCCACAAAATTTTCTGGTTCATAAAATCGACCTGTCGTTGAATGTCCGTGATTTACGCATTGATGCCGTTTGTCCCGATTTATAAAAAGCTAGGCATAGCATTTGTACCCGATTGCCGAAGGGTGGGGTATCAAAATAATGGGGTTTAAAAGATGATTTCAAAAATATCTAACACTTATACTGGTAATTATGTTCAAATGTACTTAATTCTAACAAAAAAAGTAACCAAAAAAGTTATAACAAAAAAAGTTAATACAAAAAATTTAAAACCCGACTGCTTAAGAAGAGAACTAACAAGACATCTGGTTTTGGTCAGCCAGCTCGCGAATATGTATCCTCTGATCACAGCATGATATTCTTCTTGTTAACGTCTTTTTAGTTCAATTCTTAAGCAGTCGGGTTTTTGATTTTTTGAATTAATCTTTTTTTATTTATTGGGAGTTCTAATATCTTATAGTAACTGATAATCTACAAACGGTATAAAACTCGAAAATCTTTACTCTGGTAGAAAACTCTACTTTGAGTTAAGGTTACACTAGTTGACGGCACGAACTATTTTGTGCGCGGGGTTATAATGCATTTTATATCAACCGACAAAACGTGCGGAAGAAATAGATGCTGTGATGAGCAGTACGAAACTAGTTCGCGTACGAATACACACTTTTGCATTTTTTTTGCGAAATGGATAATGATTTAGGACGAAACCGAGCGCGCGAAATTTTATAAACAGACCTTTGGCAGTCTAGATATCATGCAAAAACTACTGAATCTATCTGTTCAAAATAAAATTATTTGCATTGTTGAACTACTAATCTATCCCTGTATTGAGGCCGTTTTGCAATTTTCCGTCTTCTTATGGCATTTATTTGCGCCCAAAAATGCGTTAAAAATAGTGTCGTAATGTGGAACTTT
This sequence comes from Orthosia incerta, assembly GCA_948252205.1. Taxonomy (NCBI): domain Eukaryota; kingdom Metazoa; phylum Arthropoda; class Insecta; order Lepidoptera; family Noctuidae; genus Orthosia; species Orthosia incerta. Next base: position 19,972,886 of record OX411764.1, on the reverse strand, counting down.
CGACGCTCATAACTTTCAAATATTTACTTTTTTTACTTTTTTGCTTCCATACAGGGCTAGATAATGATGAGACAAATTGATATCACTTTTTATTTTGAACGTACATCGTCAAACAGTGGAATAATCCCTAGACTACGTTTATATGGATGAATTTTCGACTAGTGTACCCCTAAGCTCGCCTTTGCAAATAAACTTTATTTGCATCTAGTATAGGTATGGTATTTGGTGTGCGATAAACAATTAAGAATTATAACTTTAGATATTGATATTAGACCAATAATTTGGCTGTCGAAAAAAAAGACCTGACTACCTGATTGCATCGCTGTTGTTGAGTCAATCCTGGCGGATGACCATGAGCGCTTAGAAAAGGATATTTTGAGTGTGCATAAGGGACAGATGTATACGCGTCATATACATCGGTACTTTACTCACACTCAAAATAACCTTACTCTAAGAGCTTATGGTCACCCCCAGCATATATCTTAAAAATACATTAACTATATTTTAGTGCCATGCTTTCATGATCTTATTTATCGAAGTGAAGACTAAGAAATATAGACAAAGGTGATATTTTGTTGAGCAATGGAGTGGTGTGGGTTCCTGTGCTTATTAAGGTACCCTTTTACCCAGAAAACAATTTTAAGCGCGTGCGAAGCTGCGAGCTAAAGCTTACTAGCTATAAATAAACAAACCGGCCAAGTGCGAGTCGGACTCGCGCACGAAGGGTTCCGTACTTGGTAAATTGCGGTTTACGAATTATGACGTATTAATAAAAAACCTAATAGATCTCGTACAAACCAATTTTCGGTGGCAGTTTACATGGTATATTTTATGTACATCATATAGTTTTTTTAGTTTTATCATTCTCTTATTTTAGAAGTAACTGGGGAGGGACACACATTTTATCACTTTGGAAGTGTCTCTCGCGCAAACTATTCAGTTTAGAAAAAAAGGGTATTAGAAACCTCAATATAATTTTTGAAGACCTATCCATAAATACCCCACACGTATGGGTTCGATGAAAAAAAATTGAGTTTCAGTTCTAAGTATGGGGAACTCCTAAAATTTATTGTTTTTTTTTTTTTTTTTTGTGTGAAAATCTTAATGCGGTTCACAGAAAACAGTTACTTACGAAGTTTCAACAGCATAGTTCTTATAGTTTCGGAAAAAAGTGGCTGTGTCATACGGACGAACAGACAAACAGACATGACGAATCCATAAGGGTTCCATTTTTTGCCATTTGGCTACGGAACCCTAAAAAGTCCGATGATTTAATCGCAGTCAAAATCTGGTTTTACTGAAAACCCATCACACCATATTCTAACCAATATATTGTAGGCTAGGGCCTTCACACTCTATATAGAACTAATGAAGTAATTCAACAATGCCAGCTGGCTTCAAACACAAACTGTTTGCTTAAACACCTTTGAGGTGAACACTGTTTGATTGATGTGATATGTGATTGCTAACAATAGAAATATAACCGCTGCAAGTGGACAATGTAAATACTTTTGTAGAAATATAGGCGGGGGTTTGGTGAACAGTGTTTGATGTTATTTATTTATTTATTTAAAACTTCATGCACAAAGGTACAGTGGCGGACTTAATGCCTTAGCCATTCTCTACCAGTCAACCAAGGGTGGTGAAGAGATAACATGGCAGGTGCATTATTTAAATTGTGACAAGCAAAAAAGTAAAACAAAGAAATACTAATAATAAGTTGCTTTAAATACATATATATTATGTATAATACATACCTAAATAAATATATACATATATATATATATTGAAATAAAATAATGAAAAGAAGTTATCGAGATGTCCCCTCTCCCCGTTGAAAATAAAACCGCAATTTACGCTTGAAAGCATATTGACTAGTGGCCGTCCTGATTTCGAGAGGAAGCGCGTTCCAGAGAAGAATGAATGAATATGAAAGGGAGAGTGAACAAAATTAGTAGAATGAGAAGGACACAGTAGGAGAAGATTATTGGAGGAACGCAGATTCTTAGCGTGTGAAGAACTTAAATATTGAAAATGAGACATAAGGTAAGAAGGTGGGGTGGGAGATTTGAGTAGGGGAAAAGCGTAGTTAGAGCGCGCAAACTTCTTCTCTGGCGAATGGGCATCCATTTGAGCTCAGACCTGTAGCTCGAAACATGATCAGCTGTGTAAATCTAGTTTTACTGTAAATCTGCATAGTCTTTGCCTAACTATGTATGTGGTCGGTCTTCCAATATAACTGGATTTAGCTGGTTCTCAGAATCATAATCATTTATTGCCACTGATAAAAAAATGTTTACAATGGATTAATACATTATCACTTATTTTAATTTGCAATGAGGTTGAAGCAAAACTCCCTGACCCCCCCCGCACTAGCTATAAACTGTACTACGGTGGACCAGCTTTATACTTGTCTGTGAACAATTGAAAAACAAAGAGCAGTGGTGGCCCAGTGGTATCGGCCGCAACTTACAAGTTGTAGGTCGTGGGTTCGAGCCCAAGCAGGCGCTTTAATTGTGTAAATAATTTTATCACCACTGCTCTCAAAACGGTGAAGGAAAACATCATGAGGAAACCGGCTTGTCCTAGAACAAAAATTCGAAGACATGTGACATCCACCAACCCGCACTGGGCCCGCGTGGTGGATAATGGCCCATTCCCTCTCGCTGAGAGGAGGCCTGTGTCCCAGCAGTGGGAACATTAATAGGCTGATGATGTGATGTGATGTGCACAATTGTAGTAATAATATAAATTTATATATAATAAATAAAAGAATAAATTCATTAGCACAATTGTTATTTTGCACGTTTAATTAATGATAAATATTAAGGAGCAAGTGGCTAAATAATAACAGCCGCACGGGTCGATCTTCAAAGTTAAGCAACGCTGGACGAGGTCGGTCCATGGATGGGTAACCATTTCAACATACCGAGTATCCTCCGTGGCTCGGAAAATACGTTAAGCCGTTGGTTCCGGCTGTCATTTGAAGATCTTTGTCAGTCGTTACGGGTAGTCAGAAGCTTGAGATCTGACACCAGTTTTGCCAAAGGGTATCGTGTTACCCAGTTACTGGGTTGTGGAGGTCAGATAGGCGGTCGCTCCATGTAAAACACTGGTACTCAGCTGAATCCGGTTAGACTGTAAGCCGACCCCAATGATAATTGGGAAAAAGGCTAGGCAGATGATGAATTAATGATAAATTTTTATTTGATATTTGATTGATGATTTACATAGATTTTATAACAATACAGTTTTACCATTTGCATAATTTTACATCTGATATTATTATTTCAACTACGTAGTATTTATAGATCAAAAAAGGTAAGTTATGGAAAAACCAATTATGCATGGAGCGAGTGCATAACTCGCTTTCACAACCCAGCACCTAACTGGGTAACACAATACTCGTACCTAAACAAGTCTAGTGTCATATTTTATGGGTTATGACTATCCGTAACGACTTTCAAAGATTTATAAATTACAGCCGGAACCAACAGCTTAACTTGCGAGGAATCTCGGTATGCAATGGATGGTCACCCATCCACGGACCGACCTTGGTAAGCGTTGCTTAACTTTAAAGATCGACCCGTGTGGCTGTTTATATTTAGCCACAATCTCCTTTTACTAAAAGCCGATCCAAAATTGAAGACAGTTACGCAGCCTATTTATAGAACTAATCAAATAATGCAACAATGCCCACCAACTGGTTTCGAACACAAACTGTCTGCCGAAACACCTTTGAACTGAAACAGTGTTTGATTGATGCTTTGCTAACAATAGAACCGCAGAAAATGGACAATGTCCATTGGTGTTTGAATAGCTGAGCACAAATTTAGATTGGATTCTGACTATATTGTTGCTGCAAAACCACATATTCTGGATACAAATATTGACTGCGAAGGTCTCACAGATGACGCGAATATCATGTAATTCATGTGTCAAAAGCGAGAGCAATGCACTGCCTTTGACGCGGTTTCATTGGGCATTATCAGCACCGAACATCAAGCGAAATTTAGACAAATGCCTAAATGTGCTGTAAAGTTGTAAGCACAACACAATGAGACAATGTAAACTTTTTTATCGGTAAGTAAATTTGTTCTTAAATTGTGTGTGAAAAAGTAGCACGCTTGGTTTTAATACAGATGGACTTGCGTGATCTAGTTAAATTTACGTCTGTGGTACAAATGTAGGCTGAGACGGACTGGACATTCTCGATACAAAGACAGACTACGATTGGACGATAGTGTGTGTGATGTCCTACGTTCTGACTGTTCTAGATTCAAACGATGTCATAAGGTTAACAAAGTGACAATATATCAGCCATAAAGATTGTGAAAAGACCAAATTTATATTTTGCCAGCGTTTTTATTTTGACACTTTTGATCACGTGACATTTAAAAGCGTTTTGACTTTTTTCTAATTGCTATGGCGGCGCTTTTATTGATAATATGTCACTTGGCGCAACGTTGGAAGGCCTTCGTCCAGATGGAGCAGCGGGAGTCTGGTGGATGCGAGACCCAGGACCGATCAGTAAGGCGACGCTTGGGAGAGGCCTATATCCAGCAGTGGATGATGATAATGATGATGTCTGTAGCCTCAGAGGTTTACAAAGTGACATTCTGTATTCGATAAAGATTGTCGAAAAGGCATGAAAGAAAAGGTAGTCAGTAATAGCGTGAAAGGGGACAGGACGGTATGGAAGAAGAAAACGTGTTGCGCCAACCCCAATTAACATGGGACTAGGGCAGGCCGTAGGAAGATGATGATGATTGTTGAAAAGACAAAGTGAAAGGGATTGACTGGACATTTCGATGGCGTGTCAATACAAGTATATTTTAGATTTTTGGACAGTCGTTTTGTTGATAGAATGTCTCTTTTTATGACTTCTTTATATCTATATGTATTGAATATGAATTCGCTAGGAATAGCAGAACTTATTTTTGGTGTTCTCTCAATAATGCTTTAAGAATTATATTTCTACAAAAAATTATGAAACTTCTATATTTTGGTCTGACATTATACTCGTATGTAGATAAGTAAAAAATTATTAGAAGTAATTATTTCAAAACATAAATCAAATCATGACTGAAGCCTAAACAGGCGTCGAAATCTATACGGATTTTCATTTTTATATAAGTAGGTACTCAAGAAGCACTAAAATGTTTTAGTGCTAAAGAATAAAATCTAACACTTTGGAATTTATTGGATACTAAAACCATCCAAGCAAGGGGAATCGGTATACTTACAGGAAAGAGGGAAAAAGATGAAAGAGGAACCTTGTACTCGTAGTTACCTACTTTAAATATTTGAGAGATAGAACCTACCAACTATACAGATTATGGTCCGCAATAAATAATTGAGAATTGAGAGGAAATAACGCAAATTTTAGTCTCTACTAAAATAGATTTAAATAGTAATAAAGATAGGGGAAATTTTGCACCTATAGGTAAGTACTTATATTAAATCAAACTGTCTATTCCTTCTGAGAATATATCCCCGAACAATATACAGTTGCCTGAAATTTATGTCAAAGGTAGCCTATCGCAATTAACTTGGTTCAAGCCAGAAATTAGGACAGAAGAATCTTAGTGTACCTTCCGAGTAATACTCAGAATTTTCTGTCTTGATTTTAACGTGACATCCGGGTCACTAAAAATAGTGAAAATGGAAAAATAGACAAACTTGCTGTCTGAATCAATTAAGTTTCTGACTATCAAAAATAAGGGGACAGTCAAGTGCTTTGGGAAACAATATAAACCAAAATCCTAAGGCAATGGTTATTAATAAAGACCGGATTATATGCAACATAAAAAGCTTGAAATATGCATGCAAATATGCATGAAAAAAACATAAAATATGCATGAATATTTGTAAAATATGCAACATCAAAGTTTTAGAAAACGAAAAAAAGGAAAAATGTGGTAGGATTTTTTTTTATTTCTAAATCAGCATACAATTAGTGCATTGTTCAGTCATAAATTATCAATACTAAAATGTAACAACTTTGTAGACGATAACAATGCACTAAAACGAATTTTTTTTAAACATTTTTATAAACGTAAACAATCAGTTATGTTGGTGTTTTACTTATTAATATATATATATATCAATCGACATATTTTTATAAGTGAAAATTTTTAGTGTATATGACGAAATTTTGTTTAAAGAGTCCATTATTACACTTTTTAATGGGTAACCTACCGAAAAATATAATAAATATAGCGAATATCATCACTAGATATTGGATATAATATTAAATTTCCGCTGTGAATGGGGTAAATATGCAATTTCAAATGCAAATATTCAAATGCATATAATCCAGTCTCTAGTTATTAATATCGCCGGAGACATATTGAGCAAACCTTGAAAACCACCAAACTCACTCTCGCGTTAGCTATATGTACATATTAACAAACATTATATCTATTAGGTAAGTTAAACTCCGAAGCCACAAAAGAGATAGTTACAGAATATCAACATCATACAACCAGCAAATACGCACGCACACATAGGCACGCTTCACATACAGCGAGTGCAAGTGTACTTGCGACCGGCATTTGTTTGTGATCGCCGTAAGTGCGTTTCTTTTTTGTGTGAGTGATTTCGCTTCTTTATATGGAGTAAATCTTCTGTGTTTAACTATTCTTTGTAGTGACTTTAATATCTTAGTCTGGCGGTGACCACAAGCGTTGTTAAGGGACCCAAAACGACGCCAAATTAATCAGTGCGCTTATTCACTTATCTTGGCGCCTCTTCTCTCTGGGTACAGGGGCAAGAATAGATTTTGATAGTGGCAGAGGTCAGAACAAGGTGGAGGTATAGTTCAAAGCCTTTTAGCACTATGTATGAGGAACAGTTTGTTTAGGAACAGATTAATTTCCTTGCTAATAAAAGTTTAAAAAAATGAGTTGATGCTTTGACATTGACGCTGTTGAGTACGTAGATATAATATTTCTTTAAGTATGTATATATAAGATTTCCAATTGGGCACTGATGCAAATGAAATTCAATAGGCAATAACAATTTACGACGATTTTCACCGAGCGGGATCGCGAGAGAGCCGATCCCGCTCGGAGAAGAAGGCGTCGGGGAGGCAACCACCCGATGCCTAAAACGCCAAAACCTCACTTGCAGCATAAGCAGGTGGTGCACTGGGGTCGCAGGCGCTCAGATAGGGACTTTGTCCACCCATCAAGTGACTCCAGGAAAGACACGCACAGTGATCACGTGCTGCGAGGCTCAGGAGAGGCGCTTTTTCAGTCTCCTCAGAGATGTGCCCTAACAGGCGTTGCACAGAAGGGGTTCCACGTTGGTCTGCACAGAGGTCACGGGGTCCCCTTCTACGTGCAGATGGTGATCTACGGGGTAGTTTTAGTGAGGTAAAAAGCCCACACTCTCTGGTCTTTCCCCCAAAAGTCCAGGCACTTATTGAAGGTTTCCCCCGCAAACAAAAAAAATATAAAAAAATGCAATAACGAATATCGAAATAGGTAAATGTAAGGGATTGATCAAGTGCCATTTCATTTCTATACATTTTGAACATTTTACAATGGAGATGTATCTTCCATCCAGATGGAGAGAGACATGGCCAAAAGATGGATGGACTGTATAAGGAGTATTTTGAGTAAAAGAAAAGAGTTATAGTGTGATGGTTGACAGGTCGGAATCAAAAAATAAATAAACGTGTTGCACCGATCCCAAGTAACATGGCACAACAGCGGGAGGATGTAGTATTTTTTTTCGTTATGACTCAAAATCAGTTGGACCCACATAAAAGTTTATTTTCTAGTTTAGTACCAATGGGGTTTTTGGGGGTTCTAGAGTGGCGACCGCGTACCGGAAGACGCAGTGTTGGAAGGCCTCCCTTTAGGTGGAGAGACGACCTGGTCAAGACTGCGGGCGTCCGCTGGATGCGAAACGCACAGGACCGATCAGTGTGGCGACGCTTAGGAGAGGATCTATGTCTAGCAGTGGACGTCTTTCGGCTGAAATGATGATGATGATGGTGCTTTTAGTGATGAAACCATGAGTTTTTGTAATAGCCAAGACGCATTGCATAAGAATCAGACTGTCCTATATGACATTTTAGTACAATCTGTAAATCTTGTAAATTCAGTACTAAACCAATTGAAATACAATACAACGTACTTCAGTAATCCTGTGTAACCCCATTCTATTTTAGATGGTCGGTGTGTGTGACCTTAGCGTGTGGAATTAATACGGGTCGTGCCGGATTATTGGTTTTCCTAAAGGGCGACGAGGATCAAACTTCGGGAACCCAAGATTTACTAACCGTATATTTGGAATAGAGGTACGATTACGGTCTTAGTAATGCATTAAGGCTCAAATTAAAGACAAAATAAAGAATTGTAATCTTGTTTTTTTAATTGTGAAAACAAAACTTAAGGTTACACTAGTCGACGGCACGAACTATTTTGTGCGCGGGGTTAAAATGCCTGCTATCTCATTCGGCAACTCGTTCGAAAGAGATAGATGCTGTGATGAGCAGTAAGAAGCTAGTTCGCGTACGAATTAGCACTTTTGCAAGTTTGTAGCGAAATGGATGATGATTTAGGACGAAAACGAGGGCGCGAAATTTTTTAATGACCTTATTGGGAGTCTAGATATCATGAAAAACTACTAAATGTATATTTTCAAAATAAAATTATTTGTATTTTTTAAAGTACTAATCCATCCCTTTATGGAGGCCATTTTGCATTTTCATTCTTTTTGTGGTATTGATTGCCGCCCAAAGATGCGTTAAAATTTGTGTTGAAATATGGAACTTTCGACGCTCATAACTTTCAAATATTTTTCATTTTTACTTTTTTGTTTCCATACAGTGCTAGATAATGATGAGACAAATTGATATCATTTTTTATTTTGAACGTACATCGCCAAACAGTGGAGTAATCCCTAGACAACGTTTGTATAGAAGAATTATCGACTAGTGTAACCTTAATAAAGATACAAATAAAAACGATAAAAAACAATAAAAAAATTGTTTATCAAATATGTCTTCAAAAATATATTGATAGATAGATTTTCTATTAGTCTGTAGGGATATTTTCAAGGAAATTTTATGCTGAATAAATTTTACACTAAGCAGTTATCTAACGTTAAATAAGCAGCGAGGACAGACGGACAGGCAGGCGGAAATGGCGAAACTATAAGGGTTCCTTGTTGAATATATTCATCAGATACATTGCGCATGGTTGGCGCAGTGGTTGAGCGTTTGACTGCTGCGCTGCGTGTCGCGGGTCCGATTCCCGCACGGAACAAATATTTGTATGACCTACAGATAGTTGTTCCGGCTCTGGGTGTTTGTGTATGTGAGTTTATATGTTTGTAAACGCACCCACGATAAGGGAGAAATTCCTAGTGAGGGACAAGATTAAAAAAAAAAGGAAGTCATTTCAGTCAGACAGTCAGACAATTTCTTGTCATTTGTACATGTCAGTCATAATATTTTTTAAGCTCAAAGTCATTTTATTATTTCGTACCTTGTGAAATTCACGCAACTAAATTGTTACATTTAGAAAATAGTAATAGACAGACGGATCGCGGAGTCTTAATAATAGGGTACCGCTTTTACCCTTTGGGTACGGCACCCTAAAAATCGTCAGTCACATTTTTAACGCGGGCAAAGATGTCAGTCAGCGTCACAAACATGTGTAAGTGAGCGTCACATGGTCACTTTGGCTAATGAACTGACGACCTTACACCCGCCCAGCTAACGGCAATTTTTATTCTTGTTAATTATAAAAATATTGCATATTTTAATATTAATCAGTATAACGTATATTAATTTTACATAAATAATACCACGTTACGCTTAAAATACATTTTTCGTACTTATAAGCATAAGTTCGTGGTAGATTTAAATCAAACGGAAAAAAGACCTGTGTTAGAGCTATGGGACCACTATTATAGTCTAATTATGCTTATGTTTGAGAAAAATAGAATAAAACTTTGGTCTCTAGATAGGAACGCACAACGGTAGAGTATGCAAGACACGACAAGACACAGACAAAAATTCTTTATTTAAACTAGGCCATTATGCCGCACTTTTGAACGTAAAAAATATAAATTTAAAGTTAATAATAATTGATTCTACTATCTATTCTACCTACATTCGGAAAAGTTGCTTGTTATGGTGTAAGATAAAAGATAAAAGGTTATGGTAAAAGTATTTTACAACATTTACATACATGCATAAATTCATATACGCGAGGACGATGCACCCAGCACTACTATACTACGTATATGGTAGATATAAAGTATTACAAGCACTAACAGGTAAATTCCTTCACTTGATAAATAGGAACATGGTTCTCACGTACTTACAAATGTTGCAAACATGCGGTGCCGAACACATAATCCTTCATACCGCTGAAGCATACTGCGCCGGGACAAAATATTACCATTCCAATTTTTTTAGTCTATTATGTGTCCGGCACCGCATAATCTCAGTTTTGTGGTTTTCGATCAAGATACGACATTTTAAGGAGTCTCACCTCTGAATGCTGTAAGTGAATGGCCTGAAACCTCTGGTCTGAACTGTATGTAGTCAGGCCAACTGTTAGGAGATGATAGTCTTTTCTTCTTATCCAAGATACCTGGAACAAGGGAGATAAACAAATTACTACAAATATGTAACTGATGCTTTCTTTGAGTAACAATCAATTTCTTGCCGTCTCATTTTCAAATATGTACTAATTTTAAAAGATTCTAGCTCATATAGATTAGTTTGTTTTGGTTCCTGGGAATTTGGAAAATATAACATACCTACAAACATACATGAACTCTCGTTTTTTGCTATGGGTGTAAGTAGAAAGTACAGTAAGCTATCTGCTATAATCTAAAGATCATTTTTTCTTCATTTACGTTTATATCTTACATACGTCTAGTCATACACGCTCGCCGGCTATGAGTACTGTGCACCTGTAGCTCTAGATAAATGTAATTTGATGAAAGCGATCAATTGCTATCGCTGCCATAAAAACGCTAATCGCTGAACGCTGATCGCTGAACGCTGATCGCTGATCGCTGATCGCTGATCGCTGAACGCTGAACGCTGATCGCTGAACGCTGATCGCTGAATGCTGAACGCTGATCGCTATTACGTAACATTTCGGCAGCTTTTGACATTCCCATACATTGTTCGCGTTGATAGAATTTCACTTGTCTAATGCCTTTGGCCTTTCTGAAGAACACTACCTACCAGATTTGTGTATTATGTTCTAGGGCTTCCCTCACGGCGTTTCCACCCACGCCACGTCTGCGTTGTAAATACCTTTTATTAATCGTCTTTCATTCAACCTAATTAAGTATGTACTAGGTAAAACGGCGTATTTATGAAGAACTTATATCAATTATAACTTCAACACTTGCGGCATTAAAACACCTAGAATTTTGTCGTGAGGGTGCGTATAAGTTAGTTCACACGCAGAAACTTCCACACATTATTATGCAAGAAGAATATATTAAAACTTAGTCCTTATTAGACAACTGCTTTCAGAATAAACTTTATTCAAATATAGTTTTAAATCTACATAATGATAGCTTAATATTGAAGCGTGTTCAATGAGATTGATAAAATATGATTTACTTGCTTCTGGCAGTGGCTTTGCCTGCGAAAATTATCCAAATGGAACCTTGGATAAAAAGTCCTATATCCTGATTCAGGACATAGTCTACCTGTGTGCCATGTTTCATCTCAATTCGGTCAGCTGTTTAAAAGTAAAAAAACAAAACCCAACTGCTTAAAAAGCGAACTAAAAAGACGTAAACAAGAAGAACATTAAGCTGTGCAGTCGGAGGCTACATAATTATGCGCGAGCTGGCTGGCCAAAACCACATTTTAGAATTGGGTACATTTAAGCATATAAGTGTTATATATTTTTGAAATCACCTCTTATTAAAACCCTTTATTTTGATATCGCACACGATGAGATTGGACGAAAAAAAATATTTGGGCCCCCACAATACGGCACCCAAAATCCGCCATTTTTCAATTTTACAATTTTATGTAGCCAATTACACTCGCAGCGTCAAGAAGAATCGATTGAAGTTAGAATCATCAAAACCAGCCAACGCGTTTGGTCTCTAGAACGCCACATAGGAACAAACATACATACATACATAGATAAACACATTACCCTCCTTCGGCAGTCGAGTAAAAAAGGGAACAGATAGATAGAATCAGTTAAACACGCATTTATAATATTGCATTGTAAGAACGCCAAGCAATACAGTAGAATTTGTTTGAAAATATTTTTTTAGAATTCAGAGGGACGACTTCCGTAAATTAAAAAAAAAGTTTGTTAAAGTTTGCTTGTCATTTTTTAAGATGAGTAATTCCTGCTATCCGATGCAAGGCTTTTTCAGAATATGGTATACCTAACTGATAACAAACAAATTATCAACGAGTCGCATATTGAACGCATATGACGCGATAGGCTGTTGAAAATTCACAGCAGCTAATGCGCGTTTGGTTTCGTTTCAATTTTAATTTGTCACATTAATTTTGTGCTTATTTTCGTTCCCGGAATTTGACTTTATGACACAGGCCTATTCATTTATAAAAGCTAACACCAACCAATGCCAAGGAAAAGCCTTCCAAACAATTTAGAAATTACCCGTTCCAAGAATTGACTTAAACTAAAAAGCTAGCGCCAGAAAATTTTCTCTTAACTTGTAACCGAGAGCAGCCTGGGTGTTTGTCAATGCATTTAAGTCGCACTAAGAGCAATTTATTGGTAACATCGAACGGTGTTGAATAGCGTCTTGTGGGTCGATAAGTTTAGTGAATTCTTCTATGTGTTAAGGTGCTTCCTCACCTGGAGCATTCGCTTGTAACGTAAAATTTCTGATTCGATTTTGAGCATTTACTTTTATTTATTTTTCGATTTTCCACAATGTCATTGATGTTACAAGTTGTATTAAAATATTACACATTGTATCATCAAGTTGCGCATTGTAATGTTCGGTTCTCTTTCCTCACCAATGTAATGCTCGAAACTGTAACATTACAGGTTGTGCACTGTAATGCTCCGTTCTCCTCCCTCACCAATGTAATGCTCGACTCTGTAGCGTTAAATTACAGGCGAATGCTCCAGGTGAGGGAGCATCTTTAAGCAAAGCTAGAGCCGTGTATGAATATTAGCAGTTTAGACGAAGTGTTTCCAAAATTAAAGTTTGGTAGTAGGAATATGGAGTCTTACCAGCTCCTACTTGGGTAGTCCAGAAGCTCTAGACAATGTGATATTATAGCGATTGCGAAAAATGGATATGATTGGTGTGCGACACCGCAATCAATCACGGAGTCAATCTCTTAAATTTTGACTTTTCGACCATTGTTTATTCGGATTTATTTTATTATTTTTTTTGACCATTTCGGTGATCCGCTGGATGCGGGACGCACGGGTCCGGTCAATGTGGCGACACTAGGGGGAGGCCTATATCCAGCAGTGGACGTGTATCGGCTGATATGATGATGATGATGACCTGTGTTTTCTTTAATAGAATATTAATTTGGTTGCAGACTCGGATAAACTTTCCTTTATGGGCCGCTGATTTTTGGTGCGAGGAGGGTGGGGGGCGAAGGGGGAGTGGTTTGGCTACCCCCCTGTACGATCCCCACCACTCGGAGCCCCATGGTTATGGAGATATCCATGGTTAAAGTTTTCAGGTTTGACTAAAAATTTCCACAAATGTCCATCGTTTTATGGGGCGGGGAGGGAGAGAGGGCAAGGGGGGTAGGGGGGCTACCCCACTGTACCATCCCCACCCCACGGAACCCCATGGTTATGGAGATATTAGATATATTTTTTACTTAATTATAATTAGCGAGGTAAAAAAATGTGAATTAGTCCAAGAGCGAGCGAAGCGAGCTCGGGAGCTTAGGGCACCCCGACACGGACAGGTTAGGCTCGAAGAGACGTCGGGAGCTGAAGTGAGCGAGCGAACTCAGCTCCCGTCATCACCTTCGTGTTAGGTTACTTTAGACCCTTCAGACAGAAATAGGAGCCCCGCGCAGCGGGGCTCCGTCGCTTTTGTTGCTTAAATAGTAATCGTAAAAACTTTAACCATGGATATCTCCATATACATGGGGTTCCGTGGGGTGGGGATGGTGCAGGGGGGTAGCCCCCCAACCCTCCTTGCCCTCCCTCCCTTCCCGCCCCTCAAAATAATGGACATTTATGGAAATTTTTATTCTAACCTGAAAACTTCAACCATGGATATCTCCACAACCATAGGGCTCCGAGTGGTGGGGATGGTACAGGGGGGTAGCCAAACCTCCCCCCTCCTCCGCCCCACCCTCCCCGCGCCAAAAATCAGCGGCCCATAAAGGAAATTTTAACCGCAGACTCGATATTTTAAGATCTTTGTAATTTGTTATGGTGTACTTTGTTAACTTATCTAGTATTTACTATCTACTATTTTTATAACACAAGCTTCCTGCTAACAGTTTTGACGGTATTGTTATAAAATGCAATTTATGAACGTGAATTAGCGGGCTTGGATAATGTATTATGGCTTTTTCATTAGTAGTTTTCTGGTAGCATCTTTATTTTATCCTCGATTAATGGCATTTGACTTAACCTCTGTTGCATGGGAGTGCCTAACGACTCTGCCCATCTTTCTCGGAATACAAGCATGATATTACATCATTCTACTACACAACTCACGTCCCAATCTTTCAAATCGATCATCAAACACTCGAAAAATCAATATTAAAATATTTTTATTTCAACTTAACCATTTAAAAGTACGTTTGAATTGTCAAAAAAAAATTACTAATACGAAGGTACTTTCACATTCGCAAGCGTAATGTCAACGAATCATGTATCACAATGTCACTATCAGTTTTCTGATTCTCTTTTGACATTCAGCAAGGCGAATTTTGTGTACTTATACTTCATATAATATAGCTTGATCTCTGCGACAGATATCGGTATCATTACAGTAACAATAGCGCTTGACAGGCTAACAATAACGTAACAATAACGTGTACGTCAGTTTGACATATGTCGCAGAGATCAAGCTATATTTTACGAAGTATAGTTTTGTTACCATTTCTCATCTGTGCTTGATGCGTCCGGGGACATCGATCGCGACATCAAGGCCCGTGTATCAGCGGCTTGGGCGAAATGGCGCGAGGTGACGGGTGTCATTTGTGACCCCAAAATGCCGGTCAAGCTGAAGGGACAGGTCTATAAGACCATCATAAGGCCTGTCCTTACGTACGGCAGTGAGGCGTCGCCGGTGTTGGAGCGACACCGGCAGTTGTTGCATGTCACGGAGATGAACATGCTGCGGTGTGACGCGGAAAGACCGTGTACGGAATACATACATCCGTGGCAGCCTCCATGTCCGTGACATTGCTGACAAGCTGCAGGAAAGTCGCCTCCACTGGTACGGCCACGTCTTACGACGACCGGCAAGCTACGTGGGAAACAAATGCCTGGACATGACCCTACCTGGCACCAGGAGCAGAGGACGGCCCAAGAAACGCTGGCTTGATGTCGCGCAGGATGACATGCGCCTCGCTAGTTGCGAGGGATGCCGAAGACCGGGCAAAGTGGAGGAGGAAGAGTAGGAAAGCGTACCCTGGGTTCTCCCGCGCTGGGCGGGATGAGCAACCGGGATAAACGCTAGGTAGAAGACGAAGAAGAAGTTTTGTTACCATTTAATACTAAATTATTAGCATTGAACCAATTTTGTACCTGCCATAGGGCGTTATTTACGTCGTCAACGTTACGAATATTTATCTTAAACATTAAGGAAGTTTGTTTTTCATTAAATGGGGTATATCGTTAATGTACACTAGAAATAAGAAATGATCTAAAATTGAGCCCTGGGGTACATTCATTTCCACGTTTAACCCCGACGAATTGACACAGTTTGTTTGAACTAATTTCTGTCCATCATTCAAATAAGATTTTACTAAACTTAGCGCTGATTGGCCTAGCCTATAATGCACAAGTTTCAGAAGTAATGTTTCATGTATAAATGATTTTATTTCTGTAAGTTGGTTTGTACTAACACTTTTACATGTTGATCATATTTTAAAACCTGATGAGGTCGGCATTTCTTATCTGACTACTCTGAGAAGAAAGGCCGAAACAAATTAAGAGGTACAGTCACTTTTAAAGTCCAGACAAAATCTTGGTTAGATCATGTGAAGACCTTGTAGACTGATGTCTGAAATGGTATTTTGAGGAAAGAACCAGCTAGATTGAGTGGACCTGTCCAGTCAGTGCACGCATTTGTCAATAAACTAGCAGCTCAACTCAGAATTTAAGGAGCTCAACGATTCGACGTACAATACCAAAGAAAGGACACTCGGGTAGGCCGCATAATCTCCTCAAACTGGCAGACCATGATTAAAAACTAACTTAGATAAATTAAAAACAGAAAAAAAGAATGATACACATAGCTTTCACATTCACAATAATTAAAAAAAAATAGATTATACTGTAAAAAGTAAATATTCTTGTCATTGCAAGAAAACAAAACAAAATTCACGGTGCAAAATATAAACAATCTAAATTAATTGGAGCAGCTCAATCCCAAGCCTTTTTGGACTCAATGTAATCTTTAATGGTATAAAACGCTTTCTGGCACAACTTACGTTTAATGAATGATTTGAATTAAGTAAGACTTAGATCTTGTACGTGGCTTGGAAGCTTATTATAAAAGCGTACACGTATTAACATCTAAGAGCTACCTATTTTCTTGGGCCTTGTTGTAGGTACTACAAATTTGTGTTTGTTCCTAGTAATTTATGTTATGGATATCACTGTATTTTTAAACAATTTTATATTTTTATGGGCATATAAAAGATTTCCATAAATGTACTGAGAAGGCACAGTCATTAAATTAATCTCCTTAAATCTGAGAGAGTGTCTCGGGCTTAATTTATAAATTGATCGAACAGCTCTTTTCTGCAAAACAATGATAGTCTGGATGTCGACGGCGTTTCCCCACAACAGAACACCGTACGACATTACACTATGAAAATAGCTAAAGTATACTAAACGGGCTGTCTCTATGTCGGTTAAATTACGATTTTTTCTAATAGCATATGCTGCGAAGCTTATCCTTTTTGAAAATTTATCTATATGTGGGCCCCACAGAAGCTTACCATCCAAAGTTTAGCCTAAGAATACTGTGCTATTTTCAGGATACAATTCAATTTATCAACACATCAGTTTTCACCTGCCTAACGTGAGGTAGGGTAAACATAACACATTTGTTTTTTTTTTCATTAAGATTAACGCAATCAAACGCCTTCGACAGGTCGCAGAAGATACCTATGGCATCTTGTGCTTCTTCCCACGCATTAATGATCTGTTTTAATAAGGTGACACCGGCGTCAGTAAAACAACGTCTTTTGAAACCATACTATTTATCATACAAGAATATGTTATTCGAATTGAGATGAATAAGCATTTGATTAAGCATTATTCAAATGCTTATTCATTGACGCTCGAACGCGCAAGGCGAGTGACGTTGGTCAGAGGAAGAAAGCCTACAACAGGGCTGCCAAGACCTGCAAGAAAGTGTTGCGAAGGGCTCGGTTCGACCACATTAGCCGGATAGGGATAAAACTTGCTTCCTACCCAGCAGGTAGTAAGGCGTTCTGGTCCCTGGCTAAATCAGTTGAATCGAACTTCTGCCGTCCTTCACTACCACCACTGCTGAAACCCGATGGGTCGCTGGCCCACTCCGCTGAGGAGAAAGCAAACTTGTTTGCCTCTCTTTTTTTCGCGTCTGAATCCTGGTGGCGCACGCCCCCCTCCTTCTCCTGATGGATGCGGAACGAGTATGTCGGACATTCGCAGCCATCAAAAGGACGTACGTAGGGTGCTGCGCAACCTCGATGTGAATAAGGCTAGCGGACCCGACGGTATACCAGCAATTGTTCTCAGAACCTGTGCGCCTGAATTGTCTCCGATCTTGACACGCCTGTTTCGCCTTTCTTATCAGACTGGAAAAGTGCCGAATGCATGGAAGCAAGCCAACGTACAGCCCGTGCCCAAAAAGGGCAGTCGTGCTGACCCGGCCAACTACAGACCCATCTCTGTAACGTCCATACTCTGTAAGAGTATGGAACGCGTACTTAATAGTAAGCTCCTGGCATACCTTGAAGCCAACGACATCCTTAGCGACCGCCAATACGGCTTCCGCCGAAATCGGTCCACTGGGGATCTTCTAGCGTATGCCATTCACATCTGGAGTGAGGCCATCGAGAGACATGGGGAAGCGCTTGCCGTCTCCCTCGACATCTCGAAGGCTTTTGATAGGGTCTGGCACGAAAGCCTTATTGGTAAGCTTCCTTCATTCGGTCTGCCCGGTGGTCTGTGTGACTGGATTGCAGACTTTCTGAGGGGTCGGTCCATTCGAGTAGTTATCGATGGCTGCTCTTCGGACCTATTGGATATTAATGCCGGGGTCCCTCAGGGGTCGGTACTCTCCGCGACATTGTTCTTGCTGCACATAAATGATCTGCTAAAACCCGGCACCTTTGGGTATGCAGATGACAGCACTGTTGCTGAGAGATACTTGTCCAACGCACGAGCCACTGGGCCTCAGGTCCGGTCTCTCCGTGAGGCCATGGTGGAGCGCTTGAGCTTGTCCTTGGAAGCAGTCTCCGAATGGGGCGATGCCAATCTGGTCAAGTTAAATGCCGCAAAAACGCAGGCGTGTCTCTTCTCCGCGAAAAAGAGCCAATTTCACCCGGCTCCATCTTTCCGAGGTGTAACCGTACCGATAACGGACCATCTTGAGCTTCTTGGCGTAACGTTGACATCGACACTCAATTTTGGCCCATACATTGAGGCAAAGGCTCAACTGGCTGCCAAAAAGTTGGGGATCCTTGCGAAGGTGGGACGGTACTTCACGCCAGAGCAGCTGCTTAAGTTGTATCAAGCGCAAGTTCGATCTTGCATGGAATACTGTTCTCATCTCTGGGACGGATCTGCCAAATACCAGCTTGATGCACTAGAGTCGATCGAAAAACGGGCCAAGAGGCTCATCGGCAATGAGGCATTAGTCGAGTCAAAGCTCCAAAGCCTTGAACATCGTCGTCGAGTTGCCAGCTTGTCGGTTTTTTATCGGTTGCATTTCGGGGAGTGTGCGATGGAATTGCATGATCTAATTCCGCCTAGCCCGTTTCATCATCGAACTACAAGACGTACGGCGATGCGCCATCGGTACATGGTGGACATCCCACCCATACGCACTAAACGTTTTGGAAATACTTTCATTATGCGTACAGCTAAGGAGTGGAATTCCCTGCCGGAGTCTGTGTTTCCAGATAGCTACAACCTCGGGGTCTTTAAGTCAAGAGTGAATAGGTTACTTCTAGGCAAGCATGTTACACCGTCGACCACATCATCGCTTACCATCAGGTGAGATAGTGGTCAAGCGCGAGCCTATCTAAAATATAAAATAAAATAAAAAATTATCTTTTCAAGTCATCATTTCAGCTGAAAGATGTCTACTGCTGGATATAAGCCTTCCTCAGGCATCACCACATTGACTGATCCCGTGCGTCTCGCATCCAGGGCATTCCCACAACCTTAACCAGGCCATCGGTCCACCTAGTGGGAGGCCTTCCAACGCATCATCTTCCGGTTCGCGGTTGCCGATTACAGAACTTTTCGGCCCATCGGCCATCCGTTCTGCGACCAATGTGCCCTGCCCACTGCCGCTTAAGTTTCGCAATTCTTTGGGCTATAATAACAACTTTGGTTCTCCACAAATTGAAAATTAAAGCTAATTATGGCGCTATAGTCTGAATAATGGAGGTACAAGCTTTGATGGACATTCCCCATAGATCTTCGGTCGGTTTGATCTTGATTTGCTTTAAAGCTTTTATTCACACGGGCGTAGCCGCTGACAGAAGCTAGTCTCTAATAAATCCATGTGTAGTCTCAAGCATGTAATCAGTATAATTTCTTTTATTCCTGTTCGTTTCATTGTTTATAATTTTCCAAACAGTCTTGATTTTATTGTCTGCTAGGTTACTCATATTACTCGACTGCCGAAGAAGGGTAATGTGTTTATCAGTCTATGTATGTATGTATGTTCCTATGGGGCGTTCCAGAGACCAAACGCGTCGGCCGATTTTGATGCTACTTACGTCAAACGTCAATCGATTTGTCTTAGCCTTGCGAGTGTCACTGGCTGCATTAAAATTTGAAAATAGAAAAATGGCAGATTTCGGGTGCCATATTGTGGGGTTCCAAATTATTTTTTTCTTCCAAACCCATCGTGTGGGGTATGAAAACAGGGTTTTAAGAGGTGATTTCAAAAATGTATGACACTTATAATGTTTAAATGTACCTAATTCAAAAAAGTGTTAACTAAAAAGTTATAAATAAAAAAAAGTTACCTAATTCTAAAATCAAAGAACCCGACTGCTTAAAAAGTGAACTAAAAAGACGTAAACAAGAAGAAAATCATGCTGTCGGATGATACATATTCGCCAGCTGGCTGACCAAAACCAGATGTATCCTCCGACTGCACAGCATGATTGCTAATGTATTTATAAGACCTTAGCTGCTTTTCACGTATCACTAACCAGAAAATCGTTTTACCATCCATCATCCATACAAGACTAAGTACGTCGAACTCAGAATATATTTTCTAGTTCACTGAATATTGAAGCGTATATAGAAATAAGCCTAGCTCAGAACCTTACGGGCCCGCATTAATTTAATTGGCAAATGAACTCCGCTTCTACTAGCCTAAGATCCCAACACTAAAATCTACAAGTTAATTTTTGTCGATAAATCTTAGTTTTCATGAATGACACTTGATAGTAGAATAAATTGCCTGGCTATATACAGACGCAATTACCTTAATTGAATAAATTAATGTTTGTTAACTAACCCCAGATATAGTATATTATTATGTGTTTCAAGTAAAGCCAACGTCATTTGCAAGAAAGTAAGGTAGAAAATAAGAAAAATTAAGGTTGCCTGCCAGTTCTCAGTTAGCTAAAATCTATGGGTTGCCAATTTACCTGTTTTAACCTGGCACACCATAAACACGACTAAATGAGAGTTGGCTGATGTCTGTTTTTATGTATTAAAATAACATTCATGAAAATTAAGTTGGATTAAAAACAATATTGAGCAGTGATGCTGTGTGCGCGATGTGAGTGTGAGCGATGAGAGCAGTGGTGGCCCAGTGGTATCAGCCGTGACTTACAAGTTGAGCCAGAATTATTTCATCACCACTGCTCTCAAAACGGTGAAGGAAAACATCGTGAGGAAACCGGCATGTTCTAGAACCAAAAATTCGAAGACATGTGACATCCATCAACCCGCACTGGGCCCGCGTGGTGAATAATGGCCCATTCCCTCTCACAGAGAGGAGGCCTATGTCCCAGCGGTGGCAATATGTGAGTGGAATTCCCTACCAGAGTCTGTGTTTTCCGATAGCTACAAACTTTTTTTTTTTTCTTTTTGCGGGTATAAATGCTCATGCATACTGCACTACCACGGGGAGATAGTGCAGTTATGTGGGACTCTAACCCACTAAAACTCCACGGTGTCCTCCAGTGCCGCTTATGGCGGGAACACGGGCACGCGTTAGCCCTCACCGCGATACTTCTAGGTGTTCACCGTCGACCACATGATTGTTTACCATCCGGTGAGATAGTGGTCAAGCGCGAGCCTATGTATAATGAAAAAAATACATTTTCGCTGTTGGATCTCGTACTACACAATTTATTTTCTAGGAGCAAGCTAGAAAATTCATCCGACGTAGGGTATATTTTCAGGCCCGGTGAAGCGAGTGAAGCTGATAAATAGTTCGAGTTACAGGGCGTGTGTAATGATTGTTTTTTTTGGCTTATTTATTATTATTTTCTACTTCAGGGAGTTTTTTAGAACTGGTTAAGGGTTCCGTGCTAGCAAAGCTACTACATCATCATTCATTACATCACATCATCAGCCTATTAATGTTCCCACTGCTGGGACACAGGCCTCCTCTCTGTGAGAGGGCATGGGCCGTAATCCACTACGCGGGCCCAGTGCTGGTTGGTGGATGGCAGTTCGAATTTTTGGTTCTAGGATATGCCGGTTTCCTCACAATGTTTTCCTTTACCGTTTTGAGAGCAGTGATGATGAAATACTTTACACAAAGTAAAGCGCCTGACTGGGCTCGAACCCACGAATTACCACTTGTAAGTCGCGGCCGATACCACTGGGCTACTACAGTTTTGTTTTATTTTGCAGCAAAATTTTGCCAATGAATTCGGCCGCATGCAGGTATACTACCTCAGCACGAAGTTCGTAGTTTCGGTCTTCGTTGCGGGAGTTTCCTACTCTGTATCAACTATGGACGGATGTTTCTTACGGGGACCGATATAAGAATGAATGAAAACACAATTTGACAGTTATTCCTACTCCCGTTGTGTTTTCACCCGTTCGAAAAATCGACCTTAACATTCGATTTTTCACTCTAAAGTTTCAGAGCAGTTTCGGGCGGGGCCCATATCTTCGTTGACGGAGATAGGAGATAGACCTCCAGCATTTAACCGATAGGCATGTTATAAAAGTATTCTCTGTCCTAATCCCGGTTATGGTCAACCTAGATGCCGAGATTTATCTAACTCCGTTCATAATAACGTGTAAACTTAAAAAATATAAATTGCATACTAATTAGAGTTACAAAGCCCTTTGACAGACAGACAGATAGACAGGCAGCAGGGCGACATATAATCAAAAACACTGAGACAGATTCGAAACGAAGGGAAGACATTGATCATTCTAAATTTGTACACAGCTTATTGATCCCTAATCTTCACAATGTTTGCACACGTTTCTATACACAAAAGAGGCGCTCATTCGGTCGAAGAGCAGTTGTCTCCAATTATAGCACGCGCAGTTGTGTGAACTTAAGGTTACACTAGTCGAAAATTCTTTCATACAAACGTAGTCTAGGGATTATTCCACTGTTTGACGATGTACGTTCAAAATAAAAAGTGATATTAATTTGTCTCATCATTATCTAGCCCTGTATGGAAGCCAAAAAGTAAAAAAGGAAATATTTGAAAGTTATGAGCGTCGAAATATTGACGAAATATCGACATAAGAAGACGGAAAATTGCAAAACGGTCTCCACACAGGGATAGATTACTAGTTCAATAATGCAAATAATTTTAATTTGAACAGTTAGTTTAGTATTTTTTCATGATATCTAGACTGCCAAAGGTCTGTTTATAAAATTTCGCGCGCTCGGTTTCGTCCATTATCCATTTCGCTACAAATTTGCAAAAGTGTGTATTCGTTAGCGAACTAGCTTCCTACTGCTCATCACAGCATCTATCTCTTCCGCATGTGTTTTTGGTTGATATAAAATGCATTTTAACCCCGCGCACAAAATAGTTCGTGCCGTTGACTAGTGTACCCTTAAGGGCATCTACGAATCAAAGCGACAAAAGGCAACTAACAACTGCAAGTCCCTCATTACTATGAAGAGGAGCGAACGTGCGCGGACACGTTTGAATGCTTGCATGTATAATTTGACGCATCGCTTCGACTCAGCTCTACGTCAATGTGCTTTAACCCGTAGTCTTAATAATAAGATCTCGTTTCACACATTGAGTACAGAACCCTAAAAAAATATCCAAGCATTCAATAACTTAAAACTAACTAGAAAATACAATAAAACTAAATTGACCGCAGCAGTGTAATTTGCAAGCAATTTTTATATAGTATGAAATCTATTTCTGATATCTTTTGAATTGGTTTTACTACGTTCAGTAGAGCAACAGGTAATGCTGAAAGTGGCTTTTAGTTAGTCTGGCGTTTGATCTCGTGGGATATTATTAATATCAGGGTATAGCGGTCCCAATATAGGGCAAAGGTCATTTCGTACAGAGATTGAATGAGGTGTTTATTTATTTATGTATAATTGATTGTTCACGAAGATACAATATCACATGAAGGATAGCTTGCCAACTGTCTTTGAAATAAATAGAGATAGCTAGGACTAGGACATTATCTAAGGATGAATTACGCTAGACCGAAGCGGGTGCGAGTCCCGTTCGAAGCAAGGACGAGGCACGGAGCGTCTGCGTCCCGGAGGCTCAGATGTGCACCAACGCTGCACGATGTAGCATGAACCGCGATGGAACGAGTAGTATTTTTTTCAACTCGAATAACTCAAGTTGAAGTCGTTGTTGATTCGAATCACGAATCGAGTTGATTTGATTCGGTCGACTGCAGCAATTGGGTGATGTGAATGCGACAGGAGAAGTGTATGTTCGAATTTATTATCGAGCCGATTTGTGCCTCCGAGTTGGGTTCGGTTACACTACAATATTGGAGTGATGAATTGACTTAAATCCGTGTCGAGTTATTTTGTTCAGTCCCCTATTCGATCCACCGAGCTAGATGTGCGAGTTTGCTCGCACGACGAATGCATAATACGAATCAAATCGGTTTTGAAGAAACTCTATTCGAATTAGCGAGTTCAAATACTGATTCCAGTTATTCGAGTTAAATGATTCGGATCACCCATCGCTAAATCATATAAAATGCATTATTCATTCTATATGCTAGACCGTAGCAGGCGCGAGCCCCGTGCGAAGCTAGGACGCACGTCCGCGTCTCGGGCACGCTCGGACGCCTCGGGCGCCGCACGGTATAGCAAAGACCGCATAATATAAAATGTTCGTGCAGTTTTGAATTCGAGCATCGTCAGGGCCCCGTCTGTGCTTCGTCCGTGCCTCGTACGGGACTCGGCTTGCACCCACCACAGTCTAGCATAATTCATCCTTAAACACGTAGCACGTATGGGGCTCGGACGACTCGGACACGACTTGCGCATACCACGGTCTAGCATAATTCATCATTAAACACGTAGCACGTATGGGGCTCGGACGACTCGGACACGGCTTGCGCTCGCCACGGTCTAGCATAATTCATCCTTAAACACGTAGCACGTATGGGGCTCGGACGACTCGGACACGGCTTGCGCCCGCCATGGTCTAGCATAATTCATCTTTAAACACGTAGCACGTATGGGGCTCGGACGACTCGGACACGGCTTGCGCCCGCCATGGTCTAGCATAATTCATCTTTAAACACGTAGCACGTATGGGGCTCGGACGACTCGGACACGGCTTGCGCCCGCCATGATCTAGCATAATTCATCTTTAAACACGTAGCACGTATGGGGCTCGGACGACTCGGACACGGCTTGCGCCCGCCACGGTCTAGCATAATTCATCCTTAAATACGTAGCACTTATGGGGCTCGGACGACTAAGACACGACTTGCCCTCACAACGGTCTAGCATAATTCATCATTAAACACGTAGCTTTTATGGGGCTCGGACTACTGGGACACGGCTTGCGCCCTCCACGGTCTAGCATAATTCATCCTTAAACACGTAGTACTTATGGGGCTCGGACGACTCGGGCACCGCTTGCGCCCGCCACGGTCTAGCATAATTCATCATTAAACAAGTAGCACGTATGGGGCTCGGACGACTCGGACACGGCTTGCGCCCGCCACGGTCTAGCATATAATTCAT
The DNA here is from genome assembly GCA_948252205.1 of Orthosia incerta. Classification (NCBI taxonomy): domain Eukaryota; kingdom Metazoa; phylum Arthropoda; class Insecta; order Lepidoptera; family Noctuidae; genus Orthosia; species Orthosia incerta. Next base: position 19,947,320 of record OX411764.1, on the reverse strand, counting down.
CCTTAAACACGTAGCACGTACGGGGCTTGCACGACTCGGACACGGCTTGCGCCCTCCACGGTCTACATAATTCATCCTTTAGGGTTCTACTCATTGTGACCCAGTTTCTGAGTTGTGGAGGTCGGATAAAGTCGAAAAAATTACCCTGCGTACGCCTCTGCCGGTTCTTTCGGAGATTGCTGGCTGATAGTTATTATGATCACATTATGTCATGATAACAAATAATCGTATTCATCTGCATTTGGTGACACAGAAAGCAGACGCCATTAAAATAAAAAGGCAGCCACATAATTATCATCATCATGTAAGCCGAAACCCATCCACTGCTGGACGTTTCGAGCAGTAGATTCTCCCGTGTAATTGATTTAAATCAAGCCGTTGCTTAAAAATAACTGGATTTACAGCACAATCCCCGAATAAAACCACATTCGCGAAACTACCACGTTTCCAAGCGTTAAGTTATGTACATTGATGCAAACATATTAATCTTCATTATAAACTCCTTAGTAACACGGAAACCACTTCAAACCGGAAATAACCGGATTACATTATGTGAACGCTAATTACAAGTTGGCTATTACTGATTCAATTTAATCGTGTTTAATTAATAATTAGTAGAGGAATGGTGGCCCAGTGGTTACGGCTCCGACTTTCGAGTTGTAGGTCGTGGGCTTGAAACCGAGTAAGAGCATTACTTTGTGTAATTTATGTTAGTTATCATTCTGCTCTCAAAACGGTGAAGGAAAACCTCGTGTGGAAACCGGCATGTACAATCATTAAAATTCGAAGGCATCAACCAATCCTTACTAAGCCCGTGTGGTGGATTATAGCCCACTACCTCTCTATTGGAGGAGGCCTGAGTCCCAGCAGTGGGAACATTAAACTAATTATGCTAATTAATAATTATGTATCTACCTTGTAATGAAACTAAAGCGGGGAGTAGATCAATCTGTTTTATTACATGATTCGCAAAAATCTCTGAAGATTAGTGCTGCTCTGTATCTCAGTAATGTAATGTGTGGATTTCCATGCATTATTCCTCAAATTGAAGTAAATTGGTATTAAAATATTTTTTCAGGAAAATTAATTTTAATGTTTTGTGTGAACAATTCTTTCTTACTGAATGGAACTTGCATTGCAATGTAATTTCTGTTTTTTTTTTTCAATTTATGAAAATTATGAATTGTTTGAAAAAGTTCATCATTTTTCACATTTTGTAATTGTAACTGCATAATCGCAATACAAGATAGATACCAAACACTTAAGTTCCAATTTGGCATAGTATCTAATAATGGATGAAAAGATAACTTAAGCAAACAAAACATATTTTTGGTATATTCATGTGCTCAAAAATCTACTGCATGCATGTCCTCGAAAAGAGCGTTTTCCAAGCAGCCAAACTGTGCGGAAAGTGTCACTTTTTTTTACTAGTGCGTTTTACTTTCCAGTATTTTTTTAATTTTTAACTCCAACGTCAGCCCGCCGCATACAGTTTTTATTATTTGAGAAAAGTTTTAAGATTATCATTCATATTAAATGTAAAATAAAACGAATACTTCATTAAAGGCGTTTTTATTTACTCTAGATTTAGATTATGATCAATAAATTCATTTGAAATATTCATTGAATATGTTTGGCAGAATGAATATTTTGCTCATGCCTTTTTGCGTTACGACGTGACAGCTATTTGCACATGCGCAGTAGATATGCCCGAGGAACTATAAGTTAATCTGTGGACATGCTGAACGCGCTTGAATATGCCCGCCATTTTATTAATTCCTTGATATTTTTTTTTATTTCCTCGCACAATGCATAGTAAAATGTTGTATGATACACGTACGTAAGATGATTTCCTATCAATCACCTACCTGCCGCACTTGTAGCATAAATAACTATTTTGACACTATTTCACAGTCATCGGTAATCATATTATTTTACATTTCTCAATATTTTGGTGAACTGTTATGTTCTTGTTTTTATAAATGAATTTGTCTAAACTGAAACCTAGTTCTTACGACTTGGCTTCCTCACTTAAATGCGTTATGCAATCCGCAAACACAAAAAATCGACAATACAGTGCGTTGAAATATCGTGTGACGTCACGGTGTGCTACACTTTATACTGACTAAGTGACGTCACAAGCCCCCACTCCCGAACTTTGATGCGCTTTATCTTTGTCAGTTTTTATTTATTTGTTAAAGCAAAAAATACGGTTCCAATATTATTTGATAATTTGACTGACGGACTAAATAGAATTATAATTTTTCTACCTAGAAAAAATCCCTATTCAAAGAGAAAACCAAACAACACGTCACTGGAACGTTATCTCCCTTTACTTCTCTTTGTGGTAAACCCATTACCTTTTTAACGAATGGTCCAAATTGGTCCAGTTTGATGGACCGCAAACCTGTTGTCCATTAAGAGAGGATTTAAAACTTGACGCACCGGGGGTAAAAATGTAAGCAACTGGTGGCCAATTTTTTTTTGTTTACTTGAGGTGAGTTATGTATAAAAAGTAATACATACAAGTAGCTTTTTTTTATGCAGGCATTCGAAATTCGAAGCGAACTGAGGAACAATATCCGTTTAATTTGTATATCATACTGTCAAATATTAATTTCCCGCTAGTTTTGACAAGTTTTTAACCGACATAACAGGTTCTATGTTAGACTTCATGTATGTTTTTTTTTATGTATGTTCACCGAAATCGCCGTCAATTGTAGACCGATTTTGAAAATTATTTTTTTGTTTGAAAGAGTATATTCCTAAATTGGTCACATTTTAATTTGATGAAGATCTGATGAAGAACTTCGGCGATATATAACAGAACTCTTCAATAAATAACGGCAAATCTCTCGGATTTGCTGCAATCGCATGTCTGTTTATTGTTTTTACCATTTCATGACATAAAATCACGTCAGTACTACAGGGGTACGCAGAAGTGTACAGTTCACCTTGGTATACTCTCATTTCACCGGTTATGTTCAGTTTCATGATATTCGGGTAATCTATTCTGGCATTATAGTCTTATTAGGTAGATAAAAAAAAAACTTTTTTTACAAAAAAGTACTACCGACTTCCAAATAAGAAAACTACAAAGGGAAAAATAACTTTATTTTTGGAATTCGGTGTCCATAACGCAAAAAAATTATATCTAACAAAGACACGACTTCCAAAAATAAAGTTATTTTTCACTTTGTAATTTTCTTATTTGGAAGTCGGTAGTATATTTTATATAAAGGTTCTCGCTGAGATGAAAATTAAACATGAGTGTAGTAAAGTTTTTCCGACGTACAGATTTTGCCTTCAGTGAATACAAACACGACAGTCAAATTCTAATCGCTGTTCTTGCTAATTTTGCCTTTCGCAAAATGTTCGGGCATAGTGGTATTGGGTTTTTCCATTCAGAATTTCTTAGTAGCAGCCTCGATTATGGATTAGTGCGTGATGAATGGCAATAGGCCCACCCCTCAAATTCATAACCAGCGAAATTTGAGTAAACCACAGATTCACGGCTACTTGCAACAATCCACGGGCTTAGTTTCAGTAGTGGACGATTTCCAACTGCAACGATGATGTTGAGATTTACCACTACCTGTGTATCCTGTTAGCCAAGAACTAAAGGTTAACATTAACTATGCCACAGATAATATAATACTAGCATACAGATGCCTCATCCTATACAAAGAAACCGTGCCGACGTAACTAGCGTTTTTCATCTGATTAATCTTGTTATTTGATTGTACATCGAACGCGTTCGGTTCTGTTTCACGGTGATGTATAGATGGTGTTAGCAGCGACTTTCAAGTGAAAGGATTTGCTGGGTTCGTAAATATTCTTTCTTTAAATAAAGTTAAGGTTCGTTTTATAGTATTTTTTTTTGCACGATTTTACAGTTTTTTTGCACCAAAATGTGTTACAATGCAAATTTTAACAATCAAGTGGAAATTCTCAGAAATTTAAAAATGCGCCATCTATTGGCATCAATTTTAAGTGATCCGTTGAAATAATCTTTTAAATGTGAATTAAGAGCCCAATATTCCATAATTTTGTACTTAGGAGAGTTGATTAAACAAGAACATACAATTTTTATGTTGTAATTCCAGAAAATGTTAATTTTATACACATTCAATAACAGAAAGGTGCATATCGCGCCATCTAGTGAGATTTATTTGAACCAAGTTTTCTTTCTTAGCAATGAGTCCCCGTGACTATGCTATTCGCGGAGTCCATTCATACAAACTTATCGCTACAAATTATTTCTTCTAAGTCTAAAACCTCTAAGCTTTCAACCAAGCTTAAAAACAACACTGGTTCACGCTTCAGATTTTTCTTATTTCAAAATACAAATCAAAAGATAATCCATGTTCCACAGTGCTGTTCCCACAAACATAACCGTGCAATGAGACATTTCTTGCTTGCAACTACATAGTTAACAGCCGAGCATATTCTGGACAGCAAATAAATTGTAATGCGCTTGCTGTGTTGTTAAGCTCGCAATTTATGATCTGTTAGTCTTACTTATGCAGTTGTGTTAAGCTATTGTTATATTAACAGTAATGCTTCCTTGTACGTAAATGTTTTGTCTTAAGTCTCAGTATAATTCCTGATGTTTAGTGGCAACTTCATTCTGTTTGATAAAACTTCGAATCGATTGATAAGTCTACTTTGTATTTTCTATTTGTGTTGTGTGTGTTGATGTCTACGACTAACCTAACTAATATTCTAAACAGGTTATTTTTATTTGTTTACAGTAGGTACCAATGTTACCTTTTCAATTGATATGTACTTTCTAAGTTTATCTTGGACATCACTGACAACGGTAAATGATAAATGATTTATTTTTGTAAGTTGGTTTGTACAAACACTTTTACATGTCGATCATATTTTTTTAAATTAGATGAGGTCGGCGTTTCCTATGTGACTACTCTGAAATGACAGGCCGAAACAGACTCAGAGGACACAGTCTCTTTTAAAGTCCAGACAAAAACTTGGTTAGATCATGTGAAGACCATGTAGACTGATGTCTGAAATGATCTTTTGAGGAAAGAACCAGCCAGATTGAGTGGACCTGTCCAGTCAGTGCACGCATTTGTCAATAACCGAGCAGCTCAACTGAGAATCTAAAGGTGAAGGAAAACATCGTTAGGAAATCTTAACTTATAGTTAATACTAGCTGTGCCCGCGGCTTCGCTCCCGTCATCTGTCTGCCAACCCTACCCTACCTACCTTCCTGCCTACCCTACTTACCTACCTACCAATTTTTTTTCTAGGGTCATCATTCTTTCACGGAGAATCTTAACACCGCCATTCAGAAAATTACTTTAAATGCACAACGCCATTTATCGAATATCGAGTTCAACTGTCCGAGTATGTGAATTGCGTGTGTTGTGATAATTTTAATTCTTGAACACTTTAAATTCATCTAACTTTTGATAGAGTGAACCGATTGCGATGCAACAAAAACTAAGTAATATTTCCAGTTACACACAATGTTAATGTATAAAAGTTATCTACATTGGTTCCGTACATTTAACGTGATGTGTGCACAAATAAAAAGACAAAAAATCCAAAAATGATGGAAATGGGTTCTGTTGGTTATACTTTAACACCCTGGCTTTTTTTTTGAGAAGATTTTCGATGTACAAAAACGCCTATTATACAAATTTATTATATGTATTGATGATAAGTTTGAACGCCAACCCATCTTGAATAAGCATAGTGATCAATGCTCGTGCCTTCTCTGTATGAGAAGAAGTATTTGCCCTGCAGTGGGACTGGTACAGGCTGATATTATTTTTATTCTTTGTATGAAGTAATCTCTAGAACTGCTGATGCGATTAAGAAAAACATTTCACAGATAGAATGCTGCACTACCACTACTATTACCACGAGTACAATAGACCAGAAATTGCAGGGTCCTGACGGATACACCAAGAGAGCGAAGCCGTGAGATAAAGCTATTGAATTGTGATGTGAAGAATTTGATCTTTTTCAAAGGATACATAAAGATAAAACAGCGTTGGAAGGCCTCCCTCTAGGTGGAGCGACGACCTGGTCAAGGCTGCGGGCGTCCAGTGGAGACGAAACACACAGGACCCGATCAGTGTGGCGATGCTTGGGAGAGGCATAATAATATGTCCAGCAGTGGACGTCTTTCAGTTGAAATGATGATGATAATGATGATAAAGAGAAAACGATATGAGAAAATATTTTGAATTTTCTTTCCAGACAGTTTAGAAATAGTACGGCGTATTTGCACATTTTTAACCGACTCCAAAAAAAGGAGAATTTTCTCAATTCGTCGGAATCTTTTCTTTATTTATATGTATGTTCCCCGATTACTCAAAGCCGCCTGGACCGATTTAAAAAATTCTTCTTTTGTTTTGAAGAGTATATATACTTCCTAGTTGTTCCCATCTGATGATGTGATACGGGGAAATCGAGGGAACTCCTCAAATATTATAGGCAAACATAAAGTGATTTTGAGCGATTTGCGAGCAATCATTTGCACTCAGAATGTATTATTTGGTGAAGTGGAACTGATGAAGAACACCATAGATGGCCACTGGAACTCCTTAAGGTTACACTACACGAAAATTCTTCCATACAAACGTAGCCTAGGGATTAATTATTCCACTGTTTGACGATGTACGTTCAAAATAAAAAGTAAATTTGTCTCATCATTATCTAGCCCTGTATGGAAGCGAAAAAGTAAAAAAATAAAATATTTGAAAGTTATGAGCGTCGAAAGTTCCACATTTCGACACAAATTTTAACGCATTTTTGGGCGCAAATAAATACCATAAGAAGACGGAAAATTGCAAAACGGCCTCCATACAGGGATAGATCACTAGTTCAACAATGCAAATAATTTTATTTTGAACAGATACGTTTAGTAGTTTTTTCATGATATCTAGACTCCCAGAGGTATCCATTTCGTTACAAATTTGCAAAAGTGTGTATTCGTACGCGAACTAGCTTCCTATTGCTCATCACAATCTCTTCCGCACGTGTTGTCGGTTGATATCGAACCGACAACACGGTTGGTATCGGTGTTGTCGGTTCTAAATAAATGATTTATCTATCTATCTATATAAAATGCATTTTAACCCCGCGCACAAAATAGTTCGTGCCGTTGACTAGTGTAACCTTTATGCTAAGTATGTCACGGGTATAAGATATCTCGAATGGCACACACAATGGGTACAAAAGAAAACCTCTTATTTATTTATATATATTTAATACATATTATTTAATTTAATTATTATTATTTATGTGTCAATCAATTACGAATTATTACTAACACTATTTTGTAAGCTCGCAATTATACTAACAAATATGGATGTAATCGTAAGATGAATCTGAAATAAATGATGATTTATTTATTGCAATTACTCTCTGCACTCACAGTTTGGCCCAACACGTGCAGAGTATCCCGCAGTAAAGGATAGGCTTCTGTTTAGTACCGAACACTCAAACTAGCACTCAGCACTAACGGTTTGGGCTATTGCACTAATGTGTATACTAGTAGGGTTGGATGTGTAAATAAAACAACTATACTGTATACTGATCTATAGCTGGTTATCTATATTTGCTAAAATGTTTAAGACCCTATACCAAAGTACAAAACAATCTCTCTTGCGACATTTATTTCGACGTCAACGCCATCTATCGAGCTTAAAGTTAAACTTAGCTAATAACTTGGTTTGATTGATTTGAAAGCAGGATCTATTACTTTGACAGTCCCAAACATACCGCCCACCAAGGACATTTAGTGGCGAAATGTCCTTCCACAATTACAACTTGCTTGAATGATTTATATAACAAAAATACAAACTCGACTTATGCCTACTATCTACATTTAAATACACACAGAATTAAACTCCTAAAACCATGTATGACAAGTGAACTCCAGTTTATAACTCTATATCAATATTTAATCTATACAAAGTTAAAGCCTACAATTTCATCAGTGTGGCAAAATAAATTGTGGTTGTATCCTTTACAACATGCAACTAAGAACTTATAATAAAATGTAAAATTAAAATAAAAAGATAACAAAAACGTAAAATACTTACTAAAAATACAGTGTATAATTATAATTGCAACAAAAAACAGTGTATAAAAACAATGTAAACGATAAAAAGTGCAAACATTCATTTTATGAATCTATAATGGGTAAAATACATATTTTGTTGGTTGGCCTCTTTATGGTACTGGATTTGGTGCGCAATGTGACAACTCGAGTGACCTTATCATCTCCCGGATGTTTTTCAAGAACACGTCCTAACATCCAACGACTAGGAGGCAGATCGTCTTCTTTGATAAGAACGACGTCGCCAATGTTTGGCTCAGGAACCCTAGAAATCCATTTATATCTATTCATTAAATTTGCTAAGTATTCCTGAGACCAACGTCTCCAAAAGGATTGCAGCATACGTTGAACAAATTGCCACCTGGTTAGAGAATTTACCGATAAACTTTCGTAGTTATAATCTGGTACGGAGATTATAGGTTCACCTACTAAAAAATGACCCGGAGTCAATGGCATTGGTTCACTTGGATCCTCTGAATTAATAATGCTCATAGGGCGTGAGTTTAAGCATGCCTCTAATTGAGTAAGGAATGTACTGAGTTCCTCATACGTGAGTGTAGACTCTCCTATGACCCGTTTGAGGTGAAACTTGGTAGATTTCACTCCCGCTTCCCATAGTCCGCCAAAATTTGGTGCGTGGGGGGGAATGAAATGCCACTCAGTGTTATTTGCTTCCAACTGTTCTGCAACTGAGGTATGTAAATTGTCTACAATCTGTCGCAGTTCTCTTGAGGCTCCTACAAATGTGGTGCCATTATCGCTCCACAACTTCGCGCAATGGCCTCGCCTAGATACGAACCTCCTAAAGGCAGCTAAAAACGCCTGAGTCGTCATGTCACTGACAACTTCCAGATGGACAGCACGTGTAGCCATACACACAAACAAGCATACGTAACCTTTATATGACCGGTGGCCACGACCTTTTGTTGTCCTGATATTTATAGGGCCAGCGTAGTCAACCCCGCTATGCAAGAATGGTCTCGCAGGTGAGCATCGACTAGCTGGTAGAGATCCCATAAATTGATTTTTAATAGTTGCCTTCTGTTTAGCGCACGTTACACATTTACGGACACATTGCTTCACAAGGTTTCTTACTCCAATAATCCAATAAGCTGATCTCAAATAATTCATCATCAATTGTAGTCCCCCGTGGAGGGTCTTATGGTGGGCGTCTGCTACCAATAGGCGTGTAAATTGTGAATCATTTGGCAAGACGATTGGGTGTTTCATCAGTTCATCCAATGTTGACTGTTCGAGTCTACCTTGCACTCTCATAATATCCCTATTATCAAGATACGGACATAAGGATTTGAGTTTGCTACTTTTTAAGAGTAAGTGTCCGTCATTTTTTAATTGTGTGTACTCTATTGTGAAACTTTCCTTTTGTGTTTTCTTTAGACAGCATTCTAAAGCTTCTTCTACTTCCTTTTTTTGTAAATAAGGTTTTCTATCTCCTTTGCTCTTCAGTACTCTACGACAATATGCTACTATTCTTAGTAATTTTTGTAAAGAAGAAAATCTATCGAATATATTGTCATAATTACTGTTTGGACTAATTGCTAGGTGAGTCTTGATAGACTGTTCTAGATCTATTACTAAATCCTTTGGTTTTTTATATATAATCCTTTTTTCTTTCAGGAACTGTGGTCCCGAAAACCAAGGTGTCTTCTGAATGAACATACTTGGCATTAATCCACGAGACGCGCAATCTGCTGGGTTCTCACTTGTCGCTACATGATGCCATTGTGATGAACTCATAAAGTTTAATATTTCAGAAGTGCGGTTGGCGACGAACGTTTTCCATCTACTTGGGTGGCTATTTAACCACGCAAGCACTACGGTGGAATCCGTCCATGCCCTTATCCTTTCCTTTGAAACATTCAAAATCTGTGCAGTTTCTGACAACAACTTCGCCAGCAGTACTGCCCCACACAAATCTAACCGTGGTATGCTGACTTGTTTTAAAGGTGCCACTCTAGTCTTTGCAACTAGCAGCGAAACCTTCACCTCATTTGCCGAATCGATTAACCGTAAGTACACAACAGCGGAGTATGCTACCTTCGAGGCATCACAGAAACCATGGAGCTCTATATCGCTCTCTGTCTTTGTACCAAGCCAACGAGGTATGTGTATTTTGGCAAGTAGAGACAGCTCATCTCGGTAAGTATACCATTCTTTTATTAGATCACTTGTTAGTTGTTCGTCCCACCCAAGACCAGCTAGCCACAACTTTTGTATAAAGATTTTGGCTAACACGATGGTAGGTGCCAACCACCCCAATGGGTCGAACAATCTAGCAATGTCTGATACTACAGCTCTTTTTGTTACAGGTTGACTGTTTGATGGCTGCAGACACACCGTGTACCGGAAGGAATCCTCTTGGCGGTCCCAGGTAAGTCCTAAAATTTTCATAATATCATCTACCTTAATTGTTACTTCTTTATGGTCGTTATTATTTATTGCTCTATTGTGCTCGTTGTCCTCATCATTACCTTCTATTGTACTAATTTTATTTATGTTCTGATAACCTTCTAATGTTCTTATTTTCTCTAATATTTCTTTACTATTACTGTTCCACTTTTGTAATTGAAATCCACCTTTGCCTAACAACTCATTCATTTGTTTATATATTTCTATGCCCTCTGTAACGTCCTGGCACCCACTCATGAAATCATCCATGTAAAATGAATTTAAGACTCTTTCAGCTACCAGTGGATACTTGTCACCTTCATCATACACAATTTGATGTAGAGTCCTTACAGCTTGATATGGCGCTGAGGCTGTACCAAAGGTAACGGTAACCAATTCATAGTCTTTGATCTCCTCTTCAGGGTCATCTCGCCAAAGAATCCTCTGAAACCTGGTATGTTCGTCTGTGACTCTGATTTGACGGTACATTTTAATGATGTCCGCTACTAGGCCAACATAATGTCTTCTCCATCTCAAAACTGTGTGCCTCAAATCGGCTTGCAGAGTTGGCCCAACCATCAGAGTGTCGTTTAGAGAGACTCCCCTGTTGTTCTTTTCTGATGCGTTGAATACAACCCGCACCTTAGTAGTTGATTTGTCTTCTCTTATAACGGCGTGATGAGGTAGGTAAACCGCTATTCCTTTCTTGTTATCTTCTTCTTTTACAGGTCTAAGGTGTCCTAACTGTAAGTATTCATGTATTACTTCCGTGTACCTTTTCTTTAACTCTTCATGTTTCCCTAATCTTTTCTCTAATGATTTTAATCTGTTTTCAGCGATAGAGCGTGACCCACCTGATGTACACGGAGGATCTTCAACGCGGAATGGTAACCGGACCTCATATCTTCCATCTTGTCTTCGCTTGGTAGTACTTGCATATAAATCTTCACATTTTTGTTCTTCGGGCGTTAGCAATTTCGTTGAACTAATTTGTTCTTCGATTTCCCAGAATTGTCGTAAAATTTGGTCTGTAGTTAGATGAACATGCATTACACTGACTCTTGGTTGTGTGTGGCGTGAACTAGTGGTTGGATCGACCACCCCAGACAAGATCCACCCTAAAGTTGTGCTCTGTGCGACTAGACTAGCGGATGGGCTTTTCATCATGCCCTCCTTCACCATGCAGCCATAAACGTCTGCACCTAATAGGATGTCAATTCTACTAGGTTTGTAGAACTGTGGATCGGCGAGTTTCAGACTTGTAAAATCGATCCAGTCAAAGGAATTTTTATCTATAGTTTGTTCTGGCAGGTAAGAGGTAATTTTACTTAGAACATATGCGTTAATATTTAGTCTAAACGTCGGATCAACACGGGATTGGATTTTTACATGTACTATATGCTTAGCCATTGTTGACTTTTGGCCTAATCCTGACACAATTCCTTGTATCGGAATTTTTTTCAATCGGAGGTACTGCACTGTGGACTCGGTAATGAAGCAAGCTTGTGAGCCTTGGTCGAGTAAAGCTCTAACCGTTTGATAACCCATCTTAGACTCGACATTTACTAGCGCGGTAGCTAGCAAAACCTGTCTAGGTATGGGGACCTTGTTAGTGGATAAGCATGAGACTACTGGCGTGGAACTAGTCAACTTACTAGTTTCAGCCGCAGACGTGTTTGCTGAAGCATCCACATTATTTACAAATTCGCCATTCGGATGGAGCAACGAATGATGTTTTTTGTGACAAAGCTTGCATGTGGTTGATTTATTACAGTTTACTACCATATGATTACCACCCAGACAGTTGAAACAAATTTTATGTTTTGCCACGAAATCACGGCGTTGATCAACTGGTTGTTTTGCAAATGCTTTACAAAAACAAAGTTTATGACATTCGCTGCAATATTCACATTTAATGTTGCTTGAACTCACTACCATAGCCTTCGGAATGTGTGAACTATTGACCTGATTCGATAAATTTCGTTTTGGTTCTATGAATTCTAAAGCTCGAAAACGATTCTCTAAAAAGGTAGCAAATCCCTCAAAGGTGGGCAATTCATCGGAGTCAATATTACTAATACTGAATTCCCACTGTTTACGGGTTTCTGAATCAAGTTTGAAGGTGCTTATATGAATTATCATGACGTCCCAAGTTGTCACATCCACCTTTAAATTTTTTAAAGCGTTAAGGCAATCATTAGTTGTATCAAGCATCTCCTTTAAAGACGATGCAGACTCTACATGCATACGTTTTTGCCTAAAGAGACGTTGTAATATACAGTCAACTAGATATTTCCTATTACTATATCTCTTCTCTAATTTTTCCCAACATTGTTTGTAATTTGAATCAGACACGGGTGTTTGTCTCACTAACTGTTCAGCTTCACCGCTGAGATGGCTCTTTAAATAGTGCATTTTTTGCACATTATCTAACCCATCATTCTTATGTACTAGTGAAACAAACAAGTCCCGGAATGTCGTCCACTCCGAATATTTGCCACTAAATATTGGAATGGCGATCTTAGGCAATCTTACAAATGTACATGACTTAGAAACACTACTTGATGAACCAGACTCCTTATCAGTCACCTTTGGAACGCTATATTTGCTTTGCATAGATTTTATTAAACATTTATATGTAATGTAAGTATCCTCTGTACTCTCATATATTTCTGCTATTTTTGTATTATCTTTAGTTGTATATAGTTCATGAAGTTTAGTATAATTATTTGTAAATAAATTCCAATCTCTTTCTAATAATTCATCTCTGGTTTGTATGTAATCAACTGTTAACCTATCCTTTGGACTCTTTTTAAAGTTAGTTAAACCCCGTTGTATTACATTTTGAAGTTCCTTCAACACATTGATCAATCCTTCCATTTCAATAAATTAATTACTTATTCACTATAAATAAAACGTGCAAATAATACTCTACCAGTTGATTTAAATAAGTATCAATAAAATGTATAAACTACAATCCACATAAAACAAAAACTATATATTAACAACAATGTAAATAATACCAGTTATATTTCCTTAGTGTAAAACCAATAAAAGACTATTCTAAAATCTATCCTAATTTTTCTAAGTCCATGTAAACAAATAAGTTAGGTACCAGTATAAAAATTATAATCCAAAAAATTTTACAAGTTCAAAAATTTGCTTAAAATTTTACAAGTTTTTAGAGATCAATTTCTACGGTGGGGAAATTGGGCATAGGTTCCCCGTTCCCTCGTTTTTTATAAAACTATTCTAAGTCCTTATAACTAACATGCACAATTTTAAAGCTAAGAAGAATAAATGTTCTAAATAGTTAAAGTTAAAATCTTCCTTAAAATAAAGTTCAAATTTGCTTGGCAAATATTTCCTACTCTAAGTAATGTTAATTGTCACTGTTCCTACGTATTACTAATTGATTGTACTCACGTTTTCACTTCACTCACTCAAACACGAAGTTGAACTAGTGGCGCCACCTTGTGGCGAGTAGCGACACTTTGCACTCTGGGTGTGACGTCAGTCTTCTGATGTCACGTTGAACTGGGTGTGACGTCCTTTGTATGACGACACGTTGAACTACGAGGATGACGTACACCGTCACCTCACTGTTGAACTGGATGCAAGTGGCGGCCTCTGTGACGTCACTTTTCCGCCGCTGCTGCTGACCCCCGTCCACAACACTGGACGAAGCTGTTGCTGCCGATGCGGGGAACCGTGTACTCTAGCCGCAGCGATCCACTGCGAGTACCACGGACGAACTCACAAAAACTGGAACTTTGTTTATCGGGCTCGATGGACCAATGTTTAGTACCGAACACTCAAACTAGCACTCAGCACTAACGGTTTGGGCTATTGCACTAATGTGTATACTAGTAGGGTTGGATGTGTAAATAAAACAACTATACTGTATACTGATCTATAGCTGGTTATCTATATTTGCTAAAATGTTTAAGACCCTATACCAAAGTACAAAACAATCTCTCTTGCGACATTTATTTCGACGTCAACGCCATCTATCGAGCTTAAAGTTAAACTTAGCTAATAACTTGGTTTGATTGATTTGAAAGCAGGATCTATTACTTTGACAGTCCCAAACAGCTTCTTTTTTGGAAAAATAACTATTTCACTAACTCAGAGTTAACGTCGCTTTCTATATGTGATAGAATTTTCGTAATCAGATAAGTAATTTCAGAGATATCCTCCTACAAATAAATAAAAATGTATTATAATAATTATAAAAATATAATTATTAGTAAGATTATGAAGATATTCGTAGACACACAGTTATAATTTAGCCGTTTTATTAATTTTAAACCGACTTCATAAAAATGAGGAGGATTTCACTTCGTTGGAATCTTTTCTTTTAATGCAAGTTCTCCAATTACTCAAAGACGCCTGGACCAATTTGGAAAATTTTGTTTTGCCAGAAAGGATTTTTTTTCAAGTGATCCCATAGTCGAACAATTAAAACAATTGGTAACAAAGACACCAACATCGAAAAATTCAAATTAAAATTTCATTTCACATCACATCATCAGCCTATTAATGTTCCCACTGCTGGGATACAGGCCTCCTCTCTGTGAGCGGGAAAGGACCGTCATCCACCACGCGGGCTCAGTGCGGGTTGGTGGACGTCACATGTCTTCAAATTTTTGGTTTTTGGTCATGCCGGTTTACTCACGATGTTTTCCTTCGCCGTTTTGAGAGCAATGGCGATGGAATAACTTCTAAATAATAATAAATAATAAAAATAAATACTTAGTAAAGCGCCTGCCACGACCTACAACTTGTTAGTCGCGGCCGATACCACTGGGCCACTACTGCTCTTCTCATCACAGTTTAGATTAAGATAATAATTAATTCTAGGTGTACTGTAAGATCTTGCTGAAGCTTAGAAGATTTATAGCCATACTCGTTGGCAGACTAATAACCTACAATATTATAATACAGAACAATAGAATATGTTATTGCCGTGCTGAAACCGTCAGTTACAGATGATTCATTGTTTTAGAAGTTGTGATCCGCGAGCTTTTTGTCATACTAGATTTTCTTCACGGTTTCGCTTCTATAGCTTATTTAAAGGAACCGAGCATTTTACCGGGATTAAATTAGTCTACCACAGTCAGCGATAGAGTAGTTATCTATTGAAATAAGAGTTTTTTCAACACACTTGCTCATAAAGTGGCTCTAATTACACCGCAATTAGGCACATAATGATACATGTTATCAAACTGTGACTTTTTCATTGCTATTATTCACAAATGAGCTATAGAGTTTTTTTTAATTTATTGGTTGAGTTGCTTTGTTCCTAAAAAAGTTTCGATACAAAAAAGATCGTGCTCAATAGTACAAATAAATTAATGTTTGCTTGCTCGTTTCATGCAACTTCGTATTTAATTAGATAATTTCAACTTGTACGTGCTTAATAAATAAAACTTTTACTCAAATATAAATTTGATTTGCTCTGTAATTAAGAAAAATTTAAATTCCCTATTTTTAACGTGGCTAAAACACTATCCACGAAAAGCCAAAAAAAAGAAACCTCATTCTTTTATCTATGGCCATTGTTAAATGCGCGCGCATAGGAAAACTGATTAAATTTGCCCGCCATTTTGAAAAAAAAATCACAACTCGTTTTTACTGTTGAAAATTATTTTTTAGTATTATTTTCTTCACAAGTGTGTTGAAAAACGTCGTATGATACACGTGTGTATTGATGATTACTGTCCTCGGCTCTCTTAAGACCCTCACCTACGGCTCGGGTCTCAATGGCAACTCAGCGGTAATCACCAACATTTCACACTTGTACCATAATGTACTATTATACCTCACCATAGCATTACTTTCAGAGATGTTTTCATTCACACACACAATTGTCACAACGTCAAATTGTGTCACATCGTATTCGGTTATTAAGTAATTATAATGGCGGTGGTGGTTCAGTATGGCCTGAAGCCTTCCTACGAAGTGGACTTATGGTTAATTTCGAGGGAATCCACTGAATACAAGAAGCATAAGAGATTCGCATTCTAAAGCCGCCTGCACACGCTTGCTGTTTGCCACAAACAGTGGCGAACAGCAAACACGTGCCGAGCACTGACTACAATCACTCAACACAAACACGGCATCTACATGCTTGTCGAACGCGCTTGTATATTCTGAATTGGCAACATTGCAGACGAAGAGCTTGTTTTGGCAGCGATTACTTTCGGGTTAAACTCCTCATTTTTCGTTACAATTTAGCTTAGGATACACAAAATGTCACATTTGTAAATTTAACCACCACTATTAACTCCGTCCGCCGCCCGCAATCACGCGCGTACTACTGAACTGAACAAGCGTGTGGATACATCGCGAACACGTTTGTCGAACACCCTTTGATTTGTGCACAAAACCGACACCGATGCCGAACATGGGTAACACAAACAAAAATAGGCAACTACAAACAAACACCCATCCACACGTTCGTGTTTGTTGTTTGCTGTTCGCCATTGTTCGCCAAGCGTGTGGAGGTGGCATAAGAAACAAATCCGCGCACCTCAATTGTTTTTTTTTTCATTGTTTAACTGTCGGCTATGTAAGGCATAGGCCACATAGAAATGGCGTCGGGTGCGGCCATGGCACGGGCGGCTCCCTATTCCATTCAAATTTCAAACAAAATGCATGGAAATAAAGCGCAATTTGATCAGGCGTGGGTGCCGAAATGACGCGTCATAACCACGTCCGAGCAACGACATACCGTGTATCCTAAATTGCGCTTTATTTCCAAGCATTTTGTATGAAATTTGAATGGAATAGGAAGCCGCCCGTGCCAAGTCCTCGCCCGCCGCCATTTCTATGTGGCCTGCGCCTAAGCCGAAAATAAACTTGAGCTCATCTAAATAGCGTAGCCAAGACATTGCTAATAATAGGTATTTATAATTTATAACCTACTATTAGCAATGTCTTCTGTAGTTGCTGCTAAACTGGCATTCCAAGCCCTAAGCG
The DNA here is from genome assembly GCA_948252205.1 of Orthosia incerta. Lineage (NCBI taxonomy): Eukaryota > Metazoa > Arthropoda > Insecta > Lepidoptera > Noctuidae > Orthosia > Orthosia incerta. Next base: position 19,929,829 of record OX411764.1, on the reverse strand, counting down.
AGCTGAGCACTTTGACTGAAAGGTGATTATTATGATGAAACGATTCGTTGCTAATAAAATAAACCCACGCAAGAACCAACCAAAATGTTAACTGAATAACCAGACTATCCAGAACAATTAAAGCAAGCCAAGCTACAAAATGTAACTCATTCAGCAGATGGCAGTTTACAAGCAAGCTAATTTGTACGCTTAGCTTGAGCTGCCTGAAAATGTATGTGGAGCTGCTAAATTTTCTAAGTGTTATGCTTTTAGTATAGGGTGAAGAGTATTTATGGGAGATATGTAATTTTGTTTTACTAGTTGCAGCCCGCGGCTTCACCCGCATGCAGTGTTTTATTGTATTTAATTCTTGGATGTAAGTATCTTTGGGTTAATCCAGGTATATCCGTGTGACTAGTTTCATCGAAAACTTTTTTACAAAAAAAATACAACTGACTTCCCAATAAAGACACTACAAAGTGGAAAATAACTTCAAATTCGGAAGTCGGTGTTCTTGTTTTCGTTTTTTGACACCGCCTTCCAAAATTGAAGTTATTTTTCACTTTGTAGTGTTTTTATTTGGAAGTCGGTTGTTTTTTTTTGTAAATAAGTTTTTTTATCTTTTTTTTTCATAGTATAGGCTCGCGCTTGACCACTATCTCACCTGATGGTTAGCGATGATGTGATCGATGATGGAGCACGCTTGCCTAGAAGTAACCTATTCACTCTTGAGTTAAAGACTCCTAGATTGTAGCTATCGGGCAACACAGACTCTGGCAGGGAATTCCACTCCTTAGCTGTACGCATAATAAAAGTATTCTCAAAACGTTTAGTGCGTATGGGTGGGATGTCCACCATGTACCGTTCACCGTTGTATGTTCTTCACTTTTTAGTGGTTTAAAATGGACAAGTTCTATATTAAAGCACCTATAATGCCCACAGTGATGCCAGAATAGATTACCCGAATAACATGTTACTTGAACATAACCGGTGGAATGAGAGTGTACCAGGGTGAACTGTACACATCTGCGTACCCGTTTAGAGCATACTGGCGTGATGGTATGATATGAAATGGTGTAAGCAATAAACATACATGCGATGGCAGCAATCCTGAGAGATTTGCATTTATTTAAGAGTTCTGTTGTATATCTCCGATGTTCTTAATCAGATCTTTACCAAATTTAAATCGGCCCATTTCAGAATCAACATAATTTCGAACATAAAATAATTTTGCAAGGGAAATTATATGTGCGGCAACAAAAGTTTTCTTTAGCACCTGCAACCTAGCGTCTTTTTTTATATGTGGGCGACGAGTTAATAGAACAGCTTCAATTATATTAATTCATCATCTTTACTACTCCAACAGAATATCAAAAAACCAGCGTCAATTTACGAGCGTAAATTAATATGACTCCGAGCTACCGATAAATATTATTTACTTCTGATTTGATAACTCAACGACTAATGTTGTAAGTGAGCTACTTTATATATTTTAGAGATTCAACATCTGTCTGCTAATAAAATCAAATTCCAGCCTCAAAATTAGCAATCAAAGTTTTTCATTCAACAACTAAATTAATAAATCATATTCTTTTTTCGTGAAAGTTTGCAACACAAGCGCGGGAGTGTAGGTACCTGACGCTCGTTGGGAATCAGAGGGGCGCGACCGGCCATTTGCACCAATGAGCGAGCTCTATTCGGTGCGTGCAGCAACGAGTTCACGTGTATTTGTTTACATTAATGACACGATTAAGGAATGCTCGTATTCTTATTTGAAAAAAAAGAGCGAGCGAAGCGAGCTCGGGAACTTAGGGCACCCCGACACGGACAGGTTAGGTTCGAAAAGATGACGGCAGCTGAAGTGAGCGAGCAAAGCGAGCGAACTCAGCTCCCGTCATCTTCTTCGTGTTAGGTTACTTTAGACCCTTTAGACAGAAATAGGAGCCCCGCGCAGCGGGGCTCCGTCGACATTGTCGTTAAATAGTAATTGTAAAAACTTCCAACAAAAGCAAGACCTGCCTTAATCATACAATAAAAAGATTTATAGGTGATCGATTAAAAAAAAATTATGTTTAAATATGTTTTTTGTATGTTCATTTGGGTAGGTATAATAGTCAATTACTTATGGTAACATTATAAATAGATAGGCGAATACATGAAATTATAGCTTTTATTGACCATTATTTGATGACAATAATAAGGAAATTTTATGTTCAAATATAGTAGATTCACTCATCAATTACTTATGCTAAAGTATAAAAATAAAGGTGACTCTATGAAATTAGAGTACGTTGATATTATTTTATAGATGAAGTTGATACACTTATTAGAAGCTAGCAATGAGTAGACATATCACAAATTTAGTTGCTTAAGAATTATCACCATGTTGCGTCATATTAACAGTAGCTTGTTTTACAATATATGGTCGCTTATAAACCATTTATTAGACGCTAAAAGTTTGTCGCTGACCTATTAATTAATTAGACAACTAAATATATTTGCAGACGAGAATGACATTTTAAAGAAGCTGCCTTAATTAGCACCCATTTTGCAAATCCGTTTATATATGACGGAGTTATGCCAGAAAAAAATGTATACACTCAAATTGAGAACATCCTTTTTTTTGGGAAGTTGGTTTTAATCCGTACACGCCGTAATTTAGACGTAAAAACGTAATAGACAGACAGACAAGACAGACTTCCGCATTTATAATATTGGTATGGAAAAAGCCAGCAAAAAGAATTTCTCCAATTAATTACATAGAACGAAAAAACTTTATCGTTTTTCTACTTTAAAACTAGAAGCGTATTGAGTATAACTAATTAAGTTTATTTAAGCTATTGTACCTAATTAAGCGCTAGGTGACCTTTTCATCATTAAGTTAAAGATACCTTTGCTAAAGTAGATTTTTGCTCATTTATTTCTAGTTAATGAATTGATTTTTCATTTGTTTCTTTTTTGACATTTATCGTCACAAGTTAAGAGATGTGTAATTTATTTAACCTTGGTTTTGTTAACACGATTTTAATGAGGTTAAGTGGCAAGTAAGTTTATTTATTTATTTGTTTATTCATTTACACATACAATTATTTTTACAGGTAGAACCCAAGGTAACAAAAGTATTCATACAATGCGACACTCAGAGACGCCCCGTAAAAACTGATCACACCTACTCGCGTCCTTAATTGACCAGTCCCAAGTAACGGCTCAAAAAAATTCTTGCACTGAAAGAAAGCTTCAATGTTGCCATATTTTATGCAAATGCACAATTCCTGGTGACTAGGCTACGAGACCGAGAACCATGAGCAGTGGTGGCCCAGTAATTATGGGCCCACAAAACAGTTGTAGGTCGTGGGTTCAAACCCGAGCAGGCGCATCACATTAATTTCATCACCACTGTTCTCAAAACGGTCAAAATCAAATAGTAAATTTCAAATAAAACTTAAAGGTACTTTTAAATTGACAAACAACCGACCGACATAGTGGTCATGGCTGAGACCATGGAGAGCCTCAGTAAAATGCTTGATGACCTCAGTAGAGCTTCCGAAAGAGTGGGTCTTAAAATGAACATGGAAAAAACCAAGGTCATGGTGAATGCCCATGTAACACTCACTCCTATCAAGGTCGGAGACTCTACACTCGAAGTTGTGGGCGACTATGTCTATCTGGGACAAAATAATCAAATTGGGTAGGGCCAACTTCGAGAAAGAGGTCAACCGTCGAATCTGACTCGGCTGGGCACCGTTCGAGAAGTTGCGCGGTATCTTCTCGTCCAACTTTCCACAGTGTCTCAAGACAAAATTCTATGACCAGTGTGTGTTGCCAGTGATGACATATAGCTCTAAAACGTGGTCGCTTACAATGAGCCTTATCAGAAAGCTTACAGTCACTCAAAGGACAATGGAGAGGGCTATGCTCGGCGCTTCCTTGCGTGATCGAATCAGAAATGTTGAGATCCGTAAGAGAACCAGGGTTACCGACATAGCCCGAAGAATTGCCATACTTAAGTGGCAGTGGGCAGGGCACATTCCTCGCAGAACGGATGGCCGATGGGGCCGAAAAGTTCTAGAATGGCGACCGCGAACCGGAAGACAATACGTTGGAAAACCTCCCACTAGGTGGACCGATGACCTGGTTAAGGTTGCGGGAAGGCGCTGGATGCGAGACGCACGGGATCGGTCAATGTGGCGACGCCTGGGGGAGGCCAATGTCCAGCAGTGGACGTCTTTGGGCTGAAATGATGATGATGATGAAGCGTCAGTAGGTCTCAATGGAGAAGATTTTGCAAGAAACTCCACGGACACTCTTTTCCATCAGTTTTAATTACAATTTTTGGTTACATCATTCTTGTTGAAAAAATTGATATAATGTGAGAACGATGTAAAAAGAGGTGCACGTAAAAGCGTCTATAGTAATAAAGAGACGTGAAGGAAAACATCGTGAGGAAACTGGCATAGCCTAGAGCCAAACATTCCAAGACATTTGTGACATCTACTAATCCGCACTCCACTCTTTGAGAGGAGGTCTTTGTCCTAGTAGTGGGAACATTAAAAATGCTGATGATAAGGTCACGAAAATGAAGCCACAGGTAAAACCCATCGACATCGAATGATTAAACATTTATATGTCAATTTATGTTATGCCTCTTATATTCATCTACAATCACGTTAGGGCCCAATCGCCTCACTTTACCATGAGGTTATCCATAGCATACGACCTCGACAGACATCCGTATTTCTTTCTTTTATTTCCGTAATAATTATTATAAATGCAAAAGTAACTCTGTCTGTCTGTTAGCTTTTCACGTCTTAACGGTTGAACGAATTTAGATGAAACTTGGCACACGGGTAGGTCAAGTCCTGAATAAGGACATAAAATACTTATTATCCTAATAGTGTATTCCTTTCGGATGGTAAAACACTTTACAATGCATGTCCTCGAAAAGAGCGTTTTCCAAGCGGCCAAACTGTGGGGAAAGTGTCACTTTTTTTTACTAGTGTTTTTACTTTCCTGTACTTTTTTTAATTTTTAACTCCAACGTCAGCCCGCCGCATAGAGTTTTTATTATTTGAGAAAAGTTTTTAAATGAGTTAAGTACAGATTATCATTCATATAAAAGGTAAAACAAAACTAATACTTCATTTAAGGCGTTTTTAATTACTCTAGATTTAGATTTTGATCAATAAATTAATTTTAAATATTCATTCAATATGTTTGGCAGAATAAATATTTTGCTCGTGCCTTTTTGCGTTACGACGTGACGTGACAGCACATGCGCAGTAGATATGCTCGAGGAACTATTAGTTAATCTGTGGACATGCTGAGCGCGCTTGAATAAGCCCGCCATTTTATTAATTTCTTGCTTAGTTCTGATATATTTTTTAATTTCCTCGCACAATGCACTGTAAAATGTTGTATGATTCACGTAGGTAAGATGATTTCCGACTCGTACATAGTACTCGTACTACCTTCCGCACTTGTAGCATAAATGACTATTATCGTGGGTGCTATGGTGGGCAAAAAATAGTCATTCCATAATTCTAATATAAGCAGTTATTTTGTGGTACTAAGCCTCTTGGCTTCAAGCTTGTGGCTAGTGGTTTACACTAACAACCATGGTTGCCCGTACTAGTTAACACCTCTGAGTTCCGAGGTGTTTCCCAGCATTTGCGGTGAAGCTCAGGTAACCACGAAATGCGAACCGTTTCGCGTGGCTTGCTTCGGTCATATTCATCACGTCTCTGTGGTGTTAAGAAGACCATATTATGGCAGTTATTTTAAGTCACAATGAATAGGGGTGAAGACTGCATATGAACGAACTTAGAAATATTTCTTCTAATTTACCAAATATTAGTATCTGACAACGGCTTCGGTCGGTTGCATAAATACCCTAATACTTAAAAACCCTGTCAAGTGCGAGTCGGACTCGCGCACGAAGGGTTCCGTACCATTATCGCAAAAAACGGCAAAAAATCACGTTTGTTGTATGGGAGCCCCACTTAAATATTTATTTAATTTTGATTTTAGTATTTTTTGTTATAGCGGAAACAGAAATACATCATCTGTGAAAATTTCAACTGTCTAGCTATCACGGTTCATGAGATACAGCCTGGTGACAGGCGGACAGACAGACAGATGGATCGCGGAGTCTTATTAATAGGGTCCCGTTTTTACCCATTGGGTACGGAACCCTAAAAAAGGTCTCCTATATCCTAATCCAGGTCAAGGTCTGCCCGTCTGCCAATTTACATCCAAATCCATTCAAGCATTGAAGCATAATTGATTTACAAACATCCAAATAGCGCCTATGTATCCTTTGTGATTGCATGAAGTTTTCTATATTAATACTAATATAAATTACTAGCTGTTGCCCGCGGCTTCGCTCCCGTGAAGAATTTTTCAAATCGGTCCAGTAGTTTCGGTAATTAATTAATAATGTTACAAAGAGGAAAGATTTTTTTGTTTGTTTGTTTGTACCGAATAGGCTCCGGAACTACTGAACCGATTTTGAAAATTCTTTCACCCGTAGTAAGCTACATTATTCCTGAGTGACATAGGTTATTTTTATATCCCAAAAACGGGTCCTGTAGGATAGTCTACGGGAGCAAAGCCTTGGGGAACAGCTAGTCTATACCAATATTATAAAGAGGAAAGATTTTTTTGTTTGTTTGTACCGAATAGGCTCCGAAACTACTGGACCGATTAAAAAAAATATTTCACCAATAGAAAGCTACATTATTCTTGAGTAACAAAGCTATTTTTAATCCCAAAAACGGGTCCTGTGGGGTGGTCTACGGGAGCGAATAATACATGAACATGCAAACACACAGACTTTGACACACTTTATCCCGCCTGAGTTCCCGAAGCTTTAGGCAAAGTAACACCCAATCCAAGTGTACATAGTTTATTATAAGTTCAATTAAATGGGTGACTATATTCAGAAATATACCATTTATTATCCCCAAAGATATCTATATTTAACATAACCTAGAACTGTCAGGAACAGGCCATTCGCTAATGGAACTTTCCTAAATCTATTCCCAGACATTTGACAAGGACAAGCAAAAGATATTACAGTAAGAAACTCATTTAATGAACATCATTTATCACTGAGTTATAGGATAAAACGACGAGACGATCTTTTAACTAACTTAGAGTACTTTTTACAGAGAGCCTTTGAGATTGAAGATTTAGTGATCTTTAAATAAAATCTTAGTTATAAGGTATAGTTGTTTGTGATACCGTAAACGTGGCTTGACCCTAGTCTACGAATAATAGACAAAGTATGTATGCAGTGCTAGAAGAAACGGGGGCAGAGAGCGCCGACTGAATTTCCTTAGTAAATCGAGGTTTGGCTCTCGGCTCTTTCCTCCTCCAATAATGGATCAATTTAAAAGATATTCCGTAAACTGAAAATTAAAGATATGTACTATGTCCCTATGTTTTCTTTTTTGATGGTACATTATCTTTAGAAGCACTAGAACCCTCACAAAATGCTCAAAATTGCGCTGTCAACAGAGGCTTAGTGTACAAATTTGACAAATATAAATGAAAAAAAGAAACATAGGGACATAGTATATATCTTACTTTACCAGTTTATGGAATATCTTTTAAATTGGTCCAATATTGGAGGAGGAAACAGGCGAGAGCCAAACCTCGAATTATGACTTTTTACTAAGGAAATTCAGTCGGCGCTCTCTGCCCCTGTTTCCTCTTAACATCTCACCGTGAAAACGTTGGCTACATGAAGTGATCAGAGGCCTTAGTGCGAGTTTTTACTCACGCTTAGTCGCGTTAACTTAAACGTCAATTTGTATTGAAATTGGATAAGCGCCGTCTGGGGACGGTAAGGAAAAACCTCTTTTTTGTTTACATTTTGACATAAGAGATCGTTTACGTTACCACGAGTGAGTACGTTAAAAAACTCGCACTAAGACCTCTGTTAGTCGGTCCAATCAAGATACAAGGTGAGATATTGGCTGAATAGTCCGGCTGTAAGATGTCACTTCATACAAAGTGACATTGTTATTTTCATTTTTGACATTGCGCCATATGAATCTTTATTCGATCCACCATTTTGACTTCAATTTTGACGGTGGTCAATATACGCCTGATGATCAGATGAAAATGCTGTCGTATTTTTATGGTATTGTAAGTGACATATTCATTACATTTTTTATCGTACGCAAAATTCGCGCTGGACATGGAGTTGCGGCAACAGCCCGTCGAAACTAAACTAAAAAAAGTGACATTCACCAACCCGCACTGGGTCCGCGTGTTAGATTAATTCCCATTTGAGAAGAAGAGGATACCTGTGTCCCAACAGTGGGTACATTATAAGGCTGATGATGATGTAAATGGTCAAAGAAATAGCCAAACTTAAGTGGCAGTGGGCAGGGCACATTGCTCGCAGAACGGATGGCCGATGGGGCCGAAAAGTACTGGAATGGCGACCGCGAACTGGAAGACGTTGCGTTAGAAGCCCTCACACTAGGTGGACCGATGACCTTTGTTGAGCAGCGGACGTCTTTCGGCTGAAATTCATAATTTCAGATGATGATGATGTGGTCAAAGCAGGTGGGTCTGCAAAACCAGAGACATCTCAAAACAAGTGCGAGTCTGACTCGCGCACAGAGGGTTCCGTATAATCAGCTACATTCACCAAAATAGTTAAGAAACATAAACAATGAAAGCACCGAACATTGCTCCAGCGAAGTGACAAAATTAACTGTGCTTCGAAAACTGTTGTCCCCATCAATATACAAAATTTTTAGTTTTCCAAGTATATTTTATACGTTGTTCGACAAAATTGTAAATCCTACTTAGCTGTGATGGTTCTCCTTTTTTAATTTCGTTATATATATTACTGCCGTGATTTTTTTCACATTCATCACGTCACTTTACTTTAGCAAAAATTAGCCATTAAAAGATTAATTTTACGCAAACGGATCCCTGAATCGAAAAATGGTTTTCACAGACCGGTAATATTTTTGAATGGCCTATCCAATGTTACCTCACAGTAGAAAGTACCCTAGAAACATTTTTTTTTGGTTTTATTTTACCACTTTGTCGGCGTTATGTACATCCATGCCAAATTATAGCTTTCTAGTACTAAGAGACTTTGAGCTAAGTTGCGGACGGACGGGCGGGCAGACGGACATGGCGAAATTTTAAGGATCCTTGTTGACTACGGAACCCTGTCAGCAACCAGAAAGTCTGCAATACTTCTTACCAAGGCTACGGTTACCGTTAGTAAAATTCTGGTACTCAGCAGCATCTGCACCCTAGTAAAATTGTGTAGCTTTACGGATTGTTTCACTTGCATTCATCATCATCATTTCAGCCGAAAGACGTCCACTGCTGGACATAGGCCTCCCCCAGGCGTCGCCACATTGACCGATCCCGTGCGTCTCGCATCCAGCGCCTTCCCGCAACCTTAACCAGGTCATCGGTCCATCTAGTGGGAGGCCTTCCAACGTATCGTCTTCCGGTTCGCGGTCACCATTCCAGAACTTTTCGGCGCCATCGGCCATCCGTTCTGCGAGCAATCTGCCCTGCCCACTACCACTTAAGTTTGGCAATTCTTCGGGCTATGTCGGTAACCCTGGTTCTCTTGCGGATCTCCACTTGCATTCATTGCTTCATAATATGTTCAGAAATCTGTCGACTTGGCAGCGTAAAACACGCAATGAATACTGTTGAGTTACCAAAATGAAAGGGAAGGAGTGTGCTTTGTGTTGTTAAAACAGATACGCATATAGGGTGCTGGTTAGACTGGATGACGATCCCAACATATTAAGGAAAAGGCTATAGCCATTGAAAAACCTTCCTATTTTTACCCGACTGCCAAAGGAGGGTAATGTGTTTATCAGTCTATGTATGTATGTTTGTTCCTATGTGGCGTTCTAGAGACCAAACGCGTTGGCCGAATTTGATGATTCTTACGCTAATCGATTCGTTTTAACCCTGCAAGTGTCACTGGCTACATTATAATTCGAAAATAAAAAATGGCGGATTTTGGGCGCCATATTTTGGAGCACCAAATCTTTTTTTTTCTTCCATCGTGTGGGGTATCAAAATAAAGGGTCTTAAGAGGTGATTTCAAAAATATGTAACACTAATTTATGTTTGAATGTACCTAATTCTAAAAAAAATAACTAAAAAGTTATAAATAAAAAAGTTTAATTAAAAAAATCAAAAACCCGACTGCTTAAAAAGCGAACTAAAAAGATGTAAAGAAGAAAATCATGCTGTGCAGTCGGAGGATACATCTGGTTTTGGTCAGCCAGCTCGTGAACATAATGTATCCTCCGACTGCACAGCATAATTTTTTTCTTATTTACGTCTTTTTAGTTCGGTTTTTAAGCAGTCGGGTTTTTTGTTTTTTTTTTTGTTGTATCCATTAGATCTACGGACATCAGTCACAAGATAATTTTATTGGACCCGTTTTAAATAACTTAGCAGCTGGATTGGCGACCCTCGTTTCTTTCGGGTAAAACGCCAGGAATCCAGGATTTCCACGTACGTAATCTCAATCTAGCTCACGGAAGGCCTAAATCCGATAGAGCTCATTTCGTTAACGTAACAAATGACGTCAGATGTTTACCCAAGCCTATTGACCTGAATCGCTAGTGAAGAAAGTTGGGACTGTAAATTCTTATTATTTTGACAGTTTCATTAGGTATATGTGACATTTAGTAGATTTTTTATTGGGTTAGACGTAAGGAGGTTAGATATTCGTGATCGAAGTATTTAGGAAATTGGGTCAAAGATTTTTATGATGATTTGAAGGAGGCTCTAGATAAGATAACATATCAGCGCTAAAACTTATCAGATATAATACGTTTAGGATTGTCGAAGTGATATTTCGGTAATGCATTTTAAACAAACTTTGGTCCTAAAAACACAATATATCACGGGCATTTAATGCGATTATTTCGATTTCTTATTTACCTATTTCACCCGACATTTCGGGCGTGTTGCAACGACCGTGGTCCCGGGTAGACTGGTGTCTCGGTGTACGGGCTCCGTTGGGGAAGTTTTTTTTTTCAATTTTGAAACGCGAACGTTTTAAAGTTAATAAACTTTGGTCCTTTTGCCATTTTTATCGCTAATAGAATGTCAATTTGTCTAATACACCTTCAGCGGCAATAATTAGCAGAAACAATAGAAAACAATGGCATCCACACCTGATTCAGGTGTCGCGGCTGTCGAGACGTTCACGTTCTAGTTTGCATGATGCCGCACCAGTTGAAGACATGGCGTCATCAGCAACGGACTACGACAAGATCCTAGGCTTATTGCTCGCAATTAAGAAAACAGAAAGTAAAGATTGTTCAGTGTGGTGCAAAAACTGGTTAAAGAAAGGAAAACAATATATGAGATAAATGCGTATTCATCTGCCGATGCCGACTAACGTAAAGTTTACTAGACATCGTCGTAAACATTGTCAAGTTTACCAGACGCTGCCTTCAAGCGCGCTGCAAATTTGACGGTAAACTGAATCGTGGATGGCGGGCGTAACCCTTCCGGTTGATTATGTTTTTACAAGCTTCATATAACACTAGCTGTTGCCGGCGGCTTCGCTCCCGTGGACGAAAAAAAAAATTGTGAAGTGTTTTTAAAGTCGGTCCAGTAGTTTCGGAGCCTATTCGGTACAAACAAACAAACAAAAAAATCTTTCCTCTTTATAATATTAGTATAGATAGTATAGATTGCTATCGTATGTGTATCTGGCAGCTACAAATCCATTTCTCAAACACTTCCTCAAAAGCATCCGAATTAGTTATCATCAGCCTTATAATGTTCCCACTCCTGGGACACATGCATCCTTTCTGTGAGAAAGGTAATGGGCCTTAATCCGCCACGCGAGCCCAGTGCGGTCTGGTGGATGTTACACGTTTTCGAATTTATGGTTCTAGGACATGCCGGTGTCCTCACGATGCTTTCCTTCACCGTTTTTGAGAGCAGTGGTGATGAAATAATTTACACAAAGTAAAGCGCCTGCCTGGGTTCGAACTCACAATACTTCTCGACACGTCAGTCGAGCTGCTCTTCTTCCGAAATGGTTGAAACTTAGTATTTATGTTACTTTGGAAACATTGAAATAATATTATATGGTTTTAAAGAGCTGATCTCATGATGGAGCCGGAAGGTGGCTCATTGGATGTGTAGTGACACAAGTGATATTTAATTTAGTACCATTCAGAACAAAAAGCTTGTTTTACAATTTTTATTTTCTCTGAACACTTATTTTTACGAATATTTGATTGAAATAGATATTACAAACGTATCATTTATGAGCAACAATTTCAATGCCGTTCAATTGAACAAATCTGCCTTTGATGTTTTAAAACATTGCAAATTACAATACCTTCGTCAAAAAAGGGTAATCGAAATCAGAGCAATCTTTTATGATTTTGATTCACTGAGTCCTAAACAGAAAACCAATATTTGTTCAATTTTAATAACTAAATTAGTAATATTTTATCTAAAGTGCTTCGATATTTTCCAGTTTTTTTTAAGTTGAATTCTACAAAACTAATAAGTTAAAATGTCAAGCTTGTATGTAATGTATGTAATGTCGATTTTATGTTCTTAAATTGCAAAATAGTGTATGCCCTAATGGGTAGTTTTTTGAGTTACCATATCCTAATTATAAGACCTTTTGTATCACCAAAAAACACACGAATAAATACTTTGACTTTGACTTTGAAGCTGGCACGTGATTCTCTGAAAATCCAAATATTACTAAAACTTCTAAATCCGGCTAAAGGTTTGACAGTTCAATTCCGGCTTTTGACAATATTTCAATTTCTTCCAAATGTCGCCACCTGAGGCACTGTACATCTTTCGTTTTCTCCAATCCGTAAGGGTGTGGCTTCTGTGAAAGATGGTAGCGATAAGCGGTAGCAGAACTGTACCGTTTTAACAGAAATTGTATACAACTGCTTTATTGGTCAAGTGATCGCAGTTCTTCTTCTTCTTCATCGTGTCGATGATTAAATTTTTAGATTTTAATTTAGATGTTGTGCTTCGACCAGAACTCAGCCACGTCCACAGCCCTAGCGTTGACCTCGCATAGGTCCCTCATGGTGCAGGTGTTTGTGCACAGAGAGCAGAACAAAAGATGGGGCATCGTTTGCGGTGTGGTTCCACAATCACATTGTGACTGATCGGAGCACCCCCATCTGACCAAGTTGTACCTATAGCGGCCCACTTGGCATTCATCACACTTTCGACTCCCAGTTGGACTTCTTTTCCCAGCTGAATATAGTACATGGAACGACTACAGAGCTGACCTTTTCCACACAAACATACAAATAAATAGTGACCTATTGGATTTTGCTTTCAATTCCCATATATAACTTGCATACATCTGTCCCTTACGCACACTCAAAATCACCTTACTCTAAGAGCTTATAAACTCCCCCTGATGACCAGACCAAGACTGACCAGAATTTGGGCTGCTATGGACACAGATACCTTCTCAGTTTAACACGAAAGATACAGAAAAAAGTGAATATTGAAAAACGTCTTGTAAGAAAGAATTTCTATTTCTAAAGAAAACAGTAGTTCTCTTCCTCAAAGACTTTTCTCGTGAACTGAAAACACTATAAATAAGTATCACTAAACTTCCGTCACCGGTCTAGAAAACCTGCAAAAGTTTCTTCAAAGAGCGAAACACCTAAACACGTTTACACTTTCCAACAAGCAGCAAAAGTAGCTAAATACAATTATAAGAACTTTCTACACGCCTTCTACTAGAAGGACCGATGACCTGGTTAAGATTGGGTTTTAAATTAAATTTTGAGTTTTATTCGTATAACAAGGACAAAAAAACGACAATCGCACCAAAACTGCCAAGCGTATTTTAATACAATTTTCACCATCTCATAGGCAATTTAATGACCTACATTTTGATTTAAGGCTTTTTTTAAGTCATAGAATAATAAAGTACAAAATCTACTGAATGTTGGGTCGCGCGGGAGAGGTGTGGACGGTGGCGACCGCCTGATAGCGGACGCGGTGGGTTATCCCCTGTGGCCGAAAAATGGTAGGTGGCGGGGCCAATAACCTGACCCGTCACAGGGGACCAAAGGTGCCATATACGGAGTCGTAAGGCACCCATGAGCTGGTTTGGTCTCTGGGGTGGTCACGGCGTACAATGTTTCTGGTGCGCCGGTGACCCCCACTCCCCAGAGAGTCCGGTGACGGACAGCCGCAGTGGCCCGTTCCGCCGTAAGCGGCTCCGCGGCAGAGTTTTAGTTGGTGACAGAGTAGGCACAAATATTAATCACCAGGTTTGCTCAATGCGGGTAGATAATTTCAGACTTATATCAACTCAAAACCCCGGAGACAAGTACATATAAGTTGAAAAAGTCCTTAGACCTTAGGCACGAGAGCCAGCGAGGTGTTAGCCACTGGTCCACCACGACTAATGTCTATTCAAACTGAAGAAAAATCAGATTCTAATAGGCTCCCTTAGGCTAATTGCCGTAGCGATTGCCTTCAAAGCATTCTAATTAGCTACATGACAGGCCTATGTTTCTCCACTACGAGTACCGACGCGTTCACATACGTGCAAAGAGTTGTCAGATCGGTTCAGCAAGTGGATAATCTCATTAACGCCTCGCACAAAGTCATATCAGACAAAGTATAGTTAGGTACAGAAGGCCGGTTTCATACAACAAGCGAAAACCAGCGAGCCTTCGCACACATAGACGCGTACGTACGGCGATCTCAAACAAATGCCGCTCGCGAGTGTGCTTGCATTTGCTGTACGTGAAGCGTGTTGACTTGTGCTCGTTGCATGAAGTCAACCTTCTGTACCTGTTTTTTCAATGGTTTAGCCATGTAGTAGACAAACAAATGTAACGCGATTAGGGTGCATAAAAATAGCTTTAACGAGATGTACATAATTATATTTATCCAGACAGTCTGCCCAGCTAGCTTGGCTCGCTATATTAATGTTTTGAAGCTCGACCACGCAATGAACTATTCTCATTATACAAAGTTAAACCGATGTGAAAGAAAAACCTCGTTTTGTTTCTGTTCGGTGTCTAGCTAGTCATCTGTTCAAAATTGAGTCTGTACAATCTGAAGGAGTGCATAATTATGTTAAGCTCAAATACTGAAAACGCTTATTGAGCGAAAAATTGCTCGCGCCATAGACGAAAAATATACAAATTCTCGTCGGCGCCCTTTCATCGTCGCGAATTCGAGTTATAGCTCAGAACGCGTTCTGACTTTTCTTCGCCGCCAACGACACCTATATTTTCGCTCAATGAGCGTTTTCGGTATTTAAGCCTAACATAAAATACATAATAGACTCTATACTACATAATATAATATAATAATTATAAAGAGGAAAGATTTTTTTGATTATTTGTTTGTTTGTTTGTACCGAATAGGCTCCGAAACTACTGGACCGATTTAAAAAACTCTTTCACCAATAAAAGCTACATTATTCCTGAGTGACATAGGCTATTATTTAATCCCGAAAATGGGTCCTGTGGGGTGGTCCACGGGAGCGAAGCCGCGGGGAACAGCTAGTACAAAATAAATACCTTCCCTAAAAGTTCTAGACAAAGTGTCTTTCTACCAGCGTTGACGATTGTGGAAATGCCAAAATATCAGGCATTATACGTGACATTTCGATAGCACTTGGCATTATCATACATTTTTGACATTTTACCAATCACTATCGCGTCGCTTTCGTTGATCAAATGTCACTTTTCTAGACAAGTAAGCCTTCGCCCAATTTTCAAACATTTCAAAAATCGCTTACGCAGATAAAATCTCACTTCGCCAAGCCCATAGACGACTCAATTTTTAGGGTTCCGTACCCAAAGGGTAAAAACGGGACCCTATTACTAAGAATCTGCGATCCGTCTGTCTGTCTGTCTGTCCGTCTGTCACCAGGCTGTATCTCATGAACCGTGATAGCTAGACATCTGTTATTTTCACAGATGATGTATTTCTGTTGCGGCTATAACAATAAATACTAAAAACAGAAAAAAATATTTTTTTTAGGGGGGCTCTCATACAACAAACGTGTTTTATGCCGTTTTTGCGATAATGGTACGGAACCCTTCGTGCACGAGACCGACTCGCACTTGGCCGGTTTTTTGACTTCTTCCCCTCTGTCCGCTTACTCAGCAACCACACCCAAAATAACCAACCAACCTAAATACAGTTTTACTAAATTCTACTCTTATTTTGGATGTAAAAGGCTGAAAATTTATGAGGTTTAAACTAAGCTGGGTGCGGGGAGGTTAAATATATCTGCCTCATTAGTTTGCCCGGTAATAAGCCCCACTGTGGTCCAGATAAAATACGTGATTAAGTTTTTCTGTGATCAAAATTGCGCTGTTTTAAAGTTTGGATTGGATTTTCTGGGTGATTAATGGTTATTCTAAATTGAACTTAAGACTTTTTGCTCTTAATTAGTTTTAATAATTGGGGTCTGGCTTTGTTTTGGGCAAGACTTTTTTTATGGTCGAAAGGATTAAGTGTCATTATTTATTTGTGTTGTTTAAGTGTCTTTTTTATTTATAGCAGCTTTTTTGTAGCCCCATCTTCATTATCATGAGATTCCGGGTTAGGGTGCCTTTCCACCAGAGATATGCTATGCTACGTTGCTATGGATGCGTTTGATATCCAACAATCATATTCATTGGTCTATATAGCATAGCACTGGTGGAATCGGGTTCTGCTGAGCAATTTTTTTATATGCATGATTTGGATGCGTGCTATGGATGGTCGCCTCTTCCCGCACTGCGCCGCTCTCCGTGCCTTCCCTATTCGCATTTTTTAAACAAGTCAAAATCCACGCAACACATAACGAAGACCTCGAAAAACATCGCAAAACGTTAAGAAGAATAAAGTCTTTCATTTCCTGGACATCAGAACTTCACCTACGAACACCTAGTGGCCCTCAACCGACTCCTGGATTCCTGAATTCCCAAAGACAACTGAACTTTGGTGCAAGGGCGTCAACGCGCTTAGAGCAGGAACCTTACAACCTCCAGAATCCCTACCTCAAGCGCAATTCCCATCGCATAGCTCGAGCTGCGCATCTTCCTCGCACAGCTAACTCGCGGCGGTGCATCTTCATAGCGCATCTTACTAGACCACTACATAGCTTAGTATCAATGGAAACGGTCGCATAGCTTCGTAGCTTAGCTTTCACATCCTCGCAGCATAGCACATGTCTGGTGGAAAGGCACCCTAAGTGTGCCGGGTCGCTGAGTGTTATTGGGTTTTTCATCTATAATTTCTCAGTAGCAGCCCAGAAGCTGGACTTGTGCAAGGTTGGCACAAGTTCAGCTTCTGGCCCTCTAATACATGAGCACTTAACATAACTGGCCAAATGAAGGTGTACCTCTGCCTAAACCTTCGGCGAATGTTATGTATGTAATAAGTCTTTACCTACAAAATTGCCAATCTACAGTGCTGCCCATTTCAAATCAAAATATTTTCGTTTGGCTAAGAATTCTAAATTCACATTATTTTTGTATTTAAAAAACATGGCATTCTCATACATTTCTGTGATGGATCTGCCAAATACCAGCTTGATGCACTAGAGTCAATTGAAGAGCGGGCCAAGAAACTCATCGGCAATGAGACACAGGTCAAGTCAAAGCTTGAACATCGTCGCCGAGTTGCCAGCTTGTCGGTTTTTTATCGGTTACATTTCGGGGAGTGTGCGATGGAATTGCATGATTTAATTCCGCCCAGCCCGTTCCATCATCGTACTACCAGACGTATGGCGATGCGTCATCGGTACATGGTGGACATCCCACCCATACGCACAAAACGTTTTGGGGACACTTTTATTATGCGTACAGCTAAGGAGTGGAATTCCCTGCCGGAGTCTGTGTTTCCCGATAGCTACAATCTAGGGGTTTTTAAGTCAAGAGTGAATGGGTTTATTTTCTAGGCAAGTGTGCTTCATCTTCGACCACATCATCGCTTACCATCAGGTGAGATAGTGGTCAAGCGCAAGCCAAGCAAGATTATAAAAATTTAAATTATTTTTCAAAAGTCTGATTTGCGTTATGTTTTTATCGCATTTGAATCTTTTTCGTCATCATGGATACTTTAAAATTCGTTTAATTATGGAATATGAGTACCGTCGTGGCAGAAACTTGGCACAAGAGGTACGCACCATCAACGAGGTTTACGAAGCGAACACTAGAAACGAACGCACCACCATTGGTGTGCCCACTTCCGTCTTTTTTGTTCCGCAATTTCGACCTTAAAAATGAACCCGTGATCGTCCAAAAACTTTGGTCGACACTGACGAATTAAAGGCGGTTGTGGAAGCTGATGATACTCAATATACGGCAGAATTATCAGCAGCAGCAGCTTTCGAATTCATCATTCATCAAAACAATATTGGTCCATTTACGACAAATTGGCAAGGTAAAAAAGCTTGACAAACGGGTGCCCATTTGGGTTTTACTTTTAATTTTTCATTTCATTTTAAAGTAAACAGTCCCTAAAAATTTTTGAACGATCCTGTGTGTCTGTGGGATTGGCAGTGTGTAAACCGTTTCCTGTGTATATTGCACGACGTACGTAAACCCCTTTTCCTACCCAAATTCTGTCTGTTACTATACTTTATTGTACACCAAGAAAAAAAATTACATACGGAAACCTTAAAATAACAACAAACATACAACAGGCGGCCTTATCGCATTCTGCGATCTCTTCCAGGCAACCCAGAATGGAGAGAGATAGCCTGGACACAACATGGGGTTGCACTTGGTGCAATTTTAAAATTAAATAATAAGTAACAAACATAGGAAGAACCAAATATAAAATACTAAAATAGATACATAAATACATACATACATTTATAAATATACAGTCAAGAAAACAATACAGCTCCAACAAGAATAAGATCACAGTGACAGGTAGTGCTCCTTTACCAGTTTACCATTTTACCACTTTGGAAGTGTCTCTCGCGCAAATAGTTTAGAATTAAAAAATATGAGAAACTTCAATATAATTTTTGAAGACCTATCCATAGATACCCCAGACGTATGGGTTTGATGAAAAAGAAAATGAGTTTCAGTTCTAAGTATGGGGAACCCCCAAAATTTATTATTATTTTTCTTTTTTTTTGTGTGAAAATCTTAATGCGATTCACAGAATACATCTACTTACGAAGTTTCAACATAGTAGTTCGTATAGTTTCGGAAAAAAGTGGCTGTGACATACGGACGGACAGACAGACATGACGAATCCATAAGGGTTCCGTTTTTTGCCATTTGGCTACGGTACCCTAAAAACAGCCCATAACAGTAGGTACAGTGTGGCGCAGAAGTACTAGGAGGGCTGAACCCAACTAAATTGTAATAATAGACAGCAGAAAAAAGAAAATGCAGCTACTTACAATTCCATCCCCAATATTCCTGATGACACACGGCAGGAGTGCAGTAGACCCTGTCTGTGACGTCACCACCGTATTATTCTCAGTGCCAAAGTGCTTCTCAGGAGTATGGCTGTATATGTCCTCAAGAGGAGGGAATGTGACTGTCAACTCGTTCTGGTCTGCTGGCTTTATTGAAGAGGAAGTCGACGGTATGGGTGTTGAAGGACCTGTCGAAGAAAAGGTAAGTTTTAGATTTATACACACACTAGCTGTTGCCTGCGGCTTCGCTCCCGTGGACCAGCCCACAGGACCCGTTTTCGGGATTAAAAAATAGCCTATGTCACTCAGGAACAATGTAGCTTTCTATTTGTGAAATATTTTTTTAAATCGGTCCAGTAGTTTTGGAGCCTATTCGGTACAAACAAACAAAAAAATCTTTCCTCTTTAGAATATTAGTATTGATTATAGTAATTAGTATTAGTATAGATAGATAAACTTATGCTTTATGAGAATAGACATAAACTACTGAACGCCACTCGCTACAATCCTTACATATAGTCCCCGGCACGTAAATTGGCAAGGTTTAAGAGTAGTGGGGATAAGTTCGGATACACTTAATGCAACAAAAAAAATCACTTTTATACCATTCCCCCTCTAAAAAGCACTTTTACTCACTGTTTTGGTGTTTGAATTTAGAACACACCAATATATATTCGACGTCCATCTCAATGCTATACAACCTCCTTGCGCATAAAATACTCGATACAAACTCCTTGTGCAAAGAATATTCGACTTTCAAATTTCTTCATCGATTTAATTTTCAGTTATTTAGGATTTCAGTAATGATTTTCATGATTTTGATGTTTAGTCTGGGATGAATACTTATTTGGATTGTAATTCTAATATTAATTGCATTGGTGTTTAATTAATTATAATTATGTAACGTAACGGAGGTGGTCACTGGCCCCTGAAACACAAATGCTCAGCTTCAATTTACAAAAAATGTGAAACCCTGAGTTTTAATTTTTTTTGTAAATTTTGATGGTAATAAAACATTTATTTATTATTATTCCTTGTGCTTTTCGCTTAAATCTTTCTTTTTTTCGTAGTCATGGTATAAAATATAGTATGTAACTCTTGACTACAACGGATTTATATCGAGCGCCATGAATCACTCGCTATGCTCGTGATTCAATCATCATGAATCACTCCCTACGGTCGTGATTCAGTTGATAGAATCCTTTACTTGTTCGTGATTCATCTATGGCCCTCGCTTTAAAACCGTCCTTTATTCACTAGTTGCATAATATACTATTATTGCTTGTCATTATTCTATGGTGGTGAAGTATAAAATAGTCAAGTCAGAGGCCTGTGAGGTTCACAGAGGCGGCTTAATTAACTCTGACGTCAGAGGCCAACATTCTCACACGAAATAGAAGATTCTGTGGTTTATGCCATAATTTACATTCAAACATGTAAAGAAGAGAAAGTTGAAAAAAGGAGATGAATTTGTGAAGTTTATTTAAGATATTTTTATATTAAAAATAAATGTTGCAGTAAATAATCATAATATGTAGTCGTCGTCACCGACAGCGACGACGCCGACATTATAAAACACTGTATAATATTTATTTATTTCACCAAACAAACTTCACGGACACACAAGACACATGTCTAAACAGACATGTTCAAATATAAATTACGGCACTAACCATAGAACAAAAACTCATTCGAGAGCAAACGGAATGCGGACGCGACGCGATTGGTCCAAAAGACCAACGCGTACTTCTCCTTCGTCCTTTTTATCTTAAAGAACGCTTTCAGTTCCTCTGTGACACACATTCTCGGTCCTTGAGATCATCGGAAAACCTAAAATTAAGCATTCGTATATGCATTCCACATCGTTCTTCGACAAATCTTTCACGGTTCAAGCAGCTCGTTTGTGGAATGCATTACCTATTGAGGTAAGACGTGCGCAAACATTACCTACATTTAAAAAAATGGTGAAGGAGCATTTCCTTTCTCTGTAACTATTCTTCTCCTTTCTCTGCTCTATATTTGATATTTATTAGTATATTATTTTATTTGTATGTATGTATTTTATGTAATATCTAAGTAATATTATTTAAGATAGTTTTTTTTTGTACACTGACAGCCCTATGTCTATCTCCTCTCGTTCAGTCCATCCAAAGGTTGTCTGGAAGAGATTGCCCTGTGCGATAAGACCGCCCATTGTACACTTATCTTTAAAAATGTTTTTTGTCCTGTAATTATTTAAGTGGTGTACAATAAAGTATATAATAAATAATAATAATAAATACTTCACGCCAGAACAGCTGTTTAACTTGTATCAAGCGCAACATAGACCATGCATGAAGATGCACTCATCTCTGGGACGGATCCGCCAAATACCAGCTTGATGCACTTAAGTCGATTGAAAAACGAGCCAAGAGGCTCATCGGCAATGAGAAACTGGTCGAGTCAATGCTCCAGAGCCTTGAACATAGTCTCCGAGTTGCCAGCCTGTCTGTTTTTTATTGGATATATTACGGAGAGTGTGCGATGGAACTGCACAATTAGATTCCGCCTAGCCCGATCCTTATCGTACTACAAGACGAACGGCGATGCTTCATCGGTATATGGTTAACATCCCACCCGTACGCACAAAGCATTTTTGGAATTCCCTGCCGGAGTCTGCATTTCCTGATAACTACAACCTGAGAGTCTTTAAGTCAAGAGTGGAATAGGTAACTTCTAGGCAAGCGTCATCATCGACCACATCATCGCTTACCAACAGGTGAGTTTTTTTTTTTTTTTTTAAATTTAATTTCTTCTATTGCAATCTATCTAAAAGACATTCAGCAATATTTTTGTTCTTTAGATATAAGTCGTGCAAGGTACATGTCCAATGACATGTCCTTATAATGTATGCATCAGAGCAAATCTTGCGGAACTCTTTTTTTAAGTCTCCGAAAGCTTGGAAATATTTCATCCATGAGGTGGTGTGCCAGTTTGTTTGGATGTAACTGCAATCTCTCTTTGTAAGTTTTGACCTTTTCCTTTATTTCTTCTTTCACAGTTTTAATACCAAGGTCGCAGTGAAGTCTCTCATTTGTGACATACCATGGTGCGTCTACTATCATTCTCAACATTTTAGACTGAAATCTCTGTAGGATTTCTATATTTGAATTGGCAGCCGTGCCCCATAGCTGTATCCCATAAGACCATATTGGTTTTATTATACATTTGTATAGCAGGAGTTTATTTTCCATTGAGAGTTGGCTTTTTTTATTAATTAGCCAATACATTTTGCGTACTTGTTGTCCCATTGCTAGACGTTTCGTAAATATATGTTTTCTCCAAGTTAATCGTCGGTCTAAGTACATTCCAAGATACTTGGCTACATCAGATTGAGGGATCTGGACACCATTTAGTGTAACTGGTGGGCAAGTCTGACGCCGGGTAGTAAATGTGACCTGTACAGATTTCGTTTCATTGGCTTTAATACGCCAATCCTTCAGCCATGTTGTGATTTTGTCTAAGCTGGCTTGCAGCTTATAAGAGGCTTGATTTGGCGTATCGTCAGAGGCCATAATAGCTGTATCATCGCAACAGGTGAGATAGTGGTCAAACGCGAGCCTATCTATAATAAAAAGTAAAATAAAGGTTTTACTGCAAGCTGACGCCAACTTAGTTTGGAAAAGACTTAGCAGATTGACAGAACATCTATTGTATCTTTGATATTTCTCTATTATTATAGCCAACCTTATATCTAGCAGTACAAAACTCTTGATCAAGTCCCATTCCTACTCAATTTGCTCAAAACAAAAACAAAAGTACAATGATTTCGTTACTTTATTGCACACTAAAAGTCCAGTCGAGTTACAAAAGCCCTATGTTACGCTAGACTCGTATAATATATCACCTAATTAATTTTATTAGGCCGAACTCTGAGACGGTCTAGTGTTTCTCCAGGGAGCCCCAGACTTAATTACTTAGGAACATCAATAACGAACTAGAGCAGCTCCATTTACTAGAGAACCGTTTTAAGGTTATAAACGTGGAAAAGATTACAAGAAATTATTGGATACGTATTTAAGATAATGCTTCCAATCTTCAATCCACTAGGGCGCAAAAACAAGTGATATGCAGAACATTATTGTTTTGAAGTATCGTTGGACCTGCTTAAGACTGAATTAATATATTTGTATTGTATAAACTCAATTTCCTTAGTATTGTATAACTGCACAGCACGTGTGTGAGTACTATGTACCCAACTGTAAATCTACCATTTACTGTACCTGTGTGTCGTTCGTTGGCTTATGTGTGCCCTGGCAGTTGAGTGTGTCATGCTCTCTCAAATGTCTTTCTGATGGTGGCGCGTGTGTTGGATCATCCGGTTCCCTTCATGATGGTTGAGCTGGGTGGTGCCAATTCATGCGTCATGTTCGTGAACGGACGCCGTCAGTTGGGATTGTTCATAACTTAACTGCTTCCTAGCATCTATTATATAACTGTACAGTACTTTATGCCTGTACGTAGTATAGTGTGTGGTGCTATTCTGGGTACATTGTCCTCACATATATGAATTTATTAATGTATGTACTTATGTAACTAAATATTGTAAAAAAACTTTAAAAAAAAGTAAGTATGGAGTTTCTTGTGCATTCTTCTCCATAACAAGCTACTTTCCGAATGCACGGTAGAATCAATTTTAATGTACCTAACGTACAAAAGTGCCGCTTGGTGGCCTAATTGAAATAAAATATCTTTGTCTTTGTGTGTGTTAAATCAAAAATATTATCGAAGTTGAGAAAATAATGGGTTGGTTAACTCAACAAATTCAAGGTGGACTGATGACCTGGTTATGGCTGTGAGAATTCGCCGGCTGCAAGACACACAGGACCGATCGAAGTGGCGACACTTGGTGGAAGCCTAAGTCCATTAGTGGACGGCTTTCGGCTGAAATGATGATGATGATGTAAAGTAGATATTGACTTATACAGTAAGGTTAGGGCAGATCACACGTATTTCTGACACTACAGTTGGGTCATACAATAAATGGGTCGTACTAGACTAGAGAGAGTTCACTTCGAACTCGCCACGAGATTGGATTCGAGATAATAAAACTATAAGTGACTTTTGCGTTAGTTAAGGTTACACTAGTCGAAAATTCTTCCATACAAACGTAGTCTAGGGATTATTCCACTATTTGACGATGTACGTTCAAAATAAAAAGTGATATCAATTTGTCTCATCATTATCTGGCCCTGTATGGAAGCAAAAAAGTAAAAAAAAAAATTTTTGAAAGTTAGGAGCGTCGATAGTTCCACATTTCGACACTAATTTTAACGCATATTTGGGCGCGAATAAATACCATAAGAAGACGGAAAATTGCAAAACGGCCTCCATACAGGGATAGATTAGTAGTTTAACAATGCATTTATTTTATTTTAAACGATAGATTTAGTAGTTTTTTCATGATATCTAGACTGCCATAGGTCTTTTTATAAAATTTCACGCGCTCGGTTTCGTCCTAAATCATTATCCATTTCGCTACAAATTTGCAAAAGTGTGTATTCGTACGCGAACTAGGTTCCTACTGCTCATCACAGCATCTATCTCTTCCGCACGTGTTGTCGGTTGATATAAAATGCATTTTAACCCCGCGCACAAAATAGTTCGTGCCGTCGACTAGTGTACCCACCTAGGTTGTTCATCACCTAGGCAGACTATTAAATCAATCTAAACTAATATTAATAAAGGTAATATAATAGTCAATTATTAGATATTTGTAGGCGAAGATCTATTTTGGAAATTATTTCATTGATAAAAAGCTACACTATCAATGTGAGCCTTATGGTAACACTATGTCCCACAGAACTCATGCATTTTTGGGAATAAACATTAGGTTTCAACAACGGTTGCGACTTACAAGTTGTAGTTCGTCTGTTCGAAACCAGGCAGGCTTACTTTGTGTAAATTATTACATCACCACTGCTCTCAAAATTTGTAATGAAAACATCGTGAGGAAAAATGTCTTAAAACCAAAAATTCGTAGACATGTGACATCCATCAAGCAACACTGGACCCGCGTGGTGGATTACGGCCCATTCTCTCTCACAGAGAGGAGGCCTGCACGCACAACGGACCAAATAGGAGTCTTAGTGCGGAAAAGAGGGTCCATCTATCCTATCCTTAGTTTCAACAAATTATAGAAGTGGGTTTCCATGAAATTTTTAGCATTGAAACTCATAAAATGATTCTTCATCAAATTTAAACCCCAGACGTTTAAGCAATTACCATCTGTTTATGTATATATTTACTCAACTTACTAATAACTAACAAAAACAAGACAGCTCAATGACAAAAATAAAAAAATAACCATTTTCCTTCAGTTTTGTGTACCAAAAATACCACAAGTTAACTTCGTCTCGTCCGCAGTTTAACAACTCATTTTATTCTTCATAGTTTTTATTATGGAGAACAAATTACATGGAGATGCTTAAAAATACAATTTAGACTTTGAAGGCATTGTTTTCATGTTTTAATTTTCTGAGGGTATTTTTTAGTTACGTTTATTTTAGCCAGTACTATTGTATTCTCTGTTTGGTCACAGATGTAATAATACGAGTAATATTCCTCCAGGCCGAATTTAGTCTACGGCTGTCAATCTCAGCCGAGACTGCCATTGGTTCGGGGTGATACTATACATAGCACACAAGTAATTGCGAAAACACAGGTGCACTCTATATTCCCTCACTATTATAGTACATAGTGTAGCGTTATGAAATAAAAATAAATAAAACTTTTTTAACGCAACTTAACATACGTTATGTTATAATTTTGAATCAAAATAAAATACACGGAAAACATAAAAATAGAGAAAAAGTAAAACATGTTATTAAAAAAAAATTATGACTCAATAGACAATATCCGAATATCACGTTCCCTTGGCCTAACGACAAGGAATGGTTTCCTGCCATTTCCGTACAAGAATTGACATATTGTCATATTGTCGCTAGCAATTTAAAACAAACTTTTAAACAGTTAATTTAAAAATACCAATAATAAATTTAGTAGAGGATAACAGAGCCAAACATTTTTATCAAATTCTTTGTGACAGTCTTAGAAAAAAATCGTCTTCTGTTTTCTTGACAAACGAATTATGAAAATTTGAAAAATTATAACCGCCCTGCTTTGACAAATTAAAAAAAAAGGCTATAGCAAAGCACCTTGTAGCGATCACGCTACAATAGGCACAAGTATTGACTGAATGTAAACTATACTATATAAATGCGACAGAAATAATGCGGACAGGCTGTGAAGGGGTATAGAACTAGAAATAACTAACAGTGTTCTCGCTTGCAAGAATAGCCTCCTCCAGAGGTCCGAAGAGAAGTGGCCTGTTCTTCCGAGAAACACAAGCAGGAGACAAATAGACGACACTCTTTATACAATGTGGAAAACCAAAGGGGCAGATTGAAGTGTCGGAGAACCTTTCTGAGGTTAACCAAACCAATTAATGACAGCATTTTTTGCGTTATGGACACCGACTTCCAAAAATAAATTTATTTTTCACTTTGTAGTTTTCTTATTTGGAAGTCAGTCGTATTTTTTTGTAAAAAGTGTTTTTATTTTTCACTTTTTAGTTGTACCTACCTAATGGGCAAGTTGTTTAGTAAGTTTCCTATAACGCCAGAATAGATTACCCGAATATCATGAAACTTGAACAAAACCGATCAAATGAGAGATCTGCTTACCCCTTAAGAGCGTACTGGCGTGATGTTATGTTATGAAATGGTATCAACAATAAACAGACATGCGATTGAAGCAGACCCGAGAGATGATTGCCGTTATTTATTGAAGAGTTCTGTTGTATATATTCGAAGTTCTTTATCAGATCTTCACCAAATTAAAATGGGACCAATTTCGCAACATACTCTTTCAAACAAAAAAAGAATTTTCAAAATCGGTCAACAATTGACGGAGATATCAGTGAACATACATAAAAATAATTAAAAAAGAAACATACAAGAAGTCGAACATAGAACCTCCTACTTTTCGAAAGTCGGTAAAAATAAATCCTAGCGCAGGAAACGTGTCAAAAAAAGACCATTGTTTGCCATCCGGTAGCATGAAGGAAACCTTTTCTGCTCCAATCTGTTCCATATATTTAGGGACATAAAAGGGCTGGCCAGCCGTAATTTCAAATTCACATTGGACCTTTTAACATTTAATTTAAAATCGTTTCATTTTTACTGTGTCATGTGAGATCCTCTGAATTTTTTAATAACGTCAAAATATTCGATAATGTCAGAGGTTTACAACCTCTGTCATCGTTCATA
Organism: Orthosia incerta; assembly: GCA_948252205.1. Lineage (NCBI taxonomy): Eukaryota > Metazoa > Arthropoda > Insecta > Lepidoptera > Noctuidae > Orthosia > Orthosia incerta. Next base: position 19,902,118 of record OX411764.1, on the reverse strand, counting down.
CAGCCCTTTTTTCACATTTTATTTCAGTGTTACCAGATGTGACTTGGGTATTTAGATTGTACATTGAGCAACTGCCACCACATCTGTTTGTTTGAAATCGCCAACTTACCATGAGCAAGCGTGTAGACTAATGCTCGTGCCTTCTCTGTAGACGTCTTTCCCTGCAGTGGGACAGTAACTGGCTGGTATTATTATTTTTCTGAACAATACCAATAATTTCTTATACACAATGGACACATTTAGGTGACGTTTACGGCAGTGTCCCGTGGCAGCGCAACGTAAGCTGGATATGGTCGCACTAAATGCTTCAATAACATGACGCATTAGCTTACCTATTGTCACTCTCGACTTATTTATTGTTAAGTAGTCTATATGTATTTTTTTTATTCGTAATATACACATAAAACACATCTATTTATATATTTTATATAAGTTGTTGTCACTTACATATTTAGTTACTATAAAACTGCTTTGCGTCCGTCACGTCGTCGGTCACAGGTCCAGTTGAAAACCAGCGTCGGGCACTAGCTGCCCGACATTTTGCTGAACTCTTTATAGGGTTCCGTACCCAAAGGGTAAAAACGGGACCCTATTACTAAGACTTCACGATCCGTCTGTCTGTCTGTCTGCTGTCCGTCTGTCACCAGGCTGTATCTCATGAACCGTGATAGCTAGACAGTTGAAATTTTATTCACAGATGATATATTTCTATTGCCGCTATAACAACAAATACTAAAAACAGAATAAAATTAATATTTAAGGGGGGCTCCCATACAACAAACGTGATTGTTTTGCCGTTTCTTGCTCGTTATTAATAACGGCAACAGGTAGACGCTTGAAATATTCACAGAATATTTAGTTGTATATTCACTTCAAAAAATAATAATGATTAAATTAAAATAAAAAAATTAAGGCGGGCTCCCATACAACAAACGTGTTTTTTTCCGTTTTTTGCGATAATGGTGCGGAAGCCTTCGTGCGCGAGTCCGACTCGTACTTGGCCAGTTTTTTATTGTTGTTTAGTCTAAGTATTCTTTTTCTTTTTTTATGTTGTGATCTAGTGGCTTGTGTCAAATAAATGTATTTTCTTTCTTTCTTTCTTATGTTAGATCTGTAATATTTGCCCAATTTTCTGGCTTCTGTCTACTTACCAGTAACTACAATCATAATATCTTCCGATTGCCAACAAATGGTTTACTTTTTAACAAGGAAGGGTCTCGATATGAGAACGGTCACCAATCTGAAACGGACCACAGCAAGAACTCTTCACAAATTCAGAGATCAATTTTATATCTGTTATTTGTAATAGAGTCTGGCAAACGAAAGTAGACACTCGAATTATTTTCAAACTTTTTATATGGCAATGCTATACCAATGTCAACATAAATTTTTGGTGATATGCTTTTGTTTTGATAATAACATTTATTATGTGAAAAATGAATAAATCAATTAAAAGTGGATTACGGGAGATGCCGTTTCGCATGATGTCTAAATATCAAGAAAAACATCAGGAGAAAGGCGTCGAATTCAAACAAAAACAAGATTGTTTACGTGTGGTGTTAGATTTCTTATGTTAGAATGACGCTAATAAGTTGAATAAACCTAAATTATTATAGAATACTGTTATTTTTATTATTGATACATAATGTCTAAAATATTACCTATCTCAATTACTTATAGTATTTTTATTCAGACGAACTAAAATAAATAATTCTAAAATATTAAACTAGGTTATGCCAGATATGTTATACTAGTTTTTGCCATGCCACACTGACATTTATTAAATTTTCCACGCTTTTTCAGTCTTTACTTTGGTTTGGCTGACTCTATAACCTAAACCGTGGTTTCCAGAACAAATTTATCGTGTCACTAATTAAACACTTTTTAGGTGATTTTATTGAGTATAACAATCATTATTATAAAAAAATTGTAAGTTGGAAAAAAATTGTAAGAGGAGCTCGTGGCTAAATAATAAAAGCCGCACGGGTCGATCTTCAAGGTTAAGCAACGCTTGACGAGGTCGGTCCGTGGATGGGTGACCATTTGCAACATACCGAGTTTCCTCCGTGCCTCGGAAAGCACGTTAAGCCGTTGGTCCCGACTGTCATTTGATGATCTTTGACGGTCGTTACGGGTAGTCAGAAGCCTGAGATCTGACACCAGTCTTGCCAAGGGGTATCGTGTTACCCAGTTACTGGGTTGTGGTGGTCAGATAGGCAGTCGCTCCATGTAAAACACTGGTACTCAGCTGAATCCAGTAAGACTGGAAGCCGACACCAACCGATGATTAAAAATTTGTAAGTTATTTGCTATAATTGAACGAACGATAATAATCGTTCAACCAATTATAACAACTAACGCGCGTTTAACAATTCGCCACAATGATATTGAAAAAACTAGGTCTAGAAACTGGGACTAGCAAAGTCAAATCATTTATTTCAGTAAGGACACTTTTATATTTCATATTTATAGTTTGCAAAGGTAGGTTTGTTATGGGGAAGAACGAACAAGTAACTCCAAATTTACTCTTTTTTAATCTTTGTATGAAGTGTGTCTATAATAGTCTATATCTGTGTTGAAGAGGCGTGACATCTTCTGCCAGGCGTTTACAATTACTAACACTCTGATTTTAATTGTCTTTCGCTTTGTAAAGGCAGTTTGATGCTCAAGATTCGTGAGTAAATAAATTATGTTCCTCTCTTATTATATTTAAATGAGTCCGTAACATTAAATGAGTATGTAACGTTTGAGACATGAAAAGAGCTCAAGGTTACGTAACAGCTGCACGAGTCCATCTTCAAGGTTTGTCAACACTTGCCGAGGTTGTTCTGTGGTTGGTGACTAATTGACCATCCATCAGACATAGTTCTCGCCAAAATTCTTGGCAGCGCTGAAGTTGGCAACAATGGCTGTGCAGGAGTAAACCTCATACAAAAACAGCACCGATCCGTGCCTTGCGCATCGGAAAGCCAACTTCAGGGGGGCCCAGAAGTTTGGCGAGAACTATACCAAGAGTCCTTCGTGTCTAGAAAAAGCGCTTTAAGCCGTAAGTCCCGGCTGCTAGAAAATCTTACACTTGACTTTCCAAGGCTATTGTTTACCCAGTAACTGGTTCAGAGGTCAGATAGATGGGCAGTCGCTCCATGTCAGTTACTGGTATTCAACTGTAACCAGTTACAGCGGAAGCCAAGCCCAACATAGATGAAAAAGGTTAAGCAGATTGATATTACATATAATAAAACATTAATGCAGTAATTACTGGCTAGTATTTTCCAAAGGGTATTGTTTACCCAGTTAGTAGTTCAGAGGTCAGATAGATGGGCAGTCGTTCCATGTCAGTTACTGGTATCCAACTGTAACCAGTTACAGCGGAAGCCAAGCCCAACATAGATGAAAAAGGTCAAGCAGATTGATATTATAATAAAACATTAATGCTGTAATTACTGGCTCATACTTGCCAAGGGGTATTGTTTACCCAGTTACTGGTTCAGTGGTCAGATAGATAGGCAGTCATTCCATGTCATTTATTGGTATTCAACTGTAATCAGTTACAGTGGAAGCCAAGCCCAACATAGCTGAAAAAGGTCAAGCAGATTGATATTATATTAAAAAAATAGTGCAGTAATTACTGTTTAATACTTTCCAAAGGGTATGGTTAACTCAGTTACTGGTATTTAACTGCAACCAGTTACAGCTGAAGCCAAGCCCAACATAGATGAAAAAGGTCAAGCAGATTGATATTATAATAAAACATTAATGCAGTTATTACTGGCTAGTATTTTCCAAAGGGTATTGTTTACCCAGTTACTGGTTCAGAGGTCAGATAGATGGGCAGTCGTTCCATGTCAGTTACTGGTATCCAACTGTAACCAGTTACAGCGGAAGCCAAGCCCAACATAGATGAAAAAGCTCAAGCAGATCAATCTGCAGTAATTGCTGTCTTGTACTTGGCCAAAAACTAATTTCACTAAAAACAATTACGTTGGGTGCCACCTTGTTGAAAATACACAAAGTAAAATAATTCTTTTTCTAGTAAATGGACCAAAAAAAATGATTCAGCTCAAATAAATTACCCTGTAGGAAACCCTATTACAGAACTTTGTTACCAACCAACCGTCGCTAAACTAGTTTATACCAGTTTTTAACATCCACAATTTTGCTAAATTTTGAGACAGACTGCCTTTTTTGTTCGTACGTTGTATTATCTAATTTCGCCGACTCAAAGGTACCCTGAATTACTTTTTCTCGCTGAGTTCCGGAGTAAATTACTGGAACTATTCCTAATGGGAAACGAGTAGAATTCTAATCTATTATCTATGGGCAGAGTAGGGATGTGCCCGCAGAACGGATGGTCGATGGGGTCGAAATGTTCTGGAGAAGCAACCGCCTACCGGTAGACGCTGCGTTGATGTCGATGTGGCGACACTTGGGAGAGACCATGTCCACTAGTGCACGTCTTTCTGCTGAAATGGTGAAGATGAGGGACATAACAGGGCTTCTGCTACTCCGTTATAATAGCGAAGGACGTGAACGTTCAGGTCGGCTTCCAGCTTGCAATCTGTCACGAGCTCCTTTACTAAACTGTGGTTCATTAAAATGCAGCTTTACCGCCTTCCCGACGATTTTGAAACGGAGTTCCTTATCGCACGTTATAGTTCTGATTTGTTTTGCGGGCTGTGGGGCTAGACCAAAAAATGTGTTATTGCAGTGATTTTTGAGGCACTTCCCGATCACCTAGGAAACTTATTTTTTTTCAATCTTGCCATCAATTTTGAAATATATTTTTATAATTTTTATGTTTAAATAACCTTTTTTTTATTAATATAAGTAAATATAAATAATCATTTTTGCGTGATAAATTGTGTGAGGCACAGCGTGCTGCATGCAGGATAGTACAAGCGAAGATCTGCACAAAAGTAAGACGCCGAAAAGAGAGCCGGAGGCGCACGAATAAAACCGAAGACGTTCGAGCGCGCGCTCACTAGACACATACATTACCTACGCTAGCAGCCACTGTTGTTTGTTTACGCTGTGTTGTTGTTATTTCAGTTTCGTCATATTTTACGAAACTGAAAGACTGTAAATTTCACGAATCGAACGCCGTTCCTCCCCATAAGACACCTCTCTCTTTTTTATGTTTATCAAATAATTTGGCTTAAGTTACCGACTCACTTGTACTGAACCTGGTGATGGCAGAGACATGGAAGCTATATACTTTAAACTTCGAGTTATTTCCATGCCGATATTCTTCATGACATAACATAATCAGCCTACAACGCTTCCACTGATAAGGTTTCCGCTCGATATTCTTCTCTTCATCTCGTTTGTCTACGGTTTCGACAAATGATCATTGAATCGTCGGGTTTTTGGTCGTATATTTATTGTGTTTTATTTACATATTTGTTTTATAAATTATACACAAACATACTGTAACTCACCTTCTGTGTTTATACTATTTTGTTATTTGTTTTATTCCTAATATATTGTATGTTTCCTTTCCGTGAGTGTGTCCGTGGCATCAACAGTGGGCCCTATCAGAATATCAGCGCAGTGATATTTTCTTTTTAATATCGTTGCACATGCTGAGATAGGAACCTTTTTGGTTTCGCACGGGGTATTTTATTTTTTATTATTGTTATTTTTTATTTGTGTTTTGCTTATCTCGTGTCTCCTGTGCAGGTCACAAATAAATATTATTTCTTTCTTTTCTTTTTCTTACTTTCTTTCTATTTTTTCCTGTATGAGACCTCAGATACAATTCTTCTAAACACTTGCGGAGTTGAATGTACATGCTAGACACGATTTCATGCGAAAGTTCCGCTTTTGCAGAGGCGAGATTCGGCTACAAACCTAGAACAAAGGCGGAACTATATTCTTGCTTTGTCCATGAACTTAGGCGTAGTCGTGTCCAGATTTGATCAATGGATGTAGGCAAGTTCTAATTGAATTTGTTGCTTTACTTTGAATGGAAACGACTTTACTAATTGATAAATTTTAAGTTAAATTAGAGTTCTCTGTGAATGATTTTTGGGGCAACGTTTTGTTGAAAGTTGTTCACGGTATTTAGTTCTGTAAGGGTAATTTCGTTTTGTGTTGTAGTTTCTTAATGGATCTATTTTATTGGTTAATAATTTTATTGCTTTTCATTTCGTTTTAAATTCTAAGAACAGTTTAGTGACCTTATTTAAATTAAGGCTACTCTAGACGAAAATTCTTCTATACAAACGCAGGCTAGGAATTATGCCACTGTTTGACGATGTACGTTCAAAATAAAAAGTGATATCAATTTGTCTCATCATTATCTAGCCCTGCATGGAAGCGAAAAAGTAAAGAAATAAAATATTTGTAAGTTATGAGCGTCGAAAGTTTCACATTTCGACACTAATTTTAACGCATTTTTGGGCGCAAATAAATACTATAAGAAGTCGGAAAATTGCAAAATGGCCTCTATACAGAGATAGATTAGTAGTTCAAAAATGCAAATAATTTTATTTTGAACATATTATAGATTTAGTAGTTTTTTCATGATATCTAGACTGCCAAAGGTCTGTTTATAAAATTTCGCGCGCTCGGTTTCGTCCTAAATCTTTATCCATTTCGCTACAAATTTGCAAGTGTGTATTCGTACGCGAACTAGCTTCCTACTGCTCATCACAGCATCTATCTCTGCCGCACGTGTTGTCGGTTGATATAAAATGCATTTTAACCCCGCGCACAAAATAGTTCGTGCCGTCGACTAGTGTACCCTTAAATACTACTTCCAGCCGACCATACCTACTATGCATATTACACTTCACACTAATATTAAGAAAGCGAAAGTTTGTGAGTGTGTGTATGAGTGTGTAACTTTGTATGTTTGTTTTTTCTTCACGCTCAAACGGCTTGATGAATCTGGATGAAATTTGGCACAGAGATAGATTATAGTCAGAAGTAGCATATAGGATACTTTTTATACCGGGAATATGTTCTCTCGGGATAATTTTCGACTTTCACGCGGGCGAAGCCGCTGGCAGAAGCTAGTTAAAATTATAAATGTGAAAGTAACTCTATCTGTCTGTTGATAATTTTTTCACGTCTTAACGGCTGAACGGTTGTCGATGAAACTTGGTAGCCATTCTCCTTCAATCCTGGAATAGCACATACGGTATTTTTTGCTGTGCTCCTTTAGAATGATTTCCGACTTTTACACTGAGGAAGCAGCTGGTAGAAGTAGGTATGAAATACGGAGCCAACAGGCGTGTTGCGACAATGCCATAACGATTTTTCATACAAACCGTTCTAATTCTTCTAACAATTAGTTTAACAAAAAACGCGTTGTCTGTCTCGCCTTTCAAAATTAATTATTCTTAACAAATTCTTATTTCGGTCGCTAACCAAAATAATTTCCGACAACATTTCTTATTTTTACGCGAACCCAATAAAAATTATCTTTAAAAAAAATTTGAAGAGCACCCAAAACGCAACTTAATGGACTTGACTTCCTTAATTCCTGACTGAAAAAGGAAGAAATATTTCCCTTCTTCCTTATTTTGTCCATTTCTTTTTATTTAACGCAAAAATCCTTTCCTTTTCCTTTCATTGTGAAAAGAAACCTAAGTTTATGTTGTTTAGTTCAAATGTCTTTTCATTGTGTGAGGGCACAATGGATCGTCACTTTTTCTTTAAGGTTCGAACAGGTTTTCTTGTTGGTCCTAGTTTGTAAACCCCGGCAGAAAGAGAGGGGTGTTATAAGTTTCACGTGTGTACCTGTGTGTATATGTGTATCAGTGTATCTGTGTATCCGTCTGTGGCATCATAGCTCCTCAATGGATAAACCGATTTTGATTTTGTTTATTTGAAAGGTTTCTATATCATCATCATCATATCAGCCGAAAGACGTCCACTGCTGGACATAGACCTCCCCCAAGCGTCGCCACATTGACCGGTCCCGTGCGTCTCGCAACCAGCGGATCCCCGCAACCTTCACCAGGTCATCGGTCCACCTGGTGGGAGGCCTTCTAACGCAACGTCTTCCAGTTCGCGGTCGCCACTCCAGAACCTTTCTGCCCCATCGGCCATCCGTTCTGCGAGCAATGTGCCCTGCCCACTGCCACTTAAGTTTGGCAATTCTTCGGGCTTTGTCAGTAACCCTGGTTCTTTTGCGGATCTCCACATTTCTGATTCGATCACGCAAGGAAACTCCGAGCATAACCCTCTCCATTGCCCTTTGAGTGACTGTAAGCTTTCTGATAAGGCCCATTGTAAGCGACCACGTCTCAGAGCCATATGTCATTACTGGCAACACACACTGGTCATAGACTTTCGTCTTGGGACACTGTGGTAAGTTGGACGAGAAGATACCGCGCAACTTCCCGAACGCTGCCCAGCCGAGTCGGATTCGACGGTTGACCTCTTTCTCGAAGTTGGTTCTACCCAATTGGATCGTTTGTCCCAGGTAGACATAGTCGCCCACAACTTCGAGTGTGGAGTCTCTGACCTTTATAGGAGTGGGTGTAACATGGGCATTCACCATGACCTTGGTTTTATCCATGTTCATCCTGAGACACACTCTTTCGGAAGCTTTACTGAGATCGTCAAGCATTGTACTGAGGTCCTCCATGGTCTCAGCCATAACCACTATATCGTCGGCAAACCGAAGGTGAGTGATGTACTCGCCATTAACGTTGATGCCAAGCCCTCTCCAATCCAGAACCTTGAAGACATCCTCCAGCTCAGCAGTGAACAGTTTCGGAGAAATGACGTCTCCCTGTCTCACGCCGCGCCGGCGGATTGGTTTCGAGGTCTGATCTTGTAGACGGACTGACATAGTGGCGTTCTTGTACAAACACTTCAACACTTCAATGTACCGGTAGTCGATCTGGCACCGTTGGAGAGACTGCAGTATAGCCCAAGTCTCGATCGAATCGAAGGCTTTCTCGTAGTCCACAAACACTAAACAGAGAGGCAGGTTGTACCTAGACTGCCAAAGGTCTGTTTATAAAATTTCGCGCGCTCGGTTTCGTCCCAAATCATTATCCATTTCTCTACAAATTTGCAAAAGTGTGTATTCGTACACGAACTAGCTTCCTACTGCTCATTACAGCATCTATCTCTTCCGCACGTGTTGTCGGTTGATATAAAATGCATTTTAACCCCGCGCATAAAATAGTTCGTGCCGTCGACTAGTGTACCCTCAATGTAGGTAATTAGAAAAAAAACTTAAATTAGTAAACCAAAAATCCCGACTGCTTATACCATAAATTTATTCTCCGACTGCACAGCATAATTTTATTCTTATTTACATCTTTTTAGTTCACTTCTTAGGCAGTCAGGCTTTTTGGTTTTTAACCGACTTCCCAAAGAACCTCCTTTCTTTTTCGGGCAATACGTCGTCACATATTTACAAAATTATTTTTTTGTTCAAAAGAAGATTTTTAAAGTAACTTTTTTTATTTATAACTTTTTAGTTTACATTTGTTTTTTTTTTCCGAATTACTTTTAAACATATAATTGTTATAATTTTTTGTAATCATGTCTTATACCCCTTCATTTTGATACCCACACGATGGGTTTGGCAAAAAAATTGAGACTCCATAATATGGCACCCACAAAAGTCGCAATATTCCTTTTTTTAATTTTCATGTAGTCAGTGACACTCGCAAGGTTAAGACGAATCGATTCACGTAAGAATCATCAAAATCGGCACACGCTTTTACGCTAGAACGCCACATAGAAACAAACATACATAGACTGATAAACACATTACCCCCCTTCGGCAGTCGGGTTAAAAAGACTAGACAGATTGATTGTCTTAAGCAACTCAATCAATCAAGTTTTGTTCACTTGCATTCATTTCTTTTTAAGACATAGATTTAGGCGATTTGATTGTAGAGCCACGGTAGTAACTGATTGACCAATTTCAAGATTGGATTGGATCATTCTATGCAATGAGACACAATTTTTCAGCATTCGTCTTTTTTCAGTGTTTATTTAGGTCGCCCTTGTAAGAAACAAATAACTAAGCAGGACCTGTCTCAGATTTGCAGAAACACCTAAATGTTGAACGAATATATGAGTATTAATTCAAATAAATGTACAAAGATAGCTATGATGACGATAAGGTTGCTTTTTCCGCACTTAGACTCTCATTCTTTCCGTTGTGCGTGGGGGTTTTGGCTAACAAAGCCAGCCTAGCTCCACCCAAAAGCACAGAAGCTTCTTAGGACCTTCACAGGCTTCACGGAGTGACCTCACTTTTCTCCTCACGGCCTCGCATTCCAGGATGACGTGGGCGGCTGTTTCCTCGGCGTCAAGGCAGCCCCTGCAAAGCGGGCTATCTGTGGCGCCTATTTTAAAAATATGTTTATTATGGAGGTTATGGCCCGTAATAATTGCTCCGATTACTTATTTTTCGTGTGAGGATGTGGCCACCTCTGGTGAAGAGTAAATTAAGCCACCTCTGGAAACCCCACAGGTCTCTGACTTGGCTATTTCCGACTTACATTAACTATATAAGTCCAGGTTTACTCACGATGTTTTCCTTCACCGTTGCCGGTGATGTCCAAGATAAACTTAGAAAGTACATATGAATTTGAAAAAGTCACGTTGGTACTTGCCCGGATTTGAACCCACGCGGCGAGGTCTTAGCCACTGGGTCACCACGACTTGATTATTCTTAGGCTATTTCTGCTCTACAAAGATAGCAGATACAAAGACAGCTATACATATAAACATTTCAATTTTTTATGGTAGGTTTTCGAAGTAGTTCCTCAGTAACATCCAGTCTCAATGGCAATATGATCGCCTCCTATTACATGTAACCATCGACTACACAGTGTAACTTATATATAACTGGTGAAACATGGGTATGCTATAGGCAGTGGTGTCTCATCCCATACAAAGAAACCGTGCCGACATTCTATACTGATTATTCTGATAAGTTTTCAAGGTATATTCAATTAAAAGGCAAAAATAACTGGCTTTATCATTACGCTTGAAATATTGTTATACAAGGAAAATAAGAACCAGCCTTTATTAATTGGCAAAGGCTAGTATCTCCCTAGGGAATAAAGACTTTAGATAAACAGTAATTAGTATAGAAGTATAGATTAAGTGCGTATAGTTCTCGCCAAACTTCTTGACCGCCCTAAAGTTGGGTACAATGACTGCGCAGTAGTAAATCGCCTATAAAAACAGCACCGATCCGTGCCTTGCGCATTGGAAACGATAGCGATTTTCGCGCAATAATTGCTCTTCCATACAGAAGTTTTAGAGTTGTAGGCGGTTTTTTTTTTAAATAAGTGCTTTTGACAAACAGCGAGCGATTAGCAAACGATTATGTAGGACCTGCCATACCTACACTGCAGATAATGCCGACTTTTTTGACATAAAGCGTTTGATTGCTATCGTTTTGCTCTTGCAAAATATACGTAATAAGCCTGCGGAAAGCCAACATCAGGGGGGTGACCATAGAGAGATTAAATAAGGGACAGATGTATCTGACTTGTATACATCTGTCACTTACTCGATATCAAATTGATACCGCCCTAAGAGCTTATGGTCACCCCCCTTTCCGTTCCACGGATATAGATAGTGATCTATCTATCGCCGTGGAACGGAACCGAACGCGATCAATTTACAAAAAATAATCGGTATAATCAGATGAAAAACGCTAGTTACGTCGGCACGGTTTCTTTGTATGGGATGAGGCATCTGTATGCTAGTATTATATTATCTGTGCTATAGGTCAGGCATGGCGAACCTATGGCACGCGTACCAATTGTGACAAGCGGCAAAATTATTTGGGCACGTCCAGGTAAGATACGTGACGATTTATATTTTGACATGATGATTAATTTTTTGACATTATGGTTAATTTTTTGATATTATGATTTATATTTCGACATTATACAAAATTTCGTAAATTTATAAAATAATCTTATAATGTACCTAATTTTGATTTGCATGTACCTAGCTTATTATTGAATATTTCTACACCAGCAATGGTAGTATGTGTGAAACAATTAAATGTAAGATCTCAATGTACTGTATATTGAGAAATAAATATTTACTTACTTACTTAAGATTAATTAGCATCTAGGTAATTTACAACAACAGCAATCACATTAACTTGTACTTATTTAGATTTAATGGTTATAACATAAAACTCTAAACATTACGATTGTTTCGTGCTGCTTATAAGGAGTTACGCTAATAGCATCTAGTGTTTTTGTGTCCGTTATATCACCAATTCGATATTTTGACGGCTCGTCCTGTCCACATTATTATTATTTTTCTATAAAAATGGCACGGTTACCAATGAAGGTTCGCCATCCCTGCTATAGGTAATATTTATGTATTCTTACATTTATTACATTTTATTATTACATGTACCGATACTCACAACCATACTCACAAATCGTTTCGCTTATTCTATCATTGTGGGCACAGTTAAGGAGTAGAAATCCCTGCCGGAGTCTCTGTTGCCTGATAGCTACAATCTAGGGGTCTTTAAGTCAAGAGTGAATGGGTTTCTTCGTGGCAAGCGTGCTTCACTGCAGACCAAATCATCGCTTACCATCAGACGAGATAGTGGTCAAACGCGAGCCTATCGTTAATTTAAAAAAACTTGTTAGGTGTCAAGGGACACCCGGATGGAACGAAGTTCCTTTAGTATATATATGTATATGTATGTGTATATATACATATATATATATATGTATATACAATCTCTCGACTTCGAAAACACAACAACATATAGGTTAGAACACGCACGAAACACGCGCACGCCGCACGGCTTACAACTATAGCAAAAAGTGTCGTTACAACTTTTCGTTAGATTTTTTTCCGTCTAGCCCCCTTTCGCAACGCGCGATAAGGAACTTCGTTCCAAAAAAAAAACTTCAGCCTTAGGCACTTGTCCCATCACCGACGATCAGCGAGCAGCGAGCAGAGCTAGAACCTAGATACGAGTTGGCGAGCAGCGAGAAGCGAATGTGTAGTTCCGATAGTTTTGCCGCTCGGCAATGAGCGACTGTTTTTTGTGAAGGGCGATTACTCGCGCCACTCGCTCGAGCGGACAGTCCCGCACGCGTTGTTTGGTTGGTCTCTCGGCGTGAGTTCTGACCGCCAAGCGAGCATTGCCCAGCGAGTATTATCTTTGCGACAAACTTGTGGTGAGCGACTACTCGTCGACAGTGTGAACAGCCAGCGACTATTAATTATGTGTCTCTTTTATTGACACGGGAACTATATATTTTGTTTGCTTCTTCAGCGAGAAAATAGTCGATAGCTAATCGCTTTGTCGCCGGCGGTGGGTTAAAAGCCCTTCCGGGAGAACAGACATGATGTCATGTTGTGTTTTTCTTGAAAAAGATTTTCTCAAACGACAATCAACTCAATATTCGATTATTTGGCATTCGATTTGGCATAGTACACCCCAATAAAATGGAGTGTCTTTTATGTTCTTCTCCATAACAAAGTACCTTTGCAAACAGAAGATAGAATTAATTATTATTAATGTATGAACTACTAGCTTCTGCAAGCCGTGTTGCCCGCGTGTTCAGTGTTTTCTTATTCCAAGCAGTGGTGTCTCATCCCATACAAAGAAACCGTGCCGACGTTCTATACTGATTATTTTCTATACATCGATCGCGTTCGGTTCCGTTCCGTTCCACGGATATAGATGGTGATCTATCTATTGCCGTTAAGCAGAACCGAACGCGATCGATTTACAAAAAATAATCGATATAATCAGATGAAAACGCTAGTTATGTCGGCACGGTTTCTTTGTATGGGATGAAGCATCTGTATGCTAGTATTATATTATCTGTGTCCCAAGGCAACATTATACCGGGACTAAATATGGCCTATGTGCTGTTCCAGACTATAATCTATCAGTGTACCAAATTTCGTCCAGATCCGTTCAGCCGTTCTGGCGTGATTGAGTAACAAACATACATCCACACTTCCACACACACATCCATACAAACTTTCACATTTATATTATATTAGTAAGATACATTTTGACCTTAAAAAGTTCAGTTTACATATGAAATAAATCATTTGACTTTAAAACATACAGCGGCATTAAATCACACACTCAAACCACACAAATCAACAACACACTAACTTAAATACCCCAAATTGCTCGATTTACGTGATACCCGCTGACCCACAAGGCCCTAAGCTAGCTTCCCAAGGGACTCTTAACGTTTCCCTAAGCTTAAAGATCATTTCACTGAGCTCATTTCTACAAATGACTTCGCCATCTGGTCTCTCCAAGGGTTCTAATGAAATCGGTGGGTCCGAACCACAGAGCAGTTAAAAAGATAGAGATGGCAGTTTTCTCGGGGTTTTATTACCCTGTAAATATTGTCGCAATGCAAGGGGAACGTCGTTTAATACAGTGCAAGTGGAGCAAAGCACATTAGTTACTTAAGTTCTTTAAGTTATTTACTCTGGTTTTCAAGTGAAATTTGTCTGAAAATGAATGGTGTCTAATATTTACTGTGCCCCAGATTATGAAACGAATATTATCTCAAAATGATCGGGATAAATTGTCAAACCAGTGTAAATTTTCAATAACCAATCATTTTATTGATTTGCGTAAAAATTGGTATTGATAATTTCTAGCCAGAAATATTTTAATCTGATTGTTGGTTTATTGTGTTTTTTATTTCACCAAATAAAGCATAATTTCTGCTGAAAGACTGGTAAACACAGGCCCCCACCAAGTGCCGTCACCTCGAAATCGTATATCCATTTTTTTTTCAAGTAATTTATCATCCCCGCAATCTTCAACAGGTCATTGGTCCACCTGGTGGAAGGCCTTCCAACGCAGCGTCTTCCGGTTCGCGGTCGCCACTCCAGAACCTTTCTGCCCCAACGGCCATCCGTTCTGCAAGCAATGTGACCTGCCCACGGCCACTTAAGTTTGGCAATTCTTCGGGCTATGTCGGTAACCCTGATTCTCTTGCGGATTTCTGATTCGATCACGCATGGATACTCCGTGCATAGCCCTTTTCATTGCCCTTTGAGTGACTGTAAACTTTCTGATAAGGCCCATTGTAAGCGACCACGTCTCAGAGCCATATGTCATCACTGGCAACACACACTGGTCATAGACTATCGTCTTGAGACACTGTGGTCAGTTGGACGAGAAGATACCGCACAACTTCCGGAACGCTGCCCAGCCGAGGTTGCGGGGATCCGCTGGTTGCGAGACGCACGGGACCGGTCAATGTGGCGACGCTTGGGGGAGGCCTATGTCCAGCAGTGGACGTCTTCCTGCTGATATGATGATGATGATGATGAATTTATCATGATTTTCTTTTTATGAGGGTGTTGTCGACTCTATTATTTTCATACTCTGTGGCACAAACGTAGTTCCTTTAAAATGACTAGACATTTCTTAGATGACCTTTCTCAGATTAAAGAGGATTATCTCGATTTAAAAAACGAGTTGCCTGAGTTTTGAGCGCGTTGAATTATTCAGAAACTTTTAAAATAATCGGGGGCTTAAGAAAAGATAAATCGGTATTATTTATTACGCTACTTTGGTTTTAGAAACATTAATAATTATGCAAATAAAGTGTTTTGATAAAATTTGCTAAAATTTACGTTATTTAGTGCTATTCAGTTAGTTTAGCTGGCTGCCAAAAAGTTGAGGATCCTTGCGAAGGTGAGAAGGTACTTCACGCCGGAACAGCTGCTCAACCTGTATCAAGCGCAAGTTCGATCGTGCATGGAGTACTGTTCTCATCTCTGGGACGGATCTGCCAAATACCAGCTTGATGCACAAGAGTCGATTGAAAAGCGGGCTAAGAATCTCATCGGCTATGAGACACTGGGCAAGTCAAACCTCCAGAGCCTTGAACATCGTCGCCGAGTTGCCAGCTTGTCGGTTTTTATCGGTTACATTTCGGGGAGTGTGCGATGGAATTGCATGATTTAATTCCACCCAGCCCGTTCCATCATCGGACTACCAGACGTACGGCGATGCGTCATCGGTACATGGTGAACATCCCACCCATACGCACAAAACGTTTTGGGGACACTTTTATTATGCGTACAGCTAAGGAGTGGAATTCTCTGCCGGAGTCTGTGTTCCCCGATAGCTACAATCTCGGGGTCTTTAAGTCTAGAGTGAATGGTTTATTTTCAGGCAAGCGTGCTTCACCGTCGACCTCATCATCGCTTACCATCAGGTGAGATATTGGTCAAGCGCATGCCTATAGATAATAAAAAAAAGAAAATAAAAGTCTATCATAAAGGTATATCATTTTGCAACAGAGTACACACGTTCCACGATGGCCCTCATCTTCCCTACTCCTGTTTTAATACTGCGGTCTCATCATGGGGTCTCAGCAAAGCTCTCAACAATACGATGACAATCCGAACACACAAACTTGGTTCAAAAACCACATTAATTTTGATCTTCTAACTCCTCCCTTTGAGAGTACGGCTCCAGTTTAATCACGATAGGTTAGACTTGGTATCTGCGTCCTTTGTTCCATTCCGCATTGTAATATATCTTTAAATGTTTTGTTTCAAGCAACGATATTACATTTCTAGAGGCTTTCGTTGTTATAGTGGGCGAGCAATTTTGTTGCCGAATATGTAAACAAATGTGAGTTGAATAAACAAGAAAAATTCATGCTGTGCAGACGGAGGATTAGGAGGTCAGCCAGTTTACGAATATGTATCCTCCGACTGCACAGCATGATTTTTTCTTGTTTACAGCTTTTCAGTTCGCTTCTTAAGCAGGCGGGTTTTTGTTTTTTTTTTATTTTTTATTTATAACTTATTAGTTATAATTTTTTTTTCGAATGACTTTTAAACATATAAGTAGTTTATATTTTTGTAATTTCATCTAAAAACCCTTCATTTCGATACCCCACTCGATGGGTATGGAAGAAAAAAAATTGCAATTCCCAAAATATGGCGCCCAAAATCCGCCATGTTACTTTTTTTTAACGGCACTTAGTTTGACACTTGAACGGTCAATACCTATCTAACGATGTCTTAACTTGCGCTTCAAAATATTTAGGATTTTTCAACAGTCATCATCACCGACCCAAATTGTTTTAATAGTACTAGTAATTCTGAAATCAACTTAGTTATCAAAGCTAGTACCTACGCACAGAGTGACTTTTAATACATCGGCAATATTTTAAGAGGTTGATTTTAAGTGACTACTTACTGGCAGTTATATTTTTGAGCCGTTTGGGGTTGAAACATTAGGCCCATGGGGTCCAAGTGCGCATCGAGTTTCGAGACATTACCACAAAACTCGTCGACTCTTCACGTGGCCAGAGTGCTGGCCTTTTCTTCGGCCAGAGAATCAGCATTGCCATCCAACGTGGCAATGTTGCCAGCGTTCTGGACACGTTTCTCATTGACATCGATGTGGACGAATTTTTTTATGCTTAATGAGCCCTTTTCCTTCTCCCCTTTGTTTTTGTATATAGGCTTAATTATTTTTTTAGAATATTCAATTGTATTTTTGTTAATGTATTTGTAACATTAAATAAGATATTTAAAAGAGAAAATTTGTAATACATTCAGCCACATAAAGATACAAAGTCACTCTGTAAGTAACATGAGTATTTTGTTTACGTAGAAATATAGTATAGTATTTTATTCCTAATATATTGTATGTTTCGTTTCCGTGAGTGTGTCCGTGGCATCAACAGTGGGCCCTATCAGAATATCAGCGCAGTGATATTTTCTTTTTAATATCGTTGCACATGCTGAGATAGGAGCCTTTTTGGTCTCGCACGGGGTTATTTATATTTTATTATTGTTTGTGTTTTGCTTATCTCGTGTCTCCTGTGCGGGTCTCAAATAAATATTTTTTCTTTCTTTCTTTCTTTCAAATAACATAAATTTTAAGCAACTTTTTATTAGTTTTATTTTTGCTTGCCACGGCTAAAACAATGCGCCTGTCATATTATTTCTTCACGTTCCTTGGTTGATTGGTAGAGAATGTCTTAGGCATGAAGTCCCCCATTTTACCTTTGTTCTTGATAAACTTCATAAATAATTTTTAATAAATATACAAAGACTAGCTGTCCCACGCGACTTCGCTCCCGTCAACTGGCTACTTACCTACCCTACATACATGAATGTTGCGTAACTTTGACGATTTACGCAGCGCACGCAACGGAAGCTTTCAAAAAAGGATATTTTGCCGTTTTTGCAACATTTTTTATTTATGCTCCGCTCCTATTTGTTGTAGCGTGATGTTATATAGCCTATAGTCTTCCTCGATAAATGGACTATCCAACACAAAAATAATTTTTCTATTCCAACCAGTAGTCCTGAGATTAGCGCGTTCAAACAAACAAACAAACAATCAATATTATATTATATTTTATTATACTAGCTGTCCCAGGCGGCGTCGCTCCCGACCTACCTACCCATCTACCCTACCTACCCTACATACATGAATGTTGCGTAACTTTAACCGCTTACGCAGCGCACGCAACGGAAGCTCTCAAAAAGGAATAATTTTGCCCGTTTTTGCATCATTTTTCATTTATTCTCCATATATAAATGGACTATCCAACACAAAAATAATTTTTCAATTCCAACCTGTAGTTCCTGAGATTAGCGCGTTCAAACAAACAAACAAACTCTTCAGCTTTGTAACATTAATAATAATATATAGTTTAGATTATAAAGTATAGACTTGAATCGAGTACATGTTTTCAAATATTCTGGAGGTTTTGAAAGGAAATGGTCTTGTCAATTCACGAGTGAGTAATGATATTGATCCAGATGCATTTGCATCATGTATATTCTTATGTTTGAAGTGGTATTTGAATATTGGCACTCCGTAGTTGATAAGTTTTTGAGAGGTTTTATATTGTTAGTTAGTTTTGTTATTATGTTTTATAAATGTTTTGATACCTAAGTATATTGTTTATATTGATAAGTATAGGCACGTGGTTCTTTTTTAGGGTTCCGTACCCAAAGGGTAAAAACGGGACCCTATTACTAAGACCTCACGATCCGTCTGTCTGTCTGTCTGTCTGTCCGTCTATCACCAGGCTGTATGTCATGAACCGTGATAGCTAGGCAGTTGAAATTTTCACAGATGATATATTTCTATTGCCGCTATAACAACAAATACTAAAAACAGAATAAAATTAATATTTAAGGGGGGCTCCCATACAACAAACGTGATTTATTTGCCGTTTTTTGCTCGATGTTAATAACGGCAATAGGTAGACGCTTGAAATATTCACTGAATATTTAGTTGTATAGTTACTTCAAAAAATAATAATTATTAAATTAAAATAAAATAAATTAAGGGGGGCTCTCATACAACAAACGTGATATTTTGCCGTTTTTTACGATAATGGTGAGTTACCCTTCGTGCGCGAGTCCGACTCGCACTTGGACAGTTTTTTACTTTTATAGTCGTCAAAAATAGTTAAGATGTTTTAGATATAATTTTTGATGACATCGTGGTAGATCAAGACGAAGACGGACGCGATCTTGAATCCTACTGAAAACTCTGGATCACCATGATAGGTATAAGAATGATTTTTAAAACTACGTAAGTTTTCGTTAGTATAGCCTAGTATAAACAGAAGACCGCAACTCTTCAGTGTTAATCGCGCTAAAACATTTCACATAAAAAGTTATACTTTACTCCACCTTAATGCCAAACACGAACAATTACGTTAGCAGATTAATAATTCAAGAACAACTCAAAAACACTCCAGCATTCACCAGAAAGAGGCACAGACAATTACCCACACATACATACTTAAAATTTTTAATGCGAAACTCTGTCTGTCTGTCTGTTACCATTTCATGCTTAAACCGCCGAACCGATTTTTATGAAATTTGGTAGGAGATATTTTGAGACCCTGGGCCTTCCCAGCTTCAGCCTTCAGCTTCTGGGCCTTAAATAGTATAGTTTTTGTTTCGGAAATCACCCTTAACAGGAAACGGGGGCAGAAAGCACCGACTGAATTTCCTTAGTAAAAAGTCATAATTCGAGGTTTGGCTCTCGTCTTTTTCCTCCTCCAATATTAAACCAATTTAAAAGATATTCCGTAAACTAAAAATTTAAGTTATATACTATGTCCCTATATTTTCTTTTTTGATAAAACATTATCTTTAGAAGCACTAGAGCCCTCAAAAAATGCTCAAAATTGCGCTGTCAACAGAAGCTTAGTGTACAAATTTGACAAATATAAATGAAAAAAGGAAAACATAAAGACATAGTATATATCATACTTTACCAGTTTATGGAATATCTTTTAAATTGGTCCAATATTGGAGGAGAAAAGAGACGAGAGCCAAACCTCGAATTGTGACTTTTTAATAAGGAAATTCAGTCGGCGCTCTCTACCCATATTTCCTCTTAAGGGAGTAGAAAGAGGGTGGAAGTTTGTATAGTGAACTTATAATTTGTCAAGTAAGGCTGCACACCTACAATATTATTGCGCGATATAAAAAAATGGCATTTCGAAGTATTAATGCTACGCAGACGAATTCGCAGGTGACAGCTAGTGTAGAAATAAGAACCGTACCGAATCAAAGTATCATCCAACAGTCAGCAAAAACATTTAACTCGCCGCTTAAACCCAGGCGTTATTTATTCAGTGTCGTTTTTTGTTGTCTCTACTAACAACCAACTTTCGTTTTGCAGGACTTTTATGTGGGGTGTATATCTTTTTTTTCTGCTGAAAGCATGAAACAGTTCGGGTTTTAAAAACTCGATGGCCTAGGTTTTTAAACAGAGTTGCCAGTTTCGTCGTCGTTTTTTGTTTGGTACTTGTTTATGTAATTTTCTATTTGCATTCACGTTAGGCTGGAGGCTGAAAGAATATTTTTATTAGCATGGCGTTATGAAAACTCTAATAGGAAAATTGTTCAAACTTATTTACTTTTTGAGTTTGTTATAAGCGTTATTTAAAATGTGTCTGTGTGTGATGTGTTGTGTGTGTGTGCGCCTATGTTAGACTAACACATACACCTGTATGTTGCTTGAAGTTTTAACATAAAAACACATTTCAAATTTCTCTGATTACTTACAGAGCCCTCTATATCTGTATCGCAATCACTTTTATGGAACAATAAAATTAAATTATTAATTAAAAAAACCCCGACACAAAAACCTCTAAAAAGCAAAAAAAAATTGTCTCGTACTCGCGTCGCGGAACCGCCAACATTTACAGCAGTTTATTTCATTTACGAGGCTTATTTTTTGGCTTTTTAGAGGTTTTTGTATCGGGGGTATTATAATTTCATAATTTAATTTTTAATTCGTGCTTTTTAAACTACATGTAATATACCTAGTAGTAGAAAAGCTTCAATCTACAATCTATCGAAACACGTAATAATAACACGATATCTTGCGAAAAAACCCAGATTCAAAGAGTAAAATGCGGATATATTTTGAACGGCTGAACCGAGTTTAATCAAACATAGCTAAGAAAATTCTCGACAAAGTTGACATACTAACAAAAAAACTAAATCAAAATCAATTCATCCGTTTAGGAGCTATGATGTCACTGACAGACAGTCAGATACACAGCAACACACGTCAAACTTATAACACAACAACAACATCTTATTCAGTCAGGGATTAAATTAAAAAAAAAACGATTGATTTAACACTTGGCCCTAGGATTAGCATAACGAAGAAGGAAAGGAGAAAGAAAAAGTATTCAATTGCCACAAAACGACATACAAACATTAATAGATTTTGATATAATGTAGTCAGCCTGCAATATGTCCACTGCTGGGAAATAGATCTCCTCTCTGTGAGAGGATGCCGTACTCCATCTTGCAGTCCCAGTGCTATCCACTCTGGAACCACGTGAAAGATTACAACCCAATCCCTGGTAGATGTCACATGTCTTCAAATTTTTGGTTCTATGACATGCCGGTTTCCTATTTCTTTTTTCTATTCCTTTTTGAGAGCAGAGGTGATGAAATACATGACATAAACTCGCTAGTCGCTAGCTATTTCTCCATTTATATATGGGAGGAAGGTAGGTAATTAATAATAAAAAGAAAGAAAAAATATTTATTTGTGACCCGCACAGAAGACACGAGAATATTTCTCGTGACTCCTGTGCCAGTCACAATAGGGGCATAAAATTAAACAATAATAAAAAATAAAAAAACCCCGTGCGAGACCAGAAAGGGTCCTATCTCAGCATGCACAAAGAAATATCTTTTGTAAACTTATGAATTTAGTTTTGATGCATTGGCAACATTTTGAACTGGCAACTCTTAAAGGAATCCAATTCTCGGGAAGGATTTGAATCCTAAAGGAAGGTGACACACAATTAGGAAGGAGACGCGAAGGCGCGGGCGTTGACTTGAGAGAATTGGAGAGAGACGTATGTCGTGATTATGTGTCAAAAGTGGAATTATTCGTGCAGTTGCGTCTAAAAGTATCAGGCTAGTGAAAGTGATTACAAATTGGCGCGTCAACTTGCTGCTAGTAATTGGACAATGGACTGTTTCTAAACGCATTAATTACCTACATAGGGCGTTTGTGCACTACAAGGAGTTTTACTGTCCGACAGTCCGATTTTTACGATCCGATGTGGCATGAAAAAAACGGATGATTGGCTTGTGCACTTGTCCGTCTTTACTCGGATCGGTGCAGCGCAATTTAGAGTAGCTCTCTTTGAAACTACACGCCACGCACGTGTAATTATGCTAGGAATTATGAGTTTCTTGAAACGTCGGTAGTTGCTTGCTTTATATTTGTCTTCTACGTGCGAAGACGTAGAAGACAAGTTCATCCCCTTATAAGTGAAAGGTACCAGACAGGGTCATTTTACATAAATCACAGTGCATTGAGGCAGGACGAAAGTTTTTTTTAATATACTATCGGATGTCTACAGCTAATTATGATTTACCTCTCATGAATAATACTGATCGCAGACGTAGTGCACAAAGATAAACACGTTTTTCATTGCTGTCATCTCGGACCGGAAAAAACGGCCCGGAATGGAGAAAAATAAAATGTCGGTCGGTAAAAACGTGTAGTGCACAAAATAGGATATGTATTTAGGGTGTGCCATATCGGACCGTAAACAATCGGACTGCCGGACAGTAAAATTCCTTGTAGTGCACAAACACCCATAGCCCTCCTATTTTCGATATACATAATCTCTGCAGTGGGACTGTTACAGACTGGTTTCTATACAGTAACCGTAATGCTTGTTAGTGACTATTGGCTCTGTCGAATTTGTATTAGATCGAGCAGTCCTTTTGGGAATATCTGTAGGATTGGTAGAAGAGATGGACCGTTGATTGCTTTGCAGTGTTAGCAATACGTGATTTTGTAATCGGTTCTTGTAATAGTCTGTCTTATTGTGGAGTATTCCCCGCTTTTAAGATTCGGAAGTATTTTTTTTTTTTTTTTTTTTAAAAACGTTGCCCCACACTAGGAATTTCTTCGTGTATCGTGGGTGCGTTTACAAACATATAAACTCACATACACAACACCCAGAGCCGGAACAAATATCTGTAGGTCATACAAATATTTGTTCCGTGCGGGAATCGAACCCGCGACACGCAGTGCAGCAGTCAATCGCTCAACCACTGCGCCAACCGTGCGCCGCATTAGTTAATAATATTAATCAAAGATACTGGTTTTTCTGTGAAAAAATTTTTTTTTTTGTTTGTTTTCTTCCCCGATTACTCGGAGGCACCTGGACTGATTTGGAAAATTCTTATTTTGTTTGAAAGGATATATATACTTCCCGGGTGGCCCCATGGTCATGTCGAAAAACGGAAAACAATAGGTTCCAAAGACACTGACTTCGAAAAAGAAAGTACATTCTAGGGGAGATCAATCTTTAAATCAAGAGTGAATAGGTTTTTTATAAGCAAGCGTGTTTCACCGTTGACCACATCATCGCTTACCATCAGGTGAGATAGTGGTCAAGCGCAATCCTAAAAAAAAAGTATTTTTTTTCCTTGTAGTGTTTTTTTATGGAAGTCGGTTTTTTTTTTAATAATATTGTAACATAGCATATTACGCATGTATCCTCCAGGAGGTAAAGAATAGAGAGTACCTTAAGTGAACCCCCACATTTCACCAGTTATGTTTAATACTAACTTTAGCCAGCGGTTTCGGCCGCGTGAAGGTCGAAAATCATCCCGTGGGAACAAATTCCCGGGATTAAAAAATACATAAAAAGTATCCTATGTTGTATTTCTGACTATAATCCATCTCTGTACCAAATTTTCTCCAGACCCGTCCAGCCGCTTGAGCGTCAAGAAGTAATAAACATACAAACACACAAACTTACAAACTGGCGCTTTTTTAATAATAGTGAGATATATATTAAGAGTCCCTACAAGTTTCACGAGCCAAAAACAGAAAACAGCTACTTTTTCAGCGAAAATTTCTCAATAACTACAAGATATATGATCAAAAAATATAATGACAAAAAAAACGACACAGGTCCAACGTCTACAAGCCCATGAGCAAAATTTAATGTCTCGCGCGTGCGCAACGGTTTATAAGGCAATATTCAGAGAATTTATTAAAATAAAATAAGTACTCAAAAATAAAATATAAAATTGGATTCGATTGATAAACACCTCAAATTTCAAATTATTTATCAGTTATTTATATATTCTTACACGTAGCCGACGCTTTCGCATATGATAAAATTGCCTTTTTTCCGCGTGGACAAAATTTTTTTTTATGTTCAAATACAATAAACTTTAAAAAAAAATTGGTGGCTTACTAGTATACTATATGCCCAGTCCACACAATTTTTTGCAGATTGTTATTCGCCATCAGTAAGCTGAAAAAGCAATTGAAAAACCTGGTATTTCGAGATTACGTAAAAACGTGTGTCGCACTAAGGCCTCTGTGTGCTTAGTGCGAGTTTTTTAACGTACTCACTCGTGATATCGTAAACGATCTCTTATGTCAAAATGTATACAAAAAAAGAGGTTTTGCCTTGCCGTTACCAGACGGGCGGCGCTTATCCAGTTTCAATACAAATTGTAGTTTACGTTAACGCGATTGAGCGGGAATAAAAACTCGCACTAAGGCCTCTGATGGTAGGCGGTGATGTGGTTCACCTAATCACTCTTGGCAATATTGTATACTGCGCTTTATACAAACTCATTTGACCTAGCTAGGACAAACGTGCTTATTTGGAATTCGCATTTGGCAAGTTAGAACCATAATCTCAAATGCCAAATCGATTTCTGAAAAATGCGTGTACTGAGTGGGTAGTTCCACTCTAGCCGCTGTGGTTTTTGGTCAAATTAGTGTGAAATATTGTCAAACGCTATGACTGGTTATATGAATATTCAACAGCTAATCACATCACAACACAAATTACACGCGAATCAACATTACACGTTGGCTTTTGTCAAATTTGATATTTATTTTCTGATGCCGAGGTTTTTTTAGAGGGACTCAGCTAGATACACCGACCTCATGTTGTTTTTAAATATACTACTTTTTTAAAAATTATGTTAAAAGAGTCATCATCTGCCTAGCCTTTTCCCAACTATATTGGGGTCGGCTTCCAGTCTTACCGGATTCAGCTAAGTACCCAGTGTTTTACATGGAGCGACTGCCTATCTGACCTCCACAACCCAGTAACTGGGTAACACGGTACCCCTTGGCAAGACTGGTGTCAGATAGCAAGCTTCTGACTACCCATAACGACTGTCAAAGATCTTCAAATGACAGCCGGGACCAACGGCTTAACGTGCTTTCCGAGGCACGGACGGGTTAAAAGAGTATCTAACCAATTTACAGAGATAAAAACACTTTTACTTTTTTTATGTTGTGTCTCACTGCTAGACAAGCATTATACTTAATAATATTTATCGATATCGTACATGATACGCATGTCAAAAGTTTGAGTCATCAATCATGATCATCAGCCTTTTAATGTTCTCACTGGGACACAGGCCTCCTCTCTGTGAGAGAGATAGCCTTGACCCACCACGCAGCCCAGTGCGGGTTGGTGGATGTCACATATCATCGAATTTGGTTCTAAGACATACCGGTTGCCTCACGATGTTTTCTTTTACCGTTTTAGAGCAGTTTTGAGTAACAAGAGTATTCTCAATAGATTTAAGTACAACTAGCACACATAATAAAATAATATTAAGCTATGTAACTAAACCCATGAAACCCAGCTGAGGCTCTAAATAAGGTATCATTGTATCAACGAAGGCAATAATATAAAACTTTGAAATGCCAAAGTGTAAGCGTTATTACGCACTAGCGGTCGCTGGTCGCCTAGGCGGTTCATTTGAGCGGTCAGCCCCCTGACGCGGTTGGAATAGCGGCTGAACCGCGAAGAAACCGCGTCAAGCGGTTGGACCGCTCGAAGGCGTGTTGGTCCTTAAGGCGCCGATTCCCTTGAGTAGCTGATTTTAAAATGAGAATCACGTCTAAATGACTAGTCGTAATTCTTTGAAAAAATATATGTTATATTAGACTATTTTCTTTATAATTTGATCATTTTGAGTTTTATTTGTATAACATAGTGTAATTAATTTGTCAAGTTATGTCTAAAACGGACAAAAACTCGACAATCACATCAAAACCGCTGGGCGTATTTTAATGAAATCAACACCATCTCAAAGATAATTTAATTATCTACATTTTGATCTGAGGCTTTTTTTTTAAAGTCATGGAATAATAAGGAAAGTACAAAAAACTACTAAATTTTGGGTCGCGCGGGTGTGAAACGTGTGCGCATTTTGTTCCCTCAAGGTCGTTGGCGTTAGTCGTCGTCTTAAATGAAATGGACGCCGTCGAGGTAGCTTGTGTTATCTTTTATTACTTCCGAAAAAAATGACAGACCAATAACAAAATATACTGGATTCATACTTTCCTGGAAACGCGTAATAATTCTGCCCATGTCACAAATTATTTTCACGAACTGAAGAAGCTCCTTCACAATTCCAAATAGCTTCTTATTGTTGAATTTCAACAATGTTATTTCTCTGTATCGAAGTTCATGGCTGCGCAACTCATGAATACGACAAACATCAAGGGCAGCTCGTCGCAAAGTAAACCACCGATATTCCAGTGCGTGTAAACGACGGCCAGCCGCTAAGCGGGCCGCAGCCCTGTTTGCAATCACCTTGGTTGAAATTTTGTGGCGGTTAGGTGCGTACCATCACAAGCGGTTGCATATTAAAATGGAAAAGCGGCTGGCCACGTGGTTAGCCGCCACCGCGGTTAACCGCTAGTGCGTAGCAGGGCTTAGGAATTGGTCCCATACATTTTTTCTACTAGGTATCGCGAAGGTTTTGTAGAATGTCCCTTGTCTAGAGACTCTGGACGTAAATCCAATTGAGCTAGTAAGGACCAAAATAAAAAAGTACTAGAACTCTGCTTACCCTCTCCAGCGCCTGTGACGGTGTGTATGAGTAGCACCACAACACACAGGCACCGTTGGCCCTCCACCGACATCGCTGTCGTGGGTTCCTCACCTGCAACAAACAAATATAATTATTTAGTAAAGTAAAATAACGCCTAAATTTACCGAGGTGTTAGGCAGATGTATAAATAAATAAAACCATTTATTTCAGAAAAGAATATAGTCCATATATTGTTATTAATACGAAACAATAATCATGACATAAGTATAAACCGTCTCTTAATTCATTATTGTACAACGAACAACAATGAAAATAAAGTTCATGTTCAAAGGCGAGCTTAACCCAAAGATGCGATTTTTTTTTGCTAAGAAAAACGTCAACAATTTAACCACAATTTGATAGTTATTTTGAAGTCAAAACTGTAAATGAAAACATGTGCAAGGCATGTCCTTGAATAAAAATTCGCTGTCATCTGTCAACCCACTCCGTGGTGGATTACGGGCCAGTCTGTTATACAGAGAGGAGGCATAGAGCCATAGAGCTGCTATGGCAAATTCTAGGCTTATGGCTTATTTTATACTATACTTGTGACCAACGTAGGAATATACGACTCGACCAACCAAAATCTATGGTATACATTGTAAATATCCCAAAACAAATATAAATTTACTTATATTGTATTCGAGACGAGCCTATATTTTTTTAAACTGTATATGTCATGGACCACGTGATTAATCCCTGATTAATCACGTGGTCCATGTCATATACAGTTAAATGCCCGAGCATTATGAATCTAGTCAAGTCAATCGAGCAATGTAATGAATACTGATTTAAACTTCTATATTTATCACATTGTCCGGTTATTATAAATATTGCTACGTAACGGTTGGGCAATCCGATAATTATTATGGTAAATGAAGTAGTCCAAGAGCGAGCTCGGGAGCTATGGAGCTCAGGGCACTCCGACACGAATAGGTTAGGTTCGAAGAAGAGTGACATCACCTTCATGTAAGGTTACTTTAGACCCTGCAAACAGAAATGGGAGCCCCGCAGCGGGGTTCCGTCGACTTTTTTGCTCAAATACAAATCGTACTTATATATTCTATATTAAAACCAATGTCAACAATTAAATAATTAAAAAAGACATATTTTAATTAACCGTCCCAATGATTAATGGGTTATTCATAAAGACCGGTCAATTTAATTATTTCAATCGTTTTTATCACAATATTTTTTTACGGGAACGGGAAAACGGGACCCTATTACTAAGACTCCGCGATCCGTCTGTCTGTCTGTCTGTCTGTCTGTCCGTCTGTCACCAGGCTGTATCTCATGAACCGTAATAGCTAGGCAGTTGAAATTTTCACAGGTGATATATTTCTGTTGCCGCTATAACAACAAATATTTTTAATATTTTTTTATTTTTTATTATTGTTTGTGTTTTTCTTATCTCGTGTCTCCTGTGCGGGTCACAAATAAATATTTTTCTTTCTTTCTTTCTTTCTTTCTTTAAATACTAAAAACAGAATAAAATAAATATTTAAGTGGGGCTCCCATACAACAAACGTGACTTTTTGCCGTTTTTGCGATAATGGTACGGAACCCTTCGTGCGCGAGTCTGACTCGCACTTGGCCTGTTTTACAAATTGCCCGGGCATTATGAACAATGCCGTATTAATCACTTGGTCCATAAATATACTCGTATTTAACGACTATGGTAGGAATACCATACGATAGTATTTACGTAGGTCTATCTAGTATATACGGTGATAGTTTATAATGTAAGGCTCACAAGAGACGTGGCCGCACTAGAACGTGATCATTCGTGTGTGTAGGCGTGTCAAGTAATTAAAATGAATACATGTGGATTCAGTAATCGGAGGAGCTCGTGACTAAATAATAACCGCCGCACGGGTCGATCATCAAGGTTAAGCAACGCTTGACGAGGTTGGTCCGTGGATGAGTGACCATTTCAACATACCGAGTTTCCTCCGTGCCTCGGAAAGCACGTTAAGCCGTTGGTCCCGGCTGTCATTTGAAGATCTTTGGCAGTCGTTACGGATAGTCAGAAGCTTGAGATCTGACACCAGTCTTGCCAAGAGGTACCGTGTTACCCAGTTACTGGGTTGTGGAGGTCAGATATGCAGTCGCTCCATGTTAAACACTGGTACTTAGCTGAATCCAGTAAGACTGGAAGCCGACCCCAATATAGTTGGGAAAAGGCTAGGCAGATGATGACATGTGCATTCGGTAATCTATAGTTTTATTTAGACACTATAACTCCTAAAGTGATAACCCCGATGCTATAAAATTAACTTTCCACGTGATTGTAACACCGTTAAAGACAATAAATTTTATTGGGACAATCCCACCGCACTATTCCCAATCCACTGCAACTCCTGAAAACCAGAATCAACAGTGGCGATCAACAGAAAAGCACCAAGGCAATGAAGCTCGACGAAGTCCCGGCGAATGAATTTAACAGAAAAGAATAACGGAGGAGTAGGCATATATACAAATAAATAAAAGACAATAAATATGGCAACTACACCTGATCCGGTAACTGAGTTGGCCGCGATCTCTTTTACATCAAAAATACCGGAGTTTTGGACAGACCAACCGATGGTCTGGTTTATCTGAGCCGAAGCAACGTTGGCTCCATTATAATTACAAACCAGATGAAGTGAGATTTGACTTAGTGGTCTCAACGTTGAGCAATGATGTAGTCGAACAAAAACCGGACATTTTTATTGAGCCGCCAGCTTTAAAGAAATACGAATATAATATATAAATAATAATATATATATATATATATATACCACCACTTAGAGCAGTGGTGGCCCAGTGGTATCGGCCGCGACTTACAAGTTGTAGGTCGTGGGTTCGAGCCCAGGTAGGCGCTTTACTTTGTGTAAATTATTTCATCACCACTGCTATCAAATCGGTGAAGGAAAACATCGTGAGGAAACTGGCATGTCCTAGAACCAAAAATTCGAAGACATGTGACATCCACCAACCTGCACTAGGCCCGCGTGGTGGATCACGGCCCATTCCCTCTCACAGAGAGGAGGCCTGTGTCCCAGCAGTGGGAACATTAATAGGCTGATGATGTGATGATATGATATATATATATATATATATAACACATTAAGCACTATAAGCAAATTTTTTGGTTAAAATTAGCATATATTAAACCCACTTGGGGTCAGTTTTACTTGAAACAACGAGCCTCACCTTTTGTTAAACTAAGTTAGGGTCGGGTTACACTTTAATTAGAGGACGCTTGATATGAGTATTTGACTCGCAGAGAACAAATTACTGTAACGTAATATATACTGGTATTTTAGAAGAACAATTATATATTTTCTTGGTCAAGTGTTATTTCAGAAATATGGAAGGACATAAAAACTGCGGCAATCAAATCATTTATTTATTTTAATCAAAAAATATGTTTTAAGGCGTAAGTCCAATTTTCTCTTAATCCTTAATCTTTGACAGTCGTCTTCAGAAAATCAAAACGAAATACTTTATTTCAACTAAACCTACTGTTCGCGTGACCAGAGGGCTGGCCTTTTCTTCAGCCAGAGAATCAGCATTGCCATTCAACGTGGCAATGCTGCCAGCGTTCTGGGCACGTTTCCCATTGACATCGATGTGGATGAATTTTTTGATGCGCAATGAGCCCCTTTTCCTCTCCCCTTTGTATGTAAGTTTGTTTTGTTATTAGTCATAAGATTAGAAATATTCAATTGTATATATTGTTTAAATTATAAATAAATAACCTACAATTAAGAAAAGATACTTTTAAATAGTCGAACAAAATAAAAGTTGAATCTAGTTGCACATTCGCAAGCGTCAGTAGGTCCCTATGGAGAAGAATGTGCAAGAAACTCCACGGACACTTTTTCTATCAGTTTTATTTACAATTGACCTGCTCGTAAAAGCGTCTAGAGTAAAACAAACTACTTAAAAAAAACAAATAGTACCAAATTAAAAACAGGGCGAGGTAACCAAGTTATGACCAATACCAACGGATGGCGCCCGTTCACGAACATAACGCATGGATTGGCACCACACAGCTCAACCACCATGATGAACCGAATCATCCACCACATGTGACATCATCAGAGAGAAATTAGAGATAGCATGACACACTTAACTACCAGGGCACACACAAGTCAACGAACGACATATAGGTGCAGTAAATGGTAGATTTACAGTTGGTACATGGTACTCACAGATAGTCTTCAGCAGATCCAACAATACTTCAAAACTTTTCTGCTCATCAATTGTTTTTGCGCCCTAGTGGTTGTGGAGCAGAACTAGCATTGAGCCAAGCATTTTGATCAGTGATGTAATCCCCCAACTTATAATATGCCTGCTTAAAACTCGAAAGTATAAATAACCATTCTTACAAAGCGGTACCGTTTTTCCCAGGAATTGGAGTGTGGAGGCAGTTGTTTCATGTTAAGTACTGGTATGGAGCTGCATCAGGTTAGACAGTAACCTACTCCATCATCATCATTTCAGCCGAAAGTTATTCACTGCTGGACATAGGCCTCCACCAAGCGTCGCCACACTGATCGGTCCTGTGCGTTTCGAATCCACAGGATGCCCGCAGTCTTGACCAAGTCGTCGCTTCACCTAGAGAGAGGTCTTCTAACGCTGCGTTAGAACTTTTCAACCCCAACGGCCATCTGTTCTGCGAGCAATATGCCCTGCCCACTGCCACTTAAGTTTGACCATTATTCGGGCTATGTCGGTAACCTTGCAACAGTATGTCGGCGCGTGTTTTTGCGGATGTCTTCAATTCGATCTCGCAAGGAAACTCCGAGCATAGCCCTCTCCAATGGCCTTTGGTTGCCTTCTGATGAGGCTCATTGTGAGCGACCACGTTTCTGTCCCGTAAATAATCACTGGCAACACACACACGTCACACACTGCTTATCTGACATGCACAAAACAATAACTCGGCAACACAATACCCCAATACACATGTTGTCCAACTTTCTATGACATAGACTGGGCAGTAATCCACCATGAGTAACAAACCACATTATATAATATCATGAGTCATGACATAATCCATCAATACCAACCTAACACCGCAAAAATTAACAACTTAACCAAATAAAAATTAAAACCTTTTACCAAACGAACAGTGGAACGGAAAGATAACGCTCTTTTACACCGATTGTTTCATTTTATATAATTAATCTTTCACGCTTTGCCGCGACTCCATTTATTCGCATGCCTACCCGACATGAAAGAGCTTTTAGCATGAAATCGGATATGAAATGGGTTGAATCGTTGTTTTTGTTTTGTTACGAAATGAATTAAAAAGATGTCGTGGCTAAATGGCTATTTGGGAGATTAAGCCCCGTTGTTAAAGCACCCCGCCTGTTAAACCCCTGGTCCCGGCTGTCATTCTTGAATTTGATTATGAACGGGTCCGAACTCAGGCAGGCACTTTACTTTGTGTAAATAAATAGTTGTACCACTGCTCCCAAAATGGTGAAGAAACCGGCCTACATGTCCTTGAATCAAACATGTGATGTTCATAAATCTGCACTGTATCGTGTGGTGCATTACAGCCCAAACCTGTATCCCAAAAGTGGGAACATCATAAGTTGAAAATGCTTTATTATTCTTATGCGACGGAATGTTGCCAGCCTGTTGGTGTATCGGCTACATTTCAGGAAGTGTGCGATAATATTGCACAATTTGATGCCGCCTAGCCCTTTCCATCATCGGACTTGTAAGATATACAGCAATGCACCGTTGCTAAATGATGAACATCCACCTGTACGTAGTAAACGTTTTAAGAATACTTTCTTTGCGCACACAGCTATGGAGGGGAATTCCTTGCCGGAGTCTGTGTTTCCTGGTAGCTGCAAACTAAGTCGACTTTAAATCTTTAAGTAAGAATAATAAGTTTGCTTCAAGGCAAGCGTGTTTCACCATTGACCACATCGCCGATCATTGCTTACCATCAGGTGAGATAGTGGTCAAATGCGACCCTATCGATAAAAAATTCAGAGCCGGCCGTCTTCGGCAAACGTTGCTTTAAAGAACAACTCCCTGCATGCCACTAAACCGACCCAACCATAACCAACACAAACACCTGTTCAATTAGAAAAGGACCAAAAACATTAAGGCTTATATACCCAGTGGAACTCTAACCCAGCGTGACGAGTAGATCGCTATCGCTCTCAGTAACAGGCGTTAAATTTCCCAAATGTCACAATTTATATTTTTTTTTAAATTTTATCGTTGACCGAATACCACTTTATCTAGAGCCCTGAAAAATATAATAATAAATTCAGAAACCATGGACTATGTTGGATGCAAGACACCTTTTTTACTTGGTATGGAAATAGTAAGTCCTTCTAGAGTAGAGGTTTTAAAAAAGATACAGGAAATAACAAAACAGCACTTTAAAAGAACAATTCTCAGCATGACACTAACCCAAACTAACCATAACCAATACCAACACCTGTTCACTTAGAAAAGGTTTATATCCCCAGCGGGACTCTAGCCCAGCGTGACGAGTAGATCGCTATCGCTCTCAGTAACACGCGTTAAATTTTATTACGAGTGTGTTTTTGTCACGTCATCGCGTCAGGAGGTCGGGAGGAAAATACTCGTATATGTATTTTGTTATGACAAATACTTTTTGCTTATTTCTTGGAGTGTCCGTAAAAGTATACTGGGTGAATCGACCCTTTGTGCCTATTTGCCTTGTTTGTTCTGTCTCTTGCTTCATCTGGAGGGCATTGGTAATTAAATTTTTGTTTTCCTTCTCCTCCTTTATTATTTTTTTATTAATTTAGTTTGCGGGTAACAAACTAAAACGAACGGTGAACGGTGGGTGAATTTAACTGTCAAGACAGTTAAATTCATTCACCGGTACTTCGACGAGCTTCATTTCAACGGCGCTTTTCTGGTGGTCGCCACTGTTGATTCTGGCTTTCAGGGGTTGCAGTGGTTTGGAAATATGGCAGTGAGATCGTCCCAAAAAAAATCCTGGTTGAATAGAATGATTTCATGTATTTTTATTTTGGCTTTTGCTCACGGGTTTGCTTGTATGAATAGGGAACATACTACTGAGATAAAAATGAAATATCATATATGTCCTCCTAATTCAGATTGTGGTGTACCCATCTAAGCCCGTTCAGCCGTTGTGGCGTGATTGATTAACAAACATCCGGACATCTAAACTTTTATTTTTTTATTCGTGATGCGTTTGCTCGTGACTCTAGTCTAGGTCAGAGGTGACAGAGACAAAGTCGACGATGGAGTAAGCTTAACCAGAAGAAGCCTGTAACTTTGAAGAGTTTCGGGTTGTATGCGTTCGGAAACACAGACGCAGGCAGTGAGTTCCACTCTTTTGCTGTGCGCATTATGAAGGATGTCTGGAAGCGCTTGGTGCGAATTGGTGGAATAGCAACTAGGTGGGGATGGTATCTTGCAGTGCGTCTAGATGTCCGATGGTATAAGGGGGCCGGTGGGATTAGGTCGTGGAGTTCATGAGCACACTCGCCAAAATACAGTCTATAGAAGACCGACAATCAGGAAAACTTACGCCGATGAGCTAAGCTGTGATGCTTGGCATCCACCAGTTTGACGTCGCTAATTAGTCTCTTGGCTCTGCGTTCCACCAAGTCAGCCATCCCAGAGGTGGCTGCAATACTCCATGCAGGAT
Source organism: Orthosia incerta (assembly GCA_948252205.1). Taxonomy (NCBI): domain Eukaryota; kingdom Metazoa; phylum Arthropoda; class Insecta; order Lepidoptera; family Noctuidae; genus Orthosia; species Orthosia incerta. The sequence goes on along the minus strand of OX411764.1, from coordinate 19,867,071 downwards.
CGGACTTGCGCTTTGTAAAGAGAGAATTATCTAGGATAGAATAGTATTTTAGTCTGATAGTTGCATTTTCTCCCATTAATTCTCACTTGATGGCGCACAGAAATCTGAGCCCCGTTTTAATGTTTATCGGAACACACTGCTTCTGCTTACCACTGGCAGTTGGAGTTGAGTGGGACTTTCTTAAAAAGACCGCAATTCTGGACATAAATCTATACTAGCGAGTAACTGAACTACTGCAAGCCAAAGGCTCTTTGCTCGCTTCTTCTGATGCAGTGAAGGTTTGTTCAACAAGTTAAAATTAAAAATTTCCAAAGTAGACACGCTTCGATCAACAATCTATCGAACACGTAATTATGACACGATATCTTGCGAAAATATTCCGTTTTAAACCGAAAACAGTCCATAACTTTTAAACGGCTAAACCGATTTTCTCCAAACATAGCTAAGAACACTCTCAACAAAGTCACCATTCAAACAAAAATCAAAATCAGAATCAACATCGGTTCATCCGTTTAGGCGCTATGATGCTATAGACAGACACACAGATACACAGCAACACACGTCAAACTTATAACACCCCTCTTTTTCCGTCGGGGGTTTAAAAATCTATCACATCACATCACATCACATCATCAGCCTATTAATGTTCCCACTGCTGGGACACAGGCCTCCTCTCTGTGAGAGGGAATGGGCCGTAATCCACCACGCGGGCCCAATGCGGGTTGGTGGATGTCACATGTCTTCGAATTTTTGGTTCCTCACGATGTTTTCCTTCACCGTTTTGAGAGCAGTGGTGATGAAATAATTTATACAAAGTAAAGCGCCAGTCTGGGTTCGGACCCACAACCTACAACTTGTAAGTCACGGCCGATACCACTGGGCCACCACTGGTCACTATCTAAAAAATCTATGGTAAGACAAAACTCTTTAAACCTTTCTATCTTTATCATTGATACTTGCCTTCCTCTGAATGACAAAATTCCTGTTCTCCATAGTTAATCAACCGATAAAACCATTACACGCCCCACTAATTTCAAGGCAAAACTTACCTCCCGTGTCTAACAATAGACGCAATTACGCATCCATAAGTATAAGTCAGGGATGGTAAGGAGCTCCGTATACGTAACCGAAACTATTGGTTATCCGTAATCTATCTGTAACCGATACCGACATAAAAGTTTCGGATGAATTCGGATAGTGGCGGAGTTTAAATGAGACACGCTTTGACAGGTTTTTCTGACCGGCTGAGAAGACATAGTAGCCGCGTGCGTAACTTGCAATGCAAGTACCAAATGATAACGAAAAAACTGGCCAAGTACGAGTCGGACTCGCGCACGAAGGGTTCCGTGCCACTATCGCAAAAAACGGTTAAAAAGTCACGTTTGTTGTATGGAAGCCCCACTTAAATATTTATTTTATTCTGTTTTTAGTATTTGTTGTTATAGCGGCTACAGAAATACATAATCTGTGAAAATTTCAACTGTCTAGCTATCACGGTTCATGAGATACAGCCTGATGACAGACGGACAGACAGACAGACAGAGAGACAGACGGATCGCGGTGTCTCAGTAATAGGATCCCGTTTTTACCCTTTGGGTACGGAACCCTAAAAAAGTCAAATTATTAGCTTGCCAGCGGCTTCGCCCGCGTGATACTCTAAAATTATTCCGGGGGGAAATATTCCATATCTATCTATAATGTATAATGCTATTCCTGACCATAACCTATCTCTGTTCCAAATTTCATCCAGATCCGCTCAGCCCTTCCGGCGTGATTGAATAACAAACATACATCCACATACACATCCACACACACATCCATCAAAACTTTCACATTTATAATATCTATTGTGTTTTCTTTTACAATTTCAAAACAAATCCGAAAATAACAGTTAACCCAAAATAATTTCATATCCGTAACCGTATGCGAAACCGGTATACTAATATTTCTTTATTTGTATCCGTATCCACATCCGATTTTTCATATCCATACCATCCCTCGTACAAGTATTCCGAACTCCCCTCGACTTTCACCCCCAAGCACGGTTTCTATAATGAAGGTGCTCAAGTAACAGATTACTAATTTAACGTACCCGGTACGTAATTGACAGGTGAGGCCTGTTATGAACGCTCTGGAAGTTGTCTGTCTAAATGTAATGTTTTAGTATTGGGGGGTGAATTAGAGGGATGTAAAGGGGTGAAAGGGGGTATAGTTTTGTTTTTGACGTAATTATAGAGGTGAGGTTGTCTTGTGTGTTAGTTGAAAAGACGGGTGGGACTTGGGAAGTAATGAAGGCTAGTTTATAGAGCTGAGAATTTTAGTGCTGCTAAACTTTTTTTGTTTTTGCTTGTAAGTAATAATATGGTTATACATATTGCACTACCACGGGGAGATAGTGCAGTTATTTCGTACTCCAACCCACTAAAACTCCACGGTGTCTTCCTGTGCCATTTGTGGCGGGAACACGGGCACACGTTAGCTCTCATCCGTAAACCCACCGCGATTGTCCCTCACCTTACGCTCCTCTGGGGAGTACCCCCCATCACCAGCGCATCAAAACACATTGCACGCCGTGACCACACCAGCACATGGGCTCCAGGTGACCCAGTTTATTACACCATTGGTAGTACTGTGACGGGTCAGGTCAGTGGCCCCGCCACCTACCACTTTTCGTCCGCAGGGGATAGGGACAACGGCCAAAGCTATACCGTACCGACATTCCTACTCACCTGCGGCCCCACGGCGTCCGCCATCAGACGGTGGCGACTCTGTCCGGGCCGCGGAAAGTTGGGAGAGCGGTGCACCGCAATACTGGCACTCCTATCCCGCCGCGGCCGCGATGCCTCCCACACGTCATCGTGACCCGCCTCTGTTGAAATGTCGCCCAAGCGGCTCCGCAACCTACTTGTCGGCCGCTATGTCGTCGGCTTAATCGGCAAAAGCCCTGACGAGTGACCCCTCCTCTGGTTCCCTTCGCTTCACCGTGGGTGACCAAGCCACGGCTACTGAGCCCGCTCGCCTCGACAATGCGGGAACCCACCGGGGTGAAGTGCTACCAATCTTGGAAAATTAATATTAAGGTATGGGAAAATTGAAGAATTGTTCCGGGTCCAATTTTTTCTAATATGAGACTCGTGGTAACGAGAACTTAAATTCTGACTGAAGTAAATGCCTACTAATGATTATGAAATTTTGTGGTCGTGAACGACATACAGATGGTGGTTTAAATTACAATTAATTAGAATTAAAATTACGATAAAATAAGAAATAATCATCATCCACACCCTGACTTTTTCTTTTTTAGGGTTCTGTACTCAAAGGGTAAAAACGGGACCCTATTACTGAGACTCCGCGATCCGTCTGTTAGTCTATCTGTCTGTCCGTCTGTCACCAGGCTGTATCTCATGAACCGTGATAGCTAGACAGTTGAAATTTGCAACAACAAATACTAAAAACAGAATAAAATTGCCGCTATAACAACAAATACTAAAAACAGAATAAAACAAATATTTAAGAGGGGCTCCCATACAACAAACGTGAATTTTTGGCCATTTTCTGCGATAATGGTACGGAACCCTTTGTGCGCGAGTCCGAATCGCACTTGGCCGGTTTTTTAAATTTACCCATTATGGCAACAACATTGCCTGCTCATCTCGCTGCTGGATGACAAAAAAGAAATGAGAATAGAGAGACAGAATAACTTATAAAATTAAACTGAAAGCATAAATCAAAATTTATGTTTAAGTAAAAGAGCCTGTTAATTACGAAACAATAAGAACTAAAAACTAGACCTAAAGAACAGTCCTGATGTTAATTAATTTGCTCAACCAAAACCTTTCCCAAGATTTCTCATCTTAAAAGCAACTACCAACTATCACCATTAATTCAAATTCATTTATTCAACGCTTTCTATCAGACAAAACACAATAGGATAGACGTCCCACAGATCACGGAACGTGTCAGCCGGGACTAGATACGCTATCACTACATATTATGAAATAAAATCCCCCACCACGTTTGTACGTTATAAACTCAAAAACTACTGAACGGATTTTCATGTGGTTTTCACCAATAGAAAGAGTGAAAAACGATTAAGGTTTTTGTGTATAATTTTTTACGGGAAAAGCCGGTGCTGGCCGTTGGTTGCTAATAATTTCTTCATAACCGCAATGCAGGGAGCTCGTAGCTATAACTTATAAGCCGCTTTGCTCAAAAGTCTACCTAGACTTCTGAGCAAAGCAAATCAAGCAAGAGTCAATTATGTAGAGCGATTTAGCAGAGTATTATGCATTTTTTGAGAGAAAGAGAGTTACCGCGGCCCTGGCACAAGCAACTGAAGGAACATGGGTGGGTTTTAGTCAGTAAAGGTCTGATACGCTCCCCTGCTTTACCCGGAGTGGGTGAAGTCATTGGATGAATCTACAAACAAATAAAAATGCTAGGCAGATTTCAGATTGATTCGTGGCCGCCCAATGCCGCATAGCACAAGTATCGTGTGTTATAACCGTAGTCAGCATCGTCACGGGCGGTAAATTCCTATGCGTAAACGATGACACTCACTGACTCGCTTAGGCCGCTTTCCCACTTGCAAGTAACTCGCATGCAAATTTATACGTTGCGTGGCACGTTTTATCTCGGTAGTCTGCAATGTAACAAAATTGGAAGCGAGCTGGTTGCACTTGGAAACGTGGCCGTAGTTTGTTTAGAAAGTTTTGACAATGCTGTTTCTAGCAGTGGTCGCCGAGGCGTCTCTTTGCTCTATGGTCGTACCCCACTCTTGACAGCCATTGTGGGTAAATCACATTACAAACACAAGAAACTATTTGTCTTAGACAATTAATTATTGAGGGAACTATTGTTCTTAGATTATTACGGATAGGCTTGAAGGAATAGACTGTGTATTTTCAAAGTTGTCTTAAAATAGACGGTGTATACCAATCTTATAAGTTAAAAATAATACCTATATTGTTTCATCATCATCCTCCCTCTCGTATCTTAATTTGCTTAAGTTAATTCCCGTGACTTTGTTCTCGTGGTCTATGGCCACAGGAACCGTATTAACTTCTGAGGTAAAAAAACTTTTTTACAAAAAAATACTACCGACTTCCATAATAAGAAAACTACAAAGTGAAAAATAACTTTATTTTTGGAAGTCGGTGTCTATCGTAGGTACTATTTTTTTTAACGTTATGGACACCGACTTCCAAAAATTAAGTTATTTTTCACTTTGTAGTTTTCTTATTTTGGAAGTCGGTAGTATTTTTTTGAAGAAAAGTTTTATTTATTTTTCACTTTTTAGTTGTACCTACCTAATACGCAAGTTGTTTAGTAAGTTTCCTATAACGCCAGAATAGATTACCCGAATATCATGAAACTTGAACAAAACCGATGAAATGAGAGATCTGCTTACCCCTTAAAAGCGTACTGGCGTGATGTTATGTTATGAAATGGTATAAACATGCGATTGCAGCAGCCCCGAGAGATTTGCCTTTATTATATTATATATTTTATTGATGAGTTCTGTTGTATATCTTCGAAATTCTTTATCAGATCTTCACCAAATTAAAATGGGACCAATTTCGGCACATACTCTTTCAAACAAAAACAATAATTTTCAAAATCGGTCCACAATTGACGGAGATATCGGTGAAAATACATTAAAAAAAAATACATACAAGATGTCGAACATTGAACCTCAAAAAAGTCAGCAATACTGCACGAGTATCTTTCTATATTATTGAATTAATTATCGATGACGGATTAATTTTGCCATATTACCTTCAGCTAATAAACGATTTTCGGCTTCATAAAATTAATAAATTCAGAAGAAGAAATGAGATAGATATAGAAGAACTATGACACCAATTTCTCAGAATTATCGTTCATATTATTCAGTCATTGTTTCTTAGGCATTTCTTTACTCGCATTGAAATCCACATTCATATAAAAAACATTGCATAAACATGCATACGGTGGGTATAGAGGTACTATCCGCAGTTAGTTGGTGATCAGTCATTGTGTGAAAATATGATGACGTCTACGTTTATAAGACATCTGCTGGGTACGCCCGTTCCATCCAAGATGATGATGACTAATGGATGAGCTATCAAAATCGAGGCCAAGAACTAGTATAACAAAAAAAAACATGGCAAAAAATTTAGTCTGACTGCCATTGATCTCGTAGCTCGCTAGGCTACGTGCTTCAAGTTCGTAGCAACCCGCTACGCCTGCTACGAGTGCGTAGCAAATAGAAAATTGACTACGTCGATGTACTGTCAGTTCAAGCCGTTACTTTTGTTTGACAATAATCTTTTTCCTTTTCTAAAAGTTTTGACTGCCTGCAGTTTCAGTATTTATTGATTTAAACTTTTAAACTCCTCATTACTGCTCGTATTGTGAGAAGGTTCTTGTCTCTGAAGCCCTAACCTTGGACAGGTTATATAGATAGCTTGGAGCTGGATAACCCAACACCGGAAGACAATCGGTTCTAAAGGACATGGCTAAACAACTTCCCTTAGCATATATAGAAAATTTTCACTAGGTTCATAGAACATTCAAATATTCATTAATGAATTATTACAGTTTTATTATTATTCTAGAACTTTCGCGAATTAATCAAATAATTAAAAGTATTTTCATGTTTTTGTTTGACAAGAAGAACATAAGATTCCGTTCTACGAAAAATTGTAGTCAATAAACCTACTTTTAGAGACATTTTCGTAAGTTGAAACGAACAGTATTCATTATTATTTATTTTTGTACCTATCGCAATACATCTCAAATATTCATTAGTGAATTATTACAGTTTTATTATTTTTCTAGAACCCTCGTGAAATAATGAAATAATTAAAAGTGTTTTCATGTTTTTGTTTGACAAGAAGAACATAAGATTCCGTTCTACGAAAAATTGTAGTCAATAAACCTACTTTTAAAGGCATTTGCGTAAATTGAAACGAATAGTATTCATTATTATTTATTTTTGTACCTTTCGCTATACATCTCAAAACCTTAGAGATAGAATCCTAGATGTTGATTTCTTTAATTGCATTTATCTGATTTCTAGAAATTATTGGCAAAATCTGGAAAGAAACGGCACTTAAATAGTGCTGACACTAAAAAGTTACAATCGATTCTTCTAGATTACACTTATTCGATTAGAACCAAATAAAAAAAACATGTGGTCTTAATCTTTAGTTTCAATTACGTATTGATTCATCATGAGATGCTTATACTGTGGTGTAACAACAAATGACAGATCTTCAAATGACAACCGGCACCAACGGCTTAGCTAGCTTTTCAAGGCACCAATGAAACTCACTATGTCAAGATGGTACACGATGGAAACACGGAATGACCTCGGCTAGCGTTGCTTAACCTTGAAGATTTACCTGTGCGGCTGTTATTATTAAGCCACGAGCTCCTCTAAACGCCTTAATAAAGTATCATAGCAAAATCTTATTCTTTTACAAGTTTGTATGCCTATTAGTGTAGGAGTTTCTACGATTTTATTATCAGGATTGTGACGATATAAAAAGTGTCTGTAACTTTTTTCATACGAAATACTCATATTCATCTATTCAGCATTACATATTACTAGTTAAAATGTTTATGCATTGCTAGGGCAGTCCATACTTTATTTAGCCATGTCCTTTTTAAATGAATTTTTAAATTATTGTTAAAGAAATCAATAAACGTAATTATAGAAATACTAACGACCCGCCCCGGCTTCGCCCGTGACAAATTAAATACATTAAAACCTTCCTCGATTCTCTCTTTCTTTTGGTGAAAACCGCATGAAAATTCGTTCAGTAGATTTTGAGATTATCGCATATAGACGCGGCATGGGACTTTATTACAAGTTTATATTTAACTTACAATGTATGTAAGTGTGTTCGGGTCAAATCTTGCAACTGAATTTGAAAGCAGTTATCCTCCATCGATTAAGGCGCCGATTCCCTTGAGTAGCTGATTTTAAAATGAGAATCACGTCTAAATGGCTAGTCGTATTATATTAGACTTATTAGACTATTTTCTTAATAATTTGATCTGAGCAAATTTTGAGTTTTATTTGTATAACATAGTGTAATTAATTTGTAAAGTTATGTCTAAAACGGACAAAAACACGACAATCACACCAAAACGGCTGGGCGTATTTTAATGAAATCAACACCATCTCAAAGATAATTTAATTACCTACATTTTGATCTTAGGCTTTTTTTTTTAAAGTCATAGGAAAGTACAAAAAACTACTAATTTTTGGGTCGCGCGGGTGTGAAACGAGTGCGCGTTTTGTTCCCTCAAGGTCGTTGGCGTTAGTCGTCGTCTTAAGATGAAATATTGCAATTATTGGTTATATTTTGTGCACTGCCATTATATGCGTATCAAATGATACCCTAAAAATTTGTTTAAAAAAAAAAAACTAATATATAGTGATATTATATTATATTATTATCATGTAATGATCACTTACCTACAATTCCGATGACTCACTTACCGATAACACTACAAACATTAATTACCAATTCTCCATTACTGGTAGGCTTAATTACAGATAGAAGCTTCTAATAGGTTTATATCTCATACACAATATTGAGGTACGTACATTAGTTGTAAGTACATTACGTGTTTAGATTACACTTACGGGATTGAGCGTCTTGAGCCTGTGGAATAATTTTAATTTATGGGTGAAAACTATTTATTAAATTACCTGTGTAATGTACTAACTAAATTTAAGTTTAGTACCTAAAGAGAAACAGGAGCTCGTGGTTAAATAATAACAGCTGTATAGGTCTATCCTTCAGATAGACACCGCATATCGAAGATTTTTTTTTTCTAAATAGTCTCGCGCTTGACCACTATATCACATGATGTTAAGCGATGATTTGGTCAACGGTGAAGCACGCTTGCCTAGAAGTAATCTATAGACTCATGACTTAAAGATCCCTAATTTGTAGCTATTGGGAAATACAGACTCCGGCAGGGCAGCGTGAAACTACTCGTGTGAAACTATTAATAAAATATTATTTAAACACACTCAGAATATCCGCAAGATATTCGCTGAAGGTCATACAGGTCTACGCCCCAACCTCGGCACACCCCGACGACGAGGTAGAGACCATGTATGAGGATATCTCTAAAGCCATGCATGGTTTCAAAACTCACTTCACCGTTGTCATGGGGGACTTCAACGCAAAACTGGGCAAACGAGACGAGGATGAGCTGCAAGTGGGGCAATTTGGAGTTGGACGTCGGAACCACCGGGGTCACCTACTGGCCAGTTTTATGGAGAAGGAAGGCCTCTATATGATGAACTCCTTCTTCAGAAAGCGTGAGCACAGGAAGTGGACATGGCAAAGCCCCGATGGTGTAACTAAAAATGAGATCGACTTCATCATGTCGACCAAGAAGCAAGTGTTCAATGATGTCTCTGTGATCAATTCGGTGAAAACCGGGAGCGATCACCGCATGGTAAGAGGCACATTGAACATTAATATCAAGCTTGAAAGGTCTCGACTGATGAAGTCCACGCTCCGTCCAGCACAGATCCAGATCCAAAACCCCGAAACCTTTCAGCTCGAACTCCAGAATCGTTTCGAGTGCCTAGGGAGCTCCGTGGACGATTACAGCGATGGGTTCGTGGAAGCTGTCCATACGGTCGGGTCTAAGTTTTTCAAGACCCGCCGTACAGATAGAAACAAAAAGCTCTCTGATCCAACTCTAAAGCTAATGAAGGAGAGGCGTGAGATGATCCTGCAGTCTTCAGACGATGCGGTGAAATACCGGCAGCTAAATAGACGGATCTCAAAGTCCTTGAAAAGCGACCTCCGCCGCTTTAATACTGAAAGTATTAAAGATGCGATTGAGCGGAATAAGGGCTCCAAGGTCTTTGCAAGGGATCTGTCTATTGGGCAAAGCCAGCTCACAAAACTGAAGACCGATGATGGCAGGATCGTTTCCACCAAACCGGAGCTTCTGAGGGAGATCGAGAGATTCTATGGGCAGTTGTACACGTCAACCAGTAAGCCCATTGCGAATCTAGCAAACGACCCAAGAGCTAGATTGACCCGACACTATACCGAAGATATCCCGGATGTCAGCCTGTACGAGATTAGGATGGCTCTGAAACAGCTTAAAAACAACAAGGCGCCGGGTGATGACGGAATCACTGCTGAACTCCTGAAGGCGGGTGGAAAACCGGTCCTTAAGGCCCTTCAGAAGCTGTTTGATTCCGTCATACTCGAGGGCAAAACGCCACAGGCATGGTGCAGGGGTGTGGTGGTACTCTTCTTCAAGAAGGGCGACAATGCCCGGCTGAAGAACTATAGGCCCATCTCACTTCTTAGCCATGTCTACAAGTTGTTTTCAAGAGTCATCACGAATCGTCTCGCGCGCAGGTTTGACGACTTCCAGCCTCCCGAACAAGCCGGATTCCGAAAAGGCTTTAGCACCGTAGATCACATACATACGCTGCGGCAGGTTATACAGAAGACCGAAGAGTACAACCTGCCTCTCTGTTTAGCGTTTGTGGACTACGAGAAAGCCTTCGATTCGATCGAGACTTGGGCTGTACTGCAGTCTCTACAACGGTGCCAGATCGACTACCGGTACATTGGGGTGTTGAAGTGTCTGTACAGAAACGCCACCATGTCAGTCCGTCTTCAGGATCAGACCTCGGAACCAGTCCTTCTCCAGCGTGGCGTGAGACAGGGAGACGTCATTTCTCCGAAACTGTTCACTGCTGCACTGGAGGATGTATTCAAGGTTCTGGACTGGAGCGGCCTAGGCATCAACGTTAATGGCGAGTAAATCACTCACCTTCGGTTTGCCGACGACATAGTGGTCATGGCTGAGACCATGGAGAGCCTCAGTACAATGCTCGATGACCTCAGTAGAGCTTCCGAAAGAGTGGGTCTGAAAATGAACATGGACAAAACCAAGGTGATGTTGAATGCCCATGTTACACCCATTCCTATCAAGGTCGGAGACTCTACACTCGAAGTTGTGGACAACTATGTCTACCTGGGACAAACGATCCAGTTGGGTAGGGCCAACTTCGAGAAAGAGGTCAACCGTCGAATCCGACTCGGCTGGGCAGCGTTCGGGAAGTTGCGCGGTGTCTTCTCGTCCAACTTACCACAGTGTCTCAAGACGAAAGTCTATGACCAGTGTGTGTTGCCTATGATGACATATGGCTCTGAGACGCGGTCGCTTACAATGAGCCTTATCAGAAAGCTTACAGTCACTCAAAGGGCAATGGAGAGGGCTATGCTCGGCGTTTCCTTGCGTGATCGAATCAGAAATGTTGAGATCCGTAAGAGAACCAGGGTTACCGACATAGCCCGAAGAATTGCTAAACTTAAGTGGCAGTGGGCAGGGCACATTGCTCGCAGAACGGATGGCCGATGGGGCAGAAAGGTTCTGGAGTGGCGACCGCGAACCGGAAGACGTTGCGTTGAAAGGCCTCCCACCAGGTGGACCGATGACCTGGTGAAGGTTGCAGGAATCCGCTGGTTGCGGGACGCACGGGACCGGTCAATGTGGCGACGCTTGGGGGAGGCCTATGTCCAGCAGTGGACGTCTTTCGGCTGATATGATGATGATGATGATTTAAACACACACTCATGTTTTAATACCCCTTATTATGCAACAGTTTCATAAACTTCTATTTAACACGGGCGAAGCCGCTGCTAGATGCTATTAGGTTTATATCATACACAATATTGAGGAATATACATTAGTTGTAAGTACGTTACATGTTTAGAATACACTTAAGGGATTGTGCGTCTTAATGAAGTTTAATTTGTGGGTGAAAACTACACATACAATTGATATTACAATTTGAGTATAGTAGGTTAGTAACAGAAACAGTACTAAATATAAGGTAGTTTTTTTTAACCGAATTCAAAAAAAGGAGGAGGTTCTCAATAGGGAACTATCCACAAAGCTGCGCTCAGATGGCGCCACAGGAATTGGAGTAAACAAACTAGAGAAGGGCGTTTTCGGTTTTTTGCGCAAACGGTTATGTATTTGTATTTTCATATCGATATCGAAAACGGTTTTCAGATATCGATATCAGTAGTACAGTTTGCAAAAGTTAAAATGTTATTTAGATGAGCAAACTAACAACGAACGCGAAATAATACTTAGAAAGAAAGGTAGCGCATATGGTTCCTAACGTTTGTGAAGTTTGCGTTTTGTTCGTAGTTCGTACGTTTTCGCATTGTTACGGTTTTAAGTTTCGATTTATTCGTTCTCGCACGCTAGTAAGGTTTTTATTAGATACAGCTTTTGTAATATCGCAAATTTTGATATCGATATCGATATGATATGATATCTAACACATATACGATATAAGTTACGTTTTGATATATCGGACCCATCCCTAAAAAAACCAAACTGTCAAAGTCGAGCGACAAAATTTCGCAGTTTAAGCATACACAATATAAAACGAATAGTGAAAGAAAAATGAAGCTAACTAACTTCCCCAATATTATTATTTGGTTTTTGAACACAAGTTATCTTAAAAACAGTAAAAATTGTTCGGTAACCACAAACAGTAGTAGACGCCATGTTGTTATGTTATTGTTTACCCCGAGCCGTCAAGCGCCATCTGGCGGGAGCAATTGGCAGTAATGTTCCCTATTCGTCGGAATCTTTTTTTTTTTGTGTATGTTCCCCGATTACTCAAAGACGCCTGGACCGATTTCAAAAATTCTTCTTTTGTTTTAAAGGGTATATTTTCTAATTTATCCCATAGTCACCAGGTCAGGATTTGATGATGGTATCCTAGAGAAATCGAGGGAACTCCTCAAATATTATAGCCATACGTATAGCGATTTTGTTATTTTCATCAACATTTCAATCATTTGCACTCAGAAAGTATCATTTGGTGAAGTGGAACTGATGAAGAAGACCACAGATGGCCACTGGAACTCCTAAATGCTAAGTATGTCACGGGTATAAGATATCTCGAATAGTTAACCGACTATAATGAAGCAAATACTTTTTAATAAATGGTACTGATGAAAATGGCACCATCGAACTGATCTGATGATGAAGCCAGAAGGTGGGCACTGGAACTCTGAAATTAAACAATGTATCCTAGTCGTGTTTGGGCCTATTGGAATGGTCATGAGATGTACTTTGGCTATAAATGATTATCATGTTAATTGGAGATACTTACCAAAACTAAAAAGAGAAAATTATAAAACTTTTTAACAAAAAATCAAACCGACTTCCAGAACAAAAACATACAAAGCAAAAAATAACTTTCTTTTCCTTTTTTTGATTTTTACTTAAAAAGTTTTTTTTTACCACTATCTCATCGTGATGTTAAGCGATGATAATATGGTGTTCAAAAACGTATTCACTCTTGACTTAAAGGACCCAGAAGATTCAGCTTTCATGAATCATAGACTCAGGCTGAGAATTACTCTTCTTAGGGCCGATTTCTCAATAGTCTGATTACTTATAACTAAGGCATATGAATGGCTGTTTGACATACTTTCCATACAATAGTTGTAAAACCTCAATTTTATTCCTCAGTTAAAAGTTATCAGGCTATTAACAAATCGGGCTTTAGCTGAATGCATATACAAAGTATTCCGAAGAAGTTTTATGCGTGTGGGTGTGTTGACCATTGTTCTGTCCCAGTATAAATATGGACAAACAGTACGGACACTACTTACAAGCGCTCGATGCGGCACACTCACACAAACATGCGCATCGACGAGACCTTTAAGCAGTTTTCGCGATGCTGTCAGTAGTGCGGGTGTCAATGTTTGTGTGAGTGTGCCGTATTACGCGTTTGTAGGTAGTTTCCGTACTGTTCGTCCATATTTATACTGTGGTTCGGTGTCCACATTGTATTAAACGCTACACATACAATGAAGAAATGATCGTGAATCTAGCAATTTTCTTGCTTGCCCTGTAAAAAAAACATATTATTTTTACTCGTGGGTCTTGGTCTTTTTAAAGACGTGCCAGGAGCCAGCTTAGCAGTCACAGAGGTCACAAGCACGACTCGTTGTCGCTTAGGTTTGTTTGCCAGGTTAGGCAAACTATTATTGGGTTTCATATAATTGGCTAAATCACCTCTTATTAAATCATCATCATCATCAGCCTTTTAATATGCCCACTGTTGGGACACAGGCCTCCTCTCTGTGAGAGGGAATGGGCCGTAATCCATACGCGGGCCCAATGCGGGTTGGTGGATGTCACATGTCTTTGAATTTTTGGTACTCGGATATGCCGGTTTCCTCACGATGTTTTCCTTCACCGCTTTGAGAGCAGTGCTGATGACATAATTTACACAAAAAAAGCGCCTGCTTGGGTTTGAACCCACGACCTACAACTTGTAAGCCGCGGCCGGTACCACTGGCCCACCTCCGCTCTATTAAATGCACCCTTATTAAATGGGAGTTGACGCCGACCACAGATTGACACGCGCTCTGTCGTTTGTCTACGGTTTTGACAAATGATCATAGAGCCGTCGAGATTTTGGTCGTATATTTATTGTGTTTTATTTAGATATTTATTTTATACGTATACACTTACATACAGCGACTCACCTACTGTGTTTATTTATAATATTTTGATATTATATATCTTGTTCTATTTTTATTTCTTAAATATGATAATATGATCCGTTTCCGTAAATGTGTCCGTGGCATCAACATTGGGCCCTATCAGAATATCAGCGCAGCGTTATTTTCATTTTGATATCGTTGCTCATGCTGAGATAGGAGCCTTTTTGGTCTCGCACGGGGTAATTTATTTTTATTTTTTATTATTGTTTGTGTTTTTCTTATCTCGTGTCTCCTGTGCGGGTCACAAATAAATATTTTTCTTTCTTTCTTTCTTTCTTTCTTTTCTTTAAATATAAAAAGCGAAGATTCTTTTTACTGAACGTATGCGAGATTTTATGTTGTGATATTTATCACAAAATATATACCATTTATTCATTATCATCCAAGAATGTACACCATTTTTTATAATTCCCAGATTCATAAATTATTATACACGAAAATCATGACACAGGATCGACTTCAGAAAGGTTTAAAGGAATTAAACCTTGGGTTTAAACGCTTTGTTACCAAAAAGGGGTGATGAGCAAGCGGTAAACGTACCTACGGAGGCTTTACAGATAATAATCAACTGTAATATTTATTATAAAGAAATTGTAAGGATTACAAAACGGTAAAATATTCGAGAAGATGGATTCATTCATATAAATATATTTTTGTGGTTTCTTCACATTCTTGTATGGTTAGATTTTTTTTTTGATTTTTCTTTCATTTGGATAGGCTTGCGATTGACCACTAAGCGATGATGTGGTCTACGGTGAAGCACGCTTGCCTAGAAGTAACCTATTCACTCTTGACTTAAAGACGGACTTAAGGTTGTAGCTATCAGGAAACAAAGACTCCGGCAGAGAATTCCACTCCTTAGCTGTACGCACAATGAAAGTATTCGCAAAAAAACACATTAGAACACCAAAATCACGATAGAACGGCTGAACGGATTTTGACGGAGGAAATTTGGCTCAGAGAAATAGTAGAGTTGTAGTATAATTAGTCTGAAATAGTACATAATCTTTTCATACCGGTATAATGTCCCCTCGATACTTTTCACGCTGGTAAAACCACGGACAAATGCGTTTATTAAATAAGAATTTTAAAAGAAGTAGGTTCTACATTCGTCTGACATAGCATTTTATGAACGAGTAAAGATCTATCCACACATATCAGTTCCGTTCCCGGGACGTGACAGGGCCAGGCCCAGTCATTAGAGATATGTCACTGGCCCGTGCACGGACGTGTGTGAACGATTTCGTATAAAATGTACACAACGAAATTTTTTGAGCCCCTGACGGGGTACGGTCCGTCCACGTCCCTGGCACGGCCCTGATATGTGTGGATAGACCTTTAGGCTGATTTTAGAGTCACGCTGACCGACCGGTGCCCTGACGGTCGCCGCGAGCTCGTGATTGGTCTTGTCGCTCGGCTCAGCGCTGACGGCCGTCAGATTCCACCAATGACGAGCTCGCGCTGATTACAGTCAGCGCCGACGATCAGCGTGACTGTAAATCAGCCTAAGAATTTTGTTGAGAGGTTGATCCCTATACTTTGCTACCATAGCCTAACTGGCAGGAATAACAGAAGGTATTTAGCTTACGATACTCAACAATAGCGTGACTATCTATCGGTTGAAGAATTTCCGTAATCAAATCAGTACTTAGATTATCTTCCATTAAACGAAAATATGACTCTTTTAAATATTAGTTTAGAGGCCCTCGGATAATATGTTTTTAGTTCATAACGTTTTTATAAATGTGATAAAAAAAACTTTGAAGAGACACAATAGAACTCCATAACGGATTGTCGAGCTAATTACACACAAGTGAAATCTGAAAAAATACCCGACACAAATACCTCTTTAAACTACATAATTTATCGAGTAGTAAACACGCATCGATCGAAAATCCATCGAAACACGTAAATATAAGACGATATTTTGCTAAAATACCTTGATACAAAGAGTAAATAAAATGCGCATAACTTTTGAACGGCTGAACCGATTAACATCAATCATAGCTAAGACCACTCTCGATAAAGTAACCTTTCAAACAATCTATAACCCAAAACAAATAAAAAATAAATAAAAAAACTATACCAAAATCGGTTTATCCATTTAAGAGCTACGATGCCACAGGCAGATACACAAATTCACAAACACACAGAAACACACGTTAAACTTATAACACCCCTCTTTTTCGGGAGTTAAAAATAGACAAACACATTTTTCCGTCGGCCTCGGGTGTTAAAAATGTAGGAAAAAATATTTTCCATTTTTATTTTCAATGCTTACAAAGTCAAAGGCTTAAAGGGGTGGTAAACAAACAGTAATCATATCTCAGAGGATCAAAGGATAATTATCAGATTTTACTTAATTAATTAAAAGGAATACACAAATTTGGGTTTGATCATGTTGCTTTGGAGATATTTAGAATTTTCCGTTCGCTATTCATTAATTTATAAATAGATTAGAAAACAATGGCCCATCCCAGTCTCTTAAATAAATAAAACAAAAAAAAATGACTATTTTTTATTTCAGGGACATGGAAAAATAAACAAACTAATTAATTAGATAAAACTCAAAGATGGTCAATTTTCTTCTTGAGATTATCAAACACAGATATCTTAAAGTATGAGTCTTGTGAATTGAGTAGGAATTCTCATTTATTTTTGTCTGTTTATAGTTGACTAAGGGCCGAATTTTCAACAGTCAAATAATTTTTGTCTCATGAGTAAATATTGATTTTAGTCATAATTCCTATCCTAACGTTGCCAAACCGTCATTCCTCAGATAACAGTTATCCGGCGATTGCAAAGAGAAATATATTTCTTTAAAGTTTTTCATGCAATCATGCTTCATGGTTGACTGACCTACACGCTTGCAGAGCCTTTGACGTTTTGAAGGTCCACAAATCAGTTTTCGTTCAAAAATCGTTCTAGACTCGACGTCAGAGCAAAACGTCAGTTACAAAGTACATACGTCATGTGTCCATGAGATTGACGTAACAGGAAAGTTGGATCACAGAATGGATGGGTACAGAAGGCCGCTTCCATACAACGAGCGAAAACAAACGCACGCACACATAGACACGCTTCACGTACCAAAATCAAAAAATCTTTTTTGATATATAATAACAGCAATACGGGTCGATCTGCAAGGTTAAGCAATACTTGCCGAGGTCAGTCCTTGGATGGGTAATAAATTAAATATTGGGCATAATGAATTTTTTGCGTCCTTCGTCAAGCTGTTCCGGCTATCATGTACAGATCTTTGGCAGTTGTTACGGGTTCAGAAGCCAGGCAATCTGACAACAGTATTACCAAGGGGTATCGTGTTACCCAGTTACTGGGTTGTGGAGGTCAGAAAGACAATATTTCCATGTAAAATACTGGTATTGAACTGCTCAGTTAGTCTGTAAGCCGGCCCCAAATAGTTGGGAAAATGCTAAACAGATTGACTTCACGGACGGCGATCTCAAACAAATACCGGTCGCGAGTACGCTTACTCGCAAGCAAATCAGTGCTCGGAATTTTTCATACCATACAGAAGAAAGTTTGGCTATTGTCTGCCTTTTGCTTCTTTATAATACGAGCAAATCAAGTCGTTAAACATTTATTACTTTTCACACTTTCATATAGCCATCTCTAATTGTAACATTCGACAAACAAAATACACGTAACGATAGCAATAAGAAGTTATATGCACCTGTTACATGCAACTGTTGCTCAAACATTTGAGTAGGGATGTCCAGTCTGTTATCGATACCAGTAATCGATGTTTTGTTTTTTCATGTCAAAATAGAATTATATGATGATGGATCTGATCAAGATAAAATTTAGACTTTAATTTGATGGCCTCTGAGGTGGGTTTAACTGTTTCTTCTTAGAGAATCGAATAAAATGAAGTCGAATTCATATATAATATGTTTAAAATATATATGTAACACATGTATTTAAGCAGCTTATTACTGTTATTTTTTTTTTGTTGTTTGCATTCCACGGTTTAAACAATGCACCTGCCAATATGGCAATTCACATCTCTTCACCACTCTTCGTTGACTAGTAGAGAATGCCTAAGTCATTAAGTCCGCCATTATACCTCTGTCCATGAAGTTTTAATGAATAAATAAAAAACAAAGACCTTATCTAATTTTTATTATTTGACACTAAAAGTCTTTGTTTAAATTAAAACAATCAGTAGACTGAAATAAAAGTCATTTATTTCTAATAAAAAAAAACATTACAATTAACGAAAAAACATTACAATTTACATAAATCTCTGTTTTGATTTACTCAGTTAAGAATTAACATAACATAAAAATAATAAAATTTAGAAACAACAATGTATTATTAAAAGAAAATATTGTTCTTTGACTTTCAACCAAATGCCATAGTTCAGAGGATTTTTTTGTCTCAAGATTATTAAAAACCTCTTTTCTAAAAAGAGGAAGAAAATCTCTAAAAACAAAATAACTCTCTATCTCACTAGAAACAACATTGCCTTTTGATAAACACAAGTTGACACTTACGAAATGTGTACTTCCACACAATATCTCAGTAAAATCTTACAACTCAAGAATAACAGTTTAAGTAAAAGTAATAATAATATTTAATTTAATAGGTTTTGCCATTTGCTTATTCTAATTACTTTTAGGAACACTTAGATTTTAACTTCTAGTGCCTAAAGGCCCAGTACTACGCCTTACAAAGATTGTAAACGAACACAACATTTTTAAGTAGCTCGGGAATGCCTTTTGACTTAATTAGATTCTTAGAAATTGAAATAACAAATCTTTTGTTAATAATATTTGGAAGACAAAAGGAGTTTGTAAAGGGACTGGTTGGATTGAAAATAATTGTACTTTGTGGAGGGTTTAAGGCTTATTTAAGTTAATCTTACTCAGTATAAATTTTGTTTAAGGATAATTATTATTTTGAGGGCATACTGCATGGTAAGTGTTATAAAGACAAACTGTCAGTTAAGAATTTTATTTGTTGTTCATCATCTTCCTGCACATGTCCCATGATACTTGGGGTCGGCGCAACACGTTTTCTTCTTCCATACCGTACTGTGCCCTGTCACGCTATCGCTGACTCCTTTTTCTTTGATATCACTGCTCACACAGTCCATCCATCTTTTCTTTGGCCTTCCTCTCCCTCTCCATTTATCCACATTTCTAATCATAACTCTTTTAGTAGCATGCGTTTCATCCCTCCTCATCAGATGACCATACCAGGACAAACGATTTCCTTTCAACTTTTCTGTCACTGGCGCCACTTTCAATCTCCCTCTAATATAGGTACTCATTTCTCACTTTATTCATTCTCGTCACTCCGCACATCCATCTCAACAAATATTGTCTGTACGTTAATTAATTGATTTAAAGCACAACTGCAAATGTGTGGGATCCGCCAAGCGAGATCGCGAGAGGGTCGATCCCGATCGAAGAAGAAGGCGTCGTGGAGGCAACCGCCTCGATGGTGGGACAGATGGGACTCATGGGTGGTCAGATTGGGGACTCCGTCCACCCACAAAGTGAATTCAGGAAAGACGGCAGCACAGTGAGGCTCAGGAGAAGTGCTTCTTTCAGGCTCCCTAGGGATGTGGCCTAACAGGCGTTGAACAGAAGGAATTTCCAGGTTGGTCTTTTAAGAGCTGACGGGTGACGGGTTCCAGTTGCTGATGGTGATCACCGGAGTAGGTAGTTTTAGTAAGGTAAAAATACCACACTCCCTGGTCTTTTCCCCAAAAGTCCAGGCACCTTTTGAAGATTTCGCTCCGAAAACAAAATAAAAACGGTGTGTGGGTCCATAGGCTAGACAAATGAAATTCGATCACGGATGTTTGTCATGTATCACATAAGTACCTACATGTGATGTATGTAATTGACATGCGCTACCAAAATGTCAAGTAATCTATGCCTTATACTTTGAATTTAGAACAACCGTTATCGCTAACAAAATCACATTTTTTTAAGAGCCTCTGGTTTTAATATCCGGATCGAGCAGTGTGAAAGTTTTTTTTCTTAATAACACTCAATTTCAGCCGGGGAGTCTAGATTTGTGTTTGACACTAATAACACAGAACGCAGTCGATATCTGGATGTCTCAGTCTGCTCCTTTTGGGAATACAGACGTGGTAATACTCGTTAAATAAACAGACAGCCTGCCTTTTATTGATTGAATCCTCTCATCCAATGTCTTAAGGGATCCAGAGATTTCAAGAGAGAATATTTTCTTATTTCTAGGCTAAGTGATTTGGGCTACGCTGCGCCTTGATAGATTCGCGCGAAAACTTCTTTTACATAATTTATTATAGATCCTGAGATATGGGCTTAACTCAAATTGATTACTTATTTATGAGAAATTTTCATCACATCTCGTATGTTAGGTGAATATCAGTTTTAGTAATTTTTCGTTAGCCCAGTTTATAATTTTATGATCATCATTTCAGTAGAAAAATGTCCACAGCTGAGCATAGGCTTCCCTCAATCATTGCGTCATCAGCAAATCCAGTGATCGCATTCAACGAACAAATAAATAAATAAAAATTGTAACATATTAAAAATAATACTTCTTTCTTGAATAAATTAAATTCTTTGCTAGTTACCTTGGCGAGCGCCGACAGTACGTCGAGTATGCAGGACATGATTCCAACCCTTACTACACGTTCTCAGGGGTGAGTCAAGGGAGTAATATCGGGCCATTGGAATTTATATTGGTAGTCAACGATCTGCCAACTGTAGTCAAAGAGGCGAAGTGTCTGCTGTTTGCTGATGACTTAAAGTTATTTTTAGCTGTTAAAGACGAGGCAGATTGTAATCGGCTCCAGTCAGACATTAACAGGGTAGTCCAATGGAGCAAAACGAAGAAACTTAATTTTAATGTTGACAAGTGCTGCGTGATGAGTTACAGCCGGGCGCGTGCTCGTCTGAACATGTAAATAATGTATTGGAATGTCTTGTTGTTGTATTGTATTTTAATGTTTTATATGTACGTTATAACATCGCATTGGAAGCTTCTGTAAAGGTGTTATAATAATTAATGAATAAATAATTATTATTTTTTTTTTTTGTTTTATTTACCAAAATTTTGAATTCCTGAAATCCTTATTTTATACATTTATATGAAGAAATAAAGAAGAAGTAGCGAAAATCACACAACAATTTTTTTATCGACATTAACTCATCGACATCGCTACGCCAGAGGCTCTCAAACTTTCAAACAAACGGAATTCGCATTCTCCGTGTAATTTGATTGCTAACGATGCCACGTTCCTATCAAAGGGAATCGCTGGGAAACGTTTCTCAAACTTTTGTTGCCCCTTTTCCAATTGTTCTTGAGGAAATAGCTTTAAAAGACGTTCGGGTTAATATATTTTTGTCGTTTGATGTTTAAAGTTGGTACCCTTGGAATGCTGACTCAATGTTTGCTTTTCTTTAATGCTTAAGTTGGTGGCCTTGAAATTAATGGGTACGGTTTTCTGGTGAGTTTAGAACTAAATAATTAGCAAGGGGACTTTTTAAGAATATATGTTTTTTAAGTAAAAGCTTGGAACATTTCTGCTTTTGTACAATAATTTTAGTTAACTAACTTAACTTCGATGCGGGATTCAAGACAGTTAAATTAAATCTCCGGGATTCCGCGTCGTTTGATGCCGCGTAGCCCTTTCCATCATCGGACTACAAGACGTACGGCCATGCACCATCGCTACAAGGTTGACATCCCTCCCATACGCACAAAGCGTTTTCCTAATACTTTCATTGTGCGCACAGCTAAGGAGTGGAACTCCCTTCCGGAGTCTTTGTTCCCTAATAGCTTCAACTTTGGGGTCTTTCAGTCAAGAGTGAATAGGTTTCTTCTAGGCAAGGGTGCTTCACCGTAGACCACATCATCGCTTACCACCAGGCAAGATAGTGGTCAAACGCGAGCCTAAAGATTATAAAAAAAAACCTTGGTTGAGCTTCATTGCCTCGGCGTTGTTTTGGCGGCCGCCACTGTTGATTCTTTCTTTCAGGAGTTGCAGTGGTTTGAGAATAGTGCGGTGGGATTGGCCCAATTATCCGCGTCTGGACTGATTTCGTGAAAGGTGAAGAAAGTAGAAAATGGCATTGCCCAGGAGAGGGGTACAAAAGAAAACAAAACAAAAGTGGCTCACTAATGACTTCTTTGAGGAAAAAAGTCAAGGAGAAACCTGTATTAATAAAATCTTTCAAATTTGTCATCATACCTAATGATAATACATAATGATTTATTATGATGATGTTTATTATCTGCATGAAAAAATGTATTTTTCATTAATATACGATTACTAGCTTCTGCCAGCGGCTTCGCCCATGTGAAAGTCGAAAATTATCTTGAGGGATCATATTCCCGGGATAAAAAAATAATTTTTACAAAAAATCAAATCGACTTCCAAAACAAAACACTTCAAAGCGAAAAATAACTTTCTTTTCCGAAGTCGGTGTCTTTTTTACCCATTGTTTCCCGTTATTTTTGTTTTACAATTAACATGACAATCATTTATAGCCAAATTACATCTCATGACGATTCCAATAAGCCCAAACACGACTAGGATACATTGTTTTATTTCAGAGTTCCAGTGGCCATTGTGGTCTTCTTCATTAGTTCCACTTCACCAAATGATACTTTTTGAGTGCAAATGATTGCATCATTGATGGAAATCTTAAAATTGCTATATATATGCCTATAATACTTGAGGAATTCCCTCGATTTCTCTAGGACCTCATCATCAGGTCCTGGTTTCTAATCATGGAAAGAATCATCAAAATCTGTTTATAAATGACGAAGTTATCCGCGAACACACATAAAAAAAAAAACATATATACGGTCGAATTGTGAAACCTCCTCCTTTTTGGGAAGTCGGTTAAAAAGTCCTGTGTGCTATTTCTATCAATAATCTATCTCTGAGCCAAATTTCATGCAGATCCGTTCAGCTGTTCTGACGGGATTGAGTGACAAACATACATTGATCCATCTATCTGAACTTTCACATTTATAATATTGTACTAGCTTCTGCCAGCGCCTTCGCCCGCGTTAAAAGTGTTTTATCATCCCAAGGGAACATTATACCGGGATGAAAAGTAGCCTTTGTGCTATTCCTGACGACAACCTACCCCTGTGCCAAATTTCATCCAGATCCGTTTAGCCGTTCTGGCATGATTGAGTAACAAACATACATCCACACACATCTATCCAAAATTTCACATTTATAATATTATTTATTAATTTATTTATATATACTTTATTGTACATCAAGATAAAACGATACAAAAAAAACCATTAAAATTTAAACAAACATACAACAGGCGGCCTTAACGCGTTTTGCGATCTCTTCCAGGAAACCATTAGTAATATAATATATAACATATATAAAAGTAAGATTATTGTATACTAATTGTGTACTAATCGCCTGTTTCACTATATCCTTGTAAGTTTCTTTTTTATATCGGAAAGGTCTCTCAAGGTATTAGGCTTTATTTAGGCTTAAAAGGTTTGTAACAAAGAGGATTCCACGAAGGATTAGTAGTGTTGGCGACAAAGGGCTTTAGCAATAATCATTCTTGGAAAAGTAGGTTGTAGTAGCAAAATAACTGTTGAGTAGGTATTTTATCTAGTGAAACTTTTGTTGCTGGGGTGAGTATTTGTATTATGGAGTTGGATTGACCTCTTTGCAAATAAGTTTTAAGTTAAATGACTTGAGCGTGTTTTATGTGTGTGTTCTTAGACAGTAAATTCTAATTTTAAGATACTATTTTTTGAGTCGCGGCCTTTTCAGGCAGAAGCTACATATAGCCCTAGCATAAAGTGCAGTAAAACCAAAACTTTACAAGAGTTAAGCGAAAAACAATTTTTTTAAGTGATAGCATTGAGCGATGATTTTTGGTAGGGGCAAACCTTGTGGGTTCGCATCAGCTACATGCTAATGTGTCATTGTCATCGACATGCTTGTGTAACGTGGGATGAAATAACTGTGTTTTTGACGCCCACCGTAGCGTCTATTTCACAAGAACTCACTTATTCCAAAGTTTTCACTTTCATTTATTTTTTTCACTTTGTATCTTTATGGTCTTTCACACAGCATTTTTACTATCATAATTAACATAATTTCGAATAGTTTAGTCAGATTGTTTTCGCAGACAATTTTGCCTGGGCTATTTAATACAAAAGATAATAAAGAAGAGATGACAGATATAAAACAAAAGAAAAACCTAAACATCATAACATCCTTTCGTAGCACATGCCTTACAACAAGCACTCAGACAAACAATTTTAAGACTAGAACAATAAAGTTTTACGAGCGATATCTGACGTCTGCCCGTCGACGGAGTGTCCGGGTCGATAGCTTGACAAAGGAAAGATATGCCAATTACATCATAGGATGTGTGTGTTGACGCATAGAAAGTTTAGCAGTTTTTAAATTGAAGGCTAGCCTTTTTGCATAGTAAGAAGAAATTAAAATAGGATTATGCCCAAGTTTATTGAACATTATCGATTTTTTTAATATAAAATTTACAAGCTTTTCCCCGGGGATACTTTTTTGTGGCTTACTCCATATGAACTGTGCATTTTTCCACGAAAAAAGTATAAAAACTCAGAGATAAAGTAGCTTTGTATTAGTGATGGAGTTTTTGAAATTGGATCGGCGCTTTAGAGCCCTTTAAAAACTTTTGAAATACTAAATTTTAATTATATTTTTAGTTTTACACGCTAATTTCTGTTGTATCAATACGTTTTTTATGATCTTAGTCTTGAACTCGATCTGACCTAATGGACAACACAGCTGAACATTTAGTTAGGCACCATGAAACGAATATAATTTTAGTTAACACACACATTTAATTCACAGTATGTTCACAAAAACTCACACATCTTTCAGACGACTTCCAACCGAACTAAGGTCTAAATTCACTAATGAAACTAAACGCGATCAGCACAAGTCTAAATCGCATGTTTCGTTGATGTAAGCCGCTCTGATGAAACAGATCAATGCATTCAGTGAGAACCGTGTTGCTCTTATTTTAAAACACCATCCTTCACAAAATGATGCAATACTTTTTCGATTATCGTCTAAGAGAAACACCTCCTTACTCAATCGACAAACCAGCCTGTATTGAGTGAAATCCGTCGAAATCCCTCTCAAAATAACCACAGGAAAAAGGTATACAGTCGAAATCTTTTAGCAAATTGGAAATCTGTAGTACGGAGTGGGACATTTGTCTAGACAGGTAAAGGATCAATCGGAAAAGAATGACTCTAGGTGGATGGATGGCTGATTGTACTCTGGTTAAGATGTCAATGTAGGTGAGTAGGCGGGTATTGTGCGGGTAGCGTTGTTTTTTTGGGCTACATTGGTTTGGACTATTTTTAGAATTGTATAAATAAACTTCGTAACCTTTAATTTGCTATATTATTGTTAGAGTATGTTTGTTTTGGACCTTCAAATTATTAATGTGTTTAAAAGAAACAGTAATACGCAAAAGAAAAAGGTTATGCAAAGATTTACCTTCAGTAACAAATCTCAACAAATATACAATTGAATATTCTGAGAAAAAAAAACAAGCCTATGATGATGATACAAATAGAAAGAGGAGACGGAAAAGGGCTCACTGTGCATCAAAGAATTCGTCATCATCGATGTCAATGGGAAACGTGCCCAGAACGCTGGCAGCATTTCCACGTTGGATGGCAATGCTGATTCTCTGGCCCAAAAAAAATGCCAGCCCTCTGGTCACGTGAAAAGTCAACGAACTTTGTGCTAATATCTCGAAAAACTCGATGTGCACTTGGACCCCATGACCCTAATATTTCAACTTCAAACGGCTCAAATATATAACTTCCAATAAGGTTGTTATATTTGCGCGTTTGAGGTTTTCTGCACCAGCAGCAGTTGCCCCAGCGAGTCCTGCCATGCTAAGAAGATAGGATGGTGCAAGGTTGTCGACAGATGTTGCATCCCACACCAAAGACAAGGCATTATGGCCTTCCCGACTGGTCTCGCCCTGTCGTCGCGTGCTATGCTATTGGGTTCTAAAACAGCTGGCACCCCGGCGGTGACAAGAGCCCAACGTATGATGAAAGTAAAGTAAGTACCTATAGTTGAAACACCTATGTACGGATTTCCGGTACCTATTCCTCTTCCTAAAACTTCTGGTAAAAAGGTATGATGTTATGTGTTACCTATGTGTATGCAATGTCTGGGAGATAAGTAATCATTTCGAGAAAACGTGTTCTCGGAAGACCAGCATGGTTAATGAATTCAATAAACCAGTTAGTGATTGTGACCTTAGTGAATCTTGTGAATAAAAAGTTTACTTAAAATTCACAAAACTTATTTCGCAATCTTTTAACAACTATATCAGAAGTATAAGTAATATATAAAAATATCAGTTTCAAGAAAAATATTTTCTTAAGATAAAAGTAGCATTTTGTCGAGTGAGTAATTTCTTAAACAATTAAAAAAAGTTTTGTAAAAGTGATTTCAAGCAAAACTATCAAGACTCCAATCTTTCTTCATCATCATAGTGGTGTAGGATTACAGTTTTAACTTCAAAACTTTGGCTAGGTACCGTTAAATCTCTGTTTCATCTGGAATTACGACTTTTAGCTAGGGTTGTCTAGTTTCTATTTTCGTAAAATTCACTCTTGCACTTATTTTTTATTCTGTGGACTTACTGACTTAATTACCTATGTCTCCTGGACGAGGCAGAGGGCGTCCACAGTAGTCCTCCATCGTGATCGGTCTTGAGCTACATGCTTCACTTCGCTCCACGTCATTCCACTGCTCGTCGCTTCTGCCAACATGACACACAGGTTTAACGGGGATGGCCAGGCTTTCTTTTGCCTTGGGGATTCCGATCCAACACTTGTCTTGGTATTATGATCAGAATCCATTCGCTGCGTGAGATCAATCCAAATCCACTGGCGACGCTTGATCTGGCGGTCGATCAGGCTCTCGTGGCATTTTTCCAGCGGCTCTACGTTGGTGACGGTCTTAGGCCAGTAGATTCCGAGAATGCGACAAAGACAGCATTTCATACTGTGGCAACCCAAAATATATTGAAATTAGTGTAGAAACACGAACGTCAAAATACATTTCAACATACAGCGACAGGGAACACCTCGAATTGATGGTTTCCAAATGCCAAATGTCCAGCTAGTGACTAATAAATGCTCATTCTCGTCGTCATGTAGCAAAACTGTGTGTGGCTAATTTCATTTATTATTAATTTTGTAGTTATCCTGTATTGACCTAGAAAAAAGTTGCATTTTTTAAATTGAATTAAGATAAAGACAGAATGGTTTACAACCCATGTGCTCAGTTTTAATATAAGATAGAATATACGAACGATAGTTCCTCAAAACAAACTATTAAAAGAACCCAACTACAACAGGCTAATACCCCGATCCAGCTACGTATAAGACCATGCTTTTTCGCCGAAATCCCCTTCAATCCATCTTCGAAGCGGAGACTTGACAACCCTGGCTCCTAGCCAAGATGGAGCAAATCGTGATAGCTAATTGTTAAATCCACTCTGAATTAATTACTGTACTTTAGCTTAAACATAAACATTGGCCTCATTTCGTGATGTTGAATTTTAAGATTAGTGTGAAAAGTTTGTTTAAAAGTTGAACGGTTTATCTGGCCATGGCAGGACTTGAGTTTTAAGTTTGTGTTGAATGTTGTTGAATTATGTTGTTAAATAAGATTTGTGTGAACGAAGTCGGTCAATTGTGTAAAGTTACAAATAGTTTGGCAGGAATTGAACTGGTACGTAGAGGAATGAGTATTTTGTTTCATTGTTAGCCTAGATAGACCCACTGTTGGGGCAAAAGTCTGCCGCATATCTTTCAAAACCCTTTTTCTCTGTGCCACTTCAAGGTGTACGTAAAAGTCATTTTGTCACCGCTTTAGCCACATGGATGTTAACTCTGGGCAAATGACGACGTATTGATTTCCAGAGTATGCGTGTCAATCTAAGAAACAATGGTGAGATGAGTATTTATGTAAATATAAACCGATTTTAAAACCGGCTATGTCGTTTACGAAATGATATTTTGCTAGTAGGTGCACGTACCTACTCAATATAACATGGAATATAAATACATAAGAAGGAGTATAAGCAAAAAATGCTTAACAGGGCATTGACATTTTGCCAGTAATATTTTATTGCCGATAAAAGTCTAATCCATTTTGCTTTGTTGTTGTGTCCGACTGACTATTACTAATAATAAGACTATGTCATCAACTTCGAACATGTATGTCTTATCATAAAAATTATTGTATGACACTGAGGAATAGTGTAGCTGAAAGAGAACCAGGAAAATATTTTTTGGATCAGTATTGCCAGAGATTCACTTTTATTTTTACCTTACTAAAAAGTTTAACTTTTTTTTTGTTATGGGTTTGCTCTTGACTCTAGTCTAGGTCATAGGTGACAGAGACAAAGTCGACGATGAAATGAGCTTACCCAGAAGAAGCCTGTTCACTCTAACTTTGAAGAGATTCGGGTTGAATGCGTTCGGAAACACAGACGCAGGTAGTGAGTTACATTCATTCGCTGTGCGCATTATAAAGGATGTTTGGTAGCGCTTGGAAACTCATAATAAATTAGGTTTACCCTTTCTTTCAATGCAATGTTACTATTTTAATATTACCTGCCTATTTTGTTATCTTTGTGTTGAAGTGTACACCTATAAGTTACTCTAGATGACACAAGAGAACTACGAGAAATATACCAATAATTAATTAAGCAGTTTGGCTGAATATATGTGAGTATAACCTGTGTGTAACTTTTCTCAAATTAATAAAAAAAAAAATATAAATTATTTATTCATATTGTTGCAAAAATCACAAACACAGGAATACACTTTTATCCTTTAAAATAACACCTCAGTCGGCTTAAAACAAATACACAGCAAATCCGTCATCCTACCGTAACACGGAAAATTGTTAAAAACGTGAAAAGTAAATAAAAGGTCCATTTAAAATACAAAGTTTATTTTCCGAATTGAGTCCGCATGAAAACAAAGCCAATGATTTTAAAAATAAATCGGACGGCTGGCGGCTTGCTGTTTGTCGACGCCTGTGTCAATGAAAATCGGTAATTTTAATTTTACAGCCCACTTTTTGGAGTGGGACAAGTTAAATAGGTGCAAACTCGTAGTAGTAGGTGCAGAATGGAATATTTTAAGAAAAAATTGAGAGTTTTATTTTTTTATTGGAACGAGCCCGCCAAACTATTCCCAGCCACTTCAAAAAGCTAGAACCAACAAAACAAAAGCATTGCGTCAATGATGTTCGAGGAGTCCCGAAGAAACGATTAAATAGTCTTGGAATAAAACTCGTAGTAGTAGGTGCAGAATGGAATATTTTGAGAAAAAATTGAGAGTTTTATTTTTTTATTGGAACGAGCCCGCCAAACCATTCCGAGCCACTTCAAAAAGATAGAACCAACAAAAGAAAAGCATTGCGTCAATGATGTTCGAGGAGTCCCGAAGAAACGATTAAACAGTCTTGGATCCGAGCTTTAGTAAATATATACAATTTTTTATCGCTATGCTCCCGTGACCTGTGGGCTATCCCGGTAGGAACCGTGTATTTTTCAGAATGATAAGTAGCTTACGTCATCCAGGTATAGTGTAGATTTTTATCAATGAAATAGTTTTTACAATCAGTATAATACTTTTTTTATTCGAGAGATTACTTTTTACAATCATGTGAACGAACATACAATTTTACCTCATTTTAATAAGTAAATGCCTTTTATCGACCCCACTGTATCAAAACTGGATTATCCGTAATACCTAAATTAAAAACATTTCATGGTTTGATTAGATGAAAAAAAAATTGGTGAAAATCCTTTTTCCGTGTCTTGACTCGTTAAATGTCATAATACACTCACAAAACATAGCCTACATACGAAAACCAGTAAAAAAAACAAATAATATGAATACAGTGTTTTTCGAATTCCTTTATCCGTGTACTGACATGCGAAATGTCCCACAAAACAGAGCTTACACGAAAACCAGTAAAAAAACAAAAATATATGTCAGACGGTAACATTCATCAGTTTCCAAATGGACGCCTCCGAGACAGTTATACGAGTACTGAAAGATCTTCCATTGATAATGTCAAATATGACAGACGGTGACACAGAAAGATGTGATTCGATCTTTACGATTTCTCCTGATTCAACTGATATTGTTACTCTGTGAAACATTACAATAGGGTAAAATGTTGCTTAAGAAAAGCATTCCTTAGTAAGTATACACTAGAGCATTTTCGCGAGCATTACAATGTAATGTAACGTTCTTACTAATGGACGATACAGACATATGCTTAGTTTCCTAAAGCATTTCCATGTAATGCAACGTTCTTGCAAATGTTCGACGCTGCGTTCGACTTAACGGCGAGTGAGCATTTACCTGTAACATTTCTTTGTACCATGCGTTCATTATTGACCTCGCTCCACGTCGTGCTTTTGCTCGATAAAATGTTACATCAAAGCGCTCGTTGGTTTTTAAAATTAGGTTTTAACAAAATATCGAGCGTCATGTTTGAAGTGTGGTACGTGTAAATTTTTAAAACAGTGAATGTTTGATGTTCTGTTACAATTAAATATCCTACTCGCCTTTAATGTAATCGTGAAATTATTACGGTTTAAATTGTTGGCGTATCAATCCCACTGCACTATTCCCAAACCACAGCAACTCCTGAAAGCAATAATCAACAGTGGCGACCACCAGAAAAGAGCCGAGGCAATGAAGCTCGACGAAGTCCCGGAGAATGAATTTAACTAACTTGGATCCCGCAACGAAAATAATCAGAAAAGAATAACGGAGGAGTAGGAAAACATACAAATTTCCACTTCCCTTCATACCAAGCAGGAGACAAAACAAACAAGGCCAATAGGCACAAAGGGTCGTTATAATTGTGATAAGCCCAGTAGCCTAGCACCACGGATAAAAATTATCATTAATATTAATGGGTCTTAACATTTTGAGCTGTTATATTTGATTCTTATTATAGGTATGGCAAAAACGCTTGAACGCACGGCAATTCTAGTTTCTACAAGTTCCGTATAGTAAACAACTCTAGATGCAGTCTGTACATTATCCAACATAATATTGCGTTAATTTTGCCAAAGAATACACTCTCCTAACATTTGATATGCAGATTGAACATATTCGCAGTCAGTTGTAGAACAGTGACATTAAGGCGAGGCAATGAGCTTGAAGGAAAATAATTTACTTTTAAAGTTACCATGCCCTGTGAGAAGTTGGGCTACACAGTGATCCACCTCCAGCCACACTCTGGCCATGCGCTCGCGAACGGATGGAAAAAAATTGTGGAGGTGTCGGCCCTTGATGGAATTATCCCACCTACATTGCCATTCGTATAAAAGTTGCTCCCACGCGTCAACATGTGTTGTAAATAATCTAGAGATTTTCTCACGGTCACTCCGCGTTAAAAAGTCTGCGTTCATGGTCATGTTGGCGTATCAATGAGCAAACTAAAACAAAACATCACGGTTAGGCAGACTAGGTGTACCTATAGTTACATCCACATTTTGCCAGTTATATTTAAGTCCCATGTAATAGGGGCGAGGCTATTGCCATCAATCGGGCAAAAATCCAGACTCCGGGCAGCAATTGAGAAATTCCAGATGGAAAATCCTATAACACGTTGCCCGACTTGGATATCGAACTTAGGACTTTATGCTCTGCAGTAAAATTTACGACTAAACCAACGAGCGAGTTAAACTATTGTCTAACAAAAGCTTTCCATTATGAAATCATGAAATTATTTCGGTTCATAATATTAGTGTGTCAATGAGCAAGCAAAATAATATTTCAAAATAAATTAACAACTGCTCTGCGGCTGGCCCGGATAAATAATTTAAAAGGACACAGTCTGGCACTATACTGTGTGAATATTAATATAATGGAAAATGTTTATTTTTATTTTTAAGTGACTTCGCATTTTTGAGCTTTCTGGTTAAGACGTGGCTAAAACATTTTGCCTGCACATCTTTGACTGTCTTCCCAGGGCATATCGAGTTACCCAGTAACTCGGTTCTGAAGGTTTGATAGGATTTCGTTTCATGTGTAACTCAGCTGCATATGGGTAGACTGGGAGGTGATCCCAGTACAGTCTTACAATTTTGAAGCGACATCAGATTTCTGGACTGTGTCCGATTTTGTTACCAATAAATGGTAACAAAATCGGAAGCGCTGACCTTTTTACATAAGACTCAATGTATATCAATTTGGGGACTGCAGGCGTCACCAATTTTTGTTATTTTGTCAAACACAATAATTTTGATGATAATGACTGACAAAGAAGGGTAATTTGTTTATTTAGGCAAGTAAATTATTATAATACAAGCAAAAACTACTAACTTCTGTAAAAAACTTACATCCTTAATTAACTCTTTATAAAAAAAAACTCATACAAATTGGGCAGTAAACTGGAGAGTCACTTCAAGGCCACATATGAGTCGTCCTATAAAGACAGAATCTGTTAGGGACCTTTCTAGGACACTTTAAATTAAAGATCAGTGGACTATATAAACTGATGTAATGTAGGTACTATTATAGGTAACATTTTGGTCCTTCGAGCCGGATGGTGAAATCAGTCACTGTGGATGTGGAACGGACATAAGTGGTCGCCCAATTAGAAAGTGTGAAGGAGTGAGGGCAGAGAAGTCCAGGGGATCAGAGGAAAGAGGGGTAAGAAGACGAGAATTTAAAATAGCCTAGAAAGGTCCCTAACAGAATCCCTATATGGGATGAATTTTCAAAAACGTTTCCCAAGTAAGTTTTAAAACTTCGTGTATGTTATATTAGGAAAGCTTCTGCAAAATTTCTTGCTTTTAGACCCAGCTGTTAAACTAACTCCAAGTTGCCCACCTTAAAATTATCGCAAAATAAATGTTAATGTGTGTGAAAATTAATTCAACCAATCACAGAAGATAAAGCGTGCTTGACAATTTGTCACATTAATTCTGCGATAATTTTAAGGTGGGAAACTCAGGGTTAGCGTCGTATTGTATTTAAGATTTTTTTTTTAGATTTTAAAGTTTTGTACACACCCAAATGCGAACTCGAAGTACTGATTTTTTACACTGTGCTCCGTAAAAACTTCCAAAGTTGTCTAAAAGTCGCCTGCAACTTCATTCTTGAATTTTATTTCATAAATAATCGCATTTCAAGAATGCTGAAAGTTTGGAAAGTGCCCACTTTTGAATGGCCACTCCATCCCGAAGTACAAGCGCGCTATCCACTCAATTTTAACTTTTAAAGTACTGCATTTTATGTATTAAAGCACTTTATTTTAGTTTCGAAAGTATTTTCAGCAGTTTGCAACAATGTTTCTGTTTCAATGGCATTTATTATTAATTTTGTCGCGTTCAATTGTTTTTTGTTTGCATGAAATGGTGACAGATGTTGCGTTTTATATTATTTTAATGTTGGTAATATTGGTGAACGCTTATTCAGAAATGGTTTGAGATTACTGCAGTAAACAAGTTATCGCTATTGTTTAGCTTGGGCCTGGGTTCGACTTCTAGATTGAACAAAATGTTGGCCAAGTGCGAGTCTGACTCACGCACAGAGGGTTCCGTAAAACCAAATTCACCAAAAAATAAATAGGTAAAAAAGAAAGAAAGAAAAAGTGTTTAATTGTCACAAAACGACATACAACTTGTCATGTCATCAATTGCATATTACGAGTCTCCGTATATTTCATACAAAAAAAATGTATTTTTGTTAAAAATGAGGTCTTGTTTCAAGTTTGCCGTATGTCATTTCTTCCCAGCTTTTTAACCTTACTGGCGACACTGTCGAATAGTTTAATAATAAAGCATGTGTTTTTTTTTCCAAAATCAACGTGTTCGATTGCTAGGAATAATGATTTTTAAAAACCCAATTATACAGTTTCAGTTTTTCGCTATTCTTCATAGTTTCGGATTTGCCCATCCACACTCACTTATAAAACTCAGCCTGTATACTACTGCCGTGAATTTTTTCACATATCTAAAAGCAACCATTTAGCTAGCAAGGGGACATTACGGCATTAAACTATTGATCGCTATTGCCTAACTTAGGCCTGGGTTCGATTTCCAGCTTCAACAAAATATTATTTGAATTTTTCTTAATGAAGTTCTTAGTAGCGGTTCGGCGTCTAGTTTTTTATCTGGTTGGTGATAAAAGTCCCGCAAGGGACTTAAACTCAACCGGCGAAATTAAAGTACACTTCTGTTTCATCTTTCAGGACAAACATTGATTTGTAGTATGTTATGATGTGGTCGATAATGGCACACAATTGCCTAGAATAGAAGTAAACTATTCTCTCATGACTTCAAGACTCAAGGGTCTAGACAAAGCGACATTTTACCAGCGATTACAAATGTAAAAAGTCAAAAATAATGGGGATTTTTCTGGGTAGAAACAAAAAAATCTTTAAACCATCAATGAGATTATCAATGGACCCGTATTTTTTGCTTTATCAAATAAATAAAAACTGACAAAGATAAAGTGCATCATAGTTCAGGAGTTCGCTTGTGACGTCACTTTGTCAGTAAAACTGTACCATGCCGTGACGTCACACGATATTTCAACGCACTATATCGTCGTATTTTTTTGTTTACGTGACAAAAGAAAAAAAACCGGCCAAGTGCGAGTCGGACACGCGCACGAAGGGATCCGTACCGTTATCGCAAAAACGGCAAAAAAATCACGTTTGTTGTATGGGAGCCCCACTTAAATATTTATTTTATTCTGTTTTTACATCATTTTTGAAAATTTAAACAGTCTAGCTATTTCAGCTATTTCACGGTTCATGAGATACTGCCTGGTGACAGACGGAAAGACAGACGGACCGCAAAGTCTTAGTAATAGGGTTCGGTTTTTACCCTTTGGGTACTGAACCCTAAAAATACGTGTCCAATATATTTAAGTAATTTATCTGACGAACTAAATGTTTTTTTTTTGTAATCATCCGTATTGAGATTGACTATGTGTCATTTTGGTAACGTATATCATCATCATCAGCCAAGTAATATTCCCATTGCTGGGATACAGGCCTCCTCTCTATGAGAGGGAATGGGCCATAATCCGCCACACACACAACGTGTATCACTCGCACGTGTTTTGCCCATACTTTACTTTGGACAAAATTGTCGCTGATAGACTGTCACTTTGTCGTAGCCCTTAGGACTTTTATAATATTTTGACATTTGAAAAAGTCAAAATTCTCAGCTTTATCCACAAAGTGGAAATCGGATTCGTGATATAGGTAAAGGTCATCTAATTTTTGATCTTCCAGCCCCCACAGTGAACTGTCATATATTGACAAGTTATTGTGAAGAGGGTGACACAATCAATTTCAGATTTTTCTAATAAAATTACAATATTATTGGTGTTCGTAAAAGATAGATTGACAGGGGATTGGGCTTGTTTTCCAGTAGGATTGTAAAGCGATGCTAAGCTATTATATGATTTTAGTAAAAACTGTTGAATACAGGCCTGCGGATCAGTGGATTAGCAACGCTGCTACTCTTGGATCCGATGAACTGCGAACGCAGCAGCGGTAAACTAGGGTTTGTTCCATGAGATACCGATTCCTGTCAGACAGGTGGATAGTGATACAATGGTACACGAAATATAATATACACAAAAAAATGCACGGGCGATTCCCCGTACCACTCGCGGGTGGCGGACGTAAAAAACTGTGCGTGCCAGACCGATACGTGTGGAGGCGGCGGCGGCCGCCACTGCTGGCCGTGCCTGCTGCTAGAACCAATCTATTGGCAAAAACAGCTCTCACCCGCACAATTTGTGTGTTCAACGAATTACATGAGAGGCTGGACATATGTTTGTGCAATTTGAGTGAATTCGCAAGTTTTGTTGAATTTTGTTAGTTACAATTAATTAAAATTTGGATAAGTAAAGTTTTATTTTATATTAGTTTAGAAGATTTTAATAGTGTTAGAAGTTTAGGTTTATATAATTATTATACATTTATGTAAAGTCTGATTTTAGATTAAGATTTTAACCACTCTATTGTATTGGGTTCAACCTGTAAGATAATGTGTGAAAGTTAAATAAATAAATAACTTAGCAGTGAAACAAAATTAATCAATTAGACTAAACTTTTCCCAATTATGAAGATCGGCTATTAGTCTAACTGGATGCAACTGAGTACCAATATGTCGTGGAGAAACATTCTATTTGATTTCCAGCCAAACACGATTGATTCCCTTTGGTTAAACTGATGTCAGATTTATTTATTTCAATAGAAAATCCTTTTTATTAGTAAGCAATTTTTTAGAACCAGAAAATAGGTTCATTTCCTTACTAACTGATCAACACTTTGACAATTCAAAAGTGGATCTCAAATGGTTTAAATTTGTTGAGCTTGAAGACTGCGTTCTTTTATAGAAAAAAAAACGTTAAAAAAAATATACAACCGACTTTCAAATGAAAACACTACAAAGTGAAAAATAATTTCAATTTCGAAAGTAGGTGTCAAAAAACGAAGGAAAGAAAACAGGAACAGGCGGTACAGGCGTGATGTTATGGTATGAAATGGTATAGACAATAAACAGACATGAAATTCGAATTGAATTTATTTATTCATATAACAATTCGCATTGTGTTTGAATTATTTAGTACATTAATTAATTTATTACAGCTAAGAATAAAAAATATGAATTTCAAACAGTAAATTTCAAAAAAAATAATCAATAACATATAATAAATATTAATAGATGCTTTTATTGAAGAGTTCTGTTGCATATCTCCGAAGTTCTTCATCAGATCATCATCAATACATATAATAAATTTGTAGAAAAATAATTTTTGTACATCGAAAATATTTCCAAAAAAAATAGCCAGGGTGTTAAAGGATAACCAAAAAACCTATTTCCGGCATTTTTGGAATTTTTGTCTGTTTATTTGTGCACGCATCACGTGAAATGCATGAAACCAATGTAAATAACTTTTATACATTATAATTTTGCGTAGCTTGAAGAATTACTTAATTTTTGTTACATCGCAATCGGTGCACTCTATCAAAAGTTAGATGAATTTAAAGTCTTCAAGAAGTAAAATTATCACAATACGCGCAATTCAGATACTCGGACAGTTGAACTCGATATTCGATAGATGGCGTTGTGCATTTGAAGTCATTTTCTGAATGACGACGTTAAAATTCTTCGTGAAAGAATGATGACTAGAGAAAAAATACTGGTAGGTAGGTAAGTAGGGTAGGGTTGTCAGACAGATGACAGGAGCGAAGCCGCGGGCACAGCTAGTCTTAAATAAGATTAAATGGGACCACATTAAAAGAAAAAGAAGAAGAAGCTTTTTATAAGAAGCTTTCTTATACTATATTTGTAAATATTTGTAAATTTTAATGTAACGTTCAAACGTGCCGCATGGTGGCCTACTTGAAATAAAATATCTTTGTCTTTGTCTATAAAAAAAGAATCATCAAGAAGTCGGTTAAAAGAGTTTGACTTCGAAACTCAAATGATAAAGGACAATTCGAAAGAGCATATCATTTATTTTAAAGTCATATTATCTAGGATTCAGACTTCGATAGCTGAGTTTTAAAAATGGAACTGCTCTGCGCCATGATGGAAAATAAAGCAATTTTATTGCACGATATTTCCTAGCTTTCGCGCTCCTCATTGGTGGAAAACCAGCTTGGCTATCTTGTCAGGCGTTCATTACAATGTTTGACACTTGAACAAGCAATTCTTCCTGTTGGAAAAACACGA